>JAQPPZ010002458.1:0-1364700 GCA_028583015.1 Wollemia nobilis
TGTTGATTTGATTTTAGCATTTTTTATCTTGAATGGCATATTTTTTAGACCAAGGATTATAATTTTAGGACCCTAAAAAGTTTGAAAAACAACCATTAGCTCCAAAGAAAATGTTACTTCATTTGATTTTCTCCAAATACCCCTTTTGGCTTCTTATTTTCCCATCATTTTATCATCATTCATTCAACTCTCAAAAACTACAAATTCACTTGGCTTCTTATTTTTTATTATTTTATTAATATTAATTCAACTCTTAAAAACTACAAATTCACTTTATTATTACTGCTATTAGTATTTTTTAAATCTTTTCTCTTTTTTACTCCCACATTGTACACCCTATTTTATTCTCTTTCTATCTCTTATCCTTGCAATTATATCCAAATATATTAACCATTAGTTCACTGCCTTCCATGGAGAAGGATAGAATACTCTATTAGGACTCATAACCAAAGGTCATTTATTACCATTTAAGGATAAAATTCTAAGGGAATTCTAAACCCTTAATGTAATAACCCCCCTTGTACAATCATTGATTAAATATTAATTATACCTTTTCCTATAGATCATGGTACTCTTGATGTCTATTATGTATACAAGTTAGGTATACACTTCCCACATATAGGGTTGGTCAATGGAAAAAGGTAATAGAGAAGTGATGATTCATCTTGCAAGTACATAGAAACTTACGCTTAGCATATCATACAAGTGTATTACAATTTTCATTGTTGTGTAAGCCATGTTTTGATTAGTTGTTGTATGTTATTATGAAAATAAAGTATGAATAGGGTTGCATGTGGCGATGATGGGAGTCACTTTTTACTTAATTATGTATATGATTAATATTTAAAATTAGAATAAAGAAAAAAATAGAAATAATGCTAATTTATTATAAAGGTTGTTGATTTGATTTTAGCATTTTTTATCTTGAATGGCATATTTTTTAGACCAAGGATTATAATTTTATGACCCTAAAAAGTTTGAAAAACAACCATTAGCTCCAAAGAAAATGTTACTTCATTTGATTTTCTCCAAATACCCCTTTTGGCTTCTTATTTTCCCATCATTTTATCATCATTCATTCAACTCTCAAAAACTACAAATTCGCTTGGCTTCTTATTTTTTATTATTTTATTAATATTCATTCAACTCTTAAAAACTACAAATTCACTTTATTATTACTGCTATTAGTATTTTTTAAATCTTTTCTCTTTGTTACTCCCACATTGTACACCCTATTTTATTCTCTTTCTATATCTTATCCTTGCAATTATATCCAAATATATTAACCATTAGTTCACTGTCTTCCATGGGGAAGGATAGAATACTCTATTAGGACTCATAACCAAAGGTCATTTATTACAATTTAAGGATAAAATTCTAAGGGAATTCTAAACACTTAATGTAATAACCCCCCTTGTACAATCATTGATTAAATATTAATTATACCTTTTCCTATCGATCATGGTACTCTTGATGTCTATTATGTATACAAGTTAGGTATACACTTCCCACATATAGGGTTGGTCAGTGGACAAAGGTAAGAGAGAAGTGATGATTCATCTTGCAAGTACATAGAAACTTACGCTTAGCATATCATATAAGTGTATTACAATTTTCATTGTTGTGTAAGCCATGTTTTGATTAGTTGTTGTATGTTATTATGAAAATAAAGTATGCATAGGGTTGCATGTGGCGATGATGGGAGTCACTTTTTACTTAATTATGTATATTATTAATATTTAAAATTAGAATAAAGAAAAAAATAGAAATAATGCTAATTTATTATCAAGGTTGTTGATTTGATTTTAGCTTTTTTTATCTTGAATGGCATATTTTTTAGACCAAGGATTATAATTTTATGAACCTAAAAAGTTTGAAAAACAACCATTAGCTCCAAAGAAAATGTTACTTCATTTGATTTTCTCCAAATACCCCTTTTGGCTTCTTATTTTCCCATCATTTTATCATCATTCATTCAACTCTCAAAAACTACAAATTCGCTTGGCTTCTTATTTTTTATTATTTTATTAATATTCATTCAACTCTTAAAAACTACAAATTCACTTTATTATTACTGCTATTAGTATTTTTTAAATCTTTTCTCTTTGTTACTCCCACATTGTACACCCTATTTTATTCTCTTTCTATCTCTTATCCTTGCAATTATATCCAAATATATTAACCATTAGTTCACTGCCTTCCATGGAGAAGGATAGAATACTCTATTAGGACTCATAACCAAAGGTCATTTATTACCATTTAAGGATAAAATTCTAAGGGAATTCTAAACCCTTAATGTAATAACCCCCCTTGTACAATCATTGATTAAATATTAATTATACCTTTTCCTATAGATCATGGTACTATTGATGTCTATTATGTATACAAGTTAGGTATACACTTCCCACATATAGGGTTGGTCAGTGGAAAAAGGTAAGAGAGAAGTGATGATTCATATTTCAAGTACATAGGAACTTACACTTAGCATATCATATAAGTGTATTACAATTTTCATTGTTGTGTAAGCCATGTTTTGATTAGTTGTTGTATGTTATTATGAAAATAAAGTATGCATAGGGTTGCATGTGGCGATGATGGGAGTCACTTTTTACTTAATTATGTATATGATTAATATTTAAAATTAGAATAAAGAAAAAAATAGAAATAATGCTAATTTATTATCAAGGTTGTTGATTTGATTTTAGCATTTTTTATCTTGAATGGCATATTTTTTAGACCAAGGATTATAATTTTATGACCCTAAAAAGTTTGAAAAACAACCATTAGCTCCAAAGAAAATGTTACTTCATTTGATTTTCTTCAAATACCCCTTTTGGCTTCTTATTTTCCCATCATTTTATCATCATTCATTCAACTCTCAAAAACTACAAATTCGCTTGGCTTCTTATTTTTTATTATTTTATTAATATTCATTCAACTCTTAAAAACTACAAATTCACTTTATTATTAATGCTATTAGTATTTTTTAAATCTTTTGTCTTTGTTACTCCCACATTGTACACCCTATTTTATTCTCTTTCTATCTCTTATCCTTGCAATTATATCCAAATATATTAACCATTAGTTCACTGCCTTCCATGGAGAAGGATAGAATACTCTATTAGGACTCATAACCAAAGGTCATTTATTACCATTTAAGGATAAAATTCTAAGGGAATTCTAAAACCTTAATGTAATAACCCCCCTTGTACAATCATTGATTAAATATTAATTATACCTTTTCCTATAGATCATGGTACTCTTGTTGTCTATTATGTATACAAGTTAGGTATACACTTCCCACATATAGGGTTGGTCAGTGGACAAAGGTAAGAGAGAAGTGATGATTCATCTTGCAAGTACATAGAAACTTACGCTTAGCATATCATATAAGTGTATTACAATTTTCATTGTTGTGTAAGCCATGTTTTGATTAGTTGTTGTATGTTATTATGAAAATAAAGTATGCATAGGGTTGCATGTGGCGATGATGGGAGTCACTTTTTACTTAATTATGTATATGATTAATATTTAAAATTAGAATAAAGAAAAAAATAGAAATAATGCTAATTTATTATCAAGGTTGTTGATTTGATTTTAGCATTTTTTATCTTGAATGGCATATTTTTTAGACCAAGGATTATAATTTTATGACCCTAAAAAGTTTGAAAAACAACCATTAGCTCCAAAGAAAATGTTACTTCATTTGATTTTCTCCAAATACCCCTTTTGGCTTCTTATTTTCCCATCATTTTATCATCATTCATTCAACTCTCAAAAACTACAAATTCGCTTGGCTTCTTATTTTTTATTATTTTATTAATATTCATTCAACTCTTAAAAACTACAAATTCACTTTATTATTACTGCTATTAGTATTTTTTAAATCTTTTCTCTTTGTTACTCCCACATTGTACACCCTATTTTATTCTCTTTCTATCTCTTATCCTTGCAATTATATCCAAATATATTAACCATTAGTTCACTGCCTTCCATGGAGAAGGATAGAATACTCTATTAGGACTCATAACCAAAGGTCATTTATTACCATTTAAGGATAAAATTCTAAGGGAATTCTAAACCCTTAATGTAATAACCCCCCTTGTACAATCATTGATTAAAAATTAATTATACCTTTTCCTATAGATCATGGTACTATTGATGTCTATTATGTATACAAGTTAGGTATACACTTCCCACATATAGGGTTGGTCAGTGGAAAAAGGTAAGAGAGAAGTGATGATTCATCTTTCAAGTACATAGGAACTTACACTTAGCATATCATATAAGTGTATTACAATTTTCATTGTTGTGTAAGCCATGTTTTGATTAGTTGTTGTATGTTATTATGAAAATAAAGTATGCATAGGGTTGCATGTGGCGATGATGGGAGTCACTTTTTACTTAATTATGTATATGATTAATATTTAAAATTAGAATAAAGAAAAAAATAGAAATAATGCTAATTTATTATCAAGGTTGTTGATTTGATTTTAGCATTTTTTATCTTGAATGGCATATTTTTTAGACCAAGGATTATAATTTTATGACCCTAAAAAGTTTGAAAAACAACCATTAGCTCCAAAGAAAATGTTACTTCATTTGATTTTCTTCAAATACCCCTTTTGGCTTCTTATTTTCCCATCATTTTATCATCATTCATTCAACTCTCAAAAACTACAAATTCGCTTGGCTTCTTATTTTTTATTATTTTATTAATATTCATTCAACTCTTAAAAACTACAAATTCACTTTATTATTAATGCTATTAGTATTTTTTAAATCTTTTGTCTTTGTTACTCCCACATTGTACACCCTATTTTATTCTCTTTCTATCTCTTATCCTTGCAATTATATCAAAATATATTAACCATTAGTTCATTGCCTTCCATGGAGAAGGATAGAATACTCTATTAGGACTCATAACCAAAGGTCATTTATTACCATTTAAGGATAAAATTCTAAGGGAATTCTAAAACCTTAATGTAATAACCCCCCTTGTACAATCATTGATTAAATATTAATTATACCTTTTCCTATAGATCATGGTACTCTTGATGTCTATTATGTATACAAGTTAGGTATACACTTCCCACATATAGGGTTGGTCAGTGGACAAAGGTAAGAGAGAAGTGATGATTCATCTTGCAAGTACATAGAAACTTACGCTTAGCATATCATATAAGTGTATTACAATTTTCATTGTTGTGTAAGCCATGTTTTGATTAGTTGTTGTATGTTATTATGAAAATAAAGTATGCATAGGGTTGCATGTGGCGATGATGGGAGTCACTTTTTACTTAATTATGTATATGATTAATATTTAAAATTAGAATAAAGAAAAAAATAGAAATAATGCTAATTTATTATCAAGGTTGTTGATTTGATTTTAGCATTTTTTATCTTGAATGGCATATTTTTTAGACCAAGGATTATAATTTTATGACCCTAAAAAGTTTGAAAAACAACCATTAGCTCCAAAGAAAATGTTACTTCATTTGATTTTCTCCAAATACCCCTTTTGGCTTCTTATTTTCCCATCATTTTATCATCATTCATTCAACTCTCAAAAACTACAAATTCGCTTGGCTTCTTATTTTTTATTATTTTATTAATATTCATTCAACTCTTAAAAACTACAAATTCACTTTATTATTAGTGCTATTAGTATTTTTTAAATCTTTTCTCTTTGTTACTCCCACATTGTACACCCTATTTTATTCTCTTTCTATCTCTTATCCTTGCAATTATATCCAAATATATTAACCATTAGTTCACTGCCTTCCATGGAGAAGGATAGAATACTCTATTAGGACTCATAACCAAAGGTCATTTATTACCATTTAAGGATAAAATTCTAATGGAATTCTAAACCCTTAATGTAATAACCCCCCTTGTACAATCATTGATTAAATATTAATTATACCTTTTCCTATAGATCATGGTACTCTTGATGTCTATTATGTATACAAGTTAGGTATACACTTCCCACATATAGGGTTGGTCAGTGGAAAAAGGTAAGAGAGAAGTGATGATTCATCTTGCAAGTGCATAGAAACTTACGCTTAGCATATCATATAAGTGTATTACAATTTTCATTGTTGTGTAAGCCATGTTTTGATTAGTTGTTGTATGTTATTATGAAAATAAAGTATGCATAGGGTTGCATGTGGCGATGATGGGAGTCACTTTTTACTTAATTATGTATATGATTAATATTTAAAATTAGAATAAAGAAAAAAAAAGAAATAATGCTAATTTATTATCAAGGTTGTTGATTTGATTTTAGCATTTTTTATCTTGAATGGCATATTTTTTAGACCAAGGATTATAATTTTATGACCCTAAAAAGTTTGAAAAACAACCATTAGCTCCAAAGAAAATGTTACTTCATTTGATTTTCTCCAAATACCCCTTTTGGCTTCTTATTTTCCCATCATTTTATCATCATTCATTCAACTCTCAAAAACTACAAATTCGCTTGGCTTCTTTTTTTTTATTATATTATTAATATTCATTCAACTCTTAAAAACTACAAATTCACTTTATTATTACTGCTATTAGTATTTTTTAAATCTTTTGTCTTTGTTACTCCCACATTGTACACCCTATTTTATTCTCTTTCTATCTCTTATCCTTGCAATTATATCCAAATATATTAACCATTAGTTCACTGCCTTCCATGGAGAAGGATAGAATACTCTATTAGGACTCATAACCAAAGGTCATTTATTACCATTTAAGGATAAAATTCTAAGGGAATTCTAAACCCTTAATGTAATAACCCCCCTTGTACAATCATTGATTAAATATTAATTATACCTTTTCCTATAGATCATGGTACTCTTGATGTCTATTATGTATACAAGTTAGGTATACACTTCCCACATATAGGGTTCGTCAGTGGAAAAAGGTAATAGAGAAGTGATGATTCATCTTGCAAGTACATAGAAACTTATGCTTAGCATATCATACAAGTGTATTACAATTTTCATTGTTGTGTAAGCCATGTTTTGATTAGTTGTTGTATGTTATTATGAAAATAAAGTATGAAAAGGGTTGCATGTGGCGATGACGGGAGTCACTTTTTACTTAATTATGTATATGATTAATATTTAAAATTAGAATAAAGAAAAAAAAAGAAATAATGCTAATTTATTATCAAGGTTGTTGATTTGATTTTAGCATTTTTTATCTTGAATGGCATATTTTTTAGACCAAGGATTATAATTTTATGACCCTAAAAAGTTTGAAAAACAACCATTAGCTCCAAAGAAAATGTTACTTCATTTGATTTTCTCCAAATACCCCTTTTGGCTTCTTATTTTCCCATCATTTTATCATCATTCATTCAACTCTCAAAAACTACAAATTCACTTGGCTTCTTAATTTTTATTATTTTATTAATATTCATTCAACTCTTAAAAACTACAAATTCACTTTATTATTACTGCTATTAGTATTTTTTAAATATTTTCTCTTTGTTACTCCCACATTGTACACCCTATTTTATTCTCTTTCTATCTCTTATCCTTGCAATTATATCCAAATATATTAACCATTAGTTCACTGCCTTCCATGGAGAAGGATAGAATACTCTATTAGGACTCATAACCAAAGGTCATTTATTACCATTTAAGGATAAAATTCTAAGGGAATTCTAAACCCTTAATGTAATAACCCCCCTTGTACAATCATTGATTAAATATTAATTATACCTTTTCCTATAGATCATGGTACTCTTGACGTCTATTATGTATACAAGTTAGGTATACACTTCCCACATATAGGGTTGGTCAGTGGAAAAAGGTAAGAGAGAAGTGATGATTCATCTTGCAAGTACATAGAAACTTACGCTTAGCATATCATATAAGTGTATTACAATTTTCATTGTTGTGTAAGCCATGTTTTGATTAGTTGTTGTATGTTATTATGAAAATAAAGTATGCATAGGGTTGCATGTGGCGATGATGGGAGTCACTTTTTACTTAATTATGTATATGATTAATATTTAAAATTAGAATAAAGAAAAAAAAAGAAATAATGCTAATTTATTATCAAAGTTGTTGATTTGATTTTAGCATTTTTTATCTTGAATGGCATATTTTTTAGACCAAGGATTATAATTTTATGACCCTAAAAAGTTTGAAAAACAACCATTAGCTCCAAAGAAAATGTTACTTCATTTTATTTTCTCCAAATACCCCTTTTGGCTTCTTATTTTCCCATCATTTTATCATCATTCATTCAACTCTCAAAAACTACAAATTCGCTTGGCTTCTTATTTTTTATTATTTTATTAATATTCATTCAACTCTTAAAAACTACAAATTCACTTTATTATTACTGCTATTAGTATTTTTTAAATCTTTTCTCTTTTGTTACTCCCACATTGTACACCCTATTTTATTCTCTTTCTATCTCTTATCCTTGCAATTATATCCAAATATATTAACCATTAGTTCACTGCCTTCCATGGAGAAGGATAGAATACTCTATTAGGACTCATAACCAAAGGTCATTTATTACCATTTAAGGATAAAATTCTAAGGGAATTCTAAACCCTTAATGTAATAACCCCCCTTGTACAATCATTGATTAAATATTAATTATACCTTTTCCTATAGATCATGGTACTCTTGACGTCTATTATGTATACAAGTTAGGTATACACTTCCCACATATAGGGTTGGTCAGTGGACAAAGGTAAGAGATAAGTGATGATTCATCTTGCAAGTACATAGAAACTTACACTTAGCATATCATATAAGTGTATTACAATTTTCATTGTTGTGTAAGCCATGTTTTGATTAGTTGTTGTATGTTATTATGAAAATAAAGTATGCATAGGGTTGCATGTGGCGATGATGGGAGTCACTTTTTACTTAATTATGTATATGATTAATATTTAAAATTAGAATAAAGAAAAAAATAGAAATAATGCTAATTTATTATCAAGGTTGTTGATTTGATTTTAGAATTTATCTTGAATGGCATATTTTTTAGACCAAGGATTATAATTTTATGACCCTAAAAAGTTTGAAAAACAACCATTAGCTCCAAAGAAAATGTTACTTCATTTGATTTTCTCCAAATACCCCTTTTGGCTTCTTATTTTCCCATCATTTTATCATCATTCATTCAACTCTCAAAAACTACAAATTCGCTTGGCTTCTTTTTTTTTATTATTTTATTAATATTCATTCAACTCTTATAAACTACAAATTCACTTTATTATTACTGCTATTAGTATTTTTTAAACATTTTGTCTTTGTTACTCCCACATTGTACACCCTATTTTATTCTCTTTCTATCTCTTATCCTTGCAATTATATCCAAATATATTAACCATTAGTTCACTGCCTTCCATGGAGAAGGATAGAATACTCTATTAGGACTCATAACCAAAGGTCATTTATTACCATTTAAGGATAAAATTCTAAGGGAATTCTAAACCCTTAATGTAATAACCCCCCTTGTACAATCATTGATTAAATATTAATTATACCTTTTCCTATAGATCATGGTACTCTTGATGTCTATTATGTATACAAGTTAGGTATACAATTCCCACATATAGGGTTGGTTAGTGGAAAAAGGTAAGAGAGAAATGATGATTCATCTTGCAAGTACATAGAAACTTACGCTTAGCATATCATATAAGTGTATTACAATTTTCATTGTTGTGTAAGCCATGTTTTGATTAGTTGTTGTATGTTATTATGAAAATAAAGTATGCATAGGGTTGCATGTGGCGATGATGATGGGAGTCACTTTTTACTTAATTATGCATATGCTTAATATTTGAAAATTAAAATAAAGAAGACAATAGAAATAATATTAATTGGTGAAATATAAACTTTAAAAGTCTAGTTTTATTTGAATAGTGGTCATTGACCATGAGCTACCATTTTTATTATTATTATTGTTTAAATGTATATGCTAAAGTGAAATCAGAGTTTTTAATTTATTATGTGTGAATATTATGTTAATTTGTGCATTAGAAGATGTGTCTCCAATTATTTTTAAAGATTTAAACCCAAAGTAGATACCAAAACCAATATATTATCATGATGAATGGATAAGTGGAGTGAGATTGTTCCAATGTCATATCTATCTAGCACTATGCATGATATTGAAGGAACTTTTTGAGTTCTCCAAAATGTGGATAAGGAGGGGAATAACTTACCTTTAATATGGGTAGCATGAGAGAGCAGTGTGTGATAGAGCTCATAGATAGAACAAGAAAAATGAAAGGAAAAGTAACAAAGTTGTCTAAATATTGCATTATGACCATTGGAAAATTACCAGGTTGGCTTACTTTAGTTTGTAAATTGGATATTTTAGATTTGTGTAAATTTTTTATGATGGGAATAAAATTCATTTGGTTGTAGTAATTCTTCTAGGAGAAATTGAAAAATAACTATAATTATTTACTAGCATATTTAGCAAAATAAGATGAGAATAAAATTGTGTTTTGAACGCTAGCTATGTATGAATGCTTTTCCAAATTTATTCTCTTTCGTGTAGACTTTTATATAAGAAAAAAATATAATATATTCCAAACTTGTTATAGTATGGATGCTTAGGTTGAGTTTTAAGAACATAGGATTGTTTTGTTTCACAACTCGGTTAATTGTATTACTATGTTAAAGAAAGGAAGATTTTTTATTATCATTTTATTTCTATCTATGAAATGAGATTGTGAATATCTACAATGTGGTTTACACTTGAAAGATGATGTGCTTTAGCTGTAACATCATGTGTGAATGTTTAGAACTGCATGTAGAAGCAATGAAAGAGCCATAATTTAATCCTACACTTGAATCCTATTGGATTTTGAGGTAGTATAGAATAGAAGGTATATGGAGTTAGTGAATTAGGTCTTAATCTATCGATAATAGGAATCACCCACATGAAATAACACTTATAGAACCAAATGGATTTTATCATCAAGATGAAGATTCCTGTGTATTCATTTCAACTTTTGTATCTATTGTGGGATGGAAATTTCAATTAACTATAAAAACTAGGGTGTGGGATAATGGTCCTAAGAAAAACTCTAGATCTCTGAGTAGAACTGAGTACTAGGGCCATCCATATTTGTCCAATGATGTACCAGATATGTAACTAAAATAAACATTGTATATTATGCTATTGTAATATTTTATCTTGCTTTTAATAATTGAACAACAAAGACAACTTTTTATCTTTATAGTGCATTACTTGAAAGAACATATATTTATGTTATATTACTTTCTCCTAATACATTAGCATAAGTGGGATGCTATGTTAAGTTGTTCTTTATTTATGTGGCTCTCTGCCCATGTGAAGGGTTTGTAAGAATAATTACTCTGACCATATGAGCTTAAGTTATGTGTGGGTAAGAAAAGAAAGATCTTGAAATCATTGTAATATTTATTTCATGTTATAATGCTTCTAGTTGAAGGAATATCTAAAACTAAGTTCTAAAAAATGTGTATGTGAAACTTTTCCCTACCAATATTATGAGCAATGGAAAACCTAAATTTTGTTAGATGCTTTGAGATAGTGTAGTGAGGTGTTGAATCAACCTCTAGTAGAAGGAATAGAATGATATTAATAAGATGAACTTTTGGTAATCAATTTAATATTAGCATTGCTTTTTCCTTAGCTAGAATTGAGTAATTAGTGATGGAAATAGGAAATAAGATAGAGTTTTAATTTGTAAAATGAGAACCAATTAATTATAAAATAATACATAACCGGTTTACGTCTTGAATTTTTTTTACAGGGTGATTTAGTATGTTCTCCTTGGTAGAGTAGTTAAAGGTATTGAGAAAAATGGTAAAGTGAACCCTTGTCAAAATAGTAAACCTATATTAGTGATCTAAATGTTGAATTTTGGAAAGAAAGTCAAAGTGCTAGAAAATCCTATGCTGGTGCACTATAGCTACCTTTGATTATTAGAAATTTAGAAATATTTCTTGCTATCTCCAAAGTAGGCAATAGGGGTTTTAAGTCTGATTTAGCAAAAGAGTAAAAATCAGATTGCTATTAGCAACATGATTACTTGAGAATTTTTTTTTATTTTGAAAATAACTTGCAAAAATAAAATATAAGAATTAAACTTCCTTAAAAGACTTAAGAGTCTTAGGATGTGTTAAGGATAATTTATAGAGAAATATTGGTTAAACCAATATATGAGAACTTGTAACGAGAGGCGGTATTGGACATCACCTCTAGGTTTCTTGTTGGGTAGTACTATGATAAGTCCTATGTTCATTTGACTTAGCTAGTTCAGTCATGATGTTTGTGTGGGATAAACGATCATGAGTCACAATGGGTATGTGTGATCAAGTCTAAGTTCAAGGTATTAATGTGGCTCTAGACTACTTCAGGTAGGGGATAATCAGCTAGATACTAGGCATATGTACGCTAATTCCTTTCATACATTTAGTAGATCAAGTCAACTAAATAGTCAAAGATTAAGTATGATAAGTAATGGGGAAGTAAGTATCCACCCTCTAGGTGTTATGATCCCTAGAGGATAATCCCTACTATGTTTTGACCCTCATGTCAAAAATAGAGAACATAAATGAGGTGACTCGATTCCACATAATGGCACCTTTTATGGAATTTGGCCAATCTCATCCACTTGGGTGGTTGTCTACAATAGTTCTGAATCCAAAAGTGGTGTAGAGAGAAAAATACGTCTAGTGATTCTTTGAACATTAAATTGCACTCTTTACTTATTATGAACATCAACCATGGATCCTTATGAACCTAGAAAATGAATATAGCATAGTATATTGAATAGAGAAAATTATTGAAAGATATTAGGTGAGGAATCTAATTTTTTTGGGTTAAAAATGATGAGAAGGAATAGAAATAGAATTATATTTCTAGTTAATTTTGATCGTTTAATGAGAAATAATAGATATGGAATTATATTTTTGGTTAAATTCTTGATCATACTTAATAATAAATAATATATATGGAATTATATTCTTATTTAAGTTCTCGATAATACTTGATAAGAAATAATAGAGATGAAATTATATTCATAAGTTTTAAATATTCATAGTGGAAAGAGTAGATGGGGAATATAATATTAAGAGGAGTATGGGATCCTCTTTCTAAATTGATAAAGTATGCACTATAATATTAGTATAATGATATTATAAGGTACACAAGTCTACATTAGGAGTAGATCCTAATATTAAAATGAGATAAACCTGCTCAAGCTCAAAACCATAAAAAGAACTTATAGTTATTTAAACCCATATTCACAAGGACTTAATGGACCAAGTCAATAAAATGCCATCTTAATATGGATATTGTAGTGAATTTAGAGCTAAAATAGGAAGAATTTGAAAGAAAACAAGGATTTCAACATAAGGGATTGACTCTTATATTTCAAATATCAAGTAATTATATCCAATATTGGAAAATTGAGGAGATCTATCATGTAAAAATAACATTGTTCTTCTTATTCCACTCACCCTAGAGAGGCTAAGATGAGGGAAAATATGATAAAGACTCTCTTTTAGGTAGGTATAAATAAATATGTTGATGTTATTGCTCAATGCTTGGAATGGCACCTTACATGCAGTAAGTGTGACCATTGGTATAATCAACAAATGCTAATATTATTAGAATAGATACCTTATATGGAGTAATTATAACTATTATTAGTGTATGATAATGCTCCTGGGAGTGGTACCTTATGTGGAGTGAGTGTGGCCATTTATATCATCAACAGATGATGATACCTTGGAATGATACCTTACGTGGAGTAAGTGTGACCACTAATATTGTTAGTAGATAATAATACTTTTCTTATGACATCTCATATGGAGTGAGTGAGGCATTGGTATTTTTATGTGATGATAATATTTCATTTAATTATCGGGATAGAGAGACATTTTCCTTATTAATTTCAAAGAGCAATAATATTCTTTATTGCAATAAAACACACAAGATTGTCTTTAGTCAAAGGGGGGTAGTATGTCATGACCTGCCTTGGTAGAACCCTATATGAGATGGCCTATGTATTCATAGATGATGATTTCTACTTAGTTTTGATGCATTCAATTGACTATATGCAATTATGTTATGTTTTGTGAACATGGTACTACTTATTTAATGTAGTTTTGTACGTTAATTATGCTCGTAGGTGGGAGAAAATAATATCTACCAACAACGGATCCACCTAGAAGGGTATTAGTAAAATAGAGATTTTACTAATACCTAGGTGGACAATACCAAGCTAATAATTTGATATTAGTTTTGATACTTGCATTTGATCTTTTTGATTGATTGGTGGGTTTTGAAAGGGCCCAACCTTTCTACAACAAGGAAGAAAAGAAGCCTAGCAAAAGAGAAACATGAATTCACCAGAATCCTAAACTACAACACACACAAAGAAAACATGAACCGACCAAAGAAAGCTAAAAATGAAGCAAAAGAAACAAACCCAAACTGCCAATTAAGCATTAGGATCAGAAGGGTACTTGCATTTGATTTAATTAATTATGATTAAGTTAATTAATTGGAGAAATTATTTAGAAGAAATTATATATTTTTGGATTGATTTATATTGTGGAAATATAATAAATTAATTGAAAATTATTATTATAGAAATATCATAGTTTAAATTTGAAAAAATTATTTTTTTGAGGTAATAAAATGAAAAGTGAATAATCCTTTGAAGGCATAGTTTATATTAATTTATTGGAGGACCTTATAGAATACAAGACATATGAGGTATTTTAGGAAAGAAGTCACATCTCCTTTGACTTGCATATTAAGGTACACATTAAATTATCTCCATGTTAGGGGGGTCTGAGCAAGGGGGTTGGTCATAATGAAAGGTACACCCCCAAAAAACTTGAAAAGGTAAGACCGTTGATCATGATTATTTTTTTAAAAGAGTGTATGTGTTATTAGGGGAATGGTTGGGGAAATCCATTATGTTTTTTGGAGGAGACCTCAAATTTCTAGAGCGGAGATTCTTAGGAGGGAGACTAGAGGTTGAAGGTGAGGAATGAAGATAGCCTTCTAAAATAGCGAGAAGTTTTAGGTTCAAGGTTTTCATAACTTTAGCATGGCATTAATATTTTGATCAAATGAAAAATACTATTTAATGGTTATGTTGTGTTTAAATTACTCTATATGCTCCTTTGTTTTTTGTCCCCCAATATCAAGTTTCGTTTCCTTCTTTTTACCATAAATTTATATCTATTTATGTGGCTCAAGGATGACTAGTGAAGTCTAAGCCCAATACTAGGGGAAGTTGTGTTCTCACCCATTTATGAGATGACTCATATTGTTGTTTTTCTCCCTATATTTTATAGGAGTTAAGTTTCTTCCTTGGCAACATTTTTCCTATTTTTAATCTATATTTTGATCGAAAACAAGGCCATTTTGCTTCATGAGCAATCATCGTAAATATTGGTAAAGTAATTATCTATGTTATTTTGAGCTAACAATAACTTCTCTAATAATGAAACCAACCCTTTTTCCCTATTGTGCATAGAATATTAATTGTATAGGCTTTAAAAACCTCTCACATATAGTCTTTCCATGAATATAGTGGTGCCCTAGTTCAAATCATCCCATGTCATGTATGTTTTACCTTTACATCATGACGGCCCTATAAAAAACTCTAAATACCCCTATTTTTCATGGTGGAAGAGTATTTTAATTTTATCACCAAGCGCTATTGTCTACCACTCCATAATGGCCCATCCTAAGATTTTAGCTTAGGATGTGGGCTTAATAATTGCGTCGTTGATAAGGCACAACACCATAGTGTGACATCCTTGCACTCAGTGATATGCAAGCAAGAGGAAGGCTACTTAGACATTCCCTTAGCATAATTCCACATGCTATGTGTGGGGTTGTAAATATTCCATAAAAGTGATTTTAATTTCTTTGTTAATCGATCATGCTCGATGGTCAAGGATGCCATTGAGCAAGGATATCTTTGTGGGCATTGACCTTTGACATTTATTGACTTGTGATCACTCTATTGACCGTTTTACATTTGGTTGATGTGGTTTTTTGTGTTTGGTTGCACTTGGATAAGTTTAAACAATTTTTAAAATTATTATTGCATGTTTATCCCACATACATCATGGGAAATTCAAATTAGTACTATATATATATTGAGACACCCATGGATATATATACAAACAATTAGATGATTGGTTGGGCCATGTTGATTCGGATGTTGATCACCGAACCCACCCATACTCTTCCACTTATCAAGATTTGATTTGATTGTTTAGTGATCCTTTGGTTAATGCTTGTGTTTGGTTACCATTTATAATTGATCGAGGGAATAAAGTTGACAATATTTTTAGTTAGAAATAACCCTTTCCCAAATTTTTATTTAATTAAAGAAGGGCTTGAATTCAAAAGAATTAATAACCCTTAGCAACCTTTTAAATTAATGGGTATTTTATTTAATTAAATAAGTGATTTGATTTAAAAGAATAAAATAACCTTTTGGGTTAATTAAAAGACTAAATGGAAAGAAATATTTAATGATTGAAAGAATAACATTTTAGTTTAAATGAAATAAATGGATTTGAAGGATGAATTTTTGATTGAAAGAATGACCTTTTGGGTTTAAGCTTAGATTAATATTTTGGGATAGATTTTGATTAATCTAAATGGATGGATTATAAACCTTTGATTATTCCTTTAAGAGTGATTAAAAGCATTTTTCTTTGGATTAAATGAGTTTAAAATATACTAGGGAAAATTGTATTTCATTTGGATTAAATATGTTTTAAATATATTAGTGGATAATGTATTTCATTTGGATTAAGTAAGTTGAATATATTAGTAAATAATGTATTTCATTGGAATTAAAATATTTTGAAATATATTATTTGATAATGTATTTCATTTGGATTAAAAGAATTTGAAATATATTAGAGGATAATGTATTTCATTTGGACTAAATGAGTTGAAATATATTAGTGGATAACATATTTCATTTGGATTAAATGAGTTTCAAATATATTATGGTAAAATGTATTTCATTTGGACTAAATGAGTTGAAATATATTAGTGAATAATGTATTTAATTTGGACTAGATGAGTTTGAAATATATTAGTGGATATTGTATTTCATTGGGATTAAAATGAGTTGAAATATATATATATATATATATATAGTATTAATTTAAAGAGAGGGTTTTGAAAGGGTCCCCACAACCTTATACAAACAGCCAAACTCTTAACCATAATAACTATATCGAAAATATTATACCTATTAGGAATAACTGAGAGAGTTTAATTCCTACTAACCATAATGATTCCGTAGAGAACATAGAAAATAACAACACTTTGAAGGTAAAACAAACTCTAACAAACTTTAGTCAAAGGGCAAAGCGAGACCGAAAACCTCTTCTAACGAGAGCCAAAGGGATTTTCGACGACTCCTTGCAAAAACAAAGCATCATGAGCCTCTTTCCTAGCAAGGGAGACTACATCATTCAAGATATCATTTTTCCACATCAAAAAAGTAGCATAGTGGACACCACGATTGGCCAACATATCAGCCAGTGCATTCCCCTCACAGAACACATGGTGAATGTTCACCTATTCAAAAGCATACAACAATCGCAAAAGAATTGCAAAAGTATTGTCATTGTTGTCAACACAGACAGATTGATGTAGTTGATGCAGTTCAGAGGTCAGTCAGATCAAGTGCAGTGAGTTTCAAAGAAAACAGAGGTGACCCAGATTCAGAAATTGGCAGAAAAAGACAAGGAAGAAAACTGTCACGATATCGCGACATGTTTTCTGTCGCGGTATCGCGACAAAACAGAGGAGAGAGAAAATGCAAGAAAAAATGTCGCGATTTCGCGACATTGCTGAGGAGAGAGAAAATACATGAAAAATTGTCACGATTTCGCGACATGGTCGAGGAGAGAGAAAGTGAAAGGCAAACTGTCACGATTTCACGACATGCTGGCAGAGAAGGAAGCAAGGTGAAAAGATGTCACGATTTCACGACATAAATGGAGGAAAGGAGCTTGCAACGAAAAGTGTCGCGATATCACGACACGTCGGGTTTTCGCGACCCGAAGAGGAGAGAGAATGCTCAGCAACAAAGGTGTAGCGATTTCGCTGCATGTTGAAATGAATGGAAACAAAGGTGTAGTGATTTCGCTGCATGATGGAAATACATGGCACAAAGGTGTAGCGATTTCGCTACAAATAGGAAGTGCAGAAAACAAAGGTGTAGCGATTTCGTTGCATGATGGAAATACATGGCACAAAGGTGTAGCGATTTCGCTACAAATAGGAAGTGTAGAAAACAAAGGTGTAGCGATTTTGCTACAAGTGAAAAGGCACAAACAAGAAGATGTAGCGATTTCGCTGCATGACAAAATGTATGGAAACAAAGGTGTAGCGATTTCGCTACCAGTCAAAATTGCAAAATTGAAAGATGTAGCAAGTCGAAAGCACAAGGCACAAAGTTGTCGTGATTTCGCTACTGCATAAAGCAAAGATTGTACGAAAGTAGAGAACGTCACGATTTCGCGACATGTTCCATTTTCGCGGTTGCTGGCAAAGAAGAGTGTACGAAAGTAGAAAGCATCGTGATTTCGTGACAAAGCTAAGGATGATGTCAGCAAAATTGAAAATGTCACGATTTTGCGACAGAGTGCAAGGAAAGCTGCTGGAAGCTGAAAGTGTCACGATTTCGCGACAAGAATGATGATGACATCAGCAAAAGCTGAAAGTGTCGCGATATCGCGACAAGGTGCAAGGAAAGCTGCTGGAAGCCGAAAGCGTCGCGATTTCGTGACATGCTTAAGGATGACGTCAGCAAATGTTGAAAGTGTCACGATATCGCGACAAGGTGCAGGGAAAGCTATCAAGAGCCAAAATGGTCATGATTTTGTGATAGCAAGGGCATGAATGGTACGGCTACAAAAAGTGTCGCGATATCGCGACAGGTAACAGTTTGGCGGGTAAAAGCCAAAAAATCATGCAAGGTGACACATGTCAGAAAAAGTAGATAGGAAAATCATGCAGCCAGTTACGTAAAAAGTAACTGATGTCAGATCTGCAGTTACAGATTGACAAGTGTTAGTCATGCACTAGAACAGCTGTATATTCTTGATTGAAAAAGCATTCGATGCATCACATATGTAGTTTCAAAAAAGCATTCGAAAATCCGTATTTGAAGAAATTGAACAGTCAAATATGAAGGATTAGAAAAGCTTTCGAAAAGACGTATTTGCAGCATTCAAAACAACCGTATTACAAGGAATCGAACCGCCGTATTGTAGGGTTTTGAATAGTCATATTGCATGGATTCAATAGTCGTATTGCAGGGTTTTGAACAGTCGTATTACATGGATTCAAAAGCCGTATTACAAGGTTTTGAATAGTCGAAGTGCATGGAATCGAACAGCCGTATTGCATGGATTCGAACAGTCAGAGTGTGTGATTCGACTGCATGCAGGATTGAAAGGTTATAAAAGAATAGTCGTACAGAGAAGATGTTGCTGCTGTAAGAGGGAAATTGTTGTAAAAAGAGGGTTAGAAAAGAGTCAAGAGAAAAATTAGCAGAGCCATGAGAGTGTGTAGAGTTGGGTTAATTGTAGACCAGTCAGGGTCGTGCATGAAGTGAAGACATTCTTATGTCATTTTAAATTGAACAGAATTGCAGTCCAAGTTGGTGCTTGGTACTAGGGGTTGGTGCTCCATCTGTTGCAATAGAAAATTAAGGGGTTGGTGCTCCTTCTAGTAGATGCTAGTAAAGTGTTTGTAAAATTGGTATTTTGCAAAGACTGGATTTGGATTGGAGTCCAAGCAGTCATTTTTGAGGAGTAGCCAAATTGGTGAACCTCGGTATATTAAGTGTTGTGGTGTGCTCTCTTGTTCAATCTATTTTTCTAGTTTTCAAGTTCTCTTTATTTCATATTAAATGTCGTAGATATAAAAATTAATAGCTACACTGATTCACCCCCCCCTCTCAGTGTCATTGTGTGAATATCAATTGGTATCAGAGCCAGGTGCCTTGTTCAAGCTTAATCAGCTAAGGAGATCTTGGAAGAAACAATGTCAGGCGGTGAAGGATTCTCATCCAACAAAGCTCCCTTATTTGATGGAACAAATTACACTTTTTGGAAACTTAGGATGCAAACATATCTGAGTGCATTGGGATATGATATTTGGGATTCTGTAGATAATGGATACATAGCACCCATTACTCCTCCAACAAATACTACTGAGAAGAAAAAATTTGAGAACAACTCCAAAGCTAAGAATGCCATAATGTGTGGGCTTGTTGACAGTGAACTGATAAGAGTCATGAGCTGTAAATCAACAAAAGACATGTGGGATAAATCGAAGAGCATCCATGAAGGAGACAGCAAGATCAAGGAAGCCAAGCTGCAAACTCATCGAGCACAGTTCGAAGCACTGCAAATGAATGAAGATGAGAACGTAGAGGCTTATATGCTAAGAGTCAATAGAATCATTAATGCAATCAGAGGACTTGGTGAAGAAATTGATGATGCAGTTGTTGTGAAAAAGGTTCTTAGAACACTGCACAAAAGATTTAACTCCAAAGTTTCTACAATAGAAGAGGCAAAAGATCTAAACAACTTCAGCTTGGATGAGATGCATGGTTCCCTGACAGCATATGAAATGAGAATAGTACAAATCAAGTCTATAGACAGAGAAGCAGCTTTTAAAGCACACAAGAATATAAAATTTGAACATGAATCTGAGGATGAAGAGACACTAGATGAAATAGAAGCTAATTTTGTTCGAAAACTCACAAAGGGAAAAGGAAAATATAGAGGAAAGATACCTTTTAAGTGCTTCAATTATGGAGGAGTCGGTCATTTTGCAGCCAAATGTCCAATGCAGGAGAAAACCAAAAATGGTGAAGGCTCACACCAAGAAAAATGTGACTGGAAGAAGAAATAGAATTTTAGAAAGAACAACTTCAAGAAGAAAAGCTTCATATCCAAGAATGTCAGCACTTCTGAAGAAAGCTCAGATGAGGATTCTGAAGAAGAAAAAGGTGAAGCTCTGTTCATGGCACTTGAAGAGGAAAGAACAGAAGAAAATCAGGAAGGTGATGAAAACTTTAAAGATGAAGTTGAAGTTTATCTGAAAGGAGAATTGGTTGCTGCACTTGAAGAGTTGAGTGTTGAAAGGAAAAAGAACAAAAAGTTTTCAAAAAAACTAGAAGATGGCACTAACATAATAAACAGTTTAAAAATACAGACAGAGGAATTCAAGAAAATGTCTAAAGTTCTTGATGAACAATTAACTGTAAAGACAGTTGAATGCAGCAAGCTAGAGGAAGACATGGTTAAGTTAAGAATGCAGTTAGAGGAGATGAATAGAAAATTAAACTATTTTCATAAGTTTGAAGAAAGTACTGTAAAGTTGGATAAAATTTTAAATAACCAAAGGCCTTCCGGCATCAAATTTGGTTTAGGCTTCGATGAAGGAGAATCATCAAAGGGTTCAAAGGCCTTGAATGTAGAACCCATAAAGAAAGAAGAAAAGATCAGGGTTGATATAGAAAAAACAAAACATGCCCAAGAAAGCAATAATGCCAGACTCAAGAAGAGTACTGACAAAGATGGCTTCATAAAAGTCACACATCCAAGAAGGAAAAGATTTATGGCTCCTACTTCAAACTGGCAAAGACCGGCACCCAGGTTTAATCATACCTTTTTTGGTTACTGTTTTAAATGCAATGCTTATGGCCATAAGATTTCAGATTGCAGGCATAATGTATCTCAAAGGAATTTCACAAGTAGAAATGTTTTTTCTCCTTTAATGAATTATGCAATTGAATGTTATAATTGTCATAATTTTGGACATATGGCTAGAAACTGTAGAAGCATTTTTGCAGCAAATAATTATCAGGGTAGAAAATCTCAACCAAGTGAGTTGAAACAAAACAAGAAATTTCCTGAAAAACAAGCACATGCTAATGAGAAGACAAAGGCAAAACAAGTAGCCAAATTTGTCATCAAACCAGAATGGAAAGAAAAAGAATCTTTAATTTTTCAGACTGCCTTTAAAGCTCAGAACAAATCTACACCTTGGATACTTGACAGTGGTTGTTCCAACCACATGACGAGTGACAAGCGTAAATTTGAGAATTTGCATAATTATGAAGGTGGTTCTGTGAAATTTGGAAATAATGATGGAGCAAAGATTGTTGGAAAGGGATCAGTCAAGATCAGTGATGGCAATATAAAATCAAAAGAAGTCTTGTTTGTGATTGGTCTGAAGCATAACTTACTGAGTGTAAGTCAAATATGTGACAGAGGTCATGATGTAATCTTCAAGGAGGGCTGTGAAGTAAGAAAGACAAAAAATGGAAAGATAATAGCCACTGGACTGAGAACTTCTGGAAATCTGTATACACTTTCAGAGACTTCAGAAGGAGCTTGCTTGGTTGGTCAGGAAGAAGAAAACTGGCTGTGGCATAAGAGACTCGGTCACATAAGCTTTGATAATCTGATAAAAATTAGCTCAAAATGGGCAGTAAGAGACATACCAACTATTGGTAAACCTTCAAACAAAGTATTTGTGAGTCATGCCAAAAGGGAAAACAAACCAGAGCCACTTTCAAAGCAAAAGAATATTTCACGAGCAAGCCATTAGAACTAATTCACACCGATTTATGTGGACCCATGAGAACTGAAAGCATAAATGGACACAAATATTTTATGCTGTGTATATATGACTACTCAAGAATGACATGGGTACTATTTCTGAAACTTAAATCAGAAGCCTTTGAGATGTTTAAAACCTTCAAAAATCTTGTTGAGAATCAATTAGGAAAAATAATTAAATGCCTAAGATCAGACAGAGGAGGAGAGTTTATTTCAGAAGAATTTGTAGAATACTGTCAAAAATATGGGATAAGAAGACAGTTTTCAATAGCTAGAACACCTCAGCAGAATGGTGTTGTAGAAAGGAAGAATAGGACAATGCAGGAAATGGCACGGACAATGCTGGCTGAGAACAAAATAGCTGACAAATTTTGGAAAGAGGCAGTACATACTACAGTTTACATTCAAAACAGGTGCATGGTAAGACCACATGAAAGCACCACACCTTATGAGCTGTGGTTTGGCAGAAAGGCAACAACAAGACATTTCAAAGTATTTGGTAGCAAGTGCTACATCAAACGGACTGAAGATAATCTCTATAAATTTGAAAATAGAGCTGATGAACGTATCTTTCTTGGTTACTCAACAAAAAGCAAAGCCTACACATGTTACAACAAAAGGCTAAAGAAAATTGTTGAGAGTGCTGATGTGAAAGTTGATGAAGGAAGAGAACAAGAAATTACTTATCAAGAAAACTACCCCATCTATGAAGAAGTCATTGAAGGTGATGATGAAAAGGAAACAGATAAGAATCAGAAAATTGATCCGGATGGTGTAAAAACCGAATCGAGAAGAAGAAAATATGAAATTTAAAACAGGACAATTGGCGGAAAAATCATCCAAGTGAACAGATTATTGGGGATCCCAAAGATGGTATTCGGACAAGAAGAGCAAAGAGTGCGGAACTATTCTCTCGTTATCTAGCATTGAACCTAAAAATGTTGCTGAAGCAAGCACTCGATGAAAGTTGGTTGAAGGCAATTAATGAAGAACTAGATCAGATTGAGAAAAACAATACCTGGGAATTAGTACCTAGACCAACAAATAAAAACATAATTGGCACTAAATGGGTTTTTCAAAATAAATTAAATGAAGATGGATAGGTTGTCAGAAATAAGGCAAGATTGGTCTATAAAGGCTATGCTCAGGTTGAAGGCATTGATTTTGAGGAAAATTTTGCACCGGTAGCCAGACTAGAGGCAATCAGAATGTTTCTGGCATTAGCAGTTCATAAAAACTTCAAAGTATATCAAATGGATGTAAAATCAGCATTTTTGAATGGAAAACTGGAAGAAGAGGTTTACATTGAACAGCCCGGATGGCTTCCAACTTGGTGAAAACCCAGATTTTGTTTGCAGAGTTAAAGAAAGCATTATATGGTTTGAAACAAGCACCCGTGATGATGGTATGCAAGGTCGGATAACTATCTAATTAAACAAGGGTTCAAGAAAGGTTTGGTGGACAGCAACTTATATGTCAAAACAGAGAAGGGCCATATTATTGTTCTTATTGTTTATGTAGATGATATAATATTTGGCAACAGCATGGATGAATACTGCAAAGACATATCAACTAAAATGAAGAAATAATTTGAGATGTCTATGATTGGTGAAATTTCTTATTTCCTAGGACTGCAGGTCAATCAAAATGAAAAAGGCATTTTTATTTCTCAAGTTAAATATGTAAAAGAAATGCTGAAAAAGTTCACAATGGAAGACAGTAAACCGGTTAGCACTCCCATGACAACAGGTTGCAAGTTGAGCAAGGATGATAAATCCCCAGATGTAGATCAAACAATGTATAGGTCTATGATTGGAAGCCTACTATATTTAATAGCCACTAGACCAGATATATTACAAGCAGTATGCATGGTTGCAAGATTTCAGGCCAGTCCCAAAGAAACTCATGTAACAGCTATAAAGAGGATCTTCAGATATCTCAAGGGCACTATGGATTATGGGTTGTGGTACCCAAAAGGTAAATATTTCACTTTGATTGCATATTCTGATGCAGATTGGGCAGGATGTATTGATGACAAAAAGAGCACAAGTGGAGGAGCATTTTATCTTGGAGACAAGCTGGTAGCATGGCACAACAAGAAACAAGAATCAGTATCTCTATCCACTGCAGAGGCAGAATACATTGCAGCAACAACATGTTGTACTCAGATATTATGGATGAGACAAACGTTGAAAGATCTTGGTATTCATTTCAAAGAGCCAATTTCAATTAAATGTGATAACACTAGTGCTATCAACATATCCAAGAATCCAGTAATGCATTCAAGAACCAAACATATTGCAATCCAATATCATTTCTTGAAGATAAAGTTGCAGAAGGAGAGGTCAAATTGGATTTTGTTCCAACTACAGAGCAAGTAGCTGATATATTCACAAAACCTTTGCCAAAGGAAGTATTTGAATACCTTCGGAAGAAGTTGGGAGTAGTCACACCACCCAAGCACTGACTAGCTATGGGAAACACATTCTCAGGGGGAGCATTCAAACTTTTTAAGTCTAAGAATGTTGTGCATAGACTCAGGGGGAGTCTGCAGCAGCCCTTTGGTATTATTGGCAAAGGGGGAGAAGAAATTGAGCAAGGTTGTAGTGTGTTGCCAACAATTCCAAAGGGGGAGATTGTTGAGCAAGGGGCAGCAAAAGAATTGCAAAAGTATTGTCATTGTTGTCAACATAGACTGATTGATGTAGTTGATGCAGTTCAGAGGTCAGTCAGATCAAGTGCAGTGAGTTTCAAGGAAAACAGAGGTGACCCAGATTCAAAAATTGGCAAAAAAAGACAAGGAAGAAAACGGTTGCGTTATCGCGACATGTTTTCTGTCGCGATTTCGCGACATTGCCGAGGAGAGAGAAAATGTAGGAAAAATTGTCGCGATTTCGTGACATTGCCGAGGAGAGAGAAAGTGCATGAAAAATTGTCGCGATTTCGCGACATGGTCGAGGAGAGAGAAAGTGAAAGGCAAACTGTCGCGATTTCGTGACATGCTGGCAGAGAAGGAAACAAGGTGAAAAGATGTCACGATTTCGCAACATAAATGGAGGAAAGGAGCTTGCAACGAAAAGTGTCGTGATATCACGACACGTCGGGTTTTCGCGACCCGAAGAGGAGAGAGAATGCTCAGCAACAAAGGTGTAGCGATTTCGTTGCATGTTGAAATGAATGGAAACAAAGGTGTAGTGATTTCGCTGCATGATGGAAATACATGGCACAAAGGTGTAGCGATTTCGCTACAAATAGGAAGTGCAGAAAACAAAGGTGTAGCGATTTCGCTGCATGATGGAAATACATGGCACAAAGGTGTAGCGATTTCGCTACAAATAGGAAGTGCAGAAAACAAAGGTGTTGCGATTTTGCTACAAGTGAAAAGGCACAAACAAGAAGATGTAGCGATTTTGCTGCATGACAAAATGTATGGAAACAAAGGTGTAGCGATTTCACTACCAGTCAAAATTGCAAAACTGAAAGATGTAGCAAGTCGAAAGCACAAGGCACAAAGTTGTCGCGATTTCGCTACTGCATAAAGAAAAGATTGTACGGAAGCAGAGAACGTCGCGATTTCACGACATGTTCCATTTTCGCGATTGCTGGCAAAGAAGAGTGTACGGAAGCAGAAAGCATCACGATTTTGCGACAAAGCTGAGGATGACGTCAGCAAAATTGAAAATGTCACGATTTCGCGACAGAGTGCGAGGAAAGCTGCTGGAAGCCGAAAGTGTCACGATTTCACGACAAGAATTATGATGACGTCAGAAAAAGCTGAAAGTGTCGCGATATCGCGACAAGGTGCAAGGAAAGCTACTGGAAGCCGGAAGCATCACGATTTCGTGACATGCTTAAGGATGACGTCAGCAAATGTTGAAAGTGTCACGATATTACAACAAGGTGCAGGGAAAGCTATCAAGAGCCAAAATGGTCACGATTTCGTGAAAGCAAGGGCATGAATGGTATGGCTACAGAAAGTGTCGTGATATCGTGATAGGTAACAGTTTGGCGGGTAAAAGCCGAAAAAGCATGCAAGGTGACACGTGTCAGAAAAAGCAGATAGGAAAATCATGCAGCCAGTTACGTAAAAAGTAACTGATGTCAGATCTGCAGTTACAGATTGACAAGTGTTAGTCATGCACTAGAACAGCTGTATATTCTTGATTGAAAAAGCATTCGATGCATCACATATGCAGTTTCGAAAAAGCATTCGAAAAGCCGTATTTGAAGAAATTGAACAGCCGAATATGAAGGATCAAAAAATCTTTCGAAAAGACATATTTACAACATTCAAAATAGTCGTATTGCAAGGAATCGAACCGTCGTATTGCATGGTTTTGAATAGTCGTATTGCATGGATTCAACAGCTGTATTGCAGGGTTTCGAACAGTCGTATTGCATGGATTCAAAAGCCGTATTACAGGGTTTCGAAAAGTCATAGTGCATGGAATCGAACAACCGTATTGCATGGATTCGAACAGTCAGAGTATGTGATTCGACTGCATGCAAGATTGAAAGGTTATAAAAGAATAGTCGTACAGAGAAGATGTTGCTGCTGTAAGAGGGAAATTGCTGTAAAAAGAGGGTTAGAAAAGAGTCAAGAGAAAAATTAGCAGAGCCATGAGAGTGTGCAGAGTTGGGTTAATTGCAGACCAGTCAGGGTCGTGCATGAAGTGAAGACATTCTTATGTCATTTTAAATTGAACAATTGTAGTCCAAGTTGGTGCTTGGTACTAGGGGTTGGTGCTCCATCTCGTTGCAGAGAAAATTAAGGGGTTGGTGCTCCTTCCAAGAGATGCTGGTAAAGTATTTGTAAAATTGGTATTTTGCAAAGACTGGATTTGGATTGGAGTCCAAGCAGTCATTTTTGAGGAGTAGCCAAATTGGTGAACCTTAGTATATTGAGTGTTGTGGTGTGCTCTCTTGTTCAATCTGTTTTTCTAGTTTTCAAGTTCTATTTATTTCATATTAAATGCTATAGATATAAAAATTAATAGCTACACTGATTCACCCCCCCCTCTCAGTGTCATTGTGTGAATATCGATAATGTATTTCATTTGGATTAAGTAAGTTGAATATATTAGTAAATAATCCATTTCATTGGAATTAAAATATTTTGAAATATATTATTTGATAATGTATTTCATTTGGATTAAAACAATTTGAAATATATTAGAGGAAAATGTATTTCATTTGGAATAAATGAGTTGAAATATATTAGTGGATAACATATTTCATTTGGATTAAATGAGTTTCAAATATATTATGGTAAAATGTATTTCATTTCGACTAAATGAGTTGAAATATATTAGTGAATAATGTATTTCATTTGGACTAGATGAGTTTGAAATATATTAGTGGATAATGTATTTCATTGGGATTAAAATGAGTTGAAATATATATATATATAGTATTAATTTAAAGAGAGGGTTTTGAAAGGGTCCCCACAACCTTATACAAACAGCCAAACTCTTAACCATAATAACTATATCGAAAATATTATACCTATTAGGAATAACTGAGAGAGTTTAATTCCTACTAACCATAATGATTCCGTAGAGAACATAGAAAATAACAACACTTTGAAGGTAAAACAAACTCTAACAAACTTCAGTCAAAGGGCAAAGCGAGACCGAAAACCTCTTCTAACGAGAGCCAAAGGGATTTCCGGCTCCTTACAAAAACAAAGCATCATGAGCCTCTTTCCTAGCAAGGGAGACTACATCATTCAGGACATCATTTTTCCACATCAAAAAAGTAGCATAGTGGACACCACGATTGGCCAACATATCAGCCAGTGCATTCCCCTCACAGAACACATGGTGAATGTTCACCTATTCAAAAGCGTACAACAATCTCCCAGCTTCAGCAATAAGATTGACAACATTCTAGCTAGGTGTACACTCCCATTTGAGCATCTTGATCATGTTCAAAGAGTTACCTTTAATTTCCATATTATGACAGCCAGCATCCGCTAATAATTTCACCCCCGTATAATTTGTGAGCCTCCACAAAGTGTGAATATTGGGATTTAAGGGGTTCATAAAATACCATGAGGATGTCACCATTCTAATTTTGCACAACGCCGTCTACTCCAACCTTACCAGGGTTACCCTTTGAGGCCCCATCAAAGTTGATTTTCAGCCAATTGGGAGCCGTATGGGCCCACTTAATTCCTTCTCTAGGATCACATTCAGGTGGTGGGTGAGGAAGAGGGCTCCAACCCAAATTAAATTCCAAGTCAACTTCATCGAAGGAAGAGGGCACCTTGGGATGTTTACCCAAAAAGGTAGCCAAAACATTCTTCGACACTCGGTTAATGATCTTAGTACCCACCGTGACAGCATTGGTCTCAATTTCATTAAAAGCACAGGCATTTCATTCTTTCCAGACCTCCCACCATGCATGGGGAAGGATAATTTTCCACAACTAAGATAGATGTTGGACACGAACGGTGAACACCATTGAATAATCTTGTCCATAAATGTACCTGGAAACACCCAATAAATGTTAAACCAATTAAAAATAAACATAAATACCTGCCATGTGAATGGGCAACATAGGAGCAAGTGTTGAATGGATTCCCATTCTTATTTGCACAGATAGCATATGTTCACCATAATGTGACCCATATTTCAAATATTATCCAAAGAAAGTATTTTATTTTGAGCCACCAACCAAAAATAAATATTGATCTTTGGGATTAGTTTTTTAATCCAAATAAGATTCACTGGAAAAGGAGCCTCATATTCTGAGATATGGAAGGAATAAGATGATTTCACATTAAATTCACCTTCAGCATCCTCGCTCCAAATCAAATGGTCTCTGTAATCATCCTGTCTGATCGCATACCTATTAAGTTCAACTAAAAGTCTTTGCCAACTAACCAAATCATTCTGGTTGTACACCCAATAGGGATGAGAATTCTACGAACGCATACCATTGAAAATAGGCATATATTAGGAAACCTAAATTCCACCTTCCTCCATTGCATTCAAAGAAATAGACCTGATATTTGGGTCTTCCCTCAACCAATGGTCTTCCCAAAACTTGATATTTCTCCCATCACCAATGATCCAACTATTTTTAGCCTTCACAAAGTCCCTAATATTTTTTAATTTTGTCAAATGAAGCCTCTCAGGGAGATATCATCTAATAAGAAATAATTAAATTCGTATTTCGCTTTAAGGATAGAACACCAAGGTCTCTAGGTATTCGAAGCAACCAACCACCCTGATTTACCAACCAAGGCTCTATACATAAGTGCTACTCTTTTCAAATTAAGACACCCGTCCTTTCTCCTCTTACAAATCTAATACCAAGTGATCGAGTGGTACTTGCCTTTTAAATTCGATCTAAACCAAAGGAAAATTTTACAAATACGATCAATTTTATCCATTATTTTAGCAAGGAGTATGAATAAGGACATGAAATAAATGTGTATGCTCTAGAGCATACTTTGAACAAGTACTACCTTCCCTGCTTGGCTCAAAAACACCCCTTTCCAAGGGGCTAGTTTACATTGGATTATTTCAATCAAAGGGTTCCACAGTGAGTCTTTCATTCTTCCCATGAAGAGAGGTAATCCAAGATAGGTCGCTAGTAACGTGGCAATCCTATAATTGATTATATTCATAATATTTGGTTTCCTGGCTTCTAGAGTGTTAACTAAGTAGAGAAAGTTCTTCGTAAAGTTTCTCTTGATCATCAGTCCTCTCATAACATAATAAGGTCTTTTTAATATCCCGGGTGAAAAATACCGATGCATCGAGTTGAAAAATATTATTAGATAATGTATTTATTTTAGATTAAATAAGAAATAAATATAATAGTGGGTAATGCATTTATTTTGGACTAAGTGAGTTAGAAATAAATTAGTGGATAATGTGTGTCAATTAGATTGAATGAGTTCAACATATATCAATGGATGATGTATCTCATTTTGATTAATTAAGTTATAATCATATCATTGGATAATGTATTTCATGTTTTTTTTTTAAATACATGATGGACTTAGTAGCTGCCATGAATCTAGATAAGCTTTCCAGCTTTTATAGCCGCCATAGTGTTTTGTGTTGTTTTCCCCGAAAGCCACCACATAGTTATTTTCATATTCCTCCCCTATAACCACCATGCCACAATCATTTTCAATCTTTTATGCTACTGAAATTACTAGGAAAGGGATAAACGTTCAATTTGGTGAGTCTTGAGGTTTGAACCTTGGACCTTTGCCTCCCTTACGGGGTTTGGTGGAACCAATTGGTCTACACCTAGGAACTTAATGTATTTCATGTTAAAATAAAATATATTGAAATATATATTAGAGGATATTGTATGTCTTCTTGGTAATTGAAAGCATGAGGATACGGAAACAAAAAGGAATATGCCACAAGAAAAGAACAAGAAATAATGTATGCAAATTAACACAAGATAAAAGCAATACAAAATATGGTAATCTCTTTTATTGATACGCTTTACAAATTGTGTTACAATACGTCTCCTTCCTTTTTAGGGGATAGGAGAGTCAAATGTGTTTCTTGTCACAAGATCCATGGATAATAATCCTTCTTCCGCATTCCCACATGTAAGATGGGCGGACTGAAACATCGTCGCCGCTATTGTACGTGATTATTTTCTCTTTCCTACTCCTCTGCTGTTGGAGACCTGCGTTCAAAGAAACAAAAAATATTAGTAATACCTGCAGACAAAATGAAACATGTATTTCCCAAAGCCTATTGTCATTGTATGCATAAAAATAATAAAACGACTATCAGATGACCTCTGATTGACCTAAAACTTTGACAGAAGAATAAAAATATCATCAGAAGACCATTGCAAAAAGAACAGCCTAAAAATTCCTCACATATCTATACTCGCTCCAGGGTGGGATGAATAGGACTGTGAGAATTGGCCAGAAAGCACCCTGTTCAATGTCCTACTTAGGAAGCTCCAAAAGAACTGAAAACTTGGGGTTAGCTAATTTGGGGTGTTTTGGGAAGACCCAGATGCTCAGATTTCTCCAATTTTGCCTCTAGAACCCATATTTTGAAGATGGCATCTACAAGTTAGTGAAAGCGAGAAATAGCAATAACCTGGTCAAAACTACTCATAATGAAATGAAATTTGAACTGTAACCTATTTAACCTATCTAGAATCAGATGCAAAAGAAAAAAACAATAAATCTATCACATATTTCTAATCATCCCGGGGTGGGGCGATTAGAACTATGATAGTTTGGGGAGCACCCGAGGGTAGGACGCCCACCGATTGAGGCACTGTTTCGACACCAATCCACTTGGGATGGGTCCAAAACTGGTTATGGGGTGTTGTTGACAAATTTGGTGGATAGTTGTGGCCAGAAATCGGGTTTTGGATACGGATTTGCACCTACAATAGTCACCCAATAACCTCCCTTTTGAATGAGAGATTAAAGATGTAAAAGCACAAATCGTAGTTAGGTATGAAATTGGCAGCATTTCGTTGCTCAAATGCTCCTTCTCTGTATATCTTTTGGGTGGGAAAACTCCCCAATTTATAGACCTTAGGGTCTCCTTGTTTGAATTGCGCATGCGAGGGTGCCACTTGAGTTAATTGTCCTATTTTCAGAGAAAAGCTAACTCCCTGATAAAAAAGCTTCTTGCATGAGGTTTCTAAAATAAAGACACTCATCACTAAAGTCTCTCTTCTTGAATAAAAGCTATTCCTCACAATTGCATGGCCTCAAAGCCTCAGTTAACTGGTAGAGTTACCGAGGTTTGACTTTTTACCAGTCAAACTTTCTATTCGCCTCACCCTGGGGCGAATGTTGCTATTCGTCCATGGGTGGGACGAGTGCCAGTTTGTATTTGTCTTGGGGTGGGATGAGTAGAGAGCAAGGTTCCAAAAAAGTTCCAAATTGACCTATGACCTCTAAAACTACTTTTGGAAGTGGTTAGGACAACTGTTTAACCTCTAGGGGCTTCCCTTGGGGTTGTTTGTGTCAATGCGATCAGCGCTTGTTGTCACGTAATCGGATTGGTGCTGTTTTGGTGTCTACAGATGCCCCTTTTTGGGAAGCGCTATGCAAGGCACAATGCCGAGCAAAAATATATAACCAAAGCACTAATGATTAGGGTTTCTCAGTAACCTAACCAAATCTTGATGCCCCAAGTATGGAAAGGGCACGCATTCTTGAATCCTTGCTTCTGACGAGCTAAGGAACTAAAGTCAAGTGTTAACCTTGTTCGGTGAGGTATTACTTGAGCTTGGACATTGATCAGTCATGAATAGGCAAAGGGTGCAAACTTTTGTCTATGGGAACCTTGAGTTCATGATTCATGAATGCCAAGTGTTTGATCAACTTGTGATAATTGCTTGTTTGCTGCCCTGCGCGGGCACGATTATCTTTGTCAATGATCCTTTGAATGCATGTCATTTCCATGATTGGGTATATTGTTGTTGATTTGCGACTAAGTGTGACTACCCCCTCAAGTGACAAATCGATGAGGGAGTGACCGACATGAGAAAAGGGACAAGTCACTTGACCCAAGATGACTTAGGTAAGGGGGCCTTCAGTTGTTTACCATTGAATGTGAAAGTAGTTTTCGAACATTCTGACCTATTTTTGATTGGGAGGCATGGGACGGAGCAGGAGTTCTTCCCATATGGCCGGGTGACCCGACAGTTCAAAGTGCGCCAGGGGATGCCTGGTGAGCCCGTAGTCTATCGACGCTAGGGAGATGAGAGGACGCTGGACCGACCAGTCGTTGCGCCACTTGGAAAGGATTCATATACGGTGATTGATGTCCCAAATGTGGATGACGTCGGGACGACTGTGGAGTATGAGTAGTGGTGGAATCTATGGTGATGGCGAGGAGAGGGGCCTCTAGGGGGTGCGCAGCAGCAGCAGGGGATGAGGGTACAGAGGTACCAGATGAGGGTTGGGGTGCTCCACGTGATGATGTAGACATGGTCGAGGTTGAGGATGTTGGAGGGGATTTTGGGGTACCAGACCAGCCGGAGATGCAGGACATCCCAGAGCAGTGGGAGCGCAGTAGGCTGCTATCTCGAATTCACCTATGCCTCAGGTAGGTTTGGAGGAGGTGGAGGCGAGGCTCAACGCTAAGATAGCATGATTGGAGGACCTACTACGGATGCGATATGGGGAGCTGGGAGAGGCTTTGCAGGAGAGAGATCTCTTACGGACTCAGTTGGCAGAGCGGGAGAGCGCATGGGCTGTGTCTCATCGGTAGGAGGGGGATACCGATGCTGCATAGGAGAGGGATCTCCTGCGGGTGCAGCTAGCACAGCGTGATGATGTAGTAGCTTACTACCATTGGTGGGAGGTAGAGTGGGGTCGACGAGAGGCAGAATGGGGCTAGCAGGAGTCAGATTGGCGACAACATCAGCTAGAGATGGAGGGAGAGATTATCCGCCTTGGTGGGCGAATACCTGAGCCTCCTGGAGGTGGCTCATCGTATCGGATGAGAGATAGTGGGACTGAGCAGTCAGCATCATCCCGTCGTAGGCGGCTAGATGAGGGAGGCACTAGTGGGCGTGATGCAGGGGTGAGCAGCAATCGCCCTAAGAGGTCCCATAGGACCCACACCGTAGGGGGTAGTTCCCAACGCACCGATCCTGCGTGATCATGGTGGTCGATGCCCTAGGCTATGGGGTTTTTGAGTTTTTGGGTTTTGGTAGCGAGGTCCGAGGACCGGTTCATTATAGCCCGTGGGTAGTTTTGTTATGATATATATATACAGATGACTCTTTTTGGTGTTTATGCACTTTTCATGGTTTGTTTTTATGTACATGTTTTTACATTAATGTATGCATATGCTATTATGAATGCGATGGTTCTAATTTGTATGATGTATGCATATGGAATGAATGTCATGAGTTGTTGATGTTTTGTCGATGCACCATAGACTGTACAAGATTTGACTGACTTGCTATATTAATGGGATGACTTTGTGGAATGACTGTGCATGTGAAAACTTTGTTTTTGTATTTTGCATATTTTTTGAATGGTGATGTACGGAATGAAATGTGACAGTTGTTTTAAAATGTAGTTAAGCTTTTCTGAGATTCAGATATTTTAACTAACTAGCCAAGACTGTACATTTATCTCACAAGACTTTTGAACAAGGTATAAATCCGACTTGAATTTAACCAAGTTATTTCACATCCTTGTGTGTGCAATTGAGTTCGTTTATGTGGTATTTGTTAGGATACCGCCAGTTCTAGATAGGCTATCAACCAAACCTGTACTGAGGATCACCTAATTAGCTCCACTAACTCCGTTGTTGTGTTTAGCAAGATTAATCCACGGGACAATCTAAGGTACCATAAGCTAGCTCATCCACATGCAAACATTGGTCTATGCACACGCAAAGCTAATGTGATAGACATATCGTCATGCGGTTAGGATACCACCATTGCCAGGTAGGCTATCAACCAAACCCGTAATGAGGATCACCTAGATGGTTTTTCAAATGCTGAGAATTCCAGGGATTCAAGTTCAGGCTATGTATTGGCTCAATGGTTGGGATACTTGCTCGTCTATATAGTGATGAAAATCACTGTTTATTTTTCTCTTTTTGTTTTTTTTTTTTGAGCAAGGATTTTGAATAGTGGTGAGAACCACTGTTATTTGATTTTGTATTTTGAGCTTTGTAAGGTTGAGCTTGTGAATGGCCTTGATCCTGTTGGCCTTGGGGATGACTACCCATCCTGTTCAGGGACGTGTAGTACGAATCCTTACGACTTTGGGAAACAAGGGGATGATGGAGATTATGAAGTAAGGGCATTGATCTTTTAGGCCTTGGGGATGACTACCCATCCTGGTTAGGGGCGTGTAGTACGAATCCTTACAACTTTGAGACCAAAGGTGAGTGGAGATGGTTGTGATGATGGTTTGTTGGAATTGTGTTTTTGAATGGCGTTGATCCTTTTAGGTCTTGGGGATGACTACCCATCCTTGGCAGGGACGTGTAGTACGAATCCTTACAACTTTGGGGACCAACTATGATTGGGATTTGTGGGAGTGGTGAAAACCACTATTTATTATGGGGAATGGATAGGGAAGAGCTCGTCCTTTTGTCAATTCTCAGCATTCTGGAACCATTCGCACAGGGGGATGAACAGGCTAATCTTTCACCTATGGTACCCTAGACCGCTTTGTAGGTTTCTCTTGCGTTCACACAACTTAGGAATTATTTTATGTGTTTTAATTTGTGTTGGGATGCTACGTAACAAGGCGTGATCCAAGTAAAACTTTCCCGTGTAAAATCTGTTTAACTATGTACAATTTTTGGCTAGAAATTTAAAGACAGTTGAATGACGAAAACCCTATATACATTAGGAGACAACTGACTATGCTAAAAATGGCGATGGTGTTATTCTGGATGTATGCGTTTATGAAAATGGATTTGATGTGGAAAATGAGGGAATTTTCCAAGTAATGACAGTCTATGGTGCGTTTGACTTGTATGACCTAGCAAATATGCAATGTATGGATGCGATGCCTAATGCAACCTATATTTTTGTATTTTGATTTTTATGAGTATGCATGGAATTGAAATGCAATTTTTTTGTTATTTTTGATTTTTATGAGTATGCATGGAATTGAAATGCAATTTTTTTGTGATTTTTGATGATTTTATTGTTTTTGTTTATTTTTGAATATTTATTTTGGACCAAGCAGTTATGGTAACGCTTGGAGCTTTTGGGTTGACCAAAGGGTTTATAGATACCTTTGGGGCATTTTAGGGTTGACCAAGCGATTATGAGAATCCTTGGAGCTTTTGGTTTGACCAAGAGATTATGGAAATCCTTGGAGCTTTTTGGGGTGTGACCAAGTGATTATGAGAATCCTTGGAGCTTTTGGGTTGACCAAAGGGTTTATAGATACCTTTGGGGCATTTTTGGGTTTGACCAAGCGATTATGAGAATCCTTGGAGCTTTTGGTTGGACTATGGCTCTCTAGATGTGGAATGGCCTCAAATGACTGATGTTCAAGGGTTCTGTTTCCTTGATTCCTTCAAGAGAGGCAAGCCGGTATGTTCCAGGTCCTATTCTACTATCAATGACATAAGGACCTAACCAGTTTGCCATGAACTTGTCCCGTAGATGGGATGACAAATTAGAATTCTGCTGGTTCTCTTTTAAGACCAAGTCACCAACCTGAAATTCCCTTAGGTGGACTTTCATGTTGTATGCTCTCTTAAGTCGCTCTTGATAGATACGCAAATGCTCGAGAGCATTAACGCGTCATTCATCGAGCAACGTCAGTTGGTCTAACCGGGCCTACCATGCAGTGTCATCATCGATGAACTCTTGCATTGAAATGCGTAGGGAAGGGATTTCCAACTCAAGAGGCATGACTACCTCGGAGCCATACACCAATGAAAATGGAGTTGCCCTAGTGGGCATCCGGATGCTAGTGCGATAAGCCCATAGGGCAAGCAGGATCTGAATGTGCCAGTCCTTATGATTGTCTGCAACTGTCTTTTTGAGAATGGCGACTAGCATTTTGTTTGACGCCTCTGCTTGCCCATTTGCCTACGGATAATAAGGGGTTGAAAAACTATGCTGAATTTTGTACTTTGTGGTCAAAGCACGCACATCTTTATTCTTGAATGGTGTCCCATTATCTGATAGGATCTTGGATGGAATACCAAAATGACATATGATGTTATGCAAAATAAACTTCGCAATGCGGGATCCAGTCATAGAGGTTAGCGGAATTGCTTCCACCCACTTGGTAAAATACTCTGTGGCCATTAAGATGAACGTGTGACGACCAGACGATGTAGGGGAGATCTTTTCGATTAGGTCAAAGCCCCACTACGAAAAATGCCAAGCCGATTGGATCGGCTGCAAGGCCTGAGAAGGTACGTGTGTCAAATTAGCATGGTGTTGACACTTCACGCACTTCTTCACATATGCGCAACAATCTCGCTCTAAAGATGGCCAATAATAACCCATGCGAAGAATGCGCTTTGCGATGGCCATACCGCTGAAGTGGCCACCACATGTACCATCATGAGCTTGGGTGATCGCCCAAGCGGACTCTTGCTGGTCCAAACAACGGAGGAGGATTCCTTCATAGTTTCGACGATACAAAATGTCTCCTAACAAGACATGCTTTGCCACTTTCTATTTGAATGATCTTTTTGCGGCTTGTGTCAATCCAAGTGGGAGGTTACCTAGCTTGAGGTAATCCCTAATGGGTGTGTACCAATCCTACTGATCAGAAACCTCGATAGTATGAATGGCCAATCCCTCTTGAAGTCCATCCCTAGCAAAAGCTGAGCGGGAAAGAACTTGTAAAAATAGCGTTGTGTTGCTATTAAGAGGGGTCGGGGAGAACAAGGACCCCTAGTTGGCTCGAGTCAAACAATCATGGATTCGAGAGAACTTATCTAGAGATGGTTCAATCTGGATCAGTGGATTCCTGGCGTCAGATCGTAGCTTGCACGCTCCATCATAGATTGCGATAATGTTTTAACCTGAATGGTTGTCATTTCACCGGAAGGGTCTTGCGGGATTAATGACCCCAAGGAGGCCATAGTATCCACAAAATGATTCGATGATCGAGGGAGTGCCTCGATGTCATACCATTCAAGTTGTGCCAAGAATTTGTCCACAAGGGCTTTGTAGGCCTGCAGAACTGGACATTTACATTGGAAAATCCCCTTTACTTGATTGACAATCAACAATGAATCACCAAAGATGTTTAAACGTTTAATGTTCATGGTGATTGTTGTTTGAAGACCTATGAGCAAGGCTTCGTATTCTGCATTGTTGTTGGTGCACGGGAAGTCTAATTTAAATGACAGAGGCATTGGAGCCCCTTGTGGAGTGAAGAATACAATTCCCGTGCCACCTCCTTGCTCACATTTAGAACCATCGAAGAATAGGGTCATGTCAGCCGTGACTCGGGCTCATCAAAATCTGGCGATTCTGAAACATGAAAAACCCCATCATCTAGTAATTCTACGGTCAGAGGTTGATCGTCTTCAAGAGGAGCCTCTACCAGTTGATCGGTGATGACTTGACCTTTTATGGATTTCTGTCCAATGAACTCTATGTCAAACTCCATCAACAACATGATCCATTTTGTCGTGCGGCTACTATGATAAGTACGACTCATCATGTATCGCAATGGATTCTCCTTAGACACAACATACGTCGTATGACCGAGCATGTAGTGGCATAGCTTTTTGGTAGCAAACACCACTGCCAAGCAGAGCTTCTCAACGTATGCATAGTTAAGTTCATAACTGACTAGGGTGCGGCTAAGATAGTATGTAGCCTGTTCTTTGTGAAGTTCATTTTTCTGGGACAGCATGGCACCCAGTGCCACCTCAGTAGCTGAGATGTATAAATAGAATGACACTCCTGGTCTAGGTGGTGCCAATACTGGCGGTGAAGCCAAGTACTGTTTAATGTCGTCAAAGGCTGACTGGCACTCGTCATCCCAATGAAATGTGACCCCCTTATGCAATAATTTATTCATGGGTCGACACTTGTCAGATAACTACGCTATGAAGCGCTTGATCGACGTGACCTTTCCCTGTAGACTCCTGAGCTGCTTGATGGTAGTTGGGGGAGGCATTTCAAGGATTGCCTTGACTTTGTGTGGGTCTACCTCGATTCCTCGTTTAGAGACTATGTAACCCAAGAGCTTTCCAGATGTGATGCCAAAGACGCACTTCTTGGGGTTTAGTCTGACCTTATGCTCCATGAGGCGATCGAGGATCTTGCTTAAGTCATCGAGATGATCCGGGCGCAAAAGAGATTTGGCCAACAAATCATCCATGTAATCCTCCAAAGTTTTGTGCATGTAATCATGGAAGATGTACGTCATGGCACGTTGGTAGGTGGCTCCGGCATTTTTAAGGCCAAAAGGCATGACCTTATAGCAAAATGTCCCCCAAGGCATTGTGAATGCCATTTTTAGTTGGTCCTCAGGATTGATACGAATTTGATTGTATCCTGAGAAACCATCCATGAGGGAAAGCATTTCGTGGCCCGTCTGTAGCGTCTACCAACGCGTCGATGCTCGGCAAGGGAAAATCATCCTTAGGACTCGCTTTATTTAGATCTCAAAAATCGGTGCATATGCGAATCCTCCCGTCGGGCTTCTTGACGGGAACCATGTTAGACAACCATGGTGGATAATCCATGCAGATGACAAACTGTGCATCCAACAGCTTTTGTAACTCATCTTTGACCATTAAGGCCACTGTTGGGTGCATCTTACGTAGTTTTTGCTTTACTGGCTTGATTGTCGGATCAAGCATTAAATTATGCGTGACTAGCTATGGGTCTAGTCCTGGCATGTCCTTGTATGACCATGCAAAAACCTCCTTCTTCTCTTTGAGAAGGGCAATGTAGTCGGCTCGCTCTTCGGGGGATAAACTTACCCCCAACTTGATGATTTGCAAATTCATTGGATCTGAGCCGATGTCTACGTCAGTCATCTCCTCGACCGACATGTGGGATCCGTCCTCCAACTGGTGTGGAGTTGGGATCAAATGGATATCGTTTGCTGAATTTAGATCATCGTTCGGAACATCAGGTTCCTCTTCAGCATGGAAGACATCCTGAGTCTGTCCTGGGGTGAAATGGAACATTCCTCTGCAAGGCCAGTACTCTGATGGGGATGGTGGTGTGTCAGCGCGATCCCAGTCGATAGCATCTAGATCTAGATACAATGACCATGTTGGGTCGGCTGGATCATGGATGGGTGCGGTCAGATCAATGGAGATCATGTTGATGAAATGATTGTGGTCTCCATTACCGTGGGTGTTATAACTCGGACATCCTAGAAAATCTATGTGTGCCAGATCTAGCTCTGTGGGCACTGGCACAAAGGGATCAGCCCTATGCGCGGAGACGAAGACAGGGTCCACCCTAGGCACTGATGGTTTGATAGGGTCTCCAGGCGGAAGATGCTCTCTGTGTACCTGGAGTGGCGGGTGCAGTAATTGCTATAACTACATCGGGTTGAGATGCCACCTATGTCTTGGACCTATATGTAAGTGTTCAAACATGTCATCTATGTCCAAAGGGTATCGTTGTTGCATTTGTCGCATGTGGTTGAGATAGGCCATCTCAGTTTCATCTTTCGAATCACTGTCAGAGATCCAAAAGCCTTCGTTAACTCCAACGGTTGCTTGCGACACATGGGGCTCACCTTGTTCGAGCAAATTGATGTGGTCCCATCTAGGTTGTTCTGCTCTCTACGGGGGGACCTGATTGTCTTGAAGTGGCATGTGCTCAAATGGAGCAGCCAATGGGAACATTGTCAGGAAGCTTTCCTGATCATCATTCATGGGATATTCTTGCGAATGATCGTACTCCGACTCATCTTCGGAAGACCCTTCTTGGTCTTGTCCATATCCCCCTTGTGGGTGAGTCCTTGAGTTTTCTCCTTGTTCGACCGAAGGGAAAGGGTTGTTGAGGTCAACAAGGTTGTTTGTTTGTAATGGGAAATAATCCCCCAATGTATAAGTTGTGTTTGGATTGGCATATGGATCTGATGCCAACCCATCCTTGTTGCCTATCCCTAGGCCTTGCATGTTTTCAACCAAGATGTCTAGGGGCAAGGGGTGGTTGAACCCTACTCCTGACTTGTCATATGGCATTTGATATCTCGGTTGGCAAAGAACCCGCACTCCTTGCTCATACCTACCCAACCCATATCCATGCCAATTGCATTGGCCTAGATATCTGAGAGCAAAATCAGGATTGGATAGATAGTTGACATCCTCCACAAAGGGCTCTTCGTCTTCATCTTCTTGCATACAAATCTCAACGCCATTATCCAGGCCCCCATAAACAAAGTTTGTCTGATTGGGTGGGTAGCCTAAAGGAACCACTGAGCCGATGGGGAGTCGAGGCCTCCCCATGTCTTGCATGGACTCGAGTGTGGGCGTTGCTACAATGTTTCTCACTAGATACTCCCCCAGGCCCATGCTGGCCATTTCAATGGTGACCGTTGGTGGTTGAGGGGAAGCGAATGGGAGTCCTTCCTGAGTCCACTCCATGTGGGGTGAACTAGGCGTCTCAACTTCCATTCTACTAGGTATCTCTTCTATCGAGATGGTTGAGACTAGAGGTGGTTCTTCTTCTAAGGGTTGCTTTCCCTTGTCCTTGGATGTGGCCACCGTAGGTGGCATCATTGTGGAAGGACTGGCGGAAGAAGATGGCCCCGACTGAGGACTCGATGGATTAATCACTGGAGAAGCCCACGGAATCGAACCCTGTTGAGATGGATTCAACTGAAAATCCAAATGTGTTGATGGAAGGGTTGATTGCGGCATGATTTGCACTGTATTATAGTATTTGAAAGGCTCCAAGTCCGTCGGGACTACATGCACCTGCCCTTCAAATGTGTACTTTAGGCACTGATGCACGATTGAAGGGACACACTTCATGTCCCGAATCCAAGGCCGGCCTAGCAAGATATTATAAGCCATCTCGCCTTCCAAGATATGGCACAATGTATGAATGGTCTTTTGTCCTACTTGGATAGGTAGGACAATTGTGCCAACTGTCGAGCAGATTGCATCGTTGAATGCTCGTAGTGTGTAAGTGGAAGCCACGATATGAGATGCTGGCAACTTCAAATGCTTCAGAGCTGCTGTAGTGATGATATTACTGGACGAGCCAGTGTCCACCAACACTCTCTTATAAGGAATCCCGTTGACCCACGTGATAACGTGCAAGGGTGGATCCGCTACATCACCAGTCACCATTTTCAATTCATCTTCCCTAAAGGTGATGACTGGTTCTGTACACTATTTTACATGCCCCACAAAATTGTTGAACGAATTCGCTTCATGGGGTGGCAGCTCGATTGCTTTTAAAATCTCCATGAGAGCCTCCCGATGGGGCATCGATTGTTGAATTAGCTCATATATGGAGAGCCTAGCCGATGTGGTCCTTAGACTTTGGGTAAGTCTAGTTCGAATCATGGCCACTGGTCTAGGCGGGGGAAGTTGCGTAGGGTGTTGTTGAGCCTGTGACGTTGATGGAACCTCTCTTGTGGCTGTCGCGGGAGCAGCTCCTGGGTACTTCTTGTTCCTAGTCACTATGCTTATCATCCCCACATATCCTTGCATAGGGCAATTTTGTTGTACCTCATTAACCTGAAGGGGCTTTGCCTTGCACCTCATGGGTAGGCAAGGGGTCTCTGAATACTCCCATATTTTGATTATTTGGTGCTACGGGGTTGTCCACCGCCAATGTCTTATTGTCAATGAGATCTTGTATCAAACCTTTGAACTTCTAGCATGCGTTAAGATCATGTCCTTTGCACCTGTGGAACCTACAGTACAAGTCTTCTCTATACCCTTTAGGCTTCGGTGCATTGGGATCTATAGTTTGGATCTCTAGAAGATTGATCAAATTTTCCACTGACAAGCGGTCAAACAAAGAGTCCCTGGACTCTGTATAAGGAGTAAATTGTCGCCTAGGGCGATGCTACTGATTTTGCTCCTGTCTTTGATTTTCTCTCTCATAGTTGTTGGGAGGGACCGCCTGATAATTAGCCTTTTGAGGCTGTGTTGCTTGTGCAGGCTTGGGGACATTGATGGCAACTTGATTAACCGTAGTAGGTTTTTGTTGCGTGGTCCCTGGTTTAGCATTCTTTGTCCATTATTTTTTCTTAGGTTTGGCGATCTCGCCATCCTGTATCTTAATCTCCTCAATAACTCTGGCTTGCGCCAGAGCTTCTTCTAAACTGGCATATTGCTGTAGCTGCAATAGCACGGAGATTGATCTCAAACAACTTTTCGAGAACATTTGAGTCAGATCTGACATGGGAGGGAGGTAAGGCAGCTTTGCAAGCAATGCCCTCCATCGGTTCCCGTATGCCACCATGGTCTCTTCCTCATACTGCTTGAGGCTAGCTAGGTCACTCAATGATGCCTTTTTCCTAGTATTGAAGGTGAAACATTCGAGGAACGCATCCACCAGCTGATCCAAATTAGTGATGCTATGTTTCGGTAATTGGGTGAACCAATCCGAGGCAGGGCCTACGAATGTGGTTATAAATGTTCTCAACAACAAAGCATCATTATCTTGAATACCAAAACACTGACTTAAGAACCTGGTCACATGCTCTTGGGCATCCTCCTCCCCTCTAAAGAGTGCCAACTAGGGCAGCTTAAAGTGTTCCGGGTATGGAGGTGCCGACACTGACGGATGCACAGGATGGCTACGGAGTTGGCGTAAAGTGGGCTTTTGGGGCCCAGAAGTCTTGAGCTCCATAGACTCTAAGCATTCTAACAACGCTTTATATGCATCAGAGGATTTAATTTCGTCCTCCTTAGTTTGCTCCCATTGTGGGTTGCGGGGAGCCTGAGGCCTATTGAGAAGTAGCTGGGTAGCACCCCCTCTGCCTTGATAGAGCGTTTCAGCCCTCTCTTCTTCTTGTTCATATTCCTCATAAGCTTCCTGAGGAGTGGCTGGCCGAGTCCTATGCACATGGGTAGGTGCCCGCGGAGGGTGCCCATCATTGTTTCGGGGAGTGGCCTCCCGCTCAAGTCTAGGAGGTCTCGGAGGCAATACTTGATAAGGTCGCATGGACCTCTCTCGTACCAAAGGGTTATGCCTCTCATACACATCTACTTTGTGCGTGCGAGGGTTTGGAACCTTCGTGGGCACATTGTTATGAAGCAATTCGGCTGTTTGACGCTGAATGCGCTCTTTGTTAAGCCGACAAAGATGCTCTAACTGTTCTTGATCTTGCCGAAGCTGCGTGATTTGCGCTTGGTGGGCGGCTTGTTTGGCAAATGCCAAGTCACTTTGTTCTGCATCTCTTGTTTTGGAAGCCTAGATGCCTCTCCTATATGTCTACCTCGGTCGTGGTGACCCGAGACCTCTATGGGCTGCTTCCCTCTATCGAGGTTGGCTGCATTAACTTGAGGCTGTAGCCTCGATGGGTTATCTTGATACAGGGTAGGCACGGAGGTACATCGCTCCCACGCTGTGTACTGCTCTTGAGGAACGTGGTAATCATCCTCGTCCTCTCTTTCATATGCATAAAAGGTGCGGGCAGAATTGTCTTGCCCTGCCTGGAAAGTTTGATACTCTGGACACTGTCTAGTGTTTCTAACAACAATGCGAGGTAGAGGAGGGAGGACGAAATCCTGTGGCCCCTCCGTCTGGACCCTTTGTTGCTCTAGCACTTCATCGCTAGGCCACCCATAACGGGCTTCTAAGGGAGGTCTCCTATCTACATTAAGTGCTACATATAGGTTCTCTTCTTGGAAGGACCTATGGTGAGTAGGGGTGCCCCTCAAAGAGGTGCCTCTATAGTCTTGTTCTGTTATGGCATGATGTGGACTCTCTTGTGGGCCAGGCCACCAAGGCGGGATGGCCAGGTCCTCAAGACTATATCGGAGGTGACTTGTCCCCCTTGGTGCACTTTCTGGAGCGCTTGCCCTTGATCGGGCTCGGCTACGAGTGAACACCATAGTGATGTGCTCCTAAAGACGAATAGATTTTTATCTCTTTTAGGATTTTTTACGCTACACTTAAACAGAAAAGAAACACACAATCAATGCAGTGGTTATCTCGTTTAAAGATTTAAAAGTGTGCCCTAAAATCTGGTTTTAGTGTGTTATGATGTTGTTTTGAAAGCTTTGTGAAAGAACGTTTAAATGCAAAAATGAGGGCTCTTATGACTCCCATAAAATGGTCGCCCCTTCGATATACCGTTGCCAGACCGATATACCAACCTCTCTATATACCCGCCCTTACGTGAGGGAGACTATTGGTACGTGAGAGCAGATGGTACGTGGAACATAGGCGGTACTGAAGGGGGATCACTCTGTTTATGACACCTACCATAGAAGACTTATCCTCATGCACTGGGAATCACCCCCGCTACACTTGGTCAGCTTTCGTCAGGATTTACGTCTAGCAACAGTCACGATCGGGGTAATGGATGCAATATCTCAAGCCAAAGTGATAATGGAATCCACCTTTGGTCTTGCTCAAGGGTTGGGGTTTTACGACCAATGCCTTGTTGTTTCAGTTACCACGTGGTGTGTGGGGTTCCTTTTAAGTTGCATAAATGAAGCACGCAAGCATTCAAACTCTCCTATGCAAGCAAATAAACAGAGAACATAAAGCAAAGAATTGACAAAAGGTGTTTAAGACCTCTACCTTTTCTCTGCCCAAGTCGGATATCTCTGAATTTCTGCTCTGAAATAGTCCAGTGTTGGAAAACTTGGTACCTGTAATCAAAAGAACAAGCAACTTTAATCAGAAATTTAATTTTAAAAATCAAGGGACACAGGTCCCACCGTGATCGCCACTGAAAGCACGAGGATACGGAAACAAAAAGGAATATGCCACAAGAAAAGAACAAGAAATAACATATGCAAATCGACACAAGATAAAAGCAATACGAAATATGGTAATATCTTTATTGATATGCTTTACAAATTGTGTTACAATACGTCTCCTTCCTTTTTAGGGGATAGGAGAGTCAAATGTGTTTCTTGTCACAAGATCCATGGATAATAATCCTTCTTCCGCGTGCCCACATGTAAGATGGGCGGACCAAAATGTCACCACCACTATTGTATGTGATTCTTTGCTCTTTCCTGCTCCTCTACTATCGGAAACCTGCATTCAAAGAAACAAAAAATATTAGTAATACCTGCAGACCAAATGAAACATGTATTTCCCAAAGCCTATTGTCAGTGTATGCATGAAAATAATAAAACGACTATCATATGACCTCTGATTGACCTGAAACTTTGATAGAAGCATAAAAATATCATCAGAAGACCATTGCAAAAAGAACAGTCTAAAAATTCCTCACAGATCTGTACTCGCTCCAGGGTGGGACGAATAGGACTATGAGAATTGGCCAGAAAGCACCCTATTCAATGTCCTACTTAGGAAGCTCCAAAAGACCTGAAAACTTGGGGTTAGCTAATTGGGGGCATTTTGGGAAGACCCAGATGCTCATATTTCTCCAATTTTTCCTCTAGAACCCATATTTTGAAGATGGCATCTGCAAGTTAGTGAAAGCGGGAAATAGCAATAACCTGGTCAAAAATGATCAGAATGAAATGAAATTTGAACTGTAACCTATTTAACCTATCTAGAATCAAATGCAAAAGAAAAAACAAAGAAATATATCACATATTTCTAATCATCCCGGGGTGGGGCGATTAGCACTGTGATAGTTTGGGGAGCGCCCGGGGGCAGGACGCCCACCGATTGAGGCACTGTTTTGGCACCAATCCACTTGGGATGGGTCCAAAACTGGTTATGGGGTGTTTTCGACAAATTTTGTGGATAGTTGTGGTCAAAAATTGGGTTTTGGGTATGGATTTGCGCCTCCAATAGTCACCCAATAACCTCCCTTTCGAATGAGAGATTAAGGATGTAAAAGCACAAATCGCAGTTAGGTATGAAATTGGCAGCACTTCATTGCTCAAATGCTCCTTCTCTGTATATATTTTGGGTGGGAAAACTCCCCAATTTATAGACCTTAGGGTCTCCTTGTTTGAATTGCGCATGCGAGGGCGCCACTTGAGTTAACTGTCCTATTTTCAGAGAAAAGCTAACTCCCTGATAAAAAAGCTTCTTGCATGAGGTTTCTAAAATAAAGACACTCATCACTGAAGTCTCTCTTCTTGAATAAAAGCTACTCCTCGCAATTGCATGGCCTGAAGCCTCAATTAACTAGCGGAGTTACCGAGGTTTGACTTTTTGCCAGTCAAACTTGCTATTCGCCTCACCCTGGGGCGAATGCTGCTATTCGTCCCTGGGTGGGATGAGTGCCAGTTTGTATTCATCCCGGGGTGGGACGAGCAGAGAGCAAGGTGCCAAAAAGGTGCCAAATTGACCTATGACCTCTAAAACTACTTTTGGAAGTGGTTAGGACCACTTTTTAACCTCTGGGGGCTGCCCTTGGGGCTGTTTGTGTCAATGCGATCAGCGCTTGTTGTCACGTAATCGGATTGGTGTTGTTTTGGTGTCTATAGTAATACGAATCAAAAGTATATTAGAGATAGTATAATCCATTTTGGGATGAGTTAGTGATGGAATTATTATGAAAGGATTATGGGATCCTCCCATTGATTCGATATGAGAAAATCTGTAGTGAATGTATGGTTACTTTAGATACATAGGAAGAAGACACTCCACTAAATGATGAAAGGAGGAAGAAATCTTCTTAGAGGAAATGAATGCAAAATTCATTTGAGGGAACTATGGGGTTCCCTCATAAATTTTGTAACATGAACAAAGAGAGAAATTTTTTGTTTGGTGGATATAATAATTATTGGGTTCTTATGTGTCTCTAATTGTAATAATGATGTGGAAAAAAGAATTACAAAATTCCTTGATTGAATTTAAATTAATATAAATTAAATATGAAATGAAAAAGGATATTTTGATGCTAGGTTTTTTATAAGGATTTTCCCATGATATATGAGGTGTGATGTGAAAATTGGTTATTTTCATCATATGATCTTGTATTTATTGCTTTCTAAATCTAGTTTATTATGGGTATGTTGTTCTTCAACAAAAGGAGAAGTTCATGGTATTTCATGCATGATAGGTATGATATTATTAATAATTACATGTCATTAGCATTTAATACCATTAATGTTATTTTTAATGGTTAAACTACAAATAATGTAGTTATGGTTATTAAGCAACACAAAATACTTGTATTATTGAATAGTCTTTACTAAAATGAACCATATATGAGTAAATAATGATATCTATTAAAGTTTATGCTTATGGATTAAAAGCATAGAGAAGGAGGGAGAGTAGATTAAAGGATTTTAGGATAGCCTAATTGTAATATACTTAGTTCCTACATAGACTACGAGGGATAAATTAGCTCATCATGAGGATGAGACATATAGCTTACTTTCTTTACACATAGTACACCTACATAAACAATACTTATGTATGATGTAGAGATGAGTGTTCTCTCCTGATAGACTAAGGGGGATAAGTTAGCTCATCATGAGGATGATACATATAGCTTGTTTATTTTATGCTTAGTACACCTACATAGACAGACTTATATATGGTGTAGGAATGAGTGTACCCTTTTAATAGATTTAAAAGGGATAATTTGGATCATTATAGAGATGATATTAACACCTTGATCATAAGGCATTAATTCAACATACACCTTATTAGAATGACTAATGTAATATGAGGATATGTAAATCCCTAATGAGTGTATTAAAAAAACTCTCTCTTGAGTGGGCTAGATTTTTGGATTATTACAGAAGAGGTCTAAGGTTCAAGCCAAGAAGTACTAATATGGATGGAAAAAACATTGTCCCTATACCCTAATTTTTTTTTTCCTAATACAATGTCATTGTTAGGGATTTGACCTCTCTCTAGGGGAGGTCTAATGCTCAAAGAAATGGTTAGGTATTTGGCTATTTTTTGGGGGAGGTATAATATTCAAACCATTATGTATGGTAATAGTTGCATGTTTGTTATGTAAGTCTACCCACAAGTGGATAGGTTGATTGGTAGAGATAACATCCAAACCACAATATACTAAAATAGATGGTAGTATCTAGATGTTTTCTAATTAACTTATCCAAAAGCAAATATACTAGATGATAAAAATAAAATACAATAAAGTTATTGATTTCCCTATATATTAAAAAATTACTATTATTGATTAATTAAAAAAATACTATAAAACTACATAGATAATAACAATTGCTTCCAATATAAATTTATTTTACACAATAAGAAAATAACACCTCATTTAATAATTCTATGAATTTTTTTTCTTGGATACATAGGAAAATCAGTTACATCCACAATCATTTTCTACTATAAAATAGGGTTTAGATTTTAGGGTTACCCTCTAGCATTCTCATTTAATTTAGGAATCAAATGTTTTACTTCCTCACATGGAACCATGTGGTAACTGTTCCCACAAAATTTACTTCCACTAGCTTGAGAAGCATCTCAATGCTTCCAAACAAGAACTCTTCCTTAAATTTGAATATTTAACTTAATTCAAAAAATATTTTTCTTAGTTAAGTATTTTGTGCTCTTGTCTTATCCCTAAATATTGTGTTGTGTACTACATGTAAAAACATAGTTAAAACATAAAATTGGGCCCCAAAGGGCTAAGTCATGCTTACTAGCTTGCAAAGGTAGTTGTCAATTTTGAATCCTCTAAGTGCATTCTATTTTGATGGTGATGGTACAAACCCTAACCAACCAATGGTCTATTTCATGTTGGGTTATAAAACAATGATATGGAATAGGGGTTATAGGGGGTAGCCCCATGATTTTAACCCTGATTAATAGTAGAAAAGGACTATGAATGTAACATATTCCCCTATGTATAAAAACAACATAAAAATAGAATTCATTTATACATATCGTTCATACAAGGACATATACCTACCAGGGTAATTAGTGAGAGAAAATTTCAAGTTCTGATAATTATTGAGTATATTGGCATTTCCATTTCAATACATAATATCTACATCTATAATGAAGTTGTGGTAGACTCATGTGGAATCTTAGGAAGCTATTACTATATCTAAACATATGCAACCATGAAAAGGTGAGGGCTAGGGCTTGAAGATTCCATGTAGTATATAAGAATATTCAACAGGGGATGATAGAAAATGAAATAGAGGTGAAAGAGGGACACAACAATTATGGATCACATACATATAAGTATATATACACTTATACCTCCTACGTAATTTATGGAACTACCAGGTCTTATGTCATGCCATTTTTTAGTTCATGGAACTCATTGGTTCTAGTTGGTTAACATTGATTATATAGATCCCCCTTGGATATCATCCTGGAAGTTTGACATCAATGTTTGCTATCTATTCAAATTTTACTTGTATGTTCTAGCATAGCTTTACATTGCATGTATATTTTCACATGGAAATCTCATCAATTATCATCAAGTGTGAAAGCTAATGACAAATGAATAATTGTTTTGAATGGATAATTGATGTTCAAATATGAGAAGTGTAAATAATGCACCCTACTACTTCGAGGTAAACTACTTTCTCTCAAAAATATATTCTATATATTTTTATTTATCTTAGGATATTACCTAGACCAGCGATATTAATAAATAACTATAATTTAGTGTTTATTATAGCTAAACATCATATTTTGAACTAAAATTGAATTAATCTTAAGGGTTAATAGAAAAATCCCCTCTTAGGATAAATGAAGTTTAAAATAAAATAAATATTTATATAAAGTATAGTAAAGCAAGAAAAAAGTACTAGTAGTGTTGTTAGTACAAATGGGAAGCAAGCATGAACCAAGGATGGGCATTACTTTTTCTTTTTCTAGATATTTGGGGATCTTAAAAAAAAATTGATAGCTTTTGTAGCCTAATACTTAAGGAATTATTACAATAAAATAACTACAAAATCAAATATATAGTTGCAATATAATGAACTCAATCAAGATAAGAATAAATACATAAATAACTTAGAAATACTCATAGAATAATCACTTAGAAATGCTCACAAAAATACTAAAAATGATATAGAATAAAGGTCTACTAATGAATATTAACAATATTGTGCTAGCCATATTAACAATCTAAAAATATGGCTTCATTTGTATCCTCTACCATCCTCCTACTTTAGTGATTCAATCATTTATAAGGACGAAAATAATGAAAAACACTTTGTTAAGTCTAGATACCAATTGCTTGAGATAGAAGGTAGAAGTTGCTTTCTAGTGAGGAAAGTATGAATTAAAGGGATCATCCCTAAAATAACTTTCTTCCTATGGTTGAAGGCTCAAAATATAATATTAATTAATGATAACTTACACAAAAGAGGTATCCTTGTTGTAACTACATGTTATTTATGTGAATAGAATTTGAAATCGGTCCATCATATCTTTCTCGAATGTTCCTTTACTAGATAGATTTTAGAGAAGGTTTTAGAACCCTTTGATGTGCCTTGGATCCTCCTAGACACTATAGGAGATTTATATATGCAGTGGAATCCTCCTTTCAATAGTGATAGACTGCAAGTTCTCTAGAGTTTTTGTATCCCCTATTTTTTGGGGGGGAATTTGGAATGAGAGGAATAATAAGGCTTTCGAAAATAGAAAAAAAAGAGGCTTTTGTAATTTATTTTAATATTTTTAATGTTTATGTGGATAACACTCAGACCTTATCCTTTCTTGAAATAGTAGAAAGTAGACTCAAGGAAGCCAGTTTTGTTCATTATATTTTGAAGCCTTTAACATGTATAACTTTGTTGAGATCTTTAAGGTAGGAATTTAAGTGAGAACCCCTTCCAGATGGGTGGATCAAATTGAATTTGGATGGAATTGCAAAAGTGAACCTAGGGTATATTGGTGTGGGTGGAGTTTATAGGGATTTTATGGGGATAATTGTGCAAGACTGTATTGAACCTCTATCCATCCAGTCGAACCATTTTTATGAGGCTTAGGATTTTTTATAGGGGCTAACTTAATCAAAGAAGCTCATTATAAAAATACTATTGTTGAAGGAGACTTCCTAAACCTTATAAATATTCTAAAATGAAGATAGAAAGTTGGTTGAAGCATTGTAGATATGGTTATGGGGATGAAAGAAATCTTGAAGTCCCATCACAACCTATAGTTGAATCATATTTATTGAGAGGAGAATGTAACTACATATTTATTGGTAAACATGGGGTAGAGTCTTATGATTTTATTATATGGGAATATAGTTTCCCACTTCAAATTATAGAATTTGTGGGTAAGGAGAAGCCAAATTTACCCAATGATGTGCATTTTGTAGTTGGAAAAAAGCTAAATTTTGGGGTTCATTTCTTGGGATAAACTACTTGGGTGTCCTAGTCTATATGTGGTAGACTATTATGTATGTTTATTCAACTATTATATGGTTATTCTTGTTATTGGTAGTGCAGTATGTGTATTTATTATCAAGTGATTTAGGTTGGTTCTTTATGATTATTAATATTTTATATTGACTTGGCACCATGTTTTATTTACCTTTTATGAACTGCTTGTAAGTAATATTATGTAAAAGGTATGGGGACATTTGAATACGCTTCTTAGACTATTAATAATTAAAAAAATCTACTACTGCATGCAATAAGTAATGCAGTTTTTATACTAATTACAATGCTTAGTCACAAATGTATAAATAGTATGTGACTACTCATATGGTGCACTCTTGACTTTCACTCTTCTTTGTAAATCTTAACTTTCCTATTCTAAGGACACGTGCACTCTTACATAATGGACACTTGTGAAAATTTACACTCACATCACTTACACACATAATTACATGACACTTGTGCATTTCTTACACATCATTTTATTACATGAAATATAAACTCACTGTCTAATCTAAGACACAAACCTAATCTATTATTGCATCAAGGTGGTATATTTTCATGTACCAAATAATATAATATTATTCAACACCACCATGTATTACATTATTTGGTTAGTGGATACACTAGTCTTTATTATGGATCTTCATCTTGATCCTGAAGCATGTGTTGATCTTTCTTACTTTCTTCAATATGTTGTATTTCTGTGTTCTAGTAAAATGAGTGATTATTATCCTTAAAAATTTCTTCATATATTATTAATTTGGCTAAAAGAGCCTTGATTTCATTTTTTCAATATGTTCTTCTAGTTCTTGGATTTTTTGAGCTAGATGAAATTTTTGATTCCTTTATCTATATTGTAGTTATAATTTATTATATTGATACTAATAAGGATATTGTTGTTGAAATTATTACTGATGTTTGGTATTGTCTTGATTGTATTGGTCTATTTGCTTGATCATTTTGATTTATCTTATTTCCATGAGACTGATTCCTTGGATTATATCTACAAATATTTATATTATGAATCCTCCTTTTACATATCTAACAATATGTATAAATCCTATTTAGCTTATATATTAAAGTCAAAGAAACATGTCCTTGTGTGTTATTTTTATTACCAATGCATTGTTAGTCATTTCATCTTTGAAAGAATTCTCAACTTCATACTCTTGAAGAATATTGACTAACTCATCAAATGAAATATCCTTACCAATGATTTGCAAAGAAGTAACTAGATGTTTATAATTTTCTAGAAGACCTCTTAGTATCACTTGAACAAGCAATTTATCTTCTACTTTTTTACCTAAAGTAAATAGTTTTGCTTTTATAATTGCCACTCTTATTAAAAATAATTTAATGCTTTCACCACTAGTCCCTTTTAAAGAATGTGATTGAGTTTAAATATTAAAAATAGTAGCTTTGTTATTTTCTCTAAATATTTTGTCTAAAGTATTTTGTACTTCTACATAGGTTATAGTAGAGCTTATGTATGACTATATTTTATTTGTAATTGTAAATTTTATTATCATAAGAGATTTAGCTTATTATTCTTCATACTTTTGAATTTATTTATCATCTTCAGTAGGTTTTGTTTTGGTTTCCCTAAAAATGTCCCACAGTTTTCTAATATCAAGATTCACTTTAATTTATTTTTTCATGACGCATAATTAGGACCTTTGAGAAGTTGGAACTCTAAGAGAAAGAATGTGTTGGACATTATGGTGATACTCATATAACCTTAAAATTTACTATCTTATGTCTCCTTTATTTTTTAGTAACTATAAGACTAATAATATCACAAATATAGTTTTTCTAATTTTGATATAGAATACCTTATCTCTCCACAATTAAATTATTTACAAATATTCTATGACTTTTGAATTTCAACAAAAAAATAAATCTATTAAATATATTTGAATACTTTAAATAAATCAACTCTATTTCAACTTATCTCTCCAAAAACTTAAGAAAGTAAATAAGATAAAAAATTATATAAGAATATAAGGTATTATTACTTTATTAGTATCCTTATCTCTCCTCCTTGTCTCATTAAACCTTAGAAAAAATAATAACTAAACTTATTTCTCCTTTAACCTTAGTAAATAATATGAAATCAAAATATAAACCCTAAAAATACCTCTTTGAGAGCATGACCTTTTATAGTATCTTGTATTTTGCAAGATATGAAAACCATTTCACTTTACTTCTCTCATCAAGCATGTGAGAATTATTTGGAAGATATTTGCATGGACCTCTATTTGAATTATTTTGAATGGATGTTTCAATAATTTTTTCTTCACCTTCTATTCTTCTACATGTCACCTTGGCTCTATGTATAGTGAATTTGATTGGATTTTCAAATGCTTGTAATGTTTGGATTTCTTGGGTGTGCACATATAAGACTTTTCACTGATTTTGTTTGCAATGTGTGTTAGAATTTCCAATGCTTGGATTCTACCAAGTGACTCTTAGTCTTGCACTCCAACCAATATTTTTTAACATAGCAGTGGAGTATTCTCTATGGGGAGGTATCTTCTGATGGTCATAATAATCCCTAGAATGAGCTTGATATTAAGTACCAAATCGAACAATCTTCCAAGTACCCGAACTACCCTCGTACGGACTGTCAATCTCTTTTACGCCCTTCCACACATACATTTTATGATTTGAAATCATACAGTTGCCAAGATGGTATGATCTTGGAGGCTTCCATACACATATTTGTAATCGTTCAATCCAATTACCAAAATTGCCAAATCAGGTAAGTTTATATCAATCGCCTATTTTACCAAATAGTGTAAGGATTCTATGTATGATTTGTACGATGTTCGATCTGTATGATCCAAAGGTATAAAAATATAGTATTTTCAATGCTCTTCCGCTCCAATATCTCTTTGAAAGGTTTTGTAAGGTTTTAACAGTCCAAATAAGATGATTCCACACACAAGCAAAACATCCAATCTGGGATTATAAGTGATTCCGTTCAAGCAATTATACCTAGAAATCATACATTCTACTTCAATACGTCCTTGACAATGTCCTCATGCTCCTAGATCATTCTCCTTGATTCCCACCAGTAGTAATCTTCTCACAAATTACAATTAATCCTAAAACTAACATATGATAGTAAGGAAGAAACTCAATCACACAATAATCATCCACAATGCATCAACCATACACATAGGATCGTACACTGTCATCCACAACATCTATTATTTATTATTAATGGTGATAAACTTAGTACAATGTGGAAACTCTATCCATACTATAGCAATAACTCAAAAATATGGCTAACTCTCTATCCTAGCAACTATGAACCAACAAACTAGTAGCTAGACTCATAATTCAAAAATGGGGCCTTATATAATGGTGCCCAGGTCGTTCCAAAGTGGTTCCTAAGATAATCCATTATTCACAACTTCCCAATTCCAATTGAATACATTATTTTAGCCTTTTCTTAAGTTTACACCTTAGGTTAGCAAATCCATTCAACATTTCATATTGAAATTGCATTTCCTTTACATTTCAGTGAATTTTGGTACACCCTATATGATTTGCCACTGCTCTGTACAGTTTGCCACTTCATTTGTATAGTCTTATGTAAAATTTTCTCCCTACTATAGGGTTTCATAAAATTGGATCAAATCATCTCCAAAATAGTCAAAACTTTAGCAAATCACTTCTTTCTCTAGGAGGTGGATTTACTGCCTATATTTGTCATCCCCTTTATTTGATTTGGAATCCTTGATGACTTGTTTTTCTTCTTTTGTAATGTTTCTAGTCAAGCTGCCTCAGCCTCCAAGTCCTTGAATTAGGTCTTGTACATTTATCTCTCATTTTTCAGCCTTGCTGCATAGCTCCCCATCTCGACAGCTTTGGCTCCGTGAAGGTTAGCATTTTTCTCGATGGCTTTCATGAAGTACATCATCTATTTCTCTCAGTTGGAGGAACTCTTTGACAACTTATATTTCCAATGAGCCTCTGCTCTATCAGTTTCTTGAAGCTCTTCATTCTTCTCATCAATCATCTTCAAGTGATGCTTGATTCTAGCTTCGAGAGCTCGTATCTAGTCTTCCTTGGTCCTTATTTGAGCCTGCTTGTCCAAGATCATCTCATTGAGATTCTTGTTGTCCATATTCAATTCCTCTATCTACTTGTCTTGAATAGCTATTTGCTTATCTTTCTCAACCAACTGAGTTGTTAGCTACTCATCCTTTGCTTTGAGTTGTGCCTCCAACTCCTTGATCCTGTCTTCTATCGTCTGAGCGATCTGTCACTTCTCTTCCTCAAGCATTGTAATATTGGCTTCAAAATATGTTCTAAAACCTAATATATCCTCATCCAAATTCCTTATATTTTATTCTACCATTGCCTTGCTTTTCTGTAGTTCTTCCTCCATTACGACCAATTCCTTTTGAGTGGTTGCAGTCTCCTCTGCTTACACCCCCTTAAGTCAATGGATTTATGTCAACCCAATGCTCAGCCACTCTATCCAGTGAGTCAGGAAGTTCAACTTCCATAGGGTAATGGACACACCTATGGCAACCCGTCTATAATCCATATATGTCGTATTGGTTGGGTAGGTTGGATGACTCACTCTATCCAGGTAAATCCTTGGGTCCCTCCTATAGTTTGTGACTGTCCCTTCTAGCAAGTCTTCTCTTCCCAACATCATTGTTACCTCTTCCCTAGGTAACCTCCATGGATGTTGTGCATGGATATCTTCTGTCTTATTTATCTACTTCGCACTAATCACCCATTCCATTATACGCTCCAACTCGAGAGACACTTGTTCCCACAACACCAATTCTCCTACATGTCCAATATAAAATGTCATTCTTGCACTATTCATCACATGGCCTAATTGATTGATGAAGTACTCCACCTTATCCTCTACACCTAGTTCCTCCTTTTTTATCATAATTATTTTGAACAATGGTATCTCCAAGAGATAACTGGAATGCATTCCCTGTCGTTCTTCCTGTGAAGGAGTCCTCAGTTCATCTTATTCTCTAAGGTGGCTAGAGCTTCCTCAAATATCTCTAAGTGCTATCTCGGTATCAATATTTTCTTGAGGTGGAGACTGTTTACCTTGTTCCTCATATCCCTCATTATCTATAATGTTTATGATCTCTTCCTAAGATCATTGCTCATCCTATCCCTAAGCCTTATATGCTCCATATGAGCCTCCCTATGGCTCATTCGTATTATCTTGGCCTTCCTCCTTAGCATCTACTTGTTGCTTTTTTGCCACTCTTTCCTCCTACAGCTGTTGTGCATCCTCCATTATGACATTTGGGGCAACAAGTGCTTCACATTATTGTGGCACTTCCTTATCTGAGATTTCATGTCTACTAGATCTACCTTATGCAAATCTATATCACGTCTTCTTCTTCAGCTCTGCTATTGCTTCATCTTGGGTAGTGGCCACTCCATCGTTCCCTACATCAAATCCTCTAAAGAATTTAGAGGCATCCATCTTATCATATTAAGAGAAAATTTTTGATGAGTGTACTATTTTCTCTACCTCTGCCCAATACACTTCATCCAACCTCGTCACTTCTGAATCCAACTCTTTCATTCTTCGTACTTTAGGAGCTGGGTTCATCCTCTCTCTCTGCCTTCTTGTCTTGATTTGAATCAGACTTCTCTCTATTTATTTCTTGAGAGGCTACTCTTGTTGCCTTCTAGTAGGTACCTATTGTTCTAATTATAGATCTAACTATCTTGGGCATTTCCTTCGATGATGTACATTGGAATTATTCTTTGAAGAAGTATCTTCTTGAGCTTCACTCTTGTGTCACTCACTCCATGTCCGTGGTTTCTCCGAAGTAACCTTACCTATGGGTACAACTTTTTCCCATCTCAATATTGTTGGTTGATCTAACCTAATTTATCTAGGTGGTGTCAACCCTAGGAACTGCATTTTTGCTTCTGTAACTACATTCATAAGCAATCCTATATCCTAAAAGGCCATCCCAAATTTCTTTGGTCACTTCATCAATGCTTCATGCATCTGTCTCTCCAAATAGGTATCCCAATCATACAATATCCCCTAGGTAATACCTTTTGTGTAATGTGACATCCACATTGGCATATTTTTCTTGTCAGGCTCCTTTGAATTTTGATGATTCCAAAGGTCTACGACAACTAGCATCTCTTAATTATGTAGCTTAAACCACCATGTGGCCTTAAACATGCTCAATATGAACAACATCATCAACATGATGGGTAATGCCCCTATCCACCTATGATGGGGGTCAAGGGGGTGGGAACCCCCTTGCAAGTTCAAGGGATAGCATCCCTTGTAGGGTCGAGGGATAGCATACCTCACGGAGCCCCAAAACCTCAATAGAAAAATTGCTAAGACCATCACTATCAAAGTCAAATTTTTCTCTTCCTTAGCACTTTGGGGTTCTTTACTCAACCTCCTTAAACAACTCCACATTGACTCTCTTTTACCCTATCTTAACCACTTATGGAACACTTTGTATGGTTCTAATTTGTAAAATTTCATCTTGTACGATTTCCTATTGCACAATATTACATTGTACAACTTGACTTGAAATCGTACAATCTCTGCCAACCGTATGATCTCACCCAGCCACCGTATAGTTCCCTCTTGTAAAATCGTACAATCCCATTCTTCCTTAGGGAATTTTGAGTGTATGATGGGTTGTTCTATTTGGAAAACATCTTCCATAACAATGTATTCCATAAAAACATCATCCATGGCAACATCTTCTATGTAAACATCTTCCATGACAACATCTTCTATGTCAACATATTCCATGTTAACATCCTCCATGTCATACCATATTCTACATCATTTATTACTATGAGGAGTGTCACAAACTACATCACTAGTGACAACCTTCCTCTTTACACCATTTTCCCTCAAAATGGTTATGCAAGTTCCAATATGTTGTGTGGGATCTTCCTTACCCTCACATTGAAAATGATGGAAATCTTTGCTTGGCTGCTCTATTAGCTATCTTGGGAGAGTCATCACTCTCACTCTAGGTCTCCTATGGAATCTCGACTGAATTCCTCCTTGGATGTGTCTTACTTTCATTGTTTTCAAAAGAATCAATTCGAGGTATCTTATTCTATCCCATCACTTGGTGACCAAATTCTCATGCGTCCTCACTCTACGACCTTCTTCACTGATGTGATGGAGATTGTCTTGGTCTATCTTCCTGAGTCCCTATGTACTATTGCATTGGTGACTGACTCCTATCCTTTGCACCCTCTCACAACCTCATTTATGCTTCCTTAGGCCTTACCATCCACTCTCCATCATTGTGCACTTTCTCTTTGTCACCTGTATCCTCTATGATCGATGGGTTTTCATCCTTGTCTTCTATCTGAATCAACAATGTCTTAAAGTATCCTTCTTTGGATGTTCAAAATTGCTCTCTCTATGGTTCATGCTAACTCTGATCTGAGTTACTCATGTTTCCTCTTTGAGAAATCCTTATGCTCCTTACTATAATTTTATCTTGTGGTTATATTCTCCTAAGGCTTCGTGTACTAGTGTCTGTCATAAGAAATCACCTCCAATTGTTTCATCAAATTCAACCTGTTTTAACAAAAATGCCAAACTCAATCAGGAAACGATGCCAAATTTAACATAGCGATGGAGTATTCCTGATGGGAAGGTATATTTCAATGGTCATAATAATCCCTAGGATGAGCTTTATCTTAAATACCAAATCGAAAAATCTTCCAAGTAACCGAACTACCCTTGTACAGATTGTCAATCTCTTGTACGGCATTCCACACATACATTGTACGATATGAGATCATACAATGGCCAAGATGGTATGATATTGCACTCATCAAAGCTAATGGATGCTATTTTGGATGCTGCCATACATATTTTTGTAATCGTTCAAGCCAATTACCAAAAATGCCAAATCGGGTAAGTTTCTATCAATCACCTGTTTTACCAAATTGGGTAAGGATTCTGTGTACGATTTTTTTGATGTACGATCCAAAGGTACAAAAATATAGTATTTGTAATTCTCTTCTACTCTGGAAGGTTTTTTAAGGTTTTAACAGTCCAAACAAGATGATTCCACATACAAGAAAAGCATCCAATCCGGGATTATAAGTGATTATGTTCAAGCAATTATGCCCAAAAATCATACAGTCTATTTCAATAAGTCTTGGATAATGTCCTCATGCTCATATATCATTCTCCATGATTCCCACCAATAGTAATATGCTCACAACCTACAATGAATCCTAAAACTAACATATGATAGTAAGGAAGAAACTCAATCAACCAATAATCATCCACAATGCATCAACCATACACACATGTCATACATTGTCATCCATAATGTCTGTTATTTATTATTAATGGTGATAAACTTAGTACAATGTGTAAAATCTATCCATACTATAGAAATAACTCAAAAATATGGCTAACCCTCTATCCTAGCAACTATGAACCAGTAAACTAGTAGCTAGACTCATAAATTCAAAAATGGGACCTTATATAACATTACCCAGGCCATTCCAAAGTAGTTTTTGAGACAATACATTATTCGCAATTGCCCAATTACAACTAAATACATTATTTTGGCCCTTTCCTAAGTATACACCTTAGGTTAACAAATCCATGCAACATTTCATCCTGAAATTGCATTTCTTTTACATTTTAGTGAATTTCGGTGCGTCCTATACGATTTGCCACTGCTCTGTATGGTTTACCACTTTAGTTATATGGTATTTTTTTTTTTAAGCAAAAAACCCCTTGTGGGGCTGCCTTTTTTTGAGATACCATGAACAGGGGGGTCTACACCATCAAAGTCACGCGGGAGTCACACCCGACCCCTGATTGCACCAACATTATCAATTGGATTTTGGATACCCAATTCATCTTTTTGGTAGGGTGGAGATTTGAACCTGGGACCTCCCTTGGAGGATTACCCTCTCCTCTCCAACTCACCTACAACACCTAGGTAGAGTTGTACGGTCTTATGTGCAATTTACTCCCTACTATACGATTTCACAAAACTAGAGTAAATCATCTCCAAAATAGTCAAAACTTTAGCAAATCACTTCTTCTTTCTCAGGGAGGTGGATTTGCTACCTACATATTCAATTTTCTAACCTTGTGTGCTTATCCAATTCTTTGAATTTATCTTTGATTTTTCACCTTCATTTTATGCTTCAATGCTCCTTTCTTGAGTCAACAAACAATAAATTAGTTCTTATTTTAGACTATAAAAAAGAAAATTTTGCTACCCTTATTCAAACTATGATGGGTGATATTATTGTGTTGCATTCATATGTTCGTATTTCTAACTATGAGACACTACTTTTAGGTGCTATTTTATGGCTCCAATGGGCTATGTAATGGCACAAAGAAATTATGTTATGCCTTCTTTGTTACATTTAGCTCTAGGGGTTAGGTGATGCTTGTATTTTTTATGCCTTTAGTGTAGCTCTAAAGGATACTATACCTTTATATTATTGTTTTCCCCCTTATTATGCTCTCTTTATGCTCTATATTTGTCTACATTATTACCTTTTATTTGTAGATGTAGGCTTCATACATTAACACAAGTGCAAAATTCTTACAAACTTGCACTCCAAACTCCTACACTAACTCCTTTAAACAGATGCATTTAAACACTTTTAACAAAACATTTTTCTCACCTTGGCTTTTCTATTTAATCCTTTAGATGTCTTCTACTTAATCCTTATATATCCTTGCATTTTTATTTCTCTTATTCCTTTGAATAGCATTGTTTTGCTTTGGCACTTCAATGGTGCTCCTATGGTGCTTGTCCTACACTTTTCAATGATACTTTAGCCTTCTTTATTTATTTCCAATATAGCTCCTCATTGTAATAGTCCATAATTTTTTATCCATTTTAGACTCTCATAGTATATTTCCTTTTCTTGTATCTAGGCTTTCTATTACTTCTCAAATATTCACTAGAATATTCTTCAGTGGATCTCCTCTATAGGCTTGTCATTGGATGGTGATAAATATCCTAAACTTTGTGTGAATATCCTTTACTAGGGATCTTCTTTTGTTGTCTTCTTCCTTGTTCAAAACTTGATTAATGGTCACTCTTCAATATTCAATAGACAAAAGGACTTCTTTGTTGGAATATTATTCTTTATCTCTAGCTTCAATATTGTTCTTCTAGATTTTAGTCTTTTTCTTGACTAATATGTTGCTCTATCTAGATTCTAGTATTCTTTCTGTGAAGATATTGTGATACGTTACTTGCTTATGGAAATACTATGAATGTTGCCTTATGTTCTCTAAACTTTCTATTTATTTTCTTTAGCACTTTACTTGTGGCTTTCAAATACTACCTTTCTCTTCTACTATCCTAAATTCTCTAACTTTGCTACCCAATATGGACTTCCAATAATCTACCCTCTATGTGCTATGTGTTTTCCTATAACTAGGATTGTTCTAATGACTTTATGCTATCTTGAAGTCTTCTTGCTAACTTCAAGTTTTCCTTCATGGTTTCTTTTATTCCTAAGGACAAATGAAACTTTATCAAGGACCTTTATTTATATTATAAATATATTCTTGGAATAGGTAAAGTCAAACTATCTAAATCTTTTCAATAATGATCAACTTTTCTTCTTGTGTTGGTTCTCTAAAATTTGTATCCTTATCTTCACTGGTTATTTTTCAGACTAGAGGTCAAACTTCTCTTCACTAGTTTTTCTTCAATCAGTAGTATTAATTCTTGGATTAACTAGTTTTCCCCCAACTTAGTGGAAATACCTTAAGAAACATAACATTATATTTATACATAATTACATGACACTTGTGATTTTTCTACACATTATTACATTACATGAAATACAAACTCACACTCTAATATAAGATACACACCCAATATTATATTGCACCAAGGTGATACATTATCATGTACCAAATAATGTAATATTCTCAACAAATTTTAGGTATTTTTATGAATAAAATCTATGTAGCATGTAAAAATTTAATTTTCTAAAAGTCTTAAAAAGAAGTAGGATGCTTAAGTTGTATGGATTCTCTAGTTGTGGTCAATAGGAAGAGTGAATCCATGTCAAGCCTTATATAGGTAGTAAATATCATATTAGAAGTGGTTATCAAGGATGAGATAATTGAACATTAATTTTCACATATATTTTTGAGGTTTATTAAATATTCAAAATTGGATCAAGGTGAAGTGGTGATTGCATTCAAATTCTTCTATGACTTTTATTTTCAATGGATCTTTCCTTGTCATATTCTCTAATTTGAAAATTAGGGATATAGTAAAAAATTATGGCTGATGGTTTATGGGGAAATATGCATTATATTTAATAGCATACAGTGAGTGGATACAATAATTATTAAAATGATTTTGAAATAAATTAGGATTTTCTAGACTTTGATATCAATTTATCAATAAATATGTTTTAAAGAATATGAACAATATTCAAGGGAATTTCATTAAGGAGGGACTAAATACTAAAGAATTAAGATATGTTATATACAATTGAGTATTTTTTTTTATGGCTCTTTTAAAACCATTGTTGCAATCCAATAGGATTAATTATAAATTAAGATAATGGGATCAACAGGTAAATTATGAAAACAATGCATCTTGTTGTTGCAAATATTATAAGAATAAACACATGATAAGATACTTTAAATTATAAATTATGGAGAAAATATTTAAAAAAGTGGGCATGAGGCAAACCTTAATATGAAGAAAGAATATCATAGCAGAAGCTAGTTCAAATAAATTAATTTCAAATCTCAATAAAAATGTAAAGAAAGCATCTCTACATCATCAACTGGTGAAGGTCGCTATAATTTACTTGGATAAATAATTAGAAAAAAAGACACAAAAAATGAGAAATCTTAATATATAAGTTAAAAATTTAGAAGTTAAAGGTGCAATGGAATATTGTGATACAAATTTTAAATCAAAGGAGGTGAAAATATAAATATTAATCGAGGTAAATCATTTTCTTTTTCCTCAAGTGGAACACTCTAATTACAATATAAATAAAATTTGTATAGAGTGTATTCCCTTGCAGTTTAGCATTTCAAGAGCAATACAACAACGAAATAGTCATGGAAGATATTATTAGAAATCTAGAATTTATAGGGTGGCATTAGAAAGTAATTGCTATCAAGGATTATTTTTATGGTTTAGGATTTCTAGAAAAACTTCAAATATTTTTTAGAGTAACATAAAAAAGTAATTATTACAAAGGATTGTTCTTGTTCTTTCAGGTTTCTATAAAAATATAAGGAAATAATTATCAAGGTATTACTTGCATTTTAGATTCTCCCATGCAATATAAAACTTTAGAAGGTAAGCCTATTAAAAAAATAAAGGAAATTTATGAAGATAAAAATAGTGGTTGGAAGGATGAACTCCAAATTTATTTTGAGGGTTTGATGAGGAAAAACTACTCTACTAGGGTTTGTTGAAGAAAAACTACTCTGCAGGGATGGTAGAAACTTTCGAAGGAGGTCTAAAAATTTGGAGGAATGTCGTGATGGCATCTGGTCTGACACAGAGAGTGCATGCCCATGATATTTTTCAATCTAAAAATTACTGGAAGGAACAGGATTTTCCAGTGCATGTTGGGAACCACTTGTTAAATAATAATGGATGTTTGGAATGATGTGAAGCCAGTCCAGTTCTAGTGGTTCAACCAGACTCCATGGCGGAAGATGTGGAGTATCTAACCAAAAATACCCTTATTGGAAAATTTTTGGGCATTCAAATTTCTCTCCCCTTTGTGGAGGCTTGGGTCAAGAAGACTTGGAATCCTGAAGGTGATGTGGAGGTGATGCTGAGTGCGAACAACTATTTTATGGTGGTTTTCTCTTGTATTGCAGATCGTAACAAAGAATTTGAAGGGGGTACTTATTTCTATAACCAAGTGGGACTCTTTCTTAAACCCTAGCATGTGGGTTTCAACCCATTAGAGGAGCGGTCATCACGGGTTCCAGTATGGGTGTGGATTCCATGGCTTCCGTTGGAATTTTAGAGAACTGATATCTTGCATAAGATTGCCCTTCTACTTGGGAAGCCGGTTGGACCATCACAATAGACAATGGATAAAAAGGTAATATTTGTTGCTCGTATTTGTGTTGAAATTGACTTAAATAATCCTATTCTAGATTCTATTGAAATACAATTTGGATCAACTACATGGGTTCAAAAACTTGACTATGAAGCTCTTCCATTTTGTTGTCGGATTTACCATGAATATGGCCACTTGCAAAGAAAATGCCCTAATTTTGTCTTGCTTATGGCTTCAAATCCTGGGCCCTCTCAATCTGGACAAAATTTGGATAAATGAAAAGCCTCGATAAAATAAGGGGAACACGATAAGGAAGGTTTTGTTCCGATAAAATCCCAAAACAGAGGACGAAGGGCAAACAAAGACCTTAAGGATAGCCATCCATATGCTCTACTCAACCATTTTGAAATATTATATGATCTTGATCAATGCATGGATATACCTAAAATATCGCTACCTGATGCAAATATAACAAGGCCAAATCAGATGTCTCTTCTTGAGGGGGAACTTAAGGAATCAGATCTAGGGGATTTAAATGAAGAACAAAGGGTTTTGGATCTGAGTATAGGACATGGTTGGGTCTAGCCCTATAAGAGAAACCTATTTTGGAAAGTGGTACATATTTAGTTATGCCCTCTCCTACTTAGGCATCGATGCAGTTATCCTTGGACTGCAAAACTCCTACGATGTTGGGATTACAGCATAAAATAATTAAAATTTTTTTGGATAAGAATATGAAGGTGGGTCAAAAGAAGGACTAGGATAAAATTAAGTTAATGGGGGAGACTTTGGTGGAGTCAGGCTTGGTGAGAACATTGGAATCCCATTTTTATAACCCCCAAAAATTATTATCCTCTCATGGAATGTAAGGGGGTTGAATAGCATCCCTAATCTATTCGTGATTTGGTTCATGTGCATTCTTTGGATGTGGTGTTTATTTAGGAGACTAAATTGGCTATTGATAGTATGTTCAATATTGCTCCCAATTTGTGGAGAAGGGGGAAATGCCAGTGTATTGGTGCATGTGGATATGTTGGTGGCGTCACTTATTTATGGGATCCGGTTAAGATATCCCCTCTTACTTGGATTTCTAGCAGATGGTCTATTTCAATGGTCGGGCATGATAATGAATCTGGTGAAATCATCCTACTTACAAATGTGTATGCTCCTATTGATTACAATGGTAAAGTGAATTTGTGGAGGCACATTTGCTTTGTGAGAAGTTTGGTTCCCCTGTACCCATGGATTTTGGCTGGAGACTTCAACTCTATCACTTTTCTAGAGGAGAAACATGGTGGGGTGGATCGTCTCGAGCATTTTTCTTCTATCTTTAGTGCTCATATTCATGCCCTAAACATGGTTGAAATCAATCTAGATAATGGGATCTTTACTTGGCACAATAGAAGGTGTGGGGAAGCTTCCATCTCAGAGAGACTGGATAGGTTTTTGATATCCAGTTATTGGATGGGTAATAATAGAGGTGCTAGTTCTATGATTCTGGAGGGTAGGGGATCTGATCATTGGCCTATCAAACTCTCTAATTTGGAGTTAGGGCTAAAAAAGAATCCCTCCTTTAAGTTTCAACTTATGTGGCTTTGTGATCCTAAGCTTCATGATTTCATGCAAGGCTAGTGGACCACTGGAAAACCTCCTCATGGCACCGCTATGTATTCCTTTATGAAGTGACTATAATTTGTAAAACATAAATTGAAGAGATAGAATAGACTGAATTTTGGGAACCTTTCCTTGTCTAAGCTGGCAGCTCTTAGGAGGATGGAAGAAGCTTCAAGGAATATTAGAGATTAGGGATTCATGAAGGAGCTTCTTGTTGAGGAATCTGAGGCTACGAAAGACCTTGCTGAATGGGAACTGAGGGAAGAATTTTTTTGAAAATAAAAAGCTCGAGTAGATTGGCTTTAGGAAGGGGATAAGAACACAACCTTATTTTATAACTCAGTTAAGGCTCATCGTAATGGTAACTTGATTACCTCTCTTGTGAATTCTCAAGGTGCCTTGCTCTCTTCTTTCAAGGATATTTCAGAAGAGACTAAGAGGTATTTTTCCTCTCTCTTCAAGGAGGACTCCCTATCAGATGATGAGAATGAAAAGATTATTCTAAATTGTATTCCAGTGATTGTTTCTAGAGATATGAATGAGCACTTGATGGGTCCAATTTCCCTTGAGGAGTTGGAAAATGTTGTATTCAAGATGAAAAAAGGAAAATCCCTAGGCCCAGATGGATTCTTGATTGAGTTTTATCAGGAGTTTTGGGATTTAATCAAATTTGATCTTTTGGAGGTGGTCCATGAGTCCCAAAATAACAAACAGATGCTAAGGGCCCTAAATGCTACCTTTGTGGTGCTTATACCCAAAAAAGAGGGAGAAAATTCCTTGGATATGTTCAGGCCTATTGCTCTCTACAATGTTGTGTATAATATCATCACAAAAATTATTATTGAGAGGCTGAAGATATGGTTGAGCAAAATCATCTCTGAGGAGCAAGGAGGATTTGTTGTTGGTCGACAAATCTTGGATGGGGTTGTTATTGCTATAGAATCTATTCACTCGATGGAAACTTCTAAGGAGAAAACTATGTTCATTAAGTTGGACATGGCCAAAGCCTATGATCGGGTTAGATGGTCCTTTCTTCAGAAAGTTCTTACTACTTTTGGATTTGAGGAGGAATGGATTAGATGGGTGATGAGTTGTGTTTCTTCTTCCTCATTCTCTGTTCTTGTTAATTTTGAGCCATAAGAGTTGTTTGAGGCCTCAAGGGGATTGAGGCAAGGATATCATTTATCTACTTATTTGTTTATCATTATGGTGGAAGGGTTGGGAATATTGCTCAAGTCTCAAGTCATGCAGGGTCTCATTCAGGGGTGGAAGTGGGATAGTAGTTTGCCACCTCTTTCCCACATTCAATTTGTTGATGATACTGCTTTTTTGGGAGTTGCCACTATTAGGAAAGCTGGTAATATTAGATAGTCTCTTGACATATATCTTGGTGCTTTTGGACAGTTGATTAATGAGGACAAGTCTTCTATTTTCTTCTTCAATACCCCTCCTCTTATTCAAGCCAGGATTGCTCGCATTCTAAGATTCCAGGTTGGGACTCCCCCCTTCATTTATCTTGGTATTCCAATTTCATCTCACCATCTACCTAGATCTTCTTGGAAGTCTATGCTTGATAAGTTTAGAAGGAAGGTGAATCACTGGACTTTCATATGGCTATCCACTGCAAGTAGAGTGTTGCTTTTAAAATTTGTTGTTCAAGCTTTACCCATTTATAGATGTTTTGTATAAATAGCTCCCTCTCACTTCATCAAGGACATGGATGCTTTGTCAAGACAATTTTTATGGTGTGGAAAACTTGATCAATCTAAATAGAGTTTGGTTAGGTGGGATTCTATATGTAGGTCGATGCGAGAGGGAGGCCTTGGGTTGCGACAAACAACTCTTTTTGGGTAGGCTTTGGCTGTAAAAAATTATTGGAGATGGTGTACCTCTCAAGATCATATTTGGGCTAAAATATTATCTTGTAAATACTTGAGAGGTATTTCTGAGGCTGAAATCCCTAGAGTCATCTTGGTTGGGAAAGGTTCAATTATCTAGGACACTCTAAAAAGAGGAGCTAATTTAATCAAGTAGGGTTTGTTCTGGATTTGCAATCAGGGATCAAATGCTCTTTTTTGGGAGGATTCTTGGGATGGCCACCCTCCTATCTTGAATCAATATCCTAGGTTATGTTCCCTAAGAATTTTTTTCTTGGAAGTAGGTTGGTCTCGTGTGGAGGACTTTAAAAAAATCTAATATTTTGGAAATATGGATATGTACAGGTGGAAAGATCCGCAAGAATGGCCCCAGGGGGGATTGGCCAAGGACAAAGAGGTGCTTGCTCTTATTCTTATGGGGAGGCCTTGTCCTTCATTTAGGGATAAAGATATTCTAGATTGGAACCCTAATCATAAGGGAACCTACTTGGTAGCCTATGGTTATCAGGTTCTTGATAAGCAAAAGTATGGGAGTCTTCTTATCACTTGGTGGAAAAAGGTGTGGAACAAATTTTCCTGGCCAAAATGTAACTTCTTTCTCTAGTTGGTAGCTCATAATAAATGCCTCACTTGGGATAATGTGAGGAAGAGGGGATTTCAGGGTCCCTCTTTTTGTGTCCTTTGCAGTAAGAATGAGGATGACTCTTCTCATTTATTTTTCCAATGCTCCTTTGCCAGAGACATTTGGCACCATTGGTGGAGTTCCTAGAACCATCCATGTTTTCATGTGTTGTCCTTGGTGGAGTTTTGGAGTAGTCTGGGTAGACCTCCGACCAAGTTACCCTTTCTTTAGGTGGTTTGGAATTTGGGCCCTTCTTGTATCATCTAGAAAATTTGGCTCGAATAAAACTGGTGCATATTTCAAGGCAATTATTTGGTTGTTCAATAGATCTGGCAAAGGATCCTGTATATGGTTGAGGAAACCATCCATAGCAAATGTGATGTGGACCCTCTTTTGGATTCTAAGGAGGAGAAGGTACAACAAGCCCTTGGTCTCTTTGGGAATGGTGTGAACTATTCTAGCCCTAGTAGGGTTCCTCAGCTCAACAAGAAGGTTAGGAGAGATGGTAGGTGGAGGCCACCCCCTAGAGGAGTTTTAAAAATTAATATTGATGGATCGTCTGAGGGTAATCCTGGACATGTTGGCATTGGTGGTGTTGGGAGAGATTCTACTGATGGTGTTAGTTTTTTACTATCCATTTATAAAGGTGTTCACTCTAACAATTTTATTTAAGCTCTTGCAATTCTTGAGGCCTTATAGAGGGGATTTTCTCTTGGTTTGCATAGGATTATCTATGAGTCTAACTCTCAAATTGTGGTTAATATTTTAAACAGTAAAAGGGTGGAGGAAGTTAATTGGCATTTGGCCTCTGTAGCCACTCATATTCTTAGAATGAGTGAAGAGTTTGAATTTATATCCTTTGTGCACATTCCAATGGAATGGAATGTGGTTGTTGATTACCTGGCCAAAAGGGCTTATGAGCTGCTAGATCCTTGGAGTATCGATAATTGGGAGAGTCTCCCATCTAGGGACTCTCAATGCCTATGGGAGTTGATCCATAAGGATGTATAGACTTAATGTGGTTTATTCTTGTTGTCTTTTCTGGGTGTCATTCTAGTCTAGTGGTTTTAGCCTGTTTGACTATTTATTTGAGTCCTAGTTGGAAGCTCAATTGTACTCTGTAATCCAGACTTTTTATCAATAAATTTTTACCCCTTTATTTAAAAAAAAATAGTGGTTGGAATGAAAATAGTAGAGGAATTCACTCAAAGATAGGAAAAAGTGATAAGGAAACTCAAAAGGATATAAATTTAGAAAACTAAAATCTTTTGAAAATAGGATCAACAAAACAAAGGAACCAAAAAATAGAATAAATAAATCACAACCATTTACAAAAGTAAGATACCCTAATTTGTATGTTGCTAACAAAACTAAAGAGAAAGGGTGATTTTCATGATGATATTACATTCAAGAATATTTATACAAATAGGAGTACAAATAATTTATGAGAAGTTTCTATAATAGACACATAACTAGTTGCTTGAACTGCGAACTGTTGCTTATTTTATTTTATAAAATTCTTAAGCATTACAAATAAAAAAATTAATTAATATTCTCCAAAATTGACCCCCTAAATGCTTAAGGTTCCAATTTTTTTGTAATTTATCAAACAAAACTTTATCCTTGCAAAAATAAGATTATGATTCCAAACTGCAACATCCATCCTATTTTTATGTTCATGATGTATCATGCAGCATTCCAAGTGCATCACACAAGAAAATCATATCTTAGGGTTACACCCCAAATTCATTTTCAAAAACTTAATTCTGAAAAAATTAATGAAATGGTGTCTCTACTTGTTGACACCCCAAATGAGTTTCAACAAATGCATTCACCAAATTAGAAAAAACACCAATATGTAATTTCTAAAAAATTCACTCACTTAATGAACACATAGAATAAATATGCCAAACTAGAGACTTTGAACATGTTCTCACTACAAAAAGAGGACATTAATAAATCCACAACCAATTTTAACTAAAGGAACATGGAAATATTCTTTCAATTTTTTTCTTTTTCTCATCACTCCCATTTTTTATTTGGGTATACGCTTCCTATTGCTCTTCCACTTCTATCTACATATTTCATGATTTTTTTTAATTTAATTACTTTAGCTCTCATACCCTGTCAAAGGTTTGAACTAACTAGGAGCTTCTAGTTCCTCATTAAACTATCCTAGGATCTTATGATCCAAATTAAGGAGTCTTGCTCTTTTCTCCAACATTCCCCTAAGTCACTTTGCATGTGCTTGGGGCTCCTAGCATAAACACCAACTTTGAGATTTCACATTAGGATTTGATACCAATTATTGAAAACATGACCTAAAAACAAAGCAATAAAAAATAGAACACTAAAATAATAGTAGCCATTTAAAAAAATAAGATACCCTAATTTACATACTACTAACAAAATTGAAGGGAAATAATTATTTTCTTGATGATATTACTTTCAAGAATATTGATACATATAGGAGTAAAAAATAGTTATGATATGTTTCTATAATGAACACATAACTAGTTGCTCGAGCTCTTAACCACTACTTCATTTATCTTATCACGTCCTTAAGAATTACAAATAAAACCATTAATTAATTTTCTCCAATAAAAATAAATATAGTATGCTTTAAAAAGAATTGAAGCTAATAAAAAAAATAGAACATGGAATGTTACTTTTAGGAAAGTGAAATACTTGACTGATTTATTTCATTGATTAACTTTGTATAAATAGCAAAGTTTATCATTGAGATTCATTGAATTACAACATCTCATCAAATGTAAACTAGGATAAACTGAGAGTTCACCTAACTTATGGAAGAGTGGTAAATAAAGTAAGTCTATTCTAGTAGAACTTAAGAGAATAATTATTTATTCTAACACCCCCCTTAAGTGATACTAGTGGTGAATTTAACAAATGAGTCCCGACAATAGGCCTTAATGAGGTGCTCATGTACAATGATTCTTTTTGAAGATATGGTAAAACCGAATGGGAAAAAACCATCTATAAAAAAATAAAAATTAGAGGAATGTCTTCGTATGATGAAGACTGTCCAAAAAAAAGGAATAAATAAGATGTGGCATACCCACAGAAAATGAGTCTTGACAACAAGGCCTGAAAAGGTACTCATGTACAAAAGAGATGGTATAGCCACAAAAATGAGTCTCAAAACCAAGGCCTGATAAGGTACTCATGTACAATAGGTGGTCAAAAAGTATTTGCTGAAAGATGATGAAAAAACCACAAGTTTCTGTAAAAAGAGTGTGAAGATATGATGGAGCAAGAACCACAAAAAATTGCAAGGGTAGTCCAAAATAACTCCACAAGCATGAGTACGTGGTTTCCACCTATATGAACACGACATGCTAATAACAATGTCAAAACCAGTGGACAAACAATAAAATAAGTGGCATATCCACAAGTATGAGTCCTGGAAACAAGGCCTAATAAGGTACTCATGTACAATATGTGATCAAAAGAATAAATATCACCAAAGAGAACTCCCTTAAAAACCAAAGTGTCTCACAAAAAGGAGTGTGAAGATAGGATGGAGAAAGAACCACAAAAATCACAAGGGTAGTCCAAAATGACTCCACAAGCATGAGTATGTGGTTTCCACCTATATGAGCACAATGGGCTGAAATAAGGTCCAAAACTCATGGAAAAACAACAAAATAAGGGAATGATGAAAAAATCCCAAGGCAAAAAAACCACCTACCAAAATAGAAGAAGAAGAAGGAATATGTGCATGGAGGATGGAGAGGAAGGAAGATATCTTTTTCAACCCCCTAAAAAAACTTCCATCAAGAAATATGCAAAGGACCCATCAGATGTCTCAAAAAAGTAGAGACTCGTCGAGAAAAGAGTGTGAATATAGTGTGGAAAGAACCACAAGAATCACTAGGGAAGTCCAAATTGAATTTACAAGCATGATAGTGGTTACCACCTATATGGTCACAATGGGCTGATAAATGTCCAAGAAAATGGGCAAATAGAAAAACAAGGGCACCAAATTATATTGGAGTGTCAGGTTCAACCAAAAATGCACTCCATGATACAATAGTATTCGATCCACAAAAAAGTATGGAAAATAGTTTCAAAACTGAATATGATTGCCTCTATTATGTCCGTCTCAGAAAAACGTTTTCGACGATAATAAACACTCCTATTATTGGGTGTCAAAGTGACCTTCATCTGTAAGAAAAACACGTTTTCTTATCTTCTTTACAAAGGAATATTCCTAAATATTGGAATAAAGCAGTTTTACAAAATCTCTCTCACAAGGTTACCAATGCTTTGATAAAAACATATATAAAAAATTTGCCCTCCCAAAAAACATGTGTAGGAGAAAATACATAGTGGACCACTTTTTTTTTAATAAAATTTCAAAAAAACTTTTTAAAAAACCATGTTGGGCCCATGGTTTCTACTTAAAAAAGTTTTACCAAAATAAAGTATAGTGGGCCACCCACTATACCAATAATAAATGGTTAATCGATGACTGCAAAACATGGCATTCGATGGACAACAACAGGTATAACCACCCGAGAATGAATTCATGCTACCTCTCCATTACGACCATTCTTCAGAGGCATCAAAACAAATCTATACCCTCTTGTGGCAATCAACATTTTCGCATGGTGATGTCAAACAAAAGAAACAATTGGTCAATGACGGAGTTATGCTGCTAGTAGAATACGTAGCACACCAACCGTGCTCTTCCAAACTCGACACGTCCTTCTATATGTTCTCCACCTACCAACCATGCACACCAACCGTGCTCTTCCAAACTCGACACGTCCTTCTATATGTTCTCCACCTAACAACCATGGACATTATGGCTGTGATACTATAGAAAGTAGTCGGATCTCCATGTTAACGAACCCATCAAGCAAATATGCCAACCATGAGATCGCATTGGAAGCTGCCATAATAGCAAGTTACCATCTGTCACACATACCGCCACATAAACAGCGTAGCTAGCGAACTTGTTAGAAATATTAACCCAGATTTCATGCCTTCTTCAGATTGCGCTCCGAACTTGGGCGAAGTCGGATTGTGCTCGTGCAGTTGGGGATCTCGACAAAAAGGTTTGACATGACGTCGCACCTACCCTCTGACAGATGTGACATCTGACAGATCCGATCGCCACAGAAGTTAATGCCAGTTCGACGATTTAATGCCAGTTTGGCGATTGGTCAGAAACCCTAGTTGAGGGTCTATCAGAACCTGTCAGAGGACAAACCCTATCTTCCTCTCCCCGTGGCTATATAAGGCAGTTTGGGTCTTTAGACATAAAGAGGAAGAAGAGTGCGAGTGGCAGTTAGTGGAGAAAGTGCGGAGAATAGAGCAAAGAAAGGAGAACATTTCAGTGAGCAGTGTGGCTCATCTAATTAATGTCCGAGCGGCCGTCTTGACATTTCTCCTTTTATTTTATCCTGCAGCTTAGTCTGCAGATGTTATTTTTCCTCAGTTGAGGACTTCTGTAACCCTCGTTTCATATGAATAAAGTTTGTTGTTGTTTAAGGCATCTTTAGGGTTTGTAGTTATTTTTATGTGCTAAAGTTTGTTGTTCTCTGTACAAATCGCCTCAGAGCGATTTCGTTCGGGTTCTATAAGTTAGAGCTCAGATCCGAGACTTTGCTCTTAGTTTCGGTGTTTCTCTCCTCCTAGCCAAGCAAGCAATTATTGCAGTCGCGCAAGCCTTCGAACAAAAAATATTGTAAGGCCAAAGTTGGCTAAGTCCGGAAGAGTCTTCCCAACTTCGCTGTCGCAACCCGACTGCACCCGAGATCCGAGCACAGCCCGAGTGCGCAAGCGCAACCCAGTTGCGCAATACGTTTGAGCGCACTTCGAGTGTGCAAGCAAAGCTTGTATTCGGGCACCATCCGCACTTTGTTGTGCATCGTCCGAAGTTTGCACTTCGCCCCCAAGTCTTGGACTTCGACAAATTCACTCCCGACGTTCGCACTTCGCCCACTATGTGTTGTGCACCGTCCGCTTCCCCCACTCTGCACTTCGCTCCACTACCGCACTTTGGGAATCTTCCCTCTTTCACCCTATGTTGTTGAAAGTTTGGTCTTTGCCCTCGTGATTGGACTTCGGAGAAAATCAAAAAATTTAAATTTCTTCAAATTGGTATCAGAGCCATTGATCCCTTGATGCGGAGACCAAAGTAGAATGGCTTCCACAACAACAATTTGTAGTTGCAGATCCTGCGCTTCAATGGGAAAAATTATGATTACTGGAGCATCCAGATGAAGATCCTGTTCGGATCTCAGGAGTTGTGGGAGTTAGTCGAGAACGGCTACCCAGAATCGGTAGATGCAGCAACACTGGCCACCCTCTCTCAAGCAGACAAGGACCTGTTGAAAGAGAACACGAAGAAGGACCAGAAGGCCCTCTTCTACATCATGCAAGTGGTCGAGGAGTCCATCTTCCCATGGATCACATCAGCCACCAAAGCGAAGCAGGCCTGGGAGATTTTGGCCAGCTCGTACCAGGGCACCAATAAGGTAAAGTTGGTGAAGCTACAGATGCTCAGGAGGGAGTTTGAAAATCTACAGATGAGTGAGTCCGAGTCCATGAGTGATTTCTTCACCTGGACGATGGACATTATCAACCAGATGTGGTTGAATGGAGAAAATGTGTAGAGCCAGAGAATCATGGAGAAGATTCTCAGAAGTCTGCCTGCCAAGTTTGACTCGATTGTGATAGCAATCAAAGAGTCGAGGGATCTGACAACCCTCTCGATAGATGAACTCATGGGTTCATTGCAGACACATGAACAGAGGCTGAGCCATTCATCTCAGACCTCTCTAGAGCAAGCATTCAGGGCTCAGGTCTCATTTCGAGACAACGACAGACAAGATTCCCACCATGGCGCCTCTAGTTCTCATGGAGGAAGAGGCAAAGGTAGGCATGGGAAAGGCAAAAAGCAAGGAGGAAGGTCAAACCCTAGCGAAGGGGAGACCAACTATAATTTCCATCAGCAAGGTGGAAGAGGCAGTTCAAGAAATCAGCAAACTGGATCTAGTCAGAAGAAGGACATGTCAAAGGTCCAGTGCTATTTTTGCAAGAAGTTCGGCCATTACATCTCACAATGCAGAAAATGGATGGCCACGGAGAACCAACAACAAGCCCATTACACGGATGAAACCAGAAATGCGACAGGAGGAAATGTGTTGTTGACTTGCAACATTGAGGAGGAGTGCCAAAAGAATGTCTGGTACTTAGACAGTGGGTGCAACAACCACATGACGGGGAACAAGGAGATGTTCTCCCAACTGGATGAAACAGTCCAGTCTGAGGTGAAGATGGGGAACAACAACAAGGTTCCCATAATGGGGAAAGGAAAAATCCTCATCCGCACCAGGCACGATGAACGGAAGCAGATCTGTGACGTCTACTATGTGTCTGGCCTGAAGCACAACCTACTGAGCATTGGACAGCTCATGCAGAAGGGACATACGGTCCAGTTCAAAGATGGAGCTTGCACCATCAGAGACAAGTCGCATGGGTAGATTGCTATAGTGTCCATGATGAAGAACAAAATGTTTTCGCTGTAGATTTAGAATGAATCATTGATGTCTCTGAGTGCAGTTGTGAAAGATGCTACCTGGCTGTGGCATCTCAGATTTGGTCACCTGAGCTTCAGTGGCCTGAATCAACTGCACAAGATGCAAATGGTGAAGGGTTTACCCTTGATAGAGCAGCAAAATCAAGTTTGTGAGGGCTGCTTAGTCGACAAACAACATAGGGATTCATTCCCTTTCGGTCAGTCTTGGAGAGCATCACAACCATTGGAGCTGGTGCACTCAGACATTTGTGGTCCGATGCAGACCAGCACATTTTTCGATAACAAATACTTCTTAACATTCATAGATGACTTCAGCCGGAAGACTTGGATCTATGCCATCAAGTTGAAGTCAGAAGCATTTGCCAGATTTAAGGAGTTCAAGGCTCTGGTGGAGAAATGAGCGGATATCAGATCAAGACTCTCAGGATAGATGGTGGAGGTGAATACATCTCCAATGAATTCCATAACTACTACAAGCAGCATGAAATTCGAAGGTAGTTCACTGCAAAATACACGCCATAGCAGAACGACATAGCTGAGAGGAAGAACCAGACCATCATGGAGATGGCACGAAGCATGATGAAGGTGAAGGGATTGTCGCACGAATTTTGGGCAGAGGTTGTAACATGTGCAGTCTACCTACTGAACAGATGTCCCACCAAAAGTGTGAAGGACAAAATCCCTCAGGAGGCCTAGAGCGGTGTGAAGCCAAGTGTGGCTCACTTGCATGTGTTCGGGTGCATTGCATATGCACATGTTCCAGAAGAGAAGCGGCAGAAGTTGGATGATAGAGCTAAGAAGTGCATTTTCATAGGGTACAATGAGTAGGCGAAGGCATATAGGCTATACAACCCTATGACGAAGAAGCTCATCATCAATCGTGATGTAAAATTTCTTGAAGATGAAGCCTAGAACTGGAAGTCGAGACTGGCCAGTCAGAGCCAGCAGTGGTAGAGTCTGTTGACTTGGAAGAAGGAAGTGTGCAGCCACCTACAACTTCTAGTAGCAATAGTGGTGCCAGCAGTAGCACAACCACTCCATCTCGGTCGCCTCCATGTGCAAGTAGAATCCAGAACCTGGCGATGCCAGCGAAGACAAGGAGCTTGCAAGAAATCTATGAGGCAACCCAAACCCACATAGATGAAGAGTACTCTGACTTTGCATTCTTTACTGAAGTTGATCCATAGAGTTCGAAGATGCAAGTCAGAATTAGAAGTGGGTGCAGGCGATGGACGAGGAGATTAAAGCCATTGAAAAGAATGATACATGGCAACTGACTGATCTTCCAGTAGGAAAGAAGACCATTGGGGTCAAGTGGGTGTATAAGACAAAGTTCAACGCCCAAGGAGACATTGACAAGCATAAGGCCAGATTGGTGGTGAAGGGTTACAAGCAGAAGTTAGGCATCGATTACCATGAGGTATATGCACCTGTAGCCCGACTTGACACAGTCAGGATGATCCTAGCATTGGCAGCCCAACAAGGTTGGAAGATGTACCAGATGGATGTCAAGTCAGCCTTCCTCAATAGAGTGTTGGAGGAAGAGGTCTACATAGACCAGCCACCAGGTTACGAAATTGAAGGCCAGGAGGGCAAAGTCCTAAAGCTGAAGAAGGCCTTGTACGGTTTGAAGTAGGCACCTCGAGCTTGGTACAGTTGGATTGACAACTATTTTTAGGAAAATGGGTTTGTAAAATGCCCATATGAGCACACCCTGTACATGAAGACAAATGAAGTAGGTGAGCTCATTATCGTCTGCCTGTATGTGGATGATTTGATTTATACTGGCAACAACAATGTCCTGTTCGACCAGTTCAGAACAACCATGAAGAAGGAGTTCGAGATGACGGACTTAGGGCTGATGAAGTATTTTCTCGGCATTGAAGTTGACCAATCGGCAGATGGCATCTTCATTTCTCAGGGCAAGTATGCGAAGGATGTCCTAAAGCGGTTCAAGATGGAGGACAGCAAACCTGCCATCACACCTGTAGCCATAGGTTTGAAGCTGAGCAAGCTGGATTTAGGGAGGAATGTTGATCCAACCCTGTTCAAGAGGCTAGTTGGCAGTCTGATGTATTTGACTACAACTCGACCAGATCTGATGTTCGGAGTCAGTCTGATCAGCCATTTCATGGAGACTCCGAAGGACATGCACTGGCAAGCAGGCAAGAGGATCTTGTGCTATGTCAATGGGACGCAGAACAATGGCCTATTTTATGCCAGACAAGACCAGTTGGACCTGGTCGACTTCATAGATAGTGACTAGGCTAGTAGTATCGATGATCGAAAGAGCACCTTCGGGTATGCTTTCCATCTCGGATCAGGGGTAGTCTCATGGGCATCCAAGAAGCAACCCATCATTGCGTTGTCCATAGCTGAAGCAGAATATGTCGCTGCCACATCAGCCGCATGCCAGGCAGTTTGGCTGCGAAGAGTTTTGAGTGAACTAAACTTTCCTTCGGAAGGCGCGACAACAATTTTTTGTGATAACAATTCGGCCATTGCATTATCAAAGGATCCCGTGTTCCATGGCTGGATGAAGCACATCGATATTCGTTATCACTTCATCAGAGAGTTGGTGAAGTCCGGAGAAATTCAACTGTAGTTTTGCAGATCCAAGGAGCAGTTGGAAGATATCTTCATGAAGCCTTTGAAGGAGGAAGACTTCAACAGATTGTGAGAGCAGCTTGGAGTCAAAGCGCTCATGAAATTAGGCTTAAAGGAGGGTGTTAGAAATATTAACCCAGATTTCATGCCTCCGCCAGACTGCGCTCCGAACTTGGGCGAAGCCGGACTATGCTCGCGTAGTTGGGGATCCCGACAAAAAGGTTTGACATGACGTCGCACCTACCCTCTGACAGATGTGACATCTGACAGATCCGATCACCATAGAAGTTAATGCCAGTTCGGTGATTTAATGCTAGTTTGATGATTGGTCAGAAACCCTAGTTGAGGGTCTGTCAGAACCTGTCAGAGGACAAACCCTATCTTCCTCTCCCCATGGCTATATAAGGCAGTTTGGGTCTTCAGACAAAAAGAGGAAGAAGAGTGCGGGTGTAGCAGTTAGTGGAGAAAGTGTAGAGAATAGAGTAGAGAAAGAAAGGAGAGCATTTCAGTGAGCAGTGTGGCTCATCTGATTAATGTCCGAGCAGCCATCTCGACATTTCTCCTTTTAGTTTATCCTAAAGCTTGGTCTACAGATGTTATTTTTCTTCAGTTGAGGACTTTTGTAACCCTCGTTTCATATGAATAAATTTTGCTATTTTTTAAGGCATCTTTAGGGTTTGCAGTTATTTTTATGTGCTAAAGTTTGTTGTTCTCTGTACAAATCGCCTCAGAGCGATTTCGTTCGGGTTCTATAAGTTAGAGCTCAGATCCGAGACTTTGCTCTTAGTTTCGGTGTTTCTCTCCTCCCAGCCAAGCAAGCAATTGCCGCAGCCGTGCAAGCCTTTGAACAAAAAATATTGCAAGGCCAAAGTTGGCTAAGTCTAGAAGAGTCTTCCCAACTTCGCTGTCGCAACCCGACTGCACCCGAGATCCGAGCACAGCCCGAGTGCGCAAGCGCAACCCGATTGTGCAATATGTTTGAGCACACTTCGAGTGTGCAAGTGAAGCTTGTATTCAGGCACCATCCACACTTTGTTGTGCACCATCCAAAGTTTACACTTTACCCCTAAATTCGTACTTTGACAAATTCACTCTCGATGTTTGCACTTCGCCCGCTGTGCACTATGTGTCGTCCGCTGCCCCCACTCTGCACTTCCCTCTGTCGTCACACTTCAGACATTTTCCCTCCTTCACCCTACGCTGTCCGAAGTTTGGTCTTCGCCCCCATGATCAAACTTTGGAAAAAATAAAAATAAATAAATTCTTCAACACAACCACATGCTCTTTCATTAAATTCCAAATCATCATGGGTTCCACTGCGTAGTCTCCTTTCCATAACTATAAAAAATTAGCTCCCCACGTGTGTTCTCAGCAGCGTCCACAATCAGAACAACCACCCCTCTCTTCGAGCCTAGAGGTGTGGATAAGCGCATATCTCCATGGCACCCTTGATGAAAAAAGGATTGTCATCTTCACATGATATGGTTCTCCATGGTGCCCTTGACGACACATGGTCCCTGCCCGATCCGCCCAACAATCAGACTTGGCAATCAAACACAGTGGTGGAAAGCAATTTATCGAGCATATTTTGGGTCCACTTCGCATCAAAAACACAATCTAATTCATGGAAATATTTCTTCAGAACTGAGCCTATGATGAGGCCACCTAACTTCTATGCATCCATAACATAGATTAGCAGCTGCCTCTTGCACCTATCATTAATCACAGCCAAAAAATGCCCTCACAATTAGACGTCGATTCTACCATAAATATTTAGGTGGGAAATTTTAGCAGCAATGGTTTTGTGAGGTGTTTGGCACACAAAATCAAATTTCTAACACCTTGAAGGTCTGTTATGATGCACGATGTTGTGTTACGACTGAGAAAGAACTTAAAAAAAAAAAATTAAAGCATGTCATCATTTGTCTCCTCCAGTTTGTATAGGAGCTCCGCATTGGTCGTTACATATAAAGTACAGTGGGCCACCCAATATACAAATAATAAATGGAATGGATTATCTTGGAGATTCACTTCAATCATGGAACACCAGAGATTCACATTGCGTCGATCGTCATGGTAACCATTGCGCATATCGGGCCTGCCCACCAATTTCAAAATTTTGGCAATAAAGCAGCAAAAAAAATTGGCCTTTTTTAACATTGGCGGCTATTTTGATGCTAGTCCCATCGTCCATGGATGTAGCTTTGGACACAAAAATCCATTATTATAGCACCCACCAAACAAGATCTGACATTGAAGACAAAAAAATCTATGAAATACGCCTCCACTTCGGCTCGCTCCCAAACAAATGTTCCAAAAAAAATCTCCATCTTCGGATGATTTGGACCTTCACATGGTGTACTATTCTCACACAATTTATTAGAGCCACCAACACCATCATGCATCTTCTTTATCGCCTGCATAGAAGAAAAAAATAGGATCTGCTGACAGGCACCATCTTCAAACGTTGCGCCTTTGTTCGGGGAGCTGCATAATGAAGGTCGACGGCGGAGAGGGCAGCATGACTCAGCTTATATAAAAAAAATGGAACATATTTTCTCTTATGAGCCTTCATAATCCACATTTTATCAGTCTATTCAAAGACCTCGCACACAATGACGAAAAATGTGTGACGCTTTAAAACATGGTGACTGACTACGAGAGGAGCAGTAGCAATAGAAAATTCCAAGGGTCTGCAACCTGAACCAGCAGCATCCAAAATGATAATATGCTTGTGTTCCTCCATCAAACAACATCAAAAAAAACATGGCCATCACTCCATACAATGAAGAAGCCTCCCTTGAAGTCAACAGGCATCATTATCATTACCGTTCACCATTTTACAGCATATCTCGGTGCCCTATAGTTGAAGGAGATTTTGAATCGCAAATTCTGAATCGCGTCGCATCACAGAATCGCTTTGCTAAAATTTAAACTTTGGGAGGAGCTTCAAAAAGAGGTTCGAGAAAGATTCGCCTGAAGTAAAACTATTTTGGCGAACAAGGTTCGGGGAAAATTTGCCTGAAGTAACTACTTCGGGGAATATCTTGCTGAAGTAAAATTACTTTAGGGAAGCACTACCGAAGTGAAACTACTTCAGGGAACTAGTTGACGAAGTAAATACTTCGAGGGAGAAACTACCGAAGTAAAAATACTTCGGGAAATTTCTCAACGAAGCAACTTCTTTGCTCAGTTTGACTCCGAAGTGAGTTCTTTGGGCAGAAAAACTATGAACCTTTGTAGCTTACTGTGATGTGCTTCGGCACAGTCAAACTTGATCCCTTCTAGATCGAACGGGTGTTTTGCCACTTTGATGCAAACCCTAACTGAGCAATATCAGGGGACAAGATGATACACAGAAACTCGAATAGCAAAATAAGTTTGTTATATATTCACTTTAAAACCAGATTACAAAGCTTCCTTTTGAAGCGAATACAATCTTTTGCAAGATCAAAATCTTTAGGATAAACATAAACTACTTGGATGGGAGACTGCTGCTCCACTTTTCAGCTGTTAGAGGCTGCTAGTTTCACCCTTTTTCTACTCTGCTAATGTAAACCCTTGCTATAGCAGCTCCTCTGTGCTCACCATTCCTCTATGCTGCTCTGCTCCAACCTCTAACCTCCTCGCATACTAAATGATAAAATGGCCCTAGTATTTATAGGTGGGGGAAGATGACAAAAGGTGGGATAAATCCACCGACTGACTAACAAGAATTAAATGCCATAATGGCTTTCTAACAAATCGCCAAACACTCTAGCTACTTGCATGCTTGGACAATTCATATCCTGATCTGTGCGCCTGATTTATTCTTCGATCGATTTCCACTTTGGTTGAATTCTACTTCGAAGGGCAATTTTATTTTACTTTGGGGTGAAGCATTTCCCGAAGGCATTTTGAAAGTGCTTTGTGCTGAATCATTTTCCAAATGCTTTCCAGAAGTGCTTCACAATGAAGCTCTTATGGGTATGAATTTGGATTTAACATTTCCAAAACCCTCCTTTAAATCAAAATTCATGAGTTCTCTAACGCCCAGCATATCTCGCAATTTGGTGAAGTCCTCCTCCTTCAGGGGTTTTGTGAATATGTGGGCTAGCTGCTCCTTTGACCTGCAAAACTACAATTGCACTTTGCCAAATTTCACCAGCTCTCTGATGAAATGATACCGGATGTCTATGTGCTTTGTCCAGCCATGGAATACTGGGTCCTTCGAGAGTGCGATGGCAGAGTTATTATCACAAAATATTGTTGTTGCTACTTCGGGCGGATGATGTAGTTCACACAGAACTCTTCTCATCTAGACTGCCTGGTAGGCGACTGAGGTGGCAGTAACGTACTCTACTTCTACTGTAGATAAAGCAACAATTAGTTGCTTCTTCAAGGACCAAGAGACAACTTCGGATCCAAAATGGAAGGCATATCCCAAAGTGCTCTTTTGGTCCTCTACGCTATCGGCCCAATCGCTGTTGGTGTAGCCAATAAACTCCAGCTGGTCCTATCTGGCATAGCTAATTCCATGGTTCCTCATGCCATTGACATATTGCAGGATTTTATTATCTGCTTTCCAGTGAGTGTCTTTCGGAGTCTCCATAAAATGACTGATTAGACTGACTTCGAACATCAGATCTGGCCGAGTTGTAGTCAAGTACATCAGGCTTCCAACTAACCTTTTATAGAGAGTTGGATCAACACTTCTGTTGTTTTTTGTCTTGCTCAACTTTAAACCAGTGGCTATCGGGGTGATGGCAGGCTTGCTGTCCTCCATCTTAAAATGCTTTAGGACATCCTTTGCATACTCACCCTGAGAAATGAAGATGCCATCTACCGATTGGTCAACTTCAATGCCAAGAAAATATTTCATCAGTCCCATGTCCGTCATTTTGAACTCCTTCATGGCTGTTTTGAACTATGTAAATAGGCTACTACTATTGCCAGTATAAATCAAATCATCTACATATAGGCAGACGATTATCATCTCCCCTATTTCATTTGATTTTAGGTACAAGGAATTCTCATATGGACATTTTTGAAACCCATTATCCTAAAAATAGCCATCAATCCGGCTGTACCATGCTCGGGGTGATTTCTTCAACCCATACAGGGCCTTCTTCAGCTTCAATATCTTGTCTTCTTGTCCTTGTATTTCATAATCAGGTGGCTGGTCTATGTAGACCTCTTCTTCCAACACTCCATTTATGAAGGCAAACTTGACATCCATATGGTACACACTCTAGCCCTTTTAAGCTGCTAGTCCCATAATCATTCTGACTATGTCAAGTCGGGCTATAGGTGCATACACCTCATGATAGTCAACTCTTGACTTTTGCTTGTAGCCTTTCGCCACTAATCTGGCTTTATGCCTATCAACTTCTCCTTGGGTGTTAAACTTGGTTTTATACACCCATTTGACCCCAATGGTCTTCTTCCCTACTGGAAGATCAGTTAGTTGCCATGTCTCATTCTTCTCAATGGATGCTATCTCCTCATCCATCGCATTCACCCATTTGCGATTCTGACTTGCCTCTTCAAACTCCACTGGATCACATTCAGTAAATAAAGCAAAGTTAGAATATTCTTCATCTAACTAATTTTAGATTACCTCATAAATGTCTTGCAAGCTGCGAGTCTTCATAGGTGTCCTTAAATTTTGAATTTTGCTTAAAACTAGAGGTGACCGGGATGATGAGGGTGTGCTGCTACTGGCACCACTATTGTTGCTTGAAGGCATAGGTGGCTATACACTATCTTCATCCAAGTTTATAGGTTCAAAAGTTGTTGGTTCAGGCTCACCAGTATTGGACTTCCAGTTCCAAGCTTCGTCCTCCAAGAACTTCACATCTCGACTGATGACAAGTTTCTTCGTCATCGGATTGTACAACCTATATGCCTTTGCTTGTTCGTTGTACCTCATGAAGCTGCATTTTTTAGATTTTTCATCCAGCTTTCATATTTTCTCATTTGGATCATGTGCATATGCAATGCACCCAAAAATTTAGAAATGAGCCACACTTGGCTTCAGATTTCTCCAAGATTCCTTTGGAATTTTGTCCTTCACACTCTTGGTGGGACATCGGTTCAACAGATAAACTGCACAGCTTACAACTTCTGCCTAGAACTCATGTGGTAAACTTTTTGCCTTCAGCATGCTCCATGCCATCTCCATGATAGTTCTGTTCTTCCTCTCAGCTACACCATTCTACTACGGTGTGTATCTGGCAGTGAACTACCTTCAAATTCCATGTTGCTTGCAGAAGTTTTGGAATTCATTGGAGATGTATTCTCCTCCTCCATCGGTTATGAGACTCTTCATATAATATCTGATATGTTTCTCAACCAGAGCCTTGAACTCCTTAAAATTTGCAAATGCTTCTAACTTCAACTTGATGGGATAAATCCAGGTCTTCTGGCTGAAGTCGTCAATGAAGGTCAGGAAGTATTTGTTGCCAGTAAACGTGGTGGTCTGCATCGGACCGTAAATGTCTGAGTGCACCAGCTCCAATGGCCATGATGCTCTCTAAGACTGTCCAATAGGGAATGCATCCCTGTGCTACTTTTCGACTAGGCAACCTTCACAAACTTGGTTTGGTTGCTCAATAAGGGGTAAACCCTTCACCATATACTTCTTGTGCAGCAAATACAAGCCACTAAAACTTAGGTGATCGATTCTGAGATGCCACAGCTAGGTAGCATCTTTCACAATTGCACTCAGAGACATTAAAGATTCATTCTGAATCTACAGTGGAAACATTTTGTTTTTTTTCATGGACACGGTTGTGATTTGTCCATGCACTTTGTCTCTAATTGAGCACACATCGTCTTTGAACTGCATAGTGTGTCCCTTATGGACAAGCTGTCCAACACTTAGCAAATTATGTTTCAGGCCAAGCACATAGTAGACATCACAAATTTGCTTTCATTCGTCATGCCTAGTTCGAATGAGGATCTTTCCTTTCCCCATCATAGGAACATTGCTGTTGTTCCCCATATTGACTTCATATTGGACTAACTCGTCCAATTGTGAGAACATCTCTCTGTTCCCAATCATGTGGTTGTTGTACCCACTGTCAAGATACCAAATGTTTTTTTTGCTCTCCTCCTTGATACTACAAGTCAGTAGCACATTTCCTCCTGCCGCATTTCCATATTCCTTTGTATAATGGGCTTGCTTCTGATTTTCGTTCGCCATCCTCATTCTGCACTGAGAGATGTAATGATCAAACTTCTTGCAGTTGTAGCATTGGACCTTTGACATGTCCTTTTGCTGAGAGCTACCTTGCTAGTTTTTTCCAGTGCCTCCCTCCTTGTTAATAAAATTTGTAGCTGGTTTCACTGTCATGAGGATTTTATCTCCCTGCTTGCTTGTTACTTATCCCACGCTTGCTCCTACCTCTTCCACCTTGATAACTAGAGGTGCCTTGGTGGGAGTCTTGTCTGCTGCTATCTCGAACTGAGACATGTACCTTAAATTCTTGCTCCTGAGAGGACTGAGTTAAACGGATTAGCCTCTGCTCATGTGTCTGTAGATAAACCATCAGTTCATCTACAGAGATGGTTGTCAAATCCCTTGACTCCTCTATTGCAATTACCACTGAATCAAACTTTGTTGGCAGACTTCACAAAATTTTCTCCACAATCCTTTGATTTTGCATAATCTCACCATTCAACCGCATCTGGTTTATGACATCTATTGTTTGAGTGAAGAAATTGCTCATCCACTCAGACTTGCTCATCTGTAGGTTCTTGAACTCTCTCTTGAGCATCTGCAATTTCACCAACTTCACTTTGTTGGTGCCCTGGTACGAACTTGCCAGGATTTCCCAGGCCTGCTTGGCCTTTGTGGCTGATGCAATCTGCGAGAAGATGGTCTCTTTGACCGCTTGCATGATATAGAATAGGGCCTTCTATTTTTTCTTCCTATTCTCCTTCAGAAGGTCTTTGTCAGCTTGGGAGAGGGCAGCCAGTGCTGCTGCATCTACTAGTTTCGGGTACCCATTCTCGACTAAGTCCCACAAATCTTGAGATCCAAAGAGAATCTTCATCTAGATGCTCCAGTAATCGTAGTTCTTGCTGTTAAATCACGAGATCTACAACTACAGGGAATTGTTTTCTGAAGCCATCTTCTATATTTATGTCACGGCAACACAGGCTTTGATACCAATTTGAAGGAGATTTTGAATCGCAAATTCCAAATCGTGTTGCGTCACGAAATTGCTTCGTTGAAATTTCAACTTCAGGAGGAGCTTCGAAAAGAGGTTTAGGAAATATTTGCCTGAAGTAAAACTATTTTAGTGAACAAGGTTCGGGGAAAATTTTCCTGAAGTAACTACTTCGAGGAATATCTTACCGAAGTAAAATTACTTTGGGGAAGCACTGTCAAAGTGAAACTACTTCGGGGAACTAGTTACCGAAGTAAATACTTCAGGAGAGAAACTGCCGAAGTAAAACTACTTTGGGGAAGTTCTCAGTGAAGCAACTTCTTCGCTTAATTTTGCTTCAAAGTGAGTTATTCGGGTGGAAAAACTATGAACCACTGTAGCTTACTACGATGTGCTTTGGCACAGTCAAACTTGATCCCTTCTGGATCGAACGGGTGTTTTACCACTTCATGGCAAACCCTAACTAAGCAATATCGAGGGACAAGATGATACACAGAGACCGGAATAGTGAAATAAGTATGTTATATATTCACTTTAAAACCGAATTACAAAGCTTCCTTTTGAAGTGAATACAATCTTCTGCAAGATCAAAATTTGTAGGATAAACACAAACTACTTGGATGGGAGACTGCTACTCCACTCTCTGGCTGTTAGCGGCTACTAGTTTCACCCTTTTGCTACTCTGCTGATGTAAACCCTTGCTGTAGTGGCTCCTCTATGCTCATTGTTCCTCTATGCTTCTCTACTCCAACCTCTAACCTCCTCGCATACTAAATGACAAAATAGCCCTAGTATTTATAAACGAGGGAAGAGGATAGAAGGCGGGATAAATCCACCGACCGACTGACAATAATTAAATACCGAAATGGCTTTCTGACAAATCATCGAACACTCCAGCTACTCACACGCATGGATAATTAATGTCACGATCTGTGTGCCTGATTTCTTCTTCAGCCAATTTTCGCTTCGGCTGAATTCTGCTTCGAAGGAAAATTTTATTTTACTTTGGGACGAAGCATTTCCTGAAGGCATTTCGGAAGTGCTTCGCGTTGAAGGATTTTCTGAATGCTTTTCGAAAGTGCTTCATGCAAAAGCTCTTATGGGTGTGAAGTTGGATTTAACATTTCCAACAGTAGTTTCAGATTTCCCATCTCGTCTGTTGCAGTTTTCCTCCACAATATAACATCGTTCACAAAATTCAACATTCTCCATGTTGAAAATTTCAGTCAGGGCACAACAACAGATTGCTACTAACATTTTTCCACTTGCAGTGCTTCATATATCATAGGCAGATGAAGACCTCAACAAATTCAAGGGTTGCGCCAAAGCGCTTCACAACTTTTTCTAGATCCGGTCTAATGGAAGACGTCTCTCACGCAGCGATGAAATTCAATATTAACTTCCACAGGAACTTTTTTATGAAATTTTATAAAACCAAACAAACTTGCGCATCTTTGTCAAGATCGTGAATGGTTGTCCTGATCATTTATTAAAGTGGTATTAGAGGAGTAAATGGAACGAAGAACATCAAAAAATTACTAGATCTGGAAGCTCCCAAACAATATTCTCTTGGAGGATAAAATAAAAATTTTGTGATTGTCCTTTATACGACTATCAAAAAATTAAATTTCTTCATAGCAACGGGCGACAACAAAGGGTGGGTATCTTCAATACAATGTCCTATTCTGCACGTAGCTCGACAGGCTATTCATGGCTAGATTTGAGAATGACACAATGCTCCACCCATAGTGCATTGCACAAGCCTGGAAACAATCACTAGAACATGGCAGGCAACAACAGAATGTCACATGGTGACATATCTTGAACAAGAAAGTGGGCTAGCAGCATTATGTTGTTGCAGATGTCAAACTAAAAAACTGGCATTTCACACTGAGATTCAAATCAAAAAATCTGATAAAAAATATATTTTTAAACTTGAACTCCTAATCCGGTAATGAGCAAAATATTCTCGTCTCGCAACGAAATCAGAACACCAGCAGCCCCAGGTTAAAAAAAATGGATTTCAAAATCCGAAGCTACAAATCATAGAATGTAGCCATTGATGCAATCCTTACCAACTTATCATAGAAGCCTCCCTCCTGGTAATCTACACATCATTATCACTAAAAAAAATAGTAGTGCGGCCGCTTGATGCTGCCAAAAAAATACGTCCCTTGCTTGATAAAAAACAATTACATCATGGCACCATCAAAAATTTCTCTTCTCTAAGGCGACGCCCACTCCTCGTAGAAACTGACTCATGATGGCTTAGCATCTAACGACTGAAACAAGTCCATTAGTGGATGATAATATATGCTCGCTTCCATGTCTCTATGCAACACGTGCCATAGAATTCTATTCACATTAATGTTTGGATTGCATGGTTTTTCCATCTATCTAATATTTGCACCATTATTCATGGCATCATTTCAGCCAAAATTCTAAGCTAGAGTCCTTTATTTATGCACTAGAGTGAACAAAAGTCATTCGCAGAGCAGCAAACGAGATCATTTTAGTGAGTAGTGTAGCTCATCTGTTTAATGTCTGAGCAGTAGACTCAACATTTGTTTTCCCTCTCAGTTTATCTTGCAGATTTAGTCTACAGATGTTAGTTTTTTTTCTTTAGTTGAAGACTTTTGTAACCCTCATCTTATAAGAATAAAATTCGTTGTTGTCTAAGGCATTTGTAGGGTTTGCGGTTATCTCTGTGCTAAAATTAGTTGTTATCTGGACAAATCGTCTCAGAGTGTTTTATTTCATGTTCTATAAGTTTGAGCTTAGATCTGAAACATTGCATTCAGATTCGGTGTTTCTCTCCTCCCCATTTAGTTCTTGCCAAGCCAATAAAACCATCGTTGTAGTCGCGCAAGCCTCCGGATAGCAAAAGTTCATAAGGCAAAAATTTTCCTAAGTCTGGAGCTGTCCACCCAACTGCACAACGAAGTCGAACTTCACTACCTTTGACCAGCGTAGTCGAGCGTTGACCAGCCGCTCCTCAAAAATTTGCCTAAGTATGGAGTTGTCCACCCGACTGCGTAGTGAAGTTAGACTTCACTGCCTTTGAATAGCATAGTCGGGCATTGACCAACCGCTCCCTGACTTAGCAAATTTTTTTCATGCACAACTCGACTACACACATTACTCCATGTGCAACCTGATTACACAAGTTTTACTTGCATAGCCTGAATGTGCAAATTTTGAGAGCATAGCTCGATTGCATAAATTTCAAGAGCGCAGCCTGATTGCACAAATTTTGAGAGTGCAACCCAATTGCGCAATAGTCAAGAGCATAACTCGAGTTCAACTGCACATCCTGACTTCGGGCCCTCCCTCTTTCGCCCTGCACTCCCAATCCTGATAGTAAAGAGAATAAAAAATTAAATCTTAAAATTAGTATTAGAGCTACTGATCCCTTGACACAAAGACTAAAATAGAATGGCTTCCAGTAGCAACAACTTGTAGCTGCATATCCTGCGCTTCAATGGGAAGAATTACAATTACTTGAGCATCTAGATGAAGATCTTGTTTAGATCTCAAGATTTGTAGGAGTTAGTCGAGAATGGCTACCCAGAATCGACAGATGCAGCAACACTAACTGCCCTCTCTCAAGCAGACAAGGACATACTAAAATAGAACACAAAGAAGGACCAGAAGGCCCTCTTCTATATCATGCAAGTGGTCGAGGAGTCCATCTTCCCGTGGATCGCATCAACCACCAAGACGAAGCAAGCCTGGGAGATTCTGGCCAGCTCATACCAAGGCACCAATAAGGTAAAGTTGGTGAAGCTGTAGATGCTCAGGAGGGAGTTTGAAAATCTACAGATGAGTGATTCTGAGTCCATGAGTGATTTCTTCACCCGAACGATGGACATTATCAACTAGATGCGGTTGAATGGAGAAATTGTGCAGAGCCATAGAATCATGGAGAAAATTCTCAGAAGTCTGCCTGCCAAGTTTGACTTGGTTGTGATAGTGTAGACACTAAAACAACACCAATCTGATTATGTGACTGCAAAAACTGATCTTATTGACACACACAGCCCCCAGGGCAGCCCCCAAAGGTTAAACAATGGTCCTAACCACTCACACAGTAGTTATGGAAGGTCAAAGGTCAATTTGGCACCTTTTAGACACTCTACTCTCTACTCGTTCCACCTAGGGATGATTTACAAACTGGTATTCATTCCACCTAGGGACGATTACAAACTGGTATTCGTTCTACCCAGGGACGATTAGCAGTATTCGCTCCAAGGTGGGGTGAATAGCAGGTTTGATGGGAAAAAAGTCAAATCTTGACAAATGGCAGCTCAGATCTAGAACTTAACTCTTCCTTCATTGCATGGGAGTGTGAGTGAGCATTTTTGAGCACTAGAGGCAGTTACAAGGGCAATCACGGAGCCCCTAATTAGGGAGGAATCTTCTCCCCCTTGGTAAGGCATGATTGCCAAGTGGTGCCTCTGCATGCTCATCCAAAGATACCGTCAGGTCTATAAAATGGTGAGTCTTCTCACCTCAAAAAGGGATAGAGAAGGAGCATTTTGAGCAACGAAGTGTTGTCATTTTACATCCTCACACATTTTGATTTGTGCCTTTCACATCCTTGATCTCTTTTGGAAGGGAGGTCATTGGGTGATTATTGGAAGTGCAAATCCAAAACCAAAACCCAACATTTAGCCATAACATCCTACCAAATTTATCAACACCCCACAAGAGGTTTTGGACCCATCCCAAGTGGATTGGTGCCGAAACCAGGCCCCAAACGGTGGACGTCATGCCCTCGGGTGCCCCTTGCACTACTGTAGTCCTAATCAACCCAAACTGACCTTCTGGGTCTTTCCAAAATACCCTATTTTACCTAAACCCCAACTTTGTAGGTGATTTGGAGCCTCCCATATGTGACATTTGGGACAATGCTTTCTGATGTTTTGTTGCAGGTCTAATCGTCCCACCCCAGAGCGATTAGAAATTCATGGTGAATTTTCTGACTGTTCCATTTGCAATGCCCTCCTGGTAATGTCGTCATGTCTCTATCAAGTTTTTAGCTCATTTTGATCTATTCTAGTTGTTGTTTTATTTGTTTTACGCATGCGCTAATCGTAGGCTTTGGGAATCACATGTTTTATTTTATCTACAGGTGCTACTGACTATTTTCTATTTCCTTGAATACAAGATCTCGACATTAGAGGAGCAGTAAGGAGTCAAGACTCATCAACGCAAGTGGTGGCAAAGTTTGGTCCACCTATTCTACATGTGGCAACGTGAAAGAAGGAATACAATCTCTTGATGTGACAAGAACATATTTAACGCTCCTAGCCCCTAAAAATGGAGGAGACAAAATTGAACTGGGTTCTAAAGAATATTAATAAAAAATGTTGTACTCCATATTCATTTTTATACCTTTTTTCAATGCGTTTATGTTTCTCTCCTTTCATGCATTTCAGTTTGTAGGATTTAGCGTTAAGTTTAGTTTTGTTTACATCGCATCTTAGCATTTCTTTTTTGTTTTTGTATCCTCATGTTTTCAGTGGCAATCACGGTGGGACGTTATCCTCTATTTTGGGATCAGAAATATGATCAAAACTTATTTGTTTTTGCTTGCAGGTACCAAGTTTTCAAACGTTGGATTGCTATTTGTTCCAGTCTATGACGAGTACAAAGCTGACATTCGTGCCACCCTAGGGTGAATGGGCATTTGTCCCACCCTGTGACGAATATAGATCTGTTATTCATCCCACACAAGGATGAATAGATATTTGTGTAGTTTTAGAATAGAAACTCAGAGGCATCCTATTTGGGCAGAGAAGAGGTAGAGGTCCTAAACACCTTTTGTCATTTTTTGTTTTTTGTTTTTTTTTTTTTTGGTTATTTTCTTGCTTAGGGAAAGTTTTTACTACATGTTTGCTTTCTTTTATGCAAAATAAAAAGAACCCCACACATCACATGGAAATTTAAACACCAAGGATATGGTCATAAAACCCCAGCCCTTGATCAAGACCAACTGTGGATTTCATCACCACCCTGGCCTGAATTTTTGCATCCATAACCCCGATCTCTACTATTGCTAGACGTAAATCCTGACGAAAGTTGACCAAGCATAGCTAGGGTGATTCCTAGCGCATGAGGATAAGTCTTCTATGGTAGGTGTCTAAAATAGGGTGATCCCCCTTCCATACCGCCTATGTTCCACATACATTTATGCTCTCACGTACCAATAGTTTCACTCATGTAAGGGTGGGTATATAGAGAGGTTTGGTATAATGGCCTGACAATGGTATATCAAAGGGGTGACCATTTTTGGGTGTCATAAGAGCCATAGTATTGCATTTGCTACAAAATGCTCTTTATAAAATTGTCAAAACAAAAATCAAAACACACTAAACCAGGTTTAGGGCACACCTTTAATATTTAAACAAGATAATCATTGCTTTGTGTGTGTGTGATCTTTTCTATTTAGTGTATCATAAAAAAAAAAAGAGATAAAACCCTACGTAGATTGTAGAGAGACACCACCATGGTGTACACCCGTAGCCAAGCCCAATCATGGGTAGGAGTTGCAGAGAGTGTACAAGGGGTCACAATTTGCCTCCACTATAGCCCCAAGGACTTGGTCATACCATCTTGGCGGCCCAACCCACAAGATAGTCCACATTGTGCCATTTAAGAATGGGACTATAGAGGCACCCCTTGAGGGGAACTCCCGTCCAACATAGACCCTTTTAGGAGGAGTCCCTACACGTGGTACTCAATATAAATGGGAAGGCTCCCTTATACACTTGGTATGAGTGGCCACCATGCAATGAAGTGCTAGAATAGCATAGGGTCCATGAGGAGAGGCCACATGATTATGTCATCCCTAATTTACCCCCCATAATTGTTAGGAATAATAAGCCAAATCCAGAGCACAAGGCTCTTCAGACAGGGTGAGCCAACTCTGCCCACCCCTTTCACATATATGAAATGGAGCATGAGGAAGACTATCACATTCCTCAAGAGCAATACACAACATGAAATCAATGCGCCTCCGCACCTACCATCTACCAGAATCACCTACTGAGGCCAGAACCTTGGGTAAATGGCACCAAACTCGATAGAGGAAAGTGACCCATAGAGATATTGGATCATCACGATCGAGATAAACATGTAGGAGAAGCATCTATGCCCCCTAGACCTAATATGATAGAATAAATTGACTTGGCATTTACCAAACGTGCCACCCGCCAAGCGTAAATCACGCAGCTTGAGCAAGAACAACAATAGTTGGAGCACCTGTATCGCCTTAGCAAAGAGTGCATTCGCTGTCAAACAGATGAGATGCTCCATAACACTATGCCTAAGAGGGTTCCAACCCCTCGCACCCAAAGAGTAGAACTATATGATATGCATAACCCCTTGGTACAAAATAGGTCCCCACGACCTTACCAAGTGTTGTCTTTGAGACCTCCCAGACCTGAGCAGGAGGCCACTCCCAAGAACAACGATGGGAACCCTCCACGGGGACCCATCCATTGTTATAGGTTTCACCCAAAAACTCCTCAAGAAGCCTATGGGGAGTATGAACAAGAAGAAGAGTGGGCCGAAATGCCCTACCAAGGCAGAGGGGGTGCTATCTGGCCAGCCCTCCATAGGCCTCAAGTTTCCCACAACCCACAGCGGGAACTAACTAAAGAGGAAGAGATCAAATCTTCTGATGCATATAAAGCACTGCTAGAGTGCTTAGAGTCTATGGAAACCAAGACTTCTGGGCCCCAAAAGACCACTTTACACAAACTCCGTAGTCACCCAATGCATCTGTCAGTGCTAGCACCCCCTTACCCTAAGCACTTTATGTTGCCCTAGTTGGAAATCTTTAGAAGTGAGGAGGATGCCCAAGAGCACATGACGAGATTCCTAAGGCAATGCTTTGGCATTCAAGACAATGATGCTTTGCTACTAAGAACATTTATAACCACGTTCGTGGGCCCTACCTCGGATTTGTTCACTCAATTTCCAAAGCACAACATCAGTAACTTAGATCATCTAGTGGATGCGTTCTCGTATCGCTCCAAATTTTTCACATCCTTACCTTCAGGCTATAGGATCCACACCCGAAAGGGGGATGTGAAAAGGATGGGACAATACCTCGGACTGAGAGGCCCTTGGAAGGTCCCGCCTCTTTGGGGAGGGGTATAAGGATGAATTTTTGATGGATGGTGGCTTCACTAGGAAACTTTTGAATGATAGTTTCCACACCTAGGTTGACAGTGAGTTTGATGTGTTCATTTTTATACTTGATCATTCAACTCCTAGGTTTGGCCAAGATGAATCTAAACTATTCTATATGCCAATGCGAATTTAAATGAATACAAAAAATAGAAATTAATGCTAATAATAGAGAATATGCTAGCTAGAAGGTGTCATACTTGATTCCGGATGTCTGATGAAGATTTTGAGTCTTGTAGCAGTTCAAATCATCTCAATTCATACATAATCATCTAATATTTCATAAGATCATCCCAAATCATAGAAGGTCATCTGAAATCAGATAGAATCATCTAAAATCTGATGAATTCGTCAGACGAATTCGTCAAAAACCTGCAATCACAAAAATAGACGCAAAATACCAAATATGCAAGTGCAAAAGCAAAGTATAATGGTAGAAATAATAGCAAAAATGCCTAAATAATGGATTCCAATAACAAATAAGGAAATGTAGTAGATTTAATGATTGATTTTAACTTTATCATGCGATTATGCTAAATGAGGTGAACTCCAAGATGCAAAAAACATAATAATTCAAGACAGTGCAGAAATACAATATGAAAAATGCATAGAAAGCTAAGAAAATACAAACTCTAGACTCTGATTGCCCCCAATCTGGACTATAGTTAGTATCGCCTCCAATCGTACGAGATCGTCTACTCTCCTTGACAAAATCATTGGTAATCATTTGAGATCATCCATGATGATCTTAGCTAGATTCGACTGAAAAATAGTAGAGTTCCTATAAGAAAATGCAAAATACCGAATACAAGCAGTAGTGCGAGGGAATAAGGAACTAACTCTGCAATGAAATTCGTCAACTAAGGGGTTTAGGGGGTTCAGGGGGATAAACTAGAAAAATCCTAGTTTATATAGGCTTAGGAAGAGGTTTAAGAGGTTGGGGATCATCCCAATCTGGGAGATATCCAACAAGGAAATCTCCAACTGGGCAGACATGCTTCTGCCCAAGTTGGAGAGGCTGTTGAAATAGAAGCTAATTATGAAAATTTGATTTTGGTACGAAATTGTCTGGACGTTCTGTTCCAGACAAATTTGTCAGATCAGGGATGATTTCATCTAATTTGCGATGATATCGTCCAACGGTCAAAACAAATCCTAAAAATGGCATGGAAAATGGGGAAAGCGGGTAACAAGTGGTTTAACGGGCAATTTGGGGTTGAAATTCAAATTTTTATCTTTTATATTTTTACTAAGGTTTTAACCGTGCCAATTTTAGGGTGCTACATTTTGCCCCCTCTTTAGCGAATTTTTTGAAGAAAATGCGTTAAAGACGAGTTTTTCTCGTTTTACGAGAAAGCAAAAAATATACTCAATTTTTAGATGACGATTCTTGGTCGAATCGTACGAATGCTGACTATGGTGCCCCCTCCGTGTTTTTACCCAAATCGGACGTTTGAGGTAAAAACGTAGAAAAGCAAAAATTAAAATGTTGATTTTTAAATAAAACTAAGAAAATAGGGTAAAACCCTAATTCATTTTTTTACTATTCATTTTTACTGTTCTAGAGCTTTGTAGAGAGAAAAATGGTGCAGACAGAGCATAGAGCGATAGAGGTCCGACACGGGCTATGGGTAAGGATCTAATCCTGGTAGATTAGGTTTGATTTAACTGTGTGCAAGTTGTTTGGTTTAACTTGATTGTTTGGGGCATCGTGGCCATTTTTAGGCTGTCGACATCGTTGGGACAAAATCGTCTTAATTTCATCAAAATCGTCCCTAGATCATCGATTTCTTCTGAGGGTGAAATCGGCAAATTAGGGGCAATTTTGTCCAACAAGGGGCAATCCCCAAGTTGCAAAATCAGAGACGATTTCATCCTCACAAAGGATGATTTTTCCCAATTTGGGATGATATCATCCAATGGTGGACGATATCATCTTTAACTTGATTTTTAAAAATGTGTTTAATTTGATTTGAATGATTGAGTTATTAATGATTTTGTTGTTTTATTGTTTGTTTTGCAGAAAGGGTTACTAAAGAGCCAGGAATGGAAATACGACGGGCTAAGAGATTACATAGTCATGCTTGACCAGGAAAAGAGTGATCGACTAGGACAATTCGGTCTACAGCATGTGGTAAAGATTCCACAAGTACCAATTGACATGGGGCTACTGACAGCCCTAACAGAGAGGTGGTATCCAGGGTCATCCTATTTTTGGTTATCGATAGGGGATATGGCTCCCACTCTAGAGGACGTATGGAGGATCATGAGGATCTCCATATGAGGATGGTTGATGACGCCTGTGGCCAATCAGGGCCAAGCGATGATGAGGCTCACTAGAGACTCGAGCTTCACCCTGGAGAAGGGCAAAGTGAACATTGAGTTGCTACGATAGATGCCTGGGGCATCTATGCTGACTCGAGTTTTGGTAGGAGTGGTCGGTGGCTTACTACTATGCCACCAGAATAGATTCAAACTACCATGGGTGCTCTTAGACAGTGATGCGTAGTCGTTATACCATCATTAATTATCAATGAATTTGTCAATCTAGGGCTGTGTACAAGGCTATTTTCGGAAGAAGAGGCAAAACAACTATAACTTAGGTCAATCTAGAGCAACAAGTCTTATTGGTGAAACCAGTTGTGTGGGGTATTTTTAGGACATTCCTATTTCTAAATTACATGAATTAAACATTAATTTAAGTTGCAAAATTGGAAACTAATCATTAAATGCAGAAATGAAGTCCTAATTACAATTGCAGAATGAGACCTAATTATGTTGTAGAAATAACAGTTGCAGAATTGAAATTCTGATTCTAATTGTAGAAAGGAAATCTAATTACTTTTGTAGCAATGTAAATCTAATTCTAACATGGAAATAAAAACTGTCAAGGCTCTGTAATAGAAGGTTGTCAATCTTCTATGTAGGGTTTGACAGCAAAACATAAAATATAGAAAATTACAAAAAATAGTAAATTCTGAAAATAACAGTCTAAAATAAAATGGAAGCTTTGCTGAAAGTAAATATTACAGCTAAAACATTAAGCATAAGATTAATCTAAGTATAAATAAACTAAGATTGTAGATATTGTCAGCTGTTTACAAGCAATTGAAATAACAAGTTCTACAACTCATTCTACTGTAGCAAAATTAGAATAAAAACGTGTTGTTAGTCCTCATCCTAGGTCTGGAAGTGGCCAGCCTCCTTTTCCAGAAGAAGGTATGAGTCTCTCTCTCTCTATATCTTAATCACACTCATTTACAAGCAATATGAAATAGAACTGGTGCACTTTATTGATTAAAGAACATGATTACAATAATTCTACTGAAAACCTGTTACAGGACTGTAACAGTCAAATTCTACTTATTTTCTCTACTTTTTGCTTTCTCCTAGCTTCCTTACTCTCTCTACATATATTACCAGCTCAACCTGAATGGGAGCAATATTTATAGATGTCCTAAGGTCTAATTACAAACAAAGAATATCTCAAAAGATCTAATTCTACAATGCTGCAACAAATTCTGGTTTTATCCTAGAAGAAGATTAAAACTTGATCTTTCCCTTAATGATGGCTTTGGTCAGCAATTATGGCAAAGACAGATGGCAGATCTTTTTATTTACCTTTTTCAACCTTTATTTCCCTTTTTCCAGCTTCAAAAATTGGTCAACAAGTCAAAAAGCACATTCTGTTTTCATTCCGGAGATAAGTGGCTTCATTTCGAAGACAATGCAATTCTCATTCCGAAGATCGCTCATTTCGAAGATACTAAAATTCTCATTCTAAATATACTACAATTCTCATTCTGAAGATCCACTCATTTTGAAAATAATGCATTCTTCATTCCAAAGATCCGCTCATTTCGAAGACGCTATGTTCTCTCATTTCGAAGATATCTGTTCATTCCGAAGATATTTGTTCATTCCGAAGATACTTCGGAATGAACAAATGTGTGCTTTTCCAGTGATTTCTTCTACATCTCTCAGGTTGGTTATCTCCTAAGATCAAATTTCAATGGTCTTCATCTTTGTCCACATGCGAATTCCATGCCTTGCTATTTATGGACAGTTGGCTGGAATTTACATGGAAAAGACCGATTTTCTGTCGCACAGCAACAGTTTGCTTGCATTGTTGCCAAATTTAGGTGAAATAAATGCTTGAGACAAATAAAAACATGATTAGTGAAATGCTGCTATTATTCTAAGCATATCCCATTTTATCAAGTCATAGCAAAAAGAACACAAAACTATGCAAAAAGCTGTAAAAATCAGCATATAATATTTCAAATACATTGATCATGCAAAATGGTTAATATATAGCATATTGAATCAACTTAACTAACATATCAGATAAAACATAAGATTTTATAGGCAATTTTAGTGTTTAAAACATGTTATGATTGAGGCATTTCCAGGCCTCATCATTTTCCCCCCAACTTATATTAATGTATGCCCTCATGCATTCTGTTGGGCTATGGAATCACATATGTCCATGTTTAGATTCCATGACCTGTAGAATAATTTCTTGCCTATATAATACCCCCTATTTTCCTAAATGTTTCTGAGCCAGTATTCAAACTATTCATCAGGTTGGGCATCTTCCTCAAAGTAGAATGGAACTAGAGTAATGATGGTTGGAGGCCTAAACCTAAGACCTATCTAGTTATGTTGCATGATTTCAATCAGTTGGATTACACCTTCTGCTCTTCTTCTGGACCATTCTAAGTTGATGGGGGAGATGGTTTCTCTTTTCCACAAAGACATGGAAAGTTTAGCCCATCTATTTCTGCACACTGACAATGCTGGAAAAAAATTATGATCACAGAAATTGTTGAATTTGGCCACACAGTCCCTTAAGTTGTTCAAATACATCCTCTTTACATCATCCCTCTTCATCATTGAGAAGTGTTGTCTGGTGATAACTAGGTGGTTTGGCTAGATTACTCTGACTAACAATTCAGCCTTTGTTTCAATCTCTTTATTTTGCTTTTTCTCTTGATCCTAGTAAAGCTGATTCTGCAAGGTGGACATGAATGCCCTCAATTGAACATCTCCAATGTAGATCTGTGGATGAAATTCTACTTCCTCTAGAATGAAGAAACTATGTAAAAATAGTTCACACAAGAGATTTTTTTGCTCAAAAGGGCTGTCAAAATATGCCTCCAAGAAATCTGCAGTTGTGTCCAATTTATATGGGAGGTTTGAACTAATCCTCATGACCTGCCATCTAAGGTATTTTTCCTTCAAAATAAGGCTGTAAAATCTGGCTGGTCATCTAAAATTGGACTAAAAATTTAGCAATTTGACATAAGTCAGACACATTTTCTTTTAATGCTTGGTTTTTAGTTTCTTTTGCCTCTAGCTATTTCCTTTTCAATTTGAATTTCTCAGTCTCAGTGGCAAGTTGCTCATATCTAATCATCCAATTGGCTATGTCTACATTGTACTGCTCTAGAGACACAATATTAGGTGGTCTGACTATAGGGGGGATCCTAGGCAGTAGATCTATCTAAACTCCTTTTTTTTCCATTTCCATTGGTTGTTCACCTGTTAATAACTCTACTTGCACCCCCTTATGTGCTATTTCTATTGGGTTGTCATCAGATAGTAATTCTGCTTGTACCTCCTTATCTGCTAAAAGTATAACAATTCAAAATATAAGGACCTCAATAGGAGTACTTACTTGAACATTTTCTTGCTGCTGGGACTGTTCCTGTGTTGGTGACTCATCTTCAACATCTTATGTTATGCTCTTTACCATTTCTGAAGCATCTTCAGAACAAGAAGGCAATGCTTCAGAATGAGATGGTGCTACTTCAAAATTAACATGCACTTCTTCAGAATGAAAAGGTGCTACTTCAGAATGAAAAGGTGCTACTTCAGAATGAACACCCATGTTTGTCTCAACAGAGTCATCTGCCCTTGATAGACCCAGAAGAAATTGAGCCAAATTGTCTTCATCAATGGATACAGTTGGCTGTTTTTCAGACTGTGACAACATTCTTCTTAATGCTACCACTTCCTGCTGTAACTCTGCAATTTTTCTTTCTTGTATGTCAATGATGCTTTCTTTCTCCTCAATCCACTTGGTTTGTATTCTGACAACACTTCTTTCTGCCCTCAGCTGCTCTGTGATTGCTTCCACCTCTGTTTCTACCTCAGAATCTGATGTAGATAGATCAGCTACAGTTGGCTATTCAACCATTATCTCTTCTTCTACAATAATTTGCTCTTGTTCAACAGGTTCTATGAGACTGCTTATAATTGTATCTACCATATCTGTAGCCTATTGAACTGTAGCCTCTTCCAAATTATCCTACTTAGTTTTTGCCTCAGTTATCTGTTTAGGGAATTCTAGAAAGTTTTCAAAGGTTGGTTGTATCTCTGTGACATCTGGACTAGTTTTTCCATATTCTTGTTTTATGATCTGGTCTGTTATTTCCCTTAAATGGAGTCTTGTAGACATCCGAGTTCCAGATGCAAACTTCTTCTTTTTGTTCTATTTTCTGGTGATAGCAGGGGTCATGGGGTCAGTTTTAGATGCCTCTATTTCCCTTGTTGTTTCTTCCCCTATTGGGCTAGGTTTTTTATTTCTCTGTTCTGAAAAATTAGTTGCAACTTCAAAAAAATGAACCTTTTTCTATCTTTTTGTTCTACTTCCAGTTCCAGATCCTCTTCTCTTTTGTCTTTTTTCTTGTGAAGTTGAATGTTCTGGAGCAAGGTGTTCTGCTGCTGCTGTTGGGTGTGTTTCTATTTTTGTAACAACTTTTGTAGCACATTCTATAGTTTCCTCTACAACATCTTCTACAACATTTTTTGCAGTAGCTATTTCTTCTTTTGCAGCAACATCAGCAGTACCTGTTTCTTCCTCTTCATCCTCATATCCAAAAATTACATCATTTAAGGTGGAGTAAAACCTCTCAAAACTCCTAGGGTTTCCTCTAAAATGGTGCTGGCAAACTAGTTTGATAATACCATGGTGGCGAAGACTTCCTTTTCCTTTCTGATATCTTTTTGCCATGTTTTTTAATTCCTAGTGCAAGTATAGGGGAATATTTACCCTAAACTCTGGTTGTTGCCTACCATGTCTGAGGTGATTTAGAATTTTTATGTGATGCCCTGACGATAGTACATACTACCCTTCATAGGTTAGAAATTTGATTACCCATGTGGCTACTTCATCCCAGGGTTCCTGCAGGCTGGCCCTTTTTACCCCCTTGCATGTGTTTTTATGTGTTAAATACTCAGGTGCCCTATCATTTTCTTATACAAATTGATTAACTACATTTGCCAATGTATTCTTGCTAGATCTAGAAATTGAAATCCCTTCTAATGGCAGCTCAGTAATCTGATTTAAAATTTTAGGGGCTACCTCAATAGTCATGTCGTTGACGTGTGCCCAGTTGTTTCTGAATGTGTGGGAGAACATGTCGGCCAAGTATTTAGAGGACCCATTAAATTTATCCAAAAATGGCATAAGCCCTCCATCTTCAAAAATATGCACCACTTCTGGATTTCTTCAGAGATGGGTGGTGTCTATCGGTTCCATTTTTTTTTTGCCCCATTTTTCTACCACAAACTGCTCTCTTCTGCCGCTATTCCTCTGTTGGATCTCTAATTTTTTGCATTTGCAACTTTGCAGGGTTTATGTGTCATGCAAGGGTTTTATCTATTTTTGTTCTTCGAAATGAACCATAATCTCTAATCATTGTACTTTGTAATAATTTTACATTTAGAAAATATGTCTTCGGAAAGAAGAGTGGCACACGTTTCTATTTTTTGCTATGAAAACATGTCCATCAACGATTACACAAATGTCCTTGCCATCAGATCCACCTTATTTGTTTTTAGTTTTTCTATTTTTCCTGTAGATTCTCACGTGCATGTTTATTGGCATCAAAAATTGGTGGCATATGTTTGGTCACGTCCTCCATAATTCTGGTATTTTACAATGGGTGCAAAAACAAACCATGTGTTGACTAACATGTGTTCTTTTATCGTATGCAACTAAAATAATTTGATTTTGTCGTACCTTGTCTTTCTGGATGCCACGTGGAAATGCTCTTTTCGAAGATTACAATTTAATTGCAAAAAAACTTCATTCTAAAGATTATAATTTCATTCCAAAGATAGGCATTCATTCTGAAGACAAGTCTTCTTTTAAATCTTTATTTCGAATATTAATCCTCATTCCGAAGATCAATCCTCATTCCGAAGATTAGGTTGTATTATGAAGGTAAATCGTCATTCTGAAGACAGAATTTCATTCCAAAGACAAAATTTTATTTCGAAGATAGATCTGCTTCATTCCAAAGACAAATCCTCATTCCGAAGATGATGCAACAAGTCGTCATTCTGAAGACCAAGTTTCATTCCGAAGACAAATTGTCACATTCATTCTGCTATCATTTTCGAAGACAATTTCAATCCGAAGATAATACAAGTAGGCACTATTTTTGGCATTCTTGTTCCGAAGATTAGGCAGAAATCAATATTTTCATTTTCAAAACATGTCTTAAGTATGCCAACTCTTATGAATACCTTTTATGCTAATGGTTAATTGTCATATACTATACACCAATCATTTTACAATGAAGAAATGTAAGAAATATATACCTGATAAAAACAGTTAATGCTAGTTTTGAAGAATGACAGCCTTTGTTGATATTCTACTGAGATTTTCTACAACATTTCAAAACAAGTGCACTTGGTGAGTTTGTACAATGATGGTTCAAAAATTTATCAAGGTTATGCATTCCAGAAAACTGGTTTTCATGCATACCAACCCAGTAGTGCCTTAAGAAAAGGTTTTCACTGCTAAGTTATACATTTTTCTCTCTTTTTTTTTCTTGATTTTCCCCCTTTTTTTTTTTTTACCTCTCCTTTTCTCTCTTTTTTTTTCTTGATCCTGACTATGCCCATGAAGAAATTTCATGATTTACCCTAAAACCATGCCCATGAAGGAATTCATACTCAGAATTTATTCATCTTTTTGTTTTCTTATTTTTTTCTATTTTTTGCTTTTTCTTGAAATCCATGATCATGTTGATTGTTTTGAAGTGGAAGAGGGAATATCTTCCACCTGTTGTGTATCCAAACTATCCAGTTGCTGCAAGAATTCATATTTAGTCAGAGGTGTATGGTACACTCTGAGGCGATGTCCATTCACTACCAACTTTCTTTGTGACCCATCAATAGGAGATAGACGAACTGCTCCATTGTCAAATACTTCTTCAATCCAGTAAGGTCCCAACCATCTAGTTCTCAATTTTCCAGGGAAGTATTCATAGCGAGAATCAAATAGTAAAGCCCAATATCCTTGTTGAAACTTCCTCTGCTAAATGTGACTATCATGCCACAGCTTCCTCTGCTCCTGAATTACCTCAGTTTTGTGTAGAGTATCCAATCTAAGTTCATCCAATGCATTCAGCTACATAATCCTATCTGTCTGTGCCTGCAACAATTCAATTCCAATTTCCAGTGCTGTGCATAGTGTTAGTAGCTCAAATTCAATAGGTAAGAGAGGCTTTTTACCAAAGACTAGTTCATAAGGTGTGAATCTAGTAGTGGACTTCCAAGTAGTATTGTAGGCCCAAACTGCTTCAGGTAATTTATCTAGCCAATTTCTCCTATGAAAAGCTACTATTTTTGTCAATATGTGTTCTAGTTCCCTGTTTGTTACCTCAACCTGGCCATTTTCTTGTGGGTGGTAAAGTGATGATTTCCTATGTTTGATTTCATACAATTCTGTAAATGCTTTTATGACTTTGGATGCAAATTGTGGTCCTTGGTCTGTGGTGATAGACTGTGGAGCTCCAAATCTCTGAAAAATCTAAGTATACAATAAATCAGTGACCTTCTCTTCATGAGCATGTTTGAAAGCACACCCCTCTACCCACTTTGTCAGGTAATCAGTGCATACTAGAATATGCACCTTTCCTTGAGAAGGTGGATCAATAGGTCCTACAAAATCAAGCCCCCACCTCTCAAATGGTTCTAAAACCATTTGAGGCTGTAGTGGCATCTCATTTGTATGAGTGGGTTTCCCCATTCTTTGGCATGCATCACAATGCCTGATGTACTTTTTTACATCCTTGTGAAGAGATGGCCAATAATATCCTGTCCCTAAGATTTTCCTAACTGTGCTTTTTACAGAATAATGTCCACCTGAGGGTTCATCATGACAAGCTCTAAGGATATCATACACTTCATCCTTTCGGATGCACCTACGTAACACATGGTCAGGACTACACTTAAAAAGCATACCCTTAATCCATTCAAAAGAAGAACTTTGTTTGATCAATTGTTTTTTTTGTTTTGAAGTGAAATGTGGAGGAAATTTCCCTGTGACCAAATAATTGGCTATATCTGCAAACCAAGGTGATTGTACTGATATAGCAAATAGTTTTTCATCAGGAAAAGTGTCATCAACTAATTCCCCTTCATCTATGTTCTGCAACCTGGACAAGAAATCTGCCACAACATTAGCTTTCCCTGGTTTGTTGATTATAGTGATATCAAATTCTTGCAGCAATAGTAACCAACGAATAATTATTGCACTTACCATAGGTTTATTCATCAAATACTTAATGGTTGTATGATATGTGTGAATAAATATTTGATAACTTGTGATATAATTCCTGAATTTGTTGATGGCATAAATTACTGCTAGAAATTCCTTCTCAGTTGTTGTATAATTTTTCTCGGCTCCTATAAAATTCTTTCTAATGTTGTATATGGTATAGTGTTCACCATTATCAATTTGTCCTAATGCTGCTCCAATTGCTGTATTGGAGGCATCAGTCTGTATGTGAAATGGTAATGTCCAATTATGTCCTCTGAGCACAGGTGGAGTTATTAATTTCTCTTTCAGAGCTTTAAATGATTCCTGACACCTTGCAGTCTAGGAGAATTCAGAATCTTTAGTCAATAGGGCAAACATGGGACTGGCTATTGTACTCAAGTTGGGAATAAACCTGCGGTAAAAACCAATGTGTCCTAGGAATCTTATGACATTAGTCTGAGTTTTAGGAGGAAGGAGATTCTTGATAATTTCCACCTTCTTTGGATCAACTTGGATCCCTTCAGGAGAGATGTGATGACCAAGAACTATCCCTTCCTTCATCATCATGAAGCATTTTTTGGATTCAAGGATAACTGGTATGTTTCACAGCGATTTAAGACTTTGTCAAGATTTTCCAATGTAAAATCAAAAGTCTGTCCACATACTGTGAAATCATCCATGTATATTTCAACACTTTTGGTGGTTAGATCAGCAAAAATTGCTAGGACTGCTCATTGAAAAGTTGTTGGGGCATTACACAAATCAAAAGGTATAACCCTATAGGCAAATGTTCCCCATGGACATGTAAAAGTTGTTTTCACTTGATCTTCAGGTGCAATCTGAATTTGATTATATCCATCAAGAAAACGAAAGTATATTTTTCTAGCAAGAGTATCTAACACCTGATCTATGAAAGGTAATGGAAAATGGTCTTTGTATGTCACTTTATTCAACTCTCTATAGTATACACATACTCTCATTTTTCCATTTTTCTTAGGAACTATTACCAATGGAGAAACCCATTGGCTATTAGAAATTGGGTAAATGAATCCTACTTCTAGAAGTTTTTCAATTTCTTCTTTCACAATATCTCTTAATGCAGGATTCAATCTTCTCTGGGGTTGTCTAACTGGCTTGACTTCTTTAGTATAGATTCTGTGGGTACATATATCAGGATGAACTCCTGACATATCTTTGTAGTTCCAAGCAAAAGCATGAACATGCTTCTGCAAGACAACTATCAATTTTTCTTCCTCTTCCCTAGTAAGCTGGCTGTAAATGTTTAGAAATTTGCCTGGCTGGACTTCTATTTGTTTTGTATTTAGAAGGACTAAATTCACTCCTTCATACCTGGTGATTAGGGGATTAAGAGGACATTGTTGAGATGGGAGAAGAGAAGCAGTTTCTATTTTATTTCTGCTTGAGGGAAGCATATCTTGTATGGAACAGTGAGAAGAAAAAATTAGATGATGGTGCCATCCATGTGGTAGTGAAACAGAGTTTCCCTGTGATAGTACAAATGGTTCATCTTCAAATTTTTGATTCTCCTCATTACTTAACAACTGTTGGATATTTGTTGTTTCCCCTTCTAAACCTTGTTCATGCAAAACATTCATTAGGATTGTTTCATTTTCTAAATTTTCTATGTCATTGAGGTCTTCTATGTGTTCTCTTACTACTAAGGTAGCTAGTGTAGAAATGACCTCTTCTGGTTCTTCATCTGAGTCAAAAAACCATAACTGACCTAAAAATTTGCTAGATGGTTTTGCAGGAGGATATAAAGAAATATTTTTTAGATCAATACCATTTGAAATAGTCATATTTCCAGGTCTACAGTCTATGAAGGCTACTATAGTTTCAAGCCAAGGTCTTCCCAAAATAATGGGATATCCATGTGCTAAATTTCTTGGTTGTAAAACCAAAAAATCTATAGGGAATTCCAAAGAAGAAACTTCTATAGGGACATCTTCAATGATACTTTTAGGTTTTGCAACTGACCTATCAACCATTTCTAAAACTGTAAATGTGGGGCTGAGATGTTTGAGCTGTAATTGTTTCATTGTATCCTTGGTCATGACGTTTATTGTAGCTCCTAGATCTACTAAAACATTTGATATTGGTATTGAACCTATGGTAACTATGATAACTGGACTTCCTGGGTCACTATACTTTGGAGGTACTAGTTTTCCAGATAAGAGATCAGCTATCTTTCCTTCAACCTACACAGTCTTGGGAAATGCCTTCTTTTTTCTTCTTGCTCTTTTAATGCACAAATTTTGGACAGTACTATTAATTTTTGGTATTTCCTTAATGGCTTGCAATAAGGGCAATGATATAGTTAACTTTTTGAGTTCTTTGACCAGTTCTGACTCAAAATTTTTTGGTATTGCATTGAATCTTTCAGGATATGGAATTATCCTTGGTAATTTTTCTGCCTATGGTTCTGTTTTTGTTTCTTTCTCTATTGTTGGTTGGATTTTCTCTGGTTCCAATTTTTCTTTTGTCTCTATTGTTGGTTGGATTCTCTTTGGTTCTGATGATTCTTGCTCTTTATTTTCTTTGATTTCATTTGAAATTGGTTTAGGTACAACTTTTCCTGAATGAAGTTGGAAGTTACTACAATCAAGAACATTAATTTCAACATTTTCTTTAGCTTCAGCCACATAGACAGGAGGTGTCTATCTCATGTTGTTTGGATTAGTGACTGGTTGAGCTGGCAGTTGAGGTTGTTTCAATTGCTATGTTTGCTATTGTTTTTCTTGAAAAATTTTATTAGGTGCAGACAACAAATGCTGAGTTTGACCTAGATTCCTTTGCTACCTTGGATAGGACTGGTATTGCTGACTCCACTATGGTTGGTTTTGCATTTAATGTGGATTAGTCTGATTTTGATTTCAAGATGGATTATTTTGATTCCATGATGGGTTGTTTTGATTCTGATTCTATGCTGGGTTACTCTAATTTTCTTGTGGCCATTCTTGGGAATTTGTCCATTGAGGATAATTCCAAGGACGTTAGGGTGGTTCTGATTGTCCCCAAGGCATAGTATCAGGATTATGCCCCCAATTTGTAGGAAAATGAGGGGGATTTTGGTATTGAGAGAAATTTCCCTCTTGTTTTTGTCTAATATAGTTGAGTTCCTCAGTCTGGTTTTCTAACAGTTATGAGTTGTGGTAGCAGTTGGCATTGATCAGTTGAATGCCTTTTTGAAAAAATACTACAAATGGCTAAGATAGATGTTTTATTCAAAGGACATTCCTACAAAGCATGTTTATTTCTACATCTTGGGCAATAATTTGCCAAAGGTTCTATGTTTTTTTCTTTTGTAGACATTTCCCCCAAAGTAGTGTTTAGGTGCACTAGAATATCAGTTTTGAAATTTGCAAGTTCCTCTATTAGGTCCTTCACATCAGTGCCATTTGTGTAGCTTTTTCTTCTTCTCTTCTTAGTGCGAGAGTAATTCCTGTAGAGATCCATAATTTCATCATTACTGAGAGTGGTTACATCCCCTTTTCCCATCAAATCCAGAACTTCTCTGGATTCATCTTGCAATCCTCTCAAAAAGATGGTTTTACATAATTTTGGTTCTACAAGTCCACATCTCCTTTGAACAAAGGAGAACCTATCAAGATAATCTTCCAATGTTTCATCATCTTCTTTCTTAATTCTGAATAACTCATCTTTTCTATTCCTTACACGGCAATATTCCTAATATTTTTCTAAAAAGACAGTTTCCATTTGATCTCAGGTTCTTATGGAATTTGGCTCTAAGCTCATGAACCAGCGTAATGCTGAATCCTTGAGTGTTGAGGGAAAAACCTTAAGTTTTTTATTATCATTTATATAATCATAGGTCTGACACACTAACTTGAATTCAAACAAAAACTGATCGGGATCTTCGGATACAACACCTCGAAAGGTTGGAAGTGCGAAGGTGAAATGGTCTTCATGGGAGAGTTTTGTGTTGGATTCAGACGAATAGGATATTCAAATGTTCTGGAAGGTTGGAGCATATCCTGATCATCTCCGTCATTATGGACATAGCCATGTTGGCCATCTATATTGCCTCCTTCTGCCATAGTTTCCTATTTGTTGGGAGAAGTTAAAGCTTCCCAAATTATTCTCTCAAGAGATCCAAGCCTCTCTGTTGATGATGAGTCTGATGAATTGTATTTCTTAGGATATTCTGATGATGATAAAATTGGTGATTTTCCTTTCTCAAAATGTTCTAATGATGGTGAGACTAGTGATTTTTCTATCAATATTTTTGGTAGTTCAAACACAGGTGATTCACCCCTTAGGCATGAAGATCTCCTTAATGGAACAAGCCAGGGATACTTTGGGGTAGTTATACCTTTTTCATCTCTAGACTTACTCATTCATGTTTACTCATAATGACATAAATTAAGTCAATAGTTGTTATCTTCCTCAGCTGTTGTATTTAGATTTTAACCTAAATTTTCATAGCTTAGTCTGATTACTGCTATTAGACTGTTTATTTTCTTCTGACAATACTATTCCTCGACAATGGTGCCAAAATGATGTGTAGTCATTATACCATCATTAATTCTCAATGAATTTGTCAATCCAAGGCTGTGTACAAGGCTATCTGTGGAAGAAGAGGCAAAACAACTATAACTTAGGTCAATCTAGAGCAACAGGTATTATTGGTGAAATCGGTTGTGTGGGGAGTTTTTTAGACATTTCTATTTCTAAATTGCATGAATTAAACCTTAATTTAAGTTGCAGAATTGGAAACTAATCATTAACTGCAAAAATGAAGTCCTAATTACAATTGCAGAATGAGACCTAATTATGTTGCAGAAATAACAGTTGCATAATTGAAAGTCTGATTCTAATTGCAGAAAGGAAATCTAATTACTTTTGCAGCAATGAAAATCTAATTCTAACATGGAAATAAAAATTGTCAAGGCTCTGTAACAGAAGGTTGTCAATCTTCTGTGCAGGGTTTGACAACAAAACATAAAATGCAAGAAATTACAGAAAAGAGTAAATTCTAGAAATAACAGTCTGAAATAAAATGGAAGCTTTGCTAAAAGTAAATATTATAGCTAAAACATTAAGCACAAGATTAATCTAAGCATAAATAAACTAAGACTATAGATATTGTTAGCTATTTACAAGCAATTGAAATAACAAGTTCTACAACTCATTCTGCTGTAGCAAAATCAGAATAAAAACCTGTTGTTAGTCCTCCTCCTAGGTCTGGAAGTGGCCAACCTCCTTGTCTAGAAGAAGGTATGAGTCTCTCTCTCTCTAGATCTTAATCACACTTATTTACAAGCAATATGAAATAGAACTGGTGCACTTTATTGATTAAAGAACATAATTACAATAATTCTGCTAAAAACCTGTTACAGGACTGTAACAGTCAAATTCTACTTATTTTCTCTACTTTCTACTTTTTCCTAGCTTCCTTACTCTCTCTACATATATTACCAGCTCAACCTGAATGGGAGCAATATTTATAGATGTCCTAAGGTCTAATTACAAACAAAGAATATCTCAAAAGATCTAATCCTACAATGCTGCAACAAATTCTGGTTTTATCCTAGAAGAAGATTAAAACTTGATCTTTCCCTTGATGATGGCTTTGGTCGGCAATGACGGCAAATACAGATGGAAGATCTTTTCCTTTGTATTTTTTGACCTTTATTTCCATTTTTCTAGCTTCAAAAATCGGTCAACAAGTCAAAAAGCACATTCAGTTTTCATTTTTGAGATAAGTGGCTTCATTTCAAAGACAATGCAATTCTCATTTCGAAGATTGCTCATTCTAAAGATACTGCAATTCTCATTTCGAAGATACTACAATTCTCATTCCAAAGATCCACTCATTTCTAAGATAATGCATTCTTCATTTCGAAGATCCGCTCATTCCAAAGACGCTGTGTTCTCTCATTTCGAAGATATCTATTCATTCCGAAGATACTTCGAAATGAACAAATGTGTGATTTTCCAGTGATTTCTTTTGCATATCTCAGGTGGGTTATCTCCTAAGATCAAATTCCAATGGTCTTCATATTTTTCCACATGCGAATTCAATGCCTTGCTATTTATGGACAACTGGCTGGAATTTACATGGGAAAGACCAATTTTTGCTGCACAACAACAGTTTGCTTGCACTATTGCCAGATTTAGGTGAAATAAATGCTTGAGAAAAATCAAAACATGATTAGTGAAATGCTGCTATTATTCTAAGCATATCCCATTTTAGCAAGTCATAGCAAAAAGAACACAAAACTATGCAAAAAGCTATAAAAATCAGCATATAATATTTCAAATACATTGATCATGCAAAATGGTTAATATACAGCATATTGAATCAACTTAACTAACATATAAGATAAAACATAAGAGTTTATAGGCAATTTTAGTGTTTAAAACATGTTATGATTGAGGCATTTCCAGGCCTCATCACATAGTCTACGACATGAGAGACCATGGGTAGAGATTTGCATGGGGTAGATTTGTTCTTTGCCACTTGTATATGATCCTGCATGGGGTCGTATACAAGGGAGGTCCATGTCTGGTCTTGACATCGCTACTGCAAGTTTGGTGTTGGGAGCACATTGCGGTGCGAAGGCCGGTATGGCTCTCATTGATAGGGGTTGATCGAGAGAGGCCTCAGGTTTTCTATTGGTGGCTACAAAGGGGGTCAAGGCAATGGATAGATCTGTTGATGTCACGAAGGTTGCTAGACGACCTCATCCCAGACCAGATCACCTGGAGGCCATGGTGAGAGCACCTCGGGTGGGCAAAGGATGGGCAAGAGCTGGGTCACATTAGGCGATTCTATTGGCTAAGGATGGAGCGAGGAGAGGTAGAGATCCATCGCTACGACCGGGTACTATGGTAGTTCGGTCTATAGTAGGGGATCCCTTCTCTCAAGGATTATGAGTACTCCCAGATTATTTGGGATAGTACTACACTGAGTGAGGCTCTAGATATGCAATGATTCTAGAGTCAGGATGTGGACGATGCTCCCACCTAGCCAGTGTATGGTGATGCCATCGAGGTTGTAGATGGCTACAATGCCTGGTACGTAGGCATCTGCCCTCCTTAGATGACAAGGGCATAGGGTCTAGTGTACGGTGTGGTGCACCAGATGGAGAGGCAATGACAGGCTAATATTGAGGCAGTGCGGGGTCATGGGGGGAGAGAGCAATGGTGGTCCCCATAGGAGAGATGCCAGAGGATGGCATGAGCTTCACAAAGGCCATGGGAGACAGGGCAGAGGGAGAAGAGACTCCCTTCGTAGTAGGGGGAGATACCACCATCGCATAATAAGGGCAAGGGTGTTGACATAGGGGAGAGCAGCAAGACAGTGGCTCTTTGGGCTAAGGCTGCCCACCTTTGAGCTCAAGTGCATTCACTGCAATATGAGGCTACTCAGTTGAGGACATAGGTATGGACACTATAGGATGAGACTACACGACTCAGGGCACAGATCATAGGGGTGAGCAGGGATGAGCTAGTGCGGTCTATGATGCAAACTGCATTCTACCAGGGGGTATACTTCTAGTTGGTTCCAGAGGGCCAGAGAGTACAACTGCCTGCTAACATTGCAGAACCAATCAGGCTAGGATCGATGAGGACATCCTCCCGATCGACGATGAAGACCCGAGATACATCTCGGACCTCTATGGGACCACCTTCTCCATGTCAGGGTGGGGGAGGAGATGAGGTTGAGATCTTAAGAGCTTCTCGAGGCTAGGTGCTAGAGACTATAGATTTTGTATAGATTTTTGAGAGGATTGAGTATGCTAGGGTATAGATTGTGGCATACCAATCCAGTTTTGATATGATGTATATAAGTTTTTGATATATATATATATATATATGGTCTTGTTTTTGATGATATGACTTGTTCATATGTTTTTATGATGCTTCAATGTTTGAATTGTTTGCTTGTTTAATTGATGATTCATGTAATTAGGTCATTTTGGAAATATTTATAATTTGATGTCATGCTATAAGATTTAAATGAAATAATCTGATGTAAACAATTGGTTGTTGTGGTGTGATTTTATGAAAAAATAAAAAAAAGACTTCTAACAATAATTTCAAAGGACATTTTTGTTGTTATAGACCATTTCATGGAGTCGCCGCTCACTCGGTCGTCAAGCTAATCCCAATATAGAAATATTGTTAAAAGTAAAAGAGTGCTTAAGAGACTGTCTTAAGACTTTGTGTTGTAATTGTGGAGATAATGATGGTTTAATAATTTGTTTTCAGATTTTCATAAAAAATAGTATGCATGAGATACTAAAAGAAATATGATTTTGCTAGGCATAAGTTCCTAAGTGTGATAAAATTTTGAACAATTTCTTAGGAATTATACCATGATTAAGAAATTGAATTTTGACATAATGACATGAAATAGAATAATTGTTCGTTTTGTTTGTAAAGCATAATTGTGTAACATAATGATGCAAGTCATATGAATTTGTTGTTAAAATAAATGGAAAATAAAATTAGAACAATGGTTTGCGCTAGGCATAGAATTAATAGGTATAGACTTATACCATCATCGCGAAATCCAAAGAAGAAAATAAATATTTTGTTTTATTGGAAGATGAATTTTTGAATTTTGATAAATAGAAAAATAATAATAATATGAAAATTTTGTTTGAAATCATTTTTATGATTTTGTCAGAAAATTTATATAATTGCTTTTATAGAAAACAAGAATTCTGAAATAAAAGGGTAAAATTATTCCGAAAAGGAATTACAAAACCATTTTAAATTATATCAAAGAGAAATGTAGATTTATAAGGAATCCTCATGTGCAAATGTGAGTTCATTACCGATCTTGATTTATCATAATGATACAAAATCTCTCAAATACAAATGTGTGTGCGATTGTATTGTTCATTCACCAATTTTGAGCAAGATAATGTGATACAAGTAATTTGCCTTAACCAAATGAATGTTCGTTGACCATGATTTATATGCATGTAATTGTACCAGACTACTATGTAAGTTAGGTTATCAAGAGCTAGCTAATCCATAAGTCGACATAGGTTTGTACAAAAGAAGGTCGCTAATGTGACAGACATATCACCACGCTAGGAATTACCCAAGGCTATTTCATCTCCTTGGACATTATTTCCCATAGGAATTACCATCTAAGGTAGATAATTTGTATGCTCTTGATCCAAATTTAGCAGTGATGACATATGGTCCAAGCCAGTTGGGCTCAAATTTACCTTTAAGGTTTTTAGTTACATTAGTATTTTTTTGATTTTCTTTTAAGACAAGGTCATCGATCTCAAAGGATCGGTGATGAAATTTCTTAAGATATGCTCTCTTAAGCTTGTTTTGGTAGGCGCAAAGATGCTCCAAAGCATTGATGCACTTTTCATCTAGAAGTTCCAGCTGACTAAATCTTCCAACACGATATTCATCCCCTACTTCAATATCTTGAAGTAGTAGAGCTAAAGAAGGAACTTCTAATTCAAAGAGAAAAATGGCTTCAGCACCATAAACCAAGACAAAAGGTGAAGTTCTAGTGGGGGTTCGAACACTAGTTCGATAGGCCCACAAAGCAGGATATAACTAAATGTGTCAATCTTGACTGGATTTATTGACCAATTTTTTGAGAATTTTGATTAAGGTTTTATTAGATGCTTCTGCTTGACCATTACCCTGAGGATAATAGGGAGTGGACCAACGATGTTGAATTTTATATTTTTGACATAATTTTCTAACATCTTTATTTTTGAAACAAGTTCCATTATCTGAGATGAGATTGGCGAGAATTCCAAACCTACAAATAATTTGATTAAAAATAAATTTCGAAACTTGTGTTCCAAGTGCAAGAAGCTAATGGCATAGCTTCAACCCACTTCGTGAAATACTCAGTGGCGGTTATGATGAATTTATGTCCATCGGATGACACAGGGTTGATTTTTCCAATGATGTCTAAGCCGCATTTGGAAAAGGTCCAAGGAGATGAAATAGCCTGTAGTTCTTGTGTAGGAACATGGACAAGGTCAGCATGTTTTTGGAACTTGTTGCAATGTCGCACATAATAATGTGCATCATTTTCTATGGTAGGCCAAAAATATCCTATCCTAAGGAGTTTCTTAGCAATGGCGCTACCACTAAAATGTCCCCCACAAGATCCATTGTGGGCTTCATTCAAAGCTAATCTAGATTCTTATAGATTCAAACATCGTAGTAAGATGCCTTAAAAATATCTTCTATATAAGGTATTACCAATAATCACAAAGCGACTTGCTTGTCTACGTAATAACCTACGCTGGTTGCTAGTACAACCATTAGGGAAGGTTCCTTTCTGCAAAAAAATAAATATATTAGTATACCATGGTTCAAGAGTTGTTTCGTTGATGAGAAACACATCCAAAGGTTCTAAGCATGATTTGCTTAAAGCGGGTTCCTAGAGTCGATGAATAATGATGGTAGCATATTCATCATCTAACTCCAAGGGTAAAAGAGATGCAGTTGTAGCCATAGCGTCAGCCGCACGATTGCTAGTTCGAGGAATAGCTTCCAAAGTAACTTGATCAAACAAGGATAATAACTGCAAAACATATGCTTTATATTTGTGTAATTTATCATCTCTAGTCTGATAAACATCATTAATTTGGTTTACGACAAGTTGAGAGTCACAAAAAACCAATAAATTTTTAATTTTCAATGCCAAGGCAGCTCGTAATCCAAGGATAAGAGCTTCATATTCAGCAGTGTTATTGGTGCAAGCAAATGTTAATTTAAAGGACAGAGGTATAAGATGTTTTTGTGTAGATATTAAAATAATACCCGCACCAGCCCCACTCATGCATCGGGCTCCATCAAAGTATAGGGACCATTGCTCTGAATGGTCTACCTCTAGTTTAAGGCATTCATCAGGAAACTCAATGATGAGGGGATGAGTAGATTCTAAGAGTGCAACAACTAATTAATCTGCTATGATTTGACCATTAACAAAATTTTGTCCTATGAACATGAGTTCAAATTCACTTAGTGCAAGAACCCACTTGGCTGTGTGACCAGATAAATAAGGTCGACTCATGAGATATCACAAAGGGTCGAATTTGGCAATAACATACATTTTCTAATTGAGCATATAATGTCATAGTTTCTATGTAGAAAATACGACTACTAGGAATAATTTCTCTAATATGGTATAGCGAGTTTCATAACTGATTAAGGTTCTACTGATGTAATAATTAGCATGTTCTTTCTTCTCATTTTCAAGCTGAGCTAAAATAGCTCCTAAGGTAGAATCGAAAGCAAAAATGTACAAGATAAATGGACGATTGGATCTAGGTGGGGAAAGCATTGGTGGTTTAAGGAGATATTTCTTAAGGAGTTCAAATGCTTCTTGGCATTCTTCATCCCAATGAAAAGAGACATTTTTCTTAAGAAGCTTAAGAAAGGGTCCAGTTTTATCTGCCAACTTGTCGATGAAGTGACGAATAGCTTGAAGCTTACCTTGTAAATTTCATAATTCCGATATGTTGGTGGGTGCGGGAAAATATATGATAGCCGTGATCTTGAGAGGTTCAATTTCAATGCCACGTAAAGAAACTATAACCCCTAGTAATTTATCGGACTTAACTCTGAATATGCATTTAGCTGGATTTAGTCGGATAAGATATTCCCTTAACCGATCAAAGACTTTCCTCAAGTCATTTAAATTATCATCTTCTTTGATGGAACGAGCTATAATATCATCTACATAATCATGTAGGATATCATGCATCATATCATGAAAGATATAAGTCATAGCTCGTTGATAGGTTGCACCTACATTCTTTAAGCCAAATGGTATCACTTTCCAACAAAAGGTTCCCCAAGGGGTAATAAATGCTGTTTTAGCCTGATCTTCAATAGCTATCTTGATCTGATTATAATCAAAAAATCCATCCATTAAGGATATCATTTTGCTTCCAGCAGTAAATTCAATGATTTGATCCATGTTGGGAAGAGGAAAATTGTCTTTAGGGCATGCAGCATTAATATATTTGAAGTCTATGCAAACCCTAACTTTAGTGGCTTCTTTCTTAGTTACTGGAACTACATTTGAGATCCATTCAGCATAATCAATGGCTTGTATAAAAATGACTTTCAAAAGTTTTTCTAGTTCTACTTTGACTAGTAAGGCCACTTTAGGATGCATATTTTTAAGTTTCTGTTTAACAGGATTAGCATCTGGATGGACTACTAGATGATGCATAACTACAGAAGGGTCCAAACCTGGCATGTCTTCATATTTCCAAGCAAAGACATCTTCATAGTTTTTAAGAAATGAGATGTATTGATCTTGTTTTTCTTGACTTAATTCTAATCCAATATTGATTATGTGAGGGTTATGTTCGATTCCAATGTTAATTTTTATAATGTTTTCAACTTCCATATGTAAATCTCTTTCAAAATTAGGTGGGGCGGGTGAAACACCCAATTCTTGTAATTCTTCCAAGGTTAACTTGGATAATTCATCTTGAGGAGTCATAGCTTCAAGCTGGGCTATACTCGGTATAGAGCCATAAAAATAAATATAACAATTCCTCAATGGAAACATCATGGAAGATATCTCCATCCAACTCGTCGTTGGATTCGACAATCATTTCAGGGTAAGCTATGGATAGCATATTGCAGGTAAAGGAATTATTCTTTAGGCATAAAGAATCTTGTTTATCCAGATAATCTTGGTAACATACAAGATGGTCATCATCCTCAAATGGAAAGGGCTGACCTCTACTAGAAAATAGGCCCACACCATAGTGAGCAGGCCATGGTTCTACCTCTAAATGTTCTTTCATACCATTTTGGAAAGTTCCCAAACCTTTACCTTTATATCCAAATTTAAGCATTATGGGCTTAGCTTTAAGATAATCATTAGCAAAATAGCATCTAGCATATCCATCATAATGTGTCTTAATGTTTCTGGGTATTCTTCCCCAATCATATCCTTTATAAATAAAAGCACAAATCCTGACTTGGTAGATACTTCCTATAGGTTGTGGGAGGCCCAAGGTACGAGGAGAGGGTGGGAGTTTATTTAAAAGGAGGGAAGTTTGCATGGCAGTGTTAGCTTCCTCGGATATAAATTTTTTAGATAAATCGGGTAAGAGCTCATCAGTGAGAGCATAAGAGGTAGAATGAACATTTCCTACATCGTCGAATGTAGAAAGGATGCCTATAGTGGATGTAGATGTTATAGGGATATTGATGGGTGAGTCTATAGGTATGGAAGATATAGGAGTAAAACAGGAAGCATTGGTTGTAATTTTAGGATTTTTTTGAGGTCTTAATGTGGTTTGTTCAGAAGATGGTTGAGCTATATGTATAGGTGTAGTTGAAAGATTAGATGATGTTATGGGTGTGTGTTTCACACTTTTGGGTGGATGATAAGAATTCTGATGTGTGGATGACAGGGCAGGGCAAAATTGAACTCCAATAGGTTTTGCCAAAGCACACATATCAAAGGGTCTAGGATCACCATGAATGGAACTGGTTTTTAAATTCGAATTTAACACACTGATGTAAAGTGGATGGAACCACTCGCATCACGTTGATCCAAGGGTGACCCAAAAGTATATTGTACAATGCAAGGCAATGTACAATAAACACAGTTGTATCTAGGGTTCTAGGACCAACTTGAAAGGGTATAGTAATGACTCCACACGTTTATTGTGTCTCATCATTGAAGGCTTTTATAATCATATTAGTTCTTTTCATTTTGTCACTTCTAAACCCAAATCATTGGTAGAAGTCAAAAGTGCATATGTTTAAAGATGAACCATTATCAATCAAGACTCGCTTAATGGCTACATCTCCAATTAGGACATTAATATATAAGGGGTTATCCTTATGTAAACTATGTTGCGGGATATCTCTATCTCAAAAATCAATACAATCGATTTTGCGAGTTATGATAGTATTGGACATGGCTTTAGGTTGAATATTTTGTGGTACCATCATTTGGCTTAATGTGAGCATTAATTCATCCCTATGGGTAGGAGAATATCTTAACAGGTCCAAAAGGGAAATTCTAGCTGTAGTATTGGATAATTGTTCATTAATATTATAAGGAGGCTTAGGTTGAACATTAGGCACATAATTCCCTTTATTGGAATTTTTTAAAACAAATGGAGTTGATCCATCATTTAGAGTTTGATCCTAGTGAGAGTTTTGAGCCTGTTGTCTGGTAATGGCTCCGATGGTTCCTAAAATATTATTTTATGGGTGATGAATAGGTCTTGGTCTAGCATTTATGGCTTGTTCATTAGAAAGTAATTGGTGAGAAAATGGTCTAGCAGTGACTCTTCGAGGAAATGGTTCTTCTAGAACCATAGAACTTGTGATAGGTTGAATAGGATTTGATTCATCTTCAAAACTATTCGATTGATTTGAGGTGATTTCCATGTCACTTTCAGTCTCATATTCGATGTCACTAAGATCAAGTATCCAAATATTATGTAGAGGTCTAGTCATAACTATGGATAAAGTTGTGTCAAATATTTGAGGATCATGAACAGGTAATTGTCCACTAATAATCCCTACATATCAGGTAGGAGGAGGAACATTGTGATGGTCAATTTGATTGGCCACCTCTTTACCATGTTTTGGTAAAGGATGTTGAAATATGTCCAATGATTGATTGGCATTCTGATTCTGATTTTGGGGAATGTTCTTTTGAGCGTTATTAGAATGATTTTGTTTAGGTTGGAATGCTTGCACCTCCATCTCATTATTATCAATAAAATATTGTATTTTATGTTTTAATATTTTACATGAGTTGGTAGCGTGTCCAGGTCCTCTATGAAAATCACAATGTAAATTAGCTCTATATCTGAGTATGGTTGGATTAGGTTCCCGGATAGTTGGTAATTGGATCAAGCCTCGTGCTAGTAATTACGGGAGAATAGTTCATAAAGGTTGATTTAACCTAGTAAATTCTTGGGGTGGTTTATCAGGAGGTTTCAATATAAACTTCTCTGCTGTTTTCACAGTATTAACATTAGCAATGTTTCTGCTATCAGTGACTCCGTCACCCACAACTTGTTTATTTTTATATTGATTTCTAGATGTTTTCTCATCATCTTTCTTTTTGAGCTGACCTCTTCTAATGAGAGAATCTTCCACCCTTTGAGATAAATCTATAGCTTGATCGAAGGTGGTCAAGGTAGTAGTTGATAATTCATAGGATAGTTGTTCTTGTAAATTACTGATAAAAATATCCAACATTTCTCAATAAGGTAACACAAAGTGTAATTTTCCTATCAACTGTCTCCATCGAGCTAAGAAGTCAGCAAAACACTCATCTTTGTATTATTTTAGGTTATACAAATCTTTAATGGTTACATGCCTTTCGATATAGGCACTAAATTGATGCACAAAATACTCAGCAGTATCTTTGAAATTTCTCAAAGAATGAGTGGGTAGTTGATAATACCACTCCAATGCCATCCCCCCTAAGCTTTTTAGGAACATTTTTAGTAATAGCAAATCATCATGTGATATGTCATGACATGCTATCCTAAACATACGAAGATGCTCTATGGGATCTTCGGTTCCTTTATATATAGGTAGGACAGTCATAGGAAAGTGTTTGGGATATGGTTGTGCTACAACTATAGGATCTAGAGGTTGACTACACATCTCTTGATAATTGTACGAGGGATGGTAGGGATCTATCCGGTTCATGCGAGAGACTAACTATTTCACCATGGCTTCCAGATTACCGGTTTGTCCACCATGTTGGTTTGGTGGTACATGAGTATGGGATTTGTGAGTGTAGGAAGGCGGGACATAAAGATTAGATGCTATATTGTTGTTATGCAAATGATTGGTAGGAAGAGTATTATGAAGAAGATTTGGTGTAGCATTATGTTGTATCCCAAATTGTTGGAAATTGGTATTTGGTTTTGTTTTAGGATTTTGTTGATTTGAGGTATATTGATCAATAGCTTGGCAAAATAGAGTAGTGAATGAAGGTTTATTTTGTGTGGGAATAACCCTTAGCTTGGTAACAGGAACTCTAGGTGGTTGGGTAACCTGTTGTTGTTGCATGTTCCGGATTATAGTAGCCATGTCCAAATTGGACTGGTCTAGCTTGATCACTCTCTTGATCAAAAAAGGACAAAGGATTAGTGCGTGTGTGATATATGTCTTCTAGGGTTTCTTGAGTGTCACTAATTTGATCTTTGTCCATATGAACTGCTCTATTAAGAGTGCCAATATTAGTATTGAGAAATTTCCAAAAATGTTCCATGTTCTCAAAAGTAATAGCTCCTTTTGGAGTTATTTTAGGAGATGAGGATCCTTCCTCTATCATTTTATTTTTGTTCATTTGTGTCCACAAATTATTCTTCTTGTTGGTTTAAGGTTACTTCTTCCTAAATTGGATCTTTAGGAAGGACATCTAGTTTATTTACTGGTTTTCTTAACCAATCTTCTTCTACTTCAATTTGTTTTCCATTCCTGAGTCTAGTCATTATGTCTAAATCTAGGTTTTAGCAAATATATATTAATATATTTGCGACAGATCTTGGGAGGTATATATTTTAATTATATACCTACTAATAATAGCCTGTAGTTCTTGTGCAGGCACATGGACAAGGTCAACATGTTTCTGGCACTTGTTGCAATGTTGCACATAATAATGTGCATCATTTTCTATGGTAGGCCAAAAATATCCTATCCTAAGGAGTTTCTTAGCAATGGTGCTACCACTAAAATGTCCCCCACAAGATCCATTGTGGGCTTCATTCAAAGCTAATCTAGATTCTTCTAGATTCAAACATCGTAGTAAGATGCCTTAAAAATATCTTCTATATAAGGTATTACCAATAATCACAAAGCGACTTGCTTGTCTACGTAATAACCTACGCTGGTTGCTAGTACAACCATCAGGGAAGGTTCCTTTCTGCAAAAAAATAAATATATTAGTATACCATGGTTCAAGAGTTGTTTCGTTGATGAGAAACACATCCAAAGGTTCTAAGCATGATTTGCTTGAAGCGGGTTCCTGGAGTCGATGAATAATGATGGTAGCATATTCATCATCTAACTCCAAGGGTAAAAGAGATGCAGTTGTAGCCATAGCGTCGACCGCACGATTGCTAGTTCGAGGAATAGCTTCCAAAGTAACTTGATCAAACAAGGATAATAACTGCAAAACATATGCTTTATATGTGTGTAATTTATCATCTCTAGTCTGATAAACATCATTAATTTGGTTTACGACAAGTTGAGAGTCACAAAAAACCAATAAATTTTTAATTTTCAATGCCAAGGTAGCTCGTAATCCAAGGATAAGAGCTTCATATTCAGCAGTGTTATTGGTGCAAGCAAATGTTAATTTAAAGGACAGAGGTATAAGATGTTTTTGTGTAGATATTAAAATAATACCCGCACCATCCCCAATCATGCATCGGGCTCCATCAAAGTATAGGGACCATTGCTCTTAATGGTCTACCTCTAGTTTAAGGCATTCATCAGGAAACTCAATGATGAGGGGATGAGTAGATTCTAAGGGTGCAACAACTAATTGATCTGCTATGATTTGACCCTTAACAAAATTTTGTCCTATGAACATGAGTTCAAATTCACTTAGTGCAAGAACCCACTTGGCTGTGTGACCAGATAAATAAGGTCGACTCATGAGATATCACAAAGGGTCGAATTTGGCAAAAACATACATTTTCTAATTGAGCATATAATGTCATAGTTTCTATGTAGAAAATACAACTACTAGGAATAATTTCTCTAATATGGTATAGCGAGTTTCATAACTGATTAAGGTTCTACTGATGTAATAATTAGCATGTTCTTTCTTCTCATTTTCAAGCTGAGCTAAAATAGCTCCTAAGGTAGAATCGAAAGCAAAAATGTACAAGATAAATGGACGATTGGATCTAGGTGGGGAAAGCATTGGTGGTTTAAGGAGATATTTCTTAAGGAGTTCAAATGCTTCTTGGCATTCTTCATCCCAATGAAAAGAGACATTTTTCTTAAGAAGCTTAAGAAAGGGTCCAGTTTTATCTGCCAACTCGTCGATGAAGCGACGAATAGCTTGAAGCTTACCTTGTAAATTTCATAATTCCGATATGTTGGTGGGTGCAGGAAAATATATGATAGCCGTGATCTTGAGAGGTTCAATTTCAATGCCACGTAAAGAAACTATAACCCCTAGTAATTTATCGGACTTAACTCTGAATATGCATTTAGCTAGATTTAGTCGGATAAGATGTTCCCTTAACCGATCAAATACTTTCCTCAAGTCATTTAAATTATCATCTTCTTTGATGGAACGAGCTATAATATCATCTACATAATCATGTAGGATATCATGCATCATATCGTGAAAGATATAAGTCATAGCTCGTTGATAGGTTGCACCTACATTCTTTAAGCCAAATGGTATCACTTTCCAACAAAAGGTTCCCCAAGGGGTAATAAAGGATGTTTTAGCCTGATCTTCAAGAGCTATCTTGATCTGATTATAATCGAAAAATCCATCCATTAAGGATATCATTTCACTTCCAGCAGTAAAGTCAATGATCTGATCCATGTTGGGAAGAGGAAAATTGTCTTTAGGGCATGCAACATTAATATCTTTGAAGTCTATGCAAACCCTAACTTTAGTGGCTTCTTTCTTAGTTACTGGAACTACATTTGAGATCCATTCAGCATAATCAATGGCTTGTATAAAAATGACTTTCAAAAGTTTTTCTAGTTCTACTTTGACTAGTAAGGCCACTTTAGGATGCATATTTTTAAGTTTCTGTTTAATAGGATTAGCATCTGGATGGACTACTAGATGATGCATAACTACAGAAGGGTCCAAACCTGGCATGTCTTCATATTTCCAAGCAAAGACATCTTCATAGTTTTTAAGAAATGAAATGTATTGATCTTGTTTTTATTGACTTAATTCTAATCCAATATTGATTATGTGAGGGTTATGATCGATTCCAATGTTAATTTTTATAATGTTTTCAACTTCCATATGTAAATCTCTTTCAAAATTAGGTGGGGTAGGTGAAACACCCAATTCTTGTAATTCTTCCAAGGTTAACTTGGATAATTCATCTTGAGGAGTCGTAGCTTCAAGCTGGGCTATACTCGGTATAGAGCCATCAAAATAAATATAACAATTCCTCAATGGAAACATCATGGAAGATATATCCCTCCAACTCGTAGTTTGATTCGATAATCATTTCAGGGTAAGCTATGGATAGCATATTGCAGGTAAAGGAATTATTCTTTAGGCATAAAGAATCTTGTTTATCCAGATAATCTTGGTAACATACAAGATGGTCATCATCCTCAAATGGAAAGGGCTGACCTCTACTAGAAAATAGGCCCACACCATAGTGAGCAGGCCATGGTTCTACCTCTAAATGTTCTTTCATACCATTTTGGAAAGTTCCCAAACCTTTACCTTTATATCCAAATTTAAGCATTATGGGCTTAGCTTTAAGATAATCATTAGCAAAATAGCATCTAGCATATCCATCATAATGTGTCTTAATGTTTCTGGGTATTCTTCCCCAATTATATCCTTTATAAATAAAAGCACAACTCCTGACTTGGTAGATACTTCCTATAGGTTGTGGGAGGCCCAAGGTACGAGGAGAGGGTGGGAGTTTATTTGAAAGGAGGGAAGTTTGCATGGCAGTGTTAGCTTCCTCGGATATAAATTTTTTAGATAAATCGGGTAAGAGCTCATCAGTGAGAGCATAAGAGGTAGAATGAACATTTCCTACATCGTCGAATGTAGAAAGGATGCCTATAGTGGATGTAGATGTTATAGGGATATTGATGGGTGAGTCTATAGGTATGGAAGATATAGGAGTAAAACAGGAAGCATTGGTTGTAATTTTAGGATTTTTTTGAGGTCTTAATGTGGTTTGTTCAGAAGATGGTTGAGCTATATGTATAGGTGTAGTTGAAAGAGTAGATGATGTTATGGGTGTGTGTTTCACACATTTGGGTGGATGATAAGAATTATGATGTGTGGATGACAGGGCAGGGCAAAATTGAACTCCAATAGGTTTTGCCAAAGTACACATATCAAAGGGTCTAGGATCACCATGAATGGTAACCAACTGGTTTTTAAATTCGAATTTAACACACTGATGTAAAGTGGATGGAACCACTCGCATCACGTTGATCCAAGGGTGACCCAAAAGTATATTGTACAATGCAAGGCAATGTACAATAAACACGATTGTATCTAGGGTTCTAGGACCAACTTGAAAGGGTATAGTAATGACTCCACACGTTTATTGTGTCTCATCATTGAAGGCTTTTATAATCATATTAGTTCTTTTCATTTCGTCACTTCTAAACCCAAATCATTGGTAGAAGTCAAAAGTGCATATGTTTAAAGATGAACCATTATCAATCAAGACTCGCTTAATGGCTACATCTCCAATTAGGACATTAATATATAAGGGGTTATCCTTATGTAAACTATGTTGCGGGATATCTCTATCTCAAAAATCAATACAATCGATTTTGCGAGTTATGATAGTATTGGACATGGCTTTAGGTTGAATATTTTGTGGTACCATCATTTGGCTTAATGTGAGCATTAATTCATCCCTATGGGTAGGAGAATATCTTAACAGATCCAAAAGGGAAATTCTAGCTATAGTATTGGATAATTGTTCATTAATATTATAAGGAGGCTTAGGTTGAACATTAGGCACATAATTCCCTTTATTGGAATTTTTTAAAACAAATGGAGTTGATCCATCATTTAGAGTTTGATCCTAGTGAGAGTTTTGAGCCTGTTGTCTAGTAATGGCTCCGATGGTTCCTACAATATTATTTTATGGGTGATGAATAGGTCTTGGTCTAGCGTTTATGGCTTGTTCATTAGAAAGTAATTGGTGAGAAAATGGTCTAGCAGTGACTCTTCGAGGAAATGGTTCTTCTAGAACCATAGAACTTGTGATAGGTTGAATAGGATTTGATTCATCTTCAGAACTATTTGATTGATTTGAGGTGATTTCCATGTCACTTTCAGTCTCATATTCGATGTCACTAAGATCAAGTATACAAATATTATGTAGAGGTCTAGTCATAACTATGGATAAAGTTGTGTCAAATATTTGAGGATCATGAATAGGTAATTGTCCACTAATAGTCCCTACATATCGGGTAGGAGGAGGAACATTGTGATGGTCAATTTGACTGGCCACCTCTTTACCATGTTTTGGTAAAGGATGTTGAAATATGTCCAATGATTGATTGGCATTCTGATTCTGATTTTGGGGAATGTTCTTTTGAGCGTTATTAGAATGATTTTGTTTAGGTTGGAAGGCTTGCACCTCCATCTCATTATTATCAATAAAATATTGTATTTTATGTTTTAATATTTTACATGAGTTGGTAGCGTGTCAAGTTCCTCTATGAAAATCACAATGTAAATTAGCTCTATATCTGAGTATGGTTGGATTAGGTTCCCGGATAGCTGGTAATTGGATCAAGCCTCGTGCTAGTAATTATGGGAGAATAGTTGATAAAGGTTGATTTAACCTAGTAAATTCCTGGGGTGGTTTATCAGGAGGTTTCAATATAAACTTCTCTGCTGTTTTCACAGTATTAACATTAGCAATGTTTCTGCTATCAGTGACTCCGTCACCCACAACTTGTTTATTTTTATATTGATTTCTAGATGTTTTCTCATCATATTTCTTTTTGAGCTGACCTCTTCTAATGAGAGCATCTTCCACCCTTCGAGATAAATATATAGCTTGATCGAAGGTGGTCAAGGTAGTAGTTGATAATTCATAGGATAGTTGTTCTTGTAAATTATTGATAAAAATATCCAACATTTCTCGATAAGGTAACACAAAGTGTAATTTTCCTATCAACTGTCTCCATCGAGCTAAGAAGTCAGCAAAACACTCATCTTTGTATTATTTTAGGTTATACAAATCTTTAATGGTTACATGCCTTTCGATATAGGCACTAAATTGATGCACAAAAGACTCAGCAGTATCTTTGAAATTTATCAAAGAATGAGTGGGTAGTTGATAATACCACTCCAATGCCATCCCCCCTAAGCTTTTTAGGAACATTTTTATTAATAGCAAATCATCATGTGATATGTCATGACATGCTATCCTAAACATACGAAGATGCTCTATGGGATCTTCGGTTCCTTTATATATAGGTAGGACAGTCATAGGAAAGTGTTTGGGATATGGTTGTGCTACAACTATAGGATCTAGAGGTTGACTACACATCTCTCGATAATTGTACGAGGGATGGTAGGGATCTATCCGGTTCATGCGAGAGACTAACTATTTCACTATGGCTTCCAGATTACCGGTTTGTCCACCATGTTGGTTTGGTGGTACATGAGTATGGGATTTGTGAGTGTAGGAAGGCGGGACATAAAGATTAGATGCTATATTGTTGTTATGCAAATGATTGGTAGGAAGAGTATTATGAAGAAGATTTGGTGTAGCATTATGTTGTATCCCAAATTGTTGGAAATTGGTATTTGGTTTTGTTTTAGGATTTTGTTGATTTGAGGTATATTGATCAATAGCTTGGCAAAATAGAGTAGTGAATGAAGGTTTATTTTGTGTGGGAATAACCCTTGGCTTGGTAACAGGCACTCTAGGTGGTTGGGTAACCTGTTGTTGTTGCATGTTCTGGATTATAGTAGCCATGTCCAAATTGGACGGTCTAGCTTGATCACTCTCTTGATCAAAAAAGGACAAAGGATTAGTGCGTGTGTGATATATGTCTTCTAGGGTTGCTTGAGTGTCACTAATTTGATCTTTGTCCATATGAACTGCTCTATTAAGAGTGCCAATATTAGTATTGAGAAATTTCCAAAAATGTTCCATGTTCTCAAAAGTAATGACTCCTTTTGGAGTTATTTTAGGAGATGAGGATCCTTCCTCTATCATTTTCTTTTTGTTCATTTGTGTCCACAAATTCTTCTTCTTGTTGGTTTAAGGTTACTTCTTCCTAAATTGGATCTTTAGGAAGGACATCTGGTTTATTTACTGGTTTTCTTAACCAATCTTCTTCTACTTCAATTTGTTTTCCATTCCTGAGTCTAGTCATTATGTCTAAATCTAGGTTTTAGCAAATATATATTAATATATTTGCGACAGATCTTGGGAGGTATATATTTTAATTATATACCTACTATAATACTTAAAAGAAAATGTTTTGATTTTTTGTTATGATTTTATTTTGTTTTTGTTTTTTGTTTTTATGCTTATAAAGACAATAAACAACATGCTAAATACAAGAAATAACAATAATAAAATAATAGCCTAGTTTTCTATAAATATTTTATAGATATCATTGATGGGATCAAGTTCATCAGGAGTCATAAAATGTTGCTCTTCAAATTGGAAATTGTTTTTTAGGAAGTCAACAAAGTGTGTTATGGTGATATTATCTATTTCAAATTTTGTTTTGTAAAAATAAATCTCATGGCAATACTCTCGATATAACACAGCTCTGGGAACTCTATTCCATCTCTTTCTATTTGTAAGAACGACCTCTTGGTCCTCTATACGAGACAGAAATTCATGCACTATAGTTGCATTATCGAGGTATTCCTCAAAGGTATACAACTCAAAAGACACAAGGGCACTTTATCTGCTAACCACCTATGGCAAGCTCTGAAGTTCATGATACAAAATCACTTGATCGAGATCTAGGATTCTATCCAGGACAAACCTCTTGATTTGCCTAAGTTTGGTTGCTCTAGATGAAATGAGATCCAATCTCCTATCAAGTTCATCCCACAAAGGTTGAACCCTATTTGTTTGAGGTATGTTAAGCACAGAAGTAATCTCTATAGCTGCTAATTGATTTTCAACATTAATGGTGACAGCTCATCTTTTATTATAGTCTACCATCTAAATATGACATGCAATTTTTTAAGTCTAAATGCATTTATGTTTTGATTTTTATTATTTTTATTTTTAGAAGGTTTTTGTTTTCAAAAGGTTTATGTTTCACGTCGGGTTCACCAAAATGTATCGCTCCAAATTTTTCGCATTCTTACCTTCAGGCTATAGGATCTGTGCCCGAAAGGGGGATGTGAAAAGGATGGGAGAATACCTCAGACTGAGGGCCCTTGGAATGTCCTGCCTCTCGAGGGAGGGGTATAAGTGTGAATTTTTGATAGATGGTGGGTTCACCAGGAAACTTTTGAATGGTAGTTTCCACGCCTAGGTTGACAGTGAGTTTGATGTGTTCATTTTTATACTTGATCATTCAACTCCTAGGTTTGGCCAAGATGAATCTAAACTATTCTATATGCCAATGTAGATTTAAATGAATACAAAAAATAGAAATTAATGCTAATAACAAAGAATATGCTAGCTAGAAGGTGTCATACCTAATTTCGAATGTCTGATGAAGATTCTGAGTCTTGTAGCAGTTCAGGTTGCTTCAATTCATACGTAATTGTCTGATATTTCACAAGATCATCCCAAATCATAGAAGGTCATCTAAAATCAGATAGAATCATCTAAAATCTAATGAATTCGTTAGACGAATTCATCAAAAACCTGCAATCACAAAAATAGACACAAAATACAAAATATGCAAGTGCAGAAGCAAAGGATAATAGTAGAAATAATAGAAAACATGCATAAATAATGGATTACAATAACAAATAAGGAAATGTAGTAGATTTAATGATTGATTTTAACTTTATCATGCGATTATGCTAAATGAGGTGAACTCCAAGATGCAAAAAACATAATAATTCAAGATAGTGCAGAAATACAATATGAAAAATGCAAAGAAAGCTAAGAAAATGCAAACTCTAGACTCTGATTGCCCCCAATCTAGACTACAGTTAGGATTGCCTCCAATCATATGAGATCATCTGCTCTCCTCGATAAAATCATCCGTAATCGTCCAAGATTGTCCACGATGATCCGAGCTAGCTTCGATTGAAAAATAGTAGAGTTCCTACAAGAAAATGCAAAATATCGAATACAAGCAGTAGTGCAAGAGAATAAGGAACTAACTCTACAATGGAATCCATCAACTAAGGGGTTTAGGGAGTTCAGAGGGATAAACTAGAAAAATCCTAGTTTATATAGGCTTAGGAAGAGGTTTAAGAGGCATCATCCCAATTTGGGAGATCTCCAACAAGGAAATCTCCAACTGCGTAGACACACTTCTGCCCAAGTTGGAGAGGCTATTGAAATAGAAGCTAATTATGAAAATTTGGTTTTGGGATGAAATCATCTGGACGTTCTGTTCTAGACGAATTCATCAGATCGGGGACAATTTCGTCTAATCTGCGATGATATCGTCCAAAGGTCAAAACAAATCCTAAAAATGGCATGGAAAATAGGGAAAGCGGGTAACAGGCGATTTAACGGGCAGTTTGGGGTTGAAATTCAAATTTTTATCTTTTATCTTTTTACTAAGGTTTTAACCGTGTCAATTTTAGGGTGCTACAGTTCCTCAAATGCTTTGCCTTCAACACCAAGAAGAAGGCATCACTAAGCAACCTAGCTAGCCTCAAGCAGTATGAGGAAGAAACCATGGTGGCCTATGGGAACCGGTGGAGGACTTTTCTTTCAAATTTTCCCTACCTCCCTCCTATGTTCGACCTCACCCAAATTTTTTCAAAGAGTTGTTTGAGATCGATCTTCATGCTATTGTAGTTATAGTAATATGACACTTTAGAGGAAGCTCTGGCACAAGCCAAAATCATTGAGGAGATCAAGATTTAGGATGGCGAGATAGCCAAGCCAAAGAAGAAAGAATGGTCTAAGAACACCAAAATAGGGACCATGCAATAGAAACCCGTTGCGATCAATCATGTTGCTATACACGTCCCTAAGCCTGCATAAGCAACATAGCCCTAAAAGGCTAATTATCAGGTGGCGCCTCTTAACAGTTATGACAGAGAAAATCAGAGGCAAGAAAAAAATCACCAATGATGCCCTAGGCGACAATCCACACCTTACACAGAGTCTAGAGACTCCCTATTTGACTGCTTGTTAGTGGCAAACTTGATAAACCTCCCTAAGAGTCAACCCATAGACCCCAATGCACCAAAACCTAAGGGCTACAAGGAATACTTGTACTATAGGTTCCATAGATGAAAGGGACATGACCTTAATGCATGTTGGAAGTTTAAAGGCTTTGTGCAAGACCTAATAGATAATAAGACATTAGCGGTAGATAATCTCATGGCACAAAGCAACCAACAAATGGAGGTCTTTAAGGAACCCTTTCCTACCCATGATGCGTAGGCAAAGACCCTATAATTCAATGAGGTAACACAAAATTGCCCCATGCAGGGGTATGTAGGGATGATCAATATAGTGACTCGTAACAAGAGGTACCTGAGCATAGTTGCCCCCGCGGAAGCTATAGGAGAGGTTCCAAAAATTTCACAACTGTAATAGCACCTTACGCAACTTGCTTCGCCTATACCAGTGGCCATGATTCGAACCAAACTCACCCAGAGTTTGAGGACCACATCGGCTAGGCTCTCCATCTATGAGCTCATACAACAATCATCGCCCCATCGGGAGGCTCTAATGGAGATACTAAAAGCCATTGAGTTGTAGCCCCATGAAGCAAACTCCTTCAACAACTTTGTGGGACATGTCAAATGATGCACTAAGCCAGTCATCACCTTTTGAGAAGATGAATTGAAATTAGTGCCTGGTGACATGGCGGATCCACCCCTACACGTCATCACACGGGTCAATGGGATTCTGTACAAGAGGGTATTGGTGGACACTAGCTCGTCTAGTAATATCATTACAACATCAACCTTAAAACACCTAAAGTTGCCCGCATCTCATATAGTGGCCTCCACCTATACACTACGAGCATTCAATGATGCAATATGCTCGATAGTTGGCACAATTGTCCTACCCATCCAAGTGGGACAAAAGACTATACCTACATTATGCCACATCTTGGAGGGTGAGATGGCCTATAACATCTTGCTGGGTCGGCCATGGATCAGGAACATGAAGTGTGTCCCTTCGATAGCTCATCAGTTCTTAAAGTATACATTTGAAGGGCAAGTGCATGTAGTCTCGACATACTTGGAGCCCTTCAAGTATTGCAATACGATACAACTAATGCCGTAATCGACCATTCTATTAATGCATTTGGATTTTCAATTGAATCCATCCAAATAGGGTTCAATTTCATAGGCATCCCCATTGACAAGTCCATCAAATCCCCAGCTGGGTCCATATTTATTGTCTGGTCCTTCACCAACGAGGCCACCTACGATGGCCACACCGAAGGGCAAAGGGAATAAAATCTTGGAAGATGCACCGCCATCAGTATCAACCATATCTACTAAGGAGATGCCTAGCAGAATGGAATTCGAGGCTCCTAGTTCACCCAACATGGAGTGGACTCAGGAAGAATTTATGTTCCCTCCCCCTCAATCACCAATAATCATCGTTGAAATGGCCAATATAGGCCTGGGGGAGTATCTGATGTAGAATATTGTAGTAACACCCACACTAGAGTCCATGCAGGACATGGGGAGACCTCGCCTCCCCATTGATACTATTGTTCCTCTAGGCTACCCGTCGAATCAGACAAACGTTATGTATGGGGGCCTTGATAATGGCATTGAACCTTACATGCAAGAAGAAGAAGATGAAGAGCCTTTTGATGAAGACGTCAACTATTTGTCCAACCCATATTTTGCTTTGAGATATCTTGGCCAATGCAATTGGCATGGATATGGGTTGGGCAGATATGAGCAAGGGGTGCGCATTCTTTGCCAACCAAGGTATCAGATGCCATACAACAAGTCAAGAGTAGGGTTCAACCACCCCCTTCCCCTGGACATCTTGGTAGAAAACATGCAAGGCCTGGGGATAGGCAACTAGGATGGGTTGGCATTTGATCCATATGTCAATCCTAACATAATATATACATTGGGGGATTATATCCCATTTTCGGCAACCAACCTTGTTGACCTTCGCAACCCCTTCCATTTGATCAAGGAAGGAGAAAGCTCGAGAGCTCACCTACAATGGGGATATATATAAGTTCAGGAAGGATCTTCAGAAGATGAATCAAAATATGAGGTAGCACCATGGGACCCCTTTGAATCATATAGCAATCACTCACAAGTGACCGCCATGGATGATTATCAAGAAAGCCTATTGGAAATGTTCCCTTTGGATGCTCCAATCGAGCAAGTGCCACTTCAAGAAAATCAGGTCCCCCCATAGAGAGTGGAACAACCTCGATGGGGCCAGATCAATTTGCTTGAGCAGGATGAGCCTCACGTGTTGCAAATAGTTGTTGCAACCAACGAAGGATTTTGGATCTCTGATAGTGAGTATGAAGATGAAACTGAGATGGCATATCTCAATCACATGCGGTAGATGCAACAAAAATACCCCCTGGATATTAACGACGTGTTCGAATAGCTAAACATAGGGCCAAGGCATAGGTAGCACCTAAACCCAGCATAATTGGACCAAGTGCTGCATCTGCCACTTTGGGCATACAAAGAGCACCTTTCGCCCAGATACCCTATAGCGATATCAGTTCCGAGGGTAGACCATGTCCTCCTATTCACACATAGGACCGATCCATTCGTTCCAATACCTCTAGAGCCCGATATGGAGCACAAAAATCATCAAGGATGTCCGAGTCACCACACCCATGATAATGGAGACCAAAATAATTTCATCAACATGATCTCCATTGACTTAACCGCCCCCATCCACAATCTGGATGATCCAGCATAGTCATTGAATCTAGACATAGATGCCATATACTGGGATCACGTCAATTCACCACCATCCCCATCATAGTATTGGCCTTGTGGTGAGATGCTTCATTTTTCCCCAGGATCAACTCGGGATATCTTCCATGCTAAAGAGGGACCCGAAGTTCCTAATGTAGATATGAATTCAATGAATGATATCCACTTGATCCCAACTCCACACCAACTGGAGGATGGGTCCCACATGTCAGTCAAGGAGACGACTGACGTAGACATCGCTCTGATCCAATGAATCCATAGATCATTAAATTGTGGGTAAGTCTTTCCCTCAAAGAGCAAGCCGACTACATTGCCCTTCTCAAAGAAAAGAAGGAGGTTTTTGCATGGTCCTACAAAGACATGCCGAGGCTAGATCCATAGCTAGTCACACAATCTAATGCTTGATCCAACAGTCAAGACAGTTAAGCAAAAACTATGTAATATGCACCCAACAGTAGCCTTAATGGTCAAATATGAGTTGTAAAAGTTGTTGGATGCATAGTTTTTCATCTGCGTGGATTACCCACCATGGCTGTCCAACATGGTACCCATCAAAAATCCTGACGGGAGGATTCACATATGCACCGATTTTCAAGATCTAAACAAAGTGAGTCCTAAGGATGATATCCCCTTGCCTAGAAGGCCATGAAATGCTTTCCCTCATGGATGGTTTATCGAGATACAACCAGATTCTTATTAATCTCGAGGACCAACTAAAAACGAAGTTCACAATGCCTTAGGGGAAATTTTGTTATAAGTTCATGCCCTTTGGACTTAAAAATGTTGGCGCCACCTACCAACGTGCCATGACATACATATTCCATGATCACATGCATAAAACTTTGGAAGATTACATGGATGATTTTTTGGCCAAATATCTTTTGCGCCCAGATCATCTCGATGACTTAAGCAAGATCCTCGATCACCTCATGGAACATAAAGTCAGACTAAATCCCAAGAAGTGCATATTTGGCGTCACATCTAGAAAAATCTTGGGTTTCATACTCTCAAAGCGAGGCATTGAGGTGGACCCAAACAAAGTCAAGGCAATCCTTGAAATGCTTGCCCCAACTACCATCAAGCAACTCAAAAGTCGGGAGGGAAAGGTCACATCAATCAAGTGCTTCATAGCCAACTATCTGACAAGTGTCAACCCATGAATAAATTATTGCACAAGGGGGTAGAATTTCACTGGGATGACGAGTGCTAGTCAACCTTCAAAGATATTAAACAATACTTGGCTTTTTCGCTAGTATTGGCACCACCTAGACCAGGAGTGTCATTCTACTTATACATCTCAGCTACTAAGGTGGCACTGGGCACCATGCTAGCCCAAAAAAATGAACTACACAAAGAATAGGCTACTTACTATCTTAGCTACACCCTGGTCAGTTATAAACTTAACTATGCATACATTGAGAAGCTCTGCTTGGTAGTGGTGTTTGCTACCAAAAAGCTACGCCATTACATGCTGAGCAATACGACGTATATTGTGTCTAAGGAGAATCCATTGCGATACATGATGAGTCATACTTATCATAGTAGCCGCATGGTGAAATGAATCATGTTGTTGATGAAGTTTGACATCGATTTCATTGGACAAAAGTCCATCAAAGGTCAAGTCATCGTCGATCAACTAGCATAGGTTCCTCTCAAATATGATCAGCCTCTGACCATAGAACTACCCGATGATGGGGTCTTCCATGTCTTAGAATCACCAGATTTTGATGAGCCTAAGTTTCAGGCTGACATAACCCTATTTTTTGATGGTTCTAAATGTGTGAAAGGAGGTGGCACGAGAATTGTATTCTTCACACCGCAAGGGGCTCCAATGCCTCTATCATTTAAATTAGATTTCTCGTGCACCAAAAAAAATACCGAATACGAAGCCTTGCTCATAGGTCTTCAAACAACAATCACCATGAACATCAAATGATTGAACATCTTTGGTGATTTGCTGTTAATTGTCAACCAAGTCAAAGGGGTATTCCAATGTAAATGCCCAGATCTGCAGGCCTACAAAGCCCTTATGGAAAAATTCCTGGCAAAGCTTGAATGGTACAACATCAAGACACTCCCTCGGTCATCGAATCATTTTGCGGACACTATGGCCTACTTGGGGTCATTAATCTTGCAAGACATTTCTGGTGATATGACAACCATTCAAGTCAAAACACTATCGCAATCCATGATGGAGTGTGCAAGCTCTAGATTAATTCTAGGAATCCACCTGATCCAGATTGAATCATCCTCGGACAAGTTCTATCGAATCCATGATTGTATGAATCACACCAACTAGAGGTCCTTGTTCTCACCTACTCCCCTTAATAGCAACATAACGCTATTATTACAAATTCTTTCTCACTCAAATTTTTCTAGGGATGAACTTCAAGAGGGATTGGTTGTTCATACTGTCAAGGTTTTTGATTAGTAGGATTGGTATACACCCATACGAGATTACCTCAAGCCAGGTAACCTCCCACTTGGATTGACGCATGTCGTGAAAATATCATTCAAATAGAAAGTGGCAAAACATGTCTTGTTAAGAGATATTTTGTATCATTGCAGCTATGAAGGAATCCTCCTTCGTTGCTTGGACCAGTAGGAGTCCACTTGAGTGATCACCCAAGCACACGATGGAACATGTGGTGGCCACTTCAGAGGTATGGCCATCGCAAAGTGCATTATCCGCATGGGCTATTATTGGCCATCTTTAGAGCGATATTGTTGCACATATGTAAGGAAGTGCATGAAGTGTCAACACCATGCCAATTTGACACACATACCTTCTCAGGCCTTGCAGCCGATCCAGTCGGCTTGGATGTTCTTGCAATGGGGCTTAGATCTAATCAGAAAGATCTCCCCTGTGTCGTTGAGCCATCACACGTTTATCATAACGGCCACAGAGTACTTCACCAAGTGGGTGGAAGCAATTCTACTTACCTCTATGACTAGAACCCGCATTTCAGAGTTCATTTTACATAACATCATATATAATTTTGGTATTCCATCCAAGATCTTTTCGGATAATGGGACGTCATTTAAGAAAAAATACGTGCATGCTTTGACCACAAAGTACAAAATTCAGCATAGTTTTTTGACACCCTATTATCCACAGGCAAATGGGCAAGCAGAAGTGACAAACAAAATGCTAGTCGCCATCCTCAAAAAGATAGTCATAAGGATTGGCACTATCGCACTATGGGCTTATCACACTAGCATTCAGATGCCCACTGGGGAAACTCTATTTTTTCTAGTGTATGGCTTCGAGGTAGTCATACCTCTTGAGTTGGAAATACCTTCCCTGTGCATATCAATGCAAGAGTTCATCGATGATGACACTGCATGGCAGGCCCGATTAGACCAACTTACATTGCTTGATGAATGATGTGTTAATGCTCTCGAGAATTTACGTATCTATCAAGAGTGACTTAAGAAAGCATACAACATGAAGGTTCACTTGAGGGACTTTCAGGTTGGTGACTTGGTCTTAAAAGAAAACCAAAAAAATTCTAACTTGCCACCCCATCTAAGGGACAAGTTCACGGTAAAATGGTTAGGTCCTTATGTCATCGATAGTAAAATAGGACCTAGAACATACCGACTAGCCTCTCTTGATGGAATAAAGGAACTAGAACCCTTGAACATCAGTCATTTGCAACCATTCCATATTTAAAAGAGCCGTAGCCCAAACCAAAGCTCCAAGGATTCTCATTATCGCTTGGTCAATCCCAAAGGTGTCCACCAACCCTTTAGTCAAACCAAAATCTCCAAGGATTATCATAATCACTTGGTCAACCCCAAAAGCTCCAAGGATTCTCATAATCGCTTGGTCAACCCAAAATGCTCCAAGGATTCTCATAATCGCTTGGTCAATCCCAAAAATGCCCCAAATGTGTCCACCAACCCTTTGGTCAAACCAAAAGCTCCAAGGATTCTCATAATCACTTGGTCAACCCAAAATGCTCCAAGGATTCTCATAATCACTTGGTCAACCCCTAAACGCCCCAAAGGTACCCATAATCCCTTTGGTCAAACCAAAAGCTCCAAGGATTCTCACAATCGCTTGGTCACCCAAAAATGTCCCAAAGGTGCCCACAAACCCTTTGGTCAAACCAAACACCCCAAAGGTACCCATCATCCCTTTGGTCAAACCAAAAGCTCCAAGGGCTCCCACAATCGCTTGGTCAAAAATAAGAAAATTCAAAAACAATAAAATCATCAAAAATAACAAAAATTTGCATCTCATTTCCATGCATGCTCAAAATCATCACAAAAATAAAAGAACTCTTTTTGCATCTCATCTTCATACTCACAAAAATAAATCAATCGAAAACACAAAAATAATAGCTACATTAAGCTCACATCCATACATTGCATATTTGTTGGTCATACAGGTCAAAAGCACCATAGACTGTAATTACTCAACAAATCCATTTTCCACATTTTTCCACTCTATAAACAGTCCATCAAAAATAAAAACCACCCACAGTTTCACAATATCATGCATTAGTTGTCTTCTAATGTATCTAGAGTTTTCGTCATTCAGCTATCTTTAGATTTCTAGCCAAATATTGTACAAAGTCAAACAAATTTTATGAAGGTAGAGTTCTACTTGGACCACCCCTTGTTACGTAGCATCCTAGTACAAGTTAAAATACATAAAAATTCCCAAATTGTGTGAACGAAAGATGAAACCTGCAAAGCAATGCAAGATACCATCTAGTGAAAAGGTTACCTTGTTCATCCCCCTATGCGAATGACCCCAAGAATGTTGAGAGTTGGCAAAAGGACAAACATCTTCCCTAGCCAATTCTCAAAGAATCCCAAGTTCTCAAAAACGTTGCAAACATCAAAAAATTTTTGCAAAATTCAAAACTCCAAAATTTGACATCACAACCAAAGTTCATACATCAAAAAGCACATACAATAGTGATTATCATCACTCAATATTAAAATCATTTGCTCAAAAGAAAAAAACAAAAATAAACAGTGATTTTTATCACTATAGAAGAGCAAGTATCCCAATACAATTGAAGAAAAGAAGGGAGTCAAAATTGAATCCCTGAAACTCTTAGCATTCAAAAGGTCATGAGGTAAACCTTAGTATCATTTTTGTGGATAACCTATCAGTCACTGGTGGAAAACCTCTCGCATGACGATATATCTGTCACATTAACTTGTGTGTAGATCAATGTTTGCATGTGGATGAGCTAGCTTATGGTATCCTAGATAGCACTGCAGATTAATCTAACTAAATACAAAAAATGAGTTAGTGGAGCTAATTAGGTGATCCTCAGTACATGTTTGGTTGACAGCCTATCTGGCACTAGCGGTATCCTAAAAAATGCCACATAAATAAACTCAATTGCACACACAGGGATGTGAAATAACTTGGTCAAATACAAGTCAGATTCATATCCTGTTCAAAAGTCTTGTAAGATAAAAGTACAGTCTTGGATAGTTAATTAAAACATCTGAGTCTCAAAAAAACTTAACTACATTCTAAACCAATTGTGATATCTTTCATCCTTGCATAACCATCAGAAAATATAAAAAATTAACATAAAAAGTCATTTACCACAGCAATCGCCTAGGACAAAAAGCCATAAGTTCTAAACAGTCTATGGTGCCATCACCAAAAATCACAAATTCAATTCATCCATTCCATTTGCATATCATATCAATTAGAAATATTAGCATTCATCACAAAATATCCATACATAATTTAAATTAACATGCATCCATCAAACATCAATCACTATGCATAAAATCAAATCATAACACGTGTATAAACAAAAGAAAGTCATTTGTATATATATATGGAAACTAAAGCAAAAAGCTTAAAAACCCCCAATCCTAGGGCGTCGGCCACCATGATCACATAGGATTGGTGCGATGAGAACTACCCCCCATGGTGTGGGTCCTATGGGACCCCTCAGGGTGACTGCTGCTAGCCCTCGCATCATGCCTACTAGCACCTCCCTCATCCAGTCACCTACGTCGAGAGGATGCTGACTGCTCAGTATATCTCCCTCTCATGTGGCACGATGATACGCCTCCACTAACTATAGGGATCCACCCATTGAGGTAGATAATCTCTACCTCCAGCTTAAACTGATGCCAAATCAAGTCCATCTCCTATTGACAAACCGTCACCAAGTTCTCTTGCGCTGTGCCAATGTGTTCTCCCTCTCTGCCAGCTGTGTCCATAGGAGATCCATCTCCTATGTAGCATCTATATCCCCATATTGATAGTGGTACACAGCCAATGCATTCTCCCTCTCTTCCAGATGCATCCGTAGGAGATCCCTCTCCTACAGTGCATCCCCAAGCTCCATGTTCCGTATCTAGAGAACCCCTCCAATCGTGCTATCTCAGCATGCAAACCTGCCTCTGTATCCTTTGAGACTACCTGCGACATCGACATATCCAAAATGGTAGCCTAATTTGACTCCCACTACTTCGGGACATCCTACATCTCTGGCTGCTCTAGAACCCTAAAATCCTCACCCACCTCATCAACCTCTGCCATGTTTGCATCATCCAACGGAGCCCCCCAAACCTCTCCTGGTGCCTCTACACCCTTGCCACCTACTGCTACCGCCTCTGGACCCCCTAGAGGCCCTCACATCGCCACTACCACAACCTCCACCACTACTCATACTTAGTACTAACCCTGACATCGTTCATGTCTAGGATGTCAATCACTGTATCTGAATCCTCACCCAACAACACAATGACCGGCCAGTCCAGTGTCCTCTCATTGTCCTAACGTCGATAGATCAAGGTCTCCCCAAGAAATCCTTGGTACACCCCAAACTATCATGTCATGTGGTCATACGAGAACTCTTGCTCAGTACCGTGCCACATGATCAGCCACCTTCCCATGCAAACCCATCGGAGCCACTCCCTAGCCTTAGGCCAAGCTGGAAAATCTAGGTATGGCTTCCAGACTACCTCCCCAAGAGCAAGTCATGAGAAGGCATCAGCATAGTGACCCACGACACCTGCCCACTGTTGACTGTGCTACAATACCCCATACCCGATCTCTTTGTTTGCCATATCTACCTGAGTCATCCATGGCAACCCCATCGGCCTCTCCATAGCTATGTGCTGCCAAGCCCAACACTGTAACAGGTAACTGCATCCAATACCCTTTTGCCTTCGATATCAGACCTTGTACAACTCATCGTAGAGATGTTCTAGTAGTGTCTTACCCCATCTCATAATCAAGGGCTCTATGGTCGGACACTCCACCAACTTGAAGACCACCTCTAATAGGTTCTACAGGAACCTCGCACCCGAAGATGTGGGAAACAACATGTTGGAAATGAGGCTCATTAGGAATGCATGCCTCACTCCCAACACACCCCTCTCTAGCCACCAACGTACCAAAATGCCACCAATCTGGTAGTCACCCTCTGCCCTCTCCATTGGGCTATCCACACCCAACTCCTCCCCATGCCTGAAGCATCGCATTAGTATAGCTATCCGCTGATCACACGGTGTTGTCCTAATCGGGAGCCCGTATATCAAAATACGCAAAATATGATAGACATCTTCCAGAGTCACTATCATCTCCCTTGTTGGGAGATGGAAGGTATTGGTGTGGGTATCCCATAGGTTGATCAGCACGGTCAGGTACGCCCGATCCCCCACCATTGAATCTAGCCGTGTCACATGCTTGAGCCCAAAGGCATCAAGCCATTCCCAATCCGCCAAAGTCAATACCCCCCGGACGTCAGAAAACACCTTCAACTAACGGTACCGATTCTTAACCACCTACAAAATAAAACAACAAATAAAATATTAGAAAAAAAAAACATGATAAACTGTACAACAATAACATGAATATACAACAATGCATACAAAAAAAAAAATATACAACTAAAAATAGACAACTCATAAGCAACAAGAAATTCAAAAAAATTTTTTTGTCAGTCCTAGGGTTTTTAGTGTCATAAGCAACAAGAATTATATTTGATGGAAGAAAATCTAGATGAGATTCAAACCAAATATAAGTTTTTAGTGCTCAATTTTAATGTTGTGATGGAGTACAATTGGTTGTTACACAATTACCAAGCCTACAAAAGCTGAGCTGAAGGTGTTTGATGATGAATATCCTATTCTAGATCAATTATGGAAGATATACTTTGATTGTGCGAGATGCAAGAATGATGCAAGGGTAGGTATGGTTCTCATTTATCATTATGGGATATAAAAAACTTATTTGTATTGGTTGACCTGGAGTTGTACCAACAATAGTGCCAAGTATGAAGAATTGTGCCTAGGCTTGAAGAAAGCAAAGAAGCTTGGCATTAAACAACTATTGATTTTTGGAGATTCTAAACTGATTGTACATCCAGTAATGAATAAATGTGTCTCAAAGAAACACTACCTAAAGGTGTACCATAATAAAATTTGGTACCTATTTGAGGCTTACATAGTGTTGGAAATTCAAGCAATCTCATGAGAGTAGAAAAATAATTCCAATCTCTTGGCATCCCTTTGCACTAATGTTTCTCCATTTGAGCATGTGGTGAGAAAACCCAAGGCTGTGAGGTTAGTTTATAGACCTTTAGTTCCAAAAAAAAATATCTACTATCAAGTGTTTGACAGTGATGAGAAGATTGTAAATTTTCTAATAAGAGAAGTTAGTACTATGGAAGGAAGAATACTTGATGAGGAATAAGTTGAGGGATTGATCTAGTTGAGGAATAATCATATCCCAAAAGGATGGATTATGCTTGAGAGTCTCTTTGGTCAAAATTATAGAGCTAAAAAGAACAAGATCAAATTGGATGAGAAGGATTACATTGATCTATAGTTAAGACCTAAGAATTCAATCAAAGATGGTACCTATTACACTCTCAAAGAGTTGGAGAAGATCAAGGAGCTATACCATGAGTTTCAAGATATTATTGCTTGGAGCTACCAAGATTTGAAATGTTAAAACAAATATTGGATCATTCATACCATTGAGTTGCAAGAAGGAGTGAAACACTTTAGAAAAAATTAGAGGCCAATCAATCCCAAGATTGATGCCTTGATGAAAGTTGAACTACTAAATATGTTGGAAGCTAAAATAATTTACCCGATCAAGCATTCTAGTTGGGTAGCAAATATGTTCCCTATGAGGAAGAAGAATGAAGATATTCATCTATGTGTTGACTTTCAAATTTTGAATCAAGCATCCCTAAAGGATAATTATCCATTACCTCAGGTTGATCATATTATTCACATCAAATATTTTTTGTTGTTGGATGGATTCTCTGGCTATAATTAAATTTGGATCAAGAATGAAGATGAATATAAAATAATATTCACCAAAAAATGGAGAACATTTTCTTATAAACAAATGTCGTTTGGTCTCTCGAACACTGGATCAAATTTTCAAAGAGTGATGGACATAGATTTTGATAAGTTGTTAAATCACATCATTGTGATTTATCTGGATGATATGACTACTTATCTCATAACAAGGAGGAGCATAGTCTACATTTGAGACAAATGTTTAAGAAATATTGAGACTTTGGAATATCCATCAATTTGAAGAAGTCCATATTTGCTATAAAAGAAGGAAATATACTAGGCCACATCATTTTAGAGAAATATTTAGCTATTAATCCATCTAGAGTTAAGGGTCTTATGAAGCTTCCATTGCAAGATAAAAAGAAGGATTTGTAGTCATTATTAGGGCAGATAAAATTAATTCAAAAGTTTATTACATATTTTTCCCAAGTGGAAAGATCGATGACTAATATTTTAAATAAAAATGTTGATTTTAAATGTACTGAGCAGAGGAAGCGAGCATCCACAGAAATTAAAGAAAGAATTGCTCAAGCCCCGGTTCTTGTAAATCCTAATTATTCAAATATTTTTATCATGTATGTCGTTAGTGAACAAGAGAGTTATAAAAAGGTGATCATGTACAAAGGAGATGTTGGAGATGAACATCCAATCTCTTTCTTAAGCCAAATTATCCAATCGCATGGAGAGAAATACCATTTCATTAAGAAGTAAGTATATGCAGTGATGAAATCCTTGAAGAAGTTTTGGTATTTTATTTTTAAGAAAAAAATAATAGTTTATGGTGTTCACCCAAATGTTCAAAGTTTCATCATTCAAGGAGATCTTGGAGACGAGATATGGTTGGGTTTCCAAAATCCATGAGTATGATGTTAAAATCTGGACAACCAAATTGGTTCGAGGTCGAGCACTATGTCAAGAGCTTGCAAGAAGTGTTTCTTCTGAATCGATGGTTTGTCAATTTTAAGATTCAATAAGTGAAAGTAATTTCTCTAATCGCTCTATGGTTGATCATGATTTGATAGAGGACCTTGTCAAATATTTTAATTCAGGAAGGTGTCCATCACATCTCAACACTTCACAAAGAAGAAGATTCAAACTACAAGCCCTCATATACGTGATGCTACCAAATGGATTATTCGATGAAAATATTGATGGAGCACTTCTTAGGTGTGTCAAAGAATCAAATAAGTAGAAAATACTAGAATAATTCCATTTTGAATTATTAGGAGGCCATTATGCAGGGAGACCCATGGCATTTAAGATCATCAAAGCAAGTTATTTTTAGCCCACTCTTTTTATAGATGCTTTCAAAGTTAGACAAAGTTACAACAAATACCAAAGATATGTTGGTAAAATTTGGAACACATCATTGCTCCTTAATTTGATTCAAGTAGAAGAACCATTCTAGCAATGAGACTTGGAATTTATTGGTGTCATTGATCCTAATTCATCCATCTGGTATAAGTACATTCTAACAGCGATTGACTATTTCACTTGATGGGCCCAAAAAATTCTAACCAAGAAGGTAGACCAAGCAACAATTATCTATTTTCTTGAAGGATTAATCACTCATTTTGGCATACCATATGTAATCATTATAGATAGTGGAACCCATTCATTGGTGTGAAGATAAATGAATTTATGGGTAAGTACAAGATTTATTTAAAGACATCATAAAACTAGTATCCGTAAGCAAATTGTTTGACCAAATCCACAAACAAGAATTTGCTCAGGATTCTGAAGAGGACTTTGGGAGATAATAAACAAAGTTGACACTTGCTCTTTAATCAAGCTTTATGGGCCAATAATATTTCAATAAAAAACCTATCAAAATGTCCCCTTATTCCTTGGTATACAACAAAGAAGTTTCTTTCCCATTCATATTGGATTTCCAGCCCTTCAATCCTTGTACTTACTTGATGGAGAAGATGATGAGTGATCCCATGAGCGTAAGGTTAGCTAAGCTTTTACAACTGGAGGAAGAGAGAGATAAATCGTATAATGCCTTCATGGAACATGTCCAAATGAAAAAGAAGTAGTTCATAAACAAAGCTTCAGAGAAGACTTTCGAGGTAGCAGATCTGGTGTTAAAGTGGAATAAGAACAAGGCTAATCCTGGCAAACATCACAAGTTTGAAGTGATTTGGGAGGGCCCTTTCTAGAGTTTTTGTGTCAATCAAATTAAATTATTTTATTTGCAAGATATGAATGGTCGTGTGTTGCCGATTTCAGTAAATGGTCTTCATTTGAAGGTCTATCATCATTGAAAATTTCTAGATCAAGTATGTATATATGTACATAATATTTTATGTTATTTTATTTTTAGTCAAGTATTGTAAAATATAATATTAAAAAAAAGTTGTTTCACCAAGAGAATTTGATTCTACCCCAAGTGAGTTTTTTCACCCCGAAGACACAACTTTACTGTTTAAAAATTGATTTCACCCCGAAAATGCTTTTAAAAGCCTCATAGTTAATTTTAGGATGAAAATCATTAAGAGAAAGCAACTGTTCGGTAGTTAATTTCAGAGGTAAATTTAATTTTATTTATTTTTTTAAATGTATGGTTTATTTTTTCATAAGCACTCCTACTTTTAATTGCTAAAAAAATAAGACAAAAAAAGAGCTAAAAAAAAGTAAAGAGAAAAAAAAGAGTAAAGAGAAAAGAAAAGGCATAGCAAAAATAAAAGATTTTATTTTTGCCCAAAAAAAGCCTTTCACCATGTATGTTTTTATTTTTGGGGTGAAATCCCCCTTAACTCCCTCAAAGGACGATTTCAAAGCAAAACTCCAAGAGAAAGAAAAGAAAAAAATCACATGCTTTTTTAGTAAAGACTCTCAGTTAGGCTTGTTTTTTTTAGCAATAACCTTTTTGGGGCAAAATAAAAAAGATAAATTATTTTAAAAGGGGCTACCAAGCATGTAATTTTTCCAAGCAAGCATGGAAGAGTATTTTTGAAGTTCCAGTTGAAAGAAGCTATCAGTTGCATGAATATTTTCACTCCAATTGACATTTTTGACAAAATAGGCACACTCGAAAAGGCATTTCTTAATGGCTCATGCTAATTTTAGAGCAAAATTTAGTTAAATGCATGAAATCAAATTAATTTCACTAGAAAAATTCCTAGAAGATATTTTCAGTGTCTTACAGTAGCAAATTTACTAATTTCATCCTGAAATGCATACGTAGCATCTATCATTCCCAAAATTAGCTGTTAAATAGTCAAATTGTGCCCTTCAAGTTAAAAAATAGCTTAGCATTATATTCAGGGAATATTTCTAGTGTAAGGGTGTTATTGGTAGTTAAATATATCACGAAAAATCATGCTAGGTGATAGAACCAAGGAGCACATTCACCCGTATTTATCAAGGCATACCACATACATTAAGTTAGGTAGTTGGTGGTACAAATTATAAATTGGGTGAACTAGAAGCTTGCAGATAAAGAAATATCAAGAGTATTTTTCTAGAGAATTGTAGGATCATCATTCAACTTGTCTGAATTGTTAGTTCATTATAGAACTGACAAAGTGCTAAATTAAAACTATCGAAGGACAAATATGGGGAAGAAAGCTATCGAGACAAAGAAAACGTAAAAAAAAGCAAAGGGAGGCAAGAAAACTAAAAAATCCAGGAGAAAAAAAGATATAGATCTTGATCCGTATTATGATGCTATGGTTCAGATTGGTGACTGCATCATTTTGAACAAGGGCATCAAAAAATTATGTCGGGATGTAGAAGTTGCTATCAGACAAGTCTTGATGCTAGAAATCGCATTGGCTATTGTGTATCATGCATAAATTTTTGGTACCTCTGTACACATGTTCATGCTTACCCAAAACTGTTGTTGGCTATTGCAAAATTTTATAACCCCACCACAAGAACTGTTCAAAATGCAAAGGGGGATAAATTATTCAGTATTTTATCTAATGTATTTAGAGAAGCATTTTCTTACGAGGTGATACTTTCTCCAGATATTATGTTTAGAAAGTTAAGTATCAAGGAACAAAATGAAAGATACCAATCAACTATGACATTGCACCAGTTCATGGAAAATCAACTGATAAAGATGCCCCAATTTGGAGAGTTGTCTTTGCCAAATTCCTTGATTTTTTTCAATATTCCATACATGTTTTTTATGTTGTCCTAGGTGATTGGTCTTCCTACTGATTCTATAGTGCAAAAATAGCAAGCGACACTTATATAGTGTATTTCATAGGTAGAATTCTATGCTCCAATAGTAACGATAGCGAGCACGAACCTAATTTTATTTTACTGGTTGGATTGCATGGCTCAAAGAATACATGTTTAGTTAGAAATAGTGCAGAGTGGAGAAGAGTTAGTGTTCATATATTCTTAACTTTTATCCTGGTATTTCTTTTTCTACATGCACCAATTCTTTTTATTTATAGCTCTTAAGCAAAATGATGAAGCAAATAGGAGGTTGCTAATTTATTTATGGACTCTGAGTTTATCCAGGAAGGAGTCATAATATAATTTCAATCGAATGTTCTTGGTCCCCACCCTTGAGCTTATTTTCGGTACATGTGAGAGAGTGCCAAGGGTGATGAGGGAGGAGGTTGTTATGAACGAGAAAGGTGATATTTTCTTGTTTATGCAAGGCATCATTGTGTAAATTTTTAACTTTATTAGCAAGTCATTTCTCCTTCCATACTTTGCTACATAGCATCTTTTTGCATTGGAGGTTGCCCACCAAAGTGATTTCATTAATCATGTCTATGGTGTGGGTCGAGGGAAATGAACCACATTTACCATACCCTTTTTGCCTTTAGTGATATTGAAGTAAACCAGGTTGAACAAAATTAGTTGATTACTGAAACCCTCTATAACCCTGACTTGGTTGAGTTAACCTAGTGGTGGAAAATTTATTTTTTACCATGGGTCTAAAACAGGCTGCACAATCTAATTGGCATGTGGGTCCCACCCATTGGGCTAGTGGCATCAAAATTAAATAGCACAGGTCGGACGTTAATGCTTACAATCACATTGCCCCACTAATTAAATTATTGTTATGAAATCACCTTTTAATTAAAAGGACACTTAAAAAATTAAAAATAAAGGGGCATTTTTAGATTTTAGAAAGAACATGCAAAACCACACAGTGCCATGGTAGCCAATTTTTAACTGGGAATAAATTAGGGATCGACACTCCATCTTCGCTCATCATGAAATATTGCCACCAAAATGGTAACCCACTACCACACCAAATATCAGAATCAATGGGGACCTATGTGCAAATTTGTATCTTCATGTTAGGGCTCGACTGCAATAGATAAGACCAGTACTGCTATGATGGCACTGGGTTATTAATCCTCCTACACCACTACCATGTCACGCGAGTCTCCCAAGTAGCAGAATAAATAGGTTTAAACTTAAGATTTGAACAGTCGCAAGCTCTTGATTGTTCCACGCTCCACGTCATTGGCCCAATTAGATATAGAAGTCAATGTAATAGCACATTAACAGACATGGAGCTTAGTGACAATATTTGAGTTTGAGTTCTAAACCTCCTATTGCCAACAACAATGCGGCCTCATCCGTAGCAAAAACAAATTGCACATCATGGCAAATCATGTTAACATGGACTTGCGTGTCTTCGTGAAGGTGATCTTTTGCAAATTTGAGATCAAGCTCACTGTATAATATTCATGCTTGTCCATCCAGTTGCGGGGTCCACCAGTACTCCATGTGAACTCTATATGACCACGAACACCATCCTCATCTCCCTTAAATAAGAGTCCATGTGCAATACCAAAGCATAAATCATACCATCAAATGCCAGAAAATTTTATCTAATCTTCAAGAATCTCACAGTCCAGCATAATGTTACAACAAGAACTCTGCCACCACTCAGAACTCCACCACAACATTTAGAATTTTATGTTTGTGCAACAGTAAATTGGGCTACAAAGAAATACCAGATATGCGAAATATTGGATCCTCTAAATATGCCTTGTTTGCCATGATTTCTAAATATCGAAATACAACATGGTTTTAAAATTTCTCATGTAGGAAAATTTCTCATGGTGCCAGCCTTACAACATCGCACTGTCATAGTACTGCCATACTCGTTGGATTCTTGGTGTGAGTAGCAACATGGGAAGCCAATAAATATTGAATCTTCGATTTCAACTCCAGAAGGAACTAAATATGTGGGCTCCATACAAGGGTCCAAAAAAATAGGTCTTGAACATGAATATTGTGTGATCACATGCACTGAAACAAGAATAGTAGAATACAACATACTCTTTCACTTGTAATAGCCTACAATCTATCTCGTGGGACACCTTCTGAATGAGTGGGGGTGGTTGCACTACTTCAAAAAATAGTTGTTACACCCAACAAATCCTACACATTTTCACCTTACAACAATAGCAACAGACTTCACATTGGATTGCTTTGGGTACCACAAGCTCCACTTATTCTCCCACTCACAATAGTTGCACAGGGCTAGTATTCCATCCAATAGGTGTCACCAAAAATCTATTGCCATATTTCCACAGGGTGGACCAAAGCCATCTACCAATATTAATATGAAACAAATAAATAACTGCTAGCAATTGAAAGACTCGGGCGCAAAAATATTTGCGCCAAAGTTTTGGTGCACTGCTCACTTGCGCCAAGATTTTGGCGCATGACCTAAGTGCACCAAAGGTTTGGCGCACTGTCCAAGTGCGCCAGAGTTTGGGCGTATGGCCCAAGTGCACTAAGGGTCTGGCGCATGATCCAAGTGTGCCAAAGATTGGGTGCACGGCCCAAGTGTGCCAAGGATTTGGCACAAGGATCACTTACGCTAAGGCTTGGGAACAAAGAAGGGTTGCACCTTGGCTTGGGTGCAACTAGGGAGTGCACACGGGTTTGGGCGCATGATGAGATTGCACCTCACTTGGGGTGCACAGGCAAACAATTACATCGAACTGGCGCAAACAGAATCTGAGGAAGAACGAGATAAAACTTGTAAATCAAAAGATAAACTTTATTGATTCAAACAGACTGCAAGATGCAGTTTTACAATGCAAGATTTTACAGATACATTTGCAAGCAAGATTGCAGGATAACCACATGAGGAGTTTCCTGGAGATTGCTGCTCCGACTCCTCTACTCTACTTAGCAACTTTCCTCGGATTCCTTCTCTTCCTCAATATGTTTTCTGAAAGACCACTCCGCCTTTTATAGCTACTGACATGCACCGCATTAGGGTTTTTGCCCACTCGCCGAATTGCAGCTACTGGCAATAACTACGCACACTTGTAGAATACGATGATTGGATTTGCGGGTTATCCGACCTGTCAAGGCATCAAATCTGGTTTAATTTTCTAACAACAATCAGTAAACTTCGGCGGCCAGTAGTTAGATTGGCGAGTGCCATTGGGAGATCGTTCTGTATGGAATTACTTCGGCCTCCTACGTTGCAATAGATATCAGATCTCAAAAAACACCACACACCATCACGGACTCCTTCAGCTCCCATTGTTCTTCTTCGGACTGCATCACATCAAACTGCACATCATGAGCCAGGCGATCAAACTGCACATTTCTCAACACTACATGCTACATGGAGGAAGATGATGTCTGTGATGCGGCAGAGATTTTTCGTCTTTCATCATTTGTGATGATGGAAATTATTTTACGTACTCCTACGTCGTTCGCACGCAGCATTAACCTCTCTTGCCGGCATCGTACACAAAAATAGCACATACTTTCCGCCATGTAGCTCAACTCGATCATGGAAATAAAACACGGTGGTATCCACATTAAAACCACCCTAAAGACACATGATAATGAAGTGTAAGATGATTGAACTATTGCTAAGGGCCACGACTTCACTGATCCTAGCCAAAACATCTTAGCTCGCTTTGACGCTACGGCAAAATTCAATCACTGAAGACGGATGAAAAATACACCTTGACAATCTTCAAACGAGGCTCCCACTATTTTAATGAAATATGCTACGACTCTCTCCACAAGGAGATCCAGCGGCAAAGAGGCCGTATTTTGTGTGATGCAAATTACGGATCTCAACTATTGCTTTACGCTTTGTCATCGCCAAGAGGAGGAACAGTAATTTACAACTGCACACCATGTTTCGCTTTGTTTTCATAAAAAAACATTGCGATGGCAATCACCGATAAGCAGCAGTGATAGTGAACGCTACACTTGACCGTCAGTGCAACAGAAGTCTTGCTTTTCTCACTTGATGCCATAGACAATGCTAACGCTACCCCTCCTATTACCAAATTTCAATCTTCCATTCTTGCGCACAACCTCAACTCGACCTTAGCTTTGTGCAGATGTGGCGAGTTATCTTAAGCACTGTCCAACCACAAAAATTCAAACTCAGACTCGAGGCCACCATCCTGCAACAGAATATCGAATAAAATATTGTCTCGTCTTTCCGGATTTTGCTTGATAATGGAGCCGAAAACAAATCAACACGACACCGACACTTGGATCTGGCTGCTTTGAAAAAAGACACCACCATATCAACTTTATGCCACTAGTGCCTCCTCGCCATCATCAGCATGGATTCAGGTGTCCGACTTATTTTCACAAACAATAGCAAATCTTGGATAAACATGGAGTAGAAAAACTTCCCCCTCTGGAATCTCTTAAAGTAATAGTGTGAGTAAACAACAGGGAGTAAACACGTCTCCACAGTCTCCACAGTGTTACAAACTGCAATGCTCCTTCGGTACGAACAAAGTTACTGGGATCATCTAGTTAAACATTGTGCCGAAAACTTCCCATGGACCAGTAGGCTTATGAAAAAACACAGGAAATATTAAATAATTATATGCTTCAGCTGCATTTTCTTCGGTTCAATGCATTTTCTTCGGTTCAAACAACAGTGCGTCTTGTCCAATCAAGATCGTGAATCCCAGAAATAAAGGTAAATTTGAAGATTTTAATTTTGATTTTCTTTTTGCCGAAGTCCGGGAGCGAAGTGCGAATGGCGAAGGGCGCAAGGCGAAGGGCGAAGGAGGGAAGGTGGAAGGGCTCGAAATCGGACTGCGTAGCCAAAGACGGGCTGCACTTCTGACAACTGCGCAAATGGGCTACGCAAGCGAAGTTTGCGCAGTCGGGTTATGCACAGGGATTTGTGCGCAGTCGGGTTGCGTACATGGACTTGTGTGCAGTCGGGTTGCGCACGAAGTAAGTGCTAAGTCCGGGAAGCACACGGTCAATGCCTAACTGCGCTGGTCAAAGACAGTGAAGTCCGACTTCACTACGCAGTCGGGTGGACAGCTCCAGACTTAGCCAAATTTTTGCCTTGAGAGCTTTTGCTGTCCGGAGGCTTGCGCGGCTACGGCGTTCGCTTCCCTGGCTTGGGAAGAACTGTACAGGAGGAGAAAAACACCGAATTTGAATGCAATATTTTAGATCTGAGCTCAAACTTATAGAACCCGAAAGAAATTGCTCTGAGGCGATTATACAGACAACAAAATGATTTTGTGCCGACAAAGATAACCGCAAACCCTATAGATGCCTTAAAAAATAGCAAATTTTATTCATATAAGACGAGGGTTACAAAAGTCCTCAACTGAGGAAGACTAACATCTGCAAACTAAAGCTGCAGGATAAACTGAGATGAAAAACAAATGTCAAGTCTGCTGCTCGGACATTAAACAGATGAGCCACACTACTCACTGAAACGATCTCGTCTCCTACTTTGTTGTTTTTCCAAATTACCTCCCGCTCTCCTCTCTTTCTCTGCTCTTTTTCCACTCACTTGTTTGAAGACCCAAACTGCCTTATATAGCCACGGGGAGAGGAAGATACGGTTTGTCCTCTGACAGGTTTTGACAGACCCTCAACTAGGGTTTCTGACCAATCGTCGAACTGACATTAACTTCTGCGAGAATCGGATCTGTCAGACGTCACATCTATCAAAAGGCACGTGCGACGTCAAGTCAAACTTTTGTCGGGATCCTCGACTGTGCGAGTGCAGTCCGACTTAGCCCAAGTTCGGAGCGCAGTTGGGTGGAGGCGTGAAATCTGGATTAATATTTCTAACACCCTCCTTTAAGCCTTATTTCACGAGCGCTTTGACTCCAAGCCGCTCTCGCAATTTGCTGAAGTCTTCCTCCTTCAAAGGCTTCATGAAAATATCTGCCAACTGCTCCTTGGATCTGCAAAACTACAGTTGAATTTCTCCGGACTTCACCAACTCTTTGATGAAGTGATAATGAATATCGATGTGCTTCATTCGACCATGGAACACGGGATCCTTTGATAGTGCAATGGCTAAATTTTTATCACAAAAAATTATTGTCATGCCTTCTGAGGGATAGTTTAGTTCACTTAGAACTCTTCACAGCCAAACTTCTTGGCATGCGACTGATGTGGCAGTGACATATTCTACTTCAGTTGTGGACAACGCAATGATGGGTTGCTTCTTGGACGCCGATGAGACTGCCCCTGATTCAATATGGAAAACATACCTGGAGGTGCTCTTTCGATCGTCGATGCTGCCAACCCAGTCACTATCTGTGAAGCCCACTAGTTCTAACTGGTTCTATCTGGCATAAAATAGGCCATTGTTACGTGTCCCATTGATATAGCACAAGATCCTCTTGCCTGCTTGCCAGTGCGTGTCCTTCGAAGTCTCCATAAAATGACTGATCAAACTAACTCCGAACATCAGATCCGATCGAGTTGCAGTCAAATACATTAGACTGCCAACTAGCCTCTTGAACAGGGTTGGATCTACATTCCTCCTTGAATCCAGCTTACTCAGATTCAAACATGTGGCTATAGGTGTGATGGCAGGTTTGTTGTCCTCCATATTGAACCACTTCAGGACATCCTTCACATACTTGCCCTGAGAAATGAAGATGCCATCTGTCGATTGGTCAACTTCAATGCCAAGAAAATACTTCATCAGCCCTAAGTCCGTCATCTCGAACTCCTTCATGGTTGTTCTTAACTGAGCAAATAGTGTTGTGTTGTTGCCAGTGTAAATTAAATCGTCCACATACAGGCAGACGATTATGACCTCACCTACATCATTTGTCTTCATGTACAGGGTGTGCTCGTATGGGCATTTTACAAACCCATTTTTATGAAAATAACTGTCAATCCGATTGTACCAAGCCCGAGGTGCCTGCTTCAAATTATACAGGGCCTTTTTCAACTTTAGGACTTTGCCCTCCTGGCCTTCAATTTCATAACCTGGTGGCTGGTCTATGTAGACCTCTTCCTCCAACACTCCATTGAGGAAGGCTGACTTGACATCCATCTGGTACATCTTCCAACCCTATTGGGCTACCAATGCCTGGATCATCTCGACTGTGTCAAGTCGGGCTACGAGCACATAAACCTCATGGTAATCGATGCCTGACTTCTGCTTGTAACCCTTCACCACCAGTCTGGCCTTATGCTTGTCAACATCTCCTTGGGAGTTGAACTTTCTCTTATACACCCACTTGACCCCAATGGTCTTCTTCCCTACTACAAGATTTATCAGTTGCCATGTATCATTCTTTTCAATGGCTTTAATCTCCTCGTCCATCGCCTGCACCCACTTCTGATTCTGACTTGCATCTTCAAACTCTACTGGATCAACTTTAGTAAAGAATGCAATGTCAAAGTACTCTTCATCTACGTGGATTTGGGTTGCCTCATAGATTTCTTGCAAGCTCCTTGTATTTGCTGGCGTAACCAGGTTCTGGATTCTACTTGCACATGGAGGCGACCAATATGGAGTGTCTGTGCTACTACTGGCATCACTGCTATTGTTGGAGGTTGCAGGTGGCTGCACACTTCCTTCTTCCAAGTCAACAGACTCTACTACTGCTGGCTCTGATCGGCCAGTCTTTGACTTCTAGTTCTAGGCTTCATCTTTAAGAAACTTCACATCATAGCTGATGATGAGCTTCTTCGTCATAGGGTTGTACAACCTATATGCCTTTGCCTGCTCACTATACCCTATGAAAATGCACTTCTCATCTCTATCATCCAAATTTTTGCCACTTCTCTTTTGGAACATGTGCATATGCAATGCACTCGAACACATGTAAGCGAGCCACACTTGGCTTCACACTGCTCTAGGCCTCTTGAGGGATTTTGTCCTTCATGCCTTTGGTGGGACATTTGTTCAGTAGGTAGACTGCACATGTTATAGCCTCTACCCAAAATTCATGCAGCAATCCCTTCGCCTTCATCATGCTTCGTGCCATCTCCATGATGGTACGATTCTTCCTCTCAGATATGTCGTTCTGTTGTGGTGTGTATCGGGTAGTGAACTGACTTCAAATTTTGTGCTGCTTGTAGTATTTATGGAATTCATTAGAGATGTATTCACCTCTGCCATTTGTCCTGAGAGTATTAATCTGATATCCGCTCTGTCACTCCACCAGAGCCTTGAACTCTTTGAATTTGGCAAATGCTTCTAACTTCAGCTTGATGGCATAGATCCAAGTCTTTCGGATAAAGTCATCTATGAACGTTAAGAAGTATTTGTTACTAGCAAATGTGCTGGTCTGCATCAAACCGCAAATGTCTGAGTGCACCAACTCTAGTGGCTATGATGCTCTCCAATACTGACCGGAAGGGAACGAATCCCTATGTTGTTTGTCGACTAAGCAGCCCTCACAAACTTGATTTTCTTGCTCTATCAGGGATAAACCCTTCACCATCTGCTTCTTATGCAGTTGATTTAGGCCACTGAAGTTCAGGTGACCAAATTTAAGATGCCACAGCCAAGTAGCATCTTTCACAACTGCACTCAGAGACATCAATGATTCATTCTGAATCTGCAGTGGAAACATTTTTTTCTTTGTCATGGACACTATAGCAATCTGCCCATGTGACTTGTCTCTGATGGTGCAAGCTTCATATTTGAACTGGATTGTATGTTCCTTCTGCACAAGCTGTCCAACACTCAGCAGGTTATGCTTTAGGCCAAGCACATAGTAGACATCATAGATCTGCTTTCGTGCATCGTGCCTGATGTGAATGAGGATCTTTCCTTTCCCCATTAAGGGAACCTTGTTGTTGTTCCCCATATTCACCTCAGACTGGAATGTTTCATCTAGTTGGGAGAACATCTCCTTGTTCCTCATCATGTGGTTGTTGCACCCATTGTCTAAATACCAGATATTCTTCTAGCACTCCTCAATGTTGCAAGTCAACAACACATTTCCTCCTACCGCATTTTTAGTTTCATCCATGTAATGGGCTTGCTGCTGGTTCTCCTTGGCCATCCATTTTTTGCACTGTGAGATGTAATGGCCAAACTTCTTGCAAAAATAGCACTGGACCTTTGACATGTCCTTCTTCTGACCAGATCCAGCTTGATAATTTTTTGAACTGTCTCTTCCACCTTGCTGATGGAAATTATAGTTGGTCTCTCCTTCACTAGGGTTTGATCGTCCTCCTTGCTTGTTGCCTTTCCCATGCCTGCCTCTACCTCTTCCTCTGTGAGAACTAAAGGCGTCATGGTGGGAATCTTATCTACCATTGTCTCAAAATTAGACCTGATCTCTGAATGCTTACTCTAGAGAGGTCTGAGGTGAACGGCTCAACCTCTGTTTATGTGTCTACAATGAACCCATGAGCTCGTCTGTCGAGAGGGTTGTCAGATCCCTCAACTATTCGATTAATATCACAACCAAGTCAAACTTGGCAGGCAGAATTTTGAGAATTTTCTCCACGATTCTCTGGCTCTACACAATTTCTCCGTTCAACCGCATCTAGTTGATAATTTCCGTTGTTTGGGTGAAGAAATCACTAATGGACTCAGACTCACTCATCTGCAGATTTTCAAACTCCCTCCTGAGCATCTGCAGCTTCACCAACTTTACCTTATTGGTGCCCTGGTACGAGCTGGCCAAAATCTCTTAGGCCTACTTCGCCTTGGTGGCTGATGCGATCCGTAGGAAGATGGAATCCTTGACCGCTTGCATGATGTAGAAGAGGGCCTTCTGGTCCTTCTTCGTGTTCTCTTTTAGCAGGTTCTTGTCTGCTTGAGAGAGGGCGGTCAGTGTTGCTGCATCTACCAATTCTGGGTAGCCGTTCTTGACTAACTCCCACAAATCTTGAGATCCGAACAAGATCTTCATATGGATGCTCCAGTAATCGTAATTCTTCCCGTTGAAACATGGGATCTGCAACTGCAATTTTTTGCTATTGGAAGCCACTCTACTTCAGTCTTCGCATCAAGGGATCAGTACCTCTGATACCAATTTGAAGATTTTAATTTCAATTTTCTTTTTACCGAAGTCTAGGAGAGAAGTGTAAAGGGCGAAGGGCACAGGGTGAAGGAGGGAAGGTGTAAGGGCCCGAAGTTGGACTACACAGCTGAAGACGGGTTGCAATTTTGACAACTGCGCAAATGGGCTACGCAAGTGAAGTTTGTGCAGTCGGGTTGCGCACAAAGACTTGTGCGTAGTCAGGTTACACACAGGGACTTATGCACAGTCGGGTTGCACACAAAGTAAGTGCTAAGTCCGGGAAGCACATGGTTAACGCCCGACTACGCTGGTCAAAGGCAGCGAAGTCTAACTTCGCTGCGCAGTCGGGTGGACAGCTCTAGACTTAGCCAAATTTCTGCCTTGAGAGCTTTTGCTGTCCGGAGGCTTGCGTGGCTACGGCGTTGGCTTCCCTGGCTTGGGAAGAACTGTACGAGAGGAGAAAAACACCAAATCTGAATGCAATATTTTATATTTGAGCTCAAACTTATAGAACCCGAAAGAAATCGCTCTGAGGCGATTATACAGACAACAAAATGATTTTGTGCTAACAAAGATAACCGTAAACCCTACAGATGCATTAAACAACAAATTTTGTTCGTATAAGACGAGGGTTACAAAAGTCCTCAACTGAGGAAGACTAACATCTACAGACTAAAGCTACAGGATAAACTGAGATGGAAAACAAATGTCGAGTCTGCTATTCAGACATTTAACAGATGAGCCACACTGCTCACTAAAATGATCTCGTCTCCTACTCTGCTGTTTCTCCAAATTACCTCCCGCTCTCCTCTCTTTCTCTGCTCTCTTTCCACTCACTTGTCTGAAGACCCGAACTGCCTTATATAGCCGTGGGGAGAGGAAGATAGGGGTTGTCCTCTGATAGGTTCTAACAGACCCTCAAATAGGGTTTCTGACCAATCTCCGAACTGGCATTAAATCGCTGAACTGACATTAACTTCTACGGCGATCGGATCTGTCAGACGTCACATCTATCTGAAGCCACGTCCGACGTCAAGTCAAACTTTTTGCCGGGATCCCCGATTGCGTGAGCGCAGTCTGACTTCGTCCAAGTTCGGAGTGCAGTCTGACTTCGTCCAAGTTCGGAGTGCAGTTGGGCGAAGGCGTGAAATCTGGATTAATATTTCTAACAAAATTAACCGGACAAGGCTGGACGATCCGTCACCACTACGCTATCTGGAGATCGTTTTGAAAGAAAGCTTTACTCCAAAACAACGAGCATCTTCAGAAAACCTCTTCCTTTCAGCTGGCATTTTTTATTGATAAAAAAAACCTTACTGTAAACACCATCCAAACTATTACGTCCACCTAAATGAAGCCAAAAATTGAACCAGATCCAGCTGCACAGCCTCATATTTTCGCAGGATCCAACCCTGCTGTCCTCTTCGCAGTGAATTTAACACCAAAAAAAAAAAAACAGCAGCACCCATGGCAAAATTCTTCGCGGCTACGCTTTCAAAAACAATTTCGTCTTCTACATAGCTTCCACGCAAGCTTCAACGAGCCTTCCACACGAGCTTCAACAGATCGCTCGCGGAGGTTAAAATTAAATGACAAAATCAACTTCATGAAAAAAATAGTCAAATCTCCATTAGAACAACCAGTTTAAAAACAGTCATTAAAAGCAAATAATGGCCATCAAATCTCCTTAAAGATATATTATCTATTAGCGCGACTTTGAATTAGTCTGCCTGCGAACCAGAGTTGGGGTGCCGCACAACGTTGGAGAGGCAATCGCGGGCTTTGTTGAAATTATTTCTGGAGTTACATACCTCCGAGCGGAACAACAAAATCCTTTATTGCTTGATAGGAAACTGCCGTTGTATTTGGCCTGCTAGAACCGCAAATTTTTTAAAAGATATCCCGCACCGTATTTTGTTATCCATTCAACATCAAATGGCTATAACTTCAAAAAATGGTCTGCACTTTTTTTTTTTTGAACGCCTGTCACATTCCAATGCGTCTAAACTCCGCAATCAGCTTCTCAGAATCTGGGTTTCACAGAAAGAGAAACCGAAAATTTTCAACCGCAAACAGTAACTCCTTCACCTTGTATCGTGGTCCCCATAACATAAAATCCACCTCGTCAAGTCCGCCACATTTCTCTCTCAGCTGGAGTTGCTGAACCATCACTGTATTCTGTTATTGCACGTTGCTTCTCGCTGGTTTGTCGTAGGGCTGATAAATCTCAAAACTCCTTTTACTGTTGAAAGCCTTGACGGAAGCTATGTGGAAAATCATAGTACGACTGGAGGCAATAGCTGGCAGGGATTTTCTCTGACAGATTCTCATTAGCGATTCTAACAAACAGTTGATCATTACCGATGATCCGGTTTAGGAATCTGATTTGACGTAACAGCAATACATCCTCTGTAATGTATTACTACAGTCTGATTGGTAGAAACGGTTGCAATTTGTTTTGCCTTGTCAAAAAAATGCGCCATGAAATCCCGTCTCTCACTGTAATGGAAGCAGCGATCCGGATGAAGCATAGCCCTCGATAGAAAAATCACTTGAAATCACTGCAAGCAGCTTCCACAGAGATAATCTTCACGGGGCCACCAATGGATTTTTCAAGTGTAAACAGTAAAGGGTGCAGTGGGGTCTTTGCCAGAAACATCTCCAATGATGGCTCACAATTCATAGTGGCACTTCATTACCATAAAAAATGGCCATCGACTACTTCAGCACGCGAACACTTTCAAAGCGCAAGAACCATGTGACGGTGCCCCAGGAGAAGAGAAAATATACAAAAAAAGATCTTGTACTGCGGAGTTTGACTCCACATCTCCACCTCTTCAAAGGAGCCGTGTTTACAGATTGGTCCAAGGGTAGCTTCGACTGCGATGGAAGAGAAAAAATATGCCAAAACAAATTCCGACCATTGCTGCAAATGTAATCACCAAGTCACCAAATATCTCACCAAGCACGCAGATCTGAAATGGGTTGTGATGAGCTCTAGAAGTGTGCGCTTGGAATATATATCCTACGTTTGCCTCCACCACCAGTGGTGCACAAGATAATGGAATTCACTCCAAGATAGAAGTAAAATGGCAGTAAAACAGTTGCACACCATCACCATTAACACCATTATCATCGCGAGTGTCATGGCAGAGATGAATAGATTGACGAGCAGAGATGAATAGATTGACGAGAACACCCTGGTGAAAGAGGTGAAAGTCGCATGATCTTGGATGGGCTGGATCCAATACAAGGAGGAAAAAATTATTTCTTAAAACATGAATACCGTAGAAAAAATAGATCCGGCAGCATTGCAGTTCTCAAAAAAAAAATCACAGCCACTAGATTCTTTGGATACCTAAAAAAATACTCTAAAAAAAACTAAAAAATTAGCTCCCAAAATTTAAATTTTTTTTAACCATTTGGTTTTTGATCCATCAAAAGATGGAGAGCATACTCATTCTGTTAAAAAATTAAAAAAATTGGGAGGAGAAAAAAAAGGGGAATGGAAATTCCTCCATCAGGAAAATCTCCTCAAACTCATAGGGTAGGGAAAGTTTGCTCTAATACGATGTTAGAAAATAGAATAATTGATTGATTATTTCATGAGATCAGTTATGCATAAATAACAAAATTGATCTCCAATGAGTCATTGGATTACAACAACCTAATAGATTTGATCTAATTATAACTAGAAGTTTATCAATCTCAACAAGAGTGATAACTTAAACAGAATATCCTAGTAGAACTTAAAAGATACTCTAACGATAAAAGCATAGTGAAAGAAATGCAAGGGGATAGCAATAAAAATAAAAAGTAAGGATACCAACAAAAAAGAGAAGAAAAGGTAATGAATCCAATTTATTTCATTGGCTAAAATAGGTGAAGAAGGCGTTAAGAGGATTTCACAACAAAAATAGTGAAAAGAAAGAAGAATATTTTTCACCCCATTGCATTCAAAGTCAATTTCACCCTAGAAAGGGGGTAAAATTCATTTTCACCATTATTTTGGGTGAATTACTATTTCAAGATGATTTTAGAGCAAAAGTGATGAGTTGGGGTCATTCAAGCAAAAGTTGCACTGGTCAAAGATAAATTTGCAATGAAAAAAGTGCTTGCTAAATCAATTACACACCTCTCCAAGAAAACTTTATGATTTCATCCCATTTGGAATGAAAGCATTTATTTCACCCAATTTGGAGCTAAAGTATGAAAAAAACATCCTCATCCACATGTCACAGTCAATTTCACCCTAGATAGGGGCGAAATTCATTTTCATCCTCCTTAGCAGCAAAACTAATCATTTTTGCCCCAGTTCTTGGCAAACATCATTTTTGCTTCACTTTCTGGCAAAATTTCTCTCGAAAAAAGAAACAAAGCGAGTGAGCCTCATTTTTAGGTGAAATTAACTAGATTGAAGATGAAAGTACATTGATGAATGAAAATACCAAAAGAACTTCCATTTTCACCTACAATTGTAATGAAAAGGCTTTTCATCCCATTTCTCTAGTGAAATCAATTATTGCCTTGTCTTAGCAAGGTTCTTTTCGAAGACACCATTGTTGCAGATATTTTTCAAAAAAGGCTTGAAATTGATAGAATTTTAATTCATTGAGGTAAAAAAATCAATATTTCCAAAATTTTTGCTGAAGGGTTACCAACGTTAAATGTTGTGCTCTTTATTATGGTACGATCTTGTTCATTTTTGAGGCACCATCCATTTATTTCGCTTCTTTTTAAAATAAAGTTAATTTTCAACGGGTCTTCCTGGTGAAGATAAAATTCTGAGGTGCAAGACGACAAAGCGACAACTTAGATTTAATGCACGAGCTCCTTATTTTCATGCGATATTGGTGTGTTTCGATGCACCAACATCTGGAACGATTTATATCATCCATTTTTACCGATTTCCTAGGTGCACTCCATAAAAGAGGGATCACTGCAACCCTAAAGAATGTTCTAATTTGAGCATTGTTGCTATTGAGGAGAGAATTGCTCTTGTTGGTCTTTGATTAGTTAACATTTTTTTTTTTTTATGTGTATTTAATTCCAAAGGTAAAATCCTCTATAAATACTAAGAATTTCGATGTAAAAAGAAGAGGATAGACACTCTGCCAAAAAAACTTTGAGTTCTCTACATCAATAAAAAAAGATTTGGCTCTAGTTCCTGAATCAGTGTTGCATGTAATTATTTTTTGCTTATCATTTATGTTATGTTCGTGAATTCAGCATGATTGAATTTAACTCCTAATAGATAATTGAATGTTGAAATATTTATTGTAAATCATCTCTACAAGTTGTAAATGGTTCCTATATTTTTTTATGTTACATGCTAATTAAAACTTGATTTAAATTTTAGTTGCTAGTTTATCCCCACCTTACATTTCTTGCTCATAGCCATATTTTTTATTTCTTATTTATATTTCCCGTCTCTTTCTATTACCCTAAGATTATAACGATTGTTAGATTAGTATGAAAACCATCCCTCTTTGAAGATTGGCACGAAGGACATCTCTTTCCTTCAACCTTTCAATGTTGGTCGGCTCTAGGGCACACATATGTTATGTACTTAGGCAGATTTATGACCAATAATAATATATTGTAGATAAAGTTCCATGCAATATAATATATCAAAATAATTCTTGTAATCATTTGATATTGAATATATTTGAGTTATATTTGTGAGATATTTTTGTTATTTCAATGTTGTGTTTGATTGTTATATTGTTATTAGCATTTATCTTATTTATATTTGATCTTTAATAAAGTTTTCTATGAGTTAATCTTGCTATAAAGTTAATAGTGGTATTAGAGCCATAGAGTGGTGTGAAAAATCAAAGTGTTGGATATACCATTGTATGAGGAAGTGAAGAATATGTTGTTTGTTGGATGAGTGTTGAAGATTAACTATAAATTATGAGGTGACGATGTTGAGAGCTTTCAAAAGAAGTTAGAAGTGCATGTTAAATAAGGTGAAGGTGAAAATATTGTGTTCGAAAACTGAGAAAGCTATTATCTTAACCTAAGAAATTTGAAGTAAAATAAAAATATTGAAGAAAAATTACAGCAAAGAAAAAGAAAGAAGAGACTAATGAGGTCATCTAAATTGCAACAAAAATTTAGTAAGAAAAATTTACGAGGTAAAGCAGATTTGATTTAAAAATTTAATTTTCTTAAAATCATTTTGAAAAAAAAAAATATTTTTTAAGAAAATAAAATCTCAAGTGATAAGATAATAAGATAAAATATTTCAAATTTTGATTGGTTTAAAAAAAATTAGAGAAATAAAAAAAAATTAATATTTTTATTAAAGATTAAAAAGATATATACTTTGACCAAAAAAAACATACTTTAAAACGAATTGTTTGAAAAAAAAAATTAAAAAATTATATCGAAAGATCATATATATAGGTTAAAAGAAGTGTAAATATTTACTACATCACAAAGAAAATAGCCAGCAGAAAGTAGTATGTGATTTAAAATAAGGACTGCCACAATAGAGTAGCAGTGTTACAATCTAAAAGTTTCATTTATATGAGAAGCAATAATTAAACTAATAGGATCAACCAAAAAAAAAATTAAGAAACATCTAAGGAGTGTCTACGTAGCTCCAAATGTTTTGTATAGAATGCACGAGTCTATCTGAGTCTATCTAAGTACCGACTACACACGTTTTTTTTTCTTTTTTCTTTTCTAAATAAATGTTGTAGCCCGCTGTTAAGCAACGAAAAAAAAAACTATAATCATTCAATTCAACCCATGTGGATACAACCATTCTTTGAAAACTTAAAACACCTCGAAAGAATTGATATTGATTTGACCATTCCGAACAAAGTGCCTAACCATGCTAACCTTCTCCACGGTAACTAAACGTCTTATTTTTTAGATTTAACGGCACCTGTATTTGTTTATGATTTATATGAATATTTGTTTTATATTTGATTAAAAAATTAGAGAATTTAAAATATATTACGTTTATCTATACTTAATAATAATTATTTATTAATATATGTGGTCTTAGGTAGCACCTTGCGATACATAAACTATATTTTCGAGAGAGAGAGGGGCTGACCTCGAAGGGTGCTCCCACCTTTGAACAGCAATTCTTCGTTTGAGACATTTAGCAATTTGTAATTGGCTTTCACACATGATCAGATTTCCATATGAAAGATCCAGGCAATGCAAAGCTATTCGGGATCATAAAGGTCAAATTTGAACAGCTAGCAAACGTCGATGTTAAACTTCCGAGATGATTTCCAGCAATGACATACAACTGTGTGGTGGGACTCCGTATAACCAACCTTAGCCAGCTAAAATCAACGAGTCCCATGAACTAACAAATCCAAAACTTGGCGGTGCCACGTGCCACGTAGGTTGCCTGGTTGGACTACGTATATGTGTATATATACGTATGTATGTGATCCTTCTCTCTTGTGTCCCTCTTCCGTCTCTGTTTCCTTCTGCATCATCCAGCCTTCTCTGTTGTGTCCCCCTTTCCGTCTCTATTTCCTTCCGCATCATCCCCTGCTGAATATTAATACATTCGACATGGAATCTTTGAGCCCTAGCCCTCGCCTTTTCGTGGTTGGCATATGTTTGGCTATAGCAATAGCTTCCTCAGCTCCCACAGAAGTGTACGGCAACTTCATTACAGACACAGATATTATGTATGGAAACGAAAACGTCAATATATTCAACAATGGCCAGGACTTGCAGCTTTCTCTCACTAATTACTCTGGTGGGTATACGTCCCTGTCTGTACGATCTATCTAGAGGAATTCCGGTTTTATGTTTTAACTAACTTTTCACAAGTAGTACATAGCACAATATCTAGGGGTAAGACAATAACACCAAAGATTTCACTCGGGGCGAATATGTTTTGAATCAGGTTCGGGATTCCAATCGAAGGAAGAGTTTTTGTTTGGAAGTTTCGAGATGCTTATCAAGCTAGTGGCAGGAAATTCCGCGGGCACAGTTACCACATTCTATGCGAGGAAGTGAAGCATTTGATTCTTAATTCATATCAGAATGTCATAGTTAGACTCTTAAAAGAGGTGTTATTTTCTTATTGTGTAAGATAATTGCTATTACATGTGCAGTTTTATAGTGGAGGGGAGAATCACAGCGAAATAGATATGGAATTCCTTGGAAACGTTTCGGGTCAACCCTACATCCTCCACACAAACATCTACGCTCATGGCCAAGGTGGCAGGGAGCAGCAATTTTATCTATGGTTCGACCCCACGGCTGACTTCCACAATTACACGATCCTTTGGAACCCTGCGCTGATCGTGTAAGCCATCATCTTCTTTTTCAATTAATTTTCTTATTTATTGGTTTTGATAACCGATATTTCAATTGAATTTTTGTGTAATACTGAAATCAAATTGCCAATATGAATTGGGTTGGATCAGGATTTTAATAGACGGTGTGCCGATCAGAGTATATGGCAACCACGAGGTGGCGGGAGTGCCATATCTAAATAAGCAACCTATGAAAATAGCGTCGACCATATGGGACGGAGATCAGTGGGCCACTCAAGCAGGTCGTATCAAAACTGACTGGTCCAATGCACCGTTTGTGGCGTCTTTCAGCAATGTGAATCTGCAAGGGTGTGCAGCCACTAGGGACGCCAGCACCGGTAACACTAGCGCCGCCACCATTGCACAGTGTTCGAGCAGTGCTCCATATTACTGGTGGAATCAATCACCTTTTCTCACTTTGAGCTACGCCCAGCAGGGAATGCTCCACTGGGTTCGCAACAATTATCTCCTTTATGACTACTGCAAGGATTTCGCATGGAAGAACGCGGAATGCTACCTCAACTATTAGAGAAGAATATTGACTTTGATTTTTGTTCGGAATTCTGTATATTGTATTGGATTCTCATTATCGTATCTGTGTAGGGGATTTCACCTGCATTTCCAATAAATAAATAATTCTTTCCTATTCTTTTTGGTTAAACAGATCCATGCTTTATCACTTATAACTCATGGTAAGCGTCCAACACAAAGTATACTTTTAATTGTATTACTAGATGGATGGAGTTTGATAGAGAGAAGGGCTGGATTCTTGATGAGCGTATTTTGATTAAATATTCTTAGAAAATAAGTTTTTTATTAAATTAATTATAATAGTTTGAGAGAAGGGCTGATTCTTGACGAGGGTATTTTGATTAAATATTCTTAGAAAATAAGTTATTTATTTAATTAATTATAATAACGATAAAATAGTGGTTAGATTTTTTTAAAGTGTTAAAGTTTAAACCTTGGAATAAACTAAATCATAGTTTACATTCATCAAATATTAAACCTATATATATGTATGGAGTTTGAGAGAGAGAAGGGCTGGATTCTTGATGAGCGTATTTTGATTAAATATTCTTAGAAAATAAGTTTTTTATTAAATTAATTATAATAACGATAAAATAGTGGTTAGGTTTTTTTTAAGTTGTAAAGTTTAAACCACAACTTATCTATATTTAGTTTACATTCATCAAATATTAAACCTCTATATATATATATATAATAAATAATATGTTATGTTGGTTATAAATCAGTTAAATTATATTTATTTTGTTTTCTTATGAAAGATATATTTTATTTTTTATTAAATATGTTTTTTATCCTTTGCAAAGTGTTTTATTTTTACGTTCAACTTTTTAAGATAATTTTATTTTTAAATAAAATCTCACTAATATATATAAATTTAAAATATGCTATGTTTGTTATAAATCAATTAAAATACATTTAGTTTGTTTTGAAAGATATATTTTATTTTTTTATTAAATATATTTTTTATCCTTTCAAATTGTTATATTTTACATTCAATTTTTTAAGATTATTTTTAAAAGAGATAAAATCTCACTTGGCTAATTGCCTTAAAAAAATGAATCTCATTTAAACAAAGGTAAATGACACAATTGTTCAAATTATCTACTAACTAATTTTTTTCTTTTCATCAAACATGAATTTGATTTCCTTTTCTACAAAATATATTATTTATCTTTCTCAAAATATTATATTTTTGCATTCAACTCCTTGACATCATTTTTATTGAGAGATAAAATCTCACTTAGTTAATTGCCTTCAAAAAATTAAATCTCATCAAAATATAATTGACCAAATTATCTACTATTCAAATTTTTGTTCTATAGATATGCTCACATTTTAAAAATATTATCTCCAATAACAATTAATTAACATCAGTCCACCCCATATCTAATTTTATTTATAGTATTAATGAAAATATGTGAATCATCCCCAATTGAAATATGTTTTCATCCTTTTTATGAGATTTTATTTTATTTTTTAAATATTTTTAATCCTTATCAAATTATTATATATTTACATTCAACTCCTTGACATCATTTTTATTAATCTCACTCAAGTGATTGCCTTCAGAAAATTGAATCTCATGAGTGCAAAGATCAACAACACAATTATCCAAATTATAAGCTATCTAGTTTTTTTTTTTTATCAAAGATAAATTTCATTTTTGTTCTTATAAAATATATTCTTTATCTTTCTTAAAATATTATATTTTTGCATAAAACTTCTTAACAACATTTTTATTGAGATATAATATCTCACTTAGCTAATTGCCTTCAAAAAATTGAATCTCATAAGATAGGGATGAAAAACATAATTGGCCATGTTATCTACCTAGTTTCTTTCTTTATGGATACCCTCACATTTTGAAAATATTATCTTCAATAATAGTTAGTTAACATCAATCCAAACCCCATATCCATTTTTATTTATAGCATTAATGATAATTTGTGAATCTTCCCCAATTAAAATATATTTTCATCCTTTTCTATTTGCACTTTTGATCCCTATAAAATTTGCCCTATCATCTCATAGATATTTTATTTCTTCATATTCATATGATTATGGGTAGCTAAATAGAATTTGGATTTCATTTTTTTAAAAATAGTCACCTTCACTAGCTCTTCCTTGATTTTCTTTGGAAGAACCATAAAAATTAATTTTGATATACCTAATTTTATATAATTTATATTTTCCTATAGATTGAAGCAAATCCTTTTTGTTAACTCCATTATTCTAGATGATTTTTTTAGGTGTATTCAAATCCTATAGTTAAGATTCTAACATCTCTTTTTCTAAAAAAATAACATGAGAGACAATAATAAGATGCAAAAATTAGGAATAATTTTTAATATTTATTTATAAAATCCTATTATTTTATTCAATCCATAAATTCAAAAAAATAATGGTAAGAAATCCTCTATAAAATACATGTTACTTTGTGTCGCGATATCGCGACATGTTGCTTTGTCGCGGCCAAGGTTGGAAAGGTGTCGCGATATCGCGACATGTTGCTTCGTCGCGGCCAAGGTTGGAAAGGTGTCATGATATCATGACATGTTGCTTCGTCGCGACCAAGGTTGGAAAGGTGTCGTGATATCGCGACATGTTGCTTCGTCGTGGCCAAGGTTGGAAAGGTGTCACGATATCGTGACATGTTGCTTCATCGCGGCCAAGGTTGGAAAGGTGTCGCGATATCGTGACATGTTGCTTCATCGCGGCCAAGGTTGGAAAGGTGTCACGATATCGCGACATGTTGCTTCATCACGACCAAGGTTGGAAAGGTGTCATGATATCGTGACATGTTGCTTCGTCATGGCCAAGGTTGGAAAGGTGTCACGATATCGCGACATGTTGCTTCATCGCGGCCAAGGTTGGAAAGGTGTCACGATATCGTGACATGTTGCACCGTCGCGGCCACAGGAGGAAGCATGTCGTGATATCACGACATGTTGCTTCGTCGTGGCCAAGGGAGGAAAGGTGTCACGATATTGCGACATGTTGCATCGTTGCAGCCAAAGGAGAAAAAGTGTCGCGATATTACGACATGTTGCATTGTCACGACCAAAGGAAAAAATTGTCACGATATCGCGACATGTTGCATGGTTGCAGCCAAGAGATAAAAAGTGTCACGATATCGCAACATGTTGCATCATCACAGCAAAAGGAGAAAAAGTGTCATGATATTGCGACATGTTGCATCGTCGCGGCCAAAGGAGAAAAAGTGTCACGATATCGCGACATGTTGCATCGTCGCGGCCAAAGGAGAAAAAGTGTCACGATATCACGACATGTTGCATCATCATGGCCAAAGGAGAAAAAGTGTCTCAATTTCATGACATGTTGCATCGTCACGGCCAAAAGAGAAAAAGTGTTACGATATCGTGATATGTTGTTTCGTCGTGGCCAAAGGAGGAAAAGGTTTCATGATATCGTGACATCTTGCAACATCATGGCCGAAAGAGAAAAAGTTTCATGATATTGCGACATGTTGCTTCATAGCAGCCAAAGGAGGAAAAGGTATTGCAATATCGTGACATGTTGCAACACTGCGGCCCAAGGAGAAAAAGTGTCGCGATATCGTGACATGTTGCATTGTCATGTCTAATGGAGGAAAAAGTGTCTTGATATCATGACATGTTGCATCATTGCGACCAAAGAGAAAAAGTGTCACGATATCGTGACATGTTGCATCATCGCGGCCAAAAGAAAAAAGTGTCACGATATCGTGATATGTTGCTTTGTCGCAGCCAAAGGAGGAAATAGTGTCGCTATATCATGACATGTTGCAACATCGTGGCCAGAAGAGGAAAAAGTTTCGCGATATTATGACATGTTGCATTTTTGCGACCAAAGGAGAAAAGTGTCACGATATCGCGACATGTTGCATTTTTGCGACCAAAAGAGAAGAAGGAAAAAGTTTCGCGATATCGCGACAAGTTGCATCAACAGTCCAAACCGATCCCCCTGGCAACATCTCACATTGTGTGAACATTGAATCCTATTGGATCATGCCTTAGGCCATTGGGGAAGGATTTTCTCCACTCTTGAATGTCAGATTCACTGTCTCCCCTGTTAGCTAGTTAATGGTTTAAGATATTTGGCTCCATTGCAAATCTTCTTTTACTGTTGTAAGCATGTGTTCTCTCTGACTATGGCTGGGAAAAGTCTCTTCCCATCTTGTAAATGATCTTTGTTTTAATACAAGTTTTTTCAAAAAATTTCAAAAAAAAAATACATGTTACTTTAATTTTGAAATAATGAATCCAATATTTCATCAACATTTTCAATGTGGATGGAGTTGCCAATTATATTCTCATATTTTTCAAAAATAGACCAAATTGTGTTATAAAAAGGATGGTGAGGAAGTAAACGATCTTATTTTTCTCAATCATTCTCATAAAAATTAAATCTAAAATGTTCACGATATCCTCTTATTTGTAGAATCTCTCTTATAATATTCTTACTTTGAACTCTTAAGAAAAGGAATGCTATGACCTTTGACAACTAGAAATTATTCTAAGGGAAATCATTAGGAGTAATAAATTATGATCTCTCTAAATTCTTGTATCTCATTTTGATTAGGTATCGAGCATATTTTGATAGATTCCAAACCAAGACATCCTTCAATGGAAAAATAGGTTACTAATAGATTTCTAATTGTGAACTCTTAAAGTATATTTTGATCTATTAGTTTCTTATGTTCCTCTTCCATGACTAGGTTACTAGTAAAAATTTATGATGTGGAGGTTTTGCTCACATTAGTATATTCTTTGACATTTGGAGGTTTTCAAGCTAGACATACTAAATCCAATGCTTGTCATTTTATATTGAAAAGAGGGGAAAAGGCTTCAACCATTGTAACAACTAAATTCTACTCACTTGGTTGTACCACTAAAATTTCAAGTATTATCACAAGGTATATTTTTTTATTTTCAAACTACAAATTTGTTCATAAGAGTGCTTTCAAGTTCATAGAAAATTAATTCCACCCAATAAAATATTAAAATAAAATTTATTTAGTACAAGTATATTATACCACTTTTGGATTCAGGATTGCTATAGATAGCCACCCAAGTGGATGAGATTGTCCAAATATCATAAAGGTGCCAATAGTGGAGTAGATGTGTCTCATTTAATGTCCTTGTGTTTTAGTATGAGGGTCTATCCATGGTAGGATATTATCCTATAAATATTATAACACCTAGAGAAGATGCTTTATTTTCACATCCCTTAGCATTTGTGAATCCATGACCTATCTGGTCAACTTATTCTATTTTTTAATTATAAGAGTTATCAGCATACATATACCAATGTCTAGTTGATTGTCCCCTACCTAGAGTCAGCTAGAACCATGTCAATATCCTGATCTTGGACTTAATCACACATGCTCACTATGACTCATGATCATTTATCCCATACAAAATACTGAGACTAGACTATCTAAGTCAAATAAACCTGACATTTATCACAATACTATCGAGCAACAATCTAAAGGTGGTATCTCATATCACCCCTTGTTATCAAATCTGACCTAGTCATTTTTTCCTAACTAATTCTGTCAATCTACAATTGCTCCCAGTCCTATTGTGTGCCTACTTGCACCTCAACATAATCAGGTATTTTTTTAAGCCATCCTTTTTTATAAGCAATAACTATAGTTTACCCTTCTCAATAAACTAATTGAGGTTTTCAAGATTATTTCACATGGTTTGATATTTTTTTCCTTCTTTAATGTAGGATTAATTGATTCAACTCTCATTACTAGAGTTCCCCATTCAGCATATTTCTAAACTAAGGTAATCCCTTTTCTTAAGAAATTCAACATCTAAATATTAAAGAAACCAAAAAAAACTATTTAAAGCATATAATAATAAGAGTTTATTTTCCATACTACCCACATTCTAATCAATACCTAAGCTTTTAGCTTTCCCATAAGGCTTCAATCAATTATTATATTGAGTGTTGGTTTGTGTTTCATATTAGACTAGAAAACTTATCTATGCATCCTAAGTACTCATTACAATATTTCAAAAAACAATAATTTTACTAAGAAACATTTAGATCAATGGTCTATCTCAGGTTTTTTTCTTTATAAGTTTTATATTATCAAATTCTCAACCGAGAACAAAGTTCTAGATTATATATAAAAATCCCTAACCATAGTCAAATACCCATAATCAAGTCTAAGTCGGCTAGAGAAACAACATTACTTATAATACTTAGATAATTGGTTAAAGTATCTCCCATTTATTCATTTGTTATTGACTATCATAAAAATATTACCAATAGTTAGTTCATCCTTTCAATAGCAAGTGCTACATCTAAACTCAAACAATTTTACAAGGTGTATAATCAAGTTTTAGTTCAAGGTATTTGATCTATAATCACTTTGCTGGGTTATCTAATAATTTTATATTATAGAGTACGTATTTGATTTCTTCAATAGAGTTACTCTTCAATAACTCGTTTAGCAGATAAATCCAACTTAAATATATTATATACAATGTAATAGGTTCTCACAGATTCTGCTGAGACACAAATATGGTAATAATAATAAATTATAATATATTTATGTTCTTTGAATTCTAAATAATTTCCACATACATACATATTTGAGATTATGTTCATATTTTCTCCTAGAACCTAGATAAAATTACCTAATGATAATCAAATGGTATACATAATTAGATATTATTTTTTGCTTCAATAAAAGAACAATAATTACTCAATTAATAGGAAGTTTATAAGTAGCTTGTAATTGGTTGTCCTTAGCATCTATTGATGGTTTACAAACCACATGCAAGTTTTTTTTATAAACAGAAAGGTACAAAAGATTTTAATAATAACTCAAACACATACCTCCAGCTTGAGGCTTTTCCAAGGATCCTTTATTGAGTTTGCATCCCAATTCCTTTGGTGTTGGTTCAAAAACTTGGTTGCAGTAAGTCCATGTTTCCAGCTACTACATTAGACTCCCAAGCCTATATTTTCTAGTTTCTATGGTGGCCATATGAAGTTAATGTTTTTTCTTTGTTAGCATGGGATCAAATTATGACTCTTCAGTAAATATGCCTACTCATATACCTCATGCATGCATACTTTCATCGAAAAAGAATGCATTTTTAAATATAACAAACACATACGTAAACATTATAATTCCATATTGTAGCATATGTTTATTCACTAATCCATATACCAATACATGTATAATAAGAAATCATACACCAAATAATATTTCATCAATTCCTACCAGCACTACGAGACGTTTCCTTGAACATTAGCTTCTCTTTTTTTTATGTTATGTCATATAATAAAGTGGCTCTTTGTTTTAACTATTTAAGACACACAATGGTATTCTGTTATAGTTTGAGTTTAAATATTTTAAACCATAAAGCATCACAAAACTTTCAACAACATTCACAAGAAATGCACAAACTTTAATCCTTCATATTAAATCACAATATTAAATCAAACGTTTTCAGCAATTGTAAATTCATGATATCATATAGTAAATACACCTGTTACTATTTGAAATATGAATCTAGACATCTTCTATCAGTAGTTATAAACATAACAATAACCCCAATACTAATCGTCTCCTCCAACACCCAAAAAATCCTCTCTTTTCTTTTGTATCTCAAGATAAAGATGACATAACGATCTATCTTGCAATATAATGAATGCACCACTACCCTACATACATCACTTCCGCATTATTCATTTCTTGTGGTGATGGAAGTTATTAAAACCAATCATGACTAGTGCATGCCTCAAATCAACTTTTAACATACAATTGCTTCATGCACACTTTGAATTAAAATATAATAAATCTAGAAAGAGTATTTACCAATATGCACACTCCCTCCTACAATGATATTTTAACATATATTTATAATTTATTTTGCTTTATTTATTTTGAATTTATATAACTATTTCAAACTATTTTCCCTTTTATTTTAAAGTCTATTACTAAATATACAAATCTCTTTAATTTTTAAAGCATACAATAATGTAAAAGATCTCGTGCCTAGGCATTTTCATTGCCAAAGGCTCCCTTGCCCTAGGTATTTTCATTGTCAATCAAGAAATAATATTTTCGAAGCAAGGCTCACACAAACTTAACAAATCATCCCTTAAATCTATATGATATGCATATGTGGTGAGCATTCCACGTACTCATGAGTTGAATCATCTCTTCCCTCTTACCTTTTCCACCAACCAACTCTGACTTATCGAGAGAATGTACCTAATCTTGTATACACAATGGATATCAATAGTACCTTATTATATAAGAAAATGCAATACACTTCATCAATTAATCTATAAATAATGATCATACAATATGGTCGTTACATCCTCCTCCACTAGAAATAAATACAATCCTTATGTTTTATAGCATGGTTAATAAAACTTACAACATTTTCATATATGTATCTAGAAAATACAATAGAAAATGGTATTCATAATTCATACATCATGTAAACATACATATACAAAGCCCATTAGCAGTTTGATCTTGTCTATATAATCATTTACATGATGTTCTACAATACTTAAAACCATATATTCATACACAACCAAAATATACATCAACACATAAGCAAATTACTCTACCCAGTATTCCAAAGCATACACAAACTACTCTACTTAGTATACAGTCTCATGCCCATATGTATATATACATACTTCATCAAATCATATAAAATGTTTTTGTTTTAAAAATATTTATCTACTCAAATAGGTAAGGAAACTATTGCTACATATATACCACATCTTCTCACGTGGAATTTATGCCCAAGTAGTGGGTCCATGGGACCCATAATTACTCTATGCTTCTCTTCCTCATATTCTTGGTTCTAAAACCAAGTATATGAACATGTCAAAATTTAATTTTGAGTGGGTCGATTCTCACATAGATTCTGATGAGAAAAAAATATGGTAATAACAACAAATTATCTTGTTTCTATGTTCTTTGAATTCCAAAGGATTTCCACATACATACATATTTGATATTTTTTTAATCTTTTCTCCTAGAACCTAGTTTAAATTACCTAATGGTAATCAAATGGTATACATAATAATATACTATTTTTACTTCAATAAAAGAACAATAATTACTAAATGAACAGGAATTTTATAAGTATCTTGTAATTGGATATCCTTAGCATCTATTGATGGTTTAGAAACCACATGCAAGTTTTTTTTTTATAAAAAGAAAGGTACAAAATATTTTAATAATAACTCAGATGCCTACCTCTAACTTGAGGCTTCTCCAAGGCTCCTTTATTTTGTTTACATTCCAATTCCTTTTGTTCTAATTCAAAAACTCAGCTACAGCAAGTCCATGTTTCCAGCTACTATAGTAGACTCCTAAGCCTATGTTTTCTAACCACTATGGTGGCCATATGAAGCTTAGGGTTTTTCTTCTTTATCAAGGTATCATATTATGAATCTTAAGTAAATATGCCTACTCATCTACTTCATGCATGTAGAATTCATTGAAAAATAATGTATTTTCAAATATAACAAACACATATGCAAACATCATAATTCCATATTGTTGCATATGTTTATTCCCTTACACATAATACTAGTTCATTTATGAATAATATTATTTTCCTGGTCTAGAGTCACCCTAACAATACAAACATGAATCACTAATCCATATACCAATACATGTATAATAATAAAGCATCCACCAAATAATATTTCATCAATTTCTACCATCACTCTGAGATGTTTTCCAGAACATTAGCTTGTCTTTTTTTATCTTATGTCATATAATAAAGTGACTCTTTGTTTTACCTATTTAAGAAACACAATGGTATTTTGTTATAGTTTAAGTTTAAAGTTTCCAAGCCATACGTACAACATCAAAAGCATCACAAAAGTTTCAAAGACATTCATAGGAAATGCACAAACTTTAATACTTCATATTAAATTACAATATTAAATAAAAAAATTTCATCAATTGTGAATTCATGACAACATATAGTAAATACACATGTTATAATCTGAAATATAAATCTAGATATCTTCTATAAGTAGTCATAAACACAAAAGTAACCCCAATACTAACCATATACTTCAACACCTAAAACATTCCCTCTTTTCTTTGGTAGTTCAAGATAAAGATGACATAATAGTCTACATCACAATATAATGAATGCACCACTACCCTACATGCATCACTTCCACCTTATTTGTTTCCCATGGTGATGGAAGTTATTAAAACCAATCATGACTAGTGCATGCCTCAACTCAAATTTTAACATGCAATTGCTTCATGCGCACTTTAAATTGAAATGTAATAAATCTGGAAAGAGTATTTACCAATATGCACACTCCCTCCTACAACAATCTATTAGCATATATTTATAATTTATTTTATTTTATTTATTTTACATTTATATAACTATTTCTAAATATTTTTCCTTTTATTTTAAAATTTATTACTAAACACACAAACCCCTTTAATTTTTATTGCATACAACAATGAAAAGTCTCCCATACCTAGGTATTTTCATTGACATTCAAGACACAATATTTTTTAAGTAAGGCTCACACAAACTTAACAAATCATCCCTAAAATATTTTTGATATGCATATATGGTGAGAATTCCACATACTCATGAGCCGAATCATCACTTTCATCTTACCTTTTCCACCAACCAACCCTAACTTGTCAAGAGCATATACCTGATCCTATGTAAATAATGGACATCAGTAGTACCTTATTCTATATGAAAAGGTAACGTATTTCATCAATTAATATATAAATAATGATCATGTGAGAGGGTTGTTACAACCATGTACTAGAAAAAAGATTTACCAAATCTCTGTCATTGAAAAATAATCTAATATGTTCTCTAACAAATTACAAAGTATTTGTTATGAATTTGTTTATTAATCCAACGAATATGTTCTCTAATCCATTAGGTATGATTTATTTAGTAAATAATTTTATTGTATTAATAAGATATATATATTTTTATGTAACATTTTCACCCAACTCTTTTCTTGATATTTAAGTATTACCTAGCCAAGTTTTTCCCCTAAGTACAAACTAATAAGCCAATAATTCAGTAATCCTACCCTTATAATATTCCTTCCTTTACAAACCTTATCTCACTTACAAAGAGAAAACCTAATTTTTCCTCATCCTTTCAAGAAAATTTAATTAAATTTTATCAAATTTAGATTCTATACCAATAGGTAATCTCAAAAGTGATACCATATATATAGGGAAAGATTGTGATATAGTCTTTATGACTTGTAGCCTTATAGTCATTGCTAAGAAACTACATTTCCAACTTACCAAGATGATGTTTTTCTATCCAAAATAAAGTACAAAAGATATTTATTCTTTTCTTTATGTGATAAAATGACTACATAAACATATTGATGGAAAAATCTAAAATATCCACAATATTCCATCATAAATCTATAGTAGTGTTAATGAGAATTATCCTTGATTTTCTAGTATTGATTGACTATGTAGCAAATTTATCACAACATGATAATAAAGATTTAAAATTACTCTACCTCATTATCTATGAGACATGACTCAAAAGAAAAGTATCACAAAAAAATTAGAGATAAGATTTAAATTGACCATTTATTGTAAGCTTATTACCTTTGGTTTTTCCTTCTATTTTTGACATTGAGAAATGTCTCTCTAATGCTCTTTAAGAATAATAAATGGATATATAAATAGTGGGTCTCCTTGGGGTTCATTATTTAAAATAGAATATTTTGAAGTGTTATAACAACATCTAATCCATTCACACTAACCTTGATCAAAATCAAACATTTTAAGAAAATCTTGTAGAAACGTCCAACAAACCCTATCATATGTTTTGTTCATATCTCATTTCATGATCATACTTACTTTTTTTATTGAATGAAGAAAATGTATATCCTCTTATGCAATTATTACAACATTGAGATGTTATTAACCATTAAAAAACCACCTTATTAATCTTAGGTAACACAATCTAGAATTATTTTCAACCTATTTGCTATTATTTTTAAAATGAACTTATAAATCATATCACAATGGTTTAGTGGCCAAAAGTCATCAAAATATTATTAGCTATAATTTATAGGAAACCAATACAATAAAGGCTAAATTAATCTCAATTATTGTACTCTTCCTTTTTTGGGACTCTTTAACCATATCCAACATATCACTCTATAATAAATCCAGAATTTTAAAAATAAAATTTTAAGAAACCCAATAGGGAAAAGTGTGTTGATTGGATGGAAGGATACAAATTAATCATGTAGCTTCTTCATATAGTTATTTATCAATATTTTATTTTTTCTCATATGATAATTGATGGAATAATTTATAAAACTCTACCTTGACTCTCCTTATCTTGCCTAATAGTTTACCAAATGCTTTTGAAGCAATTAATTACTTCCTTCTTGACATATTATTCTTCTTGAATATTTCTTTTATCTTGTTGGAAATTTGAGTTATTTTATGTTGTCATTGATGTCACATGGATCACATTTGAGTTTTGGTGGTAAAAGCACTTCATAAAATATCATTTATGATATTTTGGAGAGCATTGATATATACAGGGTTTTTGTGAAAATCAAGGCAAACAAAATAAAAGGTTTTATTTAAAACCATGGATGGAAGATTTGAAATGGTTTTTTCTTAAAACCCAAGTTGGCTTTTTGTTTCATCGAAAAATGTGCCCCGATGATGGAGATATTTAATTTTAAATATTTAGTTTAAATTTTAAATTATTTAAAATTTAAATTTAAATTTAAATTTTAAAATTAAAAATTAAAATAATAGCGCTGATGTCTAGAGAAAGGAGGAAAGGCATATATATATGCCACCAAAATTTTTGATAAGTTCTTGTCCTTGATTTTTGAATGCATTCGAATTGATAATGTAATGTGAGAAGAGCCTATGTGTTGAAGCGTGTGCAAAGAGGAGTGTGAAGGGTTTACGAAATTTGGGTCCGTTGAAGAATCACTTGTGGAGGATAACCAAAAGCATAGGAACCTTTGGCCTAGTGGTTCTTGCATTGTGTAAGAAGCAAGAAGTCCTGTGATCGAGTCTCATCAAGGATGCTTTCTATGTTGAAACACTCGAAGTGTTTTTGAGTTTTTTGAAGGGCACAAAATATTAAGATATTTGTGTTGATTTGTGCCCCTTTGAACATGTCAGGGCGTGTGGCCCAATGGTGGCTTGGCCTCGGTTAAGGCACTGAGTGAGGAGGCATCAAGGGATCGAATCCCCTCAGGGGCAGAGGCAAGTTAATACTTTTCAATATTTTATTTTTCTAAAGTTGCCCTAGGAGAAATAAGGGTTATGATGTACCTTAAGAAAAAGAGATATTTCTAGTGAATTTGTTTTTGGAAGTATATCATATTATATATCATTGGAAAGATTATTTCGAGGGCTATTTGATTAACTTGCTTAGAGGGAGAAATAAGGTGTGTGTAAAGATATATTTCTGATTTTATAAAGAGGTTCAAAAGTGAAGGTTGCTTTGTTCTTTTTCAAAGAGGATTAATTCTTTCATGAGGGGACATGATGTATTTTATTGAGTAGGAGTAATAAGGTGTTATTTAAATATTATTGTTGTGTTATTAATCATGATCTCTAACACTTACTGAAAGTTGAAAAATAAAGTTTATTGAATGTGGCAGATTTAGTGGACAACTAATAAGGCATAAAAAATGTATGAACAATATTCTCCATTGACTTTGTTTATGGTCGTTGATTTCTGAAATATCATTGGAGATAAAAGGATTGATTGTGGTTTCCTTTTCAAAAGTGGTTGGTTGAATGCTTCAAGGTTTTTTGATTTGATATTTGTGTTTAAACCTTGTTTTATAAGCATTATTGTTGAAGCCATTAGTTGTGTGAAAAACCTAAGATAGGGTTTGAGAAGAACATGAGTATCATTGTTATGTGAAGAATGTTTTATAAGCATTGTTTTTGAAGCCCATTGATTGTACAAAGAACTTGAACTTGAGTTAGAGGAGAACATGAGTATCATTGTTATGTGAGATTTGTGGTTAAGCATTATTGGAAATATTTTGAGTTGGTTGATACATGCTTGGACTAGGGATTGTGAGAAAGAGTTGTTCCTTGTTGTTATTGGTTGAGTAGATTTGTTTGAGCCTAGTCAAGTGAATGAGTGAAGTGGTTGTTCAAGTTCCATAAAAAAAGCTATTCTATATTCTGATTTGAGTTGAGATCATTGTGGATTACTGTTGTCATCCATTGTAAAGTGCATTGCCATTCATTTTTGAGTTCATCATTGAGCCTTACCTTCATAGATTTGTGGACAATATTTAAGTGCTACTTGAGCATGATTGATTAACCCTTTGAGAAGGATTTTGGGATAGATTTTTGGATAAACTTGTGGCAGCTTTTGTGCATGATTTATTGAGCCTTTGAGAAGGCTTTTGGGATAGATTTCTTGATAGATTTGTGGAAGATTTTGTGCATGATTTATTGAGCCTTTGAGAAGTCTTTTGGATAGATTTTTGGATAGATTTGTGGCATATTTTGTGCATGATTGATTGAGCCTTTGAGAAGGCTTTTGAATAGATTTTTGGACAAATTTGTGGCAGCTTTTGTGTATGATTGATTAAGCCTTTGAGAAGGCTTTTTGGGGCATATTTGAGCAAGTTCTTAGTGATCTTGCTAGAGCAAATTTTGAGAAATTTCTTGGTGAGCTTGGTAGAGCATATTTTGATCAAGTTCTTGGTGAGCTTGCTAGAGTAGATTTTGAGCAAGTTCTTGGTGAAGCTTGCTAGAGCTAATTTTGAGTAAGTTCTTGGTGAGCTTGCTGAAGTAGATCAATGGATTGCTTACCTAAGCAGATCAGGATTGCTTACCTAAGCAGGTCAAGATTACCTTTTTGAATATATTAGTGGATTGTCCAGTTGAGCAGATCGGTGGATTACCTAGCTAAGCAGATCAGTGGATTGCCTACCTGAGTAGATCAGGATTACCATGCTGAGCATATAAATGGGTTGCCTAGCTAAGAAGATTAGTGGATTGCCTAGTTGAGTAGATAAGTGGATTTCCTAGATGAGTAGATCAATGGATTTCCTACCTGATCAGATCAGTGGATTGCCTAGTTGAGTAGATCAATGGATTGCCTTGTTGAGAAAATTAGTGGATAGCCTAGATTTGAGCGGATCAAAGTAATCATTTGTATTGGGATAAGGATCCATATTTATTTGTGAAATATTATAAGGAGATTATCTTGTGGAGTACCCCACATTGGGAGAACCACGTTAAATCTTGTGTCTCAATTGTGTGTGGTGATTTGTGCTCTTGCTTACTATTGCTATCTATGTAATTAATGCACATTGTTATATTTATATATTGCAATTAAGGACATGATATTGGTTTGGAAAGAAATTAAAAAGTGGACACTATACTATTGAACCCCCCCTCTCAATATAAGCTTATGTTATTCAATTGGTATCAAAGTGGTTTCCTTTATAAAGGCTAATAGCTTGAGGGTAGATTCTACAAGAACACAGATGGCTTCAAATAATGGATCATCTACAAGTAAGGCTCCATTATTTTATGGTAATAATTATGCTTTCTAGAGCATGAGAATGAATAACTACTTGATATCACAAGGATATGAGGTATGGCAGATGGTTGAAAAATATTATAAGGTTGAAGGTGATCTCGAGGTAGATAAGACTATCAAAAAATTGGTTGAGATCAATGCAAGGGCAATGAATTGTATTTTGAGTGGGCTACGTGAGACATATTTTGTAAAGGTCATGGTATGTAATTCAGCTAATGAAATGTGGACCAAGTTGTAGAATACCTATGAAGGATATTCCAAGGTAAAGTTGGCAAAACTACAAACTCATAGAAAAAGATTTGAGGAATTTAAAATGGAAGATTCTAAAGATATTGCAAAGTTTTTACTTCGATTTGATGATATTACTAACACCATGAGAGGTCTAATATTTGATATGAAATAATCAAAAGTTACTCAAAAGGTTTTGAGATCACTTCCCATGAAGTATGATGCAAAGTTTTCAACAATAGAAGAAACAATGGATATCAATAAGCTAAAAATGGAAGAACTACAAGGAACTCTCAAATATTATGAGATGAGGATAAGTAAGCATCAAGTTCCAATAAAAGAAATTGCATTCAAGGCTTCAGAGAAAAATAAAGGAAAAATTCCATATATAGATAGAGATTCAGATAATGATGAGCAAGCTAACTTCATCAAAAGAAAAAAGGACTGAAGTACTTACAAAGATATGAAGAAATTCAAATGCTACAAGTGTGGTGATTTTGGTCACTGTAAAAACAAGTGTCTACATGAATAAAATAGTGATGATGAAAAATAGGGTCACAGAAGAAAAGGAGAATAAAAGCATAAGCATGACAAAGATGACAAGTACAAGAAAAGCAAGCATGGGAATAAGAAGAGTTTTCATAAGAATAAGAAAACCTTCTACATTGAAGAAACAAGTGATGGTTCAATTCATAGTAATGAAGACTAGTCAGATGAAGAAGAATGTACATTCTTTGGAATAAGTGAAGAAATACAAGAACACCTATTCCTAGGTATTGAAGAGGATATATCTATTGAAGAAATACATGAAGAGCTTGCTATATCCATTGAGCAAGAAAATAGGTACAAGAAGTGTCTAAGAATACTAAAATGCTTCTTATGTGGATATTTTGGGCATTTAGATGATGATTGCATGTACTATAGTAATTGCAACAAGGAAATTTTATTTATTGAAAAAGAAAGCAGCAGTTCCAGTAATAGTTCTAGAAGTAATTCTAGTGACAATTCCAGCAGCAGTGATGATGAAGAAGAGGAATCCACAAAAAAAGAAAATAAAATAAAGAGATTGAAAAGAAAAATCAAAAGGCTTGAAAATAAGTTTCATGAAAATGAAAAGGTCAAAATAATTCTTAATCAACACATTCAAGATTTAGAAAAAGAGCTTCAAGAAACAAAAGAGCTTGGCATCACTATTTATAAGCAATTGAAGAAGAAGAAAGAAAGATGTAATCATCTAGAAGAAGAATATCAGAAATTTTTGGGGACCTACATAAATGAGTTGGCACAATTTCAAAGGAATTCAAAAACTTTGAATAATTTTTTGGATTTACAATGAGATCTATTTATAAATACAGGGCTTGGTTATGAAGAAGGGAAATAAAAAATAAACACACAGGGACCTCTATTTGTATAAGGAGCCTTTGTTTCAGAAATCTATAAGGAATAATCGGTTCCCAAAGAAAAGGAAGCAGTGGAAATGGATACTTGCATTTTAGAGGCTATAGAGATGTGTGCCAATTTTCTACTTGACACAAATGAAAAGAAAGAAGAGGAAGGTTCCAAAGCACCAAAGGTATCATATTTCAGGTTTTGGTAATTACAATCAAAAGGAAATTAAGTTCTAAAAGATGAAAGAAAGGAAGCACCTAAGTGTTATGAAGAAAGTTCCAAAGTTCCTATGGCTCCAAACATTCAGTTTGGATCTTGTTTTGAGATAGGTGAATCAAGTTAAAAAAGAAAATAAATTATTGAAAAGGAAAGCAAGGAAGAAATTAAGGAAGAATATTTAGATACTACAAATAAGGTTCAAGGATACAATGCACAAGTCAAAAATTATCACAAGGATAATGATCAAGAAAGGTATGAGGAACAAAGGCATGAACAAAGGGCTTTTAAAGGACATTGTTTTTCTTGTAAGGGATTTGGACACAGGGCTATACACTGCAGGGTCTATGGATCAAAGAAGTTTGATTTTGCTAGAAGGAACTTCAAAGGAAGAAGGTATGGTTTTTAGGTACATTGCTTCTCATGCAACAAGATTGGTCATAAATCATCTCCGTGCAAATAAAATGAGCGACATGGTTTTGGATTTAGAGCTACACAATTTAGAAGTCATGGTCATAATTATTATGAAAATAGAACTTCACAATACAGGGTTCAGGAAAGGAATGGATATTGAAATTATTTCAAGAAATAATTCAGGATATGGGCACCATCCAAAGGCTACAATATCAAGTGTTTTAATTGCAATAACTTTGGACATATTGCAAAATGGTGTCGAACTCAATTCAAAACAATTTTAAGACAAGAAGATCATGTAATTCATCAAGAGAAGGATATCAAAAAAATATGGAAGGAAGTTGACAAAGAAAAGAAACAATGTAATATGGGAGTAAAAGTACTCCCACCCAAAAATTAATCACCTCAAGAGAGAATGTGGTGAGGGGGATATGCTTAAGATTCATATATTTTAGCCCCATAGGTGTCCCTTTTGTCATTGATGTCAAAGGGGGAGAGATTTGAGTTAGGGGGAGCAGCCTCAAAAGAGAGCATTGAGTTAGGGGGAGCAACCTCCAAAGAGAGCATTAAGTTAGGTGGACCAGCCTCCAAATAGAGTATTGAGTTAGGAGGAGCAGCCTCCATAGAGAGTATTGAGTCAGGGGGAGCAAATTTGATTCTCAGAGATGGTTTTTACAGTTATTGTGGTGATTTGGATTAGAGGTGTTGCCATCAATGACAAAGGGGGAGATTGTTGGCAATTTGAGTTATTTTATGTTGTCATTAATGTCACATGGATAATTGATGTCACATGGATCACATTTGAGTTTTGGTGGCAAAAGCACTTCATAAAATATCATTTATGATATTTTGGAGAGCATGGATATATACAAGTTTTTTTTTTTTTAAACCAAGGTAGACAAAATAAAAGGTTTTATTTAAAATTGTGGATGGAAAATTTGAAATGGGTTTTTCTTAAAATGTAGGTTGGCTTTTTGTTTCATAGAAAAGGGTGCCCCGGTGATGGAGATATTTAATTTTAAATATTTAGTTTAAATTTTAAAATAAAAAATAAAAATAATAGCGTCGATAAATTATTGTCCTCAATTTTTGAATGCATTCGAATTGATAATGTAATGCGAGAAGAGCCTGTGTGTTGAAGCATGTGTACATAGGCGTGTGAAGGATTTACCAAATTCGAGTTCATGAAATAATCATTCACAGAGGATAACAAAATGCATAGGCACCTTTGGCCTAGTGGTTCATGCACTGTGTAAGAAGTAGGAGGTCCTACAATTGAGTCTTGCTAGGGATGCTTGCTATGTTGAAATGATCGAAGTGTTTTTGAGTTTTTTGAAGGGCACAAAATATTAAGATATTTATGTTTATTCGTACCCCTTTGAACACGTGAAGGTGTGTGGCCCAACAGTGGCTTCATTGCAGTTAAGGCACTGATCGAGGAGGCATCAAGGGATCGACTCCTGTCAGGGACAGAGGCAAGTTAATATTTTTCAATATTTTATTTTTCTAAAGCTGCCCTAGGAGAAATAAGGGTTATGATGCACCTTAATAAAAAGAGAGATTTCTAGTGATTTTATTTTTGGAATTATATCATATTATATATCATTGGAAAGCTTATTTCAAGGGCTATTTGATTAACCTACTTAGAGGGAGAAATAATATATATGTAAAGAGATATTTCTGATTTTGTAAAGAGGTTCAAAAGTAAAGGTTGCTTTATTCTTTTTCAAAGAGGATTAATTCTTTCATGAGGGGACATGATGTATTTTATTGAGTAGGAGTAATAAGGTGTTATTTATATATTATTGTTGTGTTATTAATTATGATCCCTAACCCTTATTGAAAGTTGAAAAAGAAATTTTGTTGAGTGTGGCATATTTAGTGGACAACTAATAAGGCATCAAAAAGGTATGAGCAATATTCTTCATTGAATTTGTTTATGGTGGTTGTTTTCTAAAATATCATTAGAGAGAAAATGATTGATTGTGGTTTCATTTTCAAAAATATTTGGTTGAATGCTTCAAGGTTATCTAGTTTGAGATTTGTGTTTAAACATTGTTTTATAAGCATTGTTGTTGAAGCCATTAGTTGTGTGAAAAACCTGAGATAGGGTTTGAGAAGAATATGAGTATCATTGTTATGTGAAGAATGTTTTATAAGCATTGTTGTTGAAGCCCATTGATTGTACAAAGAACTTGAACTTGAGTTAGAGGAGAACATGAGTATCATTGTTATGTGATATTTGTGGTTAAGCATTCTTGGAAACATTTTGAGTTGGTTGATACATGCTTGGACTAGGTATTGTGAGAAAGAGTTGTTCCTTGATGTGATTGGTTGAGTAGAGTTGTTTGATCCTAGTCAAGTGAATAAGTGAAGTGGTTGTTCAAGTTCCATGAAACAAACTATTATATATTGTGATTTGATTTGAGATCATTGTGGATCATTTTTGTCATCCATTATAGAGTGCAATGCCATTCATTGTTGAGTTCATCATTGAGCCTTGCCTTCATAGATTTGTGGATGATATTTAAGTGCTACTTGAGCATGATTGATTAAGCCTTTGAGAAGGCTTTTGGGATATATTTCCAGATATATTTATTGCAGCATTTATGCATGATTGATTGAGCCTTTGAGAAGTCTTTTGGGATAGATTTCTGGACATATTAGTGCTATATTTAATGCATGATTGATTGAGCCTTTGAGAAGGCTTTTGGATAGATTTTTGGACATATTTGTGGCAGCTTTGGTGCATTATTTATTAAGCCTTTGAGAAGGCTTTTGGATAGATTTGTGGTAGCTTTTTTGCATGATTGATTGAGCCTTTGAGAAGGCATTTTGGGGTATATTGGAGCAAGTTCTTTGTGAGCTTGCTACAACATAATTTGAGCAAGTTCTTGGTGAGCTTACTAGAGAAAATTTTGAGAAAGTTCTTGGTGAGCTTGCTAGAGCAGATTTTGAGCAAGTTATTGGTGAAGCTTGCTAGAGCATATTTTGAGTAAGTTCTTGATGAGATTGCTAAATTAGATCAGTGGATTGCTTACTTGAGCATGTTAGGATTGCTTACTTGATCAGATCAAGATTTCCTTGCTAAGTAGATTAGTGGATTTCCTAGCTAAGCAGATCAATGGATTGCCTAGCTAATCAGATCAGTGGATTGCCTACCTGAGCAAATCAATATTTCCTTGCTAAGAAGATTAGTGGATTGCCTAGTTGAGTAGATCAATAGATTACCTAGCTGAGCAGATCAGTGGATTGCCTAGCTGAGCAGATCAGTGGATTGCTTACTTGATAAGATCAGTGGATTGCCTATCTGAGCATATTAGTGGATTGCCTTGTTGAGCATATTAATGGATAGCCTAAATTTGAGTAGATCAAAGGAATAATTTGTATTGGGATAAGGATCCCTATTTCTTTGTAAAATATTATAAGTAGATTATCTTTTGGAGTACCCCACATTGGGGGAACCACGTTAAATCTTGTGTCTCAATTGTGTGTGTTGATTTGTGCTCTTGAGTACTATTGTTATCTATGTCATTAATGCACATTGCTATATTTGGATTGCAATTAAGGACACTAATTGATATTTGTTTGGAAATAAAATAAAAATATGGTGCTATACTGTTCACCCCCCTATCATTATAAGCTTGTATTCTTCACATCTAGGGTTAAAATAACTTTATGCAAGAAAAATAAATGACTATTTTGGATGTAATATAGATTTTTTTGTATTTCTCTTCTTCCTTAAGCCATCCATCCTATGATTTTTGGAATCACTATGACTCATTTTTCAATTTATTAAGATAATGAAATACTAATTAGTTATCATACACATAAGTATCATAATCCATTCCACTGATTTCCACCATGTCTTGTAAAATTTTAAGCTTGGTCTAAATTTCCTCCTTTTTTTTAACAATGTTAAGAAAATAGTTGACATTCCTAATCTTATTTTGTCCTTTCAAATATTTCATCTTTTGAACAAACTTGTAAATACATTATCCTTCAAAAATTGCTTCATTCCACCATAATGTAACCATTTGGATGACTTGATCTTAAAACCACATAGATTAAAGTGGAATGGATTTATATTACCATTATTAAGTAAGTCATATTTTAAAAGAACGGTTTTGTGATTCAATATTTCTAGCAATAAAATTTCCAAAGAGATATACTTTGTTTAAAAAAATATTTTGTATGATAAAAATGAGTCCAATATTTTTTCTAAATAAGTTTACCCAATCCGTTTTTTACCCCATGTATATTGGAAAATGGAGGTGTAGAATATCAAAGGCCACTTGAATTAACAAATTAAAAAAAAATATTGCATTTATTTAGACCATCCAAGAGTATTACACTTCTTTTCTAAAGGAGATTGAATTGTGTTGATATTCTCTCTATGAATACATAGATTACAGTTATGAACCATCATTGTATTTGATAAAAAATATGCTATGGTAGTTTAATGTATTTAACAAGGAGTAACACTAATTGAAGAATATGTATTTATAATCCCAATATTGAAGTTTTTCTTTCTCGTACAAAATAGACTAACAAGTTGATTACATTTTTCTTTTAGAAAATTTCCATCCCATTTGAATTTGTACCATATTGTCATAATACCTCTAGAACACCTAAAGAAAAAACTACCAAATAATCCCCCATCATCCAATTTATTTTTAATGTCTCCTTGCATTCTTTGTTCAATTTTATTTCTTATATTATAATAAAGTTAGTATTATAATAACCTATCAATTCCTTAATAAATATTTTTTAGGGATCTTATTGATACTTGCAAAATTACATGTACCATTTTCAATATCACTTTTTATTATTATTTATGGGATTAGCTCAATTTCTTGTTAAAACATGTGATATTTATTTTTGTTTGAGAATATTGATTAATTATTTTATTTGAAATGCTTAAGGATATGATAAGATAAAAGAAGTAGTAGTTAGGAGCTCAAGCAACAAATTATGTGCTTGTTATAGAAAATACTCAACTAATTTGTACTTCTATATGTATCAATATTATTGAATGTAATATCATCATGAAAATAATCCTTTCCCTTCAATTTTGTTAGCGGCATGTAAAATTAGTGTATCTTATTTCTGTAAATAGCTGTTTGGTGTTCTATTTTTTAGTTTATTTGTTTTGCAAATCATGTTTTCAGTAATTGGTATCAAATCCTTATGTGAAAGCTTAGATTTGGTGTTGATGATAAGAGTCCCAAGCTCTTGCAATGTGGATTAGGGGAATGTCCAAGAAATGACAAATAATCCTTCATTTGTATTATAATATCATAGGTTGGTTCAATGAGGAACCAAAGCCTCATAGTTGGTTCATACCTTTAATAGGGTATGAGAGTTGAAGTAATCAAATTAAAAAAAAAAAAAAGATAAAATATGTAGATAAAAGAAAAAGAGAAGTAGCAAGAGTATACCCAAAGGAAAAAATGAGGAGTGATGATAAAAATACTAAAAAACAAATTGAAACTATGATACTTCATTAAAATTTGTTGTGGATTTGTTTTTCCTCTTTTTTTAATGAAACTATGTTCACAGTCTTTAGTTTTGCATATTCATTCTACATCCTTGTTAAGTGAGTGAATTTATTAGAAAATGCATGTTGGTATTATTTCTAATTTGGTGAATGAATTTATTTAAATTCATTTGGGGTGTCAACCAACAGAGACACCATTTCCTTGCTTTTTGTATAATAAATTTATTAAATCTTTTGAAAATGAATTTGTTAAAATTGTTGAAAATAAATTTATTAAATTTGTTGAAAATGAATTTTTTAAATTCATTTGTGGTGTCAGACTAAGACACCATTTCCTTGTGTGATGCACTTGGAATTTTGGAGGACACATCATGACCAAAATAATAGGGTGTATGTTGTAGTTTGGAAGCATAATACTATTTTTGCAAGGAGAAAAATTTATTTGAGAAATTAAAAAATCATTAGAACCTTAAGCATTAAGTAGGAGAATGTTGGAGAATATTAATTAATTGTTGTATTTCTAATACTTAAGCATATGATAAGATAAAAGAAGTAGCAATTAGGAGCTTGAGCAACCAATTATGTGCTCATTATAGAAACTACTCATAACCAATTTGTACTCCTATATGTATAAATATTCTTGAATGTAGTATCATCATGGAAATGATCCATTCCCTTTAGTTTGTTAGCAATAGGTAAATTATTGTATCTTATTTTTATAAACGATTGTTGTTATTTTGGTGTTCTATTTTTTGGTTGTGTTTTATAGGTCCCATTTTCAGTAGTTTTTTATTTTTCAAATTTATATCCTTTTTTGTTTCCTTTTATCTTTGTCCTATATTTGAGTGTCTTCCTCTACTTTTTCCATTCCAAACACTATTTTCATCTTCATTGGTCTCTTTTATTTTTGCATACTATTCATGGTGAGATTTATCTTCTAAAGGTTTATATTGCATGGGATAATCTAAAATGCAAGGAATAGCCTGAAAAATACTTGTTTCCCTTATGTTTTTATAGAAGCCCTAAAGAACAAAAATGATACTTTGTAGTAATTAATTTTTTATGTTGCTCTAGAAAATATTTAAAGTTTTCCTAGAAACCCTAAACCATAAAAATAATCATTAATAACAATTATTTCCTTATTCTACCCTATACATTCTATATTTCCAATAATATCATCCACGAGCATTTTATTGTTGTATTACTCTTGAAATGCTAAACTGCAAGGGGATACACTCTATACAACCTCTATTTATATTGCAAGTAGAGGGTTCTTATTTAGGAAAAATAAAATGTTTAATCTAGATTAATATTGACATATTTCACCTCTAATTTAAAAATTTGTATCACAGTATTACTTTAGACCTTTAACTTCTAAAATTTGAACTTATATATAAAAATTTCTCATCTAATGTGTCATTTTTTCTTCTAATAGTTTATCTAAGTAAAATATAATGGCCTTTAGCATTTGATGATGTAGAGAGGCTTTATTTACACTTTTACTGAGAGTGAAAATTAATTGATTTGAAATAAATTCTACTATGATATCCTTTCTTCATATTGAATATTACCTCATGCCCAAAAAATTATCCTTTTCTCCACTATTTATACTTTGCAATCTCTTGCTATATGTTTATTCTCATAATATTTGCAACATCAAGATGCAATGTTTTCATAATTAATCCTATTGGATTGCAACAAATATTTTGAAATGTCCATAGAAATAAATATTCAAGTGTATATATCATGTCATATAGAAGACTATTGACTATGGACTAACTTATATGAAGAATGTTAAATATTTTTGTCTACAAGGTTACTCATATTTAGATTATGCTAGCTCTATTGATGATAGAAAGTCTACTTTAGGGTATGTGTTATATCTTGAGCTAGGACCCATATCTTGACACAATAAGAAACAAAATACAGTGGTATAATCCTCTACTAAAGTAGAATATCAAGCATCAAGAGATACGACCTATGAAGCATTGTGACTACAATATATATTATTAGACATGGACATCAAACAAACTCCAGCCTTGATATTTTGTGATAATCAAGGAGTACCCAACCTAATAAAAAATTTGATTGTACTTGAAAGAACTAAACATATTAAATTTCAATGCCACTTAATCAAATATCATTTTTAGAACCCTCATATCATCTTGAAGCATGTTCCCACAGAAAACTAGTTGACAAATATTTTTACAAAAGTTTTGTTAAAGTATATTACATTATTGGGTACATGCTAATGTACCACCTTGGGTACATTACTAGAGTAGAATTTTACTTTAGATTAAAATTATGTAGTTACTTCAACATGTAATAAATGCGCAAGTGTTATAATGTGCAATGATATAAATATGCATTGAGTCCACATGTACATGAATCTTAGGATAAATTCAAAGGTAGAGTGAGGGCCAAGGAACTTATCTTCCTATATATAGGTCTTATAGTGAGTGAAGTAGAGGGGAGAGAATATAGAGAGTGCATAGGATATATTGGTAGTGCAGTGCAATGTAGCTCTTTAAAAATAGTTTATGGAGTGTTCATGTCCTCCATTATACTACATTGTACTATTTTTGTAATATTTCATTAATGACATATTTTTGAGTTATTACAAAAGTTTATCTTATCATTTTCTTGCACATTAAAGTGCCATTATCATATAGATATCATAGATTGATTACCTTATGCAAAGCAAAAAAAATAACACCAATAAACCATTAGATCAAAGCAAATAACAATGCATGCAAAAAATGATAGATTTTGATTTATTATAACTCAAGGATCCTGGATCTCCAATTTGTATAATATATTTACCCCAAATCTAGGTTTATAATTCTATGTATGATTCGATACAATTATTACAATGGGAGGGTTTGAAACCCTCATTCAAAATAATGCTCATGTATCTTGGTTATCGTCAATCCAAACCATTTGTGAGTGGGCTTGTATATCCCTACGGGACCACTCAAGCTACAATAGTTGTTAAGAAAGATATATTTTGTATCTATAACCTACACACAAATCATGACATAAAATATTAGTAGCATATGTGAGGGTTCCATTGTGTGAGACCCTCTGAACAATAGATCTAAAAACCCTAGATGTAGCGATGATAAAATGTAAGTCAAATATAGAGAATGTAGGTTAAAAAGCAATAATACCTATTACCTTATCAGAATAATACCTGGAATATTGATCTATATCTCTGCTTTCACGATCTTGTGAAATGCTAATGTTCGTGACCATTCGAGGGTTTTTCAATGGAAAAATATCTATTGGAAAATACATTGGAGTGTTTGATGAGAGCTGTGAATGCCCTGCAACATTCCTAGAATGCTTAATAATACTCTAGAAATTCCTTAGAGTATTTGGAGGTTTTTGGGAGGTGTACTATAGAACCATATCTAGTTCAAAGGAATTTTGGTGATAAAAATAGGGGATGCAATGGCGGTGAGGGGGGAGGATATTAGCAAAACACTAGTGTTTAGATGATTATGGATGGAGGGATCTAATGCTTTCCAATATTAGAAATCATCAATCAACTTCTGAATTGGTCAACCACTTAACCCCATTCACATAAAGTGAATGATATTTCATAACTTACCTTCAACATGTTAGGGTTTCTATGACACCAACTGGTGGCCAATATTAAAACATGATGAATAGTTAGTATTAAAATGTGATGACCAACTATGAATTATTCATATATATTTATATTAAATATATAAGTATAAATATATAAAATATTTATTTATTTCGTTTTATTTTTTTATACTAGAGGAATCAATAACTCATTACAAATTTCAATTCGTCTTCGTGGGTTCAAATCTTGCTCTTTGTTACCACTATAACCTCTAGTTGCATAGGGTAAATCTTTTACTTAACTGACTATGTTGACGTGACACACCCATCGGTACTATAGAGCCCAAGGGATTAGAACCCTGGTCTTCACACTCCTACAAAATAATTTTAACCGTTGAACCAAGCCCTTAGATCCAATATATAAAATATTTATATTTGTATATATACATAAATAAATATATGTATATATAAATAAATAAAATATGGTTGTGATTAGATGATATGTACGTAATAGGTGGCTAGGATTTAGTGTCTATAGATACCCCTTTTTATATCGCATTGCATGAAATACAATGCAGTGCAAAAATAATAGACACCTGGTTTTGTGATGCAACATCTTTTCCTTGGAGTGCAAGAAGATCTTCAAGACAAAAATTGTTGTTGTAGCTTACCCCCTCAATTGGTGAATGAGTATAGAATGAATCGCATGAGCCAATTTATAGAGATGAGTATGATATGAATATGAATGATGCAATGCATGGGAATGGTGTAAGTGTAATGATTGATTTTATTTTAGTTCCAAAAAAAATAGGTTATTGAAATAGGGATGATATGAATGATGTAAATAAATGTGCAATGATTATGAAATATGCAATGATTAATTCTATGTTTTCCCCAATAGAAAAAGAGGTTTTTGAAAAGTGGATGATACAAATGATGTAATAAATTATGCATGTGTGATTATCCTGATGTGCGAAAACAAAATCAAATTAGGTTACCCCAAGTTTGGGGTGATTCTATGCTATTGAAAAGCATGCATGTTGGTGTCATTGAAATGCAAAATGATGAAAATATAGAACATCAAGAACCAATCATCCTAATATCGGGTGACTGCTATGAGAGAAAGTCCTAGTAATCACATGCAATTCCTACATGTGAAAGAGAATGATGTAGTAATAATTATCCATGTTGGGGACCCCATAGAAAAGGGCATCAATGATATATTTTAAGCAAATTAGTCTGAGCATAGTCTCACTCACAAAATGAGGGACCAAAAATATGTTTTCAAACAAAAGGATGTTGGATGATGATATGGATAAGTGTCCTTATGGCGATCTATTCATCCTACCTAATTGCATGGACAACCAATCACTACAACCACTAGTGGAATTACAGTAGACCACTAGATTTGAGGTTCACTTGGATGATGTGAATTATGAAGTGTGTGTGAATGAGGTACTAATTGTGAATAGTACAATGATTAATATTTGTTTTTTTCCAATAGAAAAAGGGGGTTCTAATTGGATGATATGAATTATGTAAATGTATGTGAATGAACAAGTGTCTTTATGGTTATCTATCCTTCCTACCAACTTGCATTGACAACAAATCACTGCAATCAGCAAGGGAATAGAGTAAACCACTAGATACAAGGTTCACTTGATAATGCAAGTGATTTTGATAATTTTGAGTGGAATTACATGGAATTATGGATGATATTAATGATGTAAATAAATGTGAATATGGATGGTACCATGAATTTGATTAAAGAAATAATTTTATAAAATTTGGAATTTGATTTATGATATTTGGAAGTAAATTAGGGTATTTATATGACTTTTGGTTGCAATCAAGAATTAAATACATAATTCAATCCAAATTATAAGAAAATGTGATGAAATTTTGTGATGAATGATTAGGGTAATAAATGTGGTAGTTTTTTGAAATTTTAAACCTTTTTGAGGTGTTTGTATGTGATTTAGGTATTTTTACAACTTTTGGTTGCAATAAAAAATAAAGTGGCCAAATCAATCTGTATCTTCATAAAACATAATGGAATGATGTAATGGATGCATGGATGGAATTTGAGGTGATTTTGTAGGGTTTTTCTATAGTTTTAGGCTCTTTGAGTCCTTTTGCAGCATTCTAGAGGTAAATTTCGGCCATCATCCACATCATGCACAAAAGTGAGAGAGCGTGTCTCTTGGAAGGTGTAGGGGAGCGTTTGAGTGTACAAGGCAAATGCCTTGGGGTATTTGATCACATCAAAATTGGCTATAAAAGTGCTACAAAGGCAAAATCTGATTCATTCTTGCATTCAAGATTTGCAGAAGCAATGTTTGAAGAGTGAGTGAGTGAGTGTGAAGGCATGAGGTGATAGCAATGGAGGGCATGGGATTGAGTTGCAGTGTGATGTTGCAGGTCTGGGGCTAGGAGAAATTTAGTGTGGCTCATCCTGTAGGCCTACCCTATGAGGATTGGGATAGGGATCAACCCTATGTATTGATATAGTGGGTATTTGAGGAGGTACAACCTAGATATCTTGGTTGTAATGGCTAGGAGTGAAAAGATTTGTTGAAAGAGTTAATGCCTAATTAGGTATATCAAAGGCCATGGAAATATGCTAGGTGGATCTTAGATAGGGAGTAGTTGTGGTGGGTTATAAAGGTTATATATGTAGTTTAGTGGCATGGAGTGAGGTGGATTTGATCCAATTATCATGAGTGTTGTGGTAGTTTGGGATATAGTAAGGAGTACTTGAGGCTCTAGTGCTCTATAGGCATTGATCAAATGAGTTGAGTTAGGACTACCTTGTGTGGAGGAGTGGTGGGTGGAGTGTGAGGATTATGAGGAGATAGATCTCCCAGATGTGAATTATGTCAGGCCTACGATGGAGTATGAGGCTTGGATCACTTCACAACTTTCGTGGGTACTAAGTCAGGTGGTTGATGATGGTAGTGGGAATTATGGGGAGATAAAATTAGAGGCTGAGGAGACTCCCCAATGTTAGAGACATTATCGATCTAGTAGTAGAGGGATACAATCGAAGGCCATAATAGAGTAGCCTCCAGATATTTGGGGTGATGGTGGTGATGGTATGGACGAGGTTTTATAGAGTCCTCCTAGTCAGAGTGAGGAAAAGTGGGCTAGTCTTGAGGTTGAGTGAGACCAACTCTAGTAGATGGTGGTGGAGCAGGATGCAAATATTGCTTTATTGTAGGTAGAGTTGGATGCATGGGTGGTAGTGGGTGAAGGAGATGATACTATAGTGAGGCTCCAAGAAGAGTTAGCATGGAGGAATGCTCATTAGAGGTAGGATGAGTTATACCTTTGATCCCAGGAGGGATATATCTAAGATATAGATGATCTACTTATGTAGCACCACATTGGACTACTAGAGTAGTCTTCTTCCTCCCTATATAATTCTATTACGTGTAGTGACTCTAGGCATAGTGTATGTCGATCTAGAGCTCCATCGAGGTCATAGGGGTCTACCTATGCGCACTAGTTAGTGTTGTGTGGCACTTTTTTGTGTATGAGCCTTGGTTCTCCATTGTATATAGCCTTAAAGCATTCATTGTGCATTCAATATATATATATATATATATATATATATATATATATATATATATATATATCACACATGGCCTTTACTTTTTGTGTTATGATTTTGTGTAAATATTTGTGTGAATGCATGTGTATATGTGATGGATGATAATGTAATGATTATGTATATGTATTATGATAATGCAAATAAATTACTATTCTAATGATCATTTATAGTAGTTTAGATTTTACTTGACCATTATTATCATTGTTTCTTAATCAGGGATACCAAAATGGTGGTATGTGAAATGGAAGACTCATATGATGATGTGATAATGCTATGGATGTTGTTTTGGTTATGGATGACTGATTATTTTACAAAGACTCAAACATACTAGTGATATCAAACAAAATCACTAATTTCTATCTAATTTCTCTAGTACCAAATATGTGTGCAATTAAATATTTTTTTACCAATCATGAGCATGGTAATGAATCAAGGTAATCAAGAACCAATGTGTGTGCAAGTGGGTTCATTTACCCACCTTGAGTAAAGTGATATGATATTTGCCATGGAGAAGACCAAGAAGCTAGCTCATCCTTATGTATGGCTAGAGGTCTCTTCAAGGGATATGTATCACCATGCATGAGCGTACTCCACTGCCAATCAAGCATCTATAGCCCTAGTGGAGGTTAGCTCCATAGTCCAATAATCTAATATCTAAGATTTGGATATTAGGACTACCTAACCATATGGATGGAAATGTAGTTCTATCCTTATTACTTGAGGATATGTGGTGTGTGATTTGTAAAATATTTAGATATTTGTAAAATCAAATTCTCAACCAAGGTATGATGAGAATTTAACCCTATCCTTACTACTCATTATTTTGTTTGAAAGTGTTGTGTAGTGGTGAAAAAACACTATTTTTTATTTTGGACTATGTGCATAATGGGATGAGCAAAGATAATATTTTTACTTTGTGGTTCAACCCAATCATGATGTTATCCCTTTGTGACACAAGAATTTTTTAATATTTTAGAGGGGGAAAATTGCCCTACCGTGTACAATTCTCAAAATTTGGATCTGCAAGAGAGAGCCTTTGAGGTGAAACACAGGGATATGTTGTTCCCTACACTTGGTGCTAGGGGGAGAATGGTTCACCAGGATTGTTGTAATGACTCACTTCAATTCCTCTATTTTTCAAGAATGTTTGATGTATTCGATTCAAGACAATCACCTAGATTTGGCCTTTCTAAATTTATACTATAAAAGATAAAGGACAATGTAGAAACACAAAATGTAGAAATACAAGATCTAACCATAATATGAATCTTTTTTTTAATGCTTTTCTAACCTAGAGTTATAAACAAATAACCTTTAATTAAGGGTTGAAGAAGAGATGCACAGACATAATTAACCCTAAGTGCACACTATATGATGTTTATCTTCCAAATACCTAGAAATTAATTAGATATTTTTCTGTAAAATAATATCTAGGGGTTACAACAAAAATATAAAACACTCAACATATAACCTAAATGCTCATCAGAATAATTATATTATTTTATGATTTATCCTTACCGTTATCTTTTTATCGAATGCTATCAATAATGTTCTTGTAAGATAACTTGACAAACACTTGAAAAATATAATTAGCATTAGGGGGCCTACTTAGGTTACTATACAGTAGTGCTTGGAGGCACAATAGTCAATCCCCCTAGGTCCTTTTAGATGACCTTTAATAAATAAAAGCAAAAAATTGACCTTTGGAAGGAAACAAACATAATACAATATAGCAAAAAAAAATAATGGAATCATAGAACAAAATCTAGTATCAATCTCTAAATGTAGCCTAGAATGCAATGGTGAAGGTTGGAATAGAAATTTTTTCCCAAATTTTACTCAGGCAATATCGCACCCCATAACAAGCGAGCACAATAACACATAGGCAAAATCACACCTCGTAGAGAGCTGGGCACGATTTCACATAGACTATACAAAAAATAAAAGATAGGTGCGACGACTTGATTATGTCACCTATAAAATTCAAATATACATGTATAAGAGTGAATTAACCTAGTAGAGAGTGCATAAGCAAAGAAAAAGGGTTGAGACCTCTTGAATGGTTAATATCTCCTTAGGGCTTCAATACAAATCCACCAAGAGTGAGTGAAAGCAATCAATAATTCAATGCAGCAAAAAAAATCAGACTTCACACTCCAAAGTTAACTTACTTGCAAAATAAGAAGAAATATGCAAACCGAATAAGAATACTATATGGGAAATAATTATTAGCAATAAATCATCAAGAAATCACTATGCAATTATATTGTATGTAAATCGTGTGTTGTGTGTGAAAAGTGAATTCAAACCCTCATTATATAGCGAATTTGAAGGCGAAAAAGGTAGGAAAAATCGAGGGCTGATGTAAAACATGCCAAACCTGAAGAATTAGGATTTATTTGGAGAAAACCCTAAAAATGTGAAAGCATGCCCCGTCATGGCCGATCATGATTTTACCTATCCAAAGTCACACCTCATCAATGGCGAGTGTGATTTTATATATAGAGAGAAATAAGGTAAAATATGGAGTAATAAGCCTTACCCTTACCCTAGGTAAGTCCAAGGGGTCTCTTAGAAGGCTCAAAGAAGATTGCCCACTAAAGTGGGTCAATTTTTCATGTATACATTGTGCCCCCTCTTTGATGCATTTAAGTCCAAGTAAATGCATCAAAGAAAGATGTACACTCCTATAGGAAAGAAGACAAAAAGTGCAAAAATAAGTGTCCAGGTTTGGGCAAAAGGATAATGCAAAAGGGGTGTCACAACAGGCACTCTAGACTTTTGCATGCTAGGCGAGATATTATTACCATTAATTCATCTAATGGATAGGATGCCCCCTTGATTTTTGGAAAGAATGTAAATTCCTTAGGAAACTCGAAATAGGTAAGGAGAGAAAGAGCAAAACATGAGGAACAAAATAAATAGCAAAGAAAATATTACTGGGTACAACATGAATCTAATGTAGCTAACATGAAATGCATAGATGAATAGAAGAAAGGAAAATAAAGAATATGGGAAGAGGAGAGAAGAAGAATAACAAGAAGAAGAATCTAAAGGTCAACCATAGAAAGTGAGGAAAGTTGATCAAAGAACCCTAAATGGAGGGTGATATAGCAAAAAGGATGGTCTAGGTGTGGATTGAAAACCCACTATGGGTGTAGTACTCACTAATATGGATAAATGGGAAAAATATAGAGCATAACCCACTATGGGTGATTGCTCAAATAATCAAATGATGGAGTGTAACCCGCTATGGATGATTTCTCACTAGTGACTACTATGGAGCAATTAACCGCTAGGATGTATTTCGAGGGCTAATAAAATGGCCAAGGACCTTATCCTATAATGGGGTGTTGAGCCTTTTGAATCAAAAGAAGTGTAAATCGATAGGGAAATACATCATTTCTGATGTGAATGATGTATTAGCAAGTACTACCTGATAGGGGTGTGCAATAATATATATAGACCAATCAATATGAGCATAACACAATGTGAGTATGTGTATGTGCTAGAAGAAAATAGAGGAAGAAAATGAGGAGCAAAGAACTGTGCATGTGTGACCTAGCTTGAATTTTTAGCTAGTTAAAAATCAAGAGGGAGTAAACGTGCAAGCAAGAGAAGAAAGTATATCCTTATCTAAAAAATAAGACAAAGGAGAAAGTAAGAATTATGAAAAGGACAAGGATATACCAAAAGAGGTTGCATTCCTTGACTTTGAGGAGAAATGATGATCATTGTAAAAACTTGCAAAGTCAAGGACTAAAAGAAGAAGAGAGAAGAGAATAAATAGAAAAGTAATCAAAGAAGAGAATAAGGGATGAAAATGTATAAGCCCTAAGTTGGGGTTTTTCTAGGCATCAAAACCCTAGTGAAAAGTGCAATGCATGTGAGCAATGATCTAACTAGGTATCATCACATGCCATTATCACATATTCCCAAAATCTAAATGATCAAGCAATCATGAGCAAGCAGTAATGCAATTATGGTGAGCAAAAATGTAAGGGAAATAAAATTTCAGGCAATCATGCAAAGTATGATAGGCGGTCATGCATTATGAGTAGGTAAACTGATGCAATATGATCTAAGCTAAATGCAAAATGCAGACAATAGATCAAGCATAATATCTTTTTAAATGCATTATATTCATAGTTTATTTAAGTTATTTACCATCCATAGAAGCCAAATGATAGGCACCTAAGACAAACTTGGTTGTTGTGACAAATGGGCCTAACCAATTGGGTTGAAATTTACCTTGAAGACTAGTATGAGCATTAGTGTTATTCTGGTTTTCCTTGAGGACAAGGTTCCCAACCTCAAAAGAACGATTGTGAAATTTCTTAGAATAAGATCACTGGAGTCTATCGTGATAGGCTCTCAAATGTTCTAGGGCATGAATGTGCTTTTCATCCAAAAGATCCAATTGGTGCAAATGATCTACACAATACTCCTCACTGACCTCGACATCTTGCAACAAGATATGCAATGAATGAACCTCAAGCTCAAAAGGAAACACTACCTTAGGGTCATATACCAAGACATATGATGAGGCCCCTTTGGGTGTATGTACATTAGTATGATAGGCCCACAAGGTAGGATAAAGTTGGATATGCCAGTCATGACTCGTCTTACTAACCAAATTTTTTAAGATCCTGATTAAGGACTTGTTGGATGCTTCAACTTACCCATTATCCTAGGTTAATAAGGAGTTGACCATCTATGTTGAATATTGTACTTAGCACAAATATTACAAACATCCTAATTATTGGAAGGAGTGTCATTGTTAAAAACAATCACCAAAGGAATCTTGAACCTACAAAGAATCTAGTTGAAGATGAACATGAAAACTTGAGTTCTAGTCACCATATCTAGGAGCATGGCTTCAACCCATTTAGTGAAATACTCAATCATAGTAATGATAAACTTGTGACAATCAAACGATATTGGGTTAACTTTCCCAATAATTTCCAATTTCCACATGGAGAATGACCAAGGGGAAGAGATAATCTGAAGGTCCTGAGAAGGATTATGGATGATATGATCATGGTGTTGACACTTATCATAGTACCAAACATAGTCATATGCATATTTCTCCATAGAATACCAATAATATCCCATCTGAAGGAGCTTTTTGGCAATAGTATTGCCACTAAAATGGACTCCACATGAACATTCATGAGCATCACTAAGAGCAAGCCAAGTTTTATTGAAGTTAATACATATCAAGAGGATACCTTCAAAATGAATTCAATACAAGGTGCTACCGATTATGATGAATTGGAACATTCTTTTGCACAAAAGCTTACATTGATTGTGATTTAAACCATCAAACATTGAACCATACATAAGGAAATTAAAGATGTCATTAAACCATGGCTCATATGGGGAAGCTCCTATGGTCAAATAATCTAATGGGATAAGACAAGAACCAAGTGATGTAGGTTCCCAGAGTTTTCTAATTATAATTGATGCTTGATCATATTCTAACTCTATAGGGGACAAAGATGTAGCAACATCCATGGAATTCACATGCTAGTTTGAGGATCTAGGGATAGACTCTATGGTTATATGCTCAAATGAGGATAACTTAGTAATAATATCCTTGTAATATTTAAGTGTATCATCCCAAGTCTGATAAATATTATTAATTTGATTAACCATAAGTTGAGAGTTACCAAAAACTGATAGAAATCTGACCAATGAAGCTAAAGTAGCTCTAAGACCAAGGATCAAAGCTTCATATTTTGTAGTGTTATTCATGCAAGAGAAACAAATCTTGAAGGATAGGGGATGAGTTACTTTTTTGGTATGACTAAAATGACTCTAGCACCAGAACCTTTCATGCATCAGACTCCATAAAAAAACAAAGTCCAAGACTAAGACTCTTTAATTTCAATATTGAAGCACTCATTAGGAAACTCAACAACTATAGGATGGGCATATTCTAAAGGATAAGAGGCTAGCTAATCAGCAATCACCTAATATTTAATAGCCTTCTAACATATGAAATTCAAGATGAAATCACTAAGGACAAACACCCACTTAGCATATCAACCTGAAATGTGGGGCTTAGACATCAAATAGTGCAAAGGATAAAACTTTGCAACCACAAATATATTATGGTTGAGCATGTAGTCGTTGCAACACTACGGAAAGGCAAAGCTTCTCAATGGAATTTTACCTGGGTTCATAGCTAACCAAGGTTCTACTGATATAGTAGATAGCTTGTTCTTTATTTTGATCATCATTTTGAGCTAGCATGGATCCTAAAGCATGACTAGTGGATGTTATGTAAAGCATAAAATGCCTACCAAGTGTTGGAAATTTGAGCATGTTTTGTTGTCATTGATGTCAAGAGGTTTGATGTCCTAATGTGATGGAATTAATGTCAAGAGGTTTGATTAATATCAAAAGGTTTGATGTCCAAGTTGGTTGATATGGCACATGAGGCATAAGGTAGCAAAGAAAAAGATAACTCCTTTCCATGGTGTTTGGGAAAAATAATAAGGTTATTTGATGAATTTTTGCTAAGGTGATGGTGGCAAAAGTTTTCCCTTAAAGGCCTAAAAGAGTTTTAAATATTTTAAATTAATGAAAGGCCCAAAAGAATTTTGATATTTAAATTATAATATTTAAATTCATTGAATTTAAATAATTATAATTAAAATATAATATAAATCAAAAGCCAAAGTTTGATTTTTAAAATGCGCCAACGTTGGAGGTGAATGCCTTAAAAGGCATATAAATAGTGCAAAGACTAAGGTGGAAAAGGTGTTCCAATAATCGATATATCATTCACCCTATTCGTCGATCGAATCATAGAAGAGAGAGAAGGGAAATTCGTTTGGTTTAATTTTTGAGGCAGAAAAGGGATAAGGACAAGCGACATCGAATTTTGATTCCATCTGGGTGGATAGCCCAGACGGTGGTTCCCTTGGTGCTAGGTCATAGCAACAGGGAGGTCTCGGGTTCGAGATGCCATGACAACAAAGAGTGAAGTTTTTATTTTAAAAGGTTTTGGTGCCAATGAAAGGGACAAAGGAGAGTGGGCGCAACATAGATCTCGTGTGAGTGCTTAGCTCACATGGTGGTTAAGCCACGACTAAGGTGTGGTGGCAAAAGTAGTGAGGGTTTGATTCCTACGGAAGGCAGCACGCAAAGGCATTAATTTTTTGTTTAATTAAATTGATGCCTAAGGTCCTAAGTTACAAGGTATGCACCTAACTTGGGAGGTATAAGGTTATAAAATTTGTTTTTATTTTTGCCATTAAAAGGGGTTTGAAATAAATTGATTTTTGATCTAGTGAAGTTGTTAAGTGCCTTGGAATATTATTTTGAATGGTGGTTATATTTCTTTTGGAAATGCATTAATGACAAGTAGGAGATATAAGGTGTAAATGAAAAATTATTTGTGTAATTTGTGATCTTGTTGGGTTGATTTAATTTGCAATATTAGGAGTTATAAGGTGTAAAATTGGTTTGAATTTTATTGTACCTTTTGCATTATGAAGAAGAGTATTTGTGGGATTATGATGAAACTTTAATGCATTTTCCTTGAGATCAAAAGAAGGGTTCTAGAGTATATTTTCAGATTTCACTGAGCACATTTTGGAAGGAATATTTTATGGATGTTTTGAAATAGATTGTTGCTATCTAACCCTTGAGTGGCACAAGGAGGATTGGTTGATTATAAGACAGGTTTTGAAGACATATCTCCATAAAAACAAAAGGTATGGGCACATCATCTTTGGTTTGAAATATTTGTTGGAATGAATGTTGTGAAATATAAGGTGGAGTGAAAAGGATTGTTTGATAAGCATTGTTGGAAATATTTGAGTGAGTTCTATATGCTTCATTGGTGAATGTTTAGAGAAAATTTGAGATAGAGATTGAAAATTATTTGAGTTAGGGTTTGAGACCCACATTGTGCTCTTTGTTTGAAGAAGTATGAAAACACTTGTTTAGGGTTTGTGAGCAAGTTGTGTTTCATTGATTGAATGATTGAGTGAAACTTCTTGAGCATTGGTTTTGAGTGATATTGAAAGTGAATGTGCAAACATTAGAAATCATATTTGTGAAAGTGACAGACTTAATGATTGAGTAGAACATATTGAGTTTTTGATAGAGTACATAATTCTCTATATGTTCCAGAGGTTAAACAAATTATGAATAGAATATGTCTAAACTGCTTCAAGTTAAAGGAATTACTTTGAATATTAGACAAAGCATTTGATAGCATTGTGAGGAAGATTTGAGATTGATTGAGCATATTTTGTGAGTTTTTTTGAGCATGTGTTAGAGCAGGTTTGAGCATATGCTAGGGCAGATTTGAGCAAGTCTTGGTGAAGACTTGAGAGCAGATTGAGAAAGTTCTTGAGAGGACTTGAAGGTAGATTTGAGCAAGTATTTGTGAAGACTTGAGAGTAGAGTTGATTGATTGATTTGTTCAAGCTTTGTGTTAAGGCTTGGGGCAGATCTAAGAAGAGTTTATTGAGTGATTTTTTCAAGATTTGTGTTAAGGCTTGGGGCAGATCTAAGAAGAGTTGATTGGTGATTTGATCAAGCTTTGTGTTAAGGCTTGAGGATATATTTGAGATATATTTGTGAGAAAATTTGTGAGCAGAGATAGAGTAGAATTGTACTAGACTTGGGATAGAGTTTGGTGTATATTTGAGATAGAGTTGAAAGTAAGCTTTGGAGGTGATAGAGTAAAGAGGACAACAGTCTCCAGTGGATAGAGATCCATTAGCTAGGGTAGTGAGGACAGAGGTATTTAGTGGATAGAGATCCATTATCCAAAGTAGTGGGGATAGAAGTCTTCTAGAAGATCACCATCCAGAGTAGAGGGGAAAGAGTTCTCCTATGGATAGAGTTCCACGAATCAGAGAAGAGGGGAAATAGTTCTCCTATGGAGTGTGATCCACAAACAAGCTAGGAAGATAGAGTTCTTCTATGGAGAGAGATCCATGAACTAGTTGAGGAGATAGAGGTCTCCTGGATCAAGTTCCATGAACCAGAGAAAAGGGAAAAGAGTTCTCCTATGGAGAGAGATCCACAAATTAGAGCATAGGGGATTGGTGTCTCCTTTGGATAGAGGTCCATAAACATTGTAATAGGGAATTGATTCCCAAGATATTTGTTGAGAAAATTTAGTAGAAATATTTTCTCCATGGAGTAGCCCACATTGGGTGAACCATGTTAAATTGGTGTCTCTATTGTGTGTGATGATTTGTGCATTGCTTTGATTATTGCTATTGATATTGCCATTGATAATATTGGATAATATTTTTGGGAAAGAAAAGTAAAAGTTGATCTTATATTGTTCACCCCCTCTCAGTATAAGCTTGTGTTCTTCAATTGGTATCAGAGCGAGTTCCTTTGAAAGAGTTTAATAGCTTGAAGGAAAAGTATACAGGAACACAGATGGCATATTAGAGTGGATATTCAAAAAATAAGGCACCATTGTTCGATGGGAACAATTATGCTTTCTGGAGCATAAGAATGAAGACTTACTTGATGGCACAAGGATATGAGACATGACAAGAAGTTGAGGATGGATACACACCTCCAGCTAGTCCTCCTATAGATAAATATGGTAAGCTCCTACATCTGTATAATGTAAAGGCAATGAATGCAATCTTAAGTGGTTTACATGAAGTAGAGTTTGTAAAAGTTATGCATTGTGAATCAACAAAAGAGGTTTGGGATAAACTGAAGCAAACATATGAGGGAGACAAAAAGGTCAAAATGGCAAAATTACAAAATCACAAAAAGACATTTGAAGACTTAAATATGAAAGAAGAGGAAAATATTATTGCATACTTACTTCATGTGGATGAGGTTGTTAACACCATGCGAGGACTTGGATTTAAAATAGAAGAATCTAATGTTGCTCAAAAGGTTTTAAGGTCACTTCCTATGAGGTATAATGGAAAGGTTTCAACCATAGAAGAAACAAGAGATATTGAAACTTTGACTATGGATGAGTTACATGGAACTCTCACAACTTATGAGATGAGAATAGTAAATGATCTTATTCCCAAGAAAGAGGTAGCCTTCAAAGTAGCAAAGAAGACAAAATATAAGAATCCAGATTCAAGTGATGAGTCATCTAGTGATGAAGAAGCAAACTATGGTAGAAGGAACAAGAAGGACTCAAGAAAGCACAAAGGTACGAAAATAGTTAAGTGTTTCAATTGTGGTAAATATGGTCACTATGCATCTAACTATCCAGAAGTTGGAAGTAGTAGTAGTGAAGAGAAACAAGATCATAAGAGAAAGGAAGCAAGAAAATCTAGGTATGAAAAGAAAAACAGGTATGGACAAAACAAGCATGAAAATAAGTTTTTTTAGAGGCATAAGAAGAGTTTTTATGTGGACAAGATAGGTAAGGTTTCAAGTGATAGTGATGAAAGATCCTCAGATAGTGAAGAAGAAGAAATTCTCTTTTTGGCAATAGAATATGAAGGAAGTGATCCTATTGAAGATAAATCTGAAAAATATGAAGATGCTCTCGAAGAAAAAGAAGTAGAAAAAGAATCAGAAGATGAAGAGGAAGGAGTAGTAGATCTAGAAGCTGAACTTATTTTTGCTCTAAAAGAATTGAAAAAGATCAAAAAGTAGAATTCAAGATTCAAGGCTCAATTTCAAGAATGTGATGAAGAGAAAGGAAAGCTTATACAATATCTAACAAACTCAATAGCTAATACAAGGAGATTTAAAGAAAAATTAGAAGCAAAAGTCTTAGAATGTGAGAGATTAGAACAAGAAGTAGTTTCTCTAAGGAAGGAAATGGAAGAGTCTAAAGATAAGCTACACAGGTTTTGGAAAATTTCAAAGACTGTGGATAATATTATCAATGCACAAAGACCTTCATCTAACAAAATAGGACTTGGTTTTGAAGAAAGACAAGAGAAACAAGAAGAAGGGTCAATCTCAAGATCCAAAGAGGAAGAAGCTTCAGAAGAAGAGAGTGAAGGAGAAAGTGAGACTTATGTGAATAGAAGTTTCACCAAGAAAGGAAACAATGCACAAACAAGGAACATGGAACATCACAGGGAAGAGAGGACTAAGAGACCAATGGATCCAAGGAAATATTTCTTCAAAGGACATTGTTTCTCATGTAATAGGTTTGGTCACAAGGCTATGCATTGTAGGACTCATGGAAAGGAGTATGGTATTACTAAGAGGAACTTCAAATATGGATATTTATTTCAAGGGTATTGCTACTCTTGTAATCAATTTGGTCATAAAGCAATTCACTACAGGGTTCATGACAGAAATAGGTATGGCTTCACCAGGAGGAACTTCAAGAAATTTGCACCTTCAAGGAACCACAATATTAAGTGTTATAAGTGGAATAATATTGGGCATAAGGCCAAGTGGTGCAGAAATAGAGTTTCTAGAGCTTCCAGAGACAAGAAAGAACAAGGATACTCAAAGGGATCAAAAGGGTATGTTGAGAAAGAAGGTTGACAAAGGAAAAGAGCATTGTATGCTGGGAGTAATTTTACTCCCACCCCAAAATTAATCACCTCAAGGAGAGGAGGTGGGGAGGGGGCTAAGCTAAGAGTCTTATATTTAGCCCCAAAGGTGGCCCTTTGCCATTGATGTCAAAGGGGGAGAGATTTGAGTTAGGGGGAGAGCATTCAGTTAGGGGGAGCAGTTTCTCAGGGGGAGCATAATTGGAAAAAGGTAAAAGGAATGCTTAAAGGATAAAGGGTTGCCATCAATGACAAAGGGGGAGATTGTTGGAAATTTGAGCATGTTTTGTTGTCATTGATGTCAAGAGGTTTGATGTCCTAATGTGATGGAATTAATGTCAAGAGGTTTGATTAATATCAAAAGGTTTGATGTCCAAGTTGGTTGATATGGCACATGAGGCATAAGGCAGCAAAGAAAAAGATAACTCCTTTCCATGGTGTTTGGGAAAAATAATAAGGTTATTTGATGAATTTTTGCTAAGGTGATGGTGGCAAAAGTTTTCCCTTTAAAGGCCTAAAAGAGTTTTAAATATTTTAAATTAATGAAAGGCCCAAAAATAATTTTGATATTTAAATTATAATATTTAAATTCATTGAATTTAAATAATTATAATTAAAATATAATATAAATCAAAAGCCAAAGTTTGATTTTTAAAATGCGTCGACATTGGAGGTGAATGCCTTAAAAGGCATATAAATAGTGCAAATACTAAGGTGGAAAAGTGTTGAGCAAGGTGTTGCAAGAGTTTTGTCATTATTGTCAACACAGGCAGTTAGATCTAATGATGCAGTGGACAGGCAGTTCAGAAGTCATTCAGATATAGAGGACAAAAGTTCAAAGGTTATTCAGAGCATGGACAGTGAGTTTCCAATAAGACCATAGTTGCCTATTTGTAAAAGATCAAAGAAAAAGACAAGTAAGAAAAGTTTCGCGATATCGCGACACTTTCAGTAGGCAATAAAAACTGTCATGATTTCGCGACATGTTAGAGGAGAGAGAAAGCGTAAACAAAATTATCGTGATTTTGCGACATGGCCAAGGAGAGAGAAGGCACAAGGAAAACTATCGTGATTTCGTGACATGTTGGAAGCAGAGAAGGCAAGGAAGAAAACTGTTGCGATTTCGCAACATGTTTGGAGAAAAAGTGCTAAAGAAGAAAACTATTGCGATTTCGTGACATGTTTGGAGAAAAGTGCTAAGGAAGAAAACTGTCGTGATTTCATGACATGTTTGGAGAAAAAGCACTAAGGAAGAAAATTGTCATGATTTTGTGACATGTTTGGAGAAAAAGTGCTAAGGAAGAAAATTGTCGCGATTTCGCGACATGTTTGGAGAAAAAGCGCTAAGGAAGAAAACTGTCGCGATTTCATGACATGTTCGGAGAAAAAGCGCTAAGGAAGAAAACAGTCATGATTTCGTGACATGTTCGGAGAAAAAGCGCCAAGGAGGAAAAGTGTCGCGATATCGCGACATGTCAGGTTTTTGCGACCCAAAGAGGAGAGAGAAAGCTTGGAGGCAAAAGTGTCACGATTTCACGACATGTTTTAGAACATCACGATTTCATACACACATGGAAGATCTTAAAATCCAAGCCATGCAAAAACAAATTTATATATTGATGATGTATACTTCTGGTATGATGTACCAGAAGCCTACACTAAGACAATTGATCAATCAACCTATTCAATTTTTGGTACCATCACTGCCTTATCTGGTAGACTTCACAATACCAAAATTTGATAAATTCAAAGGGATTGAGGACCATAGATAGAACATAAACATATTCATTCATTCATTTTTTAAATTCATGATCAAGACACTTTGCTACTAAAAAAAATTTCTCAGTCATGCACCAACGAAACCAGAACATGTCGCGAAATCGTGACACTTTTGCCTCCGAGCTTTCTCTCTCCTCTTCGGGTTGCGAAAACCTGACATGTCGTGATATCATGACACTTTTACTCCTTGGCACTTTTTCTTCGAACATGTCATGAAATCGCGACTGTTTTCTTCCTTAGCACTTTTTCTCTAAACATGTCACGAAATCATGACAGTTTTCTTCCTTAGGACTTTTTCTCCAAACATGTCGCGAAATCGTGACAGTTTTCTTCCTTAGTGCTTTTTCTCCAAACATGTCACGAAATAATGACAGTTTTATTCCTTACCGCTTTTTCTCCAAACATGTCGCAAAATCGCGACAGTTTTCTTCCTTAGCGCTTTTCTCCAAACATGTCACGAAATCATGATAGTTTTCTTCTTTAGCGCTTTTTCTCCAAACATGTCGTGAAATCGCGATAGTTTTCTTCCTTGCCTTCTCTACTTCCAACATGTCACAAAATCATGACAGTTTTCCTTGTGCCTTCTCTCTCCTCGGCCATGTCACAAAATCGTGACAATTTTTTTTGTGCTTTCTCTCTCCTCTAACATGTCACAAAATTGTGACAGTTTTTCTTGCCTGCTGAAAATGTCGCGATATCGCGACACTTTTCTTACTTGTCTTTTTCTTTGATCTTTTGCAAATAGGCAACTATGGTCTTCTTGGAAACTCACTGTCCATGCTCTGAATAACCTTTGAACTTCTGTCCTCTAGCATCTGAATGACTTATGAACTGCCTGTCCACTGCATCATTAGATCTAACTGCCTGTGTTGACAACAATGACAAAACTCTTGCAACACCTTGCTCAACACTTTTCCACATTAGTCTTTATACTATTTATATGCCTTTTACGACATTCACCTCGAACATTGACGCATTTTAAAATTCAAACTTTGGATATTGATTTATATTATATTTTAATTAGAATTATTTAAATTCAATGAATTTAAATATTATAATTTAAATATCAAAATTATTTTTGAGCCTTTCATTAATTTAAAATATTTAAAACTCTTTTATGCCTTTAAAGGGTAAACTTTTGCCACCATCACCTTAGCAAAAATTCATCAAAAAATCTTATTATTTTTCCAAAATACCATGGAAAGGAGTTATCTTTTTCTTTGTTGCCTTATGCCTCATGTGCCATATCAACCAACATGGACATCAATCCTTTTGATATTAATCAAATGTCTTGATATTAAGTAAGGATGACGTCAGCAATTGTTAGAAGTGTCATGATTTTGCGATAAAAACATTGTCAAAGCAAACAAAGGCCAAAAGTGTCACGATTTCACGATAGTAGGGATAAGAAGGCATACGGATGTAAAAGGTGTCACGATATCGCGACATGTTGTAGTTTCACGACAAAAGCTACAGGAAAGTGACAGAGGTGGCAGAGGCGATTAAAGCCAACAAAGTTGAATCTAAGCCGACAAAATTTAGGGTTTTACAGTCGATGATCTTTAGGGTTGAAGCTGACAAAGTTGAATCTGGGCTGACAAAATTTTGGGTTTTGCAGCCGAAAATATTTAGGGTTACAGCCGACTATATTTCAAGTTTTAAATTTCTATTATTTAAGGAGGGTTGTTTTGGAGTTTGATGTGTCGAAGTGTGCATCTCGATTTTGTGCGAATTAAGTCTGTAGTGCGCAGTATGCGAATCGTGTCGAACCAAGTCTAGTGTGAAGAAAAATTTGCGCAAGTGAAGTCCGCAGAGAGCTAAGAGCACGTCATATAGAATTAAGCTGAGTGTGAAGCAAGAGTGTATAGGAAGCATTTGCATAGCATAAGCAGAGTGCATAGAATCTGCAGACTGTGAGCAATAAGGTGAAGGTATTATTTAGTTATTTTCATTGTTTCTATTGAAGTCCAAGTTGCAGCTTGGCATAAGGGGTTGGTGCTCCTTCCAGTAGGTGCTGGTGAATTAGGGGTTGGTGCTCCTTTCTATTGGTGCAAAAAAATTGAGGGGTTGGTGCTCCTTCCAGTTGGTGCTGGTAAATAAGTTGTAAAGTTGTTGCTTTGCAAAGGCTGGATTTGGATGGTAGTCCAAGCAGCCCTTTTTGAGGAGTAGCCACATTGGTGAACCTCGTTAAATCTTTGTTGTGTGTGATGCTCTTTTGTTCTATCTGGTTTAAATTTTCTTTATTTTAGCTTTATGTATTGCAAGTTTAAATTATTAAAATATCACACTGATTCACCCCCCTCTCAATGTCACTGTGATTATAACAATTGGTATCAGAGCAATGTTCTTGAACAGGCTCAAACAGCTAGGTGATCTTGGAAGTGACACAATGGCAAGTGGTGAAGGTTTCTCCTCAAACAAAGCACCCTTGTTTTATGGAACTAATTATGTGTTCTGGAAAATTAGAATGCATACATATCTTTGTGCTTTGCATTTTGACATTTGGGGTGCAGTAGTTAATGGTTACAAAGCTCCCGCCCCTGCTCCAATAGACACTATCGGTAAAAAGGCATTTGAAAATGATTTGAAAGCAAAAAATGCCATCATGTGTGGATTAGTGGACAGTGAGCTAGTCAAGATCATAAATTGTGAATCAGCGAAAGATGTATGGGATAAACTAGAGAACATTCATGAAGGAGACGATAGGATCAAGGAGGCAAAGCTTCAAACACATCGAGCTCAATTCAAATCCTTAAATATGGACAATGATGAGAACATAGAGGCTTTCATGCTAAGAGTCAATGGAATCACTAATTCAATCAGAGGTCTCGGCGAAGATATGGATGATGCTACTATCATGAAAAAGGTATTAAGATCACTCCCTCCAAGGTTTGATTCTAAAGTCTCAGCCATAGAAGAAGCTAAATATCTAAATCTCTTTAGTATGGATGAGATGCATGGTTCTTTGACTGCTTTTGAAATGATAATAGGAAGGTCTAATCCCACAGATAGAGAAGCAGCCTTTAAAGCCCTAAAAGGCAAAGACACAAAACAAGAGTCTGAAGAAGAGGATGTATCAGATGAAATGGAAGCAAATTTTATCAAAAATTTGAGAAAGGGAAAATGAAAATACAAAGGAAAGCTACCATTTAAATGCTTTAACTATGGAGGCATTGGGCACTTTGTGACAAAATGTCCACTCAATGAGAAGAACCAGGGTGAGGAAGCTTCGCACCAAGAAAGAAGTGACTGGAAAAAGAAATCAAACTTCAGGAAATGCAACTTCAAAAAGAAAATTTTCATCTCCAGAAATGCAAATTCTTTAGAGGACAACTCTAGTGAGGATTCTAAAGAAGATACAGGTGAAGCTCTGTTCATGGCATTTGAATCAGAAAAATTGAAAGAGGTAGAACAATCAGAAAAGAGGGAAGTAATGAATTCTAAAGTTTTTGCTAAAAATATTGAGGCTGAAGTAGATCTAGAAGGTGAGATGGTCTCTGCTCTTGTAGAATGGAAATCTGAGAAAAGAAAGAATTATAAACTTTCAAGAAATCTTGAGGATGCAAATGACATCATAACCAGTTTAAAAATACAGACAGAAGAATACAAGAAAATGCCTGAGGATCTCGAAGTTTAGATAACCATGAAGATAGATTACTGTTGTAAACTAGAAGAAGAGAATGTCAGTCTACGAATGCAGATGCAAGAACTGGATCAAAAAATTAGCTGCCATCAAAAGCATGAAGAAATTTCAATGAAGTTGGATAAAATTTTAAGTGATCAAATGCCTGCTGGCATCAAATTTGGTCTAGGCTTCATGGAAGGAGAATCGTCAAATGGACCTATAGCCATAAATGTAGAAGCTATAAGGAATAAAGAGAAGAAATAGACTGATGAAAGAAAAACAACTCAGGCAAATAAAAGCAGTAATGCCAGGGTCAAAAGGAGAACTAACAATGATGGATTTACCAAGGTCACACATCAAAAGAAAAGAAGATCTATGGCTCCTACAACAACCTGGAAAAAACCATCTTTGAGGTTCAATAACTTCTTTTCTGGTTTCTGTTTCAAGTGTAATGGTTATGGGCATAAAATTGCAGATTGCAAGTCTAATGTAGGACCAAGAAATCTCTTCAGCAAAAATGTATTTTCACCGTTAAATTATGTAGTAGAATGTTTTAATTGTCATAACTTTGGACATATTTCCAGAAATAGTCATAGTCCTTTAGCTGCAAATCAACCTCAGAAAAGAAAATTTCAACCAAATAGGACAAGACAAATTAAAAATCCTTCTGAAAGATATACTCAAGATACTGGAAAAGGAAAGTCCAAACTAGAGGCCAATACAGTAGCCAAATCAGAGTGGAAACAGAAAGAGCTACCTCAGGAAGAAAAGGAATCCCTAATAGTTCAAATAGCTTTCAAAGCTCAGAGTAAAAGGGTACCATGGATACTTGATAGCGGATGCTCAAGTCATATGACAGGTGATAAACAAAAATTTGAAAAATTACATAAATATGAGGGTGGTTCTATAAAATTTGAAAATAATGATGGAGCTAAGATAATCGGAAAAGAATCGGTTAAAATTAGTGATGGGAAGATCAAGTCAGAAGAAGTTTTGTTTGTCGATGGTTTGAAACATAACCTATTGAGTGTCAGTTAGATCTGTGATAAAGGACATGAAGTTGTTTTCAAGAAGCAGGGTTGTGAAATCAAGAAATAAAATAGTGGAAAATTGATAGCTACTGGATCAAGGACATCTGGCAACCTGTACACACTCTCAGAAACTTTAGAAGGTAATTGTTTCATTGGACAAGAAGAAGAAAACTGGATATGGCACAAGAGGCTTGGACACATTAGTTTTGATAATCTAGTGAAAATCAACTCGAAACAGGCAGTAAGAGACATTCCAACCATTAGAAAACCTTCAAAGAGCATTTGTGCTTCATGTCAAAAGGGAAAGCAAACCAGAACCTCATTCAAAACAAAAGAGTACCACACCAGCAAACCTCTGGATCTTATACATACAGACTTGTGTGGACCCATGAGAACTCAAAGCATAAATGGTGACAAATACTTTATGTTATGTATTGATGATTATTCCAGAATGACATGGATATTCTTCTTAAAGAATAAAATAGAAGCTTTTGGAATGTTCAGATATTTCAAACATCTAGTTGAGAATGAAACAAGAAAAATAATTAAATGTTTGAGATCAGATAGAGGAGGAGAATTCATATTAGATGAGTTTACAGAATACTATGAACGACATGGTATCAGGAGACAATATTCAGCAGCTAGAACACCCCAACAGAATGGCATGGTAGAAAGAAAGAACAGAACAGTATAGGAAATGGCACGAACTATGCTGGAAAAAAATAAAATAGCAGACAGATTTTGGAAAGAAGCAGTCCATACTGCAGTATACATCCAAAATAGGTACATGCTGAGAACTCATGAAAGAAAAACTCCTTATGAGCTGTGGTTTGGTAGAAAGGCAACAACAAAACACCTCAAAGTCTTTGGCTGTAAGTGTTACATCAAAAAAATTGAAGACAATCTTGGGAAGTTTGAAAATAGAGCAGATGAAGGTGTCTTTGTTGGGTATTCGATAAAAAGCAAAGCTTATAAATGTTACAACAAGAGACTCAAGAAAATTATGGACAGTGCTGATGTTAAATTTGATGAAGGAAGGGAAAGAACAGTTAACTATGAAGAAAACTACCCAATTTATGAAGAAGTCATTGAAGGAGATGAGGAAAATGAAACAGAAAAGAAACCATCTCTTAACTTAGATGACTTAATTGATGACTCAGAGGTGGAAGAAAATAAGAAATTCAAAACAGGCAGCTGGCAGAAGAATCATCTCAGAGATCAAATTATTGGAGACCCTACAGCTAGTATTCAGACAAGAAAGAAAATAGTAAGTAACTACTCTCTTTTATCCAACATTGAGCCAAAAAATATAGCTGAGGAAAGCAAAGATGATAGCTGGATGAAGGCAATAAATGAAGAGTTAGATCAGATTGAAAAGAATAGAACTTGGGAATTAGTTCCTAGACCGACAGATAAGAATGTAATCGGCACCAAATGGATATTTCAAAATAAATTGAATGAATATGGACAGGTAGTTAGAAATAAAGCTATATTGGTCTATAAAGGGTATGCACAAGTTGAAGGCATTGATTTTGAAGAGACTTTTGCACCTGTGGCCAGATTAGAAGCAATCAGAATGTTTCTAGCCTTAGCAGTTCATAAGAATTTTAGAGTTTACCAGATGGATGTAAAATCAGATTTCTTAAATGGGAAACTTGAAGAAGAAGTTTACATTGAACAAACAGATGGTTTCCAAATTGGTGAAGATCCCAATCTTGTCTGCAAATTAAATAAAACTTTCTATGGCTTAAAACAGGCACCCTGAGCATGGTATGCATGGCTCGATAACTATCTCTCTCAAAACGGGTTTAAGAAAGGCATGGTGGACAGTAATCTGTATGTCAAAACAAAAAATGGGCATCTCATTGTTCTTGTTGTTTATGTAGATGATATCATATTTGGTAGCAGCAAAGATGAATCATGTACAGACTTAGAAAATAAAATGCAAAAAGAATTTGAAATGTCTATGATTGGTGAACTATCTTACTTTCTTGGGTTACAAGTTAATCAAAATGAGAAAGGCATATTTATTTCCCAAGTCAAATATGTGAAAGAGATGCTAAAAATATTCACAATGGAGGACTGTAAGCCAGTTAGCACTCCTATGGTGACAGGCTGTAAGTTAAGCAAAGATGAAAAATCTCCACCTATTGATCAAACCATGTACAGATCAATGATTGGAAGCTTACTTTATTTAACAACTACCAGACCAGATATTCTGCAGGCAGTTTGCATGGTAGCAAGATTTTAGGCTAGTCCCAAAGAGACTCATGTGACAGAAGTAAAAAGGATTCTCAGGTATCTCAAGGGTACTATGGAGTATGGGTTATGGTATTCGAAAGGCAAAGACTTCACTCTTATATCATATTCAAATGTAGACTGGGCTAGATGTGTAGATGACAGAAAGAGTACCAGTGGAGGTGCATTTTACCTGGGAGATAGATTTGTTGCATGGCATAGTAAGAAGCAAGAGTCAGTTTCTTTATCTACAACTGAGGCAGAATATATTGCAGCAACAACATGCTGTACACAAGTTTTGTGGATGAAACAAACTCTGAAAGATCTTGGTATTAATTTTAGTGAACCAATATCAATTAAGTGTGATAACACAAATGCAATTAACATCTCCAAGAATCTAGTAATGCATTCACGAACAAAACACATTGCCATCAAGTATCATTTTTTGAAGGAGAAAGTTGCAGAAGGAGAAGTTAAATTGGATTTTGTCCCAACCACAGAACAAGTAGCAGATATTTTTACAAAACCATTGCCCAAGGAAGTGTTTGAGTACCTTCAAAAAAAATTGGGAGTAGTCACACTTCCCAAGAAGTGACTAGCTACAGGGATAACTTTCTCAGGGGGAGCATCTGAGTATTTGACTATTCTTTTTCTCATGATCATAATTTGTGCTAAGTGCAACAAATTGTGCCTGAGAATTATGTGTATGGACTTAGGGGGAGTCTGCAGTAGCCCTTTGGTATTATTGACAAAGGGGGAGAAGAGTTATAATAATTTACACAGGTGTTGCCAACAATTCCAAAGGGGGAGATTGTTGAGCAAGATGTTGTAAGAGTTTTGTCATTGTTGTCAACACAGGTAGTTAGATCTAATGATGCAGTGGACAGGCAGTTTAGAATTCATTCAGATGTAGAGGACAGAATTTCAAAGGTTATTCAGAGCATGGACAGTGAGTTTCCAAGAAGACCATAGTTGCCTATTTGCAAAAGATAAAAAAAAAAGACAAGTAAGAAAAGTGTTGCGATATCGCGACATTTTTAGCAGGCAAGAAAAACTGTCACGATTTCATGACATGTTAGAGGAGAGAGAAAGTGTAAACAAAATTGTCACAATTTCATGACATGGCCAAGGATAGAGAAGGTGCAAGGAAAACTATCGCAATTTCGTGACATGTTGGAAGCAGAGAAGGAAAGGAAGAAAACTGTTGCGATTTCACATGTTTGGAGAAAAAGTGCTAAAAAAGAAAACTTTCACAATTTCGTGACATGTTTGGAGAAAAAGCGCTAAGGAAGAAAACTGTCGCGATTTCATGACATGTTTGGAGAAAAAGTGCTAAGGAAGAAAACTATCGCGATTTCGTGACATGTTTGGAGAAAAAGCGCTAAGGAAGAAAACTATCACGATTTCATGACATGTTCGGAGAAAAAGTGCTAAGGAAGAAAATAGTCACGATTTCGTGACATTTTCGGAGAAAAAGCACCAAGGAGGAAAAGTGTCGCAATATCACGACATGTCGGGTTTTCGTGACCCAAATAGGAGAGAGAAAGCTCAGAGGCAAAAGTGTCACAATTTTGTGACATGTTTTGGTTTCGCTGGTGCAAGCCGAGAAAAGGTTGAGAAAGCGAGGAACGTCACGATTTCGCAACAGAAGTAAGGATGACTCAGCAATTGTTAGAAGTGTCACGATTTCATGACAAAAATGTTGTCAAAGCAAACAAAGGCCAAAATTTTTGCGATTTCGCGACAGTAGGGATAGGAAGGCGTATGGATGTAAAAGGTGTCGTGATATCGCGACATGTTGTAGTTTCATAGAAGAAGCTATAGGAAAGTGACAGAGGTGGCAGAGGTGGTTGAAACCAACAAAGTTGAATCTAGGACGATAGAATTTAGGGTTTTGCAGCCGACGATCTTTAGGGTTGAAGCCGACAAAGTTGAATCTAGGCTGATAGAATTTAGGGTTTTGCAACCGATGATCTTTAGGGTTACAGCCGACTATATTTCAAGTTTTAAATTTCTATTATTTAAGGAATGTTGTTTTGGATTTTGATGTGTCGAAGTGTGCGTCTTGATTTTGTGTGAATTAAGTCTACAGTGCGCAGTATGCGAACCATGTCGAACCAAGTCTAGTGCGAAGAAAAATTTGCACAAGTGAAGTCCACAGAGAGCTGAGAGCACGTTGTATCGAATTAAGCTGAGTGTGAAGCAAGAGTGTACAGGAAGCATTTGCATAGCAGAAGCAGAGTGCATAGAATCTGTAGACTATGAGCAATAAGGTGAAGGTATTATTCAGTTATTTTCATTGTTTCTATTGAAGTCCAAGTTGCAGCTTGGCATAAGGGGTTGGTGCTCCTTCCAGTAGGTGCTGGTGAATTAGGGGTTGGTGTTCCTTTCTGTTGGTGTAGAAAAATTGAGGGGTTGGTGCTCCTTCCAGTTGGTGCTGGTGAATAAGTTGTAAATTTGTTACTTTGCAAAGGTTGTATTTGGATGGTAGTCCAAGCAGCCATTTTTGAGGAGTAGCCACATTGGTGAACCTCGTTAAATCTGTGTTGTGTTTGATGCTCTTTTGTTCTATCTGGTTTAAATTTGCTTTATTTATTTTTTTTGATAGTTATAAGTGTTTGTATTTATAGCGGGTTTTAACAAGGATCCCAAAACCTGATTACATAAGCAATGGTCCTAGGGCATCAATCCCTTGAAACTGAACACCAAAACAGAAATCCCGCCCAGCGGTAACAGTAAGCATGAAACAATCCCTCTTAGATGGAAACAAAAAAATAAGAAATAAAGTAGTTTTGGAGATCCCGCCCAGTGGGGAGTAGCCAAGAACCACCATCGAGAAGATCCCGCCCAGCAGGAAGCACAGAAAAACCGTTACAATAAAATCCCGCCTCGCGAGAAGCAGTCAAAACCACCACAAACAGTCCCGCCTAGCGGGAAGCAACAGGGAAATCCCGCCATCCGGGAAACCAGCAGAAAAGAAAGGATCCCGCCTCGCAGGAAAATCGACGGATTTGGCGGATCCTGCCCTATGGAGAAACCATCCCGCCCACCGATAAAACATTCAGTTCAGCGAGAGCCATCCTGCAGGAAGCCGACAGCCAGCACAGAGAGGATCTAGCCCATCAAGAAGTGACCAGAGAGTTGCACCACAAGGAACCCACCTTGGGAAAACAAAAGAGGATCCCAACAGCAGGGACCAAGAATCCCGACCAAGCACAGAGCCCGCCGAGGGACCAAGAATCCTGCCCAAGCACAGAGCCCGTCGAGGATTCACAAGAAAAAGGGGGAAGCTGGCCAAACCCTAAATTGTCACCTCCACCACACCAAGAAATGCAGGGGACCAAATCCATGTGAATAACCTGCAAAAAAACCCCAGGGGGAAGCCTGAGGGAAAAAGGAAAGGGATCCCCAACCAAACAGGGATCCCTGGGAAGCACCAGTCCGAAAAAACAACCAAGGAAACCCTAGCCGGTCGGGAGGGGCGTAGATAGTGGAGAAGGATCTCCCCCCAGGAGATCATCTGCAAACAACCACTCCCCGGGAGGGATGACCTGGGTTGAGCCAGGGACTGGGCAGGAACCAGGAGCCATGGGAGGGGGGGCATGGGAGGGACCAGAACCCTCCCCTCTCTACTTTAAATTTGCTTTATTTTAGCTTTATGTATTGCAATTTTAAAATATTAAAAGATCACACTGATTCACCCCCCCTCTCAGTGTAACTGTGATTATAACAAAAAGGTGTTCCAATAATTGATATATCATTCACCCTATTCGTTGATCGAATCATAGAAGAGATAGAAGGAAAATTTGTTTGGTTTAGTTTCTAAGGTAGAAAAAGGACAAAGACAAGTGGCATCAAAGTTTGATTCCATCCAGAAAGATAGCCCAGATGGTGGTTCCCTTGGTGGTAGGGGAGGTATCGGGTTTGAGACAAGGTGGCATCAAAGAGTGAAGTTTTATTTTAAAATTTTTTGGCCCCAGCGAAAGGGATAAAGGATATTAGGTGGCTCATAGATCTCATGTGATTGCTTAGATCATACGATGGTTAAGCCATAGCTAAGGGACAACAACAAAGGTAGCGAGGATTCGATTCCTGTGGAAGGTAGTGCACAAAGGCATTAATTTTTATTTAATTAAATTGATTCCTAAGGTCCTAAGTTACAAGGTATGTGCCTAACTTGGGAAGTATAAGGTTATAAAATTTGTTTTTATTTTTGCCATTAAAAGGGATTTGAAATAAATTGATTTTTGATCTAGTGAAGTTGTTAAGTGCCTTGGAATACTATTTTTAATGGTGGCTATATTTATTTTAGAAAAGCATTAACGAGAAGTAGGATATATAAGGTGTAAATGAAAAATTATTTGTGTAATTTGTGATCTTGTTGGGTTGATTTAATTCGCAATATTAGAGTTATAAGGTGTAAAATTGGTTTGAATTTTATTGTACCTTTTGCATTATGAAGAAGAGTATTTGTGGGATTGTGATGAAACTTTAATGCATTTTTCTTGAGATCAAAAGAAGGGTTCTAGAGTATAATTTCAATTTCACTAAGCACATATAGGAAGGAATATTTTGTGGATGTTTTGGAATAGATTATTACTATCTAACCCTTGAGTGGTACAAGGAGGATTTGTTGATTATAATATAGGTTTTGAAGACATATCTCCATAAAAACAAAAGGTATGGGTACATCATCTTTGGTTTGAAATATTTGTTTGAATGAATGTTGTGAAATATAAGATGGAGTGAAAAGGATTATTGATAAGCATTGTTGGAAATATTTGAGTGAGTTATATATGCTTCATTAGTGAATGTTTTGAGAATATTTGAGATAGAGATTGAAAATTATTTGATTTAGGATTTGAGACCTATATTGTGCTATTTTTTTAAAGAAGTATGAAAACGCTTATTTAGGGTTTGTGAGCAAGTTGTGTTTCATTGATTGAATTATTGAGTGAAACTTTTTGAGCATTGGTTTAGAGTGATATTTAAAGTGAATGTGCAAACATTAGAAATCAAATTTGTGAAAGCGATAGAGTTAATGATTGAGTAGAACATATTGAGTTTTTGATAGAGTACATCATTCTCTATATGTTCCAAAGGTTAAACAAATTCTAGATAGAATATTTCTAAACTGCTTCAATTTAAAGGAATTACTTTGAATATTAGACAAAGAATTTGATAGCATTATGAGAAATATGTGAGATTAATTGAGCATATGTTTTGAGCTATTTTGAGCATGTGTTAGAGCAAGTTTGAGCATATGCTAGGGCAGATTTGAGAAAGTCTTGGTGAAGACTTGAGAGCAAATTGAGCAAGTTCTTGAGAGGACTTGAAGGTATATTTGAGAAAATATTTGTGAAGACTTGAGAGAAGAGTTGATTGATTGATTTGTTCAAGCTTTGTGTTAAGGCTTGGGGTAGATCTAAGCAAAGTTGATTGAGTGATTTATTCAAGCTTTGTGTTAAGGCTTAGGGAAGATCTAAGCAGAGTTAATTGGTAATTTGATCAAGCTTTGTGTTAAGGCTTGAGGACATATTTGAGATAGATTTGTGAGCATATTTGTGAGTAGAGATAGAGCAGAATTGTACTAGACTTAGGATAGAGTTTGGTGCAAATTTGAGATAGAGTTGAAAGTAAGCTTTGGAAGTGACAGAGTAAAGAGGACAATAGTCTCCAATGGATAGATATCCATTAGCCAAGGTAGTGAGGATAGAGTTATTCAGTGGATAAAGATCCATTAGCTAGAGTAGTGGGAAAAAAAATATTCTAGAAGGTCATTAGATAGAGAAGAGGGGAAAGATTTCTCCTATGGATAGAGTTACATGAACCATAGAAGAGGTAAAAGAGTTATCCTATGGAGTGTGACTTATGAACCAGCTGGGAAGATAGAGTTCTTCTATGGAGAGAGATCCATAAACCATTTGAGGAGATAGAGGTCTCATGGATCAAGTTCCACAAACTAGATAAAAGGGGAAAGAGTTTTCCTGTGGAGAGATATCCAAAAATCAAAGCATAGGGTATTGGTGTCTCCTTTGAACAAAGGTCCATAAACATTGTAATAGGGAATTGATTTCCAAGATATTTTTTGAGAAAATTTAGTACAAATATTTTCTCCGTGGAGTAGCCCACATTGGGTGAACCACATTAAATTGGTATCTCTATTTTGTGTAATGATTTTTGCATTGCTTTGATTATTGCTATTGATATTGCCATTGATAATATTGGATAATATTGTTTAGGAAAGAAAAGTGAAAGTTGATCTTATACTGTTCACCCCTTATTAGTATAAGCTTGTGTTCTTCACCAAGCATAAGGGAAACTAAAATAGGTTGGGAGGTGAGATGCTATTTGAGATTATCAAAATATTTTTGACACTCATTATCCCACCAGAAGACATCTTTCTTAAGAATATTAAGAGAGAGCTTACACTTATTGACTAACTATGCAATGAAGTGACAGATAGATTGAATATTACCTTGTAGACTATGTAGTTCAATTAGGGTAATGGGAGGATGTATATCAATGATGGTCATTATCTTAGCAGGATCCACTTCAATACCTCATCTAGAAACTATGAAGCCTAAAATCTTGTCATATGTGACTCCGAACACACACTTAGTGGTTTTAAGATGATCCTTGTATTTCCAAAGCCTTTGAAATATTGATCTTAAATCATGGATATGATCCTTTCATTATATGGAGTAAGCTATAATATCATCCACATAATACTAGAGGATATGATGCATCATGTCATGGAAAATATAAGTCATGTACGATAGGTAACTCTTGCGTTCTTCATGCCAAAAGTCATTATATTGTAGTAGAAGGTACCCCATGGAGCAATGAATCTTATCTTGTCCTGGTTCTCAAGGGTAATCATAACCTGATTGTAACCTGAGAAACCATCCATGAGAAAAAACATTCCATATTTGATAGTGAAATCTACAATCTGATCTATGTTGGACAAGTAAAAATTGTTCTTGGGACATGCTAAATTATTGTTTTGAAATTCAATACATATTTTTATTGTCCCTTCCTTCTTAGCTACAGAAACAATGTTGGAGATCCAATCAAAATAGTCGATAGATTTTATAAAACTAACATCAAAGAGATTTTGGAGCTCTTCCTTGACTTAAAGGGTGACCTTAGAATGCATCTTCCTAAGTTTTTTCTTAACATGCTTAGCACTAGGTTTGACTACCAAATGATACATGACAAGGGAGGGATAAAGCCCTAGCATATTGACATATAACCAAGAAAAAATATATTGATCCTCTCTTAATAAATTGGTCAATTGCTCATGGTCATCAATGGACAAGGCTTTACCTAGATTAATTATTCTAAGGGATTCCTTAGAACCTATGTTCACATCTATGGTCTCCCCAATAATAATGGACAAGTCATTCTCAATATGATGTAGGAAATGAATCACTCCTAAGTGCTCAAGGTCCTTAGGGGACATAGAACCAAAGTCCACTTGAGATCTAGAATATTTAACTTGTGCAGATCAAGGATTAGGCATACTGCTAATCCTCATATTTAAGATGTTAGTCTGATGTGCATCCTCATATTTGGCATATTTCTCAAGGATTAGGACCAATAAGGAGAGGGTGACCCCTCATCCTCAACACTCCACTCTAAACTTTAATCATATTTACCTAAGAGAGATTCTTGATAAGAAGAGTTGTTTTGATCATGATATGAGACATTGATTGGTAATTCCTTATCAAAATTTTCATGTTGCTTTCTTTTGTTAGATAAGGACTATTATGAATGGAACTGGGCTAGATCATATAGTGATCAAAATTCAACTGGATGAGGATCACCCAAGATAGAAACAAGTTGAATTTCAAATTTAAATTTCATACATTGATGAAAAAGAGAAGGGATAGCCTCCATGGCATGGATCCAAGGACATCCAAGAATAATATTATAATATGCAGGAAAATATACCACATAGAACAATGTATCTAATATTTTAGGTCCAACTTTTAGGGAAAGTGATATGGTACCATAAGCTTCTCAGGACTCATTGTTGAAAGTCTGAATGATATAACTGGATTTAGTTATATCTTTTTCTTTTAATACAAATTTTTGAATGAAATGATATGTGCATAAATTAAGGTAAGAACCATTATCAATAATAACTCTTTTGATAAAAGTATCCCCAATAAATGCAGCGATGTAAAGAGAAAAATATTTTTGTAAGTCTAAGAAAGAAATATCAACATCCGAGAATGTGAGATGATGTACCCCAAGAGATATTATAATATTGTCCATAACACTAGGGGAATTATCTGGAGGGACAACTTATTGCTTCAAATAATTTATTAAGGCTTCTCCATGAGTGGGAGAATTCTATAATAGTTCCAAAAGAAAAGTATTTTCTAAGAAACTGATTTCTTGCTGAGATCGCAAGGTCTTTTGATTTTGCACTAATTTTTTTTGAAGTGGTTGTTATCATACCAACCATGTTATTATAATAATGGTGTGGTACACTTATATAATATACTTTATTAGATGCATGTCTAATTATATTATGATTTATTGATGGTTTTTGTTGTAAGTTTACTAAATCAATATGTTTTGCATCAATTAAATCTTGAACCACATGTTTCAACTTCTTAAAAGAATTTGTCGAATGTCCCTTTACTATATGATATGCACAATGTTGAACTATCTTATACCAATGAGTTGTATTATTTTTTTGCCTTACAAGAGGTAACTCAATTGCATTGGCTTCTAAAAGTTGTTTAAAAAATTCTTCCATAGACATATTAAGCCTTGTATAATTTCTTTATGGAGGTTATTGAAATACTATCTTTTGTAGGTTGTTAGTAACATTGTTAATATTCCTACTATCCACTCCACTATTACTTCATATGTGTGTATTCTTATGTTAATATTTAGTAGGTTTCTTTTCTTTGGTTTTGATTTGGCCTATTCTGATAAGTGCCTATTCTACTTTTCTTGATAAATCAATTGCTTGATCAAAATATGTAATAGTAGTAGTTTCTAATGCATAATATAACTATTCTTGTAAATTGCCAATAAATATCTCAAGCATATCCCTTAGAGGTATAGTATATCTCAAACATCCAACCAAACTTCTCCAACAAGCCAAGAACTCTAAAAAGTTTTCTTCTTTTCTTTATTTTAAATTGTAAACATCTTTCATTGTCACTTCCTTTTCAATATAAGCTCCAAATGTTTGAACAAAAAATTCTTCTATTTCTTCAAAATTCCTAAAGGAATAATTGGGTAACCAATAATACCACTCTAATGTCATGCCACCAATACTCTTAGTAAATATCTTAAGTAACAACATGTCATCATAAATAAAATCATGGAAAGTTGTTCTAAATCTTCTTATATTCTCTATTAGATCTTTAGTACCTTTATAAATAGGTATGACTGGCATAGAAAAATGCTTAGGATAATGTCTAGCAACAAAAATAGGATCCAATGGATGATTACACATTTCCTTATAACTGTAAGCAAAACTTGAAGGTTGAATCATCTCAATTTTTGAAACCAATTGCTTTACCATATTTTTAAAATTTTTCACTTTTGTATTATTATTATGTATTATCCCCAGATTCCCTAAAGGAGGAGTGTTAGACATATTGATACTATTGAGGTATGTGGTATCTTGTTGAAGAGGATGACAAAATTTTGGTGGAATAGAGGCAACAGTGTTGGGATAAGAAGATTGACGAGGAAATTGAAAATTTTGAATGGCACTACTAGTTGGAAGGACTTGTAGATTCCTTCCAACGTTGGTGGTTATATTAGTGGTATAATTTGTATGGTGAACAATATTACCATGATTCAAATATTCACTTAAGGAGTTATCATGAGATGGTCTAGCTTTATCGAGTGGGGCTTCTTCCTTTAAAGCTACATTCAATGCATGCTTATGATATTTATAAAAGGTCCACACATTCTCAAAGGATTTAAAAATAAGGTTCCCATCAGGTCCCTTACTAGGATTAAGACTATTATCAATCTCTTCTTCCTCAAAGTAAGAATTTTCTCTATCAAATTGATCATTCTCTTGGAAAATTTCATCAAACCTAAAAAACCTTCTTCCATTCCCAATTTTGGAAGCCATTGGAAAAGGAAAGAAAAACATTAAGGGAAAATGAGGGAACTAAGACCCACAAAAAGCAAGCACCAAAAATTATGTTTTTAATATTTTTGATCTAAACACACAAAATTAATAATCTTGATTAAATATTTGAAAAAACAGTAGGTGTTCACATGGAGTTCACTAAATATGTAGAGGGGAAAAACTTCCCTACCACGTATAATTACCAAAAGTTGGATCCACAAGAGAAAGCCTTTGGGGTGAACCACGAGGGTATGTTTTTCTCTACACTTAATTCTAGGGGGAAGGGTTCACCAAGAATGGTTTAAGTACTCGTTCCAAGTCCTATGTTTTTCAAGAATGTTTGATGTATCTGATTCAAGACAATCACCTAGATTTGGCATTTCTATATTTATACTATAAAATATAAAGGATAATGAAAAAATACATAATGTAGAAATACAAGAGATAAACCTAATATGACTCTTTCTTTGAATGATTTTCTAAAATAGGGTTATAAATAGATAACTTTTAAGCAAGGTATCAAGAAGAGATGCACCAAAAAAATTAATCCTAAGTGCACACTATATGTTTTTTATCTTTCAAATGCCTAGAAATTAATTAGATGTATTTCTATAAAATTAGATCCAGGGTTTACAAAAAAATATAAAACACTCAACAAATAGCCTAAAGACTAATTAGAATACTTAGTTTATCTAGCAATTTATCCTACCTTTATCCTTTTATCCAATTTTTTCAACAATTCTTGTTCCTGCAAGATAACTTGACAAACACTTGAGAAATACGATTAGTGTTAGGGGGCCTACTTAGGTCACTCTACAACAGTACTTTGAGGCACAAAATTCAAGTACCCTAGGTCCTTTTAGCTAACATTTGACAAATAAAAGCATAAATTGAACTTTGTAAAGAAACAAACATAATATAATATAACAAAATAAAATAATGGAACCATATACAATGTAGTATCAAGCTCTAAATGCAACCTATAATGCAATGGTGAAGGTTGGAATAGCATATTGCCCCTATATTTGACTCAGGAAATATCATACCCCATAATATGTGAGCATGGTAATGCATAGGTAGAATCGTGCCCCACATTGATCCAGGTTTGATTTTGCATAGACTATACAAAAATTAAAAGACAAGTGAGATGACTTGATTACCTCACCTAGAAAATCGATTATGTCTACAAATATGTGTAACATGTGTTTGGTTCAAGAATGTTATATTCAACTCCCATAACTCAATATTTTCTTAGTGAAAATGTGTCTTTTTCCTAGAGAAAACTTGACATATATTGGAGGTTACTTGGAATACTAGAAGTGGTTGAGTGACCAAAAAAAACTAGGGATGATGGAAACTTATATTTGCAAATGATGACTTGGCTTATGAAATGGTAAAATGGGATGAATGTGAAATTGAGGGTACCCTTGATTAAGTGAATAAGACTTATTGGATCAATTATTTTCTAAAATTAACAAATGATCCCTAGTATGGTGGATGAAATTCATCAGAATGACAATGAATGTGATTATGCAAAATGAATGTAGGAAATGTAATGTGTACGAAAGATGTTTTTGTGTATTAGCCATGTATATATACATATATAAAACATATTAAGCATAGAGCACTTTTTAGTGGATAATTTTTAGTGGTTTTGGCTCTTCTACTTCCTCTAGACTAGCAATTCTATAAGTTCATTGATCCACCTTTTGTTTGACAATTTATGGACCTAACCAATTAGCTGCAAATTTATCATGAAGATGTTAAAATGCATTGGTGTTTTGCTAATTCTCTTTAAGGAAAATATCAACTATTTAAAATTCACATAGATGGACTTTGGAATTGTAAGCATGCTTTAAATGATCATGATATACTCATAAATGCTCCAATGCATTGATTCACCTTTCATAAAGGAGCTAAGTTTATCAAGATGTGTTTGTCTAGCAGTGCCATCATCTATGAATTCCTGCAATGAAATATGTAGTGAGAGGATCTTGAGCTCAATCGACATGATGGTTTTGATACCATAGACCAATGAGAATGGTGTTTCCCTAGTAAGTGTTTTGATGCTTATTTGATAATACCATAATGCCAAGGGTATATGAGTATGCCAATCTCAATAATTTTATTTGACTAATTTTTTGATAATAACAATCAAGGTGTTATTAGATTCCTCGGCTTGTCCATTTATTTATGGGTAATAAGGAGCTGAGAAACTGTGTTGGATATTATACTTATTGCAAATTGCTCGAACATACTTATTTTTGAAAGACTTACCATTGTCAAAGATTTTTTTCAATGGAATACCAAAGCAACATATGATATACTAAAGTATAAACTCCAAAATTTGAGATCATGTCATACTGGTTAGAGGAATTGCCTCAACCCACTTCATAAAGTATTCAATGGCTGTGATGATGAATGTGTGTTATCATCAAGAAGGAGGTGATATTTTACCAATCAGGTCCAAAACCCATTGTGAAAATGGCCAAAGACTCTAAATAGGTTATAAGGCATATGATGGTACATGAGTTAAATTAGCATGCTATTGATATTTTTGACATTTCTTGACATAGGTGCAATAGTTATGTTCCATGGTGGGAAAATAATAACCTATGCATAAAATACACTTTGTGATGGCCATTTCACTAAAGTGACCACCAGAAGTACCATCATGAGCTTCATATATTGCTCTTTGGGCCTTGATAGGCTCACGATAATGAAGGAGGAATCCATCATAACCACGACTATACAACACATCCCACAAGAGTGTGAAATGAGTTATCTTTTGTTTGAAATTTTTTTTGGTAGCTCATGACATGTCTTATGGGAGTGTTCTAAACTTGAAAAATAATTTTATTTGGCTAGACCAAGGCTCATATGACTCTGTGTGGATAAATCAAATGTCCTTCTCATATTTAGTATTATATGAAGAAATTGTAGATTTAGATATCATTATGATAATTAATGGTTGTATGTCTTCTTTTATGTTCTTTGGAATCAGTGATCCTAGAGAGGCCATCACATATGCAAATATATTAGTTGATCTAGGCAAGCTATCAATCTCATACCAATCAAATTTCAAGCAATTTTATTACTAATTCATGATAAAGTTTTAATACTGGTTCTTTACATTGGTATTCTTTGTTTACTTAATGAAAAACAAGTTGTGAATCAATAAATATCTTGATACACTTTATGCTCATAGTTGTGGATACTTGAATTCCTATGATTAGGGCTTCATAATATGCATTATTGTTTGTGCACGGGAAATCAAGTTTGAATGATAAAGGAATAAGTATCCCCTGTGGTGTATGAAATATGACTCTAGCACCTTGTCCTCTTTCACACTTAGAACCGTCAAAGAAGAGTGTAATATCCACATATTCTTCAATAATGAAATATTCTTCCTATTAATTTATGGTAAATACCAATTCATCTGGGAGCTCAATAATAAAGGTTTTATCACTAGGCAATGGTGCTTTCGCAATCTGATACACTATTGCTTGACCTTTAATGGATTTTTGACTAATGAAATCAAGATCAAATTTTGTGATAAGCATTATCCATTTTGTAGTGTAGATGTTGTTGTAAGTGCAATACATCATGTAACATAGAGGATTTTATTTAGCTATGACATAGGTTATGTGACTTAGTATGTAATGTTTGATTTTCTTAGTGGAAAAAACCACCACTAGGAATAAATTTTCTACATAATCATATCTGGTTTCATAACTTACCATTGTTCTACTAATATAGTAAACTAATTGCTCATAATTATTTTCATTCTTTTGTGCAAGCATTGTCCCTAATGCAAAGTTGTTGCTGAGACATAGATATGAAAGGGTACTCCTAGGTGAGGTGGAGTTAATATTGGTGGAGAAGCCAAGTATTTCTTGAAGTTATCAAAAGCTTTTTTGCATTCATCTATCCATGAAAATGTCACCTTTTGTAGTAGGTGATTGAATGGCCTACATTTATCAGAGAGTTGTGCAATGAAGCGACGTATTGATTGGATATTTCCTTGTAAACTACGTAAATCTTTCAAGTTTGTTGGGGGAGGCATATCCATGATGATATTGTCCTTGTTTGGATCCATTTAAATGCCTCTCTTGGAGATAATGAATCCTTGTAGTTTGTTTGAGGTGACACCGAAGACACATTTTTTGGGGTTCAATATTACATTGTAATCTATAAGATGATCAAAACCTTTTTCCAAGATACCAATGTGCTCTTGTCGGGTTTTATATTTTGCCAATAAATCATCCACATAGTCTTCATTGATCTTGTGCATGTAGTTATGGAAGATGTATGACATGGTGTGTTGATAAGTGTCACCTATATTTTTAAGGTCAAATGGTATTACCTTGTAACAAAATGTCCCCCAAGATGTTGTGAGTGTTGTTTTATGTTGGTCATCAAGATTTATTTGAATCTAATTGTATCCTAAAAAACCATCCATTAAAGAAAGCATTTCATGGCTAGCGTAAGTGTTGACAAGAGTATCGATGTTTGGTAGAGAAAAGTCATCTGTAGGATATGCTTTTTTAAGATATCGAAAGCCAGTGCAAATGTATATTGTCCCATTAGACTTTTTAATAGGCACCATATTTGAAATACACTTAGGATATTCAATGGGTTGAATGAAACCCACATCTAATAGATTTTGAAGCTCTTATTTGACCATGAGGGCAATGGTAGGATGTAACTTTCTTAGTTTTTATTTGATATACTTAGCATTAGGATGCAAGGTTAAATTTTGAATATCCAAGTTAGTCTCAAGACTCAACATGTCTTTATAGGACCATGCAAATATGCCCTTCTTCCTCTTGAGGAGAGATATCAATTGCTCTTCATAAGCGGATAAACATTTTCCAAGTTTAATGATTTATGGTTGTCTGTATCTATACTAAGTTTAACATCTATAGTATCTTCAATGGCCATGTATGAACCTTCCTCAAGATGATGGGGCATTAGGATCAAATGAATTTCATAAATAACATTATCAAACTCTTTTGGCACAATATCTTCCATTTCTACTTGGAAAATAATTATATATGAGGGTGAAGGTGAAGGTGGAGGAGTTTAGATGGCCAAAGCTCTTAAAAATTCCTTTAAAAGGATAAATTTGGATAAGGATGGTGGCAATGAAATTTTTCCCATATTTATGAGGCTTATGTTAACAGGAATTGGTTTTGCTAAACCGTATGGATTACGAAGTGGGGTGAATAAGTCAACAGACTTCATGTTGGCTTAGTAGGAAATGGTGGGTGGAACTATGAATGGTGGGTTGATCTCATATCCTAGAATTAATAAAAGAAATTTGGGAACCTAAATAGCAATAGACAACGCTTGTAAATGCAAATGACAAAGCCATGTAAATACAATGCAAATATATATATTTTTTGTTTTTTATTTATTTTATTTTTATTTTATTTTATTTATTTTTATGTACATATGTTACATGATGTTCTGGTGAAGTGGATGAGGTGGTTCACCTGTTGGCTCAACTCGCTCCCTTGGGAGAAGCAAATATAAAATGGGCTAGTGTATAGGGAACATTCTAAGGTAGTTCTTATCTTGTTCAATGAATGGAATGATTGAGATCAATTCATCTTTAGATTCATTTGAAGCTATTGACATGATGTCATATTATTCATAGAATTACTCAAATTCATCATTGTGATTTATTTCCTCTTCTAAATTTAAATGAATATTTTGAAAAAATTGTTCAAAAGAGAAAGTAGAAGAGTGGGAATGGTAACCCAAACTTGAACGATCATGTGCTACTTGATCTAGAGTTTCAATTATGTCATGCATACCATGTTAATGTCATCCTAGGTTGTATCATTTGCAATTGACTCAATGAAAGTATCATGAAGGAAAATCGGTCATGCACTCTATGTTGGCAAGGATTGGTTGTGTAGGTTCATCTAGGGAAGGTGGATCAAACAATGAATCAACCCCCCTATATATGAAATTAATTCAATTAGGTGTTGAACCCATGGTGTACACTACTCCTATGGAAAAGGGTGAATCACATGGATGATAATAATCCCTACCAGTTTGGTTTATTAGCGGTGTAATTATGACATCTTGTACCACATATTCACCAATGCTAGTATTGGTGGGGTGGACTACAACTCTGTGGGTGTGTATGATGTGGATGAAGTGGATGTGGAGATGTGGGACTCATGGATTATTTGTGGCTCTAATGAGAGAAGATATGTATGATGAAAATGCATCTCATAGTCTATCAAATCAACTTTTGAGACATCAGCTGGTTGAGATGAAGATGAATTTTACTGAGGTGTTTGATGGATGTTTGATGATACTGATGTGGATGGAATGATAGTGGATGTTTTTGAAGTTGGTTGGATTGGGGATGATGAATGGGTGGTGATAATGGGTGATGTTGATGTTTATGATGTGGATGGTTATCCTACTAATATGGATGTGGAAGGTGTGGATTGGGTTTTACCACATGTATATGTAGTCAACTATGAATAAGGTGTGGGTGTAGAAGTGGAAGCCTGATTTGGGGTAGTGATAGGGATCTCCTCAAGAATGGAAGCTTTTGACAAAGTGTTGTGTTGTGAGGTGGATGGTGTGGTTGATGGGGTTAATAATAGGTGAATGTATGGAAGTGTATATTTATATGGATTGGAAATGAAGTTATAGTACTTAAACGGTTTGATACCACTTGGTATGCAATGAACCTATCCCACAGTACATATTTTAAGTATTGATAGAATATTGAAGGAACACATTTTATCTCCCTTATCCAGGGATATCCAAGGAGTACATTCTAAGCCATGGACCCCTCCAAGATATGGAACATAATATGCAACATCTTAACTCCCACTTTTATAGGTGAGATGATAATGTCAACTGTAGAACAAAGAGCATCATTGAATGCTCTCAAGATGAATGTGTATTTGGTTTTATGTGAGGGTGGAAGATTGAGATGTTGAAGGATGGAGGTGGTGATGATGTTGATGTATGAACCAAAGTCAATCAACACTTATTTAAAGGGCTTCCTATCAACTTGAGCCATAATGTGTAATGGAGGGTCCAACTATTCTAATGATATTGATTTAATTCAAAATCATAGAATGTGATAGAAGGTTCCATACAATTTGGAATACTCCCCACAAAATTTTTAAAGGCATTAGTGTCTTGGGATTGGAGTTTAATGGATTTTAGAATTTTCATTAATACCTCATGATTTGAAGAATATTGTTGTATTAGCTCATAGATAGATAGTTTGGTTGAAGCCATTTTTAGTCTAGTTGTTATCTGATTACTCATAGGTTAGAATGGATGACTTGGAAGGTGGATTGGTTGGGATGAATTGGTAAAAAAATGAATGGGTGATGATGAATTGGTAGGTTGAAAAGATACACTTGCTTGTGGTGCCATAGGAGGTTGAACTACCTACTATTGTTCATTTTTTTGATTGGTGCTTCTTTGACCTCAGGTGACTACATGGATAGCCCCCACAAAACCTTGGTACTATTGCACATAATTAACTTGGTTAGGGAGAGTCATGGTATTTGATCATCCTATCATTTTTTTTTGTTCCTCATGATGAGGAAGTGGTGTTTGGTATATACCAAGGTTTTTATTTTATTGTTCCAAGGGACTATCAAACTAAATGACCCCTAGGTCTATTAGATCTTGCACAATATCTTTGAATGTAAAGTAGTTTTTAATGTTTTTTCCATTCTATCGATGGTAAGGGAAAAACAAATGTTTTCTTTAGCCCTTGCCACATTTGGTTAGATCATCTGGTTTAACTTTAGGTAAGTTAATGATATTGTGTCATACAACCTATGGAAGAGGTAGGTGTATGATTAAGGCAAAGGTTTCTAGGTGTGATTTTGTCGAATAAATTATTGATGCTGACAATTGTCGATAGTTGGAATTGTGTTATGAAGTTGTTTTGGTGGGGGTATCGCTTGATAAGATACTTGTTACAGTTTGTGTAATGATTTTTTTTGTTAAATGTGGGGTTGTTGAGTCATTTAGGTTTGACTCAAAACCAGTGGATTCACTTGTCCTTGTTTGGATTGGCTAGAATAATTTCCTTTTGATTTGCCCTTATTTTTCCATTCTTTTTTCTTTTGTTTTATCTCACCCTTTTGGATTTTTATCTCTTCAATTATGAAATCTTGGTTGAGAGCTTCATTGAATGTTCTATATTGTTGTAGTTGCAATAAAAAGGATAAGGGTTTTAGGAAAATCCTTGTAAATATTTGGGTCAATTCTTCCATTGGTAGGGAGAATGGCAACTTAGTGATAACTACCCTCCAATGGTTTCCAAAATCATAGACTGACTCTTATTTGAAATGTTTTAAAATTATATAAGTCAGTCAATGTGGTTTTCTTATGAATATTAAGGGAAAAAAATTCCAAAAAATTATCCACCATTTGTTTGACTATGAAAATTCTATGGTGTGGTAGATGATTATACCAGTCTAAGGTGTCTCCCCTAATGACTAAGAAATTTTTTTTAGTAGCAAAGTGTCTTGATCATGAATTTAAAAAATGAAAGAATGAATGTGTTTATGTTCTATCTATGGTCCTCAATACCTTTGAATTTATCAAATTTTGGTATTGTGAAGTCTACCAGATAAGGCAGTGATGGTACCAAAAATTGAATAGGTTGATTGATCAATTGTCTTAGTGTAGGCTTCTGGTACATCATACCAGAAGTATACATCATCAATATATAAATTTGTTTTTGCATGGCTTGGATTTTAAGATCTTCCACGTGTGTATGAAATCCCTATATTATTTTATGATTGTGTTAAGGTGGTTTGTGTGGAGTGGTGAATGTTGAAATGGGATGTGGCATTGATGGCCTAATGGATTGATGGGTATTTGATGATGTTGGGTGTGTTGTTGGAATTCGTGGTTGAATGACTGCAATTGATGAAGTGGAGATGAGGTTTGGGGAATGTGAGTGTGTTGGGTTGTGGAAGTGGGGTTGATGTGGGTGAATGGAGGCATGGGTATAACAACTTGAGAATATTATGATACCTAGGATGGATCAGATATGAAGAAAGTGTGTTGGCTTGGAATGGAATGGATTTAAATTTTTTTATATGTGATAGTTGTTAAGAACAAGAATGAACATCTTTTTGTCCATTGAGAAATTGATTGAGGTGTTGCAACGCTTGTTATATGGCAATTTTTGAAGCATATTGTGTGGTTGTGGTGGAACTGGATGTAGGTGAGCTATGAGTATTAGAAATATTGATGGATATTAACATAGGGTAAGTTGTAAAATAAATCACAACTAAATGAGTGGTGGATGGAGTATACAAAGCAATATTGACTTGTGCTTTGTAGAGTGGGTTGGAATAGGTAGTGGTGTAGGTAGATGGGATGGAGGTGATTTGGATATATTATGGTGGAGGAATTTGGTGTGAAGGTGTGGATGTTATCTCAAAAAAAGGATTGGTGTAAACTTGGTTGAAATTGTTGAGATGTGAGTGAGCAATTTCCAGTTGAGAAGTAACTTGTTTGTGTGGGATTTTAAGCTATTCTAATACTGGTTTAGTTGGTCTTAAGTAAGTCCTAACTTTATCCATGTCTAAGCAGGTGATACAGGAATCAGTGGGTGTAGATGGCTCTATTTTTGGAATGGAGGTGTGAATGAATCTATGCATCACATTAGCATTCAAATTGAATATTGTGTGTGAGGGTATTGTATATAAATCAAAATATCTTGTTTGTGTTGTGCTATTTGGGCTAGCCACAAAAGTGGTTGAGGAAGGAATGGAGCATTCCATGTATGAGGTTGATGCTTGATTCATGAATTTGGCTTGATTTCTATTCAATACCATAAGTTGTGAGTAAGCAGGGGTAGCGAATGTGAGGAATGTGTGTGGAAAGGTGCAATAAAAATGAAAATAACACATAATCAAAGAAATAATTGAATCCTATGTCTTGCAACAATATTTTTTTGTGTGGTTTGTGTTTTGATGTGCAAACCCTAAGCCTAAGATGACTATGCAGGGTGGATTCCTAAGGTGGATGGCAAGTGAGGATTTTATTGGTGATGAAATCTAGAAAAATCACTCATAGGCTACTAAGGTATCTATGGGGCAAGACAACGGATGGATATGAAGCCCATTGTTACTAATCTTGATTAGTGGTTGGTGTTGAAATTCAACTCACTGATGTTGAAAGTGAAACATGTAATTATGTGTGACTCTTTTTAAATTTTTTTTATCTATGATGTTCAAAATATAAATAAACCCTCTTTCACTCCACAAATTTCATGACTAAGAGCACTAATACCAAGTTCCTCAAAATAATATAGGGTACACCACTTAATATCCACTTTAAATCATCAAGTGATTCCAACAATGGAGGGTTTTCCAAGCTCTTCCACTCTAAATCAACAATGTTTTTCTAATAGTGGGAGGAATATTGAGTACCTATGACTTTTTCTAGCTTAAAAATTAAAAAATAGCCTATGGTGCAACAACTATACTTTTTATTTTTGTTGCAAATAACACACAAGGCAAAAAGCAAAAACACCATGAAATACAACAAAAACTTGAATTTAGTGTAATGAATGTCTAACGTAGCTAAAATGAATGCATAGATGCATATTTATCCCTATGTGCAATTATATATGATTTTAAAAATGTTGATGAATGCCTAAGATTCCTATCAATGCAAGATGTTGCTTTTTAAATAGAACAAGAAATATTTATTTTATTTTATTTATTTTTAAAAAGAAAAAAAGCATGATTAGAATTTAAACAAAACTTACCAAAATATCTACATATTTTTCTCCAACTCTGCAAACGTGATGTATAATCCCAAAATTTTCTATATCAAAGCCCATAATTTTTGCTATTGAAACTCAATTTTCATTATCAAAACCCATATTTTTCTCTATCAAAACCCATGGATACTCTGCAACATCCACATGGATATCATGTGGCATCTCCCAAATGTTGTATGACATCCACATGACCATAAATCGAATCCTGCTACTTCCAAAAACCCTAGCCCTAGATATGGCTATTTTTTTTCTAACAAATTTTTGCAACCTACAACAAAAATAGAAAATATAGATCATATTAACAAGGTATATTAACATAAGAAACCCTTTGGGGGTCCCACTATGATCACCATTTTGTAAAGTGAAAAATGACTAACACCAATAAAGCAATAGATCAAAGCAAATAACAACACATGCACAAAATGACAGATCTAATTTATTATAACTCAAGGAGCTTGGATCTCCAATTTGTACAATAGATTTACCCCAAATCTAGGGTTACAATGCTATGTATACTTTGATACAATTATTACAATTTGTGAGTGGGCTTGCATATCCCTACGGGACCACTTGAGATACAACATCCATTAAAGAAGATATCTTCTATACTTTTAACCTACACATAGATCACAACATAAAATATTAGTAGCATATGCGAGGACTCCACTATGTGAGACCCTCTGAATAATAAATCTACAAACCCTAGATGTAGTGATGATAAAATGTAAGTCAAATATAGAAAATATAGGTTAAAAAACAATAATATTTGTTACCTTGTTAGAATAATACCTGAGATGTTGATCTATGTCTTTGCTTCCATGATTTGGTGATGCACAAATGCTTGTGAGTGTTCAAGGGTTTTTCAATGGTAAATTGTCTATTGGGAAACACCTTGGAGCATTTGAGGAGAGTTGTGAATTCCCTAAATCCCTATAGTGTTCCTAGAACACTCAATAGCATTTTGGAAATGCCCTAGAGCATTTAGGGGTTTTGGGGAGGTGTACTGCAAAACCAGATTTGGTTCATAGGGGTTTTGGTGATAGAAATGAAGGATGCAACAGTAGTGAGGAGGGAGGATGTTAGCAAAATGCTAGGGTTTGTATGATTATGGATAAAGAGATATAATACTTTCCAACCTTAGGGATCACCAATCAACTTCCAAATCAATCAACCACTTAAACCCCTTCACAAAAAGTGAATGATATTTTATAACTTACCTTCAACATGTTAGGGTTTCAATGATACCAATGGGTGGCCAATATTAAAACATGATGAACAATTATGATTTATTCATATATATATATATATATATATATATATATATATATATATATATATATATATATATATATATATATATATATATATATCAAATATATAAAATATTTATATTTATATATAAATATAAATAAATATATATATATATAAATAAATAATGGATGGTTGTGATTGGATGATGCATGGATAACAGGTGGCTAGGATTTGGTGTCTACACCTTACATCTTGTGGTTGCATTTCCTATATCATATGTTCATCAAATGCTAAAAAAATCTTGGGAAAACCAAGTTTTAAATATTCAAAGATCATCTATGCAACTCAAGAGAACTTCATACCAAATAATGTAATACATGTGGGTATTGGAATATATTCCATTATTTGCTAATCATAAGTGTCATAGGTAGAGTGAGGAACAAGAAACCTATCCTCCTATATAATGGAATCTTAGTTCCACTCGCTATTGTATAATTCCATTCATATAATATAGAATGATATGTTCATGTAGCTCATCTATTATATTTTCCTTCTTAGCTATTATGTTTCATGAGTATATAGAATGGTGTAAAATTTGTCAACATTTTTCTCAACATAAGATCCAAATTGTTGAACAAACATATCTATTGTCTCTTCAAAATCCCTCAAAATATTATTATGTAGTTGATAATACAGGGGGGCGTTAGATTATATTACATTATTGGATACATGCTATTGTACCACTTTGGGCATATCACTAGAGTAGGAGTTAACTTTAGAGTAAAGTTATGTAGTTACTTTAGCATGTAATAAATGCATAAGTGTTAGAATGTGTAATTATTTAAATGTGCATGTATTCCACATGTACATGAATCATAGGATAGAGTCAAACGTAGAGTGAGGGCCAAAGAACTTATCTTTCTATATATAGGCCTTATAGTGAGTGGAGTCGAAGGGAGAGAATATAGAAAGTGCATATTATAGATTGGTAGTGTAGTGTAATGTAGCTCTTCAAAAATAGTTTATGGAGTGTTCATATGCTTCATTATATTGCATTGTACTTTTTTTTGTAAGCTTTCATTAATGGCATATTTTTTAGTTATTGCAGAAGTTTCTCTTATCATTTTCTTGTATATTATAGTACCATTATCATATAGATATTATAGATTGCTTACCTTACATCTTCTGGTTGCATTTTATATATCATATACTCATAAAAATCTAACAGTGGTATCAGATCACATGATATATTGATAGGAAATAGAGAGAGCTATACGTGAGATTGAAATAAATCTATAAATCTCATTTACAAAAAAATTGAGATTGCATTTGGCTAGAGTCTTTCCATAGGGTTATAGAAATACTTGTGAATACTAGGACTCATCGTTGATTCCACTAGATTGATAAATCAACTAATTGTGATTGATCATATCTAGATTTAGAATTTCTTCCATTACAATCCTAATACTTTATTGTAGGAAAAAAAAGATTCGAATAAAGTTGTGAAGCTTTCTACATAAATATAAGAATAATATATTTTTAGAATCAATAAAAAATTATAAGCAATAAATGGAAGATCAAATGTTTAGAGGTCTATAGAAAATATCCCATTACTAGAGATTGCAGACATACAAAGAACATAATAATAAAATGACATAGGTGTATTGTTGTAGATTTGAGGAAGAAGAGACTCTAGAGAAGATTCTAGGAGAAAATTGGAGATTGATGATCTCCATTGAAGACAAAAAATAGTAGATTAAAGAGACTCCAAAGAATAGTCTAGGAGAATATTGGAGGTTGGTGATCTCCATTGAAGACTACAAATAGTATATTGAAGAGACTCCAAAAAATAATCCCACAGAAGATATGAGATTGGTGATATCCATTGAATATTGAAGAATTCACCTTGAAGAAGTTGAAGATAGCCATAGAAGGTTCCATTGAATAACTTACAATTTTGAAAGAGATAGAAAAGGACTGGAAAAAATCCTATTCTTGAAGTAGTAGTTTTCAAATATTCGAGAGAGATCTCATTGCCAAATTTCCATAGTAGAAGGTTGAAGAAAAGGTCTTATTGGGAAGACTAGAGAAGTTACAATAGTGAAGACCCAAAAGAAGAGGTCTCAAGGAGAAACAAGGAAAAGGCTTTGTGAACCTCATTGAAGGAGATTTAGAGAAGGCTTTTGAAGGAATTCCTAGGAGAACTCATTGGAGAAATTTAACACCAAGGAGAAGTTCCTGATAGAGGAATATTTTGGGACAATTATCACCATATGAGAAAAAGACCAAACAAAGATAGATTTGGAAAGAATCTTGCAAAATTTTGAATCATATTTGTGAATACCTCGAGACTTTCATATTATTGAGAAGAAGGACTAGATTGAAGTCAAAATTTGACAAGGAGGTTGAAGGAGAAAAGAACCAGATATTACTACCAAACCTGAGAGGTTTGAATATTACCTTTGAAGGTTAGAAGGCTCATTCGAAGAAAGGAGATCAACTGGTTTCTACAATAGAAAACTAAAGGGTTCTTTAAGAAAAGTTTTAGCTATGATTTGGAAGAGTTCCCTACCAGTTTTTTGAGATTTAGGAACAACATTTTAGTGAAATAATTGACTGTAAAAATACATCAATTAGGATAACATTACTAGTCATGAAACTTTATATTTATAGAGTATATTCTAAAGGATAATTAAAGTCACCTACTACAAATTCAAGGTAGCAATTTAGAGGGATTCAAAGCTACAAATAGGTGAGCTAAAATAACTATTTTGGATACTCAATAAGAGTTGTGATTTCATCTAGTAAAAGGCAACAATAAGGTGAATCTAATCATCTTGCAATTCATCATCTATAGAGTTCATTAAGGTAAGAAACTTTGTTGCAAAAATGTTCATTAGTTGAACTTTATATTTTAGTTCATTATTAAGATTTGTTAAGCACCATATTAGATTTAAAAAAAGGTTGCAAATAGAAGGTTGCATATTATAATATTCAAGGGACTACATAAGATAGTTTATTTTAGGGTTAATACCTACACATTAAATGGGATATTAGATATATTTTGACATAAAGAAAAATTTACAGAGATTATAGTGTGTTTGAAGGTTGTTATTAGTGCATTATATTCGCTACCCTTAAATAATTTGAAGTGCATTAAAATTTTATCAAAGAAGAAAGTTTTTGTGCACAAAATAGGTTAAGATTGAAGTTTCTAGAGACACTATTATGCACATAAAACCTATAGCTTATTCTAGCATAGTAAAGCCACTAAAATGGTGATATACCTCCAAGGAGTGGAGAATAAAGCCACTATCAAAAACTAGAAAAATAAGCTACAAAATAAGACTAGAAGAGTCTCATATTTCAAGTGCAATCAAGTAGCATATTACAGGCTATTATTGGTTTTTTACAAGCACCTCATTTGACTTCTACATTACACAAAAATAATACAATGATTTAAGTGTCTCAAGAATACATTACATAGTGCATTGTCTTATCTACAAGCAATCACCATTAACAAAATAAAAGCATATTCAAAGTGCTTAAAATATAAGACATTCTAGAGGACTCAACATCCACTATTAGCAAGGTGAAAGCACAAAATCAAGGTGCTTAAGAGTAGAGCCATTCCAAAGGACTTAATACCTACTTCACCAAGGTGTAATAGGATACCAAATTAGTGCTTACGTAGCAAGCAACCTACAACATCGAAAATCCTATGTAAGAAGCTAGCACTCATTTCAAGGAGGATAATACTAAGAACAATGAAGCACAAGTTACATAAAAACAAGAGCATACAAGGAGAACCTTACCCAAGAAATAGCTTGGTTGAATCACTAGCTAGAGCACCCAAGATATGACATCAATTAGAGAAGAATCATAAGCTAAAAGGGCAGTGTTTAAGCATCCTACAATCACCATATATGGATCCAAACTTGTGGGAGAACACCATCCATATTCACTAGAGAAAAAGAGAAGCCATATCACACTTTGTTGTCACAAATAAACCAAAGAAATCTTGCAAATAGTTGGTAAGAACAAGCATTGGGAAGCCTTAAGTATTTTGGTATGTTGAAAGTAATAGTGCATGCAAGGGAAGGCATAAAAACTTGTCTCAACAAAGGGAGGAATATTGTCCCACTTGGTACAAAGGTGCAAGAGAACCTTCATAACCATAATACCTATGCTCAAGAAGGAAGGGCACCCAAACTAAGTAACACTCCCATCAATGATTCAATGCTCAAGAATAGTATCTTGAGTATTCACCTACATTTTCCAATGCTCAAGAGTTACTACGCAATATATATCACCTATAAAAGTACTAAATGAGTGCAACACCACCTAAGGAGGAGACTAGAGTCATGGGTAACACTTAATGTCACTTGGAACATATATCAAGAAGGTAGAAATATACTTATAGCCATCCAAACCAAAACTTTTAGAGTATTGAATCATATATTCAGTAAGCATTAAGTGAGGAGAGAATTAAAGATAAGATCAAGATAGAATTAGAGGTGTGATTAAGAGTGAAATCAAGGCAAAAATTCAAGGACTAGATGAGGAGCAGATGACATTGAGAACTAATTTATCATTTCCATACATAGGAGTCCAACATCAATATCAAAGTTAAAGTGCAACACAAGTCTATCATAGAGTAGCATTGTTCGTAGAATAAAATTAATGCTTGTGTTATAAGGTGAAGACCAGTACCTATATTAAAGAGTATTACCACCGACCAAAAACTCATGCTTCATACTTTGCAAGAAAGGTAAGATATGTATATTACATAATATTTTCTTTCCTTAAGTTTTAAATAGTTATAAGGTGCTTAATATAAGGTTGAAAGTTTTATGTTATTGCATCAAAAAATCAACCTTAGAAGTCAATTAAAACAAAGGAAGTAGTAGTTGCTTGAGATTCACATACTATAATATTTGCTTTCATTAAGGAGTGAGAAGGCATAATATATATGGTTGAAATAATTATTATTTGCATTAAAGATATTGCAAACTCAACCTTAGTAAACTTCAAATAAAATAAATAGGAGTATATATCCTTAAATAGTATTTCAAATCACAATAATTGAAATAAAAGTATATTAATATTTGCAATCAATATCATAGAAGATATAAGGGTTTCTAATTGGAAAACAAATTATTATTATATTGCAAATATCATCAATTTCTAAAATTTCAAATTAGGGAGATATAAGGAGTGCTACATCAAACTTTAATTAATTAGAATTTATAAAATTGAATCATTAAAATTTAAGGATAAATGAGCAAAATAATTGCTTGCTTGAAAGAGTTGAAATTTATTGCTTATAGTCACATTAAAGGGATACAATGAATTCAACCATGGAGAACTCCTTTAAATTGAAAAGGGAATTCTTCAATAGGAGAAAGAAGGTGAAATATGAGTTGATTATTATTATGTTCAAAAAATTACAAAATCAACTCAAAAAGGTGAACTATTACTTGTGAAGCACTTTACCAAGATTAGATTAAATTATAATCACTAGGGAGACATAAGGAATCCTACAAAATCTAAGTCTTGGATCATTTTTATAAAATTAGTTCACATACTCAAAACTAGGGAGTTATAAGGCAGCCTACAAGGACCATCATGACAACAAAAAAAATTCTTCCTTTCAGAATCCCAACTACTTAAAGGTCCAAATTATGCATCATGGAAAAACAAAGTGATGGAAATTCTAGTAGTTGAAAATATTTGGGATATAGTCAAAGGGATAAAAATTAAACCTACTACAAATGATAGTGAGATTCAAAAGTTTGAAGAAAGTGAAGCAAAAGCATTAATGATAATAACTTTTTCCATTATAGATGAAATACAACCCTACATTAGTTCAACAGGAACATCTACAGAAGCATGGAAAACCTTAGCCAAAATATTTGAAGGGAAGAATAAAGCCACTATCTTAAATCTTCAAAATCAATTACATTCTCTGAAAGTAAATAGTAGTTAAAGTATAGAACTATTTCTAAGGAAGGTAGTAGATATAAAAGAAAAATTATTAACCTTAGGAGAAAATATAGAAGATAAACTTCTTGTTCAAGTTACCTTGAGAGCACTTCCAGATAGCTACAAGCACTTAGTTACATATTTACAAATCCTAAGTAAAGATACATATTTTGATGAGTTAGTCAATATTATTCAATAATATGAGGTGGAAAATATAATTAAAGATGAAATGACTAACAATGCATTAGTTTCAAAATATAATCCATACAAAAATGTTGCCTCATCATAAAAATGACGAAGACCATGGAATAACAAATATTATCAAGTATACAAGAAGAAAGGGCATAGTACCAACTACTGGAGATTCAATCCTATAAATCAATATCAATAAAATTAGACAAAATATGGAAGCCAAAAAAACAAGACTTTCCAATCAAGATAATATTAGAATCAATATAGTCCACATCAGAAATAATTTCAACATTTCTCAAAACCAATACAATTATCCTCAATTGCAATATCAAGAAGGGAATAAAAAAAGGAACTTAGTTCATAAAATATAAGAAATTCAAGAATTGGAAGAACCTACAAAGGAATGTGAAGTTAAAGCTATCTCAGCAAAGATGGTATTTTAAGAAGACACTAACTACTTGCTTGAATATGATACAAATAGGGAGTAGAATAAAGAGAGCTAAGAAAGAGAATACAAACCCCATAACCAATACAAAGATCCATATTGAATACTAAAGTCTTCAATACTCAAATAATGTAATACAAGGGGTGTTAGAGTATATTACATTATTGGATACATTCTATTGTACCACCTTACGTATATCACTAGAGTAGGATTTTACTTTAGAGTAAAGTTATGTAGTTACTTCAAAATGTAATAAATGAATGTGTTAGAATGTGCAATGATGTAAGTGTGCATGTAGTCCATAGGTACATGAATCATAGGATAGATTCAAAGGTAGAGTTAGGGCCAAGGAACTTATCTTCCTATATATAGGCCTTATGGTGAGTGAAGTAGAGGGGAGAGAATATAGAGATTGAATAGTATAGATTGGTAGTGTAGTGCAATAGAGATCTTAAAAAATACTTTTTGGAGTGTTTATGCCCTCCATTATACTGCATTGTACTATTTTCTAAGCTTTCATTAATGTTATATTTATGAGTTATTAAAAAAATTTCTCTTGTCATTTTCATACATATTATAGTGACATTATCATATAGATATCATATATTTCTTACCTTACATCTTGTGGTTGCATTTCTTATATCTTATACTCATCAAAAGCTAACAAGCTCTTGGGAAAACCAAATTTTGAACATTCAAATATCATCTATGCAACTCCAGGGAACTTTATACCAAATAATGTAACATAGGGGGTGTTGGAATATATTCCATTATTTGGTAATCATGCCAAGTGTCATAAGTAGAGTGAGGAATAAGAAATCTATCCTCCTATATATTGGACCCTTAGTTCCACTTGCTATTGTATAATTCTATTCATATAATATAGAATGATATTTTCATGCATCTCATCTATTCCATTTTCCATTTTAGCTATTATGTTTCTTGAGTATATAGAATGGTGCAAAATCTATCAACATTTTTCATAACATAAGCTCCAAATTTTTGAACAAATGTCTCTATTATTTCTTCAAAATTATTCAAAGAATGATTAGGCAATTGATAATACCATTTCAATTCTATTCCACCAAGGCTCTTAGGAAATGTCTTTAGTAATATGTCATCATATATAATATCATGGCATATTTTCCTAAACATCTTAAAAGCTCAATTGGGTCCTGTATTCCATTATAAATAGGTAAAATCGATGTTGGAAAATGCTTAGGGTAGGACCTAGAGGCAATGATAGGATCTAAGCGCTGATTGCATATTTATTTATAATTGTAGGTAGAAATTAGAGGTTATATCATATATACTCTTGAGACCAATTATTTGACCATATTTGTCAAGCTTTGTATATCGATATTGTTGTTGTGCAATGTATCTTGGTCCCCTAAGGGAGAGTTATAGGTAAGCTATTGAAGGGGAACTTGGCCAATTTTAGAGGTATTGACACTATTATGGTATGGTTATGATATATGATATCTTGCTATGGATATAAAGTGATATTTAGTGGGACATAAGCATGAATATTAATATGAGCCAAATGAGGAGAAAATTGAGCACAATCTTGAGATGCACTACTAGTTGGAGAAGCTTTTGAAACTCCTCTAAAATTGGTGGTTATATTAGTGACATATGTTGATTTATGAAATGGATTAACATGATGTAAATATTTAAATAGAGTATTTGTGTGAATGGTTTGATTATGAGGTATCCTAACCTCTTCATGTTGGGCTTCTTCATCCATAGCCTTATTCAATCCATCTAGGTGAAGCTTGAAGAAATTCTATATATGATCAAATAATTTAAAAATAAGGTATCCATTGGACCCCTTAGTAGGATAAAGGTCATTACTATATTCTTCATGTTCTTACTCACTTAGATTAGGATTATCACTATTAATATGGTCATCTTCTTAAATAATCTCACCAGATTCTAAAAGCTTTCACTTACACCAAAGGTTAGGATATATTAGAATAAAGAAAAAGGATAGAGGAGAAGAGAAAAAATACAAAAGATTTATAAGATATTTTTTAATGTGGTCTTGATTAAATTTTTAAAAATTAAAAAAAAAGAGGAAGAGGCTTCCTAATTTTTCCATCAAATACATGCCTTCACATTAGGTTCACCAAATATGTATAGGGGAAAATTATCGTATCATGTATGATTCTTGGTTGGATTCATTGGAAGTCAAGGTGACCATGGTGGTGTATTATATTCTCTACACTAAGGGGCTTGGGGATGGTAGGGTTTACTATGAATGGTTTAAGGACTTACTCCAAGTATGGGTGGAAATTTTTGATGTGTATATTGAGCAAACACATATATTTGGACTTTCTAAAATCTAAGCTATGGAAAATAAAAGAACAATGAAAGAAAAAAAATTGTGTAGGAAGATAAGAAACTAACCCTAGAATGATTATTGATTTTCAATGGAGACTAAACCCTAAATTGTAATAAATTATATTTTTCTCTTTTCAGCAAGGGTTTAAGAAAACACACAAACAATAATTAACCCTAAAATGCAAACTATGTGCCTTTACTCTTTCAAATGCCTAGAATGTAACCAAATATTTTTATTTTATTTATGATCTAGGTTCTAAATAGTGATGGATGGAAAGCAAACAAAAAACAACCTAAAATCTTATCTAGGTCATTTATTTGATGCAATGATTGATCCTATTTTTAACTTGCATCTAGAATATCCAAAATCGCTTCAATATTGTAGGACAAATTTATAAAACCCTAGAAAATTTGATCAATATTTTGGGGCTTGAGACCAATATATGACTGAGATTGGAGGCACAACAGTCAAGTCTTCTTGGTACTTTTAGCTAACCATTTGAAAATTAAATGATATTTGACCTTTGGAACAAGAAAGAGAAAGGTGAAATAGATATGCAATAATGAGATGAAATGCAAATACAATAGATAGTATAAACCTAACATGCAAAGTGTAAATTAGGGTTTTTGGGAAGCAAGAACTTGCTCCCAATCCTTAATTGACCAAATTCACACCCTATAATGGGTAGGAATGAATATGGTTTTCCAAATTTGCAACCTCTATGTACAAGTCATGAATTTTGTTCAAAGCACTTCTTGAGTCCCAAAATGCTGAAAAATGCAATGCTAAACAACAAAAAATAGATCTAATAACTAATAATGCAAGTAAAAAACTTGATTAGATGATGGAGGAAGTAAGGATAAATGAGAATATGAAGAAGCAATCCAAGATGGTAGATCTCTACAATCATTAATAATCCTATAGTTGTTCACCAAGAGTAGTTGTTGGAGCAAAAGCATTGGTTAAATTCTACATTGATGTCACGACCCTTTCACTTAATTGTCAACCTAGGAATGCTCGTAAACTTGCGATGTACTAGGTAGATATTGACTACAATACCTCTGAGATGATTCCACTAGCTTCTATTGTTTGGAGGGTATTTTTGTATAGAATTAATTCAATCCAAACCACTTAATATTCAAAAAATAAAGTGTCGATAATCCGTCAAGAAAATTGTATCCAATTTCAGGATCACGCTCTGTAGGATTTGAACCTACGACATCAGGTTTTGGAGACCTACGTTCTACCGAACTGAACTAAGAGCGCTTTCTTAGGAGAAGCCCGGATAGGAAAGAAATAGAAAAATACTTTTTCTACTCTTAAAACACTTTTGCATGTGGCATGATGCAATAACTGATAGTTATTGATTCCATTGAATCAATATCAATGGATCTCATCACACCACACTTGTAGAAATGAAATAAAGTAGTAAACAAATCAAATTACTAAAAAATAATCAAATGCAAGAAAATAGAATTAATAAAATTGAAATGAAATTATAGGAAAATAAATTATATGGGAGGAATACTGGTAAGAAGTGGGCCCAAGCTCCAGTATATTCTACTTGGTTAAATACGTATGCCAAACTTAGTTAAGAGAACTTTGAATGAATTTAATTGCATAAATGGAATTACATTACAGTCTCGTTATTTTTCTATTTTTCTCCTCCTTCTTAGAGAAGTCATATGCATTTATATATTGCATGGATTTCTCTGTTACAATATTTAGATTGCTATTACAATAACAAATCCCTACTAAATATGTGATTATAATAACAACATAACAAATTAGGAACATTTAATGTATTCAAAACATATTCTATTTGCTACATCATTTGTTTGCATTTCAGTTAAGTCAAATGAATTTTGGTCTTATCTCATCCTCATCACTCGTGTTCTACCTTAGATAAGTCATTATTCTATTTCATACAAAAATAGAGTAGTTTATGTATTAATCTATTAACAAAATTTAAGCACCATCTAATCGAGAGTTAGGCACCTCATTCTATTTATGTGGAGTCAACCGTATTTGAATCGATCAATGAGGATGATACATCCTTCTGTCAGAATACAAGAGCAAGGTGCCTTCCCATTGAATATAGGAGGAAGGTGCCTTGTCATAAAAATACTAGAGTAAGGCATCTTCCTATCAAAATATGGGACTATTGCACTAAATAACACAAGCTTATAATGAGAGGGGGTGAACAATATAAGACCATTTTTTACTTTTCTTTCAAAATTAATATTATGCAATGTATCAATAGCAGTATCAACAATAGTAATCAAAGCAATGCATAAATCACCACACACAATAGAGACACCAATTTAACGTGGTTCACCCAATGTGGGCTACTCCATGGAGAAAATATTTCACTAAAATTTTCTCAACAAATATATTGGGAAACCTTTCCCTATTACAATATTTATGGACCTCTGTCCAAAGGATACACCAATCCCTAAATCAATTTTTTGGATCTCTATCCACAAGAGAACTCTTTATACGTAGCTCTAGCTAGTGATCTTCTAGAAGAACTGCTACCTCCACTACAGTGGCTTATGGATCTCTATCCACTAAAGACTCCTGTTCTAACTCAGAATACTTGTCTTCACTACTCTGCCTAATGGACCTATATCCACTAGAGACTATTGTCCTCTATACTTTGTCACCTCCAAATATTACTCTCAGTTCTGTCTCAAATATGCACTAAACACAGTCCTTCTATCTAGCACAAATCTGCTCAATATCTATCCTAAAATCTACACTAAACATAGTCCTTCAATATAGGACATATTTTCTCAATATCTATCCTCAAATTTGCACTAAACACATTCCTTTGATCTAGCACAAATCTACTCAATATCTGTCCTCAAATATGTACTAAACTTAGTCCTTCGGTCTAGCACAAATCTTCTCAATATCTATCCTCAAATATGCACTAAATATAGTCCTTTAGTCTAGAACAAATCTACTCAATATCTATCCTCAAATCTGCACTGAACATAGTCCTTCAGTCTAGCACAAATCTGTCCAATATCTATCTTCAAATTTATACTAAATATAGTCTTTATATCTAGCATAAATTTGTCCAATATTTTTCCTCAAATTTACACTAAACATAGTCCTTTGGTCTAGCACAAATCTATCCTCAAATATGTATAGTAAGCTTCCACAAAATATCACACTTATTTATCCATAAGTCTTCACCAAGAGTTGCCTCAACTCTGCTCCACAAGTCCTCACTAGAACTTGTTCAATCTACTCAACAAGTCTTCACCAAGACTTACCTCAAATCTTCTCAACAAGTCCTAACTAGAACTTATCCAATTTCACAAAAACATATAGAGAATTTTTAGAGACTCAATATGCTTCACACTCATCACAATGCTCAATCACTTCCAATATCTTTCTCAAATAAAATTAGAATATAGAACAATTTGTTTCATAGAATTTTAACTATCACTTCAACACTTTCAATTAACTAGGCTCAATCAACTCCACTCAATCAATCACTCAAATAAATACTCCTTGCTTACAAACCCTAGTCCAAGCCTATGCACAGTCAAATATTTCCAAAAATGCTTGTTAACCAATCTCACATAACAATGATACTCATGACCTTGCAAACCCTAATCATGCATATAAAGGTTCATCCAAAGTTTCCAACAATGCTTATCAAACAAGGTTTCTATATTCAACCTTTATTCCAAAAAACCTTGAAGTATTAATACAAAAACCAAACTTCAACAATGCTTACCAAAAAATTATTTTCACTCCACCTTAGCATTCACAACATCCAACAATCTCTCATAAGAAAGATGCGCCCATACCTTTTTGTTTAATGAAGAAGTGCCCTTAAAAACCTATCTCAATTATAACCACTTTCCTTGCCAAGCACAAAGTTTAGATGACAAAAAATATCACTCTAACACTTCTTCAAAATAATTCTTCAATACAAAAATAACACTCAAATACACCTTATAATATCCAACTTTAAAATGATATTCAACAACCTTCAATATAAAAAATAATAAATTTCCTTACTACCTTATAAATCCTTAATCACTCAAAAATTCAACTTAGAAATTAAAGTTAAACAACTTATAATCCAAATTAATTATGCAAAAACCTTAATTAAAATAAACCTTTGGAAACAAAAATATTTTTCCTTTTTTATTTTTTGCAAACCAAGTCAACCCAAATAATACGCATACCTCTATTATGCTACCCAAAATGCCTTGGTGGGATTAGAGTCATTGATGGCTCTCCTCCAAGCGATTATGCAATGCTCGCACCCACAAACTAGTCTACGTGGCTCCACAAGAGCCAAAAGGCACAAATGTTCCTTTGACTTCTCCTCAAATGATGCAAAAACATAACACGAACTTCCCTTCGACAAAATGATGTGTGTGAGGTTTGAACCTACACCTAGCATTCCTAAAATCATCTAACACAGCCCTTGGATACCAACTTAGCTACGAGGGGCTTCAAGTAAGTTTAAGAGGCCACTAAGTCTTGTCCTTTTCTATGCTCAAACACACATGTGAAAATGCAAGCCTTTCTCTCTTTTGCATGAGCCAATAATCGATTGCATGGATAATTTTTAAATTCCAAACTTTGGCATTATTTATATGCAAACCATAGCATATTCCAATGTCAGCGAGTATTCAAATTTTAATTTTAAATATTAAATAAATATTTAAATCAATTCTTAGCACCCATCATTATTTAAATTAAAAAATTTAATTTAAATTAAATCTGCTTGTGGGTCTTTTTCACCCTGGTCCTTGATCTTCTTGAACTTGATTTTTGATCTGAAATAATAATAATAAAATATTATTATTTTATTTGAACTTGCTTCTCCTTCCTTGAATATTCATTCTTTGAGCCCTCCTAGGTATATAATATTTAAAAATAAATATTATAACCTATTGTTTTTCAAGACCTTCTTGCTTTTGGAAGAAACACTTAATGTCCTCAAAGATGATGAACATAGCACAAAAATGCTTTTGAAATCAATTACAACAAACACTCCTCAAAAATGTCCAAAAATATCCTCCTTTGTCATTGATGGCAACCAAATTACTTTTTACCATTTCCTAAACCTTTTTCTTTTCTACTCCTCTTGGGAAAATGCCCTCCCTTACTGAATGCTTTCCTCCTAACTCAAATCTCTCCCCCTTACTCAAATATCTCCCCCTTTGACATCAATGGCAAACTATCACTTTTGGGGATCGTGGCTAAGAATGAAACTCTTATCTTAGCCCCTCCTCTAGCTCCTCTTTAGGTGGTTAATTCTTGGGTGGTAGTATTTCTACTCCCAGCATGCACTGATATTTTCCTTTTTCTACTTTCTTCCTCATCTGATCCTTTTGATTCCTTTGAGTATTACTATTTATGCTTGTCTTTGGAATATCTGCTCTACACCACTTTGCTGTATATCCATAATTATTGCACTTATAACACTTAACATTATTATTCCTTGGAGGTGCAAATGTCTTTGTATTTTTCCTGGTGAATCCATATTTATTCTTGTCATGAACCTTGTAATTTATTGCCTTGTGATCAAACTCATTACAAGAGTAGCAATACCCTTGAAATAGCTGCATGTTCCTAAATTTCCCATATTCTTGTCTTCCATGTGTCATGCACTATGAAGATTTGTGCCTAAACCTATATCATGAGAGGAATCATCCATTGAAATTGCCTTGCCTTGACCTCATTGTTCTTTTAGTTTCTTTTATCCTATGCTATTTTTTGTTCCATATGTTCCTCATTTGTGCATTGTTTCTTTCCTTTTTGAACTTTTTGTTGTCCAACTCATCCTTAGAAGTCTCACTTTTTCTTACACTCTCTTCTTTTGAAGTTTCTTATTCTTTAGAACTTGAGGTTGAATCCTCTTTTTATTTCTTTTGTACTTATAGAAAGCCAAGATATGTTTTGCTTGATGAAGGTTTTTGTGTCTTGATAATCTTATCCAAATTCTTTGAGCTTCTCCCAAACCTATGTAACCTATCCTTGGATGCTTTCACTTCCTTAGTGAAGCTACTTCATGCTCCAACCTTTCACATTCTAAGACATTTGCTTCTAACCTATATTTGAACTTCTTTGTCTTAGCCATTGACTTATTTAGATCCTCTATAAGCTTTCCTTTCTCTTCATCACATTCTTGAAACTGAAGCTTAAGTTGGGAGTTTTGATTTATTACCTTCTTTACTACATCAATAGCATGAATAAGCTCTCCCTCAAGATAAAATTATCCCTTATTTGATTCCTCCTCTATTTGTTTGCGTTTGAAAACATCTTCATTATTTTCTGACTTGTCTTCTTTTGGATCACCTCCTTCTTCTAGTGCAATAAGAAGATTCTCTTATGTTCCTTCAAGTGTATCTTCATGTTCATCGTCACTAAAGTTAAAACCACTCTTTGTACAACTATCCTCAAGATGACCAACGTTACCACATCTAAAACATTTGAGGATTATTGGTGTTCCTTTCCTAACCACTTCTTTTACTTTTTCCAAAAATAGAACTTCATCTCTATCATTATATGAGGAACTATTATCACTATTAGTTGATTACTTACTTGCCTTATCTGCATAGAAAATCTTCTTGTACCTCAAGAAAAAATTCTCCTTGTGTACCTTGTCCATCATTGCCTTTCCTTTGGTACCTGTATTTTTTTGATTCCTTGTTCCTATGATCCTGTTTTTCATCACCACTGCTATTTCCAGCTTCCGGATAATCAGATGCATAGTGACCATATTTTCCATATTTAAAACATATAACTGATTTTGTACCTTTATATTTTCTTGAGTCTTTTTTCCTTCTACCATAATTGGCTTCTTCATCACTTGATAACTCATTTCTTTAATATGACTTATTACCCTTATTTTTATTAGTGGCTTTAAATATTGCTTCTTTCTAGGGAATAGGTTCCTCTTTTATTCTTATCTCAAATGCTGTGAGAATGCCATGTAATTCATATCTTGTCAAGTGATCATTATCTTTTGACTCTTTGATCTGTATTTGAACCCAAATGATAAATTCAAAGAAAACACTAAAATCTGAAAATGACTATAATTGTTTTCCAAGGAGAAATTAAACGGATTCACGGATTTAAAAATTACCATAATATTAAATACTTGTTGCTGAAAAAAATCACAAAACAGAAATGAAGAACAATTAAGAGAGACACGAGAAAATTTGTTAATGGAGTTTGGATTAAATCCTACATCTCCGGGTCCATAAGATTACCAATCGTTGTATTAAATCATTGGCACAAATGCCTTCATGGCGTACAACCAACAAGAACGGTCTCAGGCCTCAAATTACACAACAATGCTCTCAACAATGTCCCTGCATGCTGCTCAAATTCTTTTGTTCCACCATAATCCATGAATTTCACAATAACACAACAATAATATATAGCCAAATGCTTAAAAAAAATGCAAGAGCCATCTTCAAGGAAAGTATTCCCAATTTAAATCCATGTTTCCCCCACATTCTAGGCGTTACAAACCCATCAAATATGGCAACCAACAGATGCTTTTGGAATGTTTCCCATGAATGGCCGCATTCAAACTTTCTTTTTTTTTCAAAAATAACCCTCCAATGCTGACAACTGACAAGAAAACTATTGATTTAAGAAAACTATTGTTTTAAATTTTCCCATACTATGTGCTTTTCTCTGAGCCCTAAATGTTGCAAGGTACCTTTTTTTTTAGTGCTCTCTGTGCAAATTATTAAACTGCCCTAGGAAATGAGACCACAATGATTGGAAGTTCCCAATGAGTCCTCCGGATCACACCTCCCCACTGGGAACTTTTGGACCTCCAAAAGTAATTTTAGTTGGTAATGAGGTGAGGGTAGAGCTCCCTCACCTTTTCAATTTGTATCCACCTTGCTTGATTTGGTTGCATCCCTTTGAGACCAACTCTCAAGAGTTCAACATCACCCCTACGAGTAGTTTGAACCTTCCTATCAAGAATGGAGTCCTTCTACAACTTATCAAGATACTCAGGTGCAAACTCATCAATAGACGAAATGGACACATCAGATTCCTCATCATAGATCATTGGTGGCTCATACAATTTTAAATTCTCAACATTAACAACTGAATAAATGTGCATATAAGGAGGTAACTCTAACCGAAATGCATTGTTACCAATTTTCTCCAAAATCTTAAATGGACCATACCGGATTGGTTTTAATTTCTTCCCTTCACCTGTAAGTTGGTCCTTACTAATGTGAAGCCAAACTAGATCACCCACCTAAAATTGATGATCAATACGATGCCTATCATGCCTTACCTTATACTTGGCTTGGCTCTTCTCCAATTGCTCCCTCACTGCTTGGTGAACCAACTATATCTTATCAATGAACTTCTTTGCTTTCTCAGCCTCACCACGTCCATCTACAGTTGATTCCTGTCCATAGCAAAAATCTAAAGGAGACTTAGGCAAATAACCAAAACAAATCTCAAATGAAGATTGCAATGTAGAAGAATGGAGTGCATGGTTGTAGGCATGTTGCACATAACATAACTGCTCATCCCACAACTTAGGATGCTTGTTGCAATAACCTCTCAATAACTGCACCACTATTCTATTTATGACCTTTGTTTGTCCATCGGTTTGTGGATGGAAGGCAGTACTTTTCTTCAATTTTGTGTCCATCATACCCCATAATGTAGACCAAAAATCACTAAGGAAACGTGAGTCTCTATCAGAAATAATAGATTGAGGTAATCCAAAATGAACCCATACCTACTGAAAGAATAAGTGTGCAGCCCCTTCTGCTGTAATCTGCTTAACACATGGTATTAGGATGCACATTTTTCTAAACCTATCCACAACCACAAATAAATAATCATGATTCCTCTTGGACATGGGCAACCCCCCTACAAAATCCATTGATATGCTTTCCCATGTATGGTTAGGCACAGGAAGAGGAGTGTAAAGACCCAATTTCCTATTACTTGGTTTGCTTCTAGCACAAAGAACACATGCTCTAATATACTTAGCAACCATTTCCATCATACGAGGCCAATAACAATACCTTTGTAAATGTGCAATTGTCTTTTGAACACCAAAGTGACCAGCAATTCGAGAAGTATGTGCCTCTCTAATCAAATGCACTCTCTCATGATTGGGAATGCAAAGCTTACCTAAATGGTATAACAACCCATCATGCACATGGTAGTCCAATTCTTCCACCTGTTTCCCAGACACCAAATCCTCATACACATCCTTAAAGTCAGCATCCATAGAGTATTGTTCCTTATAACTCTCATGCATCAAGGAACTATCATGCAATAAAAGTGATGCTACTACTTTAGGAGGCCTAGATAATAAATCAACAACCTTATTACTTGTACCTTTCTTATACCTGATCACAATGTGGAACTGTTGTAAAAACCCCATCCATCGAAAGTGTCTAGATTGTTGTAGCTTGGACTGTGACTGAAGATACTGTAGAGGTTGATGGTCTGTATAAATGATAGTCTCTTTGCCCATCAAATAATGCTTCCACTTCTTCACACTCTGCACCAAAGCATACAACTCTTTATCATAAGTAGGATAATTACAAACAACTCCTGTAAATGTCTCAGAATGGTAACAAATAGGTTTTTTATTTTGCATAAGAACAGCCCCCATAGCATAATCACTTGCATCTGTCTCTATCTCAAATGGCTGCTGTAAATCTGGAAGTGCTAAAATCGATGCGGTACTAATATTTTCTTTCAAAGTGTCAAAGGCTCTTTGATGCTTACCTCCCCACTGGAAGACCTGTTTAGCACTGGTTAAAGCATGCAAAGGAGATGCAATAAATGAGAAGTTAGCAATGAATTTCCTCCAATACTGGATAGCCCTAAGAAAACTCCTAACCTCCATAATATTAGTGGGTTTAGACCATTTGAGGATCACTTCTACTTTTGTGGGATCAATTTTCAGATTACCATGACCCACCACATATCCCAGGTAGACTAAGGAAGTCTTCCCAAACTCACTCTTAGACATGTTCAAAAATAATTTCTCCTTTCTTAGTGCATCTAAAACCTTTTGAATGTGCAACAAATGATCTTCCCATGATTTACTAAAAATCAAAATATCATCTAAGTAGACTATGACAAAATCATCAATGAATGGCCTAAATACATCATCCATTAACCTCATAAAGGTGGCTGGTGCATTACATAACCCAAAAGGCATAACTAACCATTCAAATAACCCTTGCTTGGTTTTAAAAGTGGTTTTCCAAATATCACCTTCACTAATTCTAACCTGATGATAACCACTTTTCAAGTCTAACTTAGTGAAATAAATTGCATCTTTCAATTGATCAAGTAAATCATCAATGCGAGGAAGAGGGTAACGATTTTTTATAGTTATTTTATTCAAAGCTCAAAAGTCCACACACATTCTCCATGTACCATATTTCTTTGGCACCAACACAATAGGAGAACCACAAGGTGAAGTGCTAGGATGAATAACTCCTTGCTCCAACAATTCCATCACCTGCTTCTTTATTTCCTCATTCTGAAGCACTGACATCCTGTACATACCAATGTTAGGGAGAGAAGCATCTTGTAAAAGCTGAATTTCATGTTGGACTCCTCTTTTAGGAGGCAATCCCTTAGGCTCCTGAAAAACATCATTATAATCAGAAATAATCTTCATAAAATCAGATTTATGAATAGGATCCAAAGTTTCAAATGCCTTAGAATTATCTTTTTCCTTGGCTTTAATCACCATGAGCACAAAATTTTTGCTTGAATTGACAAGCCTCTTCATCTGACCTACAGAAACTAATGAGAGACTAGTCTTAATGCGGTGAGCTCTAACAATATACTGAATCCCATCCTTTTCTAAAACATACTTGTTCTCTTCCCTATAAAATATGGCTTTCCTGTCATACAAGTAAGGGCTGCCCAAAACTATCCCACAAATTTCCAATGGCACAACATCTAATTCAACCTCATCTATAAACTTTTCTGCAATGGCAAAACGTAAACGACAAGTTTTGGTTACCTGAAGCTTCGCATCATCACACACCCAGCCTAGAGGATAAGGTTTCAGATGTGGAATAGTTTGCAATCCTAACTTCTTAACAACTTCTTCTGAAATGAGATTAGCTTGAGATCCACTATCAAATAATGTGTCAATCTTAGTATGCTTTGAAATGACACGAATGTGAAATAACTCATTTCTTTTCTTCTCTTCATTCCTAGAAGAAGTAGCCATAACTGAAGGACTAGTGTTAGAAAGAAATACATTACCACCCTGAATGTTCATGGTTGTCACCTTTGTCTCATCTCTGGAATCCGAACCAAGATCCTATTGCAAAATAGTGTTAGCCTTCTTTTCCTTTTCTTTCTTACTCATATACTTTTTAGGTTTAAGTTCAGGATGCAATTTCCAACACTTAGACACATCATGCTGCTTTTGATAGTGAGTACAGGTAGGCTTTTCTTTATCCTTCTTCGTGGAGGTAGAAGTGGTCTTTTGTTTACCCTTTCCTTCTTGACCCTTGGAGCCTTTGCCTTTGTCATCAAATTTCTTTCCCTTATATTTTGAGAGGGGCTCTTTGGAATTCTTTCCCCTAGCTTCCAAATGTGTAGCTTGCACACATACAACATCAAGATTAGTAGGATTTAAAACCAATATCATGTGCCTTAAATAACTATGCAAACCACCAATATATTTCATCAAAGTTTCATGGGAATACAATGGAATCCCAAGGAGTAGAGCCTTCTTTCGAAATTCTTGTGTGTAGTCTTGCACACTTTGTCCCTTCATTTGCCTTAACTGTTGCCAATTCATAAGAGCTTGTTGCATGTAACCTAATGGGTAAAATTGTTGCCTAATCTCAAAAACAAAATCCTTCCAAGTAGTGGGTAGTTTACCTTTGTTTGTTGCTTCCTCTTGGATCTTGCTCTCCCACCAAATGAGTGTGGTACCCCCCATTCGAAGTGTAGCCAAATGGATCTTTGCCTCCTCATCAACAACTCTTTGAACCCTGCAATATACTTCAAGTTGCTTGATCCACCCATCAAGTTTTTCTGCATTCAACTCCCCATTATATATAGGCAACTCAAATTTAATATCAAGCTTGAGAGAGGGTAGAGATTCGGATAACTTTTTACCACCATGAGATGAACGTGGAGAGCTAGGAGGTGAAGATGGAGGGCTAGATGGTGGAGAAGATGGAGGACTAGAAATCAAAGGGCTTACAATTTTTTTACCCCTATCCTTCTTTACCTCTTTAGTGAGCTCTTCAACATGCATTGCCATGCGCATCATCATCTCCCTCATTGCATCTAACTCCTGCATCACATTGCGTTCTTCGCTTCCTGCCATTGTAGACCTTCGAACCCTAGTGCCAATTTCTGGATTTTCCTCTACTAATTCTCCTTCTCCCTTTTGCAATTTGGACCTTGTGAGCATATAACACACTTACAAACATGCTGTTAAAATTCCCAATTAAGAGCCAACCTGGATCTGATACCACTTGATCCGTATTTGAACCCAAATGATAAATTCAAAGAAAACACTAAAATATGAAAATGACTATAATTATTTTCCAAGGAGAAATTAAACGGATTCATGGATTTAAAATTACCATAATATTAAATACTTGTTGCTAAAAAAAAATCACAAAACAAAAATGAAGAACAGTTAAGAGAGACACGAGCAAATTTGTTAACGAAGTTTGGATTAAATCCTACATCTTCGGGTCCATAAGATTACCAATCATTGTATTAAATCATTGGCACAAATGCCTTCACGGTGTACAACCAACAAGAATGGTCTCAGGCCTCAAATTACACAACAATGCTCTCAACAATGTCCCTGCATGCTGCTCAAATTCTTCTGTTCCACCATAATCCATGAATTTCACAATAACACAACAATAATATATAGCCAAATGCTTAAAAAAAAGCAAGAGCCATCTTCAAGGAAAGTATTCCCAATTTAAATCCATGTTTCCCCCACATTCTAGGTGTTACAAACCCATCAAATATGGCAACCAACAGATGCTTTTGGAATGTTTCCCGTGAATGGCTGCATTCAGAAACTTTATTTCTTTTATTTTTTTTTTTTCAAAAATAACCCTCCGATGTCGGCAACTAACAAAAAAAATTGTTGATTTAAGAAAACTGTTGTTTTAAATTTTCCCATACTGTGTGCTTTTCTCTGAGCCCTAAATGCTACAAGGTACCTTTTTTTTTTTAGTGCTCTCTATGCAATTATTAAACTACCCTATGAAATGAGACCACAACGATTGGAAGTTCCCAAGGAGTCCTCCGGATCACTCTTCAATAGCTGAAATATTTTCACTAAACCTTTTTGAAAGTGAACTTAGAATCTTATCACACACATCAAATTCTGAAACTTCAAGCCCAATTCCTTGCATGAAGCTAACAACCTCATCCACACAAAGTATATATCCTGCAATATTTTTTTTCATCCTTAATTTTTAGGTCTACAAATGCTCTTTTAAAATTTTGCATATTTACCCTTTTGACCTTTTTATCTCCTTCATATATGCCTTGCAACTTATCCCAAATATCCTTTGCTAATTTGCAATGCATAATATTTATGAACTCTATTCCACGTAAGGGATTTTCAATTGCATTCATTTCTCTTGAATTATAATAATATAGAATCTTACCATATTTATTTGTAGGTGGAGTTGATGGTGGTGTGTATCCATTTTCAACTACTTCCCATACTTCATCTCTAAGTTCCATTAGATGAAACTTCATCCTTGTGATCCATAGTGTATAATTTTTCCCATCAAACAATGGTGTTGAATTTCCTGAGGATCCACTCTAAGAATCCATCTGTGTTATTGTAATATTTTTCTTCAAGCTGTTAAACTCTTTTGAAGGAACCCGCTCTGATACCAATTGAATAACACAAGCTTATACTGAGAGGGGGGTGAATAGTATAAGACCACTTTTTACATTTTTTCCATAATCAATATTATGCAATTTATTAATAGCAGTATCAAAAACAATAATCAAAGAAATGCATAAATCATCACACACAATAAAGACACCAATTTAACATGGTTCACCCAATGTGGACTACTCCACGAAGAAAATATTTCACTAAAATTTTCTCAATAAATCTCTTGGGAAACCTTTACCTATTACAATGTTTATGTATCTCTATATAAAGGAGACACCAATCCCCTAATAAATTTAATGGATATCTATCCACAAGATAACTCTTTCTCCTTAGCTCTGGTTGGTTATCTTCTAGAAGAACTGCTACCTCCACTGCACTGAATTATGGATCTCTATCCACTGAATACTCAAGCTCTCACTCAGAAGACATGTCTTCACTATTCTGGCTAATGGACCTCTATCCACTAGAGACTATCATCCTCTATACTCTGTCACCTAAAAATATTGCTCTCAGTTCTATCTCAAATCTACACTAAACATAATACTTATGTCTAGCACAAATCTGATCAACTTATGTCCTCAAATCTTCTCAATCATTATCCTAAAATATATACTAAACACAGTCCTTTGGTCTAGCACAAATATACTCAATATCTGTCCTTAAATTCGCACTAAGCATAGTCCTTTAGTTTAACACAAATCTACTCAATATCTACCCTCAAATATACACTAAACATAGTCCTTCGGTCTAGCACAAATCTGTCAAATATCTATCCTCAAATATACACTAAATACAATCCTTCGATCTAGCACAAATATGTCCAATATCTATCCTCAAATTTGCACTAAACGCAGTCCTTCGATATAGCACAAATCTATCCTCAAATATGTATTGTAAGCTTCCACAAAAACTCACACTAATCAGTCCACAAGTCTTCACCAAGACTTGCCTCAAATCTACTCCACAAGTCCTCACTAGAACTTGTTCAATCTACTCAACAAGTCTTCACCAAGACTTGCCTCAAATCTTCTCAACAAGTCCTAACTAGAACTTATCCAATATCATATAAACCTATAGAGAATTGTGAGAGACTCAATATGCTTCACACTCATCATAATTATCAATCACTTCTAATATATTTATCAAATCAAATTAGAATATAGAATAATTTATTTCATAGAATTTGAACTATCACTTTAACAATTTCAATAGACTAGGCTCAATCAACTCCACTCAATCAATCACTCAAAAAAATACTCCTTGATTATAAATCCTAGTCCAAGCCTATGCACACTCACTCAAATATTTCCAACAATGCTTGTTAACCAATATCACATAACAATGATACTCATGATATTGCAAACCCTAATCATACATATAAAGGTTCAACCAAATTTTCCAACAATGCTTATCAAAAAATCTTTCTATCTTCAACCTTTATTCTAGAAAACCTTGAAGCATTAATAAAAAACCAAAATTCAATAAATATTATCAAACAATCATTTTCACTCCAACTTAGCATTCACAACATCCAACAATTACTCACAAGAAAGATGTGCCCATACCTTTTTGTTTGATGAAGAAGTGCCCTTAAAAACCTATCTCAATTATAACCATTTTCCTTGCCAAGAACAAAGGTTAGATGACAAAAAATATCACTCTAACACTTCTTCAAAATATTTATTCAATACAAAAATAACACTCAAATACACCTTATAATCTCCAAATTTAAAATGATATTCAACAACCTTCAATCTCAAAAAAAAAAAATTTCCTTACTACCTTATAACTCCTTAATCACTCAAAAATTCAGCTTAGAAATTAATTTTTTGCATTCCCATTTAAAATCCCCTAAACAACTTATAATCCAAATTAATTATGCAAAAACCTTAATTAAAATAAACCTTTGGAAACAAAATTATTTTTCCCTTTTTTTTTTCTGCAAGCCAAGTCAACCCAAATAATGTGTATACCTCTATTATGCTGCCTAAAAGGCTTTGGAGGGATTCAAGTCACTGATGGCTTTCCCCCAAGTGTTTTCGCAGCACTCACACCCACAAAATGGGTTGCATGGCTTCACATGAGCCAAAAGGCACAAATGTGCCTTTGGCTTCCCTTTGAAAAAATGGTGTGTGTGAGGTTTGAACCTACACCTGGTGTTCCCGAACACGTCTAATGCAGCCCTTGGCTTTCAACTCAGCTATGAAGAGCTTCGAGTAATTTTTGAAGGCCATGAAGTCTTGTCCTTTTCTATGCTCAAACACGTGAAAATGCAAGCATTTCTCTCTTTTGACCGAGCCAATAATCGATCGGATGGATAATTTTCAAATGCCAAACTTTGGTATTATTTATATGCAAACCATAACATATTACAACTTCAGTGAGTATTTGAATTTTAATTTGAATTCGAGTATTAATTTTAAATATTAAATAAATATTTAAATTAAACCTTAGCACCCATCATTATTTAAATTAAAATTTTAATCAAAGATTAAAATATTTTAATTTAAATTTAATCTGCTTGTGGGTCTTTTTCACCTTGGTTCTTGATCTTCTTCAACTTGATTTTTGATCCGAAATAATAATTAAAAAATATTATTATTTAATTTGAACTTGCTTCTCCTTCCTTGGATCTTCATTATTTGAGCCCTCTTGGGTAAATAATATTAAAAAAAAAATATTATAACCTATTGCTTTTCAAGACATTCTTGCTTTTGGAAAAAACACTTAATGTCCTCAAAGATGACGAACATAGCACAAAAATGCTTTTGAAATCAATGACAAAAAATACTCCTCAAAATTTCCAACAGGCACCTTCCCATCGAAAGATAGGAGTAAGGCACCTTCCCATCGAAATATGGGAGTAAGGCACCTTCCCATCGAAATATGGGAGTAAGGCACCTTCCCATAGAAATACGGGAGTAAGGCGCCCTTCTCTTTCATGGTCGTACTCCTTCCTTAGTATTCATTGAACTCCTTTGTAAAACAGATGATGCCAGGTCCAAGTGGGACCTCGATGTAGTTATGCAAAAAACAACTAAAATGATCAAATCTACACACAAAGCACACTTTTCACACAAGTTAGGCAATATACACAATTTACCATTAAATACATATAAACATTCATAAAAAGTACAAATATGATATAATAATGCTGCACAAAACATTAGAAACATATACAAAAATATGAGCAATTCTGGTGCTCATCATCCCCCCATGCCTAAGGATTATCACGTCCTCATGGCACCTTGTATTGGTAGTCCCTAGTTTTATCTATGGCCTCCCAAGTAAGCCTTATTCCTCTTCTTGGTGGTGGCCTTGTCTCTTTCCTTGTCCTTGGGCTTCCTCTTCTTGGTAGTCTATGGGGCACTGGCCTCTTGTTGTAGCTTCTACTAGCGTGGGCTACGCCTAACTATTTTGCTAGGCCTAAAACTTGTGCTTGGTGGCTTTGTATCATATGTTTTCTATCTTGCTTTTTACTTGCATGTAATATCCTATAAAAGTAGTGGCCCCTTTCTGGAATGTAGGCTCTACCTCCTTCCAGAGCTGATGATATTGAGGTAAGGGCTCTGTGTCTGGGATACCTAATTTTTCCCAGAAAGGGATTCGAGATTCCTCCACCACTTTGACCTTGTGTGACTGGGCCACTTTAGGAGGAAGCTTAGCATCTTTAGGTGGTTTTGTACTTCCTTTCAAAAGTGGCTTCTTGCTAGCTACTTTGCCTTGGGTTGTAGTTGTCTCTGGGTCGAATACCCCCATCTCCTGTAAGTATCTTTTCATTTTGGAGGGTTGATCTCCAATGGACCCATATATCTCCTAGAATTGCTTCTTAGGAGTAGGATTAATGCTAATCCCAAGCTCTCTAGTCACCTTTTTGAAGGCCTTTCTTGCCTTCTTTCCCTCCTTAAACTCTTCTTGGAGCTTGTCAAACTGCTCCTTTTGCCTAGAAAAATCCTTTAGGGACCCAGCCCATTCTTCATATGAATCAAGGGTTGGTTGGGTCTTTGTAATTGTAGCTCTAGCCCTGGTTCTAGGCTTTCTACTATGGTGCCCTGGTTGCTTTCTTCTATTGGGGTGCCCTGGTTTCTTTCTTCTTAGACCTCAGCTGCATTGAGTGCTCCAGGGTTGTTGTGTGAGGGGGAATTTTATCCTTAGGTGTAGGTGGTGTCGTTTTCCTGATGCCAGAAGGTTCCAGTGCCTGATCCTCTAGTTTTTCCTCAGTAAGCACCTCTTCAACTTTCTTCTTAGCTACTGGTGTTTCTTTAGTAGGTATTTATAGCACTTCCTGCTCAACCACTAGTGTTTTGATAGGTGACTAGCCTACTGATTTCTCTATAGAGTGTGTTGATTATTGAGGTTATGTTGTCTCTACCTAAACTCCCTACTTCATCTCCTCTTCAAGTTGTTGGTTATGGGATTATTGCTCAACCTCTACTCCCTACTCCATCTCTTCATCAAGTTGTTGGTTATGGGCTGATGGCTCAACCTCATCTTCTGAGACCTCAATTATAGGGGGCTATTTTTGCAAAATGGGGTCCTCCTATTTTTCATCAATTATTCTAGTAGAGGTGGATGAAAGTTCCCTTACCTCAACTTCCTCATTTCTAGCATCTGACTTGAATGGGCTAGAAGAAGCAACTTTCTCCATAGAGTCTAGAGAAGTTGTGGGTACTTCTATTACCTAATATATTTGGGTGGTAGCATCCACCTTGATTGTTTGGTGGACCTTCAACTATTGATTTTCTATCTTAAGCTATTGCACAACTTGTTATAGCTGGTGTATGGTGCTTCCCAATTCTAGATACTTTTCTATAACTACTTTCCTAGACACTTTAAAAAGTGTCTCTTCTACCTTAAATTTTCCTTCCCAAATGAAGGCCTACTATTTTACCTTCTACAATTGTTCCTGTAGACTTTCTTGAGTCTTCTAGGAAGAGGGTTCACCACCAACTAGATTTTATAGCACCTAGATTATAACCTCTTCTACAATTATCTCAATTTCTTCATCCTCACTCGATGTTTTGTGGGTGACTAAGGCTACTAATTGCTTCATCCTACTCCTAGTTCTTGGGTAGTTAGCTATCTGAATAGGGCTAGGGATTCTCTACCTAACCTCTTCATTGATTTATGGAGAAGCAATCGATGAGCTTTACCCTACTTCCCCTTTGACTAGGTCATCCTAGAAGTTAGGTGCTTGTTCAATTGCAAACTCCTATATAACTTATTGTTGTTGGAATTTAGGCATTTTGGACCTCTTCTTCTCTACCTCTGGCACTTCTCTATGTGCCTCTATAGCAAATTATTATTGGGAGTTAGGTACCTCGGTCCTCTCCTCCTCTACCTTTGACACTTCTCTATGTGCCCCTGTAACTGACTATTATTGGGAGTTAGGCACCTTAAACCTCTCCTCCTCTACCTTTAGCACTTCTCTATGTGCCTCTACATATCGAATTAGGGCTGAAATTAGCCCATGATGTGCTAGGGTAGAGGTCATTCCTACCTGGTATCACCTAGCTTCATCTTGTAGAGCATAGGCTAGGTAGAATGGGATATTAATATTTACTCCATGTAGTAGGTGGCTCAAGAACCTCATATGGTTGGCATTCAGGTGTGTATACTTACCTATGCAAGTAAATAACCTAGCCACCTAGTCAAAAATCTATTACTAGAGCCCTAGGAGGTCATATTTCAGCAACCTTAAGCATGTTAATTCTATTGGTAGGTGCCCAAGGAGTTGTTCTATGCACTCAACCAGAGATTATTCCTTATAAATATAGTCCCCTATTTGAGGGAGACTAATTATAACTACAACATACTCCTTTATGACTAGAATTTCTAGTCCACAGTCAAGCAACTTCCTTGTCCACAGACACAACGAACTCCTCTACTACTTCCAAGTCCTAGTTTTGGCTGACTAGGTGGTAATAGTCCATCCACCTAGATAGCTTTGAATTGGGCTTGAACCTCTTCATTAATTCCTACCACATTGTAGGGTTCACTTTTCTTCTAACTATGGTTCATAGATTTTTCTCCCATTATGGAAAATTTGATTTGTGTCTACCTCTACAACTTTTCTCTATTCTTTAGGTTTATCTATAATTAGTTTATCATTTCATAATTCTAACTATAACTACATGAATGTGCCTCTTCATTTGTGGAGGTAGGTGCATTATGTTTTGCATGGAGGACTATGAGGGTAGCCTTCCCCAATCGATGTTTGACATGTCACGCTGGACAGAGTGGGTGATCGGTGGTTGGATGTTTTTGCTAATGTTGTGATGACACTATTTTCAGAAATGTTCTAATTATGAAAATTATATGCATCTAACAGAAAATCATGTACGTACCTTATTGGTGATCCGTGTGTACCAAGCGTGATGATGATCGTGGAGTGTTATGATTCATTATTTCATGACAACCAGAATGACTGTATATTCCCCATGTGAGAAATTTCTTTGGACTATTCTTCTTGGGTACTACAAAAATATTCATTCGAAGTCTCATGCTAAAAATAAGAAATATCGATGGTCTACGTGGGATGACACACATCCCTATGTTGATTGCTTTAGAATGTGTTGAAATCCTCCATAAGATTTTGTAATAATTTCTTATGAAATATTTGACCTTTTCATCATGTGGGATGCTGATGTGGCTTCAAATGCTTCCCAATGCCACCAAATTATTCATATCGCATACATGCACTTAAATAGAAGGTAGGCACATTTTCACTGAGAAATAGGTACCTTAATCAGAATGTAGATAAGCACCTTACTTTAGGTACATGGGATTCAGGTACCTTCCTAATGAGAGTTAGGTACCTTCCTCTAGATACATGGGAGTTAGGCACCTTCCTCTAGATACACAAGAGTTAGGCACCTTCCTAATAGGAGTTAGGTACCTTCCTCCAGATACACAGGAGTTAGGTACCTTCCTATCAAAATTTAGGCATCAAACCCTAGCATATGTATCGGATATAGGTGTCAGCTTGCTTGATGATAGGCGCCTATCTCTAGTGGATGGGAGATAGGTGCCAATATATCACTTTGAAAAACTCTCAAGTCGGGCACCTTTATGGGAATTAGGTGCCCTTCCTCATATATATAGACTTTTCAATGGGAGTTAGGTACCCTTGAAGTACTTGAGAGTTAGGTGCCTCCCTACAACTAAAAATTTAGCATCTATTGGCATGTTCTATAGTCAATGCTTCCTAGTTGATCAGGCCTTTCAATGCTTCCTCCTTCATGAGCTCCATCAATAACTACTTGTCCAAACATGCAGATGGGTATTTTTCTTCTTGCAAATATTTCACACCCACGTACATATCCAGATTGTGACTATCCCCTCCAGATGGGAACAATCAAGCTTCTACTCCTAGAAAACTAGAAATCATGTAGGTTCATGGATCCTATGCCTATTAGGCCTAGGTTTCCTAGGTTGCCTACAACATGCATTCAAGGCATCATACCTACAAAATCTAAAAATAAAAACTAAAAAGTAGTAAGATGCAAGTCAGTGGAATCTATGCCTGATAGGCCTAGGTTTCCTAGGTTACCTACAGATTGCACTTAGAGCACTATACCTACAAAATAGAAACACAAGCAAAGAAAGAAAAATAAAAGAATAAATTATTTTATTTTTTTTGGGTGGACATTCCTATCCACTGACTACTAAAAATTTTAAAAATTTTAATCAGATGGGGGTCTCCCCCATGCCTATCTTGGACTCCATCACAATATTTTTAGATATGTGGTAAGGTCACAACCTATGACCATTAACTATCAGTATGGTGTTGCTACCATCAATAGTTCTGATGCACACAACACCATTATTGATCAGTTCAATCACTTCATATGGCCCCATCCATCATTGCATCAACTTACCTTTTCACTCCTGAAATCAAGAATCATACAACAACACCCACTCTCCTACTTTGAACTACTTTAGCCTAATGTGGTGGTCATGCCATTGTGTCCTTTATCTCTAGATGACCTCTATTCTATGCAGAGCATCTAATCGGTGTTCATCCAACTGATTCAATTGTTGAATCCTCTCTTTTTGTGCATCATCCAGGCTTAGGTTCAATTCTATTATAGTCTTGAGGGTTCTAATTTCAAACTCAATGGGCATCATTGCATTCTTCCCATACACCAATTGGAAAGGTGTGAAACCAGTAGTTGTTTTCCATGCAGTCCTATAGGCCCATACTACCTCTAGCAACCTCATAGCCCAATATTTTCTGTGCTATTGTACAATTTTTATGAGGATATTCTCCAACTCTCTATTGGTAACCTCTACCTATCCATTTTCTTGAGGATGATAAGGGGTAGTCTTGTTATGCCTGATTCTGTACTGTTGCATGATTTCTTGAATCAACCTTGAGGTGAATTGGGGACCCTGATCAGTGGTGATCTCTCTGGGTACTCCAAACCTTGTGAAGATGTGTGAAAATAGGAAGTCTACTACAAATTTCTCCTTGGAATCCCTCAGTGCCTGTACTTCAACCCACTTAGTTACATAATCAGTACAAACCAAAATATACCTTTTTCCTACTGATTATGGGTTGATTGGCCCTACGAAATCCATCCCCCATTTATCGAATGGTTCAATGTGAACATGTGGTTGGAGGGGCATCTCATATCTGAAAGTTGGTCTACCCATCCTTTGGCATTGATCACACTGATTTGCATATTTGGTTGCATCCTTGAATAGCGAGGGCTAGTAATATCCAGTCTACAATATCTTAAATGCAGTCCTTTTTCTTGCAAAATGGCCACCACAAGGTTCATCATGATAGGATTTAAGGATTTTTGAAAACTCATGCTCAGCAACACACCTTCTCATGATTTGATCAGGCCCTATTTTGAATAGACAACCATCAATCCATGAGAAGGTTGCACTCTTCTCTATTAATATTCACTTTTCATGGGGTGAGAGTGCAGGGGATACTCTACCAGTGGCTAAGTAATTAGCCATATCTGCATACCATGGTGTTTGTTCACTCAGAGAGAAAATATGTTCATCTGGGAATTGGTCTTCCATAGCTGAATGGTCTGGAGGTGTCAACCTTGATAGAAAGTCTGCAACTACATTATCCTTACCTAGTTTGTCAATGATGGTAACATCAAATTCTTGCAGGAGTAGAAGCCACCTGATTATTCTACCATTAATTGTAGGTTTGTTCATCAGATATCTAATGGTTGCATGGTCAGTGTGTACAAAGACCTTGTACCCTATAATGTAGTGGTGGAATTTGTTGATGGTATGGACAACTGCAAGGAATTCCTTCTCAGTGATAGTGTAGTTGAACTCAGCCCCAGTGAGATGCTTGTTGACATAATAGATGGTGTAAAACTCCTCACCATCCTTCTATCCTAGAACTACCCCTATAGCATTGTTAGATGCATCAGAATATATATGGAAGGGGATGGCCCAATTTGGGCCTCATAGTATTGGAGTAGTGATCAACTTCTCCTTCAGAATCTGGAAGGCTTGTTCACACTCCTCTATCCAGACAAACTCTACATTTTTGGATAGCAAAGTGTGCAGAGGTCTGGAAATTTTGTTGAAATCTGCTATGAATCTCTTGTAATACCCAGTAGAGCCAAGAAATCTCCTGACATCTCTCTATGTTGTAGGACTGGGTAGATCTTTAATAACTTCAATATTTTTCTTATCCACTCTTATCCCTCTTGTAGAGAGGTGGTGCCCCAAAACTATCCCTTCTTGCATCATCATGAAGCACTTCTCATTGCTCAGGGATAGGTTGGTCTCTTCACACCATTGGAGTACATATTCTAGGTTGGTCATAGCTTCCTCAAAGGTTTCACCATAAATAGTGAAGTCATCCATGTATATCTCCACTGCTTCTCCCATCATATCAAAAAAAATGCTCAGCACTACCCTCTAAAAAGTGGTTGGTGCATTGCACAGATCGAAGGGTAGAACTCTATAAGAAAATGTACCCCATGGACAAGTGAATGTCATCTTGTCCTGATCTTCTTCTCCAATATAGATCTGGTTATACCCACTGAATCCATCCAGAAAGGAGAAGTACTTCCTTCCTGCTAGTGTATCAAGAACTTGGTCAACAAAAGGTAGTGGGAAGTGGTCCTTTTTAGTTGCTTTGTTCAACAATCTATAGTCAACGTAGATCCACCACTTCCCATTCTTTTTGGGTACCACCACCAGAGGTGACACCCACTCACTATCAGATATGGGGTAAATGAATCCAGCTGATAGGAGTTTCTACAATTCTACCTTGACTATCTCCTTCATGGTGGGGTTCATTCTTCATTGTGGCTGCCTGATCGGACTTACCTATTCTTCCAAGTAAATGTGATGGGTACAAGTCTCCAGAGTGATCCCTCTCATATCTAAATAATCCTAGGTGAAATCCTATTGATGCCTAGTCAGTATCTCCTTTAATGTTGTCAACTGAGTTGGTGTCAACTCACTACTGACATTCAACATTTTTCCAAGCTCAATCTAAATTTGTTTGACATGGTGGTCTTGGTTGCCTACCAATGGTGACTCTGGAGAGATGTGGGAGGATTCTCCATGGAAGAAATTTGTGATAATTCTATCCTCATCAACCTCATTTTCCAACTCCATCAATGCCATTATAGGTTGCACCATTGATAATGCTCCATCATCCTGATTTTCCCAAATAGGCTCTCCCAATGCATCAATGGACTGTGCAGGTGGAGAGATGGTCAGATTTTTAATATTTTGACCATCTAAAATAGTCATATATCCATTTTGGTAGCTTATATATGCATCTATTATTGCCAACCAAGGCCTTCCTAGGATGAGTGGATAGCCTCCCAATCTAGACTTGGACTGTAGTACCAAAAAGTCTGTTGGGTATTCCCATGCATCCACCATCATGATGATATCTTCCAACATTCCTTCTAGTGATACAGTTGATCTATCAACCAACTACAAAATAGTCTTGGTAGGCTTCAAGCCTATGAGCCTAAGCTTCTGCATGGTCTCCTTTGGCATAACATTGATGGCTGCTCCTAGGTCCACTAAAGTGTTGGCCAATGAGTGGCCACCAATATTCACTATCAGGATCGAGCTACTTAGGTCTACATATTTGGGGTGGTAGGTATTTCCAAGCATCAGATCAACCAGTTTTCCTACCACATTTATTATCTAGGATGGCTTATAACTTAGCCTTCTCAGACATAGCTCCCTGATAGCCTTAGTGTAGATCGAGACATCTCTTATGGCTTGGAACAAAGGGATTATCACTATCAAATTATTTAGACTTGAGAGGATATCAAATTCTAGTTGTATTGGCTTTCTTTGCTCTTATAACCTTTTAGGAAAAGGAGGAGCTTCTTCTTCAATCTTCTTAATAGTTGGTTCTTCATCAACCTCTTCAACTAGAGGTGATTCTCCTACTATAATATGTACATCCTCCTCCTATTCTATCAAAGGAGGAGCCTCTACTCCTAATTATCTACCTAACCTCAATTGTATAGGATTGTAATTCCTAATATTATACATAGGAAACACCTCACTTTCCAATTGATATGCTTGTTAGTTTATCTTATTATTGGGATTGATTATGGGCTATGTTGGGAGTTGTGTAGGCCTCACTATAGGGGGAGCTAGTAAGATTTGCTATAGTAGAGCCTAGACTACATTTGGTGGAGCTACATTCCATGGATTGTAGTTTCTCCATTACTACCCTAGTTGTTGATATGGCATCCATGGGTACTAATTGGAGAATGATGCTCCTTGGGAGGTATTCATCTAGGGTGGTTGTCCCCACCATCCCATATTGGGTGGTTGGGCCTACCCTTGTGGCATGTAATTTCCTCCTCCATAGGGTGACATTCCTGTTGGCATATTCCCCATAGGGGGTTGCTGCTAGTTTCTTTGGTTTCCCATGAAGTATGCTTCTAAAACTTTAGCATTCTCTTTGATAGTTGGTAGTTGTGGGCATAGTCTGGTCTTGTGATTCTTTTGACAAACAATGCATACCCTGATCTTATCTTCAGGACACACATTCCTTGCATGCTTTCCTCTACATTTTGGATAGTAATAGGCCAGTGTTACCTCATTCTCTTGCTTCTTCTTCGCTAGTAGGAGAGTATCCATTTGCAATGCTAGGGAAGATAGCATTTTACTCTTCAAGTCCTCCAACATGTTGCCTATCTCTATATTTGTGACTGAGGTTATTGACTTAGTGATCCTAGAGGTTGGTTTACCTTTTCTTCAAGAATAATTTTGACATAATTATTGGATATCTGACATCTAGTGCTGGTAAATATCTCCTCCAAAGATCATATTCAATGCTTCAAGAGATTCACTATTGAGTCCCCTTAAGAAGATGCTTCTGAGGGACTTGTCACTTAGCTTCGCATGGGGAGATCTCTACAAATTGAAATTGAATCTATCCCAATACTCCTCCAATGATTCATCTTCCTTCTACATCATGTTCAGGACTTCCTCTCTGGAATCCCATGCTCTACCAAAATCTTGGTATTGCTCTAGGAAGAGATTTTTCATCTCCTCCTAGGTAGTGATCTACTTGTTCCCCAAGCTGATGAACCAATGTAAGGCTGAATCATCCAATATTGAAGGAAATAACTTCAACTTCTGGGCATCTATCTTATAATCCATAGACCTGCACAAGACATCAAACTTGAATAAAAATAGGTCAGGGTCTTCTATTGGAAATCCTTTGAAAGTAGGAATATGGGTAGGGGATATGTTCTTCATTTTTGTATCTCCCCTAGCCTCTTCTATTGGGAAGCTAAATTTGGTTGATGTCTCTTCTACCTCAACCATTTTTTTAAGAAATGTGGTCTCTATATCTATTGTCCTTGAAGCAGTTTCTAAGGCCTTCTGGTCACTCTGAGTTTTTTGCACAAGAATCTTCAAATCAGCTGGTGAAATGGTTTCATCCTCAATAGCTTTCCACTATTGTTCATACAATAGATCCTCTTCATATGGGGTTCTTTTAAACAAAGGATTATGTATTATCCACTCTTCACTCAGGTTTGGATGATTGGGTATGGAAGAGCTTTGTGCAAAAATTGGGTGTTCAGTCCAATGCACTGGTAGAAGTGACTATGGGGACACTATTTTAGGTTCAGAATCTACAATTGGTTCAGAATTTACCTGTGGGCTCTTACTTTTAAGAAAATGACCATCTGGTCCTCTATTTCTTGGTGGACTCATGCAAGATCAGATGGAAAAAGTTCTACAGATTGGATCAGAATTTTTGTAGAACTGGGTATTGTAATTATATCTACTATTGGCACATCCTCGAACAATGATGCCAAAATATTGGGGTAAAAATATTGGTTAAATTCTACATTGATGTCATAGCCCTTTCACTTAATTGTCAACCCAGGGATGTTCGTAAACTTGTGATGTACCAGGTAGAGATTGACTACAATACCTCTGAGATGAGTCCACTAAACTCTATAGTTTGGGGGTGTTGTTGTATAGCATTAATTCAATCCAAACCACTTAATATTCAAAAAATAAATTGCAAGAAATAAAATCACACCACACTTGCAGAAATGAAAGAAAGTAGTAAATAAATCAAATTGTTGAAAATAATCAAATGTAGGAAAACAAAATAAATAAAACTGAAATGAAATTATAGGAAAGTAAAGGAGAGGGGAGGAATACTGGCAAGGAGTGGGCCCAGGCTCTAGCATATTTCTCCTAGTTAAATATGTACGTCGAACTAAATTAAGAGAACTTCGAATGAATTTTATTGCATAAATGGAATTACATTACAGTCCGGTTCTTCTGCTATTTTTCTCTTCCTTCTCAGAGAAGTCCTATGCGTTTATATATCGCACAGGTTTCTCTATTGCAATATTTAGATTGTTGTTACAATAACAAATCTCTACTAAAAATGTGATTACAATAACAACACACCAAATTAGGAAAATTTGGTGTATTCAAAATAGATTTTGTTTGTTGCATCATTTGTCTGTGATCTAGTTAAATCAAATGGCTTTCGATCTTATCTCATCATCATCACTCGCGTTCTACCTTCGGGAAGTCGTTACTCTATTTCATACAAAAATAGAGCAGTTGACGTGTTCATCGGTTAACGGGAGTTAGGCACCATCAGATCGGGAGTTAGGTGCTTCATTCTGCTTACGTGGAGTCAACCATATTTGACTTCATCAATGAGAATGAGGTACCTTTCCATCAGAATATGAGAGCAAGGCGCCTTCCCATCGAAGATGGGAGTAAGGCGCCTTGCCATCGAAATATTGGAGTAAGGCACCTTCCCATCGAAATATGGGAGTAAGGTACCTTTCCATCGAAATATGGGAGTAAGGTGCCTTCCTATCGAAATATGGGAGTAAGGCGCCCTTCTCTTTCGTGGTCAAACTCCTTCCTTAGTATTCATTGAACTCCTTTGAAAATAGATGATGCCAGGTCCAAGTGGGACCTCGACGTAGTTATGCAGAAAACAACTAAAATGATCAAATCTACACACAAAGCACACTTTTCACACAAGTTAGGCAATATACACAATTTACCATTAAATACATATAAACATTCATAAAAAGTACAAATATGATATAATAATGTCGCACAAAACATTAGAAACATATGCAAAAATATGAGCAATTCCAGTGCTCATCAGTAGCTAACTCCAAAGCATAAAATAGCAAAACAACAATCCCATAGTAAAAGAGCACTTATTAGCACAAGTAATGAGTGAGTCAAGATTAGGGTTCTCAGATTCATTTGGGAAAAATAGGGAATTTATTCCTCTATTTATAAGAGGTTTGGAGGGCTATAATGTAGGAAAATTAAATTTCATTGTAGGAAAGGGATGACATAATTATGGGGCCAACAAGGGGAGGGCTTTTGAGAAATAAAACCCTAGAATGTCAAATTCATGCCCAATCATTATAGGGTGTGAATTTGGCAAGCCAAATTTGTACCTTGTATGGACCTTGCACAAATTTGGTAAGGCTAGGCAAAAATGACAAAGGAAGAGGGAAAAATAGCCTCAAAATTACACCTGGGAAGTTTGGGTGACTTCATAAGGATCTAAGGAAATATTGACTCATTTTGACGGGTTAATTTTTCATGTCTACAAATATATCCTTCCCAAGATTTTTTTTAAGCTAGCCTATTCACAATATCCTTTAACATACTCATAAGCTAAGGGTAAGCCTAAATAGGAAGATGTTATGGTGGAAGAGTATGAGGTATTTATGAAGAAGAAGACTATGGAGTTGGTTCCTCTTCCATAAGGAAATAATATTATGGGGTATAAATGGACTATAGGATGAAATACACATTATAAGGTCATGTAGAAAAGCAAAAAGTATGTCTTGTTACCAAGGTTTTCTCTTAATAAGTGTGAGTAAGCTATTTTAATAATATTTCACCTATGGCCAAGATGGACTATGTTATAATTATTCTCTCCATTGCTACCTCCTATGTAGGGAAGCTTCATAATATGGATGTGAAGAGTGCCTTCCTAAATGGGGAACTTCAAGAGAAAATCTACATGTAGTAGTGACTAAAATTAAAACTTGAGGGACCTACTTCATTGGTATATCACTTGACCAAATATTTATATGGTTTTAAGTAGGCTTATTATACTTGTTATGAGAATATCCATTATTTGTTCTTACTTTTTAATTTTAGAAATTTGAGGCTAAACATGATGTTTATAACAAACATCAAGATTAAGAAACTTTGGTGGTTGTTGTATATTAATGATATTATCATCATTGGTAGCTTCACTACTCTGATTTAAAATATGAAATCATGAATTTATTCCACCTTTGAGATGATAGACATAAGTATTTTACACTATTTTTTAGAAATCCAAATTAGCCAATTAGGCTTTGGCATTACTATTTCATAACCCATGTATGATTTAGATCTTCTTTAGTGGTTTAATATGGAAGATTGTAAATCCAATTGGACCCATTTACCTTAGGTTTGAACTTCAAAATAAATGCACTACATATTTAGTTTATGCCTCTCTATATCAATATCTTATGGGAGGGATTTTATATCTTACTCACACTAGACCAAATACACATGCAAGCACCCTAGACAATCATTGGTTAACAATAAATAAGATTGTTAAATACCTTAGGGGGACCTATCAGATTGGAATCCACTATTGTTTTGGTGCTCCTTTTATTTTAATTGGTCTTTTAGATGTTGATTGGGGAAATGATTTTTATGAGCAATAGTCCACCATAGGTTTTGTGTTCTACTTACAATCAAATCTAGTTTCATGGTGTCCCAAATGTTAATCCACCATATTTTGGTCTTCCATGGAGGATTAACATTGTGCTACCAATGAGGTAGCTAATATTTTCAAGTGGATGCTAATGATTTTGGAGGATATTGGAATTCTTAAGAGTTTTTGTTTTTGTTACTCTTTATTGTGACAATCAAAGACCTATTTAGTTTGTCCATAATCATATATTTCAATAATAAACAAAGTGCATTCAAATATGAATGTATTTTTTATATGGTTTCATGATAATGGGATGTTAGATCTAATTTTTGTGCCTTCATCAAATTAGGTAGTAGGCATCTTAACCAATATCATGCATGAGGTCATTTTTATGCACACATGGGAGCTTATTGGAGTTGGAGAGTCTCCCTTAAGTGGAGGTATAGCATAAGGGTCTCTCTATTTATTTTATTCATATTACAGAGATATATTTGAATATGTGATGGTTAATATTATTGTGAGGCCATGACAAATTATTTGGAATTGTATTTGTTATTTTTATCTTTTTCATCCATGCAAACTTTGTGACCTATCCAAAAAGCGTGCACCTATCTAGTTGCATCAATCGAAATCAACATAAAAGCATAAAATGATAACAAGATTGCATAGATTCAAGAAAATAGATGTTTCTTTTATTAATATTGAAATGAATCTCGGTTACAATCATGCCCCTCTTAGGGTCACCCAAATGTTGATACAATTAATACAATTCCAAAGCCCCCAACGGGGTAGGCGCAATACTAATGCTCTCTAAATAGTCACAAACTGCTCTAGGGTGGAGTTGACCCTCTTCTTCATGTTGAGGAAGGAATTAGATGGTTGAAGCTCCTTTGAACCTGATTTCCTACGATCAAGAAACAACACAAAAACATTAAACAAATAGGCAACCTCTCATGATGAGGCCCTTTAAAGGAAATAAGCATAAAGATGCCATAATAACTATGAAATCAAGAAGATGGATAAAACTATGTTAAACATATGCAAGATTCATAAATATTGATGGAAATATGTAAACAATAAGTACATCTATCAATCTAATGGATCAATTATATGAAATGAAGCATGTTAGCATGAAAAGAAGCCATTAATGTCCTACTTGCTATAATGAAAACAAGATTGATTAAACCCTGAATATATCGGTCATATTATCTCTAAACATGAATTAACCCACTAAAATGACTAATCTAACCTAATTAAGCATAATGGAAAGAAAATAGTAAGGAGATCTATCACCTATTGCAAACCGCAGCTCGGATGAGCGGTCTGCACTGTAAACCATGGCTGTCAGCCATGGCTAGCAATCAAGTAGTTTTACCCTCCAAATCTAGGGCTATGGGCTTGATCCTCCTTGTCCAATTGATGTTCAAGGGTCGCCTTGGTGTCCTTTGACAGGTTTGGTGGTTGAATTGCTCGATTGGGCCTCCGTTTGCCCAAATTCGTGTTTCTTGGTGTTCTAGCTCCTTAGGGCATCCATGGCATGAATTGTCATGATGCTTGATGAATTGGTAAATGAATAGCAACTAGGCTCTCTCAATATACTCAAGTGAGTCTACAATTCGATAGGGCTTCACTGCTCTAATCTCCAATACTTTCTCTCATATCTTTGCCCTAATTCGAAGGGGTACTTATAGGATTACCCAAGGGCTAGGGGTGGCTTCATGGAGAAGCCAAGATCAAGAAGGGGTGGTTAGGACAGTTGGATTGGAAGCCTATATTCCATCCTTCAACCACCTTCTTCTAGAACAAATGGCCATTCAAACCGATTTGGCTTGGATGAAGGCCAACTGAACTTTAGTTTAGACCGTAGGTGACAGCTATGGTTCAGACTATAGACCGTAGGTCTCAATTTGTTTATAATTAGACCATAGGTATCAACCATGGTTCAGACTATAGACCACAGGTCTCAGCTATGGTTCAGACTGATTAGGCCAAGGAGCCCAAATTGAGTGGTTAGAACCACTGCTCTATCTTGGAGTCTATCCAAGATCTTCCATATGGTCTTGTAGCATGTCCCATATGAGTAGTCGCCATCGACATGACATGTTTTAGGTGTCTACAGATGCCCCTTTTGAGATGCATTATGAGATTGAACAATGCGTGAGCAAAAATAGACCACCTAAAATGATGTCGAAGGTTCTATGATGATCATTAGTCGGATCAACATTAGATGCCCTAGGTCCTACAAAAGGATGTGCATCCTAGAATCATTGCTTTCAACTGGGTGAAAGGCTTAAATTTGCTTCCAACTGGATGGAAGGCTTACATTTGCTTCCAACTAGATGGAAGGCTTACATCTGGTGCTTTGGCATTTTTGGGTATAATCGGATAGGACCGATAGACGGAGTGACAAAGGCTTAACTCATCATTTTTGCTTTTTTCCCCAACAAAGGGTAAGCTTATGATAATTGTTGGCAATGATTCATAAGATGAACACAATTTTGACAAGATCAAGGGATCTTCTATTGACTTTGATTATGATTTGATATTATGACTACCCCCTCAAGCGACGAGTCGATGAGGGTAATGACAATTAAATGAAGTGACGAGGTCGCTTGACCACTATGAAAGATTTGAACAAATTAAGATTTAGCATTTGAATACTTGGCAAGGCCTAATCAACTATGATTGCAACTGTTAATAGTAATTGCATATTTCTATCCCATGGAGTGGTCTAGCCATGAAGGCCTTCTTAGGGAATTGAAATGAAAGCAATTCCAATTAGGCATGTGTTGAATCATATTATCGATGATCTGCTAAAAATATGTCATAGGAGAATTGACATGAATATCTCATTCCCATGGAGTAGTCCAGCCTTGAAGGCCTTCTTAGGGATTGAAAAGAAGCATATCAATTCAACGATGATGAATTTTACCCCAAATGTCCTTATGGTAATTTACTCATCTTGTCGGATTGCATGGAGCGCAAGTCGCTGCAACCACCAAGTGTATAGGGTAAATAACTAGGTACGAGGCACATTTGGCTTTTGAGTTATTTGATTTTTTTGTTATTTTTACATTTTTGAGATGCACGTGGATGCAATGCTTATATTGATTTGATGCTATATGATGTGATGTATGGATGACATGCACTAGATAGCTATTTTATTTATGATGATGATGGTATGTAGTGATCTAGATGTTTAGATGTGCTATTTATGATGGATGCATATGGATGCGATGTTTACTTTTAAATGCATATTTAATTTTGCTTTATTGTATGCATTTAATTTATTATGATATCGCGATATTTTGATGCAATGTATGTAATGCATTATTTACATGATGGTAATCTAATGTAAATGAACTTGTATGCTTTAATCACTTAAAACATAAGGAATGAATGTGATATATGTTTAACAATCTAATGGACGACACCACAGAATGTGTAAAAATCATGAATGTAATTGAAAATCCTCATTACAAGAATTTAATCAATTAATCACCCATATATGAAATGCAATGATATGAAGTGGTATGATGCGAATGATATAATATGTCACTCAATATTTCCTTTTGCAATTTTGAAAAATATGCACAATATAGTCAGTGGTCATCTAAATATCATTTCTGATATCCATCCGGTATCTATCCTATATCTTGATTGTGCTTTATGTAATGATGTATCATGGATTCGATACTTTGCAATTTGATGATTTGAATGACTTTATTCTATATGGTTTGTGATATTTGGTATTTTGTTGCTATTAGAGAAACTTTTGAGGTTTTCCATGAGACTCAAACACCCTAGTAGACTTCTCAAACATCCCATACTAACTATACAAGGCTTTTGTTGGACAAGGCTTTCGTCATGAAAGACCCAACTATTCATTACCCCTATGTGTGCACATGAGTATATTAAGATAGACCATAGGCATACCCCAGATGTCAGTCGGGACTCTTTCAACCCATATGTGAGATCGGGTTCCTCATATGTTCGTATCATCCTTGTTTTAGACTTGATTGGACTATAATGCTAGACAACCCCAGGCACCCAGAGCTAGCTCATCTTGCAAATTGATCAAGACTACCCCTCCAAAAATAGTCGGGACTCTTTCAACCCATTGCTAAATTTGGGGATCACCCAATAAAACTACTACTCCAAAAGTAGGGGGACTCTTTCAACCCATTGCTACAATCGGGGTTCATTTTATGGCTTTGAATGGTGAACAATTCAGGGATTCAAGTTCTCACCCTTCTTTTCTTTCTATTTATAAGGATACTTGCTCATATATAGTGATAAAAATCATTGTTTTTCACATTTTACTCTGAGTGATAAAAATCATTATTTATTCCTTGATTTTCTTGAGCAAGGGATTTATATACTGCTTTTAATTCACTATATCATTTTAGATTTAACTTTGAACTTTGATTTTGAAATACATTTGTATATTTTATTTAAACTTTAGGGATTTGAATTTTGAGATATCAATATGGGATATCAATCTAGGATATCGATCTAGGGTATCAACTTTGAGGATTGATTGGGATATCACTCTAGATATTGCTCCTTTACTTGTAAGCAAGGGAATGTATGAGTAGAGGAAATCTTGTCCTTTTTCCAAGGTTCACCACTCTAGACCAAACTATTTGCAAGATAAGCAGGTAATAAAACCCATCTCTCTAAATACCTAGGACCACTTTCATAGCTTTCATCCTCCCTTATCTTATCAGGATTTTAAATGTTTCCATTAGTGATAGGATCCTGATATGCCAAGGACTATCACAACTAATGACCTCATCTACAAAAGCAAAGCAAGCTTTCTACAACATCTGAGAAACCCACTAGGTATGGTTGAGTGACTAGAAAACTTTTGGTATACACATATATCTCATAGCAACAAGTGTTGTGTATGAATGCAGTGGATTATGATAAATGCAAAGGTGCATGATTAAAACACAAACATGGCATCATTTGTAAGACTGAAAAACACAATTCCTACTATGGAATGCAATGGATGAAGAATGCCTATATGCAATGCAATGATGAAATGAATGCATGTGTATCAAATGGAAAATGCATAATGCAAATGCAAATGTTTTTGGATTTTATGCTTTACCAATTTTTTTGGATTTTATTGATTTTATAATTTTTATTGATTTTGAGCCTTTATATTTGACCAAACGGTGAGTACATGCCTCTGGAGCCTTTAGGAGTGACCAAACTAAAATGCCATTGGAGCCTTTAACTTGACCAAGCGATTTTTCAAAAAATCCTTGGAGCTTTTTAGGATGACCAAGCGGTTTTAAGCAAACCCTCGGAGCCTTTTGGGGTTGACCAAAGGTTTGAAATACCTTTGGAGCTTTTTGATTGACCAAACTACTCACAAGAGAGCTTGGAGCCTTTTAGGATGACCGAGCGTTTAAAACATATTTTTAAATATAAATTATTTTATGACACGGTTTTAAGCAAACCCTCAGAGCCTTTTGGGCTGACCAAGCGATTTTAGGAAATCCTTGGTGCCTTTTTGGGATGACCAAGTGGTTATAAGCAAACCCTCGAAGCCTTTTACTGACATGACCAAGCGTATTTAGGAACCCTTGGAGCCTTTTGGGATGACCGAGGTTATAAGCAAACCCTCGAAGCCTTTGACTGACATGACCAAGCGGTTTTAGGAACCCTTGGAGCCTTTTGGGGAGGGTATGCTACCCTATGTACCCCTAGTGTGTGCCCCTCAATGAAAGTGAAGGAGGTGTGCTACCTCTAGGATCCTCACTTTGCCTTATCAAATTTGGCATGGATGGTGGGGAAGGTATGCTACCTTGAAGACCCCCAATGTGCATGTTATCTACTAAAATGTAATCAACTTGCTTAGGAAGAGTGACAGAAATCAACTCTTCCAATTGAGGCATGGACCTCTACGGAGTGCCTATGTCTTGGTGGGGGTGAACAAGAGAACCGTCTTCATGGATCTCATTTCATTCTACCAGGTTTTGAACCACTTTCCTAAATGACTGACACCCATAAATGTTATGCCCATGTATACGATGATATCTACAAAAGAAACTTCCATCAATGGGTCCATGTTTGGATTCTTTTTGCCCAACCTCAGGCAATACAAATGCCCTTGCCTCATACAATTTTTGAAATAAAACTACAGTAGTTATTTGAAATGAAAATACTCATTGAAGAGTCTTGTTAGGCCTACGAGGTGATGGGTGCCTTTGAGGTGATGATTGGGATGAGGAAGACTCTATTTTAGTAGGTTGGGGCACTATAAGTGAACCATCTACGTGATAAATCCCACTATCTATGAGGTTCTGAACCTTATGCTTGAATCCATAGCAATCATGAATGTTATGACCCTCCATTCGATGATAGAGACAATAATGATCCTCTCTATAACCCTCAGGTTTGACTCGATTTGGATCTACAGGTTTGATGTCAGGTAAGGTGATGACCTTAGATTCTTGCAGATTTTGAAGAATGTCAGACATAGACTCATTTAAAGGAGTCCAAATGCACTATGACTATCTTGGGTGCCTAACCCGCATTGGTTTGTCATGAGGACCCAATGGTTGAGTTAGCCGAATTGGCTCTTGCTTTTGCTGAGGCTTTTCCTATGGTTGCATAGGAGATGAGTCAACCTTAGATGTGGGTTGCTTTTGTAATTCTAGGTTTTCAAGTTGGTTCATGATAACATGCAATGCCTTATCTTGATCATCCATTCGATGCTCCATTCTATCTATACGACTTAGAATGGATTGCAATACTGACAAAGAATTCATGTATATTTCCAATGATTGGTTCAAAATACCTTTGTCTATTGAAAGAAATGAAAAAGTGGATGCTAAAGATCCATTAGGTAATTGTACATCACTTATTTCCTTCCTTTGAGTTGATGTGGATGCTTCTTGATGATCCACTTTGATAGTGTCATCCACATGCTCATGTTCATGACTCAGTTCATATTTTTGTTTCACTTTGTACTGTTGAACTGTGTAAGCCTGAGTACCCCTAGTTTGATGTGGGGAAGGCACCCGTTCTTTCTCTTGAAGAGGCACCATGAGCAATGAGTCAGGAGTGACTAATTTCAAAGGTTCTGGCCCTTTCAATGTGGAAGCAACATCTGATTGCCCCCTCTCTTGTTCTATCTGCTTTAGAATCCCTTGATCCTCTAGCTTAATGTCAACCATTCCCATGAACTCTTGAGAAGGTGCTTTAGCTTTTAGACCAGTTGTAAGTAAATCATCAACTAGTCGAGATGATTCTACATCAGTCATGCTAACTGATGTTTTCTTCTCCTCATCAGGTAATATGATACCATGATTTTTGGTGATGGGAGAAGGTAGCGATTTCTTGATGCAAGCCCTAGTCGAATGTTTGATGATTTTATTCGAATGAATATTTTGAGGCTCGCATGCCACTAGAGTTTCTTGTAGCTCATCGACTTTCTTGTAATATTTGAATGGCTCAGGATCATGGGGGACCACATACACTTGTCCTTGGTGTATGAATTTTAGGTTTTGGTGCACTATGGAAGGCACGCATTCCATATCCCTCATCCATGGTCTACCTAGCAATATGTTATACTACCTCTCACCCCCCAGGATATGGCACAACGTAGGAATTGTCTTTATCCCAACCTTTATAGGTAGGACTGTTGTACCGATCGTTGAGGATGTGGTATCATTGAAGGCTCTCAATGTGAATGTTGAGTCCTTAATGTGTGAAGGTGAAAAATTTAAATGCTTCAAAGCTACAATTGTGATGATGTTGATAGATGACCCGGTATCAATCAAGACTCTCTTGTACGGGATCTGATTGATGCTCGCTATGATATGTAGCAGAGGATCGAGTTCATCCTTAGAGATTAGCTTAATCTCCTATCTACGAAAGGTAATCACAGGGTCCTTTGGTGAGTGAATTAAATTCACTATTGGTGTGGACCATGATAGATTATCAACTTTAGTTGAATTTTTTGGTATGTTGGGCTGATCAAGGCATCTCTTACTTTGTGCTACAATATTGATCATACCGATAAAACCCTCATCATGTGGGGCTATGTGCATCTCATTAACGTGCTCAACTTGATTGTTGTCATCCTCATGGTTGTGTTGAGGGTTTTTGGATATGTCGATGTCTTGATTATCGATAGCTAAAGGGCTATCTATTTGTAATTTGTTCTTATCCAACATATTCTGCACTACATTCTTGAATGCAACACAATCCTAGATATCATGGCCATTTTTTCGATGATAAACACAATAGAGATCTTCTCTATACCCCCTAGGTTTGTGGTGATTAGGATCCAAGGCATGCACTTCAAGAAATATTAGGGCCTTAGCCTCGCAAAGGCAATTGAAAATTGATGCCAAATATTCAGGCAATGGCATATATTTACGAGGTGGATGTCTCTGTTTGTCCTTGCCTTGATTCCTATTGCACTTGTTGTGATGTGCAAGAGGAGGTTGAGCCTGATAGTTCTCTTGTTGTTGGCTTTATGCTTCTTTTGGAATGTTTAACATGATCTGGTTGACATGTGCAAGCTCAACCTATTGTGGTTGATATCACATGCTCTTGTTCCATTCTTTCTTGCTATGAAGCTCTAGGTCTCCTTCCTCTAGCTTGATATCTTCAATGACCTTGGCTTGTGCCAAAGCCTCTTCGAATGTTGTATATTGTTGCAATTGGAGCAACAATGATATGTGCTTGGCACAAATTTTGGTAAACATTCGGGTAAGTTCAGTAGTGGGAATAGAGAATGGTAACTCTGCTATTAATTTTTGCCACCTATCCCCATAATCCATGATTGGCTCATCATCATTTTGACATATATTGGCCAAGTCAGATAGATTAGCTTTCTTTTTGGTGCCAAATGAGAAGCGCTCAAGGAAAGCATCCACCAACTATTCGAAGTTGGTGATGTTGTGCCTAGGTAATTGATTAAACCATTCAGAAGTTGCACCCGAGAGGGTCATAACGAAAGTTCTTAACATCAAGGCATCATCATGTTGTAGCTGGAAACATGCATTCATGAAGCCTGTTATATGCTCTTGCGCATCTTCATCACCTTTAAACTTATCCCATTTAGGCATTTCAAAATGCTTAGGATAAGCAGGGCTTGGCACTGATGGACACAATGGTTGATTGTGTATCTTGCTTAGAGTGGGCTTTTGACTAGCCACATCTTGTTTCTCGAGAGATTTGATTTTCTCGACAAGCACCTTGTAGGCTTGAGAAGAGATGATCTCTTCCTCCCGAAGGGATCTTTAGGGTGCAAGCGGAGGTAAGTTCCTTTGAGTATGAGGTGGTCGATTGTATTCATCGACCACATCTACAGAAGATGGTTCAGGATATAGTTGATCCTGGTCATCTGACTCTGATCTTTCATACTACCTGTGCTCATGCCTGTTTGGCACTAAATGCTCTCGTGGTCGAGAAGCATGTCGAGAAGTATGGTAAACATAATCATCTACTCTCCTATTATGCAGCTCAAGGTGTGAAGTAGCATGTCTCTCATTGTGTTGCTGCCTGTACTCACTACGAGGAGATAATTCAGATCGAGCCAATCTATTTGATCACTTTTCTTGCTCCTTTAAATCGAGGAGGTGTTGCTCTTCTAAGCGGTGTTCATATAACCGTTGTAGGTGCAACCACTGTTGTTTTGCACTTTCTCATTCTAGATTTTCTAAACACTCATGCTCAATGTGTAAACCCTTCAATTGGTCTTGAAGCATTTGTTCTCTCTGGATTGCATCTGACCTATGTGATCGATTTGATCGATTTGTTGTGCTAGGTCTAGGACTCTACAACTCCTTGTGAGGGTTCTTGTTTGCTTCAAATTATGCAACAAGGTTGGCAACTCTCTTTCCTCGATGAGTCGAGATTGCATTGATATTATGTTCTTCCCTTAGGGTGCAATCCTCATGCAAGGATGTTGTAGGGGTGCCACGTGTTCATTGGGAACACTCACTATGGGTACGGATAGGATGCAACTGCGTGATAGTTCCTTCATCCATGATGTACTCCTCAATGGATCTAGAAGATCCATGAGAGGAATGATCATGATGTATGCTTCTATGCTCCAATTTCCCATATTGAGATCTTCCAGCACCTTGATCTAAGAAGTCAAGGTGATGGGACTTCCAAGGTTGGGCAAGAGGAGTACCTTCCTCGCCAACACTACGATAAGACAAATGACATCCTCCATGTTCAAAAGGATTTGGCATTATAATAGGTATGTGAATGGTTGTCTTACCTCTATCTCACCCTTCATTGGACTGATTTGAACTCTCAATGTAATGAGATGTGGTAGGTCTGGAGGTATTCTCGTTTAGGTCACGAGAAGATCTATTGTTAATTCTCCTGAGCGGGGTTCCTTGATGAGATCCACTATGAGTGGTGTTGTCTCCTCTGAGACTACCTGAAGTGTATTCAAGTATGTTTTGGGTAGGTGTGCTACCTCTAGGGTGATCCAGACCCTGTGGTGCATTGGGTGCAACCTCAGTCTTAGACCGGGGATGGCCTCGTGCATTGACCATGACCTTATGAATTTTGACTTCCAAAAAAAGTTGTAAGTGTTATATATCAAAATGATCAGTGCGATGAGCTGATCACAATGAGCTATAACTCAAAAAAGTGATTTTCGGGTCAAAATTTAGTATTTTTGGAATATTTGGCCAACCGGGGCTCGTGGTGAAATGACCACTTTTAGGAATTTTTGGGAAATTTTGAACCATGAAGAGTTAGGACCCAAAATTTTTGTGAGAGGTGCACAAGGGCTAAACTAAGACAACAAAACAAATTTGGCAAGTTTTGGAGTTGTCTAGACCATTTTATGATCATTTTAGTGCAGTTTTTCTCAGTTTTTGGCTTCGAAAATAGAGTAATCATAAAACCAAAATAAAATCTTCGTTATAGCTCCGATTTACACGATTCTCAAACCGTTGGATGTAGAATCAAAAAGTAGATTTTTACTATTAGGGTTAGGGTTTGGCCCCAGATCAAGGATCTTATGTTGATTTCCCTAATAATAATGAAACACACAAAGTAGACAATATGATTATCTCTTTTAAGGATTAGATGTGTGTCCTAAAACTGGTTTAGTGTGTTTTGAAATTTGTTGAAAACTTAAACTACTCTCATCATGTTTTTCAATAGTTGATGATATACTTAGTTTAAGGGCTTTCACCTGTATACTCGCAGCTCGACAACTTGGCTATGAACTCCAAGTCACGTAATCCAACCTATAATGTGTGGTAATGAAGCCCACACACGATCAGGGAGCACAGGTCCTCCCAGATCCTCACCCATTTTCCCCCAATCAGTGTTATACCCTCCGAAGAGAATACATGCAAATTTTCTAGGGTACGAAAGGTTCTCGGATCCGATATTGGTCTAGTATCCAAGGGTACATAGGATTTGGGCCAATGGATGGAAGTCACCTCCACCATTGTTGAACCCTACTAGTGGTTGGATGTCACTCCCAACTCACTAGCGTTTAAGTGAAACGTGGTGTGTGTGGTTCATTTTAATCTTTGCATAGAAATGAAAATGCATAATATAACATGAATGATTGTTTCCTATATGATATGCAAAAAGAAACATTTCATTTCAGAGAATGCATGCTATATCCTATATGGCTTTTTGACAATGCAAATTATGATGATATAGCCTCTGATTGGGCCTCAAGCATGCAAACCGACACACAATTCTAATCTAGCATGCTGGATTCTAGGGCGGACTGCACTCAGAGGTCCACTGTTCCTAGCAGCGCCTAGCTAAAGCATAAAATAATGAAACCCTAGGACCTAGTTCATTTTACCCTTTTTCAATGTTGTCCTAATTATATTTCATTTTATGCTCTCTAGAAAAATACAGATAGTAAAAATAGAGACAGAGGCTGAAAATAGGACCTACCTCAGATCCACATTCGAAATAGCTTTGACTCCCTACTATCTATTGTGTCTTTTGTGAACCGTAGGTCTGATGCACGGTTCAGACTATAGACCACGTTTTGAAGTCGTGGGCCAACAATGAGACCATAGTTGTAACCTACGGTTTGCACCTGATGATAGAAAACATAAAATGTCAGAGATCAGATGCAAGAAATGTGAAGTTCCACCATGATCACCTTATGACCTATCCAAAAAGCATGCACCTATCTATTGCATCAATCGAAATCAACATAAAAGCATAAAATAATGAACAAGATTGCATATGATAATAAAATAGATGTTTCTTTTATTAATATTTGAAATGAATCTTGATTACAATCATGCCCCTCTTAGGGTCACCCAAATGTTGATACAATTAATACAATTCCAAAGCCCCCAATAGGGTAGGCACAATACTAATGCTCTCTAAATAGTCACAAACTACTCTAGGGTGGAGTTGACCCTCTTCTTCACATTGAGGAAGGAATTAGATGATTGAATCTCCTTTGAACCTATTTCCTATGATCAAGAAACAACATAAGAACATTAAACAAATAGGCAACCTCTCATGATGAGGCCCTTTAAAGGATATATACATGAAGATAGCATAATACTAATGAAATCAAGAAAGTAGATAAAGTATGCTAAACTTATGCAAATCTCATAAAGATTGATGGAAACATGTAAAAAATATGTACATCTATCAATATAATGGATCAAATGTATGAAATGAAGCATGTTAGTATGAAAATAAGTCATTAATGTCCTACTTGATATAATAAAAACAAGATTGGCTAAAACCTGAATATACCGGTTAGATTGTCTCTAAACATGAGTTACCCACTAAAATGACTAATCTAACCTAATTAAGCATACTAAAAAGAAAACAGTAAGGAGATCTATCACCTATTGCAAACCGTAGCTCGGATGAGCGGTCTACACTATAAACCATGGCTGTTAGCTACATCTAGCAATCAAGTAGTTTTGCCCTCCAAATCTAGGGCTATGGGCTTGATCCTCCTTGTCAAATTGATGATCAAGGGTCACCTTGGTGTCCTTTGATAGGTTTGGCGGTTGAATTGCTTGATTGGGCCTCCATTTGCCCAAATTCATGTTTCTTGGCGTTCTAGCTCCTTAGGGCATCCATGGCATAATTTGTCATGATGCTTGATGAATTGGAAAGTAAATAGCAACTAGGATCTCTCAATACACTCAAGTGAGTCTACAATTCGATAGGGCTTCACTGCTCTAATCTCCAATACTTCATCTCTATCTTTGCCCTAATTTGGAGGGGTACTTATAGGACTACCCAAGGGCTAGGGGTGGCTTCATGGAGAAGCCAAGATCAAGAAGAGGTGGTTAGGATAGTTGGATTGGAAGCTTCTGTCCTTTAACCACCTTCTTCTAGAACAAATGGTCGTTCAAACCGATTTGGCTCGGATGAAGGCCAACTGAAATTTAGTTTAGACCGCAGGTGATAGCTGTGGTTTAGAATGTAGACCACAGGTCTCAGCTATGGTTCAGACTATAGACCGTAGGTCTCAACCGTGGTTTAGACTATAGACCGTAGGTCTCAGCTATGGTTTAGACTGATTAGGCCAAGGAGCCCAAATTGAGTGGTTAGAACCACTGCTCTATCTTGGAGTCTATCCAAGATCTTCCATATGGTCTTGTAGCATGTCCCATATGAGTAGTCACCATCGACATGACGTGTTTTAGGTGTCTACACTTTGTAAAAAAATATTTTATAATTTTTAAGGTACACTATTATTGAGGGTAGGTCTCATAACCTTGACCTAAAGGCAACATGTGTTTTGGTTTAAGTCCCCCTATCACCAATAATTTCATTATCAATTGGAGTTTATTTTGATTTTCTATAGTGAAGATTATTTTTGTCTATTGACTCCCTATTATATTATGTATTCTTTATGATATGTATTAATTTTTCTAAAAGCAATACTAGGTAATGATTCATTCCATTTACTTCTAGAATCTATAATAAAATATGATATGTAGAATATTGGAATCACTTCATCTACTTTTATATACTTACTAAACTTTGTTCTTGTAGGGATTCAAATATATACTTTTACATAATTTTAAATTTTGAATTTGACTAATAAGTCCCTTGCATATTTATTTTATGAGATCCATATTTAGTTTACCATACCTTAAATCCAAGAAATTAATTAACATATTCTAAGTATATCATTTTAAACCTACCTATTAGTCATGCTTCACTTTATTGATGTTCTATATATTATCATTTATGATGATGAGATCATCCACATAGAGTATAATGATGATTATTCAATTATTGAATGCCTTCACATATAGGTTTACATCATAGGGACTACTATTAAATCCTTCATGTTTGAAAAATTCATCAATCTTTGCATACCAATCCCTTGGAGTTTATTTTAACCATTAGAGTGACTTCTTCAACCTGCATGCTAGTCCTTCTTCCCCTTGTTTAAAAAACCTTCATGGTTGAGTTATATATATATTTATTTTACTCTATCACCATTAATAATGTTGGAAGTATTACATTATTTGGCACCTTAATAATTTGTATATATTTAAGTCTAAAGTTTGTAAATATTAGGTATTATGTAAGTAAATATTTATTATATAGTAATCATTAGAATTTTGTCATTGTTTGGAGTCACTAAAATATATTTCTCTTATAATAAATATGAAAAGTCATATCTCCCATGAGTTTGATGAGATGGAGAGTTAGTGAAAGTAGAAAGGTCAAGAGTCTTGTGAATATGAATATTATCATATTTCATGTGTATATATTGAAGATACAACATTATAATGGTGGATTAAACAAGCTCTATAATGCATTATATTTGCATTTATTAAGTAGATATATTTATTAATAATATTTTTTAATGATTTATTATAATTATTTTTGCTAAATATATGTGAGGGTTAATCTTCATATATAATGAGAAAATTGTTTAATTACTAATAGTGATATCGAAGCTACTATTGTGAAAGTTGTGATGTGAGAGCACTTTAAGGAAGAAAGAGGTTTGAGAGAAGCTTATATTAAGGTTTGAAATATACATCTAAAGGTTGATAGATATAAGCCACCATTGTGAGTGAAGTCACTCTAATTGAATTTGTGATAATGTTAAAAAAATTGATAAACCTCATTGAAGGATATAGTTATATAAGGAATTGAAGGAGATGGTTAGAGAAAGAAAAGAAAAATATAGAACAAGTAATAGAGAGGAGTAGAATGTGGATGAGAGGATTAAATAATGTAGAAAGCAAAGGAATATTTTGTGTAATAAATAAGCAAAAGTGAGCCTTTGATACGGTGCATAGAAAAGGACAATGATGGTCTATTTAATCCATGAGCTAAGAATAACAAAGGAAAGGAAAATATGGATCATGGAGGATAGAACAAGATAGTGCATGGAGGATAGAAGGATCAATCAAGCAATCATTACTAAAATAGCAAGGATTTTGAAAATGCTAAGTCTAAAATCTACAAATAAATCTTTGAGTACCCAACAGGGAAATGTTTTTGCATGAGAAGAGCAATACCAACAAATCTATTTAAAATTAATTATATCTTTTTCCTTATGTCAAATATTAAAAGGAAGGTTAAACTGTAGTTTGATTTTATTAAAAGGAAAGGAGAAATTAAAATTATAATTTGGATAAATTAAATATAAAAGGGAAAATATTTTTTTACATAATTAAAATAGAAAAAGGAATATTAATTAAAGAAGAATTAAGGAGAGAAAAAAGAAGGGGAGTTTTTAAAAGAAACATTGTTTGGTAAAATTTATTATTCAAGAAGATAATTTATTTGAAGAAAGAAAATAATTATTAAAAGAATAATTATTTAAAGAAAAGAAATTTGTCACTAGAGACATGATAAATAAATTGAAGAAAAATAAGAAATAATATTGGAAAGAAGATATTGTTTATTGAGAAAGAAAATTGTTGAAATAAATTAATATCAATAAAAAAATATTAAATTAAAGATTGAAGAAAAGAATAAAAGAATTTAATTTGAAGAATATAGGAGAATTATTGAAGAAAGGAGAAATTTTTAAATTTTGAATTTGGGAGTAAAAGGAGTTCTACTATAAACAAAGTTAATTATTTTGAAGGAAGAATAATTTATTGAAGTTGAAGAAATATTTGAAGAATGTTGAATTAATTATGAAAGTGCCAAATTATTAAAATTTAATTAATTATTAAAGTAAGTAGAATTCTAGAAATAATACTGAAAAAGAAAATTATTATTAAAAATGAATTGAAAAGAATGTTGATTTATCATTTTTTGAAGAAGGAAAAATTATTCAAAGGCTTATTTGATTTTAGAAAAAAACATATTGTTGAAAGAACAAGTTTAAAGCAAATACATATATTGGTTTTATTCTATTTAAGTAAAAACAAGTGTACCAATTAATATTGCCGATGAAAAAAATTACTCAGTCCAAGGAATAGGTAATATTACACTTATTATACCTTTCTTAGAATGCACACTAGAAAATGTTCTTTGTGTTATTGGGAAATAAAATAACCTAATTTTGGTATCACAATTTTTGCATAGAGGAAGAACAATGAAATCAAAAGTCATCAATGGTAGTAATCAATGTATTATCAAAATACTAAACAATATTGAATCCCTTGGGTCGTAAATAATGGCATATTTGCTTTAAATATGATACAACTTTCACAAAAATATTTAGAACATCTTCTGTTAGAACAATATTAGAAAAAATATTTAACTAAAGATAAAATTAACATGATAAAAGAGAAATATAGGGTATAAAAAAAATCACTCTACTTGAAAGGATTGTAGAAAAAATTAATTTTTTTTCATAAGTATACTACAAAAGAAAGATAAATATGATCTTCATTAGAGGACTAATAATCAATGTTTTCTAAAGTCTAAAAAGCAGACTAGTGATTTAAAGGCCATGAATGCATATGGTAATACTTGTATATATGTAATAATTTAAGCAATATCGATGAGACCAAAATATTCTAGTAAAAATACAAAACAAACTATGAATTTTTTTACTAAAACTGATTCAAACGTTTATTATGATTACAACCTCAAAGATGTTAAGATAGAAAACATTGATTGCAATAGGTAAAATAATGATATTAGTGATAGGTTATATTATTGCAATGACTTGCTCAAAATTGTGACAAGCATAGGTATCAACTACTATTAGTATCAGGATAGAAACATGTACCTCTTTAATAAAGACAAAGACAAAGATCCAAATATGTTCAAGAAACAACATCACCATGAATAAGGTTAATAAATGATCGAGAAGACTAAATCAAATGAATACAATGGATATTATACCAAATACAATAATTTAGGGAGGGAGGTGTTGGAAGTATTACATTATTTGGTACCTTACAAGAATATTGCAAGTACCTTGTAAATAGTTTGTAAATATTTGAGTCTAAAATTTTGTAAATATTAGGTGTCATGTAAGTAAATATTTCATTTAGTAATCATTAGAATTATATTATTATTAGAAGTCAATAAAGTATATTCCTTTCATGATAAATATGAAGAGTCATATATCTTATGAGTTTGAGAACATGGAGAGTTAGTAAAAGTAGAAAGGTCAAGAGTCTTATGAATATGAAGAGTCTCATATCCAATATGTATATATTGAAGATAAAGCATTGTAATGGTGGATCAAATAAGCTTTGCAATATATTGTATTTTCATTGCTTAGGTAGATATATTTATCAATAATATTTTTAGTGAGTTATTAATTATTATTTTTTATTAATATAATAGGGGTTTTGGGGGTCCCAAACCTATACACCTAGTTGGTAAAAAGTATTACAATATGGCAAAAAACCCATCCAAAAACAAAATACTAACATCAACTAAACCTTGGAATACAATGAGATGTTCAACTTAAACAAAAACACCCTTATAAAAAAAATGCTCCTACTAGAGGCATTACTAACATAATACATAGTCCAAACATAACAATAAAACCATAATAGATACAAACAACACTAAAGGAAAAACAAACCAACACTAAAATAATATAGTAAGACCATAATAGCAACATAATATAGAATAAACTTAGCCATAATGTTCTAGGCTGAGGGTTTTTAACACCTCCTTTGATATAGCATGTGCAATTATGTTCTACCAACATGGCAGGTATACATTGATCTATCATATGCAAATCAAGTATCTGGTTCTTTGGGTCTATTCACATCCTAATACTCCAATAGATGTCCATCCCTTATATGATCCTTTAGTACCGATTCCATTAGAGTTAGAGTGAACTCTGCATACCAGTACTATTTTTACTTGAGTCCAAATTCTAAATTTATCATCCAATTTGTTGATTAATTTCCTTCATTGTAGATATGCTATATTTTCACATGGCTAAGCTTCTATAGATTTATTCGACTCTCCTACACTAGTTCAAAAATGGACCAAATAGACTCATGTCCCATTCTTTAGAGACTTGATTATGTTTAATTAATATCCTTCAATTATCACATTCATAGTCCCTATTTGCAAAATATACTTAATTCCCAATAATAAGGCTCTAGCCTTTGCAAAGTGGTTCATAAATTCCTTAATGGCTTAGCATAGACTAATAGGATGGTGTCTTTATCATCTCTTATTACTCCCCCTACACCAGTAGAACTTGGATAATCCTTACTCGGACCATCAAAATTTAACTTAATCCAATATTTTGAAGGGGTTTCCCATACAACCTCTTCCCTATAAGGTTTGGAGTAGATAGATAGATAGGTAAAATATAAATTCCAATATTTGTAAACATATTGCTCTCAAATATTTTTCTAATAATGCTTTATGATTTTAATATTTTCAACTAATTCATTGCCAATACAAGCCCCAATTAAATATGCATCCATTCTCTTATCCTTAAATATCCAATTATTGCATTCTCTCTGGACCCCCCAAAGGAAGAGTGGAAGACAAAGTTTCCATAGATTCCCAAGAAACTTATTCTTGAAGGGTGATATCCATTGAAGGCACACATAAGCCATATTATTTAGGAAATTTTAGGATATATTACTAGAATAAGACTAATTAATTCATAAGAAAACTCACATCCAATAAAGATATGATGAGTGGTTCCAACCTCTTTCTCATAGAGAGAACATATATGGACAATGTTGAAGCTCATTTTCCATAAATTATCAATAGTTATTATTTTTTTTTGAATTACAAGCCAAAATAAAGTGGTTATTTTAAAAATTAAGTTCTTAACCCAAATATCTTTTACCGAAATCTAACCTAACCCATTATTTTCAATCACAAAGTATCTAGTTTTCACTATATATAGTCCTTTACTATCCTTACTCCAAATCATCGAGTCACTCCCACCTACAAGGTTATTGGGGAACACCCTCAACATGTCCATAAAGGATTTTAAAGATTTATATTAAGTTTCATTTAGACCTTCGAAATTTATATGTTTCCAGTGCCATCTCCTCTCTCTAAAATCCAAAATTTCCTTAAACTTTCTTCCAAAGGCTTCTATATTTTTTAGATTTAGGGTGTTCAATTATAGATCACACTCAAGAAGGATCTCCTTCAGGTAGATATCTACCAAATTTGCACTCTTTATCCATTCCCTATGCACCATATAATATCATTACTGAAAAGGGCCTTGCAATTCATTAGGCTATTCCAAAAGTGAACCCTCTTGAAAGATATTCTGAATTGAGGAAGTCTTGTCTATCTCTCATGTATTTAGCTTTAAATATTTTGACCTAGCTCAACTAATTGTTCTTTAGTAATTTCTAATCCATACTAGTAATAGTAGCCTCATTCATCCCCTATAGTCATTTGAAACTCAAACGTCCATACTCTTTCTTGGAATACATCTAATCCCAAGCCACTAGAGGCAGTCTTTTCTTATATTTAGATATTGACTAGAGGAAGGATCATTGGATTTGTTCTAGTTTGTTCTTGATCTTGGCTATAATTTTAAATATAGACATAAATGATATGGAAATAATTTTTAAGGTTGACTAAAATAGATACACCTTCCTAGTTTAGTTTAAGAGACCACCTCTCCACCCTATTAATTTCTTTATGAACCTATCAATCACTAAGTTGTAAAGTTCTAATTTCATTCGATCCTTGGAAAGTGGTATGCCTAAATAGGTAGAAATGAGATAAATTAATTTACAATTTAATATCTAAGAGACTCTTCTTTGCCTTATCTTAGGGGTATTTATGAAGTAAATTTTACTTTTTGTAAATTTTAATTCCTATCCTACCTCATATTAATACCTTTTAAAGATAATTTTAAGTTCGTACACTTAAGGAATTGAATATTTGGAAACAATTATAGTGTCATCAATAAATTATTTATGTGATACTAGATTGGTTGTTGAAGCTAGATTAAATCTCCCTAGCCTTTCATCATTTACTATTGTAGTAATTCTATGACTAAGGGACTTTGTTAATATGATGCATAAAAAATGATACAAGGGACGACCTTGTTGTAACCCTTTATTACAACCAAACAAACCTACTATTGCACCATTCACTAAAATAGAAAACCCAACAATAGAGATGCAATTGAATACTAAGTCCATACAATCATTACGAAACCTAAAATTTCTCATAATCTTACCCAAGAAATCCTAGGAAACCCATTTGTAGGCTTTATACATATCTAATTTTGAAAGTATTCTAACCTCTTCACTTCTATCCATAGATTAGATGACCTCATGGATAGTTACAATTCCATCCATGATTTGGTGGTATCATGAGGTCATTCATAGAATGGATGACCTCATGGGTAGTTACAATTCCATCCAAAACTTGGTGGCCTCTCACAAAGCCACCTTTATTTTTGTCAATGATGAAGGAAAGTATGGTCTTGAGATGATTTGCCAAGGTCTTTGTAAAAGTTTCATAAAGTGTATTGCACAAATGTATACATCATAGTTTCTTAAAGTCTCTTGCATGAGTGATCTTGGGGATCAAGTTCAAAAAATTAGAATTAACATCGGTAGGAATCTAGTGAGAAAATTGTACTTATTTAATGTCTTCCATAATATTAGATCTCATAATTTTATAAAAGTGTTGAAAGAAGACAATCAAGAATCCATCTTGACCTAGAGCTTTGTCCCCTTCCAAGTCAAAAATTACCTTTTTTTATCTCTTCTTTAGAGAAGGGACTAATAATGTAAGTATTGAGGTCCCCATTGATCATATTTTTTATATGACTTAGTATATAGTCTTCCTCATCTAGTTCCCTAATATTGGAAACCCCCAATAGCTCTTCAAAAAAACCCACTACCTCTTCTCTTATTTCATCAAGGTTGCTATTGAAGGATCCATATCTTTTAATTATTTCTCAAATTTTGTTGTAGCTTCAATGGTTGCAGGTAGAGACATGAAAAAACTTGGTATTATTATCCCTCTTTTATCCAATGAGTTCTTGAGTTTTTCCTCTAATGGATTTCCTCACAAGCAAGGACATTGTGATACTCTCCCATTCCCTAAATTTGATATCTTCAATAAAGATCCCTCCAGTGATTTTCTTTTCAGTATTTTATAAGTCAACTCTTAATTCCATTTTCTTCTTAAAAATATTTCCTAAGGTGTTTCAATTCCACAATTTTAAATTTTGTTTGATATATCTCAATTTCCCTAATACTTGAATCAGTTTGGAACTAGTAAAGGTTTTTTTCCACCAATATTTAATTTCTAGAGCTAAGTCTTCATTTCCAAGCCACATTAGGTCAAACCTAAATGGGTTGTTGTACTCTTTTCCATCCTTTACTACCCCCTAAACTATTGGGCTATGATCTAACTCTATTTTTGGAAGGGTAGTGAGGGATTAATCCATAAAGGCTTCTAAGCCCTCTTGAGAGACCATAACCTACCCAAGCATATTTGAGTTAGTTGATCTCCTAAATTCCTTTTACTCCATGTGAAGGATGGAGATAGAAATACAAAGTTTTTTCATATATCCACATTGAAACATAGGAGTTTAAATTGGATCAAGGAAATAATTTTGGAGACAGGTGAAGTTTTGAAGGAAGAAGAGGATATTTTTTTTTTTTTTGATTGGTTGAAAGGGTGTTGAAAGGTCCCTGAACCTTGTACAAGTATTTTTTACATGTTTTCCAAACCGACCGAAGAGGCCCAAGAGCTAAAGATCAAAGAAAAATCCAAACACCACAAGAAGAAAGGTGTCGCGATATCGCGACATGTTGCATTTTTGCGGTCCAAAGCATAGAGAAAAAGCAAGGAGGAAAAGGTGTCATGATATCGTGACATGTTGTGTCATCATGGCCAAGGGAGGAAAATATGTCATGATATCGTGACAAGATGCAGCATCGCGGCCGAAGGAGAGAAAGTGTCATGATATCACGACATGTTGCAACGTCGCTGCCAGAATAGAAGAAGTGTCACGATATCATGACAAGTTGCGTCGTCACGGCCAGAGGAGGAAAGGTGTCGTGATATCATGACAAGTTGTATCGTCGAGGCCAAAGAAGAAAATATGTCATGATATCGTGACATGTTGCATTGTCGTGGCCAAAGGAGAAAAAGTGTCGCGATATCGTGACATGTTGCACCATCACGGCTATAAGAGAAAAGGTGTCGCGATATCACGACATGTTGTATTGTCACGACCAAAGGAGGAAAAGTGTCGCGATATCGCGACATGTTGCAATGTATCGGCCAAAAGAGAAAAAGTGTCGCGATATCACGACATGTTGTATCATCGCGGCCTAAGGAGAAAAAATGTCGTGATATCGCGACATGATGCATCGTTCTCGAAAAAAGATAAAAAAATTCACGATATCACATGTTGCATTGTCACAGCCAAAGAAGGAAAATGTGTCGCGATATCGCGACATGTTGCATCATCGCGGCCAAAGAGAAAAAGTGTCGCGATATCGTGACATGTTGCGTCATCGCGGCCAGAGGAAAAAAGTGTCGCGATATCGCGACATGTTGCAGCATCATGGCCAAAGGAGAAAAAGTGTCGTGAAATCACGACATGTTGCATCGTCTCGGCAAAAAGATAAAAAATGTCACGATATCGCGACATGTTGCATTGTCATGGCCAAAGAAGGAAAAGGTGTCACGATATCGCGACATGTTGCATCATCGCGGCCAAAGAGAAAAAGTGTCGCGATATCGCGACAAGTTGCATCATCGCGGCCAAAGAGAAAAGATGTCGCGATATCGTGACATGTTGCAACGACATGGCCAAAAGAGAAAAAGTGTCGCGATATCACGACATGTTGCATTGCCGCGGCCAAAGGAGGAAAAAGTGTCATGATATCGCGACATGTTGCATCATCACGGCCAAAGAGAAAAAGTGTCGCGATATCGTGACATGTTGCATCATCACGGCCGAAAGAGAAAAAGTGTCACGAAATCATGACATGATGTAATGCCGTGACCAAAGGAGAAAAAAGTGTCACGATATCATGACATGTTGCAACGTCGTGGCCAAAGGAGAAATAAATGTCGCGATATCGTGACATGTTGCATTTTCACGGCCAAAGGTGAAAAGTGTCGCGATAACATGACATGTTGCATTTTCACTGTCGAAGGAGAAGAAGGAAAAAGTGTCGCGATATCGTGACAAGTTTCATCAGCATACCAAACCAATCCCCTGGCAACATCTCACATTGTGCAAACATTGAAACTTGTAGGATCATTCCTTAGGCCAATGGGGAAGGAGTCTCTCCACACTTGAATGTCAGATTCACCGACTCCCTTGTTAGAAAGCTAGTCCGCAGCTTTGTTTCCTTCCCGGTATTGATGCTTAATGACTAATTCTGGGTAATTGCCAATTAGGGCCTTGCATTCTTGGAAAATCGAAGTAAGGGCCCAGGGAGGCTTAGCGGTACCATTGAGCCAGTTGATACAGTGCAACGAGTCTCCTTCGATGATAAGTTTATTGATGGTCAACCCTTCCATGAGGATCAAACTTTGGAACAGAGCCCGCACCTCTACCATATTGTTGGATTGAATTCCCAAGTTCTGGGCAAAGGCCAAAATTATTTCTCCTCTATGGTTTTTGAGAATTCCCCCTCTACCAGCCGCTCCTGGGTTTCCTTTAGCCACACCATCGAAATTGAGCTTGTGCCACCCAGTAGGTGGTAAGACCCACTTGATGACAGACCTATCAACAAAAATACGGGGCATGACAAAGATGTTAGACAGATTGAAAAGTTTGGTTAGGTCCGATTCTAAGCCAAGAGGGGGGGTTTTGGAGATGAAACAAGAGAGGCATTCTCCATAGCAAGGGCCATGATTTTGACAATGATAATCTTCTTATCAGTGGCTTGATTTTTGAAAATTTTGGCGTTTCTCTCGAGCCATATCTGCCACAGGTAAAGGTGGAGGCAAGCTTGCCACATGAATTTTAGTTGGTTGCTCTTGAAATGTTGGGGCCATTGCTTAATAAGGAGGGGAATGGAATGTGGGAGGACTATGGAGATGTCAAAGGTGTTATGGACCTAGTTGAGAACTGCTAGAGAAAAGGGACATTCCAAAAAAACATGCGAAGTTGACTCACAGGCGTTTTTGCACAGGATACACCAATTGGGAATGAGTAACCCTCTGATTATCAAGTTGTCAATGGTGAGGATTCTATTTTGGATGGCCAACCAAAAAAATAATTTGACCTTGGGAATGATCTTGGGAACCCATACCTGATTTGATAAGTCCCAACCATCTGTGGGAGTTTCTTGATTGTAGTAAGATGATTTGACATTGAAATTTCCAGATTCTTCAAGGTTCCAGACAATGGAATCATCTTTGTGTGAGCTTGGGATGATGCAAGTCCTCAATAAGTTTTGTAACCACCTGAGAGCCTCGGTGATATGCCTGGGCCCGTTAAGAGCTAGGTGTTTCCATTCAGGTCTTGTAGGACCTTGGTTAATGAAGTGACACACCTTATCTCCAAAGGTGGCTTCGGTAGTCGCCTTGAGCACTGCAAGATGTGGATCTTGGCTAAGAGGTTTATCATGGATCCACGGGTCGTCCTAGAAATGGATGGTCATTCTAGTTCCTAGACACCACCTTAAGCCTTCCATGATGATTTTCCTTGTTTTGATTATGCCATTCCAAAAATGGGATCCGATAGGGAGGTTGTGCTCTCCAAGAAAGGAAAACTGATGGAGGTACTTAGCTTTAATGATATCAATCCAAGTGACTTTTTCATTGATGGTAAGTCTCCAGGCCTACTTGGAAATGAGGGCCATGTTCATCCACTTGATGTCTCTGAATCCGAGTCCTCCATCCTTTTTCTTGGAACAGACCCTGTCCTAGGCGACTAGAAAAAATTTATTCTTGTTTTCGTTTCTAGCCCAAAGGAATCTACGTTGAATTTGTTCAATTTTTTGCCAGATGGTAGCTGGAGATTTGAATATAGATAAGAAAAAAATGGGGTACTTTGAAGGCAAGCTTGGACCAGAGTGGCTTTGGCTTCCTGGCTGAGCATTGAGATTTTCCACCCCGCTAGTTTCTTGTTGAGGCGATCTAAAATAGGGTTCCACATAGCCAAGACTGATCTACCGTGGAAAAATGGTAATCCAAGATAAGTAGTTGGAAGGCTCCCAATGTTGCACCCAAGGATCTCAACAATCCTATTTTGTCTATGAGTGGGAGTATTGAGAAAGTATAGCTTGCTTTTGCGATAGTTGAATTTCTGACCAGCCACCTCTTCATAAGAATCAAGAATGTTCTTAATGATTTTTGCTTTAGGAACGGAAGCATGAGAGGATAGAATAGTATCATCAACAAACTATTGATGGGATATGGCTTTGGATATTGAGGCTAGTTTGATCCTGAAAACAAGACCACTTTTGCAGGTGGTTGAAAGGGTTCTTCCAAGGGTTTTGGCCAAAATGATGAAGAGAAAGGGGGACAGAGGGTCCCCTTGATGGATGCCTTTGAAAATTTGGAAGAAACTTGCGGGTGAGCCATTGATAAGAACATAGAACCAAGCAGTCGAGATACATTCATGAACCATCTTGATCCATTCTTTGTGAAACCCAAACTTTTCCAGGACTTTGAACAGGAATTTCCAGGAAACCCGATCGAAAGCCTTGTTCATGTCAAGCTTAAGGAACATGCTAGGTTTTTTATTTTTAGATGCCAAGTGGGCCAATTCATGGACTGTTATCACTCCATCCAAAATGAATCTTCTTTGACCGAGCTTCCTTGGCACTGATAGATGATGGAAGGAAGGATGTATTTCAACCTATTTTCCATAACTTTGGTGATAATTTTGTAAATGACACTACAGAGACTAATCAGTCTGAAATCAGAAAGGGAAGCACGATCGTTGGACTTGGGTATTAAAACAATGAAAGTGGAATTGGCTTCTCTCGACATATTTTTGGCTCTCTGGAAGAATTTAACTATAGCAACGACATCTTGGCCCACAATATCCCAAAAATGTTGAAAAAATTGGGGTGGGAAGCCATCAGGTCCAGGGGCCTTATCAGGTTCCATTGTGAACAAAGCTTCTTTGATCTCCTCTTTAGTGAAGCTTTCAAGCAATTTTCCATTATCATTGTTAGACACCAACTTTGGGATGTTCTATAGCAGAGAACTTGAGGTGCGGGGATGGCAGCCAGTGCTTGGTCCTAAGATTTTCTAGAAGAGGCAAACAACTTCTTGTCTGATTGCTTGGATGTCAGAGACAATGGATCCATCAACCTTGGTCAGCTCAAAGATTTTATTAGAGCCTTTGTGACACATGGTGGAAGCATGGAAAAACTTCGTGTTGGTGTCTCCTTCTTTGAGCCAGAGGTTTCTGGATTTTTGCCTCCAGTATGTCTCTTCCTTAGCCAAGGCATTGTGAAAATTTGAAAGGAGGCTCTTTTCTTCAAGGAAAGTTTTGGCCCTCAAATCTCCTCCCTGAATCAGATTTTCCACCCTTTTTAGCTCATCCATCAGATGCTTTTTCTCGGTAAAGAGGTTGCCGAAGACATCCCTGTTCTAGCATTTCAGCTTGAGTTTGACCGCTTTCAGTTTGAGGAACAGATTCGTGAGAGGGTTTGGATAGAAATCTTGCTGCCACCATTGGCGAATACATCGACCTAAATATGGATGAGTGAGCCACATATTTTTGAACCTGAAAGGGGTTTTGAAGATTTTTTGGGGATAGGAATAATCTAGAATTAAGGGATTGTGGTCGAAGCCAAATTTTGGGTGGCTATGAATCCTGGCATCACCAAAAATAGGAATGAGTTCTTTGGATAAGAGAAATATGTCTAGCCAGATTTGGATGTGATGGATTCCAACTTGTCTGTTGCTCCGTGTGTAGTTGGACCCTTGGAGCGGCATGTCCATTAGCTTGTTGTGGTTGACAAAGTCATTGAAGTCTTCTATGCAGATGCTGGTGATCGGATTGCCTCCTTGTTTATCAAACAAATGGAGGGGAGAATTAAAATCGCCACAAAGCATCCATGGAAAGTCTACAAAGTTGTTACACATTGCAAAAATGTTATCCCATAACAATATTTTGTTAACAGGACTGTTAGGTCCATAAACATTGGTGGCGATCCACTCGAGGTGAGTGTCTTTATTAGTAAATAGAATGTTGATGGTTCTGTCTGAGACTGAAAGAACTCTCCCTTCAATGGTTTTCGGGTCCCATAAATAGAGGAGACCCTCGGATGCCCCTATGGAGCAACAAAAGGCAAAATTGCTATTTTCCTAGATTAGCTTGTAGACTTGAGTGCTGCTATTCTCATCTAATTTGGATTCTTGAAGGAACATGATATTTGGTTTTAGATTTTTTCTTACTATTTTAATAGTTCTCTATTTTGCAGTTCCATTGAGGCCTCTGACATTCCAGGAGATGATCTTCATCGAGATGATTTGGAGTTTGCTTTGCGACCTCTACCTCTCCCTTGAGACGGAGTTAGTTTGGGTCTAACTTCATCCTCATCTTGGTGGGTTGTGATGGAGTGTTCAAAAATGGGGCCCAAGTTGGTAGGCACAGTACTGTCAACCATTTTGATCTCAGCTACTTTGGAAAGTTTTTCTATATTTGTCGATCGTCCCCTCATTTGTTCTTTTTTGACGTCTGCTTTGGGTGTGGGATTGGGAGATTTCAATGGGTTGGAGGTTTGGTGGATGTCGGTGGAGTCAGTCCCAAGGGCAGGCCGATGGGGGGATGAAGAGCAGGTAGGCTGGCACAGGGTAGCAGACTCAAGGTTTTGGGGTAAGGGGCTCTGATATGGGAGGAGGGGTGGGAAGGGAAGAGGAAAGTGTGAGGGACCAAAATCGGTGGGTGAGTTTGGAAAGGTCATTACAGACTTTCCTTTGGACAAAGGGGACTGGATCAAAGTGGGTGTGGACATGACGGTTAGATCTATGGGTAGGTCATCTAAAATGTCCTCTCCAATATGAAGATTATTTAAGGGGGCAAAATGATTAGATCGAGGAGGCAGAGCGCTTACCTTGTTGGGTTTGACTAGATCTGAAGTAGAGGTCTTAGGAGGGCCTACAGATTGGCCATGACCTTAGGCAATAGCCTTTTTTTGGATAGTCTGGATCTGAGTATCCAATTTTTGACCCGAATCACTAGGGATTTATTTTTTTTGAGAAGGGCATTGAGAAAGTAGATGGCCCTGAGTATTGCACTCCAAGAAAAAAGTGGGCTTATTTTCGTAATAAACTCCTTAGTGTCTCCTACAGCTCCCATAGTTGATACCGATGCAGGTAGGCAAATATGAGTCCAGATTTGCCATGACACAAACTCGAGCATAGGTCATTCTGGTTCTGGCTCGGGTAGCAGGGTCAATGGTGACCAAATATCCAATCGATTGAATGATGGCTTTGAGTGCATCGTTGTAGAAGAACTATGGGGGAAGCCCATGAAGTTTGACCCAAATCAATGCGATGTTGATAGACTGAGTCTCAGGGTCAAAGTCTTCCCCCCATATCCACAGAAACAAGCTACGATGGCCAAAAAACCATGGCCCTTCGGTAAGGATGCGATGGGTGTCAAGGGAATTATTTAGCCTTATCATGAAAAACCCCCTGGGAAAGGCCACTAACTCCAAGCTGCCCAAAAGCTGCCATTTGGATAGATCCCACTCGTGGATAGTTTCCATATTAGACCGAGCACCAAAAAATTTCCCAATAAGAGAGAGAGACTCTTGGAAGATTAGTGGCTCCATGACCTCACTCGGGAAAGAGACTTCAATGCCCGTAACAAAGAAGGGCAAAGGAGTTTGGAAAGAAAATGCATCGGACGAAGATCGCACTTTGTCAGCAAAGGATAAAGACCAAGGAGGTGCTTTGGAAGGATAAGAGGATGAAACCTTAACAGTTTCAGAGTGCCCCCATCGCCATCCATAGGTTTCACCATGTCGTTTGGGTCTTCATCGATATTCCTGTCGAGTGGGCCTGCGGTAGGCCCAGCAACACCTGCAGGACCCGAAGACTTTCCTAAAACACCTACTCTCGCCATCGTCACCATCATCGCTAAAGGAAGAAGAGGATATTGTAGTGGTCTGAATATCTTTTTTCCAAAATTTATTTTCCAAATATAGAGAGGAAGATCCAAAAGATACAGAGGATCTCTTATTGAATATCCCTAACTTGATTTTTGAATAAATAAATTTTAGGTTGTTGATTCTTTTTTAATATGAAGAGATCAAATATACTATATTTGGTATGGAGAAAGATAAGGCACCAAGACCATATGGATTCCTAGTAGACTTCTTTAAAAAATATTGCCATATAATGGAGAAATATATTTCAGATGCATTAAGGGAATTTCAATCTTTTTATTATTTGCTCCAAGAATGGAATACAAATTTTATAGTTTTAATACCAAAGAAATATGGTGCATCATCTCTAAAGGACTTCAGACCCATAAGCTTATGCAACACTCTCTACAAAATGCTGACAAAAAATTGGCTTATAGAATCAAAATTTTACTACATTTTCTAATATATCCACTTTAGGGAGGGTTTGTTGAGGGAAGACAAATATTATATGGAATCATCACTGTTCATGAGATAATTCATTAAATTGAGAAGAGAGGGGATCTAGGCATGCTTCTTAAATTAGATATGCATAAATCCTATGATAGAGTCTCATGTAATTTCCTTGATAAGGTTATGCATAAGTTTGGTTTTAGTGGCCAATGGAGGAAATGGGTTAATATTTATATTTCTTCAACCAAATTTTTAGTCAATATAAATGGAAAACCTTGTGTTTATTTGGGAGTAAAAAAGGTATAATACAAGGGGACCCTCTATCCCCTTAAATTTTAATTTTAATGGTTGAAGTATTAGGAAGATCAATGCAAGCAACCACAACTATAGGTAGAATAAAAGGTATCAAACCAGAATAGAGTTCGAAACCAATTTCATGTTAGTAGTTTGTTGATGATACTTTCATTTTGGGAGAAGCTACATGTAGAGATGTAAGGGAAATCAAAGATATTATCCATAAATTTTAAAGGTCATCAAACCAATTGACAAACTTCATAAAAAACAATATTTACTTTGTGAACATAGAGAGACACTTACAATTGAGAATTACAAAAAAAATTGGTTGTAATATTTCTAATATTCCATCCATTTACCTTGGTATACCACTTTTTTAGGGTGCATGCAGGAGGAAATGTGGTCTTTAGTGTTGTATAAAATTCAAAGGAAGTTGGTAGGGTGGAAAAGCAACCTTCTTAGCCAAACAGAAAAAATACAACTACTTCAAGCAACCTTACAAAGCATGCAAGTTTATTATATTTCTATTTAAAATATCCTGAAAGGTTAGAAGGAGGATGAAGAAGATATTTAAAATATTCCTATGGACTGGGGTTGAATACAAGAAAATAATTTCTTTAATGTCTTGGGATAGAGTTTGGACTCCAAAAAAAATTGATGGGTTAGGCCTAAAAAAATTATAGATATTTAACAAAGCCTTAATCTCAAAAACTACATGGAGAATTTGCACAGAAGGAATTTTGTTGTGGAAAAATATTATGAAAGTGAAGTACTTAGAAAATCATATTCCCTTTTTTAGAAGTGTGGTTTCCCTTTGAGGATTAGCCATATGGAATGCAGTGCTAAATACAAGAAGTTTTTTAAGGAGCAATATAAGATGGCAAGTAGGATAAGGGAAGGAAGTTTTATTTTGGGAGTATTCTTGGATACTTTAGGAACCTCTAATAAATAAACAAGATTTTTAGGAGTTGTGGGTTCCACTGGTAGCTAAATATGGGGAAAAAGTCAAGGATTACATAGAATGTCTTCATGGTAGAAATAAATAGAAACACCTTTCTTTAGATTCAGATGAAGTTCATATTCATTAGGGTCTCCTAAATTTAAATAAGTTGATTAGGAGCTTCCACATATTCCAAATCAACAAGGAGTATTCTTTGCTATGGAACCATTATTCAGAAGGAATCTTCTCTATGAAATTAGCCTATGAAGCTCATATCCCCCCTAGTAGAGGAGCCTATCTAGTGAAGAAGGTTTGGTCCCCTGATTTTGTATCAAATATTGCTTTCTTTCTTTGGTTATACATTTAGAATAAGATTTTAACTATAGATTATTTATGCAAAAGAGGATTGCAAATGAAAAACATATGTTCTTTATACGAGAAGGATACTGAGTCATTAGACCACTTATTCAACCATTGTGAGGGTTCAAACATTTTTTTCTATGCTACAATTAACTCTCTTTTAGTCAAGTGGAGCATACCACAAACCTTTAGATATTTGTTTGACCAATGGAGATATCCCTTTGTAAGTGAGAGCCTGATGAGATTATGGAGCCTAATTCTCCCTAACTATATATGGGGCATATGGTGGGAAAGGAATAGACACATATTTAGGAATGAGAGGAAGGATGAAGTATATATATTCAAAAGAATCAAAGCTACTATTGAAGAAAATTTATCCATTCTCCTAGAGGTTAAAGGATATGACAAAGAGAAGAAATAATAATTGTTGAAGGGTGGAAGGTGAAATAATCCAAATCATGCATAATGGACTCAACCCAAAAAATAATAAAAACAATATGGATGAAACCAATATAAGGTTAGATAATAGTTAAGTTTGATGGGGTATCCAAAGGAAATCCAAGAAGATCAGGAGGGGATGGAGTGATTAGAAATGATAAAGATCAAATTTCATGGGCTTATGTAGAGGATTATGGTGTTCATACCAATCATATTGCAAAAGCTAAAGATTTTTTTTTAGGATTTCAATAGGTATATGATAGAGGTTAAAAAAAATTTATGGTCCAAGGGGACTCTCTAAACATTATTACAGATATGAAATTAGGAGAAACAAAGAACATGTTTATACTTAACATTATAAAGGACACTTCAAGAATACTAAAAGAGATGAGTGATGTTGTAATTGATCATATATATAGAGAAGGTAATCATGTTTTTGATGTTATGGCCAATATGGGGGTGGATAGTGGTGGAAAAAAATTGGTATGACAACTTTCCATCGCCATTACAAAGAATAGTTGCATTGGAGGTTGAAGGTCAAGCTATTAGATTAAATAATATCATAAATTGATTGAAGTGAATTGTATTTTTCTATCAAGGTCATTGAGCTAAAATACAATGCTTAATATAAGTCTATTCTATCTTTTCAGTATCTTTGTTATTCATTTTTTTGTTAGTGTTTCTTTAGTATCATTCATTTCTAGAAGGAAAGGTGTGTGATTTTTTCTAGGATATATTTTGTTGGCCTGTGGTTTTTATTTTCCAATATAATCTGGCCTATCTTGTAAAAGTGTTAGGGCCCCTTTCAAAACCCTATTTTTTCACCCAATATAAAAATAAATCTTCTTAAAACTATATCCATCAATTCATTAGGATTTATGAAGTTCCTAAAATCTTGTATACCTTCTAAAGGGATTGAAGAGCCCCATTTTTTGTCTAAAGGATTCATAGGGGAGTCAAAATACCCCCTAAGATCCACAAGAGACTTTTGAATTTAGTCTTCATCTAGCTAATATCATTCCATAAATTACTTCTACCAAAAATTGTTTTTATGGTGTACATATTGGTTAGACTCCAATTTTCCTTAGACTCCAAGTTATGACAAAACATTATGATGAACCATATTGAATTGACCACTATCTTCATTTCAATTTTCCTATCATTCCATTGACATAACACCCCCTTGGAAGATCCCTTAGGCTTACTAAATACCATTTCCTCATCTTTCCAAAGAAGGTTTTTTTATTCTTTCCACTTTTCTTTCATCTAACTTAGTCTCCTACAAAAGTAGCAATTCTAGATTATGTTCTCTTCTAAGAGCATACACTAGACTATTAGGATTCCTTAATCCTAACTATTGCCACTAATTAACTATGCATAGCCTTATACGAACCATTTTTTCCCTTCACTAATAGCTCTAGTGTAGGTATATAGATTCATTCACTTGGGTGTAGATAATCATCAAATAATTTATAAGAATATATATGATATTTGATCCATTGGTAGGTTCTCCTCCAGTGTAACCATGATTCAGTTTCAAAGGTGATTATAATTGTTTCTCATTATTTTTGCATCCAATTCCATTCATTTTTCACCCATAAAGAATGCTAGGACCCAGGTTCCTACCATCTGGTATCAGAGCCTTCCATTCATGCTCCTCCTTACCTCCTCACTTTGAAATATGAGTACAAGTTATGTAAAAAATTCATCAATTCATCCTTCTTACATTATTCAACATCGCTCATCACCATTGATAATTGTGTTACACCACCCTACCATCATTAAAACATCACCTAGATTTTCCTTCACACATTGTTGTTAATCAAAAAATACCATTTGCAAGCATATTAAAGACAACGTGAACACACAACCAACTCTATTTAAAAAATAATAATAATTCTATCAAAATATTAGTTGACAACTCAGTAGGTAAAGAAAACGTGATTCAAATTCCTCAAATTACTCCCTTAAATCCTTGCAGGGTTTCTAAAAGTAGTCTGGATCGAACAACGAAGGAAATAATGGAAAAAATTCATTAATTTTTTGAAACACAACATTTTCAGGCAACACACCAAGAAACCGACATCTAAAAAATTTTAAAAATATAAAATTAAAGCTTAGTTTATAAAATTTTTAGGTCATCATTTTATTCTCCGTTGATCAAAATTCAACATAAGAGAAAATGAGATTTTAAATATTATCCCACATTGGGGAAAAAAATAAATTTGAGGGATTTTTATACGTTATTTTGCATAGAGGAAGGTGTGACCTAGGTCATGCACCCCATCCCGTCCTTGTGCAACCTTCATATTCATTGAAAAACATAAACCACCCTCCGTGCTTTGCACCCGTTGACTCTTGTGGATCCTATGCTTCACACTCGTTGACTCCTATGGACCTCATGACCTACCACCTCATTCCTTGTGCTTTGTTCTCTATTCCCGCTACCTGACACTTCATTCCTTATGCTTCATGCTTCACTATCCCTCTCACCATTGAATCTGCTTCATGCTCCCTACTGCTCCCGCCCAATTTTGAATTCAATTTCAAAATTCTGACTTGTTGACTCCATTTCGCACTAGCTATTGCTCCTGTCTGATTTCAAATTCAAATTCAAAATTATGACCGTTAAGGTCCAATATTTGATAAACCAATATTTGGAAAAACAATTGACAAACATTTACATGATTTTTGCAAAAAAAATAATAATAATTAAATACATATTTTTTTGAAAATTAAAAAAAAAAATTCCACCTACCAAAGAGGACTTACATTTTGAAAACCAGCCTTAAAATGGTCGATGGCAGGAGATCGTAGGACCCTAGCCTCAAATAATTCATCCAGGAGGTTCTCTAGAGGAAGGAAGAAATTACAAATAAGACCATATAAAAGGAGGAGTTTCGTTAATAGAAGGAAAAAATTACAAACAATACTATACCAAGGGCAAAATATAAAAACAAAGTATCATAATTAGATTTAAAAATTGATGTCTACAACCAATCCATCAATATGCTACAATATAATATGACACTAATCCAGCTGGCCAATCTATCGGGGGACCAACATACCAAGCACTACTTGGGGGCCCACAAACGTCCATCCTACCTAGAACCACTAAATTGGATTTTCTAAAATTTGAAAGAGGTGACCCCACTAATTGGATCTATCGAGCTAACCAATACTTCTCCCTCTACCAGGTCCCTAAGGTATAGAAGGTTCACATTGCATCCTTCCACATTGAAAGTACCACCACCCAATGGTACCAGTGGTACGAAAAATATAAATGGCACACCTACATGGCTATAATTTATAAAAAATCTAATGGTATGATTCGGACCTAGTAAATTTGAATATTTCATGGGAGCCCTTACCAAACTCTGCCAAACCACTACAGTGTGAGAATACCAAGCTCAATTTGAAAATTTGGTAAATATTACATCAAGGCTAAATACCTCATTCTTGCAAATTTGTTTCATCAGTGGATTAAAGGAAGACATTTGATTAGAAGTACAAATGTTCAATCCCACTGAAATGATGTAGACTATTGTGTTAGACCAAATGCTGGAAAATAAATTTAATAACCAACATCGATTGGGAAACCCATATAAGGTAGAATCACAAAATACTTACACCACCCCAAAACTTAACCAAATCTTACCAATTAAACATATCAGTCCTGAGGAAATGAAATAACAAAGATAAAAATACCTTTTTTTTCATTGTGATGAGAAATTTATACCCAATCATAAATGCATTACACCCAAATTATATATTTTGGATGCAGCTATTCCTTGTCGATCAACCAATGATGAATATGATATCAAGGTAGAAGTAGTGACAGATACACCCAATGATAGCACTCAAGGTCCACTAGAAATTTCTTTCAATGCCCTCAATGATAATTCTTCTCCTCAAACTATAAAAGTCCCAGGATAATTCAAATGATAAAACCTTATTATCCTTATTGACTTTGGTATTACCCATAATTTCATCATCCCATGTGTGGTAAAACAAGGTAACTGCTTTATACATACTTGCAATAATTTTTAAGTCATGATTGGTAATGGAGGATGGATCACCTATAAAGGGAAATCCCAAAATATTTATCTCACCTTGGATGATTACACCATGAAACATTATATGTATGCAATTCACTTAGGAGGATGTGATATTGTCTTAGGAGTGCAATGATTAAAAATACTCGAGACAATCCAATGGGATTTTGAGAAATTATGGATGAAATTCATAATAAAGAATCAAACATATACTCTTAAAGGATTAAAATCAGGCCCTTCTCCACTAGTAAGCTCTCATCGAATGGAGAAAATTATTCGTGGAGGAGGCAAGGAAATGGTTGCCCACTTATTTTCTCTCCAAGCCACCAAGAAGGCACAAAAAGGGTTCCCCTATCATTGTTCTCATCCTCCTATTCTTTATACCTATCCCTCACCAACACTTCAACCTTAACAATATTGCTTTTTACATAACAATGACATTAAAATGGTGTAATAACATGAGCAAATACTACTTGGAAAACAAGGGATGAAGCTTCTCACTTTGATATTTGAGGACAAATCTCTTTTTAATAAGGGTGGAATTTTAGGATTACTTAATCCTAACTATTATTACTGATTAACTATGCATAACCTTATATGGAACATTGTTTCCCTTCACTAATAGCTATAGTGTAGGTATATAGAATCATTCACTTAGGTGTAGATAAGCATCAAAGAATTTATAATAATATATTTGATATTTGATCCATTGGTAGGTTCTCCTCCAATGTAACCGTGATTTAGTTTCAATGGTGATTCTAATTGTTTCTCATTGCTTGTACATTCAATTCCATTCATTTTTCATCCATCAAGGCTGCTAGGACCCAGGTTCCTACCATAGACAATGCTTGGAAGAGTTATTAAGGATCCTTATATTCTAAGACAAAATATTATTTTTTTCCCCAAAATTTTATAACCTCTTGAAATTCATTAGCTACTTCCTAAGCTATTTCTTTCTAGATAACTATTGTTATGGAAGGTCTAACAGAGCCCCTTTTTGGACCTACATCCACTAATTTTTTAGAATAACTATGAGTGGCCATTTTTTAGTTGAACTATTAGGGTTTATCCCTTTTGAACTATCTTTTACCATGAGGATGACCTGTATTGTATTTTGAGATATTTTGGGTTGACGAACCTCTAATCCTTTAGGGCCCAATATTATTGAAGGTTCCCTAGCAAAAAGGGGATGGGCCAAAGTTTACATTAAAGAGGTTACCATGCTATGTGTTTGTTCAACATTTTCATCAACAATATTTAAACTAGAAAAGAAACTATAAAGGGGGAAAATTTCATTTGTCCAATAAATATTATACTTGGAGAATTACCTTTAAATTCATAGGGTCGATTTTTCCTTCTTCCAGTGATTCTTTATATTTTTTATTTTTTCTTGTCCACCACTAGTTCCTTCTATAATTTTAGCATTTCCTTCCTTACTTGGCACATCAATTATCATATTCTCTCATGTTTTCACTACACCCATCTTCTAATATTTTGGGACTTATTTCTCTAGGTAATGCAATGAAAAATTTGATGTCCTACTTTATGGCATAAACCACATTTTACCACCATGTTTTCATATTCAATAAATTTATTACATGACCTAAAATTAGAGACTAAATTTATCTATTTAGGGAGTTCTTGGCTTAGGTTGACATTCATGCAAAGTCTTACATGCAGCATATGTGTATGAGCAATAGTAGCAAGATCCACAACTACTAGTTGTCCTATGTTTTCTAGCTATTCTAATGAGGATCTCTTCATGCCAAAAATTAATTAACAAACCCAAAAGGTGGACTCAAATAGGTGCAAAATTGATCCCCTGAGAGAAAGGGTAAAAATCGAGGCTCCATATCCCCAAGAAAAGACCCCTACGATAAGAAAAACCATGGACATTCTTGAAAAATCCTACACTATCCATGGGACATATTAGTTTTACCTAAAAGAAATTATATGGAGGGTGACAATCTCCATATGTATGATGGGTTTCCATTTGTACCAGGCCCACTTCTTGATAGTGTCAAGTTTAGTCCTAACATCCATGAATTTTCCCACTAGAGATATCTTTCCTTGATCAACAACCAAATATTCTAAATCATCTATAACTACTAGCTCCCCATTCACTAGCTAGAAATGAAAGCAACCCTCGTGAAGTTTTTGCTTGCCTTTGATAATATTAACCCATGAATGGACCCTTGGGTCAAAAGTTTTGGGATAACCCTTATCTATTTTCTCTAAAGCATTAGCATCTTGGGCCCCCTCAACCTCTATGCCACTATTTACACCATTTCCTCTTGTGAAACCCCCTAGTTCCCTTATCCTACACTCTCCATTATGAACCCTTGATATGGTGCTATAACATTTTCACATCTTAGGACTGAGTAATTGTCATTATTATTATTGAATGTATGTGAGGATTTAATATTGATATACTATGAGAAAAAAATATAATTGCTATAAAAAATATTTTTGATAACTAATTGGTGAATTTCCTACCATTTATAAGTTGCATACGCAATAACCATCATGATATTGTTGATTTTGGCAACCAAAGCAAATTTTTCTCCATAGTCAATTATTTCCTTTTGAAAGAAACCTTTGATTTTTAATACTCTCATCATATTTCTACTTAGTTTTGTACTTCCATCCACTTCCAGTAATATTTTATCCCTTAGGTAATTCCACTAACTCCCAAGTTAATTTAATTTTACCAAGGAGTCATACTTGTATTGCATTGATTGCTACCATTCTTAATTTGCTTAGGCTTCCTAAAAAATTGAGGGTCACTATTTTCATAGTTATGATCAAAGCATAATTGAAAATTTTAATTGTTATCCAAACCTCATTATTAAATTTATTGAAGAATTTTTGTCTTCTGAGGAGGAATGTTTTCACCATCAATCCATCAATTGTAATTTGAGGAGGATGATATGGAAGATTTGAGACACTACCCTAAACTACTTTCTTAAAATTTACATCCCTACTAATTTAAATATATTTAGCTTCAAGATCATATAGTCTATATCCCTTCTTTTGATCATCATAGCCAAGAAAAATATACGTAGTCTTTTTTCTATCAAAATTTCTATCTCCAGTTTCATCTTGGAAATGAGCATATGATTCACAACTATTACTCTAAAAAAGTCCACACCAGGATTTTTCCACTCCATGTCTCTTCTATTGTGATATTATTAACATATTATATTCACCACTTCTACCCAAAGTTTCATAGGAAAGTTATTGTATTGAATCATGCATTGAGTCATTTCAACCAAAGTTCTATTATTCCTTTCAACTCCATTTTGTTGTGAATTTACTTATTTTTTGCCTCTCTTTAATTTCTTTATATTTCATATAAGTTATTGTATTTATGATTAACATGTTCACCTATATTACCTATTCTCATTATTTTGATTCTTTTATTATATATATTTTACACTAGGGCGTTGAAAATTTTAAAATTTTTGAACACTTCATCCTTAGTCTTAAGAAAGTATATCTATGTAATTCTAGAAAAAACATCTCTATCTCTCTCTCTCTCCATATATATATATATATATATATATATATATATATATATAGCTCCTCCAAGTGATTCTGGAGAAATAGGTCCATATAACTCACTATGCACAAGCTAAGGTAATTCTATTACCCTTAAATTACTCCTTTTAAATAGATACCTTTGATGTTTGACAACCATATAACCCTTACAATGAACTATGTTTACTTTGAAGCTATTATCCTCTATGATTGTCCACATTGTTGAATGGGTGGGACTAGATGGTTGAGATTTTTCTGCCTTGCATGGAGCGACACATTAGGTCCAATATTGAGATCATGGGGTTCAATTATATGGGGGATATTTAGGGTTTTCTACAAGTCCAATACCTTTTAAGATGTGATCTTGAGTAAAATTATCCTATTCTAGCCAAATATAACATGGGGGAAAAAGGATTAGAAATATGTAAGAAAAAACAATAAAAAAGTAAAACCTAAGCTAACCAAGACTATGTGCCAAGATCAAGATAAGATCCCCCTGCATAATAGTCCTAACTGTAACAAATTGATATAATAAATACTTTCTCTCCTTGATATATATAAGCATAGATAAATACACATACACAAAGAAAATGAGATAGGGAGAATCCAGCACTTGAAACCAAATATTTACAACCTCTAGTATGCATATATAAGTATAAACGAATTAGACTATTATACCAAAAGTGGGGGCTCAAGACAATGCTTAAAATACCACTCAAGAATGTGAGTATTATTGTATAGAGTAAAGTGAAGGAAAAGCTATATGGAATGTATAACTTGAAAATGATCTACAATTCCTATACTAATGATGTTTATAGATAATAAGGAGGAGGTATTCCCTCTAAAACTCATATAGAGATTTCAATATGACTATTCTCCTAGGTGTTGGGTCATATATTCATTTAAGTAATTGGTTCCTCTAAGGTCTTTGGATTAAATTCAAATTATTATAAGCCTTTAGATGATTAGCTATCACCATTATTGTTATCTACCCTTTCTATAGATTCCTATAGTCTAGATGTGGAAGATTTTTGCAACCAATATTCCAGATTGGGGGTGGTTCTTGTTATGGCTCAGATATTTTTACCTTTATGAATTCAATAAATTTTATAAGAGATATGATGTGATATTTTATAGGAAATTTTATCACCATTTGTATTTGGAACTTATATCATCTTTTGACCTTGGAATTTTTGTCACCATTTGACCTTGAAACTTTATTTATAAAAAAATTTACTTTCACCTTCAGTTAGAATTTTTATAAACCTCTAACTTTCAGATATTTTTTTTTCTTGCACCTTTCAAGACTTTTTTCCTTTTTATCCTCATAAATTTTCAATCAAAACTTTTATCCACACTTTATCTGATGTTTCATTTTTGTATACCTGTCTACTTCATCCACCAAGGATACGCTATTAAGGCCTTAATATTCTGAGCGTAGTGATAACTCACTACAGAACCAAAGGAGTCCAAGAGCCATATATTTTCTAATATAGACAAACTATGGTAATTTAAGTGCCCAAACCTTTGGTGTAGTAATTTACTAACATAACCATGCATCTTCAAATAAGTGAACATTTTTGTATGTTCAAATTAAGTTTATATATTCTATTTTAAATTGTTCATATTTTCATGATTCAGTATCCATATCTCATATATTTTAAAAAATATTTATCTTGATAAAAATTCCACCTTGCATCTTTATTTTTTTATATAATTTATTAAGAGAAGATTCTTCTTCAAATTTGGTATATTTAACACCTTAGTAATTTTACATTCTTTTTTATTATTGTTATTTACAACACCTTTAATACTAACTAAAGTGTCATGACTTGCACCTAAATCAATATACAAATCATCTATAGAGATTCCACATGTAGCAATATGAGTAGAATATGTTTGGAGCATTCATTTTCTTAGATAATGTTTGATTACCTTTTTTGCTAGAATGTTTGAAAGCCACTTGTATTTTTTTTATAATTTTTATCTACTTTATACTCTTCTTTATAACACTTATAATAATTTATCTTAAAATTATTCCTTATATGCATTATTATTATGCCTCTTATTAAAGTTTCTTTGTTGCCAATTTTTTTCCCCTCCTTGCTTATGCTATGGTTTGTTAGCATATAATATTTCCATTTATGTTGATGTGTATTTTTTTTTATTCCTTTGTTAGTATATCTCCATTTTATTCAGTCACCAAATATTTTCCACTCATACTAAACTCACCATTAAATTTATTTTCTCTTCTTCATTTAGTAAGGCCTCATATAACTCATCTAATTTTATTGTGCCTATTTTTTTATTAGTTCAAGGGTGGATGCAAAGTTATGGTATCTACTAGGAAAACTACCAGTTAAAAAACCCATAATACCTTTATATTTATATTTATTTATACAGGTAAAACTTGATTTATTATTCATTTTAATTTAAGGAGGTGGTCATACGTGTTCTTTCCTTCTTCTAGCTTTCATAATTCATACAATTTAGATTTTTTTAGACCATATAGTTGTCATTTGATCCCATGATTGAAGCAATTACTTAGAAGACAAAAAAAAAAGCTAAAAACTAATCCTCTTCAAACACACCATATTAAAAAAAACTCTTTGTTATTGGTTTTGTTGGAGTTGAACTTCTTATAAGCCAATCATACAAAGACTTCAAATTTTTAAAGTACAAATTATAAAAAATCTTCCATATATTTCATAATATATCTACAAGGCTATATGCATGACTCTATTTTTTTTTAAATCAAACATTTGACCTCCATAAGACTCTCTTTGAAGATATGCTCTTCATGAGATAATTTTCTACATTTAGAATCCCACTTTAGAAAAGAAAAAATAGAATATGAACATTGATAAGGTATTATTGAAAACATAAATAAATATGAACAAGGGTTTGGATTAAAACTATATTATATTTGATGTTTTAGCCTCCAAACCCTAACCATAATCACATTCCCACACTCTCAATTAAATAATTATGTACTATAATATAAAAAATTAGGTAGAGGCTTCAATGGATTTAACATTAGGCTTAGGCTAAGGTTCCTTGGACATGGTGATAGCTAGTAATATATTTTCCATCGTGGATTTAATCTCCTTAACTTATACATTCTTTGGTATCCCAAAATATTTAAGTAATATACCACTTGAGCATATAATGCAATTATGATTCTCATGTTTCTATTATTTCTCTTTCTTGTGATCTCCAATTATTTCAAGGATTCGTCCATCCTCCACTTGCATTTTCCTTCCTCCTTTAGACCTAAAATATCAAGATACCACATATCCAATGAGAATGGATTGAACAAACTCGTCTCATTTAAAAAAAACATGGACTCACTATTACTAAATCCTCTTTCAAATTTTTCAAATAGCCTTCACCTTCCATAAAGTACATAATTTCATAATGACAATACTAGTAGGATAACTCAAGTATACACATTTTAACACACCCATGCCTAATATCAATGAATTTAGTACTGTTGGCATTTTTGCCACATTGTTTTTTGTTGTTGTTGTTCATGCAAAATAACCAAGTTTGTGCAAAAGTGAAATTGTCGCGATATCGTGACATGTCGTGATATCGCGACCTATCGTAGTTTCACGATGCCAAATGCAGAAAAGAGCTAAGTAAAGAAATTGTCGCGATATCGCGACATGTCGCATTTTCACGACCTATTGTGTTTTCATGGTGAAAATAGTCAACGAAAGCAAAGAAGCCAAAATGTCACGATATCGTGACATGTTGGAGTTTCGTGACTTGTTGCGGTTTGGAAACACAAAATGAAAAGTTGTCACGATATCGCGACATGTCGCATTTTCGTGACTTGCGATGGCCACAGAGTAGAGCGATAGAAAATGTCGCGATATCGCGACATAAAGCAAGAAAGGGCAATGTCAATGGAAAATGTCATGATATCACGATAGAACAGTGAGAAAGGAGCTAATGGTATGGACTGGCGCGATATCGCGACATGTCGCATTATCGTGGAAAGGGCTAAAAGAAAAACACAAGGCAAGAAAGATGTCACGATATCGTGAAACTTTTGAGGACGAAGCTAAACAGGAGAAACTTGTTGCGATATCATGATAGGAAGCGACAACATTAGAGAAGGAGAGAAATTGTTGTGATTTCATGACATATTGGGGCAAAAGGACCAAGTGTGAAGAAATGTCACGATTTTGCGACATGTCACATTTTCATGAGGAGAAAGCAAGGTGGCAGCCAAATTGTACGGAATGTTACGATTTTGTGACATGTCTAATTTTCATGGCCTACAAGCCTAAAAGTAAAAGAATACAGAAAATGTCACGATTTCGTGACATATTGTGAAGATCAAGCCAACTACGAAACATGTCACGATTTTATGACTTGTTTAAGATGAAAGAGCCAAACAGAGAAAACGTCGTGATATCACGACATGTCACATTTTCATGACCTATCGTGTTTTTGTGGAATGAAAGCTGAACCGTACAAGGCAAAGGAAATTGTCACAATTTTGTGACATGTCACATTTTCATGGTATAAAGCAGACAAGACAGTACCGAGTGGAAGATGTCGTGATTTCGCGACATGTTTCATTTTCATGATTTGGAGCAGCGAACAAAGCCAGACAAAGGAGAATGTCATGATTTCGTGACATGTCATAGAAACGAAGCTAAAAAAGAGAAGATATCATGATTTCATGACATGTCACATTTTCGCGATTGGTGGCAGAGAGAAGGCAACAAGGTAAAAATGTCGTGATATTGTGACATGTCGCATTTTTGTGACCTGTCTCATTTTGGTGACATAAGCAACAACAAAGGACCAATACAGTTATGTTTGCATTTTCCTTTAGAATTGCATAGGAGAACGTGCAGAGGAGATAAGGATCAATTAAAGGCTCTCCAACGGATTATGAGATCGTGGTCAAAGAGGCTCCAAGATTAAATGTTGTTGATTATTGATGTGCGCAAGATAGAAGAACATGAGGCAGTTTTCGATGCCACAAAAATTAAAGATGCCTCCAGTATTGAAAGCTCCTATTCATGATCTCCTACATGACCCGAGAATGGTCATTTAATGAAGAAACATGGTCCCTTGTTTCTATTTGATTTTTGGTTTTGATCCATAAAAACAGGGACTATCATTTCTTCGAGGTAGATTAAGGGTGATGGTTCTATATTTTCAAGTGTACATTTTGCGGACTTCCTCTTTAAAATCTATTGTATGTTTTAAATGCCATGATGCAAAAGAGAGAGGGAAGACCTCTATAAATATTCATGTATATCTAAAGCAAAAAAAGGTTAGACATTTTTGCAAGAAAACTCTCTAAGTTCTCTGCATCAATAGAAGAGACTCGACTTATAAAATTTGTGAGCATTCTTTTGTGTGTGGTTTCCTTTTGTTTTAAAGTCATTTCTATTTATGCTCATGTTCTTGCTGTTAAGTTTTGAATTTTGCATTCTAAATTTGAACATTGCTGGTTAGTGAGTAGAGTTTGAAATGCGATCTGGAGGTTATCTCGACAAAGGTGTGAGTTAAGTTCTGTTGTTTTCCCTTTATTAGATGCTATCATAAAACTTGATGGAATTCATGTTGTTAGCCTGCCCCAGATTATACACTTCGGCATGTGGCCATATTTCCATCTCTTTCTTGTTATTTCCCTTTCTTTCTGTTATTTCCTATTTCTTTCTTGCATCCTTATCTTCAAACCAGTTTATATTAGTTTGGGAGCCAGCCCTCTCTGGAGATTGGCTCGGGATACTTCTCTTTCTCTCGTCCTTTCAATGTTGGCCAAGTATAGGGTGCATATACATAAAAAATCCTTTCCTATGGCATATTTGTGCCAACATTTTTTGGCACGCCCGGTGGGACAGACTGTTTCTGTCTTCGAAAGATCCATAATCGATGGGATAAGCATTATTTCAACTTGATAAACCCACCTATGCCAATAGTTTTTGGCACACCGATGGCAAGCCGGGATTCACTTCGACACATTCACAGTCAAATCACAGTAATTTCATTAAAATTGGTAAATACAATTACAGTAATCTCTCCAGCATACCACTTGCCCCTCAATCCCGAACTCCACCATCCCTTTCCCTTACAATTTTTTGGGTTTTTATCGAGGCCCCGATCCTCTCAGCCATTAATGCTCGCCTAACGAAAGTTTCAAATTCGAATTTTCCCCCTCCCTGGGCTTTTCAAATTTTTGACCATAAATGGGCCATCTGCCCGATCTACCAGGAGGCTTTCATTAATGGTTCTCCTCGACCTGCAACCGCCGTCTAAGTCAGGTTGTTCCTCTGCGTTGGTCTCCTTCATAATGGCCATTGCCTGTGTCTGTTTCAATGTCCGTACCTATTACTTTGCCAACAATACATAAATACGTGGCCGTGGCCCTCATCTCGTTTTAACACACGTAGCTGTCCGCATGTAAAACTGGCCATGCCTTCTCTTCGACGTAATAAATTTGGAACACGCGCCCTTCACAATTGTCAAGTTACTCGTGGCCGTCCACGTGTCAAACTCGGCCCCTCTCGGCCATCCGTTTGTTCTCTTTTTTGGGCCTTACTTTGCTCTCTAACTTCTTTAACTCCCGCGGCTGACCAATGTTGTGCCACGTGTCGGTCCTTGACTGGTCGCGACATCGCGACAGGTCACGAAATCGTGACCTGTCGCGATATCGCGACAGCATCATCTCCTCTGCCCTTGCGTTGTACTAACGTCGCGATATCACGACGTCGCGATATCGCGACGTCGCGATATCGCGACGTCTCCATCCTCTCTGCCCTTGCGACGAACCAACGTCGCGATATCGCGACGTCGCGATATCGCGACGGAACCTTGCTGCCACCTTTGCTTTGAACTAAGGTCGCGATATCGCGACGTCGCGATATCGCGACAAAACTGGCTCACTCCCTGCCAAGCCTTTTGAGGTCACGATTTCGCGACCTCTCCCCATGCTTAAGAAACTTGCCTTCAATGCTTCCACAAAACTCCCCCCCCTCCTTGGAAAAACACCGAAAATAAAACAAATGCTAGGAACTTAGAAAATTCTAAAGACATTTTGGAAGATGCAAGATTGCTCTAAGATTACCGGATGCTCCTGCATCAGACACCCGGGGTAATAAAAGAAAGTGACCCTCACTTTTGTTTTGTTAGGGGAAGACCTAGGCGGTCAACCTCTGTCTTTGACATCCAAGTTGCATCTTCAACAGGCCTACCCTTCCACTTGATCAAATACTCAGTATACTGTTTATTCCTGGTGCTTCTGCCTTCACGAGTGTCCAATACTTCCTCGGCCTCATTTGTGCTCGGAGTAGATGCTGGAATTTGCCATAATTCTGGACTTTGCATCTCTGTACCTTCTCCCTCATGATATTCCACTAAATCTGAAATATTAAAAATAGGTGAAATATCAAGCCAACTCGGCAATTCCACTTCATACGCATTTCCTGACTCCCGCCTTCCCAGTATTTTGCATGGCCCAAACCTTTTCATCTTCAATTTATTATAAGTCTTGGCAGGAAATCTCTCTTTCCTGAGATGCACCATGACCTCATCTCCGACTTCAAACTCCTTGAACCGCCGCTTCTGGTCTGCCCTTGCCTTGTATTGACTATTCATTTTTATAATTTGTTTCCTTACTTCTTCATGCAGACTCTTCATGTGTTCTGCAAATTCTTCTGCCTCAGCACTACATTTTTCTTTCCTGTCTAACTTTCTCAGTTCTGACACATTCCTGGAGTCTGTGTCCATATATTATCTGGAATGGGGATTTGTTGGTGCTTTTATTAATCGAATCGTTATAAGCAAATTCTGCCTGTGGTAAGACTAAATCCCATCCCTTGGGCTGATCTGCTATCAAGCATCTCAATAAATTACCCAGGCTCCGGTTCACCACCTCTGTCTGTCCGTCAGTCTGTGGGTGGTATGCTGAACTGAAATTCAGATCTGTTTTCATCTTCTTCCACAGAGTCCTCCAGAAGTACCCAACAAACTTGGTATCTCTATCAGAAACTATGCTTCTTGGCGGACCGTGAAGTCGTACCACTTCCTTGAAGAATAACCCAGCAATGTGAACTGCATCACTTGTCTTTTGGCAGGGGATAAAATGTGCCATTTTGGAGAATCGATCCACCACCACAAATACAGAGTCATTTCCTCTTTGTGTCCTTGGTAATCCAAGGATGAAATCCATGCTTATGTCTTCCCATGGCCTCTCCGGTACAGGTAGCGGCTGGTATAATCCTGTGTTTTGCCTTGTGCCCTTTGCCATCTGACATATTCTGCATCCTTGCACAAACTTCCTCACATCTTGCTGAAGTTGTGGCCAGTAATAATTTTCATCCACTAGGGCAATAGTCTTATCCCTACCAAAGTGTCCAGCCAATCCTCCGCTGTGCTTTTCCTTGATCAAGTTCTCCCGCATGGAGCTCCTTGGAATGCATAATTTGCTTCCCTTGAACAACATTCCATCTTGGATTAGGAAATCCAACCATTTTGTTCGGTCCACCGTAACAGGTGTTAAGCAAGCCTTCCAAGCTTCTACAAAATCCGGATCTACAGGGTACAAACCCTTCAGTTCTTCAAACCCCACTACCTCCACTGTCAGTCTAATCAGTAAGGTCTGCCTTCTGCTCAAGGCATCTGCAACTCTGTTTGACTTTCCACTTCTGTGCTTCAGCACAAAGGTATAACTTTGGAGGAACTCCACCCATTTCATGTGCCTTTGATTCAGTTTTGTCTGACTGTTAATGTATTGTAAAGCCTGATGGTCAGTAAATAGAACAAACTCCTTTGGTAATAAATAGTGTCTCCACTTTTTCAGAGCCTGAACTATGGCATAAAATTCTTGGTCATAAACTGAATACTTTTTTCGAGCGTCATTTAGCTTCTCACTGAAATAAGCAACTGGTTTGCCCCCTTGACTCAGTACAACCCCTATTGCACTGCCACTGGCATCACAGTCCACCTGAAATACCTTGTTAAAGTCTGGAAGTGCCAACACAGGCTGTTCTGTAACTTTTCTCTTCAATGCATCAAAGCTCCTTTCAGCCCCTGATGTCCACTTGAACTCCTTTTTATCCCCCCTCATTGTTTCCGTGAGAGGTGCACAGATGCTGCTGAAGTTCTTTATGAACTTCCTGTAAAAGCTGGCCAAACCATGAAAGGATCTTACTTCTGTTGTGCTTCTTGGGGTAGGCCATTCAATGATGGCTCTTACCTTCTCTGGGTCCATTTTTAGGCCTTCTGCTGAGATTACAAACCCCAGGTATACTAACTCCTTTTTGACAAAATTACACTTTTTCAGATTTATTAACAACTGCTCTTCCCGCAGCTTCTCAAAAACCTTCCTGATGTGCATCAGGTGTTCTCCCAGGGTCCTGCTGAATATCAAGATATCATCTAAATAAACAATTACAAACCTTCCCAGGAATTCCTTCAGTACTTCATTCATCAGCCGCATGAAAGTACTTGGTGCATTGGACAGCCCAAATGGCATGACCAACCATTCATACAAGCCTTCTCTTGTCTTGAAGGCTGTCTTCCATTCATCTCCCTCTCGGATACGGATCTGATGATAGCCACTTTTTAGGTCAATCTTTGTGAAGTATTCAGCTCCACTTAAACAGTCCATGATATCATCCATTCTTGGCAACGGGAACTTGTACTTAATAGTGATTTTGTTGATGGCCCGTGAGTCTATACACATCCTCCATTCCCCATCCTTCTTTGGCGCCAACATTGCAGGTACTGCGCATGGACTCAAACTTTCCCGAATCAATCCCTTTTCTAACAATTCCTGGACCTGTCTATTTAACTCCTCAGTCTCTACAAGCGTCATCCTGTGTGCAGCTTTATTTGGCAAGCTTGATCCCGGTACTAAGTCTATATGATGGCTAATTTTCCTTACTAGGGGTAAACCCTCAGGCACATTGTCTGACACAATATCTGGAAATTCCTCCAGTAGATTTTGGACTTCTGCTGGGGTATCCTGGCATTCCTTCTCCCTAACTCTAGGGATTATTGCATAACATAAATGTTCATGCTTCAACCCGTTCAGGAACTCTCTCCCCTCAACTAAACAGACTCTGGAATTGTTACATACCTTTTCATCCGCATCCTTCAAGGGCTTTAGTTTATGGCGTACACCATTCTTTGTCAATGAGTAGGTGTTGGCACGGCCATCATGCACTGCGTTCCGGTCAAACCCGCCAGGGCCTCCCCAAGCAACATGTGGCAAGCATCCATGGGCAGGATGTCACACAGGACCTCATCACAATAATTTCCAATGTTGAATTTAACGGAACACTGCTCATTGACCAAAGCTCTGTGGTCTTTCTGTAACCATGCGACCCGGTATGGGTGTGGGTGCTTCTTCCTTTCTAACTGTAGCTTTGTAACCATTTCCTCAGAAACCAGGTTATCCGTGCTACCATTATCAATAATGATATTGCAAACCTTGCCCGCACATTTACATCTGGTGCGGAATAAACTTTTTCTCTGGTCTGTGTCCTTCTCCTCATTCAACAGGACTCTTCTTACAATCATTGTTTCTCCCCTCTCCGCTTCTTCGGAATGCTCAGACTCAGCATCTTCCTCTGCCACAGCAGCTCTGGCCGGACCCTCAGGCCTCTTGTTCGTTCTTTCCCGGTGTTGTGGACACTCGAATGCACGATGCCCTTCTTCACCACAGTGGAAACATGTTCCACGAAATACTCCCCTTCCAAATCCCCGTCCAGATCCACCCCGTCCTCTTGGGTAGCTGTTCTGGTCTCGGGGTTGATGAGCATCCTCCTCCCTTTGATCTGGGCTACCACTGGCTTCACCAGTCTTCTTCGGGTCCTTATACTTTTCTCCACTGGTCCTCCCACCAGTTCTTCCACCACGGCCCCTTCCTCTTTGCTTGCCTTCAAACCGCCTATTCAGTTTTTCTTCTACCTTTAAGGCAAACTGGTAAGCATCCTCAATGGTGCTTACCCGAACTAGACTCAGCTCTTCCTGGATGCCGAGTCTCAACCCATTGATATAACGGGCTACCTTCTCTTTGTTCCCCTCTAAATGCCCAGTTCTAATGGAAATTTTGTAAAACTCTTCGGTGTACTCTTGGACAGTTCTGTTCGTCTGTCTCAAACTCTGCATCTTTCTTAACAGATCCAACTCGTAGTCTGTCGGGATGAACTGTCTTTTCAGCTTCTCAACCATTCTGTCCCACCTGGTTATTCTCTCTTTCCCTCGTCTGTTTCTCTCCAACTGTATCCCCCTCCACCAAATGCTGGCATGACCCTTCAACTTGGTCTTAGCAAATCTGACCCGATTAGGGTCCTCAACCTCCTCGTACTCGAAATACTCCTCTAAATCATTTATCCAGTCAATTACTTCTTCTGGATTCAAGTTACCCGAGTACGTGGAAACCTCCATTTTTGGTTGCTTTCCAATCTGAGAGATGGCCTTGTATAACCGAGCTTGCGCAGGGTCCATAGCCTCTTCCTCCTCCTCAGATTGGTCTTCCTCTTCAACTTCGTCCTCACTGTCCTCATCCCTTCCGGGCTCGTGCCTTCTACGTAATTCTGCTTGCAGGGCTTGAACTTGTCTCTGCAAGGCCCGGAAGTCTTCGGCCGGCACCACATTTCCTACCCCGCCACGGTTCCTTCGTGGAGGCATTATAATTTCCTTTTTTTTTTTTTTTAAATTCCTCCCACAGATCCTGGTGTAACTGCCTCTTTCCGGCGATCTGTTACACGCTCAGGAGCTCCAGCTCTGATACCACTTGATGGCAAGCCGAGATTCACTTCGACACATTCACAGTCAAATCATAGTAATTTCATTAAAATTGGTAAATACAATTACAGTAATCTCTCCAGCATACCACTTGCCCCTCAATCCCGAACTCCACCATCCCTTTCCCTTACAATTTTTTGGGTTTTTATCGAGGCCCCGATCCTCTCAACCATTAATGCTCGCCTAACGAAAGTTTCAAATTCGAATTTTCCCCCTCCCTGGGCTTTTCAAATTTTTGACCATAAATGGGCCATCTGCCCGATCTACCAGGAGGCTTTCATTAATGGTTCTCCTCGACCTGCAACCGCCGTCTAAGTCAGGTTGTTCCTCTGCGTTGGTCTCCTTCATAATGGCCATTGCCTGTGTCTGTTTCAATGTCCGTACCTGTTACTTTGCCAACAATACATAAATACGTGGCCGTGGCCCTCATCTCGTTTTAACACACGTAGCTGTCCGCATGTAAAACTGGCCATGCCTTCTCTTCGACGTAATAAATTTGGAACACGCGCCCTTCACAATTGTCAAGTTACTCGTGGCCGTCCACGTGTCAAACTCGGCCCCTCTCGGCCGTCCGTTTGTTCTCTTTTTTGGGCCTTACTTTGCTCTCTAACTTCTTTAACTTCCGTGGCTGACCAATGCTGTGCCACGTGTCGGTCCTTGACTGGTCGCGACATCGCGACAGGTCACGAAATCGTGACCTGTCGCGATATCGCGACAGCATCATCTCCTCTGCCCTTGCGTTGTACTAACGTCGCGATATCACGACGTCGCGATATCGCGACGTCGCGATATCGCGACGTCTCCATCCTCTCTGCCCTTGCGACGAACCAACGTCGCGATATCGCGACGGAACCTTGCTGCCACCTTTGCTTTGAACTAAGGTCGCGATATCGCGACGTCGCGATATCGCGACAAAACTGGCTCACTCCCTGCCAAGCCTTTTGAGGTCATGATTTCGTGACCTCTCCCCATGCTTAAGAAACTTGCCTTCAATGCTTCCACAAAACTCCCCCCCCTCCTTGGAAAAACACCGAAAATAAAACAAATGCTAGGAACTTAGAAAATTCTAAAGACATTTTGGAAGATGCAAGATTGCTCTAAGATTACCGGATGCTCCTGCATCACACACCCAAGTGGGACCCTGAAAGTTCCACTTACTATAGTATTAAGGTTTAATGTTCACCTTCGTGCTGTACAGTTAGAACATTTGGTGACTCAGCACTACCCAGAAGCCTTCGAACGTGGATACAGTGAAATTTTTACTTCATGATCACAAGATCGAAGGCTGAAAAATCCAAAAATCCCGTTGAGTTTTTTGAACTTGATAACCAAAGATTAAGCGAACACCCTAAGTTGGTCTCCCCACCACTTATATCCTCTACAACATCCTCACAAATTGTTGGTGTATTCTCTGTTCCTTCAAATTCATCTAGTACTACTACTAGTTTTCCACCTCTACAGCTATACGCACTAGTCCAAATGGCCCAACATCCTCCACCAAGGAAGTTCTCGGCATGGAATGATTCGGGAGCCTTGAATTTACCGGCATAGAATCAAGTCCCTCAAGCTGCTTTGAAAGCTTTTCCGACCTATGATGGTATTGGTAAAACTGCTTATGAGCATATTAATGATGTAGCCTCTTTGGCGGCCATCCATGACATAACGAATAAAGACATGATGGTAAAATTATTGGTGTTGTCATTGAGAGGAAAATTATTGTATTGGTACTGAACATTGCAACCAGGCACCATTACATCATGGGATCAATTAGGAGAACTGTTAGTCAAAAACTTTCATGAACAAGCTGATCCATACTCCTTGTTGCATCAATTTAATGCAATTCAAAGGCACCCATAGGAGGAGATAGCTAACTTCAATGTTAGATTTACCAGAATCTGGCAGAGAATTCTTGATGGTCTTTGGCCTACTCATGAGCTTACTGCATTCTATTATCTCAAAGCCTTCAACACAGACATCGGCTTGGCTATCCGGTAGTCCAATGTGACTACATTTCCAGAACTGTTCGAATAAGCGCAAAATATAGAAGCTGACTTGATTGCCATAGGTAGACTTCATCCAAAGGTAATAATTCCCATCTTACCTGATCTTCCTAAGCATTTGTATTTTGGTTTATTTTCATAGCCTATGCTTTCCATGTATCCTATTCCATCATGGAGCTCAAGTGTGCCTCAGATCGCACCCATTCCAGTTCCCCAGCTCCCTGCTCCAACTATTCCATAGTTTCCTGATCCAATCATTTCTCAGTTACCATCTCCCACTTCATTCCCAGCATTGCTTGCACTACCAGCACCTCTATCTCATCGACACCTCCTATGCCCTCAAACCCTGATCCTTTCACAATCCTATTACAAGAGGTATAATCATCTAATTAAGCTATAAGAGTGATGGGAAATAAAATCACAGTCCTTAAAAGAAAGCAGGCTGAGAGAGATTCCCAATCCAGGATATTTCAACCTCCGTCGATCACTAGAGAACAAGCGGCTTCAACAAGTAAAGTTCCTAAAAAAAACCTAACTGTGTTGACGAATGAGGAAGTTGGCCCTACAGAAAGAACATATTGGTGCTCTACATGTAATGATCCACAAGACGAAGACACTTGTATGGTTCATTTGAACTATGTGCAAAAATTGGCCGCAAGCTCTTTCGGAGGACAAGTTAATATGATTTCAGAGCTGGATCATAATTTTATGGTTCCATTTGAAGAACAAGTCTCAGTTCTCATGAGAACTGGGAAGAATCCAGTCACAATAGATCTAGTAGATATGGAACCATTAAGGGTACCGACTGATCTGAAGATGCAGAATGAAAGAATACAAGTACAAGTAAAAGCTCCTATTTCAGTACCAAATCCAGATTCACCTGTTCTGCTAAAAGATCTTTTGCCACCATGAGCAAAGGAAATATTGTAAGAAAAATCCTCAGCTTCGTAGGCAAGAGTTGAAATAGGGGACCGAGCTAGAGAAAATCTCAAGTACCCATATTTGACTAAAATACTAAGGGTAGAAGCCACTCAGCAATATCAAAGCAAATATGAAGATATTAATGAAAAGAGGGAGTCTGGTGCATCTGCATACAACATTGTTGAAGAATTGAAGAATATTCCAGCCAAGGTTAGTCTCTATGATGCATTACAATTACCTGGGAAAGTTGATCTGTTACAAGAATCGTTGAAGTCTATGAAAGATAAGGGGAAGGCTCCAGCCCAGACAATTTTTGCTCAAACATTAACTGCTTCAACCACTGGAAAAAATAGACCACCCCCATTTTATTTGTCACTCAGAATGGAGAGTTGGATAGTGCACAACTACATGATTGATTCTGGTGCTACAACAACTATCATGCCAAAGGCAGTTTGTGAAGTCATGGGAATGGAGTATACAAGAAGTAGCCCTAGTGTCTTTCAGTTGGATGGGACTCCTATAAAAATAGTGGGTGTAATCAAGGATGTTCCTATTGCTCTACATAGTCTGCCTCAGATTACAGTAATTTAGGAGATAGTTGTGGTCGATTTGGAACCATATTTTAGTATGTGTTTATTGAGAGAATTCACTGCTAAGCTAGGAGGCTACCTTTCTCTGGATTATTCTCACTTGGAGGTTCCTTTCAAAGGAAGAAGAGTCTGGATCTACAATAAGAAGCCTTCTACTTTTCATGTAGAGAAGATGGGAGAAGAAGAAAGATCCAAACATTTTGTTCATATGATAACTAAGGAATTGGAAGATCCTGATTTGATGGGTAAAGTCCTGGATGAGCTTTGCTTAGAGGATGAGTTTTCAATGCTCAATTTTAATGCCATGGTGGAAACTGAGATTGGTTGTTATTCTATTCTCAAGACTAAAAAGGCTTAAGAACAGAATGATGGAAGTCAGGATCAGCTCTATTTTTATGGAGCACAATGCAAATATGGTACTGGCATTGGGACTGTTCTAATGTCACTTTCTGGAATTCAACGTTCTTCTTCAGACTAGTTAACCTGGAGCTGCATAGATAATACCACATATGATGAGGCTTTGTGCTTAGGTTTCAAGACGACTGAGACACTTGGAACATGACAATTGCAAATCTTTGGTGACTCCGAGCAGATTATCAATCAGGAGACCACTGAGTGTCTGTCTAAATTCTATGATCTAGGATATCATAGAGCCGTGTTTGGGTATGTGCTTCTCCTAAGAGTTCACATCTAATTCGGGAGTTACCTTGTACATAAAAAGAAAAAATATATTTTTTTTAACTTCGGCTCCTTCACGAGCCCGTAGGTACGTTTCTTTTTTCTCTTTTTCTTTTCCTTCCCAACAGTTCATGGATTTCCTCTACTTCTTTCTCCACTTCCTTACTTCATTCCCTTCCCATTTTACTCCTTGTTCCTCTATACATAATCAAGCCACTACTGTTGTTTCTACTCCCCCCTCTGATGTTCCCATTTCTACTTTCCATTTCTTCTAGACCTTTGTCTTGTGAGTACTTCATCATAGCTACGGGTTCTACTACCATCTCCATTCCATCCACTTCCATTTCATTATCTATTTCATAGCATCCTAGCAGTTGGTAGCATAGTAGCACCCTATTGTTGTATCTACTGTTTCTACTCCTTCATCTTCCACCCTTCCATCATTCACCATTCCCGTTCTATGGCCTACACATCTACTGTCCATCACTCCATTCATTTCCATTTTGTAGTTCAGGTGCTTTTCACTACTGCCATGGAGATCCTTACACCGCACCTGGTAATTCCCCAGCTCATCCGAGCTCAACCAAGTACAGTAGTTCTAAATAAATAAAGGAAGTTTTGTTCTTCCATAAATTTTTGTTGAAGGTCCTATTTTTTAGAGTTGAGTACCAGCAAGAGCTTGTTGTAGCAGCCTACAGAGATGTCCAACATCAACTAGCACTAGTTCTTTCTGCTCCTCCAGTTGCTTGACTCTGTTGCCCAATGGATAAAGGCCTAAGGTTCATGCATACAACAGAACTGTATACCTCGTGAGCCACCAAGAATGTTGGCATTTTTGCCACATTGTTTTTTGTTGTTGTTGTTCATGCAAAATAACCAAGTTTGTGCAAAAGTGAAACTGTCGTGATATCGCGACATGTCGCAATTTCGCGGTGCCAAATGCAGAAAAGAGCTAAGTAAAGAAATTGTCACGATATTGTGACATGTCGCATTTTCGCGACCTGTCATGTTTTCACGATCAAAATAGTCAACAAAAGCAAGGAAGCCAAACTGTCGCGATATCGCGACATGTTGGAGTTTCGTGACTTGTTGCGGTTTGGAAACACAAAATGAAAAGTTGTCGCAATATCGTGACATGTTGCATTTTTGCGACTTGCGGTGGCCATAGAGCAGAGCAATAGAAAATGTCATGATATTGTGACATAAAGTAGCAAAGGGCAATGTCAATGGAAAATGTCATGATATCGTGATAGAAAAGCAAGAAAGGAGCTAATGGTACAGACTGGCACGATATTGCAACATGTCACGTTATCGCAGAAAGGGCTAAAAGAAAAACATAAGGCAAGAAAGATGTCATGATATCACGACATTTTTGAGGACGAAGCTAAACAGGAGAAACTTGTCGCGATATCATGATAAGAAGTGGAAACATCAGAGAAGGTGAGAAATTGTCACGATTTTGTGACATATTGGGGCAGAAGGACCAAGTGCGAAGAAATGTCACGATTTCGTGACATGTCACGGTTTCGCGAGGAGGAAGCAAGGTGGCAGCCAAATTGTACGAAATGTCACGATTTCATGACATCTCTAATTTTCATGGCCTACAAGCCTCAAAGTAAAAGAAGATAGAAAATGTCACGATTTCATGACATATTGTGAAGATCAAGCCAATTGCGAAACATGTCACGATTTCGTGACTTGTTTAAGATGAAAGAGCCAAACGGAGAAAACGTCGCGATATCGTGACATGTCACATTTTCACGACCTGTCGCATTTTCATAGAATGAAAGCTGAACCGTACAAGGCAAAGGAAATTGTCACGATTTCGTGACATGTCACGTTTTCACGGGTATAAAGCAGACAAGACAGTGCTGAGTGGAAGATGTCACGATTTTGTGACATGTTTCATTTTCATGATTTGGAGCAGTGAACAAAGCCAGACAGAGGAGAATGTCACGATTTTGTGACATGTCATAGAAACGAATCTGAACAAAAGAAGATGTCACGATTTCATGACATGTCGCATTTTCACGACTGGTGGTAGAGAGAGAAGGCAGTAAGGTAAAAGTGTCACGATATCGTGACATGTCGCATTTTCATGACCTGTCTCATTTTCATGACAGAAGCAACAACAAAGGGCCAATACCATTCTATTTGCATTTTACTTCATAATTACGTAGGAGAATGTGCGAAGGAGATAAGGATCAATTAATGGCTCTCCAACAAATTATGAGATCATGGTCAAAGAGGCTCCAAGATTAAATGTTGCTGATTACCGATGTGCACAAGATAGAAGAACATGAGGCAGTTTTTGATGCCACCAAAATTAAAGACGCCTCCAGTATTGAAAGCTCCTATTCATGATCTCCTGCATGCCCTGAGAATGGTCATTTAATGAAGAAATATGGTCCCTTGTTTCTATTTGATTTTCCATTTTGATCCATAAAATCAGGGACTATCATTTCTTCGAGGTAGATTAAGGGTTATGGTTCTTTCTTTTCAAGTGCACATTTTGCAGACTTCTTCTTTAAAATATGTTGTATGTTTTAAATGTCATGATGCAAGAGAGAGAGGGAAGACCTCTATAAATATTCATGTATATCTAAAGCAAAAAAAGGTTAGACATTTTTGCAAGAAAACTCTCTAAGTTCTCTGCATCAATAGAAGAGACTCAACTTCTAAAATTTGTGAGCATTCTTCTGTGTGTGGTTTCCTTCTATTTTAAAGTCATTTATGTTTATGCTCATGTTCTTGTTGTTAAGTCTTGAATTCTGCATTCTGAATTCAAACGTTGTTGGTTAGTGAGTAGAGTTTGAAATGAGATCTGGAGGTTATCTTGACAAAGGTGTGAGTTAAGTTTTGTTGTTTTCTCTTTATTAGATGTTATCATAAAACTTGGTGGAATTCTTGCTGTTAGTCTGCCCCAAATTATACACTTTGGCCTGTGGCCATATTTCCATCTCTTTCTTGTTATTTCCTTTTCTTTCTATTATTTCCCATTTCTTTCCTACATCCTTATCTTCAAAACCAGTTTAGATTAGTTTGGGAGCCAGCCCTCTCTGGAGATTGGCCCAAGAGACTTCTCTTTCTCTCATCCTTTCAATGTTGGCCAAGTCTAGGGCACATATACATATAAAATCCTTTCCTGTGGCAGATTTGTGACCAACAATACCATAAAGAATAAATAAAAATAACAGGAAAATTTAGATAATGATATGGAATAATATTGTGTTCATTATTCACATAGAAATATGGTGAGGCTTAATTACTTATATATATAAGATTTGATCAATGATTGTATGTTCCATAAGGCTTACACTGATATTATATAATTGCTCTTCTTGTCAATACTTAAAGATTCTTGAAGATGATTATCAATATTCTACATGAGACAACAAATATCAAAATCTAATATTAGTTGGTGCATTAGCCCACTAGCACTACAAAATTATTTTTTTTCTAACCTAGACCACATAATAGGAAGCATCATGCTCCTATATTACTCCATATGTATGTGAGGCAATGGAATTATTATCAAGTCTTCCACATAGACTTAGTATCCTAGTCGAGGAAGTCATTTCATTATAAGTTGTTTACATGCTCTTCATTAACAAATAATTTTTTCTATGGTCTAGTGTTTAGCATGTTAGGCTCTTATAGATAAAGCATATACTTCTCTTGTTATAAGGAAACAAATTTTCTTAATTGCATGTATTAATATACATTTGTAATAAAGAAAATAGACCCATATTCATGTGGTTTCATTTAGGTGAAATACCTTAGTTTGAATTGAAATATGTTTATAGAGAATCCAAATGATTAAATACTCCTGTAAAATATAATTTAACATTCACATATTATTTTTAAAATAAAAAATAATATTATAGTTTTTAATTTGAATGCCCTAAAAATGCATCCAAAAATATCATTTTTAAATTATAACTATTTAAATAGTTATAATTTGTAGCCTAGATTTAAAAACAAATGTAAAATTTTAATAGTTTCTAATATTTTTTTATCAATTGTCTTTTTGAATTAGTTCATTTTTAAATTATAAACTTTTTCAAATTAAAATTTCAAGAAAAATAATTAAATTCAGCAAAACAAATATCATTATTCATACCATATGATTTGTTATATCATATCATAATATATATATATATATATTTATATTTATAATAAATTAATGAATTACATACAAAATATCATTTTCTATATGTTTCACATTCAAATATTTATTCAAAAAATTATTTTCAAAGTACTTTAAAAAACTATTCCTCATACATCTTAGGTTATTTAGGTTATATACATTTTAGAGAAAAAAATCATATTTTAAATTGAGTCTATAATACCATAATTTGTTGGCATATTAGCCACTCACTATTTTGTAATGTATTTTAATGTTTTATTTCATATAAGTATATGTAAGAAAATTTTATTTTATATAAAAAAATACAAAATAGAAATCTACTCTAAGAATGCTTCAATTCATATCTTAATTATTTTTATCAATTTTAAGTACATACCATATTAAAGAATAATTAAATTGATATAAACAAGTTTCAATAGTAAAAAAAATAGAACTTATTACCTTATACTCACCCATGAATAAAATATTTTCCTAATAATATATTATGGCAATTATACAAGTATGAGGTCATTCATGTAGATTTATTACTTGTAATTGTGTTGTAAAAATATAATTAAGAATATTACAATGGTAAGAGTTAGATAATTACATGTTAGAGCTTTTCGATGTAATGGTATATATTTTTTTAGTTGTGAAAGAAGGGATTTTGAAAGGATACCCAAACCTTTTACAAAGAGGAAGTAAAATATTCCAAAGAGAGCACCCAAAAACTACAAAAAATAACTATACCACCGAATGTGAATCATGACAAGCCAAGTCACACCCTCAATAATAGAACGACAAGAAGAAATAAAATAAGATTAGGGAGATCCTAGAGAATATAGAGAAAAAAACCAAAGGATCTCAAAATGTAATCTGACCAAAAATTCCACATGTCATACATCCATACCACCTTGTGGTACATGCAACATGACAAGGGAAAATCCATAAAACATCACACACCCTAAGACCAAAAAAGGAAAAAGATGAAGGAAGCCCCCTCTGGTATGATATCTCCAACTCACTTATATATATATATATATATATAATGATGCTGCAATGGAAGTAAAGTAGCTTTGTTCCGCATTTCCTTCTACAGAACCAGTACTTCAGGAAGATGAAGTTGAGGTTGAGGAACCTTAAAATTTAGAATAGTCTATATAAAAAGGAGATAAGGAGGATAAGGAGATGGAGGTCAAAGAGCCTCAAATTTTAGGCAAGGAGGGAGAGACAAAACACTCTCCAACTGATGCAAGGGTCGAACAACATCAAAAGGAGGAAATAGTTCCAGACGAGTAGTAATTTATTGCAAAGAAAGAAGCATCTCAGTAGCCTGAATATCCTATATAGTATGAAACAACAGTTGCACTAACACATCCTAGAATATAGTAAATAAAGCTTAGATCAAAGCAAAAAGCCTTAAGGACATATTAGTGATGATCCATAGCCAGAGTGAGAGTTGTCAAATTGAAGACACTAGGCATCAAATCTGATAAAGAATCATAATTGTATTATGATGAAGAATGGGAGGCAACAAATAATTTGGTTGTTGCCCAAAAACAAAAAATTGAGGAGCTTAAGGAGGAAATTAAGGCAGAAAATAAAAATTGGAAGAAGACCTTTAAGAAAGCCCTTAAGGAAACAAAAAAAGAGGCTAGAGAGCAACCTTCTCTTTCTTCTCCCCAAATTCAACGTATTTTTCTTCAGTAGTCAGGTGTGATGGTCGCTCTTCTTGGGAGCATCCAAGCTTGGCCATTATTCTTGGGAGAAACCAAGCCTGAATGGGATAGAACTACCCTTTTTGAGTGGTTAGGACCATTTCTTGATCTTGGTAAGATCCAAGAGGGTTCATATGGTCTATGGGTGTGCCCATATGGGTAGTCTCCCAAATATGACATATTTTAGGTTTCTATAGATGCCCATTTTTGGGATGCGTTGTGATCAAAACACAACGTGAAGCAAAAAAGTAGACCACCTAGGGCCATATTGTAGGTTTGATGATATATATATATATATATATATATATCCAAATCACTTATATATATGCATATATACACACATATACATACACACATATATGTATGTATATATATCTTTTAAAAAATTACCTATACATGACTATAATATCTAAGAATAAAATTAAGGAATATCTTCCCAACTTCATCAAAATATTACAAGATGTAAAAGATCACTAATTTGCTTAATGGTATGTAGAGGATGCTCAATATGAAGATATCAAGGGTCAAAAAAATATTCCTTGTGGTCTTAAGTCATTATGTACATATTTAACATCTTCAAAATAAAAATATCTATGATTTTTAAGAAGATAACTACAATTTATAAGAATAAAATTAATAAATATCTTCCTTGTTTCATTAAAATATTATAATATATAAAAACTCACTATATTAAACCATTGATTTGCTTAGTGGCAAGTGGGTGGCATTCACTATGAAGAGATCAAGGATCAACATTCCACAATATTCCTCATGGTCTTAGGTAATTGTGTACATGCTTATCATATCCAAAGTAAAAATGTCTATTTTTAAAACAAACTCACTTGCACAACCATACACACACCCCATTGTTGTTTAAACATGGTTTCTTGAAAGAGAGCCCAAATTCCTAACTATTGCATAATCTCGCACAAACAAAAATATCCATAATTGAGAACCATGTAATCATCATCCTCTATGTGGTGTACATACTAATAATACAAGTTAAATGTTAAACTATACCTTATTTTATTTATAAAAACATTGATAACTAATGGTATTAAAACTTATATTTAACATTATAGTATCATTATTTTTACTTTATATGTATTAAATCCAATTATATATGATATTATGCTATTATCATATTTTTTTCTAATAATGGTCACACTAGAGAAATATATAATCATGGTATTATCATCTTTATCTAATCCATGAAATACAATAAGTAAACTATATAACAAATTATTACATCATTATTTCAAATGTATTATCATGATCTCTTCCTATGATTTCTCATACAATATCAATTTATATACCTTTTAAAATATGTATATTTCTTATTCTTCTTGAAAGCACCAAATCTAGAAAGAAACATGGTCAATATTCTCTTTCTCTTAGAATTTTACATCCAAAGGTGAATTTTCTTGAAATAAAATTTTTTAATCTCTATTGCTTAATTGTGTTACTTATTTAATAATTGTTTAGTTTTATAGATATTTTTATGGTATTCAATGATTTTAATAATCCCATAATAATTAAAATTTTCAAATATTTTATAAATTAAAATATTTTTTTAAGTAATAATATTTACATAAAAAGACAATTAATTGATTAAATAACTAATTATTAATTTGATTAAGTAGTCTATTGTTTCTCAACTAATATGCAACATCAAAGGGTTCATTGAATTACTGATTAAATATTTGTTTAAATGTTTTGTAGAATAAAATGGTCGTCATATTTATTGCACTAAAGCTACATGAATTATTTATAATACAATACTAAATTACGAAAATAAAAGTTATGTTAACTTAAAAATTATTTTATTTATTTCATTGTCATAAATATCTTAAACTAAAATGGGTTTCATATTCTATCTTTAATTATGCAATAATAATTTATTTTTTTAGTATTTTTAATATAAAAATATACATTTAATCATTTTCAAAGGTTTTCATTAATAAACAAAATATTAATATTATAAATATATTAAGCATTTATTATGCTATCATGTAAAAAAAACAATGGTAGAAGCTTGGCTTCTCAAATAAGTGAATTTTCAAAATAAAAACTAGCATTTAAATTTTGTCCTCAAGCAATGTATGCATAATTATCAAGAGTTCAAATTTTAACAAACACTATATGTATATAGTACAAATCCTAGTGAACATCATTTGTAATAAGTCCAATCTAATTATAACTATCATAAACTATATGCATATAGTACAAATCCTAGTGAACTTCAATTGTAATAAGTCCAATCTAATTATAACTATCATAAACATAATTAAAAATTCCGCTTGATTTGAACAAATAATAATTTACGATGTTTTATAAATATATTTACGTCAAATTAGTAAAAAAAAAAAAATTATAATAATATTCTATCATTATTTTATATTTATTACAATAAATATAAAAAATATTATTATTTTTAATTATTAAAAAAATAAAAATTAACTAACAAGTGTTTCTTAATAAATTAATACTAGAACATGGTTCAAATTGCATTTTAAAAACACCTTTATCCAATCAATAAAACCTTAAATTTGAATTATAGTAGGCACATAATACCTTTATTGAAAACCACTTTCACACTATCAATATTTTTCATTTAGACAGGAAAATAAAGTAATTCAAATGTTTTGTTTTTTCATAAAATACTATTATAATGAATAAAATTTTTATATTCGTTTATAGTTTTAATTTTTATATGCTTTGGCTCAACTACATGTAACGATATTCATTTTGTGTTGGTGCCAATGTCTCGTCCATGAAATTATCAATCCAAAATAAATTTCCATAAAATTATCAATGCAAAATAAATTTAACAACCCAAATTTATTTAAAATAAAACACCGCCTACAACAAGTTGATGCTTGTCTTGGAAGTACGTATTACAAACACCGGCAATATAATTTTTTTGCCTGAGAATCTAAGATAGATAGGTAGGTATAAAGGAAATAAATGAGAATCAGAATAATATAGGTATTGGTATTAAGGAAATAAATGAGAATCAGAATAATATAGGTATAGGTATTAAGGAAATAAATGAGAATCAGAACAATAATGGAGAAGGAAGGACAATTCCAGTCTAGTTCTTCGCCTTGCATTCGGCAGGAAGCGAATAGTTGAAGCGGGGAAGATCAGTGCAGTAGTCATAAAGGAGATAGTTATTGCGAACCCAATCGAGCTGTCCCTGCTGCTTGAAGTTCAAGCTCAGGAAGGGTGCGAGATTCCACCAGTAATATGGAGCACTGCTCGAACACAGGCTCAAAAGATCGCCGATTGTCTGCTCGCTACTCATGTCTTCTGTAATTCCACACCCTTCCAGACTCACATTGCTCAAGGATGCCACAAACGGTGCCGCAGACCAATCAACTTTAACTGCCCCTCCTTGTGTGGCCCATTGATCTCCGTTCCAAATGGTGGAAGATACCTTCATTGCCTGCTTTAGATATGGCAGTCCTAACCCTTCCAAGTTGGTAAAAACTCTAATGGGCACCTCATCGATCAGAATCCTGCATTAACCCAATTGTTATTGGCGATCTGGCGTTCGTATTATACAAGATTCAATTTAATTCACAGATATATGTTATCGAAACAGACGAGTAAGGAAAGCAATTGGGACACAAAATGATGGCTTACACGACTAGCGAAGGGTTCCAGAGGATTGAGTATTTGTGGAAATCAACCGTGGGATCGAACCATAGATAAAATTGCTGCTCCCTGCCACCTAGGCCCCCAATGATGATGTTTGTGTGTAAGGCATAAGGTTCACCCGTAACGTTCCCAATGAATTCCAAATCTATCTCATTTTGAGAATCTCCATCACAATGAAGCTGCACACAAAATAACAGTTTCATTTCACATTAATACCTATTATCTATCTATTTATTTCTATGTTTAAAATTTTATTCTCAGCTAATACATATTTACTATCTACCTACTATCTATTTATTTATCTTATGATTGAAATTTTATTCTGCGATAATACATACTATCTATCTTACACTACCTACTACCTATCTATTTATCTCATAATTAAAATTTCATTCTCGGATAATACATACTTACCTATCTACCTACTATCTATTTATTTATCTCATCATTGAAATTTCATTCTACAATAATACATATCTATTTATCTTAGACTACCTACTAACTATCTATCTATTTAACATACCTATTTATCTTACACTACCTACTAACTATCTATCTATTTATCTCATGATTAAATTTCATTCTAAGACAATACATACTTACCTATCTACCTACTATCTATTTAATTATCTCATCTTTGAAATATCATTCTATAATAATACATACATACCTATTTATCTATCTTACACTACCTACTACCTATAAAAATTTCATTCTACAATAATACTTACACTAATAGATCTAACTAAAATAGTAGATCTAGCTATAAATGTGTTATGAATTAGAAATATATATATATGAATTAGAGAAAAAAGAAAGAAAGAAGTCTTCATTCACTCACATAAAATGAAGTAACTGTGCCTGCGGAATTTCCTGCCACTAGCTTCATAGAAATCTCGAAGGCTCCAAACAAAAACGCCTTTTTCGACTGGATTCCCGCACCTAGATAAGAACAAAGCCGCCGGGGCTAAGATCAGTTGCTTTGTTGCTGTAAACATAACTAAAGAAAAATCTACCAAAAAAAAAAAAAAATTTACTGACCGCAGGAACTAGTGAGAGAAAGCTGCATGTCCAGGCCATTGTTGAACATGTTCACGTTTTCAGCTCCAAACATAACATCTACGTCGCTAAAGAAGTTGCCGTAAACTCCTACGAGAGCTGAAGCAGATAAGGCTATGGCCATAGCCACGGCCGCCAGGAGAAATCGAGGGCTATGTCTTGAAGCTTCCATGGCTTGGGAACGATAGAAAGGAATTGGCTTTGGAGACGGCGGGGGAAGACAGAGACCACCGGTACACTACAATGATCTCTCCATACACATATATATATAAAAAAAAATAACCAGCATAGTTAAGTTAAGCTGGTTTATCCAACAAAGCCACGCGTTTTACTAATTTACATGACTAGTTCTTCTCTCTTGTTGGCGAAAGTTGTTTACAGGGAAGGCCAACGATTCCTAAATTTTCGATTTTGGCAGTTATGCTCCGGCGCCGCATGTTATGGATTCCTTAAAAGGGAAAGGAGATAGGATTCGAACGGTATTGACAGTTATAAAATCTGTTTGATACTGGAGATTGCAATTTCAGATGCGGAGGAGGCACGCAGACTTAGTCGCGCCAAACCGATGCGGATACATGCCATCCTGTCGATGTGCAGGGAAAGAAACGGATTGATTTCCAACATCTGCAAACTTTCGATTCGAACTCGTTTCTTTTTCAATATTTTTCGGCGTAATCGAACCTTCCATCAGCCCACTTCTGCGACGTAACGCAACCTGTAACTTTGATTTATTCCCTTAAAAAAAATTTGAGCTTCATCTTGTGTCACTTACCTGCGGTATTCATTTTCAATTTTTATGGCCCCACTTGTAAATCATTGTGATAGATAGGTATTACCGTCAACGGAATGTGTTGTGTGTAATCTCTTTGACATTTAAGCAAAGTAAGACTTAGAGATGGTCATTTATTTTCTATATTATGCTTATATTATTTTTAACTTTTAATATATTATTAAAAGATAAATATAATTTTTTTAAATTAAAAAAATTATATTTAAACATATTTATATGTTCTTGGGGCAGTGCAATGATTCGGTTTGGCTTTTTTGTTAGGTTGGTTCTAGGTTCTAGCCATGACGTGGAAGTATGTGAGGGGTTGGGTGTGTATGGTTCCTATTGATAAGCTTAGCTTTCACCCTTATCAAAGTCATGGTTGGGAGGTCCAAGGTTCAAACCACTGCATGAGTGTGTAAAGGGGTGGGTGTGTATGGGTGTGTGTTTGGCCCCTATTAATAACCTTAACTCTCACCCTTATCAAAGGTCATGATTGAGATGCAGATAACCAACTGTAAACATTGATCGTAAGGATTTCTCACACTAACAAAAAAAAAAAAAAATTAATATAAATAAATTTAAAATAATAAAAAATAATAATTAAAATTTATATTAATTAAATAAATAATTTTTACTAAGTATTTAAGTTTTAAAAAATATAATATCAATTAAAAATGAGAGCTTTATGTTAAGATTAATCATGCCACTGTTAGAAAAAAAAAAAAACAAATGTCATGTGATCCATTTTGTCAATAAGTTTATTTGGATTGATTGTAACAATGTGTTTATAGATATACTTATTTTTAATTTATTTTAGATTTTTTTTTAATTACTATTTATTTTTATTGTTATTTGATTTTTAATTTGTTTTTGTATTATTTATAAGTAAATAAGAAAGTTATATTCTTTGCTTTATCATGTATATGTAAATAGAGCTTTCATCCAAAATTTTACAAAATAGCAATGGCTATATTTTAAGTATATTTTATTAATACGAGGATAGGAAAATATGTTTTTCCCAACCATGACATATAGGAATTAGAGTTATTAGCATCAATATATAGTATATGATATAGATCGTTTTTAGTTTTTTTCATTGACCATCATGGAGGATGTCCATAAGAAGTCAAATATCTATAGTCTAAAGGTCAATTCATCATAGCATCTGCAATCTTATTTCGTTCTCAAGGAGCATGAAATTCTATTGTTCTTAATCTGGACTAAAGTGCATGTATCTTGTCAATCACCCTTTGTAACTTCAAATCTTGAGAGGAGGTCTTGGTGGACACCTTTAGTCAACGAATGGTTACTTGTGAATTTGATTCCACTTGTGCTATAGGCCAACCAATCTTAGTAGTTTTATTAAGGTCACAAAGGATAGCACGTGCTTTTTCTATATTGTTAGAGAGGAGAGCAAGATTTTTTTCATAAATAAAAGCATGAGTACCATATGAGAATCTTTATATTCCTTCTATACATATTCTTTCTTGATTACCTCTTAACGCGTCATAAATAGTGATATTCCACATACCTATAGGAGAGGTTTGTCATGGTCCATCCCTTTGAATAGTAGGCTAAGGACCTTGTGGATGCCTACATCTCCATTCACCTACAAGGAGTTGAAGCTTGGAGAGTAAACTGTCACTATTGAGATATTATTGAGGAGGCTTCAATGTATGTAGTGTTTTTTTCTTATTGATTTTTTTATTGTTGGATAATAAAGAATTGTACTTGGGTCCCCCTCCCTTGGAAAATTATAATTCTTTTATTTATAGCTTGAGGTTTTACAAATAGATAAACTTCTCATCTCAATTGAGATGCTATAGCTAGAAACCTACATCATTTTACATAAAATATCTGAATTCTTGATTTTCATTTCCTAGATCTTTTCAAATTTTTGTATGAATACAAATATTCTAGAATTTTGCATCCTTCTTGATATTGTTTTATAGCATCCTTCACAATACCAAAACTTCACCTCTACTATCTATGCATTGCATCTTCGTAGAGTAATATTTCTAAAACATCGTACTATCATAGTTTGCTTTACCAAATCTAGATTGCTAGTTTCACTCCTGAAACACAAATGCAGCCACAAATAGTTTGTATGAAAATATATTATTGTTATAAAATAAACCAAGTATTTCCAATGGAAAACATTAAAGTAAATCTTAATCATTATTTGATTCAAACAATCAACATTTTCTTGTTAGATTTAGCTACACTTACTACTTCCTCTAACCATAAAAAGAAGAATTTAACTCCAAGACCCTTAATCAAAACTCCACTATTTGCTAGCCTATCTGCACATTTTTTTCCTTCCCTTAATGTATGTTTAAACTTGATTTCTTCAAACTCTTTAACAAGATCTTGAATTTCCACAATTATCTCTTGTATGTTCCATGGAGCCTATGCTTTCCTTAAAATTACATTTATTACTATCAAAGAATCATCTTCCATCCATACTCTCTATTCCATTTCACTTGGTTGCATATTTTTAACCCTTCTAAATCTGCCCACACTTTAGCTTCATTATTTATCTTAAATCATCTATTGAAAGCATATTGAGATAAAATATCTCCTCTACTATTTCTAATTATTCCTACTTCTCCTGTTGGTCCTGGATTTCCTTTAGATGCTCCATCAAAATTCAATTTAACCAACTCCACATCTGGTGGTTTTAAATTTATATTCTTTGCCTTATTTTTGCTTCTCTTGTACCCAACATCATAATTCCATTTAGTGGCTTGAATCCATCTATAAAGGCTCTTTGCTTCTAGATTAGGGATTGGGTGATTTGATAGGGTTGGTTTAGACTCCTCTATGGCTAAATATATATTTCTTTTCATTACCTCTAAACTACTTTCCTTTCATTTAAATATTCTTCTATTCCTTTCTAGCCATACAGTCCAAAGTATTGTATCTTTTAATATATCCTATATTGTTTGTAAAGCCTCACTTTTATAAGTGCTCTACCATTGATTTAATCAATATTTTATTTTTCTATTCATTATCTTACATTTACCAAACATATTAAGAATTTATTGCCATAATTGTGAAACTATTGAGCAATGTTCCAAGAGATGGTCTATACTCTCCTCCTCATTTTTATAAAGAACACATTGATAGGGGTCATGAAACTCCCTTTTCATAAGGTTATCCTAGGACAAAATTCTCTTATGACCTACTAGACAAAAAAAAAATTGATTTAGGAATGCTTGGTCTATACCAAATATCTCTCCATATTCTAGTGTTATTACTATTTTGTTGGTGCTTTACATTATATCCACTTCTTATTGTGTATTCTACAGAACTACTCAACTCTCAAATAAAATTATCCTTAGCTCCCATTAGAATAATCATAGTTGTTATCTTTCTACTCAATTGCCTCCTAGCATCAATGTCTTGTATACTTGTAAAAAAATCTTCTTTCCATTTGTATCTTCCTTCTTGATCATTGTACAAAATTTTTGAAACCCTATCACCATATTTTTATTGAAGCAATCTCATCCAAGGTTTCAAAATTGGATTTAAATTGAATGGTTTTTTATAACACCAAGTATCCATCCAAAAAGATTTATTTTTCTCTAGTTTCCACCATTCATCTTAAAATTTTAATAATTAGATCAAATAGATATTTTTAAATCATTCCAAAGAGTAGAACCATTTTGTGGAGATAATGCAATAAATATTAAACTTGGGTCATTGGGCTCAACATACTTGCTTAGAAGATTTTTTGCCCATTGTATTTGACTCTTTTTGTACAATCTCCATATTAATTTTCCCCTAAGATGTAATTTTACATTTATAATAAATCTTAAACCAAGACCTCCCCTAGTTTTATCATCTCACACCTTGCTTCATTTCACCAAAGGAAATTTCCTTTTATCATGTAAAACTAACCATAAAAGGGATTGCATAGTCTAGATTAAACTTTTTTCAACTAGTTTTGGCATAGTGTACAATGGCATATAATATGTTGGAATGACCTGTAAGACTGACTTAATTAACCACACTTTTCCTACTAATGATAACCATCTACCTTTTCGAGTTGGTTGTTTATTCTAAACTATACTAATAACTAGATTCCACAATTCTATCCTCATTCTCCCCTTAAATAAAGGAATTCCTAGATACGTTGTTGGTAAATTTACCTCCTCCATTTAAAGTAACCTAACAATTATTTCTTTGATATTAGTTGGAGTGTTAAGGAAGTAAATTTTGGATTTTTTCCTATGAACTTTTTTTCCTAATGCTCTTTTGTATTCCTTCAAAAAGTTATTCAAATATCTAGCCTTATTTATCCTTTCCCTTCCAAAAAATGTTGCATCATCTACAAACTATTGATGGGTGATGTTGTTGATGTTATTACTAACTTTATGTCCACTTATAATCCCATTTTTGTAAGTCTTATTTAAGTTCCTACTCAAACCCTCTACCATAATAATGAACAAATAAGAATATAGAGGATCTCCTTGTCTAAGGTCTCTCTTGGCTTTAAAATATTATGTTACTAACCCATTGACCAACACTGAATAAGAAATTATAGATACACAAGCTTTAATCCATATAACCCATTTAATATTGAATCCAAACCTTTCTAAATATGCAAAAGAAAATCCTATTTAACCCTATCATAGGCTTTACTCATATCAAGTTTTAAGATCATTGCTTTCTCTTTTATATAAGTTGTAAAATGTATAATTTCATGAGCTACTATGATCCCATCCATAATTTGTCTCCCCTTCACAAATCCTTCTTGCTCTTTTGAAATATTTTTTTCTAAAAAACACCTTAATCCATCACCATTACACTCGAGATAATCTTATATTCCATATTACATAAGCTTATGGGTCTAAAAGAATCAAATAATTTAGCATTATTCTTTTTTGAATAAGGATAAGATATGTTAAATTTATTTTATAAGGTATGCATTGTTGTACCCTAGATTGTTACACTACCACCAATAATGAATCTTTCATTATATCCCAATTATGTTGGTAAAAAGCTATAGAGAGACCATATAGACCTAAGGATTTATCCTTATTAAAAGATAAAAGAGATAAATGAACTTCTTCTAGAGTAATAGGCTCCATTAGTTTCCTATTGTCTTAATTAATTATAATTGAAGGTACATCTCGAAGAAGTTTATCATTAAGAACTTCAATCTCCTCTGATCCTAAAATATTCTGATAAAAAGTATTTACCTCTTTTTTAATTTCACTCTCATCTTCAATCGAAACCCATTTTATTGATTTAATTCTACTAATTATGGATGTTGATCTTTGTACTATAGCCACCCTATGAAAAAACTTCATATTTTTATCTCCTTATTTTAACCAAATTTATCTTTATTAATCTCTAGAACTTCTCTACCTTACTCAAAATATCATGATATTCACCAAGCAACTCCCTTTCCTCTAAGCTTCAATTATTATGATCACCTTTTTAGAATTTTGAAAGTTTATCTTTTAGTTCTTCTTTATTCTCAAAATTATTTCCAAAAGTGTTCTTGTTCCATTATTTTAATATAGGTGTCATAGATTTAATTTGTTTTGTAAGAGCATACAACCCACCATTTTCCTTAAGAATTCCATGTTTTTTTTTTTTTTTATTTGCTTGCTTGTATAATTTATTGGTTTCATTTATGAAATGTTAAAAATAATTTAAACATATAAATGAAATCGTCTATTTTAACATATATTAAAGTTAATTTAAATAAAATTTATTAAATAACATGTAGAGGAGTTGGAGAGCAAGTGGGTAGTTAAAACTCTCCGATTATCGAGAGGCCCAGGTTCAAATCTCTCCCCTCACATGTTGCAGATATGTTGTATATAAAAGGTTCCTCATCAAAAAAAAAAAAAAAAAATTATTAAATATTAAGTTTTTAATTATTTAAATTAAATTACTTTTACAACTTAACACATAAAATATAATCTAAAACTTAAGTAATTGTAGTTATCAATGTCAAGTTTTACAAAAATATGAAAACCATATTTTATTTAAAATATTAACATACCTATTTTCTCTAAAGGGAAATAATTTTTTAAAATATTTTATTCTTTTATAAATATCAATTGCTCAAAATAAGCCTACCATAACAAACTTAGGACGTGAAGAAATTCAAATATTTATCATGTGCAAAATATGTCATGACAAAGTAATATGGATGAGTATGACAAAACTTGCCATAAGAAACTTAGGAAAATTAAATATTTATCATATGAAAAATATATCATGATAAATTAATATGGAAGAATACAATTCATTTCATTTTCTTATAGTATTTTCTTGTTTCTATTTTATATTTGAAAATTTATTTTAAATGATTTCCTCTCACTTTGACATAATAAACATCCTAGTATATTGGTAATATTTGCCTAACATATCCAAAGGAGTATTAGACAAAATTAGATAGTTAGGCTATAGATTTTAATGGATAGGGAAAAGATAAAGGAAAGGAATTATCTTGGTTAAATGGAAATACTTAGCCAAGACCAAGGAAAATGAAATATAGGGACTTAAGGATATCCACATATTTGGTAGGGTTCTAACAGCCAAGTGTGTTTAGAAGATAATACTAAAGGTAGGTGAAGAACACAAACTCATACTAAGAGTGGGGGATGAATAGTATAAGATAGAACTTTTTCTTTCAAACCAATAATTGCAATAATGTGAATGCAATAATAAATCAATGCATAATTTTCATACACATAAGAGATGATTCTTTTATGTGGAAACACCCTTTTAGGAGAAAACCATGATAAAATATTGCTTATATTTTCTTCAACAATTTTTGTGGGCACCAACCCACAAGAGACACCAATCCCCTATATATATTTATGGGCACCAACCCACAGGATACACCAATCCCCTATACAAGTTCATGGACACCAATCCATAGGACACAAAAATCCCCTTATACAAGTTCATGGACACCAATCCCCTATACAAGTTTTTGGGAACCAACCCATAGGAGACACCAATCACCTTCTACAAGTTAGTGGCCACCAATCCACAAGAGACACCAATATCCTCTACTCAAGTTTGTGGGAACCAATCCACAAATCTTGAAAGCACCACCTTCTGCTCACAAATCTAGTCCAAAATCCTCTCAAGTATTCTAAAGAATCTAAGCCAAAACGCTGCTCAAATTTACTCTTAAAACTACTTAATTATACTCTTAATACATTGATTAAATATTCTTCCAAATATGATCACAAGTAATGCTCTAATGTGCTCAACAATCTAATCTAAAACTCTACTTTTACACTTTAAATTCTTCCCTTTTCTTGAGTTTACTTTTTTCAAATCAAAATATGTTCTGCCCAAAAAATTTTTAACCTCCTTATAAATGTTGATATGTAATTATCTTGGGAATATTTCCTTCTTCTTGTAGATAGCTGAAATATACTTTCTTTTTAATTGGATGCTTGGGTGAAGATGTGCATTAATAATTTTGATCTATCCTTCCACTGTGTGACACTTTGACTTGTTTTAAAACAATCCTTCTATTTGTGTGAGACTATACTCTTTTACTTATTCCCACGTGTACTTCAAAACAACAAACTCTTTTCTAACTCTTTTCAATATTATTTATCTAATAATTCCTTATACCTCCCATTCATGGAATAAACTATTTGAAGCCACCAAAATCCACTAATGCATCCAAGTCAAAGCATTCACTAACATACCTTTGACACAATCTAATAGATTTCACAAGAAGTTACCATGCATGTTCATGCTTTTGCCTTTCACTCATGGCGGTTAACCAAAATATTCCAGTCATGCGACGAGTTTGATGGCGATCCCCACTTTGTGCCGCATCTTAATCCAGGATCGTCAATTTTCATTCGTCTCCCTAGTAGCCTATGTCAATACACCAAAAGTAGTTCCTTTTCGTAACCTCAAAACTTCTATTACACTTTTCAAACTTGTAGATACTAAAGTTGTTTAATAGTTTGGTTCACTTATCAATGCTTTTCTTCACAGTGCTTGTTTATAATTGAAACTAGTTCAACTTTATCTTGAATCAATTTCTACAATTTGATGTCACGTATGACTCCTTACTATTGCCAAAACTCAACTATGCTTACTTCTCCTTGTATCTTCTGCTCTCGTCTATCTCGAAGAAATTCAATTCTCTTTGTTGGGATAGGCACTATCAAGTATATCAAATATGCTAAATGAAATTTTCATTCATTGTTTTTGCTTCAGGTATCTGGCACTATTATATATCTCAAAAATGCTCAATGAAACTTTTATTAATTGTGTTTGCTTCAGATTTCTGACACTATCATGTATATCAAATATGCTCAAAACAAAATTATCTTACCTCCATAATTCGGTGCACTCCTCCTTTATACTATTTATTGAATGACATCATTTCAATGGATTACGTCTATCATATATTATTTAGCCAGCATGTCCTTTAGATTTATAATTCACTTTTTCTCCTCCTCACAATATTGTAATGATTTCTTTGATGACCAAACCTGTTGATAGCTTATCTCTCGAATGGTTTTCTTATAGTGCAATTGTCCTTTCGAGCCTTAAAATAATGATTTCTCCTTAATAGCTCAAAATCAATCTCGCATTCAATGTGAAACAAAAAGGGTAACCACAAAAATGTTGTTCCTATGCATACCTTCAAAACTGATTGTTGCTCACTTTCATATCTAGTTGTTGCTCACCTTCATATGCACCACCATTTATCAAATAGGTCTTTCATTCACCACACTGAAATATAGATTCATCTACTCCCTTGATCAAATTGAATGTTTGAGCAGAGGTTTGAGCAAAAGCTTGAGCAAAAGTTTAATCTTGATATGAATTTCAAACATATATTAATATGCAAACCTTTACCTTGCTTTTGGCACCCAAGGTCGGCCCACTAACTTTTCAATAATATTTAAAATTCACTTTATATTATAATATTTAAATCTAATATTTAAATATTATAATATTAAATATTAAACCTTCACTTGTCTTTATAATGTTTGCATTGAATAATTTGCCCAAACATGATATTGCCCAAACTCATGATATTACTTATAATTAAATCATCCTTCCAATTCTACCTTTGACATCAATGACAACTCAACATTTCTAACAATCTCCCCCTTTGTCATTGATGGCAACCCTGCAACAAAATTGTCCTTTATTTGTAACATGATCACAAACCCACTTACTAAAGTTCTCCCCCTTTGACATCAATGGTAAAGACTCCTTGGTATTGAAAGATAAGACACTTGAAAATACCCCCTTACTACCTACTCTTATTGAGATGTTCAATGATGATATGGGAGTGAAATTACTCCCAACTTACTATGCTCCTTTTCTTGTTCTATTTTATTTTTCCAAACTTTGGAGGTTATATCCTTTTGAACATTTTTATCATCCTCCTTCTTACTTGACTTTCGAAATTCAGGGAACACTGATCTACATAATTTAGCTTTATGTCCAAAATTATTACATTTGTAACAAATAATGTTGTAGTCCATGAGAGGTGCAAATAAATTGAAATTCCTCTTGGTGAAGCCAAAATTATTTTTAGCATGAACCTTGCAATGTACAGCTTTATGACCAAAATGGTTACATGAAAAATAATAACCTCAAAAAATATTGAAACCTATCTAATTGCCTTGGAGGATATGACCACATTGTTCTCTCATTGTTGTTTCTGTGATGGACCTTGTTCCTTGATGATGCTTTGTTTTCTTCCTTTTTGATGCTTCCACTTCTCAACACATCAACATAGATCTTAGGCTCTTATTTAATTGTTTTCTTTGATACCTTTGTTCATTTTGAGCTTGAATCCCCCTTTTGTTTCTTTTGACCTTCTCCAAAACCAAGTCCAATATTTATAACCGAAGATCTTTGTGCTTTGATAATATCATCCAATATTTTTGTGCTTTTCTCAAGCATAATATTTTTCTTTAGCTTATCATTAGATTCTTCCACTTCCTTCCTTAAATAAACAACTTCATGTTTCAGTTTTTCACATTCCAACTCTTTTGCCTTTAACTGCTTAGCCATACCTTCTTCAATTCACTTTACCTCTTCAACTTTAACTTTCAAGTCAATGAGTTCTTGTGACAACTTTACCTTTGTCATCTCATCCTCTTGTACTTGAGTCTTCAATCTTGAGTTCAACTTTCTAAGCCTTTTCAACTATTCAAGAGTAACAACAAGTTCCTCTTCTATGTCAACTATGGCTTCCTCTTCATTTTTTGGATCTCTTTTTTTCTTGGTTTTTTGTCAACAAGAGCATATTCTATTTCCTCTATAGAAAAAAATAGGATTTTCTTCTCTTTTACTATAATAGAGGCTTTCATCACCGTTGGAAGAACTACTTGCTTCCTCAACATAAAATCTCTTCTTGTGCCTTTAAAATATCTTCTTTTCATGCTTCCTTTGATTGTGCCTATTTTTCTTTTCATGATAAATTTTCTTTCTTTATTTTTATTGTATTCCTTTTCTTCTTCATTGCTACTACTTCCATATTTTTTCTAATTATATCCATAGTGACCAATGTTACCACAATTAAAATATTTCACAGTATGCATACCTTTGTGTTTTCTTGGACCCTTCTTATTTATTCTCACAAAGTTAGCTTCTTCTTCGATGCTTGATTCTTCACTTGAATATGGTTATTTATTATTTGTCTTATTTGAATATTTAAACATGATCTCCCATTTGGATGTTTGATATTTTTCGGTCCTCATCTCATAGATTGTAATAATTATGTGTAGCTCATCCATGCTTAAGGTTTTAATATCCTTCATTTCTTCAATCGCTAAGACCTTTGTATCAAACCTCATCGGAAGCGACCTTAATATTTTCAAAATAAAATTAGACTCTTCACTACTTTCTCCAAGTCCACAAATGGTTTTGATAACTTCATCAATGTGAAGTAGATATCTAAAAATATCTTCCTCATATTGCATCTTCAAGTCTTCAAACTTCCTCCTATGGGTTTGAATTTTTGCCATTTTAACCTTGTCATCTCCTTCATATGTTATTTGTAACTTGTACCATATTTCTTCTTCTAAAGTGTATTGCATGATTTTCACAAACTTCGTTTCACATAACCCACTTAATATTACATTTATTACCCTGACATTCTTTTCAAATGGTTTCTTACCATATCTATCCGTGGAAGGGGTATTAGGTGGTGTGAACCCATCCACAATGGATTTCCATAGATCATAGCCATGTGCCATCAAATAGGTTCACATCCTTACACTCTAGAAAGCATAGTTAGTCCCATAAAATAATGGAGCCCTATTTGATAAAAAACCTTCTTAGCAAGTCATGTGTGTTCTTGTAAGATCTTCCTTCAAGCTGTTATACTTTCATGAAGGAACCTACTATAATATCAATTGAAGAACATAGTCTTATACTGAGAGAGGAGGTGAACAATATAAGATAAAACATTTCCTTTTAAACCAATAACTACAATAATTTGAATGCAATAATAAATCAATGCACAATTTCCATACACATAAGAGACAATGCTTTTACTTGGAAACACCCTCTCAGGAGAAAAATACAACAAACTATTGCTTATATTTTCTTCAAAAAAATTTATGTGCATCAATCCATAGGAGACACCAATCCCCTATACAATTTCATGGGCACCAACCCACAGGAGACACCAATCCCCTATATTATTTCATGGATACCAATCCACAAAAGACACCAATCACTTTATAAAATTTTGTGGACACCAATCCACATAAGACACCAATCCCCTATACAAGTTCATGGGCACCAACCCAAAGGATACACCAATCTCCTTATGCAATTTTATGGGCACCAACCCACAGGAGACACCAATCCCCTCTACTCAAGTTCGTGGGCACCAACCCATGGCTCTTTAAGGCACCACCTTCTACTCATAAATATGGTCTAAAATCTACTCAAATATGCTCTTAAAATTTATCAAATGTACTCTTAATACACTACTCAAACCTACTCCCAAATCTGATCACAAGCATTGATCTAGTGTGCTCAACAATCTGATCCAAAACTTTGCTCTTACTCTTTAAATTTTTTTCTTTTCTTGAGTTTGCTTTCTTCAAATCAAAACGTATTCTACCTAAAAAAATTTTAATCTCCTTGTAAATGATGATTTGTAACTATCTTGGGCACCCTTCTTTCTTCTTGTAGATAGTTGAAATGTCCTTCCTTTTCAATTGGATGCTTGGGTGAATATGTGCAGTTATCATTTTGCTCTATCCTTGCACTATGTGATACCTTGAATTATTTTAAAATAATCATTCTATTTGTGTGATAATATACTCTTTTAATTATTCCCATGTGTACTTCAAAATAGCAAACTCTTTTCTAACTCTTTTAATTATTATTTATCTAATAATTCCTTATACCTGCCATTCATGAAATAAACTATTTGAAACCTCCAAAATCCACTAATGCATCCAAGTAAAAGCCTTCACTAACATACTTGTGACACAATCTAATATATTTCATAAGAATTTATCATGCATGTTCATGCTTCAACCTTTCACTCATGGTGGCTAACAAAAATATTCCAGTCATGCAACGAGTTTGATGGCGACCCCCACTCTATACCACATCTTAATCTATGATCATCAATTTATGTTCATCTCCCTGGTAGCCTATGTCAATACACAAAACGTAGTTCCTTTCTGTAACCTCAAACCTACTATTACATTTTTCAAACTTGTAGATATTGAAGTTTTTCAAGAGTTTGGTTTACTTATCAATGCTTGGATTCATCGTGCTTGTTTGTACTTGAAACTAGTTTGAATTTATCTTGAATCAATTACTGCAATTTGATGATGTGTTTGACTCCTTGTTGCTGCCAAAACTTAACTATGATTACTTCTCCTTGTATCTGCCACTCTCCTCTATCTCAAAGAAATTCAATTCTCTTTGTTGGGATAGACGTTGTCAAGTATATTTAAGATACTTAGTGAAACATTCATTCATAGTTTTATTTTTAGGTATTTGATGCTATCACATATCTCAAAAATGCTCAATGAAACTTTTTTTCATTGATTTTGCTTCATATATCTACCACTTTCATGTATATCAAATATGCTCAGAGAAAAATTTTCTTACCTCCATAATTTGGTGAGATCCTCCTTTCTACTATATCTTGAATGACATCCTTTAAATGGATTATGCCTATCAAATCTCCTTTAGCCAGCTTGTCCTTTATATTTATAATTCACTTGTTATCCTCCTCACGATATTGTAATGATTTATTTGATGACTCAAACCTGATGATAGCTTATCTCCCATATGGTTTTAATACAGTGCTTCCTACATATTAAACTACATGCAATCATCCTTTGGAGCCTTCAAATAATGATTTATCCTTAATAGCTCGAAATCGGTCTTGCATTTGATGTAAAACAAAAAGGGTAACCATAACAATATTGTTGTTGTATGTGCCTTCAAAATTGACTGCTGCTCACTTTCATATATGATACTTTCTCATCTTCATATGCACCATCATTGCTTGAATCGGTCTTCCATTTGCCATGTTGAAAGATAGCTTCGTTTGCTCCCTTGATCAAAGTGGATGTTCGAGTGGAATTTTGAGTAGATGTTTGAGCGAATGTTCAAGCGAAAGTTCAATCTTAAAATAAATTTGAAAAATATATTAATATGCAAATATTTACCTTACTTTTGGCACCCAAGGTCAGCCCACTAACTTTTCAATAATATAAAAATTCACTTTATATTATAATATTTAAATCTAATATTTAAATATTATAATATTAAATATTAAACCTTCATTTGTCTTTATAATGTTTGCATTGAATAAATTACCCAAACATGATATTTCCCAAACTCATGATATTAATTATAATTTCAACTTAACATTTCTAACAGTAGGCTTATGGAATAATATTGTTTAGGAAAATATTTAGGGCCACTCACAATTGAGGATTGGATAAGGGCCCTAGTGAATTAAATCCATAATGTTTTAATATATTGTAAGACAATGATCTAGGTCTTTTATCTTGTAGGACATTGAATCACCTAGACAATAGGGGATGGATCAAGATTAAGACTATGCATGGACCCTTGGATAGATTATGATGGTATGCATAGACATCTAAATAATGTAATTCAAATATTAAGAGCTAAAGGGATTAGAACTATTTCCCAAGCAACTAATCCAAAATTATCTACAAAGTGGAGATAGGGATGGAAGGATGTAGCAACGTTAGGTCTTGAAATATAGGAGGAACACCAATGAGAAGAATATGTGGGTGTAGGTCAATTTTTGACCACAATGAAGAGATGAGAGAAAGTGTAGGTAAAGAGGGCTATATTGCAGGCAAAGACGACTATATTGCTATATCTACTTTTGTAAACTCTTTCCTTAGTCATCGAACACATCTAGGTGTTTTCTATCACTGTAGATCACCTCTAGGTGCTTCCCCTCCACTACCAAGTACCTTTGGGCACCTACCTATTATTATCGATCATCCACAAGTATTTTTTACAACTGCTAAGCACCCATGAGTGTTTTACATAAGGGTTTTAAGGTCCTACTAGCATTCGTGAAATGCTAGGGTATCAGCGTGTTGATTCACTGCAAAAAATAGCACATATCTGAATATTAGAAGATATTAAATATGTAAGGTAAATTAATTGATTAATATTTCATTACATGCACTTTTTATTTCTATTCATTTTATTTAAAAAATATAGTTACAATTTTTATATTATAGAGGGTCTCACATTGTGGAGCCTTCACATGTGTTACTAATTTGTTTTTTATGTTATTATGTGCATATCTAAAGGTGCTACATAAGCATTGGATAGTTTTTTAATCTAGAGTGGATCGACATCATATAACTAGAAGCCCACTCACTTGTATTGGGAGCAAGGACACACCTGAAGACACCACCGGCCTTGTTTGCTAGGATTTCATAGAATCCTAGCCATTGTAAATATGTATAAAAAAGGATTCAAAGATCCTCATTGTAACAATGGAGTTTTTATAATCCCCCCATTAAAATAATATCAATCATTGTGCAATTTTGGGTTCTTTGTGTTCAATTTATTTTGTATTATTTGGTGTTGTTTTTTTGTATCTATAGTAAGCATGAGTGATAATACCTTCTTTTAGTGGATCCATTGTTGTATATGATGTGTTGCTTATAGGGTTATACTTTATGGAAGAAAATTATGTTTTTAAACACCTCAAATCTTGGATATGTGAGTTCTTCAGTGGCTCCTTCCTTTGATCATGAATCTATTGATCGTGTGAGCTCTTTGGTGGATCCTTCCTTTGGCTACAAATATTCTAGATAAAAATCCTTACTACCCCTTGTAAATAGTAATACTTTTTTTCTTCCAAGGAACAAAAGAGGTGCCTTTTGTAATAAGTAAATCTTACACCAAAATGAAGAATTTTTTTAATCCTTCTTGCTTCTTCTTCTTTGGATGATAGTCAATCCAATTTAATATTGTTTTGAATAAATATTCATGCACTTTGTGCTAAAAAATAAACCCTTATATTCTCCTTGAATCTTGATACTTCCAAGGTCTCGATTTAAGGCTTCCTTCAAGGACTTCAATGGTGGTTTTCTACTCCATATTTTTTCTTGTAATGGTTGATTCTTTTGGCCACAAAAATGCTGCATTTTTTTATATTTTTTGTGTTTTTTAACAACACAAAGTAATTGAGAGCAACTAGTTAAAAAATAGACTAGAATGGTGCTTAATAGATGCACTTTAAATGGTAATAATAATTTCACCTTATTGTTCTACTAATTTCTCAAAAATGCTCTTAAAAATTCCACTAGAACCTTTCAACCATAATCTAGAATAAGTTCTTGAAAATTTTACTACAAACACAATTGTAGGATCTAGTCTTCTTTTTCAAGATATAAGATAGGTAGTTGATTGTAGCTTCTAAAATATAATCAAATCCTAATCTACAAAAAAATCTTAAAAGGAATTTTTTTTGAAGACTCTAATTCAATTTTCAGCTTTGCAACTTCTAATATAATATAAGGTGCTTTAACAAATTTGATAAGTAATCCAATTAATGAATTTACTTGAACCAATAGTTGCTTACCTTTTTTGATAGCTTTTGTAAAGGATATAGATCAAACTTGTTGCTTTAGATTTTTGCAACTTTTGTTAGCTTTTCCAAAAATATTCTCCTTCACCAAAAAGAGATCTCGAACTTTCTTTCATGAGACTGGGTTTGGTGGTTTGTTCTTCTCTAGTAAAATTCTCCTTTCTATTGTCGATTTGGAGGAATATTTATGACTTCTTGAAATATTATCTTCAAATCTCTTGGCTTTGACAAGATTCTTCTATCTTCAAGTCTTCTTTTCAAATTCTAACTTCAAGTAGGATCTTCTTCTAGAGACTGTAAATATCTTGAGGTCCTATATATTCTTTGGAACTCCTTGCAATTTATTCTTCTCCTAATTGGGCTTCTTGTTGTATGGTGAAAATTGTACCAAATATTTCCTTTATCATAATGTTTCTCCTTGATGGAGAATTTCTCCAATGAGTTTTTCTAGGAATTATTTTGATGATCTTGTTTCAACAAGGCACTCCAAGCTTTCTTTCTTGAGACCTCTCCCAGGTATTTGATTCTGTAGCTACTTTGGTCTTTGTAGCACAGGGGTGTAGTATTGCAAGATTATACTATCAAATTAGAAAGGAAAATAAATACTATTGAAGATGTGTGTGAATTAAAGGAAAATAAAAGCATCAAATTTGACAAAGTTGAAGGACCTGTCAGAAAATCAGCCCACCTATAGGACCAGTTTGTAAAAGGTAAATATAATGTGATATAAATCAAGGTTAATGATGAAGACATGGAGGATGAAGTCAAACACCTAAAGGAATTCATCATATCTACAACAACAAGCATGATGAATGCTATGGTGAACTCCATTATTGACCTCAGAGAGGCCCTCCACATGCTCTTCTTTGGTAAGCAGATAGGGTAGGATACCAAATCATGTTAAGTAGATGAGGATATGATTTCAGTCAAGGAGGATCCCAAGTATAAATTAAAGGATGAGGACAAGGATGAGGAAGCCACTGAGGACTGAATTCCTTGATACTTTCTATTTTTTTTAACATCTACCCTACATGGAGCTTGTTCATATGTTTTATGGTCTATTTTACTTAGGAAATATCCCTTTCTTATTTCTTCTTTATTTTTGAGTGGAGTTGCATCCTAGGTTAGACTTCCTAATTTTCTAGGTGTGGGGTTGCATCCCCTGTTGGTTTTCAAGTTTTATTGCAGTAGTCTATGTTGTTTTTGTACAAATATTTTGGGATCCTTAAAACCTAGTTCTTAATGAAATCCTTTTAATTTACCAAAAAAACTAAGGAGAAAAAAATTTGATTTTGGTTTTCACAAAATCAACTCAAAATTGAACTACAATTTACAAAAGCACTATATTAATCATATATCCTATCCAAAACATCCTAGTGAGTCATAAGGCATTCTACAGAACTTGGTAATATGAGCATCCATTAAAAATTATCAAGTTTTAAATTCATTGTATAGATGCATGCTTCCTACAAAACCTAAAATCTTATTAGGTTTGTGAGCTCTTATAGTTATGGAGACATAAGGAAGCCCACAAAACCTAAAAATTAACAAAATATTTTATCAAATCAAAGCTTTCTAAATGTTAAACTAAGGGAGTCATAAGGATGTCTACTTCAAATAAATCATCAAGCATTAACAAAAATTCCTTCAGAAGAGAAAACTCCAGTGCTATAAAAATTGGGATCATGAATTTACTCATGAAATGAGAAGAAAGAGTAGACCTACCTTCAAAAATATTTAATAGTGAATATTTAGATGATAATTTTGACTCTATGGAATGCTATTTTCAAGCACATATTACCAATGAGAAAAATGATATTTCACTTCCTCTATATTTTATGAGCATATTATACATGACATTTCTCACACATAAACATTACAAATATGATAATTTAGAACACAAGATATTGTTAGAACTACTCAAAAGGAAGATAAAATTAAGTGAATCATATCTTGAAGAGATTTTTTAATCTTCATGCAATATTGATACTACAAGTTCTACTAATTCAAAATATTATCATGATGCTATAAGTGGTTGTTCAAAAGCTTTTGTACATAATAAAAATAGGGAAGGAGAAACATCTTAGTAGGAACCAAGTTGCAATATAACGACCTTTGAAAGCATAGTGACTAGATTCAACGGCAAAGCTAAATAATAATAATAAGAAGATGAATCCAATGGAACAATAATACAATGAAAGATCAAATTAAAGAGGAATCTATAGCATCATATTACTTTGCATCAACTGAAGAAACAAACTACTAGCTAAATTTGATCACAAAACAATGAAGGAGAATACAAGTTTCATTATCCAATGGAAGAAGATCCATATTGAAGACTAAAGTCTTCACAAAATAATGTAATACAGGGGGTGTTAGAGTTAGAGTCTATTACATCATTTAGATCATGTAAAGGTACCTTCCTAGGTACATACTTAGGACATTAGATTACTTTAGGGGGAAGTTATCTAGTTACTTTATGCAATATAATAAATGCACAAGTGTCAATGTGCAAGTTGTAAATGTGCAAGATGTCCCTTGTACAGGTAGGTGGAGTGTTGACCAAGGAATATATCTTCCATTATAAAAGGGACTCATTGTAAGATATTGACAAGACAGTAGGTAGTAGTAGTATTACTATATAACTCCATTAGTGATGGAGTACAATGTATTGGAAATATGAGCAAGTTTTGTTGTCATTGATGTCAAGAGTTGTCAAGAGTTTGTTGTTTCAGTTTAGTCATCATTAAGGTCATCAGGAGGTTTTTCCAAAAGGTAAGGAAAGGTTTAAAGGAATAGGATATAATATTTATTTTTAATATTATATGCCTAAAGTGGCCTAAAAGGTTGAAGACCCAAGGAAGGAGAAGCAGTTTTAAAAGGAAGTCCCAAGGAGGGCGAAGTAGATTTAAAAGGCAATAATGATATTATAATATTTAATATTATAATATTCCATATTATAGGTTGAGGTGAAGAGAACAGGTCCAAGGAGTAATAAAAATAATTTATTCCTCGAAAGACCCATTGAGCAGGTTGCAAAATATTTAATTTAATTTATTTAAATTTAAATATTTTAACCTAAAGGTTAAAATTTAAATTTAAATAAATATTGGGTACCAAAGTTAAAGGTCATAAAATAATTTATTAAATCGAATTTTTAAATTCGAAATAAATCATCGACATCGAAAGTGCATAAGCCAAAGCATATATAAAGGGGTAAAAGTTTTAATTAAAAGACATCCATGCATATTCATGTATCCAAAGGTAAATAAAAATGTGCGCTACTTTGTTGTGAGATAGAAGAAAATTCACGTGATTAAAACCTTTGGAGGGCAAGCGACGGTTTAAGTGCATGAGGTGCAACCCAAGCATAACCAAAATGTTGGTTAGCGTAGTTGGTAACTAAGGTAGAGTTAAGGCATTCACGTGGCAAGAGGTTGAGGTTTTGAATCCCCGCACAGTCAGTTTTTGAGGAGGTCTGTTGTGTTTTTTTGATCGCCAAATTTTTTGGAAGTAACATAGGGAAGCGCCTGTGGTTTTAGACTTGTGTGGGCATGTGGCCCAATGGTTGCTAGAGCGCAACGATAGCAATGAGGTCATGGGTTCAAGGTGCAAGGTGTGTGCTACCATTTTGCACGTGGGCAAGGTGTATAAGGTATGCACTAAAGTTTTTATTTAAATTTATTAATAGCACCAAGGTTGGGGAGCGCATTGAGGTCACGTAAGTTTATATAGTGCCTTGGGAAGTAGGGAGTCATAAGGTGTTTAATAGTTTATATTATTTTGTGCTTTGAGAAATTAAATAAAGGTTGGAGTAATAAGGTTTAATTAAGGGATTAATTTTTGAATATTATTTTGAGAGATTATAAAGGAACTTGGTCTTCTATACATTGATTGATTTGGAGTTGATAAAGAAAATTGACTTTTATGTGTTGAGAAATATTTTGATAAGTTTGGAGATAATAAGGTGTATTTGAGTCTTGCTAATTTTTGTAATGGTGAATTAATTTTGAGGGGATTAATTGAGTGAAAATTTTGAGAAGGATTTTTGCTATCTAACCTTTGAGATTGGCAAAAGAGATTGATTGTGATTGAGATAGGTTTTGAGATCAAATCTTCATCAAAACAAAAGGTATGGGCACATCTTTCTTGTGAGTGAAATATTGTTGGGTTGGATGTTGTGAAATGCAAAGTTGGAGTGAAAAGGTTTGTTTGATAAGCATTGTTGAGTGAGTTTTCATATACATGATTGGTGAATGTTTGTGAGAACAATTGAGTGTGAAATTGAGAACTATCTTGAACTAGGGTTTGTGAAAGAACATGAGTATCATTGTTATGTGAGATTGTTTGATAAGCATTGTTGGAAATATTTGAGTAAGCTTTCATGTGCATGATTAGGGTTTGTGAAAAGATCATGAGTATCATTGTTATGTGAATTTAGAATCATCTTGAGTCAAAGTTTGAGTTCCATAGTGAGAGTTGTTGGAAGCATTGTGAAACACTTGTTTAGGGTTTGTAAGCAAGTTGTGTTTCATTGAGTGATTGGTTGAGCAAAGTTGATTGAGCATTATTGATTAAAAATATTGGAGTGATAGTTCAAGTTCTGTGAAACAAATTGTTCTTTATTCTAAACTGATTTGAAAGAGAGTTTGAAAGTGATTGAGTGTTTTGTGAGTGTGAAACATATTGAGTCTCTAACCATTCTCTATATGTTTCTATAAGTCAAACAAGATTCTGAGTGAAACTTGTTTGTGTGATTGAAGAGGTTTTCTGTGAGAGATTGAGTTGAGTTTTTATATGTAAGTTTTGCAATTGATTTGAATAAGCTTTGGTGAAAGCTTGTGAGCAGATTTGAGTAAGTCCTAGAGGGGACTTAAGGACAAAATTGAGTAAGCTTTTGTGAAAGCTTAAGGATAGAATTGAGTAAGATTTTGTGAAAGCTTAAGGACAGATTTGTGTGAGCTTTTGTGGAAGCTTACAATCAGATTGGATAAGTCTTGGTGAAGACTTGTTGAGAAGATTTGAGGGAAGTCTTGGTGAAGACTTGTGGATAGATTAGTGTGAGATTTTATGGAAGCTTACAATGTAGATTTAGAACAAGTCTTGGTGAAGACTTGTTGAGTAGTTTGGACAAGTTCTAGGGAGGACTTGTTGAGCATATTTGAGGTAAGTCTTTGAGAAGACTTGAGAGTAGTTTGATTGATTGATTTGTTCAAGCTTTGTGTTAAGGCTTGGGGAAAATCTAGCAGAGCAGATTTGTGCTAGACCGAAGGATAGTGTTTAGTGTAGATTTGAGATAGATATTTGTGCTAGACCGAAGGACAGTGTTTAGTGCAGATTTGAGATAGATATTGAGTATATTTGTGCTAGACTGAAGGACAGTGTTTAGTACATATTTGAGATAGATATTGAGCAGATTTGTGCTAGACTAAAGGACTATATTTAGTGCAGATTTGAGATAGAGTTGAGAGCAAGCTTTGGAGGTGATAGAGCAGAGGATAGTAGTCTCCAATGGATAGAGTTCCATAAGCTAGGGTAGTGAGGATAGGTCTTCTGAGTGAGGACAGAGGTCTTCAATGGAGAGAGATCCACAAGCCAATGCAGTGGAGGTAGTAGTCTTCTAGAGGATCACCAACCAGAGCAAAGGAGAAGGAGTTCTCCTGTGGATAGATATCCATAAACTTGATTAGGGGATTGGTGTCTCCTTTGGAAAGAGGTCCATAAACATTGTAATAGGGAAGGATTCCCAAGATATTTGTTGAGAAAATTATAGTGAAATATTTTCTCCATGGAGTAGCCCACATTGGGTGAACCATGTTAAATTGGTGTCTCTATTGTGTGTGGTGATTTATGCATTGCTTTGATTATTGTTGTTGATATTGCCATTGATATATTGCATAATATTGTTTGGGAAAGAAAAGTAAAAAGTGGTCTTATATTGTTCACCCCCTCTCAGTATAAGCTTGTGTTCTTCAATTGGTATTAGAGTGGGTTCCTTCAGAAGAGTTTAACAGCTTGAAGGAAAAACTCATAGGAACACAGATGGATTCTCAGAATGGATCTTCAGGGAATACAACACCATTTTTCGATGGGAACAATTATGCACTTTGGAGTGTGAGAATGAAGATTCACCTAATGGCACTAGGGAATGAAATATGGCAAGTAGTTGAGGATGGATACATACCACCAACTACTCCACCTATAGATAAATATGGTAAGCTCCTACAACTAAATAATTCAAAGGCAATGAATGGAATTTTAAAAGGTTTGCATGAAATAAATTTTATAAAAGTTATGCATTGCACATCAACAAAAGAGATTTGGGATAAGCTGAAAGGTATATATGAGGGAGACAAAAAGGTCAAGATGGCAAAATTGCTAAATCACAAGAAAACATTTGAAGACCTAAAGATGAAGGATGAGGAAAATATTGTTGCATACCTACTTCATGTGGATGAGGTTGTTAACTCCATGCAAGGACTTGGGTTTAGAGTTGAAGAAACAGATGTTTGTCACAAGATTTTAAGGTCACTTCCTAAGAGGTATAGTGAAAATATTTTAGCCATAGAAGAGTCAAAATATATTGAATTTTTGACAAGGGATGAATTACATGGAATTCTCATAGCCTTTGAGATGAGAATAAAAGAGGAACCTATTCCCCAGAAAGAAGCAGCCTTCAAAGTTACAAATAATTCAAAGGGTAAGAAGTTAGATTCAAGTAATGAGGTATCCAGTGATGAAGAAGTAAATTATGGTAGAAGGAACAAGGACTCAAGAAAGTATAAAGGTACAAAAATAGTTAAGTGTTTTAAATGTGGAAAATATGGTCACTATGCAACTGATTGTCCAGAAGCTGGAAATAGCAGTGGTGATGAGAAACAAGATCATAAGAATAGGGAAATAGGAAAACATAGGTATCAAAAGAAAAGTAGGGATGGTCAAAGCAAGCAAGGAAAGAAGTTCTTCCAAAGGTATAAGAAGATTTTTTATGCAAACAAGGTAGGTAAGAGTTCAAGTGATAGTGATGGAAGGTCTTCAGATAATGAAGAAGAAGAAATTCTATTTTTGGTAGAAGAAAAGGATGATGTTAGAAAAAGGGCACCAATAATTCTCAAGTGTTTTAGATGTGGTAACTTTGGTCATCTTGAAGATAGTTGTACAAGGAATGGATTCAGTTTCAGTGAAGATGAATATGAAGATGCTCTTGAAGGACCAGAAGAAGAAATTCTACTTATGGCAATAGAAGAAGAAGGAAGTGCTTCTAGTGGAAAAGAGTCATAAAAGAATGAAGATGATCTTGAAGACAAAATAGTAGAGGAAGGAGAAGTTGATCTTGAGGGTGAGCTTATCTCTGCCCTTGATGCATTAAGGAAGGTAAGAAAGTAGAACTCAAAACTCAAGCTTCAATTTCAAGAATGTGATGAAGAGAAAGGAAAGCTTATAGAAGATCTAACCAACTCAATAGCTAAGACAAGGAGATTTAAAGAGAAGCTAGAGGCAAAGGTATTGGAATGTGAAAGGTTAGAGCATGAGGTAGCTTCACTAAGAAAGGAAGTAAAAGAGTCTAAAGACAAGCTACACAGGTTTGGGAGAAGCTCAAAGAACTTGGATAAGATTATCAAGGTACAAAGATCTTCATCAAACAAGACAGGTCTTGGTTTTGAACAAGTACAAAGAGAACAAGGAGAGGAGTCAATCTCAAGCTCCAAGGAAGAATAAGCTTTAGAAGAAGAGAGTGTAAGAGAGAGTGAGACTTCTAAGGAAGATTTGGATAATAGAAAGTTCAACAAGGAAAGGAACAATGCACAAATGAGGAACAGATGGAACAAGAAACAACAGAGGGTAGAAGAGACTAAGAGACCAATGGGGTCAAGGCAAGGTTTCTTCAATGGGCATTGCTTCTCATGTCACTAGGTTTGGGCACAAGGCTATGTAGTGTAGGACACATGAAATACAGGAATATGGTTTCACCAATAGAAATTTTAGAAGTGGGCATCTCTTTCAAGGGTATTATCACTCTTGTAATCAATTTGGTCATAAGGCAGTTAATTGCAGGGTTCATGATAGGAATGGATATGGCTTCACCAGGAGGAACTACAAGACATTTGCACCTTCAAGGAATCACAATATTAAGTGTTATAAGTGCAATAATGTTGGGCATATAGCCAAGTGGTGTAGAGCAAAACTTCCAGAGACAAGTAGGAACAAGAACAGTCAGAGGAATCAGAAGGATCAGTTGAGGAAGAAGGTGGACAAAGGTAAATATCAGTGTATGTTGGGAGTAGAGATACTTGATGAGGCCTGGAAATGCCTCCATCATAGCATGTTTTGAACAACTAAAACTTGCCTAAAACTCTATGATTTACTTTATATACTAGTTAAGTTGATCTAATATGTTGTGTATTAATTGTTTGCATGATTGATGTGTTTGGAATATTATATGCTGATTTTTATAGTTTTTGTGTAGTTTTATGTCACTTTGCCATGACCTGTTACATAAGGGATATGCTTAGGCTGATAGCAACACTTTACTATTCTTATTTTGATGTTTCTCAAGCATTAATTTCTTTGAATTTAGCAAATAGTGCAAAGAACTATTACTATGCAGCAGAAACTGGTTTTCCTGTGTAAATTCCAGCCAACTACCAATGAATGGCAAGGCATGGAATTCACACATGAAGAGGAATGAAGGCTATTGCAATATGATCCTGAGGACTAATCCACCTGAGAAATGCAGCTGAAATCAATTGAAGAGTACATAGTTGGTCATTTCGAAGATCTTCGGATTGAGAAATACAGTCTCTTCGGATTGAGCGAATATCTTCGGATTGAGCCACTTAGCTCCGGATTGAGAACATAAAGCACTTTTTGACCTGTTGACTGATTTTTGATGGTGGAAAAAGGGAAAGAAGGCTGAGGAGGTTAAAGGAAAATATCTCCCATCTAAATTTGTCATCCTTGCCATCCAAAGCCACAATTTATGGAAAAGATCCTCTTCTAGGATAAACCCAGGGAATACTACAGAATAACAAGAATTGATTTGCAGAGTATATTTTTTGTTGTAATTAGATTTTAGGCATCTATAAAAGATAGCTCCCATCCAGGTTGAGCTAATAATAATAATAGTAGAAATAGTAGTAGAGAAAATATAGATAGAGAATAAGTGAGAAAACTAAGACTGTTATAGTTCTAGTAACAGGTTTTAGCAACAGATTTGTAATCATGTTCTGAATCAATAAAGTACAAGTTTTTCTATTCATTCTATTATGTTTGAGTGTGAGTAAGATTTAGAGAGAGAGGAACTCATACCTTCTTCTAGAAAAGGAGGTTGGCCACTTCTAGACCTAGGAGGAGGACTAACAGACAGGTTTTGTTCTGATTTTGCTACAACAGAATAAGTTGTGAAACTTGTCAATTTCATTCTTTTGTAGTAGTTAACATCCATTTCAGTCCTAATAATTTATTTTCTATTCAAGATACTTTTGTGATGTGATTAGCAGTAGATCTGATTAGTCTTTTTGCTTTCCAACAACTTTCCAATTTACTGCAATTTCCATTTCCAACAATTTATAGTTTTTTGCAATTTTCCTGCATTATTGTTTTTGTTGTCAACCCCTGCACAGAAGATTGACAACCTTCTGTTACAGAGTATTGACAGGACTTAATTTTAGTTTTCATTATTGCAAGAGTAAATAGACTTTCATTTTGCAACTGTAATTAGGTTTCCAATTCTACAACTGTAACTAGGGTTTTAATTCTGCAATTTAATCAGATTTCATTCTTGCAACTGTAACTAAGGTTTCATTTATGTAATCAACAATTAGTTTTCATTCTTGCAATTATATTAAAGTTCAATTTATGCAATTTAGAGGTAGAAGAGACCTAAAAACCCCCACACAATCAGTTCCACCAATAAGACTTGTTGCTCCCAATTGACCTTAAATTATAGCCCTGTTCACTCCTTTCATAGATAGCCTTGTACACTACCCTGGATTGACAAATTCATTGAGAATTAATGATGTGCTTAATGACAGTGCATCATTTTGGCATCATTGTTAGGGAGAGTGTTGTTAGAAGGTGTCAACAGTTCAATAGTTATTAATTAGACTGAGTTGTGAAAATTTAGGGTAAAATCTGAATATAATAGTTGGTTAAGTAACAATTATTGACTTATAATTTATGTCATTAAGGAGTAGGCATGAATGAGTAGGCCTAGGGATGAAGAAGGTAAAATTATCCAAAGATATCCCTGGATTATTCCATTAAGAAGATCTTCATGCCTAAGGGGTGAATCACCTGTGTTTGAACTACCAGAAAAACTAAAACAAAAACCACCAGCTTCATCATCATCAGAATCTCCTGAGCAAGAAAAATTACCAGACTCATTATCAACAGAAGGTTTTGGACCTCTTGAGAAAGAAATTTGGATAGGTTTAACTATTTTTGAAGAACAAGAAATTATGGCAGAAAGAGGCAATCTAGATGGGGATGACCAGCATGGTCGTGTCCATAATGAAAATGATCAAGATGATCAAGATGTGCTCCAACCTCCTAGAACATTTGAATATCCTATTCTTTTGAATCCCACACAGAACTCTCCCATGAAAACAATCTCACCTTCAGTGCTTCCAACCTTTCGGGGTGTTGCATCTGAAGATCCTGATCAGTTCCTGTTTGAGTTCAAAGTAGTGTGTCAAACCTATGACTATATAAATGATAATCAAAAACTCAAGGTTTTTCCTTCAACACTCAAGGACTCAACATTACGTTGGTTCATGAGCTTACAACCAGATTCCATCCAAACCTGGGATCAAATGGAGACTGTGTTTTTAGACAAGTATCAAGAGTATTGTCGAGTAAGGAACAGGAAAGATGAGTTGTTCAGAATTAAACAAGAAGATGATGAAACATTAGAAGATTACCTTGATAGATTTGTGTTTGTTCAAAGAAGGTGTGGACTAGGAGAACCAGAATTGTGCAAAACCATTTTTCTAAGAGGATTACAAGATGAATCCAGAGAGGTATTAGATTTGATGGGAAATGGGGATGTAAGTACTCATAATATGGATGAGATTGTGGATATTTGTAGAAATTACTCTCGCACTAGGCAGAAAAGAAAGAAAAAGAGTACAAATGGCACTGATGTGAAGGACCTAATAGAGGAACTTGCAAATTTTAAGACTGATATCCTGGTACAATTAAACACAACTCTAGGAGAAATGTCTGCTAAAGCAAAAACCATAGAACCTTTAGCAATTTATTGCCCAAGATGCAGGAATAAACATGCCTTACAGGAATGTCCTCTAAACAAAACATCCATTTCAGCCATTTGTAGTATTTGCTCAAAAGGACATTTGACTGACAAATGTCATCTGCTACCACAACTAAAAACTGTCCTAGAAACTCAAATAGAAGAACTCAATTATGTGGGACCAAGACAAGGGGGAAACTTTCAACAGTATCAAAATACCCCTCATTTTCCTACAAATTGGGGAAACAACCATGGAAACATGTCTTGGGGACAGTCAGAACCACCCCAACGTCCTTGGAATTATTCTCAATGGACAAATTCTCAAGAATGGCCACAGACAGGTTGGAATAATCCATCCTAGAATCAAAACTAGAATAACCCATCATGGAATCAAAATAACCCACCATGGACTCAAAATCAAAGTAATCCATCTTGGATGCAAAATCAACAGTAGTGGGGTCAACAATACCAGTCCTATCCAAGGCAACAAAGAAATCAAGGTCAAACTCAGAATTTGTTGCCTGCACCAAATCAAAATTTTCAAGGAAAACCAAATCAACAAATGCAACAGGTGAAACAACCTCAATTACCAGCTCAACCTATAATAAATCCAAATAACATAAGGCAGGCAACTCCTGCCTATATGGCTGATTCTGAAGGAAATTCAGATATGCAAATTTTGGATTGTAGCAACATACAACTACGTTCAGGGAAAGTTTTACCTGAACCTGTTATAATTGAAGTGAAAGAAGATGAAATTCAAGAACCTATTGAACCAAGCAAAGTCAAACCAACAACGGAAGAAGAAGAAGAAAAAATAGAACCACAGGCAGAATAGTTACCTTCATCAGGGATAATTCCATACCCTGAGAGACTTAACACTACAACAAAAAATTTTGAATCAGAGTTAGTGAAAGAACTCAAAAAATTAACCATATCACTGCCCTTATTGCAAGCCATTAAGGATATACCTATGATTAAAAGAACTATCCGAGATTTGTGCAACAGAAGAGCAGGAAGAAAAAAGAAAGCATTTCCTAAAACTGTTCATGTTGAAGGAAAGATAGCTGATCTCTTGTCAGGAAAACTAGTACCTCCAAAGTATAGTGACCCAGGAAGTCCAGTTATCATAGTGATCATAAGCTCAGTACCAATATCAAATGTCTTAGTTGATCTAGGAGCTGCAATAAATATCATGACCAAGGATACAATGGAACAATTATAGCTCAAACATCTCAGCCCCACATTCATAGTTTTAGAAATGGCTGATAGGTCAGTTGCAAAACCTGAAGGTATCATTGAAGATGTCCCTATAGAAGTTTCTTCTTGGGAATACCCTATAGATTTTTTGGTTTTACAGCCAAGAAACTCAGCACATGGCTATCCCATTATCCTAGGAAGACCTTGGCTTGCAACTGCAGCAGCCTTTATAGACTACAGATCTAGAAAAATGACAATTTCAAATGGTATTGACCTAAAACAGATTTCTCTATATCCTCCTGCAAGACCTTTAAGCAATTTCATAGGTCAGTTATGGTTTCCTGACTCAGATGAAGAACCAGAAGAGGTTATTTCCACACTAGCCACCTTGGTAGTAAGGGAACACACAGAAGACCTCCATGACACAGAAATTTTAGAAAATGAAATAGTCCTAATGAATGTTCTGCATGAACAAGGGTTAGAAGAGGAAGCAACCAATATCAATCAATTGCTAGTGAGAGAAGAAGGTCAAAGTTCTGAAGAAAGGCCATCTATACCATCACAGGAAACATCTGTTTCACTACCACATGGGTGGCACCATCACTTGATCTTCCCTTCTCATTGTTCCATACAGGATATGCTTCCATCAGAAATCAATGAGACAGAAACTTCTTATGTCCTCCCATCTCATCATTGTCCTCTTAATTCCCTAGTCAACAATTGTGAAGAAGTAAATTCAGTCCTTCCAAATACAAAACAAATAGAAGTCCAACCAGGCAAATTTTTGAACATAAATAGCCAGCTTACTAGGGAAGAGGAAGAAAAATTGATAGTTATTTTGTAGAAGCATATCCATGCTTTTGCTTGGGATTACAAAGATATGTCAGGGATTCACCCTGATGTATGTACTCATAGAATTTATACTGAAGATGTCAAGCCTGTAAGACAGCCTCAGAGAAGACTCGAATCCTGCCTTGAGGGATATTGTGAAAGAAGAAATTGAAAAACTTCTGGAAGTAGGATTCATTTACCCAATTTTTGATAGTCGGTGGGTCTCTCCATTGGTTATAGTGCCTAAGAAAAATGGAAAAATGAGAGTATGTATAGACTATAGAGAACTGAACAAAGTGACATACAAAGATCATTTTCCATTGCCATTCATAGATCAGGTGTTAGATACTCTTGCTGGAAAGAAATATTTTTGTTTTCTTGATGGATTTAGTGGATATAATCAAATTCAAGTTGCACCTGAAGATCAAGAGAAAACAACCTTTACCTGTCCATGGGGAACATTTGCCTATAGGGTCTTACCTTTTGGTTTGTGTAATGCCCCAACAACATTTCAGCGAGCAGTGTTAGCCATATTTTCTGATCTGACTACCAACAGTGTTGAAATATACATGGATGATTTCATAGTCTGTGGACAGACTTTTGACTTTACATTGGAACACCTTGATAAAGTTTTAACTCGCTATGAAACCTACCAGTTATCCTTAAATCCAGACAAATGTTTTATGATGATGGAGGAAGGAATAGTTCTTGGTCATCACATCTCTCCTCAAGGGATCCAGGTTGATCCAAAGAAGGTGGAAATTATCAAGAACCTTCTCCCTCCTAAAACTCAGATTGATGTCAGAAGCTTCCTAGGACACATTGGTTTTTACCATAGGTTTATTCCTAGCTTTAGCACAATAGGCCATCCCATGTTTGCCCTATTGACTAAAGATTCTGAATTCTCCTGGACTACAAAGTGTCAGGAATAATTTGAAGCTCTGAAAGAAAAATTAGTAACTCCACCTGTGTTAAGAGGACCTAACTGGACATTACCATTCCACATACAGACTGATGCTTCCAATACTGCAATTGGAGCAGCATTGGGACAAATCGACAATGGTGAACACTATGCTATCTACTACATTAGCAAGAACTTGACAGGAGCTGAAAAAAATTATACCACAACTGAGAAAGAATTCTTGGCAATAATCTATGCCATCAATAAATTTAGGCATTACATCACAGGTTATCAAATATTCATTCACACAGATCACACAACCATTAAATATTTGATGAATAAGCCTATGGTGAGTGCAAGGATTATCCGTTGGTTACTGTTGTTGTAGGAATTTGATATCACAATAATCAATAAACCAGGAAAAGCTAATGTTGTAGCAGATTTTTTGTCCAGGTTGTAGAACACAGAGGAAGGGGAATTAGTGGAGGACACTTTTCTTGATGAAAAATTATTTGCTATATCTGTCCAATCACCTTGGTTTGCAGATATAGCCAACTATTTGGTCACAGGGAAAGTTCCCCCACATTTTACTTCCAAACAAAGAAAACAATTGATCAAACAGAGCTCTTCTTTTGAATGGATTCAAGGTATGCTTTTCAAGAGTAGTCCTGACCATGTGTTACGTAGGTGCATCCGAAAGGATGAGGTATATGATATCCTTAGGGCTTGTCATGATGAACCCTCCGATGGACACTATTCTGTAAAAAGCACAATTAGGAAAATTTTAGGAACAAGATATTATTGGCCATCTCTTCACAAGGATGTGAAAAAGTACATCAGGCATTGTGATGCATGCCAAAGAATGGGGAAACCCACTCACACAAATGAAATGCCACTACAGCCTCAAGTGGTTTTAGAACCATTTGAGAGGTGGGGGCTTGATTTTGTGGGACCTATTGATCCACCTTCTCAAGGAAAGGTGCATATTATGGTATGCACTGATTACCTGACAAAGTGGGTAGAGGTGCGTGCTTTCAAACATGCTCATGAAGAGAAGGTCACTGATTTCTTGTATAACCAAATTTTTAGAGATTTGGAGCTCCACGGTCTATCACCACGAACCAAGGACCCCAATTTGCATCTAAAGTTATTGAGGCTTTTACAGAGTTGTATGAAATCAAACATAGGAAATCATCACCTACCCCCCACAAGAAAAGGCCAGGGGGGGAAAAAAAAGGGGGAGGGGAATGAAACATAGTAGTTGTTCATAGGAGAAACTGGCTAGATAAATTACCTAAAGCAGTTTGGGCTTACAATACTACTTGGAAATCCACTACTGGATTCACACCTTATGAACTAGTTTTTGGTAAAAAGCCCCTCCTACCTATTGAATTTGAGCTACTAACATTACGCACAACATTGGAAATTGGAATTGAATTGTCACAAGCATAGGCGGATAGGATTCTATAACTGAATGCATTGGATGAACTTCGATTGGATGCTCTACACCAAACTGAAGTAATTCAGGAGTAGAGGAAGTTGTGGCATGATGGCCACCTACAATAGAGAAAATTTTAGCAAGGAGATTGGGCTTTGTTATTTGATTCTCGCTATGTGGACTTCCCTGGAAAACTAAGGACTAGATGGCTTGGACCGTACCAGATTGAAGAAGTATTTGACAATGGAGCAGCTCGCCTCTCTCCCATTGATGATTCACGGAGAAAGTTGGTAGTGAATGGACATCGCCTTCGAGTGTACCATACACCTCTGACTAAGGAGGAGTTCTTGCAACAACTTGATAGCTTGGATGCACAACAGGTAGAAGAGATTCCCTCTTCCACCACAATTGCCATAGATTGAGCATAATCATGGATTTCAAGAAAATAGAAAAATACAAAAAAAATCAGAAAACAAAAAGATGAATAAATTTTGGTTGTGAATTCCTTCATGGGCATAATCAGAATAAAAAAAAAAAAAAAAAGAGAGAAAATGAGAGGTAAAAAAAAAAAAAAAAAAGAGAAAAATGAATAACTCAGCAGTGAAAACCTTTTTCTAAGGCACTACTGAGTTGGTATGCATGAAAACCAGTTTTCTGGCATGCATAACCTTGAAAACTTTTGAGTCACCATTGTACAAATTCACCAACTACATTTATTTTTGAAGTATTGTAGTAAGCCTCAGTAGAGCATCAACAAAAGCAGTCATCTTTCAAAAACTTGCATTAACTTGTTTTAACCAGGTATATGTTTCTTGCACTTTTCTCATTGTAAATATTTGATATATAGTATATGACAATTAACCATTAGTATAAAAGTGTTCATAAGAGTTGGCATAAGCAAAACATGTTTTAAAAGAAGAATGTTGGTTTTTGTTGTATCTTTGGAATGACTGTTGCATTGTATCTACGGAATGACTATTGCATTGTATCTTCGGAATGAAGCTTTGTCTTTGGATTAAAAATTGTCTTCGAAATGACAAGTCCAACCTTGTCTTCGGATTGAAAATTGTCTTCGAATGACAAGGTCTTCAGATTGAAAATTATCTTCAAAATGACAAGTCCAACCTTATCTTCGATTAAAACTATCTTCGAAATGACAAGTCCTACTTTGTCTTGAGTGACCTTTATCTTTGAAAAAGAGGATCGAAGGAGGAAGAAGACACTATTTAGGAGAAACTTTAGAGGAGGAAAAATGCTAGATATTGTGAAAAGCAACAGAGTACCTTTCCCCAGAACCTTCAACCTCACAAACTAAGAGAGGGTCTAGAACTGCAAAGAAAAGGAAAACAGAAGAGGGTCCATTTTTTTGAGAATATTATTGATCTAACAGAACAGGGGAGTGAAGTTCCTAGCAAAACTAGAGAAGAGACAGAAGTGGAAGCAGAGGAAATTCCACCAGAACCTGATACAATTCCTATAGCCCCTGTTGACACAAGAAAATAGAGTAAGAAGAGAAAGTATACACTAGGAACCAGGAGGTCTACAAGACTCCACCTGAAAGAAATAGAAAAATAGATGATTGAAGAGGAAAACAACCAAGGCAGTCCTGATGTCACAGAAATACAACCAGCCACTATAAATACCACCTTGGAGGATTTTTTAAAATTTCTTGAATAGTTGGTTGAGGAAGAGTCTGGACAAGACAATTTTGAAATTGATGCAAACTTGGATGCAATCATAGATAACCTTATGGAACCTTCTGAACAGGACCGAACAGTTGAAATAGAAAGTGAGATAATGGTTGAGCAACAAACTGTAGATAATTTATCTGCATCAGATTATGAATCAGAAGAAGAGGAGGTGGACATTGTAGAACAGTTGAGAGCAGCCAAGAGTGTGATTAAAACACAAACCATATGGGTTGAGGAGAAGGAAAATATCATTGAAAAACATGAAAAAAGAATTGCAGAGTTGCAGTAGGAAGTGGAGGAACTAAAGAGCAGACTGTTACAATTTGAAAAATAGTCAACTACAACAGATAATGAGGAAGAGTTGGCTCAATTACTACTTGGATTATCTAGGGTAGATAATTCTTCTCCCTTGATAGAGGTATCTTTGGATGAAAACACAAGAGCTCATTCCGAAGTAGTGCCCTTCCATTTCGAAGCAACACCTTCTCAATCCGGAGATGCTCCAGAATCGATCAGGAGCCCAGAAAAGAATATCTATGGAGAGTCACAATAGTTATGTCTATAAGAAACACCAGCACAGGAGCATTTTGAATAACAAAATGTAAATAATCAAGTAAGTGCTCCTCTGAATAAGATTTCTATAGAAGTAGGGATACAAGTAGAATTGTTGTCAGATGTCCAACCAGTGGAAGTAGCAGAAAAAGGGATACAAGTAGAATTGCTATCAGATGTCCAACTAGTAGAAGTGGCAGAAAAAGGGGTACAGGTGGAACTATTGCCTAAGTTTCAACCTGTAATTAGACCACCCAATACTGTATCCCTAGAGCAGTATAATACAGACATTGCTAACTGGATGATCAAATATGAAAATCTTGCCACACAGGTTGAGAAATTGAAACTGGTAGGAAAATAGTTGGAGACAAAGGACACAAAAATTAGTGCATTGAATGAAAAAGTAACTGACCTATGTCAAATTGCTAAATTTTTGGTTCAATTCAGAAGACCTGCCAGGTTTTATAGTCTCATTCTGAAGGAGAGATATCTGAGATGGCAGGTTATGAGAATTAGCTCAGGTCTCCCCTATAAACTAGAAAAAGCTAAAGAGTTTTTGGAAGCTTACTTCAACAGTCCTACAGAGCAAAAAAACTTGCTATGTGAGTTATTTCTGCATAGCTTTTTCATTCCAGAGGATGTAGATTTCCACCCCCAGATTTGCATAGGAGATGTGCAATTGAGAGCTTTTATGTCTACCTTACAAAATTAGTTTTACTAGGACCAAGAAAAAAGGTAAAATAAGGAAATTGAATTAAGAGCTGAATTGTTAGTCAGAGCAATTCAGCCAAATCATCCGATTATCACCAGACAACATTTTCTCATGATGAACAGGGATGATATCAAAAGGATGTATTTGAGAAATTTGAGGGACTGTGTAACTAAATTCCAGAATTTTTGTAATGACAATTTTGTTCCAGCATTATCACATTGCAGAAACATATGGGCAGAACTTTCCATGTCTTTACAGAAAAGGGAGCCTATCTCCCCCATTAATCTGGAATGGTCCAGAAGAAGAGCAGAAGGGGTGATACAACTTATTGAAATTATGCAGCATAACTGGGTAGGTCTCAGATTTAGGCCTCCAACCATCATTACTCCAGTTCCCTACTATTTTGAAGAGGATCCTCAACCAGATGAGCAGTTTGAAAATTGGCTCAGAAACCTTTAGGAGAACAGAGGATACTATATAGGCAAAAAGTTGTTCTACAGATCATGGAACTTGAATATGGATATCTGTGATTCTATAGCCCAACAGAATGCATGAGGACATGCATTAATATAAGTTGGGGGAAAATGATGAGGCCTGGAAATGCCTCCATCATAGCATGTTTTGAACAACTAAAACTTGCCTAAAACTCTGTGATTTACTTTATATACTAGTTAAGTTGATCTAATATGTTGTGTATTAATTGTTTGCATGATTGATGTGTTTGGAATATTATATGCTGATTTTTACAGTTTTTGTGTAGTTTTATGTCACTTTGCCATGACTTGTTACATAAGGGATATGCTTAGGCTGATAGCAACACTTTACTATTCTTATTTTGATGTTTCTCAAGCATTAATTTCTTTGAATTTAGAAAATAGTGCAAAGAACTATTACTGTGCAGCAAAAACTGGTTTTCCTATGTAAATTCCAGCCAACTACCAATGAATGGCAAGGCATGGAATTCACACATGAAGAGGAATGAAGGCTATTGCAATCTGATCCTGAGGACTAATCCACCTGAGAAATGCAGCTGAAATCAATTGAAGAGTACATAGTTGGTCATTTCGAAGATCTTCGGATTGAGAAATACAATCTCTTCGAATTGAGCGAATATCTTCGGATTGAGCCACTTAGCTCCGGATTGAGAACATAAAGCACTTTTTGACCTGTTGACTGATTTTTGATGGTGGAAAAAGGGAAAGAAGGCTGAGGAGGTTAAAGGAAAATATCTCCCATCTAACTTTGTCGTCCTTGCCATCCAAAGCCATAATTTATGGAAAAGATCCTCTTCTAGGATAAACCCAGGGAATACTGCAGAATAACAGGAATTGATTTGCAGAGTATATTTTCTGTTGTAATTAGATTTTAGGCATCTATAAAAGATAGCTCCCATCTAGGTTGAGCTAATAATAATAATAGTATAAATAGTAGTAGAGAAAATATAGATAGAGAATAAGCGAGAAAACTGAGATTGTTATAGTTCTGTAATAGGTTTTAGCAGCAGATTTGTAATCATGTTCTGAATCAATAAAGTACAAGTTTTTCTATTCATTCTATTATGTTTGAGTGTGAGTAATATTTAGAGAGAGGAACTCATACCTTCTTCTAGAAAAGGAGGTTGGCCACTTCCAGACCTAGGAGGAGGACTAACAGACAGGTTTTGTTTTGATTTTGCTGCAGTAGAATAAGTTGTGAAGCTTGTCAATTTCATTCTTTTGTAGTAGTTAACATCCATTTCAGTCCTAATAATTTATTTTCTATTCAAGATACTTTTGTGATGTGATTAGCAGTAGATCTGATTAGTCTTTTTGCTTTCCAACAACTTTCCAATTTACTGCAATTTCCATTTCCAGCAATTTATAGTTTTTTGCAATTTTCCTGCATTATTGTTTTTGTTGTCAACCCCTGCACAGAAGATTGACAACCTTCTATTACAGAGTATTGATAGGACTTAATTTTAGTTTTCATTATTGCAAGAGTAAATAGACTTTCATTTTGCAACTGTAATTAGGTTTCCAATTCTGCAACTGTAACTAGGGTTTTAATTCTGCAATTTAATCAGATTTCATTCTTGCAACTGTAACTAAGGTTTCATTTCTGTAATCAGCAATTAGTTTTCATTCTTGCAATTATATTAAAGTTCAATTTATGCAATTTAGAGGTAGAAGAGACCTAAAAACCCCCACACAATCAGTTCCACCAATAAGACTTGCTGCTCCCAATTGACCTTAAATTATAGCCCTGTTCACTCCTTCTTTCATAGATAGCCTTGTACACTGCCCTGGATTGACAAATTCATTGAGAATTAATGATGTGCTTAACGATAGTGCATCAATACTCCCTCCCCAAAATTAACCACCTCAAAGAAAAGAGGTGGGGACGAGATAAGCTAAGAGTATCATTCTTATCCCCAAGCCCCAAAGGTGGCCCTTTTCTATTGATGGCAAAGGGGCAGAGATTTGAGTTGAGGGGAGAGCATTCACTCAAGGGAAGCAGTTTCTCAGGGGGTGCAGAAATGAAAAATGTAAAAGAAATGGTTAAAGAAAAATGGGTTGCCATTAATGACAAAGGGGGATATTGTTGGAAATATGAGCAAGTTTTGTTGTCATTGATGTCAAGATTTTTCAAGAGTTTGTTGTTTTAGTTTAGTCATAATTAAGGTCATTAGGAGGTTTTTCCATAAGGTAAGGAAAGGTTTAAAGGAATAGGATATAATATTTAATTTTAATATTATATGCCTAAAGTGGCCTAAAAGGTTGAATATCCAAGGAAGGAGAAGTAGTTTTAAAAGTAAGTCCCAAGGAGGGCGAAGCAGATTTAAAAAGCAATAATGATATTATAATATTCTAGATTATAGGTTGAGGTGAAGAGAATAGGTCAAAGGAGTAATTAAAAATAATTTATTCCTTCAAATACCCATTGAGCAGGTTGCAAAATATTCAATTTAATTTAAATATTTTAACCTAAACGATAAAATTTATATTTAAATAAATATTGGGTGCTAAAGTTAAAGGTCGTTAAAAAATTATTAAATTAAATTTTTAAATTCGAAATAAATCGTCGACATCAAAAGTGCATAAGCCAAAGCATATATAAAGGGGTAAAAGTTTTAATTAAAATAAATCCTTGCATGTTCATGTATCCAAAGGCAAATAAAAATATGCGCTACTTTGTTGTGAGATAGAAGAAAATTCATGTGATTAAAACCTTTGGAAGGCAAGCGACGGTTTAAGTGCATGAGACACAACCCATGCGTAACCAAAATGTTGGTTAGCATAGTTGGTAACTAAGGTAGAGTTAAGGCATTCACGCGGTAAGATGTTGGGGTTTCGAATCTTCGCACAATCAGTTTTTGAGGAGGTCTATTGTGTTTTTTGATCACCAAATTTTTCAAAAGTAACATAGGGAAGTGCCTACGGTTTTAGACTTGTGTGGGCATGTGGCCTAATAGCTGCTAGAGTGCAACGGTAGCAGCGAGGTCATGTGTTCAAGGTGCAAGGTGTGCACTACCATTTTGCACATGGGCAAGGTGTATAAGGTATGCACTAAAGTTTTTTATTTAAATTTATTAATAGTGCCAAGGATGGGGAGCATATTGAGGTCATGCAAGTTTATATAGTGCCTTGGGAAGTAGGGAGTCATAAGGTGTTTAATAGTTTATATTATTTTGTGCTATGAGAAATTAAATTAATGTTGGAGTAATAAGGTTAAATTAAGCAACTAATTTTTGAATAATATTTTGAGATTTTATAAAGGAACTTGGTCTTCTATACATTGATTGATTTGGAGTTGATAAAGAAAATTGACTTTTATGTGTTGAGAAATATTTTGATAAGTTTGGAGATAATAAGTTTTATTTGAGTCTTGCTAATCTTTGTAACGGTGAATTAATTTTGAGGGGATTAATTGAGTGAAATTTTTGAGAATAATATTTGCTATATAACCTTTGAGATTGGAAAAAGAGATTGTAATTGAGATAGATTTTGAGATCAAATCTTCATAAAAACAAAAGATATGGTCTCATATTTCTTGTGAGTGAAATATTGTTGAGTTAGATGTTGTGAAATACATAGTTGAAGTGAAAATGTTTGTTTGATAAGTATTGTTGAGTGAGTTTCATATACATGATTGGTGAATGTTTGTGAGAACAATTGAGTGTGAAATTGAGAACTATCTTGAACTAGGATTTATGAAATAACATGAGTATCATTGTTATGTGAGATTGTTTGATAAGCATTTTTGGAAATATTTGAGTAAGCTTTCATGTGCATGATTAGGGTTTGTGAAAATATCATGAGTATCATTGTTATATGAATTTAGAATCATCTTGAGTCAAATTTTGAGTCCCATAGTGAGAGTTGTTGGAAGCACTATGAAACACTTTTTTAGGGTTTGCTTTGGTTCAAAAAATTTGAATGAGCATTATTGATTAAAAATTTTGGAGTGATAGTTCAATTTCTATGAAACAAATTGTTCCTTATTCTAAATTGATTTTAGAGAGATTTTGAAAGTGATTGATTGTTTTGTGAGTGTGAAACATATTGAGTCTCTACCCATTCTCTTTATGTTTCTGTAACTCAAACAAGATTTTGATTGAGATTTGTTTGTGTGATTGAAGAGGTTTTCTGTGAGAGATTGAGTTGAGTTTTTATATGCAAGTTTTACAATTGATTTGAATAAGCTTTGGTGAAAGCTTGTGAGAAAATTTGAGTAAGTCCTAGAGGGGACTTAAGGATATAATTGAGTAAGCTTTTATGAAAGCTTAAGGAAAAAATTGAGTAAGCTTTTGTGAAAGCTTAAGGATAGATTTGTGTGAGATTTTGTGGAATCTTACAATCATATTGGATAAGTCTTGGTGAAGACTTGTTGAGAAAATTTGATAGAAGTCTTGGTGAAGGATTGTTGAGAAAATTTGAGGGAAGTCTTGGTGAAGACTTGTGGATAGATTAGTGTGAGATTTTTTGGAAGCTTACAATGCAGATTTAGAATAAGTCTTGGTGAAGACTTGTTGAGCAGTTTGGACAAGTTCTAGAGAGGACTTGTTGAGTAGTTTGGATAAGTCTTAGGGAGGACTTGTTGAGAATATTTGAGGTAAGTATTTGAGAATATTTAAGAGCATTTTGATTAATTAATTTGTTTAAGGTTTGTAGTGAGGCTTGGGGAAAATCTAGCATAGCATATTTGTGCTAGACCGAAGGATAGTGTTTAGTGCAAATTTGAGATAAAGATTTGTGCTAGACCGAAGGATAGTGTTTAATGAAAATTTGAGATAGATATTGAGCATATTTGTGCTAGACTGAAGGATAATGTTTAGTGCATATTTTAGATAGATATTGAGTATATTTATGCTAGACTGAAGGATCATGTTTAGTGCAGATTTGAGACAGATCTAAGAGTAATATTTGGAGGTTATAGAGTAGAGGACAGTAGTCTCCAGTGGATAGAGTTCCATAAGATAGGGTAGTGAGGATAGGTATTCTGAGTAAGGATAGAGGTCTTTAGTGGAGAGAGATCCATAAGCCTGTGTAGTGGAGGCAGTAGTCTTCTAAAGGATCACCAACCAGAGCAAAGGAGGAGTTCTCTTGTGGATAGAGATCAAAAAACTTGATTAGGATATTGGTGTCTCCTTTGGATAGAGGTCCATAAATATTGTAATAGGGAAGTATTCCCAAGATATTTGTTGAGAAAATTATAGTGAAATATTTTCTCCATGGAGTAGCCCACATTGGGTGAACCACGTTAAATTGGTGTCTCTATTGTGTGTGGTGATTTGTGCATTACTTTGATTATTGTTGTTGATATTGCCATTGATATATTATATAATATGGTTTGGGAAAGAAAAGTAAAAAGTTGTCTTATAGTGTTCACCCCCATCTCTGTATAAGCTTGTGTTCTTCACAATGTAGTTTTGTATCTTGCATGGAGTGTAGCAATATTGTATTTATTTTTGTCATTTATATTTATAGCATATTTTTGCAATCTTGTAAATTTATTTTCTCTTATATTTTTACATCCTATGATTGCCATATCCCATTGCAATCTATCTCAAAATCTAACACATAGGATGAGAGTTTTTGAGAAGTGATAACCAAAATAATATTTGTGGATGTTGGTAAGCTAAATAGCACAAAGGAGTTTTGAGTGTTCGAAGGATAAGCAACAAGAGAACCAAAATTAGGGTGAATAAGGTGCATGAAGGTAAAGTATTATAGAAACCATTTGCTATGTGGATGGCGATACATATTCCTTTGGAGGAGAGAAACATTCCATTTAAAATGTTTAATGAGTTATAGTACATTAATTCCCATGAAATATAATGCTCTTGACAAGCGTTACATAGGATAAAGCTAGGTAGAGCACCACAGGAAATGTTTCAAAGAAGTGTAAAGAAATTTTGTGCCACTTGGCACTTGATACTTAGAACACTAGCCATGATTGAAGTAAAGTGCAACGTATAAAGGGTTACTATTAATTCATGGGTTGAAAATAGCCTAAGAACAATGAAGAGAGCATATGAAAATAAAACTTGAGCACCTTGAAAATCTAGAAAAGCATAGAGGAGAGTCAAATTTCATAAGGCAAATTGAATGAGCAATGATACACATTAATTGTAGCAAGAGAGAATTCTATTTTGAGCATAGGTTGCAGAGTTGAAGCAAGTCAAATTTTGGCACGTATCACATACAAGAAAGTAAGAAATATTTAATTCAAAATATTTGTAGATATTAAAAGAGGTATAAGGCATATTTGGAGAATAAAATTAATTAAGCTTTTATACTTGAGGTTATTTGAATAATAGGAGAAATAGGGTGATAAATTATAATCTTAGATGAAATATTGAATGCCTTATAATATATTTAAGTGAGAAGCATTGAAATTAGTTTATTCATTTTTGGAATTCATATTGCATAGAAATATTTTAAAATAGATTAACTTGGAGGTACAAGGATTACTATACAAAACTTGAAATTTGCAAATACGTTAGTTTACTAAATTTCCAATTAGGGAGTTATAAGGAGTTCAAAACCAATTTAAATATTTGAAATTTAGAAATTATATTATTGAAAAATGAAAGAAATACAAACATAGAGTTTTTTTAAAATTTGGAAATTACATTTGGTATTAGTCTCTTGATCAAATTAATGAGACATAAGGAATCCAACTTAAAGGTTTTGAAAATAACCCAGGTGTTGTAGATGAGTTGGAGAGGAGAGGGAAATCCTCCAAAGGGAGGTCATAGGTTCAAATCTCCACCCTACCAAAAAGTTGAATTGGGTATCCAAAATCCAATTGATAATGTTGGTGCAGGCAGGGTTGGGTGTGACTCCCGGGTGACTTTGATGGTGTAGAACCCCCTGTTCATGGTATCTCAGACCAAGGTGGCCCCATAAGGTGGTATCTCAAAAATTATCTTTAGCTTTCTATTCACAAATAGGAAGAAATAAGGTGAAGAATATAATTTTAACATTCGGGAGACAAAAGGGATTCAACTCAAAAGAAAAAAAATAAATCTAAGTACTTTATCAAAACCATATTACATTCAAAACATTTGGTAGATACAAGGTATTCTAAAAAACTTGATAATTAGAAATATATTATCAAATTTGATCTCATACTCAAAACTAGGGAGATATAAGGTAGTCTACAAGTATCATAATGACAACAAATAAATTATTTTTTACAAAATCCCAACTTCTTAAAGGACCTAATTACTCTTCATGGAAAACAAAGTGAGGGAAATATTATAGTTGAAAATATTTGGGATATTGTTAAAGGAGAAAAAACTAAGCCTACTACAGATGCTAGGGAATTCAAAAGTTTGAAGAAGATGAAGAAAAAGCACTCATGATAATAACATTTACAATTATATATGAAATACAACCCTACATCAGTTCAACAACAACTTCTATAGAATCTTGGAAAACCTTAGCCAAGATATTTGAAGAAAATAATAAAGCCACTATCTTGAACCTTCAAACTCAATTGCATTCTCTAAACATTAATAGTGGTGAAAATATAGAATATTTTCCAAGGAAAGTAGTATATATAAAAGGAAAATTATTAACCTTGGGAGAAAATATTGAAGATAAGTTTCTTTTTCAAGTAATTCTAATAGCACTTCCATAAAGCTACAAGCATCTAGTCACATATTTACAAATTCTAAGATACATCATTTGATGTGTTAGTCAATATAATACAAGAATATAAGGTAGAAAATTTAGTAAAATATGAAATGACTAATAATGCCCTAGTCTCAAAAGATAATCCACAAGAAAATGTTGTTTCATTCTCAAAGGGTATATCAAGATGGAATAATAGATATTGTCAAGTATGCAGAAAGAAAGGTCATAGTACCAATTATTGTAGATTCAATCCAAGAAACCAGTATCAAGAGAATCAAACAAATTTTGGAAGCCAATCAAATGGAAAATCCCAACCAAGACAATATCAAAATTAATATATTTTGCATCAACAATAATTTCAACATCCATATACTTCTCAGAATAAATACAATCATTCTCAACTACAATATGGAGAAGGAAAACAAAAAGGATACTTAGTTCAAGATATTGAAGAAATTTATGAACTGGAAGAACGTACAAATGAAAATGAAATTAAAGCTCTCTCAGTAAAATAGTATTTTATAAAGATACTAACTTATTACTTGATCAGGATACATATAGGGAGTAAAATGAAGAATGCAAAAAAGAAGATCTCATGTTCCAAAACCAAGATGAAGATCCATATTGAAAACTAAAGTCTTCAATAACCAAATAATTTAATACATGGGGGTTTTGGAATATATTAAATTATTTGGTATATGCTAATGTACCACCATGGATACATGTTTAGATTAGTAGTTTGTCTTAGATTAGGATTTGAGTATATACTTTATGCAATGTAATAAACACACAAATATATTTAAGATGTGCAATGATGTAAATGTGCATGTTGTCCATGTGTACATGAGTCATAGAATAGGAATATGAAGAATCATAGGTAGGTGACATGCCAAGAGACATATCTCATTATATAGATCTTGATATATTGAGAGAAAAAAGGATAATTTAGGGTGTGCACAAGGTAGAGTAGCAGTAGATACATTGTAGAGCATGTTTGTAATATGGGTGTTTGAGACCTCCAATTTAGAGAAATGTACGATTTTTTGTGATATTTCATTAATGGGATATTTTTGAGTAGTTTTTGTAGTTTATCATGATATTTACATACTTATTATATTTTATTTTTTATATATTTAATATTGCATGCTCATTTTACACCTTGTGGTAGTTATTTCATTAAATATACAACTTCAAAATCTAACAAGTACTACCAATGTAGAACATATCTATGGTAGGTAACCCCACCTAGATGAGATACAATATATAATATCATATTTGTCTAACTCATATACCATACCAAATCAAATGCTAGTAAACATGGAATACCAAGATAAAGTATTAGGTCCTCATGAAAAAGGCATGAAGGATCAAGCAAAATCCTACAAGGACACTATAGGATAGGATATATCCCTGGCCATAATCAATCTATTCCCACTTATCTCTCATTTTATGATTATGATTACACTATAATTTTGTTTTAAGCATCCCTTAAAGACATTGTTTCTATAAACAAATTATATTAGGACAAGATAAATAAAATACCCCTAGGTCCTTCTTCCTTCCCTTTTGCACCTAGCTAGTGTGAATCATTAACCTTAGAGTATCCCAAGTTAATTTCCACTAAATAAACCTATGAGAAGAGAGGCATATTATGCAATGTTTTTCAATATGACCTCTTAAAAAAAAAATTAATACACCTAATTTTAAGAATATCCTCCTAAAATAGCTAATGTTGACACCTCTAACTATGATCAATCACCTCTCAATATTAAAAACTTTTATATTTTAGGGGTATTTCCAACCCCTCCTTAAATGGAGTATAAATTGCACATCCTTGTTGAAGACATGACCAACATCAATGTTGGGACACCCTACATGCCTAAAATCCTAAAACTATGTAAGGTGTTGATCCCTATTAAACATGAGGATTATACTAAGATATTAACAAAAATTAATAATATATTTGCTTCATTATACATTGATATTCTAGGGCTAGATCCTTATATAGTTTTGCATCACCTTGTAGTTAGACCAAATGCAAAAATTATTAAAACAAATCATGGAAAATGCATTCAAAGGATGTCTTTGTTGTTATAGAGGAGCTTCAAGGCTCCTTGATGTCAAATTTTTCAAAGTAATAAATTATTATGATCAGATATTTAACAGTATTCCCATTCTAAATAAATATAATAATGTTAGGTTTTTCACTAATTTTAGGTATGTTAATAATGCATGTCTTGAAGATAACCTTTTTTTACCAAATATCAACATGATTACCAATTTTATTGATTGGTGTAGAATGTTGTCCCTAATGGATGGATTCTCAAGGTATAACCAAATCAAGGTCCTTCCTAAGGATCAAGCTAAGATAACTTTCATAACCACATGGGGCACATTTTGCTATCAAGCCATACCTTTTGGCTTGAAGAATGTAGGATCCACTTACCATAGAGCTATGGCATACATCATTCATGACATGATGCATGAATTAATTTAAGACTATGTTTTTGACTTCATTCGATTATCTCTCAATCATTAGATTCATGGATAATAATTGAGACATATATTTGAACAACTGAAGGAATATAAGATTTGCCTCAAGCACTCCAAGTGTTTCTTTGGGTTAACATCAAGAAAAATATTTGGATTTATCACTTTACAATGTGTCATCAAAATATATCTCAATAAAATATCATCTAATACTAACATACCACACCCTATAACTTAACCCAACTTAGGATTTCCTAGGAAAAATTAAAGAAATAAGGAGATTCATTTACCGATTTGTTGAGAAATATTATCCCTTCTCCATGTTTTTTTGAAAATACACTAAATTATTATGGGATGATGAATTCCAAACAACCTTTTACACACTAAAATGAAGTCTCTTGTCTCCTCTTGTCCTTATCTCTCCCAATCCTTCTAAAACCTTGTTTTTATATATCATTGCAACTACTCATGACTTAGGATACATGTTGGTACAATAATTACCAACATAAATAAGTATCCATTCATTACATTAGTAGGAATTTTGTCAGATATGAGACTAATTATACATATTTAGAAAATCTATATACCTACAAGGCAATATTTTGGCCTTGTCATGGTTTTTACATCCCAAAAATTGTGATACTATATGCTCAGTCACAAAACATTTTTTATCACAAGGATTGATCCCTTATGTTACATCATGTTAAAACCTCACATATTAGGGACAATTTCCAAATGCGTTATCTCCATAATTGAATTCAAATAGAATTTGATATCTAAAAATCTAATAGAGTACACGTCATTGCTGACCAGTTAGTCATAGTACCTTTAGAAGCAACCCTTACTATAGTCATTGATTTACTCTATGAATCCATATTCACCATAGAGGTTGACCAAATTGATTCCTATATTCTATACTATGATGGTGTTCAATACGTTAAAGGAGTAGGGGTGGGAATAATCTTGGTCATGCCTCAAAAACAACTAATTCCTCTCTCCTTTAAGCTTCAATTTTCTTCTACCAATAACATTGATGAATATGATGCCCTTATCCTAAGATTTCTTGTAGCCTTAGATTTGCAAGTTAGGACAACTACCATATTTGAATATTCTCAACTTATGGTAAATAAATTTAATGCTATCTACCAAACCAATTATTAGAAACTTTGACCTTACAAAGATATTTTTGCATAGCTAATATTTTTCTTTGATAAATTTATGATAGAAACTATCCCATAATTTAGCAAATTCCATGTTCATTCCATGGTCACTGTAATTTCCTTTATTCCCCTAGAGTTATATTATTAATAATCCATGATCATAATTCAACAAATTAAGGATTCCAAAACTATGGGATCCAACTAGTTGCTCTTAGGGTATTCTCCATAGAAGCATCATCCCCTCCTAGTCCTTGGTATAAGGACATATTCACCTTCCTTGAGGATGGTTTTTTACCTAAAGGTTTAAATCACAATGAATGTAAAATTATGTGATTGCATGCTTGTTGATTTGTCATCAATGATAGTATCTTTTATTTTAACCCATTTGATGGCTTTCACTAGTTGAGTGCCAAATATTTATCAAATAATACCTTCATATATCATGTGATGACCACTTTAGCATGGTGCATATTTCTAACAAGATCCTTTGGATGGGATATTATTGGCCCACCACGGAATAACACTCTTGTGATTACATTAAAATTCATGATAAATTTAAAATGTATAACAATCTTATTCATGTCCTGTATCAAGATCTTCAACCAATAATATCTCCTTAGCCCTTTTCTATATAGGGTTTAGATATCATTGGAAAACTCAATCCTATATCATCTTTTGGACACAAGTTCATCATCATAGCTACATAATACTTCATTAAATGGTTCAAATCCATACCTCTATACTTGGTCACTAGAGCACAAGTCTCCAAATTTATTTTTAACCAAATCTTATGTTGTTATGGTATCCAATCGATGATAATATCAAATAGTGAAACACCCTTTAAGAATAATGATGTCTAGAAGATCTATTCCAAGTAAAAAATCCAACATAAATGGTCTATGACTCTTTATCCTCAAAGTAACCACTACAAGGAATATTCTAACAAGACTTTTCTCAAGGTCCTTAAAAACCTTGTTAATAAAACTACTTAGTATTGGCATATTCAACTCTATCTCACCTTGTGGTTGTATTGTACTAGTTTTAAAATACCCACTTGTGTGACACCTTATATTTTGGTCTATAAATTTGAAATAATATTTCCATTTGAACTTGAGGTTCATTACTTATTAATCTTGGTGTAATATTCTTCTGTTAGAGATGAATATTATCTCATACACATTAGTCAACTAGGTTTGTTTGATGAAAAGTGAATCCATGCCTTAAATAACCTTTGAAAATATAAAAATTTCTAAATGTGCTTTTGATAATAAAGTATGATATCAATTATTTAAAGTAGGTGACCTAGTCGTCAAAGAAAACAAAAAAAAAATATCAATGCCTAAACTAAGCTCAAATATAATTTTAAGCCTAATTCGCTAGGTCCATTCAACATAGCCACTAAATTTATACCAAGAGCTTACAACCTAGTAACTACTAATGGCCAATAACTAAAATAACCTATAAACATAATGTATCTTATAGTATATTATGTTTGAATATGATTTCATTTACTTGATCATCTATTTGCCTAAATGCATTCTATGTGCTTGTATTCTACTTGCCTTCATATTTGCCCCTATGTATGTGCTTGTCACTACTTGGATTTTATATTGTATTGAGTTAGGGAGTCGATAATAATGTAATTATGATTCTAGTTAGGAGTAGATAATTATGCATTACACTTGCACTAGGTAGTTGATGCTAGTAGATTTATGTAGTTCCCTTTCCTGAGTTATGAGCATTAAATCATGTAAAGAATCATATTTATCAATTAATACTTTTATCTCTCGACAACAACCATATTACTCATTCCTTTTTGCTCATGTCCCCTTGAGGGGATGTGGTATGCCTATCCAATACCTTATACTTACATAATGACTTATGGATCAACTAGGAAATGAATAGTGCATAATCCATATATTCATTGGCACATGAGTTGATAAGGTAAACCCCCTATCATCAACCCTATTATCTCTCTTTGTATCTTTCAAATTATTTATCTTTCATTCTTTCTTTCATTTAGGCCCTCAAGAGTGAGTGGTATGCATATTCAATACTTTTTAAGTGCATAATATCTTATGGATCCATTAGTTAATGACTACTATGTAATCCATCTCTCACTAGTTTCTAAGTTGATGATACCAACTATATTTCAATAGTTCCTTCCTTTATCATTGGGGTCATATAGACCATTGATATAGATGAAATATATCATCTTAATGTTTCACATGTTCATATTGACCTTATGGATCTACCTAGAAATAAAATGACATAACCTCAACTCTTAAATGTGTATAGAGCCATAACAATAGGTCTCGTCATTTACCTCCACTCCACTTATTCAATTTAATCAAAGGGTTACATTATGAATGCTACAATATTTTGTGGTCTTGATAACCCAATCCATTCCTCTTCTAGCTATCTCATTATGGGATACAATGATGAATAACTATGATCATCTATGGTCCTAATAGCCCATAAATATCACTCATATCACATAAGTTCCTTGAAACTACCTTTGGAACAAAACATAATATTATTTATATCCCATCATCATATCAAGTAATGGAGAAAATATGTGTATAGACCATGCTAAATTATGGATCAACTTTATTATGTTGCACTTTCAAAGGTATCTTCCATATCACAAAATATTATTTACTCCTACCATATTCCACTATTATTCTAAACCATAATTATCTCCATTAGTGTTAGGAACCTACTATTAAATATAAACTCACTCACATAAATATTGTAAATAAACATAAATGCTTAAAAACATAAACTATTGCCTTAAAAAATGTAAATGCAAAAAGGAACAATATCATAAAGTAACACAGAATCATGTGCCACTTCGAGAGGGAAACCTCCTTCAATAATTTCATTCAATTATGAAAAAAGGTACATTCATTCTTACCTCTCATAGTTTTAAGGATTTCATCTACCACATAACTTTCAAGGATGGCTTACATGAAAAATTTCACTCGAGCTAGAATCTCCCACCTACAAGATAGTTACATTCTTGATAACAATTACATATAATGGTGCCACTTGTCTATGCATTCCTAGAGCTACAACTATTATAAAATATTATCATGGGTGTCCCCAATTTACAACAAGGTTCATTACATCGTAGTGTTATGATGGGATCCTAACATGTCTTTCCCCTATGAGAAGCTTTGTCCTCAAATATGAAGATGAGAAAATTACTACTGGATCTGGTGAAGAGGTTACAAAATAATAACTTTAGGTTGTAAGCCATGCCACTGGATAGTAATATTATTAGTGATATGCCAATTAAGGGTACAAAATATACAATATATAACACATTTAGGTTCAATAATTATGGAGCCTTCATCATCAAAATTTGGAAGTATACATTGCACCTAGACATTATTGCCAACAACTTGCTTGAGATAAAATACATGGAAGATGGGATGAAGTTTGGAACTAGATGGAAGGGCTAGTTTATATGTTGTCAATCTAATACTTTGCAACACCTGATAAGGACCATAATATTTTATGATAAGTTTTTGATAACCATGAAGCTAGAGTGATGATTGATTGTATGGCTATAGGTGAAGAAACACCATATCTCTAATAGTAAAGCTATGTTTAGTGTGGTTTTGATAAACTTGTTACTTCATATGGTTTTAAGACAAGTTCATATTGAATTTGAGTTGACAAAGAATGATATCATGTTGGTAGAGAGTGGAATCCACAACTTAAAACTTGGAACTCCTTGGAATGTAAGAAGATGGTGTTGGTGGAGGTTGACCATAGACTGCTTCAAATGGACTCACCTTAGTGGCAGTGTGATATCTTGTGTTATACCACCATTTGGCCAAAGGAAGCCATTTGGCCCATTGTGTAGGATTTTCATAGGTGAAGAAACAAAGGTATTTTTCCAAAAATAAATTCATAATTTAGTTTGGCCATTAGTTTGAGGACGATAGGCCAAACTCATCTTGAGTTGTGTTTCCTACAACTTGAATAATTCCTACCACAAAATACTGGTAAAGGTAGGATCCCTATGAGAGGCAATGGATTTAGGTATACCATGGAGAATAAATATGAACTATAGGATTATTTGAGAAACAATAAAGATTATGTAGAGATGGGATAGGGAAAATAATGAGCATACTTTGTAAGACGATCCACTATCACTAGAACAATTGATTTTCATATAAATTTAGATAATCCTTCAATGAAATCCATAAAGATATCTATCCAAACTTGTCCAAGAATTGTCAAGGATTGAAGGGTACCAGAGGAACATACATTTTCACCTTTCATATGTTGGTAACAATCACAATCATCCACAAAATTATGAATATCATTTTTCATTCCCCTCCCAAAAAAGGCATACTTACTCCTTGTATAGGTTTTTAGAAAACTTAAATAACCAACTATTGGGGAGGCATGCATCTCTTGTAGGATGAGATTCTTTATATATGACTGAGAGGGCATAACAAGATGATTATAGTATCATAAATATTGACCATCCCATGTATAGCTAGGGCATGAATGAGGATGTACTTGAATTTTGTAGATGAAAGTTTGCAAAGAAGGGTCCTTGATGAGTTCCTCATGGAGTTCATGAATCCACTCAAGATGTGGTGTTGATATATAATTGAACATAGCTTGGTCTTAATGTAGGCAATAGAAAGCATAGACCACCACATTCTCCTTACCCTTATTATAGGTGATGTCATAGTTAGAACCCAACAATTTTGAAAATATTTTTTGTTGTTTTGGTGTGGACACCCTTTGTTCTAAGAAATATTTGAGACTCTGCTAATAAGTTTTGATGGAAAAGTGTATCCCAATGAGATATGGGTAAAAATTATTGACCACATGTAAAATGGAAAGCATTTCCTTCTCATAAGTAGACTTGCCCAAATTCTTACCTAAAATTGCCTTGCTAGTGAAAGTTAAATGTCTACCTTCTTATATTAGACCTGCACCAATGCCATTTCTAGATGCATCAATTTCAATTATAAATAGTTTAGAGAAATAAGACATGGCTAATGTGGGGTAGTGGTCAAAGTATGCTTCAAATTAATAAAATCCTTCTCTATAGGTTCTATCCACATAAAAGAAATTTTTCTCAGCATGACAGTGAAGGGAGCCACTATTTTTCATAATTCTTCACAAAAAAATTATAATATCTAGTGACCCCCAAAACACCATGAAGTCCCTTTAGGGTATGAGGTTTAGTCCAATATTGAACAACCTAAATTTTATTTTTATCAACTTGAAATCCATTCTTAGTGACGATGTGACTCAAGTATTCAACCTCTTATTGTCCAAAAGAACGTTTGGACCTCTTTGCATAATATTTATTGTCAGAAAAAAGTTAAAGTGCTTGATCTAAGTATTGTATTTTCTATTCCCATGAATGAATATAAATCAATATATCATATAAAAATATTAAAATACATTTCTAAAGTAAAAGGTAAAAAATGGAGTTCAAAAAACTCTAAAAGGTAGGTGGTGCATTGGTTAAACCAAATGGCATAACCAAGAATTCATAATGCTCTTCATGAGTTCAAAAAAATATTTTAGGAATGTCCTCATCTTTAATTAAAATTTTATGATACCTTGACCATAAATCCAACTTGGAGAAGTATTGAATCCCATGCAACTCATCAAGTAATTTATCAATCACTAGAATAGGGAATTTTTTTATAATGATCTTATTGAGTTTTTTATAATCCACACACAAGCACTAAATGATATATTTTTTGTACCAAAAATACTAGAGAAGAATAAGGAATAACAGAATGAATAACCCTAGTAGCATGAAGCTCTTGAACTATCTTCTCAATTTAGGATTTTTTAGCATAATTCTACCTGTAGGGATAGCCATTTGGGGGAAGACTACTAGGAAAAATCTAAATGGTATGGTCATGAGAGCATCAAGGAGGTATTCCCTTGGGTTTCTAAAAAACTTGAGCATATTTGTTCAATAAACCCTACAATTACACTTGATGACCCTTTTCCCCTTCCTTGGAAGCATCAATAGTAGAAAATTTGTGCCACCACTCCATGAGAGGATGTTTTTAACAAATCTTTCATATTATGGGTAGAAATAAAATAAGCCACACCATATTTCATGCGATGTAAAGTATATGTGGTCCCCTCTTAACTAAAATTCATCCAATACTAAGAAAATTCCCATAAAACCTAACCTAACATCTACAACCATTATGCTCCTAAAATATATCACACCCATTAATGGTAGGGAATATATGTTTATCTTAATATTGTAATCCCCAATTTGGAGTTTAATTTTATGACATTTTCCTTTGCATGGTATGGTGCCTCCATTAGTGATCATGACTTAAAATGAATTACACATAGTAATGTAGCTATTTCCTTATTTAGATACATGTGGATAAATAAAGTTATGTGTGTTGCCAGAGTCAATAATAATTATGACCCTTTACCCATTTAAGTAGCCAATTACTTTCATATTTTGGGGAGTTGATACTATTTCTAAAGAATGCACTATAATTTTCAATGGGGATTTTATTGATAATTTAGTCTATTATGTGGTTTCTTCCTTTGGAGTATCCTCTTCATCTTCTAAATATTCTATAGTTGGTGTCTCCTCCATATCCATAAGATACAATTTTTGGTGCACACACTTGTGCCTTGGGAAATACTTCTCATCATAATTAAAGCATAACCATTGGGCTCTTTTATTCTCCATATCCTTATGAGATAGTTTTTTATGATGGGATATTTAGTGCTAGGACTTTGTAGAACATGTGCTTATACTGAGAGGGGGAGTGAATAGTATAATATAAAACTTTTCCCCAAATAGTAGCATCAACATTAATAAAGTAGTAAACATCAAAAAAATCATTACACACATGAGAGGCATCATTTTCTCAAATAATCTCTTGGGAATCCTTCCCAATTACAATGTTTATGGACCTCTATCCAAACGATATGTTGATCCCCTAAATCTCAAGTTCATGGATCTATTCCATATGAGAAATCTTTCCCCTTCTACTCTGGCTAGTTATCTTCTAGAAGACTTTGTCTCTCTGCCACACTAACTAGTGGATCTCTCTCCACTTGAAGACTCTTCACTTAAATCTATCTTCAATTTTCCTAGCTATTGGATCTCTATCCATTGAGATTCTATCCTCTGTACTCTATCACCTCCAAATATTTTTCAATAGGTTCACTCAAAACCTCCTCAAATCTACTCAATAGGCTCACTCAGAACCTGCTCAAATTTGCTCAATAGGATCACTTAGAACCTATTCAAATCTGCTCAATAATCTCACATAGAACTTGTCCCAATCTACTCAATAAGTCCTCTCTAGGACTTGCTCAAATATGCATAGCAAGCTTTCATAAAATCTTACACAAAAATAGTCCACAAGCCTTCTCAAAGACTTACCTCAAATCAGCTCAACAAAATCTCAACTCAATCTCATAGAACCATAAAGAAAATTGTTATAGACTCAATATGTGTAGACACCAAAACAACACCAATCCGATTATGTGACTGCAAACACTGATCGCTTTGACACACACAGCCCCCAGGGCAGCCCTCAGAGGTTAAACAGTGGTCCTAACCACTTTTGCAGCAATTTTGGAAGGTCAAAAGGCAATTTGGCACATTTAGGCACCCTGCTCCAAATCCGTCCCACCCTGGGATGAATTCAAAATGGGATCCGCCCCACCTAGGGATGAATTCTGAATTCGCTTTGGGGTAGGACGAATTCCAGGTTTAACGAGAAAAAAGAGAAATTGTGCCAAATGGTAGCCGAGGATAGTCAATTAATGCCTCCTGCCTTGCATGCGCGTGTAGGTGGGCAGATTGGATGTTAGAGGACTATCACAAGGGCAGTCATGGAAGCCCAAGTCAAGGAGGACTTTCCTCCCTCATGGGAAGGCATGACTGCCACATGGCACTCATGCATGCCCCTCCAAAGAGACCCCCTGGGTCTATAAAATGGTGAACTTTCTCACCCAAAAAAGATAGGTTGGAAGCATTTTCAAGCAACGAAGTGCTGCCAAATTGATACCAAGCTTTACCCTTTTGATTCACCTCTTCCACATCCTTGATCTCTTTCGCAAGAGAGGTCATTGGGTGGTTATTGGAAGTGTGAATCTGGATCCAAAACCCGACACTTGACCACATTATTCCACCCATTCACCGACAACACATTACAAGAGATTTTGGACCCATCCCAAGTGGATTGGCGCCGAAATCAGGTCCCAACGGTGGGTGGCCCGCCAGGGCGCCCCGCACTGCTGCGAGCCTAATCCTCTTTTCTTAAGAACGATTGGGAATTCATAGCAGATTGTTCTTTTGTCATTTGTTTATCTTGCATTTCATCTTATGCTGCTTAAATAGCTTGTAATTCTGATTTCACAATGCTTTGATCAAATTTTATCATGTTTTGTCGCTTTTGTTGTCCTCACTAACTTGTAGGTAGCGACGTCAAATTCCCATTGATGGAGGCCAAATTGGGGAAATATGACCATCTGGGTCTTCCCAAAATGCCCCCAATTAGCTAACCCCTAAGTTTTTAGGTCGTTTGGAGCTCCCAAGACATGACATTTGGGTAGCATCACTTCGGCATTTTATCGTAGGAGAATTCGTCCTACCCGAGGATGAATTATAGTCAAATTCGTCCCGCCTAGGAGCGAATTCGAATCGGAAACAAATTTTTCAACTATTTTTATGGCAGTGGCCCTCTGGTAATGTTCCCTGGTTCCTGTCAAATTTGCAAGTTGTTTAGAATCGGTTTATTTATCGTTGTAATCAATCTTTTGCATGCATCTTCCATTGTTTTTAGAGAATAAACATTTCATCTTTGCAACAGGTGCTACTAATGATTTTTTTGTTTCTTTGAATGCAAGAGGAGCAGCAAGGATCAAGGATTCATTCACACCAATAGCGGCAACACTTTGGCCCGCCCATTTTGCATGTGGGCACGCGAAAGAGAGATGAATTTCCATTGATGTGACCAAGAGACAAGTTTGATGCTCCTCTCCCCTAAAAAGGGAGGAAGCTAATTGTAACAAAATTTGAAATACATCAATAAAAGAAGAGGGTTGTTTCATTCCATTTGGGTTCCAATTTGTCTATGATTTCTCCATTTTACACATTTCTAATTTGTAGCATCAAGTTTAGTTTCATTCTTGCATCATGTTTGGAGTTTTCCCTTTTTGTTTTTTGGAATCTCGTGCTTTCAGTGGCGATCACGGTGGGACGTTGTTCCCTAATTTTTGAGATCAATAAACTGATCAAAATTTGTGCTTTCTTGCTCATAGGTACCATTTTTCGAACTTTGACTGTGGTTCGTTCCAGCCTGTGGCGAATACAGTACTGGAATTCATCTGACCCTGGGACGAATTCGAATTCATCTCAGACCAGGACGAATCCTATTCTAGAATTCGTCTCACCCAGGGACGAATTTCTATCTATGCAGTTTCAGAGCCGAGGATCAGAAACATCCTTTAGGCAGAGAAGAGGTAAGGGTTCCTAAACCAGCTTCTGTCAATTTTTTGTTTTCTGTTTTTATTTTTCGTCAATTTTGCCTGGCTTAGGGAAAGTGTTGCTTTTGCCTGTTTCATTTTTTAATAAAAAGAACCACACACACATCATGTAGTATTTTTAAACCAAGGAGCTGGTCGTAAGACCCTAGCCCTTGATCAAGACCAACGGTGGGTTCATCACCACCTTGGCTTGATTTTTGCATCCATTTACCCCGATTGTCACTGTTGCTCGATGTAAATCTTGACGAAAGCTGATCGAGTGTCACTGGGGTGATTCCCAGTGCACGAGGATAAGTCTTCTATGGTAGGTGTCATAAACAAGACAATCCCCCTTTCGTACCGCCTATGTTCCACGTACCATCTGCTCTCACGTACCTATAGTTTCCATCTCGTAAGGGCGGGTATATAGAGAGGTTGGTATATCGGCCTAGCAATGGTATATTGAAGGGGCGACCAATTATGGGAGTCATATGAGCCTTCATTATGCATTTAAACATTCTTAAAAACTTTCAAAACAAAAACAAAAATACAAAACACACTAAACTAGTTTTAGGACACACTTTCAACCTTTAAACGAGATAATCACCGTTTGTGTATGTGTGTGTTCTTTTCTGTTTAAGTGTAGCAAAAAAAAAAAAAATCATAAAAGAGATAAAAATCTGCTTAGCTTGTAGAAGAGCACCACCATGGTGTACACCCGTAGCCAAGCCCAATCAAGGGTAGAAGCTACGGAAAGTGTACAAGGAGCGGGCACAAGTCGCCTTCGCTTTAGCCCTAAGGACTTGGCCATACCGCCTTGGTGGTCTAGACTACAAGAGAGTCCACATCATTCCATGTCAAGGTGGAATTATAGGGACACCCGTCTGGGGGACACACCCATTCAGCATAGCCCCTTTTAGGAAGAAGCTTTACACGTGGCCCTCAACGTAGATAGAAGACCTCCTTTAGAGGCTAGATATGAGTGGCCACCGTGCAATGAAGCACTAGAGAGGCATAGTGTCCATGGGGAGAGGCCACATGACTATGGCATCTCTCCTTTGCCTCCCCTCACTGTTAGAACCAATAGACAAAACCCAGAGCATAGGGCTCTCCAAACCGGGTGAGCTAACTCTGCCCGCCCCTTTCACACCCATGAAAGGGAGTACGAGGAAGACCATCACATTCCTTGAGAGCAATATACAATGTGGGAGCCTTGCGCTTTCGCACCTGCTAGATACCATGGTCACACATTGAGGCCAGAGCCTCGGGTAAATGCCACCAACCTCGATAGAGGGAAGCAACCCATTGAGATCTTGGATCATCACGACCGAGGCAAATGCATAGAAGAGGCATTCAGGCCTCCTAGGCCCAAGATGGTGGACCAAATTGACCTGGCAGTCGCCAGACATGCCACCCACCAAGCCCAGATCATGCGGCTTGAGCAAGATCAGCAGCAGCTAGAGCGTCTATACCGCCTTAGCAAAGAGCGCATTCAGCACCAAATAGGCGAGCTACTTTATAACCTACCTGAGAGGGTTCCAACCCCTCACACCCAAAGAGCGAAACCATATGAGAGGCATAATCCCTTGGTGTAAGATAGGTCTCTACGACCTCGTCAATTTTTGCCTTCGAGACCCCATAGACCTTAGAGGGAGGCCACTCCTCGAAACAACGATGGGTACCCTCTACGGGGACCCACTCAGGGTCATAAGTCTCACCCAGAGACTCCTCAAGAAGTTTACGAGGAGTATGAACAAGAAGTAGAGTGGGCTGAAATGCCCTATCAAGGTGGAGGGGTTGTTATTCGGCCACCCCCCCATAGGCCTCAAGTCTCCCACAACCCACAATGGGAGCAAACTAAAGAGGAAGAGATTAAATCTTTCGATGCATACAAAGCGCTGTTAGAGCATTTGGAGTCTGTGGAAACCAAAGCTTCTGGGCCCCAAAAGCCCACGTTACGTCAACTCCTTACCTCAAACACTTCAAGTTGCCTCAGTTGGCAGTCTTTAAGGGTGAAGAGGATGCCCAAGAGAATGTGACAAGATTCCTGAGCCAATGCTTTGGCATTCAGGATAATGATGCGCTGTTGCTGAGGACATTCATAACCACATTCATGGGCCCTACCTCGGATTGGTTCACCCAGCTACCAAAGCACAACATCAATAACTTGGATCAATTAGTGGATGCGTTCCTTGAATGCTTCGCCTTCAACACCAAGAAGAAGGCATCACTGAGTGACCTGGCCAGCCTTAGGCAATATGAGGAAGAGACTATGGTGGCCTACGGGAATCGATGGAGGACTCTGCTTTCCAAGCTACCCTACCTTCCCCTTATGTCTGACCTCACACAAATGTTCTCACTAAGTTGTCTGAGATTGATCTCTGGGCTATTGTAGTTGCAGCAATATGCCACCTTAGAAGAAGCTCTGGCGCAAGCCAGAGTTATCGAAGAGATCAAAATATAGGATGGCAAAATTGCCAAACCTAAAAAGAAAGAGTGGAACAAAAACACAAAGATAGGGACTACGCAACAAAAACCCGCTACAATTAATCAAGTTTCTATAAATGTCCCTAAGCCTGCACAAGAAATACAACCTCAAAAGGCTAATTATCAGGCAGTGCCTCAAAATAATTATGAAAGAGAAAATCAAAAATAAGAGAAAAATTAGCAGCGTCACCCTAAGCGATAGTACACCCCTTATACGGAGTCTAGGGACTCCCTATTTGACCGCTTGTCAGCGAAGAATTTAATTACACTTCCAGAGATCCAAACCATAGATCCTAACACTCCCAAGCCTAAGGGATACAGAGAGGACTTGTATTGTAGGTTCCATGGATCAGGGACATGAAGTGTGTCCCTTCGATAGCTCACCAATGTTTGAAGTATGCATTTGAAGGAGAAGTACATGTAGTCCCGACGGACTTAGAACCCTTAAAATATTGTAATGCGGTGCAGTTGATGCCACAATCGACCCTCCCATCGACGCACTTGGATTTTTAGTTAAATCCATCTAGATAGGGTCTGATGCCGCAAGCACCACTGGTGACTAATCCATCAAAACCCCATCCAGGTGCATCTTCATCGTCCACTCCTTCACTACCAACGCCACCTATCATGGCTAAATAGAAGGACAAAGGGAAACAAATCCTGGAAGAGGCTCAACCCCTAGAAGAGGCGCTACCAACAATATCAACCATCTCAACCGAAGAGATACCTAGCACAATGGAAGTTGAGGCTCCTAGTCCACCCAACATGGAATGGACTCTGGAAGGGCTTCCGTTCCCTCCCTCTCAATCGCCAACAATTACTGTTGAAATGGCCAATACGGGCCTGGGGGAGTATCTAGTGCGGAATGTTGTAGCAACGCCCGCGCTAGAGTTAGTGCAAGACATGGGGAGACCTCGCCTCCCCATCGAGACAGTTGTTCCTTTAGGCTACCCACCGAACCAGACCAATTTTGTGTATGGGGGCCTTGACCATGGTGTTGAGCCATGCATGCAAAAGGACGAGGACGAAGAGCCTTTTGCAGAAGATGTCAACTATCTGTCTAACCCGGACTTCGCTCTGAGATATCTTGGCCAATGCAATTGGCATGGATACGAGCTAGGCAGGTATGAGCAAGGAGTGCGTGTCCTTTGCCAGCCAAGATACCAAATGCCTTATGACAAGTTGGGAGTAGGGTTCAACCACCCCCTGCCCTTAGACATCTTGGTGGAAAACATGCAAGGCCTAGGAATAGGCAACAAGGGTGGATTGGCATCAGATCCTTATGCCAACCCAAACACAACATATACATTGGGAGATTACCTCCCATGGTCAACAACCACCCTTGGTAACATCAATAACCCTTCTCCTTTGCTAGAGAGAGGTGAAAGTTTGGGAACTCACTTTCAAGGAGAGCATAAACAGTGTCCAGAAGGATCTTCGGAGGATGAATCAGAATATGAACCAGTGTCATATGATCCCTTCGAATCCAATAGTGATCACTCACAAGTGATCCCCATGAATAACTGGCAAGAGATATTTTTAAATCTATTCCCTCTAGAAGCTCCAATCGAGCCAGTATCACGTCAAGAGAATCAGGTCCCCCCACCGAGTGTGGAACAACCGCAATGGGACCAGATTAATTTTCTCGAACAAGATGAGCCTAATATGTCGCAAGCAGTTATTGGAGAAAATGAACATTTTTGGATCTTCGACAACGATTCGAAAGATGAAACTGAGATGGCCTATCTCAACCACATGCGACAAATGCAACAAAGGCAACAAATGCAACAACGATACCCCTTGAGGATTAATGACTTATTTGCATAGATGGGCATACTGCCAGGGCATGAGTGGTACGTAGACCCAGTAGGGTGGGACCAAGTGTTGGATCCATGGCTCCAAGTTTACGATGAACACCGTCCACCCCGAGACCCTATAATGATATCAGTGCCGAGGGTGGACCCTATCCTCTTATTAGCACATAGGGCCGATCCATTCATGCCAGTACCTACAGAACCAGATCTAGAACATAGAGAACATCCAAAATGTTTGAGTCATCACACCCACGGTAATGGAGACCAAATTCATTTCATCCACATGATCTCCATTGACTTGACCGCACCCATCCACAATCCAGACCGATCCAGCATGGTCCTTGCATCTAGACATAGATGCCATTGACTAGGATCGTGTCAATTCACCGCTATCCCCATCAGAGTACTGGCCTTTCGATAAAATGCCTCATTTTACCCCAGGGACAACTCAGGATATCTTTCAGGCTGAAGAGGAACCCGAGGTTCCCAATGCAGATTTAAACTCAACTATTGATATCCATTTGATCCCAACTCCACATCAGTTGGAGGACGGATCCCACATGTCGATCGAGGAGACGACTGACGTAGACATCGGCTTAGATCCAATGAATCCATAGATTATCAAGTTGGGGGTAAGCTTATCCCCTGAAGAGCAAGCCGACTACATTGCCCTTCTCAAAGAGAAGAAGGAGGTTTTTGCATGGTCATACAGAGACATGCCGGGGCTAGATCCGTAGCTAGTCATGCATAATCTAATGCTTGATCCGACAATCAAGCCAGTTAAGCAAAAACTACGTAAGATGCACCCAACAGTGGCCTTGATGGTCAAAGATGAATTGCAAAAGTTGTTGGATGCACAGTTTGTCATCTACATGGATTATCCGCCATGGCTGTCCAACATGGTGCCCATCAAAAATCCCGACGGGAGGATTCACATATGCACTGATTTTTGAGATCTAAACAAAGCGAGTCCTAAGGATGATTTCCCCTTGCCAAGCATCGATGCATTGGTAGACGCTACAGTAGGTCACGAAATGCTATCCCTCATGGATGGTTTCTCGGGATACAATCAGATTCGTATCAATCCCGAGGACCAACTAAAAATGGCATTCACAACGCCTTGGGGGACATTTTGTTATAAGGTCATGCCTTTTGGCCTTAAAAATGCTGGCGCCACCTACCAACGTGCCATGACGTACATCTTCCATGATTACATGCATAAAACTTTGGAAGATTACATGGATGATTTGTTGGCCAAGTCTCTTTTGTGCCCAGATCATCTTGATGACCTAAGAAAGATCCTCGATCGCCTCATGGAGCATAAAGTCAATCTGAATCCCAAGAAGTGCGTATTTGGCATCACATCTAGAAAACTCTTGGGTTTCATAGTCTCAAAGTGAGGCATCGAGGTGGACCCAAACAAAGTCAAGGCAATCCTTGAAATGGTTCCCCCAACTACCATTAAGCAGCTCAAAAGTCTGCAAGGAAAGGTCACGTCAATTAAGCGCTTCATAGCGCAGCTATCTGACAAGTGCCGACCCATGAACAAATTATTGCACAAGGGGGTAGTATTTCACTGGGATGACGAGTGCCAGTCAGCCTTTGATGACATCAAACGATACTTGGCTTTGCCACCAGTATTGGCACCACCTAGACCAGGAGTGTCGTTCTACTTATACATCTCAGCTACTGAGGTGGCATTGGGTGCCATGCTGGCCCAAAAGAATGAACTTCACAAAGAACAGGCTACTTACTATCTTAGCCGCACCTCGGTCGAGTTATGAACTTAACTATGCATACATCGAGAAACTCTGCTTGGCAGTGGTGTTTGCTACCAAAAAGCTATGCCACTACATGCTGAGCAACACTACGTATGTTGTGTCTAAGGAGAATCCATTGTGATACATGATGAGTCGTACTTATCATAGTAGTCGCACGGCAAAATGGATCATGTTGTTGACGAAATTTGACATAGAGTTTATTGGACAAAAATCCATCAAAGGACAGGTCATAGCCGATCAACTAGCAGAGGCTCCTCTCAAAGACGATCAACCTCTAGTCATAGAACTACCCGATGATGGGGTCTTCCATGTCTCAGAATCGCCAGATTCTGATGAGCCTGAGTCACAGTCGACATAACCCTATTTTTTGATGGTTCTAAATGTGAGCAAGGTGGTGGCACGGGAATAGTATTCTTCACACCGTAGGGCGCTCCAATGCCCCTGTCATTTAAATTAAATTTCCCATGCACCAACAATAATGCAGAGTATGAAGCCTTGCTCATAGGTCTTCGGACAACAATCACCATGAACATCAAATGACTGAACATCTTTGGTGATTCGTTGTTAATTGTCAATCAAGTCAAAGGGGTATTCCAATGCAAATGCCCAGCTTTGTAGGCTTATAAAGCCCTTGTGGACAAATTCTTGGCAAAACTTGAGTGGTATGACATCGAGGCACTCCCTCGATCATCGAATCATTTTGCGGACACAATGGCCTCCTTGGGGTCACTAATCCCGCAAGACCTTTCTGGTGATATGACAACCATTCAAGTCAAAACCCTATCGCAATCCATGATGGAGCGTGCAAGCTCTGACTTGATGCCAGGAATCCACATGATCCAGATTGAACCATCCTCGGATAAGTTCTCTCGAATCCATGATCGTCTGAAACATGCCAACTGGGGGTCCTTGTTCTCCCCTACTCCCATTAATAGCAACACAATGCTATTCTTACAAGTTCTATCCCGCTCAGTGTTTGCTAGGGATGAACTTCAAGAGGGATTGGCTGTTCATACCGTCGAGGTTTTCGATCAATAGGACTGGTATTTACCCATTAGAGACTACCTCAAGTTAGGTAATCTCCCGCTTGGATTGACGCATGCCGCAAAATGAGCATTCAAGCAGAAAGCGGCTAAGTATGTCTTGATAGGAGACATTTTGTACCGTCGTAGCTATGAAGGAATCCTCCTTCGTTGCTTGGACCAGCAAGAGTCCACTTGGGCAGTCGCCCAAGCGCACGATGGTACATGTGGTGGCCACTTCAGTGGTATGGCCATCGCAAAGCGCATTCTTTGCATGGGCTATTATTGGCCATCTTTAGAGCGAGATTGTTGCACATATGTCAGGAAGTGCGTGAAGTGTCAACATCATGCCAATTTGATGCACGTACCTTCCTAGGCCTTGCAGATAGTCCAATTCGCTTGGCCATTTTTGTAGTGGGGTTTCGATCTAATTGGAAAGATCTCCCCTGCATCGTCAGGCCATCACACGTTTATCATAATGGCCATAGAGTATTTTACCAAGTGGGTGGAAGCAGTTTCGCTTACCTCTACGACAGGACCCCGCATTGTGGAGTTCATTTTGCATAACATCATATGTCGTTTTGGTATTCCATCCAAAATAGTCTCGGATAATGGGACGCCATTCAAGAACAAAGACGTGCGTGCTTTGACCACAAAGTACAAAATTTAGCACAATTTTTTGACACCCTATTATCCGTAGGCAAATGGGCAAGCAGAGGCGTCAAACAAAATGCTAGTTGCCATCCTTAAAAAGATAGTTGTAGACAGTCATAAGGATTGGCACATCCAAATTCCACTTGCCCTATGGGCTTATCGCACTAGCATTCGGATGCCCACTGGGGCCACTCTATTTTTGCTCGTGTATGGCTCCGAGGCAGTCATGCCTCTCGAGTTGGAAATTCCTTCCCTGTGCATATCAATGCAAGAGTTCATCGATGATGACGTTGCGTGGCAGGCCCGGTTAGACCAGCTTACGTTGCTTGATGAACGACGTGTTAATGCTCTTGAGCATTTACGTATCTATCAAGAGTGACTTAAGAAAGCTTACAACATGAAAGTTCACCCGAGGGACTTTCGGGTTGGTGATTTGGTTTTGAAGGAAAACCAACAGAACTCTAGTTTGCCATCCCACCTAAGGGACAAGTTCATGGCAAATTGGTTAGGTCCATATGTCATTGATAGCAAAATAGGACCCGAGACATACCGGCTAGCCTCTCTTGACGAAATCAAGGAAACATAACCCTTGAACATCAGTCATTTGCGACCATTCCATATCTAAGAGAGCCATATCCCAAAATGCTCCAAGGATTCCTATAATCGCTTGGTCAATCCCAAAATGCTCCAAGGATTCTTACAATCGCTTGGTCAATCCCAAAATGCTCCAAGGATTCTTACAATCGCTTGGTCAATCCCAAAATGCTCCAAGGATTCCTAAAATCGCTTGGTCAATCCCAAAATGCTCCAAGGATTCCTAAAATCACTTGGTCAATCCCAAAATGCTCCAAGGATTCCCATAATCGCTTGGTCAAAAATAAGAAAATTCAAAAATAGTAAAATCATCAAAAACAACAAAAAAATTTGCATCTCATTTCCAGGCATGCTCAAATTCATCAATAAAAAGCTCTTCTCACATCTCATCTTCATATTCACAAAAATCAATCCATCAAAAATACAAAAATATATAGCTGCATTAAGCATCGCATCCATACATTGCATATTTGTGGTCATACAGGTCAAAGGCACCATAGACTGTAATTACTCTGCTAGTCCATCTTGTTCCACATTTTTCCATTTTATAAGCAGTCCAAAAAACAACAAAAATGCGCCATTCACTGCTTTTTACCACACTAGAGTCAGTGGTCTTCGAATGTATCAAGAGTTTTCATCTTTCAGTCGTAATTTTGCTTTCTAGCCATGTACTGTACCAAGTCAGACATATTTTACGAAGGTAGAGTTCTACTTGGATCACACCTTGTTACGTAGCATCCAAACACAAATTAAAACACATAAAAAAATTCCCAAGTTGTGTGAACGAAAGATGAAACCTGCAAAGCAATCCAGGTCACCATAAGCGAAACGGCTATCTTGCTCATCCCCCGTGCGAATGACCCCAAGAATGCTGAGAGTTGGCAAAAGGACAAGCATCCTCCCTACCCAATTCCCCAAGAATCCCAAAGTTCTCAATAGTTGCAAAACATCAAAAATTTGCAAAAGTCAAAACTCCAAAATTTGATATCCCAAAGTGCACACATCAAAAGGCACAAACAATAGTGATTCTCATCACTCCATATCCAAATCCCTTGCTCAAAAGAAAAACAAATAAAACAAAAATAAACAGTGATTTTTATCACTACAAAGGAGCAAGTATCCCAATACAATTAAAGAAAAGAAGGGAGTTGAACTTGAATCCCTGGAAATCTCAGCATTTCGACAGGTCATGAGGCAAGCCTCAGTACCGGTTTGGTTGATAGCCTATCGGTCACTGGTGGTAAACCTCCCGCATGATGATACATCTGTCACATTAACTTGTGTGCAGATCAATGTTTGCATGTGGATGAGCTAGCTTATGGTATCCTAGATAGCACCGCAGATTAATCTGACTAAATACAATAAAGGAGTTAGTGGAGCTAATTAGGTGATCCTCAGTATAGGTTTGGTTGACAGCCTATCTGGCACTGGCGGTATCCTGACAAATACCACATAAATGAACTCAATTGCACACACAGGGATGTGAAATAGCTTGGTCAAAAACAAGTCCGATTCATACCTTGTTCAAAAGTCTTGTAAGATAAAGTACAGTCATGGCTAGTGAGTTAAAACCGTCTGAGTCTCGGAAAACCTTAGCTACATTTCTAAACCAATTGCGCTACTTTTCATCCTTACAATACCATCAAAACCACATGTATACATACAAAGTCATTTACCACAACAATCGCCTAAAAACAAAATAACAAAGTCCTAAACAGTCTATGGTGCCCTAACCAACCAACACAAATTCATTTCATCCATTACATTTTGCATATCACATATAAATCAAAAACATTTGCATTCATCATAACATATGCATCCATCAAAATAAATTAACATGCATACATCCATATTCATCAACCATCATGCATAAGATCAAATCATCACATGTGCATAAACAAAATAAATCTGGTATATATATATATATATATCATCAAAAAAATGCCCGTAGGCTACAAAACTGGTCCTCTGACCCCGCAATCATACAACAAAACCACCCAGCCTAAGGCATCGGCCACCATGATCACGCAGGATCGGTGCGATGGGAACTACCCCTCATGGTGTGGGTCCTATGGGACCCCTTAGGGCGGCTACTGCTAGCCCCCGCATCACGCCTGCTACCGCCTCCCTCATCCAATCGCCTGTGATGAGATGATGCTGACTGCTCAGTACCACTGTCCCTCGTCCGACGTGAAGATCCACCTCCCGAGGGCTTAGGTACCCGCCCCCCAAGGTGGATGATCTCCCCCTCCAAATCCATTCGGTGACGACACCACTCCACCTCCCATCGATGGTACATCATGACTACATCGTCGTGCTACCCCTACATCCATAGGAGATCCTCTCTCCGGGCAATGTCCCCCCTCCCATGGTGCACAACCCATGCGCTCTCCCGCTCCACTAGCCGAGCCCGCAGGAGATCCCTCTCCCAAAGCACATCCCCCAGCTCCTCATCTCGCCTCCGCAGCAGCTCCGCCAACCATGCATTCTCAATGCATAACCTAAACTCCATGTCCTCCACATCCACCTAAGGCATAGGACTCTCTGGAACAATAGCCTGCTCTGGCTCCCACTGCTCCGCAATGTCCTACATCTCCGGCTGATCTAGAGCCCCCAAATCTGCATCCTCACCCTCCACCTCAACCATGTCCGCATCCTCCAAAGGAGCTCCCCAATCATCCCCTAGTGCCTCAACACCCTCCCCACCCGCCGCTGCCGCCTCCGCGCCTCCCAGTGGCCCCTCTCCTCGCCATCACCGTAGTACCCACCACTGGTCATACTCTACGGTAGTCCCGACGTCATCCATGTCCGAGACGTCGATCACCGCATCTGAATCCTCGCCCAGTGGCACGATGACCGATCGGTCCAGAGTCCTCTCATCCCCCCGATGCCGATAGACCACGGGCTCACCAGGCAACCCCTAGCGCACCCCAAACTGTCGTGTCACCCGGATGTATGAGAAGAACTCATGCTTGGTCTCGTGTCGCCCAATCAGCCATCGCTCTCTACGTACCCGTCGGAGCCACTCTCCAGCCTTCGGCCAGGCTGGACAGTCTCGATAAGGGTGCCAGACCACCTCCCCTGGAGTGAGCCGAGAGAAGGTATCGACATAGTGCCCTACGGCACCTGCCCACCGTCGACTCTATCCCTGCTCCCCGGACCGTCGCCACAGAACTGCATAACCTATCTCCCTATCCTCCATCTCCACCCGAGTCATCCATGGTAACCCGGCTGGCCTCTCCACTGCTATGTGCTGCCAAGCCCAACTCTACAATAGATAGCTATAGCTAATCCCCTTTCGCTTCTAAAAGTGGACCTCGTACAGCTCACCATAGAGCTATGCCAACAGCGTCTGTCCCCATCTCATGATTAGCGGTGCCTCTGTCGGGCACTCTACCAACTGCCAAACCAAATCCAATAGGTTCCATGGGAACCTCATGCCTGACGAGTCAGGTAACAACATGTTAGACATGAGGCCCATAAGGAATGCGTGCCTCACTCCCAACACCCCCCTCTCTAGCCACCATCGGACCAAAATCCCACAATCTGGCAGTCGCCCTATGCCCTCTCCAGTGGATCCTCCACACCCAGCTCCTCCCCATGCCCGAAGCATCGCATCAGTATAGCTATCCATTGGTCACGCGACGATGTCCTGATCGGCAATCCATCTATCGAAATCCGAAGAAGCCGATAGATATCCTCCAAGGTCACAATCATCTCCCCTATTGGGAGATGGAAGGTGTTGGTCCGTGGATCCCAAAGATTGATCAAGGCCATCAAATAGGCCTGATCCGCGACCACAGGCTCCAGTCGAGCCACCTGCTTGAGCCCAAGGGCATCAAGCCACTCCCAGTCAGCTACAGTCAGCGCCCCCCGTGCTTCAGTAAAAGCAGTGGGTACACGGTACCAGCTCCTAACAACCTGCAAAAGAAAACAATTCAAAAACATTAAAATCATGGAAAAGAACTGTACAACAATAACATGAATATACAACATTGCCTACCAATGTACAAAAAAAAACAAACATAAAAATTCAAACAAAAATTAATTTTTCAGTTCTAGGGTTTCTAATCCTAACTGATTAATTTAAAAACAAAACAAACATTCAAAATTCAAACAAAAATTAATTTTTCAGTTCTAGGGTTTCTAATCCTAACTGATAAATTCCAAAAATAAAACAAAACAAAATTCAAAAATTAATTTTTCAGTCCTAGGGTTTCTAATCCTAACTGATTAATTAACAAAACAAAAATTCAAAAAAAAAACAAAAATTACGTCTTAGGATTTTACGTTCCGTTTAACCTAGGGTTTAGTTAAAAGCAAAATAACAATTCTTTACCTAGGTTTTTCGCTATGTTTAGTTGTACACTAAGTCTTAGTTGTCTTCAGCTCAGTTTGAGGGTTTAAGTTTTAAAATTTTGAAAAACATCATCACAAAGAAAATTAAACAAAACACTTGCAGTTTTAAACAAAAGTAATAACTCTAGGGAGCACTTACTGGTCTCGCTTCGGCTCCGCCGCTCGATCCAGTTTGTGCACTCATGATGACAGGGAAAATTCGGCAGTGCTTCGCTTCGCAGAATTAACCTCCTCCTCCCCAGAGCTCCAAATCGCAAGAAAATTCAGATGCAAATGAGCCCAAACCCTAGTTTTGGCCTTTAAATAGGCCTTTTGAGCTTAAATTCATCTTCCCCTGGGACGAGCACTCTGGTTAGCGCTCGTCCCACCCTGGGACGAATTCTAAGCTGGTATTCGTCCCACCCTGGGACGAATTCAAGCCAAAAATTTCAAAAAACATCAAAAATTGAACAAAAATGCACTAAAACAGATAATAAACTTGCCCGATGAGAGTGTTGTTGCACTTGACATCCCGGGCATGCAAAACAGACGTTGGGGTCACAAATTGTCACTATCCTACTCCCTAAGAAGGCTATCTTAGCCGGACCGCTCCACGGGAAGACGGATTTTTGCCAATTTTAGCTCCAAAAAGCGTCGCAAAAAGGGTTACCACCCACCAAAAATAGGTCTAAATGTCAGAAAACTGCACATGCTTAACGCTAAACCATCTAAAGGCACCTTGGCACAAGTCATCTTGGGTCAAGCGACTCGTCGCTTTTCTCACGAAGGTCATTCCCTCATCGATTCGTCGCTTGAGGGGGTAGTCACACTTAGTCACCAATCAACAAACACACACCCAATTAAGGAAAATGACATGCATTCAAAGAATCATTGACAAAGACAATTACGCTCCCGCTTGGGGCAGTAAACAAGCAATAATCACAATCTGATCAAATCACTTGGCATTTCGTGAATCATGAACTCAAGGTTCTCACAGACAAAAGGTTGCGCCCTTTGCCTATTCATGACTGATCAATGCCCAAGGTCAAGTAACACCTCACCGAAAAAGGTTAACACTTGAATTGAGTGCCTTCGCTCGTCAGAAGCAAGGATTCAAGAATGCATGCCCTTTCCATACTTGGGGCATCAAAAGTTGGTTAGGTTACCAAGAAACCCTAATCATTAGTGCTTTGGTTATCTATTTTTGCTTGTCGCTGTGCCATGCACAGCGCATCCCAAAAAGGGGCATCTGTAGACACCAAAACAACACCAATCCGATTATGTGACTGCAAACACTGATCGCTTTGACACACATAGCCCCCAGGGCAGCCCTCAGAGGTTAAACAATGGTCCTAACCACTTTTGCAGCAATTTTGGAAGGTCAAAAGGCAATTTGGCACATTCAGGCACCCTGCTCCAAATCCGTCCCACCCTGGGACGAATTCAAAATGGGATCCGCCCCACCCAGGGATGAATTCTGAATTCGCTCTGGGGTAGGACGAATTCCAGGTTTAACGGGCAAAAAGAGAAATTGCGCCAAATGGCAGCCGAGGACAGTCAATTAATGCCTCCTGCCTTGCATGCGCGTGTAGGTGGGCAGATTGGACGTTAGAGGACTGTCACAAGGGCAGTCATGGAAGCCCAAGTCATGGAGGACTTTCCTCCCTCATGGGAAGGCATGACTGCCACATGGCGCTCATGCATGCCCCTCCAAAGAGACCCCCTGGGTCTATAAAATGGTGAACTTTCTCACCCAAAAAGGACAGGTTGGAAGCATTTTCAAGCAACGAAGTGCTGCCAAATTGATACCAAGCTTTACCCTTTTCATTCACCTCTTCCACATCCTTGATCTCTTTCACAAGAGAGGTCATTGGGTGGTTATTGGAAGTGTGAATCTAGATCCAAAACCCGACACTTGACCACATTATTCCACCCATTCGTCGACAACACATTACAAGAGATTTTGGGCCCATCCCAAGTGGATTGGTGCCGAAATCAAGTTCCAATGGTGGGCGGCCCGCCCGGGCGCCCCGCTACGAGCCTAATCTTCTTTTTTAAGAACGATTGGGAATTCATGGCAGATTGTTCTTTTGTCATTTTTTTATTTTGCATTCCATCTTATGCTGTTTAAATAGCTTGTAATTCTGATTTCATAATGCTTTGATCAAATCTTATCATGTTTTGTCGCTTTTGTTGTCCTCACTAACTTGTAGGTAGCAACGTCAAATTCCCATTGATGGAGGTCAAATTGGGGAAATCTGACCATCTGGGTCTTCCCAAAATGCCCCCAATTAGCTAACCCCTAAGTTTGTAGGTAGTTTGGAGCTCCCGAGATGCGACATTTGGGCAGCATCACTTCGGCGTTTTGTCGTAGGAGAATTCGTCCTACCCCGGGATGAATTACAGTCGAATTCGTCCCGCCCAGGAGCGAATTCGAATCGGTGGCAAATTGTCTGACTATTTTGATGGCAGTGGCCCTCTAGTAATGTTCCCTGGTTACTGTCAAATTTGCAAGTTGTTTAGAATCGGTTTATTTATCGTTGTAATCAATCTTTTGCATGCATCTTCCATTGTTTTTAGAGAACAAACATTTCATCTTTGCAACAGGTGCTACTAACGATTTTGTTGTTTCTTTGAATGCAGGAGGAGCAACAAGGATCAAGGATTCATTCACACCAGCGGCGGCAACACTTTGGCCCGCCCATTTTGCATGTGGGCACGTGGAAGAGAGATGACTTTCCATTGATGTGACCAAGAGACAAGTTTGATGCTCCTTTCCCCTAAAAAGGGAGGAAGCTAATTGTAACCGAATTTGAAATACATCAATAAAAGAAGAGGGTTGTTTCGTTCCATTTGGGTTCCAATTTGTCTATGCTTTCTCCATTTTACGCATTTCTAATTTGTAGCATCAAGTTTAGTTTCATTCTTGCATCGTGTTTGGAGTTTTCCCTTTTTGTTTTTCGGAATCTCGTGCTTTCAATATGTTCTATACTCAAATCCCAATCTCAATTCAAATTAATCTTAACTCAGCTTGATCTTATAGAAGCATAAAGAGAATTGTTAGAGACTCAATATGTTCTATTCTCAAAATCTCAATCTCAACTCAACTCAATCTCAATTCAAATCAGAATATAGAATAGTTTTTTTATGGAACTTGAACAACCACTCCACACATTCACTTGACTAGGCTCAAACAACTCTACTCAACCAATCACCACAAGGAACAACTCTTTCTCACAAACCCTAGTCCAAGCATGAATCAACCAACTCAAAATATTTCCAACAATACTCAACAACAACTCTCACATAACAATGATACTCATGTTCTTTTCTAACTCAAGTTCAAGTTCTTTGCACAACAACTCACTTCAACAACAATGCTTATAAAACAAGGTTTTAATCACAACTCTCAAACCAGAAAACCTTGAAGCATTAAACCAATCACTTTCAAAAAGGAAACCACAATCAATCCTTTTCACTCCAATGATATTTTAGAAATCAACCACCCAAATAAAATCAATGGAGAATATTGCTCATACCTTTTTTATGCTTTATGAGTTGTCCACTAAATCTGTCACACTCAACACACTTTCTTTTTCAACTCTCAACAAGGGTTAGAGATCTTGAGTAATAACACAACAATAATATCCAAATAACACCTTATTACTCCTAATTTATTTTAACATCCACCAAAGTTCTTTTTAAAAGAAAACCCTTACTCAAAATAACTTTCACTAAAAATAACTTTATCAAAAACCCTTATTACTCCTAACAATTTCAAAAATCACAATTAAAAATAATTCACAACTCAAACAACCACCATGACCTTATTCCCTAAGGTTACTCAACAAATCAACTAACGAAGCACCTTTACCCCTTATCACTCCACCTTAGGCAATCCAAACAAAATATTAATAAAAACCTTAATACTTGCCTCGAGGGGAATCGAACCCTTGTCTTGCCCCAACGTGAACGCCCTAGCCACGGCCAAGCTACCGCATGAGCTGTGGGCTCGTTGGTGAAAAATAAGCACCACCCACTTCTTATCCTTCACCCTCTTTTACCAAGCAAAAAGTATGCGCCTTGGGCGCCTCAACAGAACAAAGCCAAAAATGATGCTTGCAGGAATCGAACGCACAACCTCCTTGTCACCAACACCTTTGCACAATCCAAGCTGCCACTAGGCCACGCTACCCAATGTGTTTTGGGAAGTGGTCGTTGTCTCCCTTTAATGTTCGCTGCGTCACTTAAACGAAAAACATGAGCTCTTTTTCTTCGCAAATACCAAGCACAAATATCAACGAGCAAGGATGAATGAATTAAAAAATTCAATGGCATATTTATATGCCTTCCCTTTGCTTTGGAAACATCGGCATTTTTGAAACTTCCTTCATGACGTCGGTGGATAAACTTTTAATTTTAATTTTAAAATTTAAATTTAAATTTTAAATAAATTAAAATTTAAACTAAATATTTAAAATTAAATATCTCCATCACCGGGGCACCTTTTTCGATGAAACGAAAAGCCAACTTGGGTTTTAAGAAAAACCCATTTCAAATCTGCCATCCATGGTTTTAAATAAAAACCTTTTGCAAAGCTTCCCTTGAAGCTCCTTTTGGAACCAAATGCCATGCATCCCTTCTTGAACCTTTGATCAAAAACATTTGCTTCTCATGAAGCTCTTTGTGAAACACAAACATAGTGCTTACTTACATAGATCCTTTTGACATCAATGACAACTCTTAGCTTAGGGACTCAAAATGTCCAACAATCTCCCCCTTTGTCATTGATGGCAACCCATATCCTTTTACTGAAATCTGACCTTTTTTTGCTCCTCCCTGGGACTTTGCTCCCCCTGGCTCAAAGCTTTCTCAAATATCAAATCTCTCCCCATATCAAAAACTCTCCTCAATATACACAAATCTCTCCCCCTTTGTCATCAATGGCAAAGGGTCACCTTTGGGGCTCGGGGCTAAGAATGAGCCTCTTAGCTTAGCCCCTCCCCACCTCCACATGAGGTGGTTAATTCTGGGGTGGGAGTCTCACTCCCAATTTTCCTCGAAGATACTCAAAAGTGTCTTTTGAGAGTGGCTTAGTGAAAATATCTGCTATCTGTTCCTTTGTAGTGACATACTCCAATTTGACCTATTTATCTGACACCTGTTCTCTCAGAAAATGATACTTAATTGGAATGTGCTTCATCCTGGAGTGCATTACCAGATTTTTTGAGATACATATGGCATTGGTATTATCACATAGTATAGGAATAGGCTGATCATGCTTTATCTTGAAGTCTTCTAAAGTCCTCTTCATCCATAACACCTATGTACAACTGGCTACTACTGCAATATATTCTACCTCTACTGTAGATAGTGATATTGAAACTTGCTTCTTACTTAACTAGGAGACTAGTCTTTCTCCAAGAAAGAAAGCTCCTCCACTTGTGCTTTTTCTATCATCAATGTTGTCGGCCCAATATGCATCTGTATATGTTGTGAGTGTGAAACTATCACTTTTAGGATACCAAAGTCCAAAATCCATAGTCCCTTTTAGATACCTAAAAATTATTTTTACTGTTGCCACATGTGTTTCCTTAGGTGCTGCTTGAAATCTTGCCACTAATCCCACTAGTTGTACTATGTTTGATCTTGTAGATGTGACATACAATAAGATGCCAATCATGGATCTTTATAGTCTCTACTATACCTGGAGATTCATCATCCTTACTTAACTTACACCCTGTGACCATAGGAGTACTCACTAGTTTGCAATCTTCTAATCTGAATTTATTTAACATCTCCTTGATGTATTTGGCTTGAGAAAGAAACACTCCCTTTTATGATTATGAAATATGAAGACCAAGAAAGAAGGATAATTCACCAAGCATAGACATCTCAAATTCACTTTGCATATTCTTAGCAAACTCTTTGCACATCTTGTCATTATTTCCTCCAAAAATTATGTCATCAACATAAACAACCACTATTAAAAGATCATTTCCTTCATTTTTGATATACAAATTACTGTCTGCTATTCCTTTCCTGAATCCCTATTCCTGTAGATACCTATCCAATCTTGAATACCATGCTCTAGGAGCCTGCTTTAAGCCATACAATACCTTTTTCAATCTGCATACCTGATCTAGTGTATCTGATAGTATAAATCCCTCTGGTTGTTCAATGTAGACCTCTTCTTCTAGAATCCCATTTAGAAAAGCTGACTTAACATCCATTTGATATACCTTGAAGTTCTTGAAACTTGAAAAATCTAAAAATATCCTTATAGCTTCAAGTCGTGCAACTGGAGCAAAGGTTTCATCAAAATCAATTCCTTCTACTTGTGCATAACCTTTGCAAACTAACCTTGCTTTATTTATGACAACTTGTCCATCTTCATTCAACTTATTTCTGAAGACCCATTTTGTGCCAATCACATTTTTGTCCTTTGGTCGTGGAACAAGTTCCCAAGTTTTGCTCTTCTCAATCTGATCTAATTCCTCATTCATTGCTTTAACCCAAAATTCATCTTCACAAGCCTGAGAAAAATATTTTGGCTCAATCTTAGATAGCAAAGAAAAATTTGCTTGTTGAGATGGTTTTATTATTCTTCTCCTTGTCTGTCTTTCATCTGGATTCCCAATGATCTGATATTTTGGGTGATGTTTCTGTACATATCTGGAAGGAGTCTTAGGAAGAAGCCTTTGTGTTTCTTCTTCATCATTTTCTGATTCCTCACAAAATTCTTCTTGACAACATCCATCTTCTTGGTATACCGTTTGCTGAATTGGCTCTCTGGAATCTATCTTTTCATCAACTGTCACATTCATACTTTCCACCATAGTGCGTGTTCTTTTGTTGTAACATCTGTAAGCCTTGCTTTTAGTGGAATATCCAAGAAAAATTCCCTCATCACATCTTGGATCAAATTTTCCCAAATTCTGATCTTCCCGTCTTATGTAACATTTGCTTCCAAAAATCTTGAAATGTTTTATAGTAGCAGGTCTTCCTTTCCAAAGCTCATAAGGAGTCTTATGATGATTTACCCTTAATTGAGCCCTAGTAATTATGTACACAGCTGTGGATACTACTTCTTTCCAAAAACCATCTGACAACTTAGATTCATTTAACATAGCTCTAGCCATGTTTTCAATAGTCATGTTCTTCCTTTCAACTACTCCATTTTGTTGGGGAGTTCTTGCTTTGAGTACTCTCTCTTGATTCCATGTTGTTCACAAAATTCTACAAACTCATTTGAAGTAAATTCTCCTCCTCTATCAGATCTTAGACACTTAATCCTTTTGCCTATTTCATTTTCAACCAAATTCTTGAATGCTTTGAATTTTTTGAAGGCTTCTGACTTCTCTTTTAGGAAAGTTACCCAAACCATTCTGGAATAATCATCTACAAACAACATGAAGTAACTCTCACCTTGAATACTTTGTGTTCTAGTAGGACCACACAAATTAGTATGTATTAAACTTAAAGGCTTAGAAGACATATAGCCTTTTGGTTTGTAAGTTGTCCTAGTTTGCTTTCCATGTTGACAAGGTGCACAAATTGTGTTTTGAGGTCTCCTTATTTTGGGTAAATCTCTGACTGCCTATTTATTGCTTATGCTGACTATGTTGTCAAAATTCAAATGACCTAATATTCTATGCCATAACCAGCTCTCATCTTCTTGTGATAGAAAACACTTTTCTCCTTTGATCTCATTGAGCATGTATAAGTTGTTTGGAGTCCTTGCATTTGCAATAATTCTTCCTGTTTTAGTTTTCCTTATCTCACATCTATCTGGATGGAAGGTAACCATATATCCTTGATCACAAAGTTGACTTATACTCAGTAGATTGTGCTTTAACCCTTTGACATACAAAACATTCTCTGTTTTTGTTTTTCCATTGTCTAGACTTAGAGTACCTTTCCCAACAATCCTAGCTGATCCATTATCACCAAAACTTACTGATCCTCTATTTGTTTCCTTTAGAACAATGAATTTGTCTTTGTCTCCTGTCATGTGACTAGAACAACCACTATCCAGATACCATTGTTCTTCTTTATTTTGAGCATGCAGGGCTGTTTGAACTAACATAGATCTGGCCCTATCATTCTTTCTTTCATCCTTCCTAGTTGTTGGAATTATTTTTCTAGACTCAGGAAATATCATTTTACACCATCTAGCCTTGTGCCCAAAGTTATTGCATTTGTAACATATAACATCATCATCCATGAGAGGTGCAAAGGAATTGAAATCTCTATCGTATCTTGCATGATGAGTACAGTGTGCAGCTATATGACCATATTTATTGCAAGAAAAACAATGACCATGAAAGAGATTATGTAACCTGTTTGGAGATCTTGGATATTGTGAAGAAGTCATCCTCTTCTTGTAATTAACTCTTATCCAGGGTTCCTCTTTGCTCTCTTCCTTTTTGATGTCCTTTGCTTGCTTTTCTTTGTTTGAAGTTTCTACCTTTTGGAAGCTTGATTCCTCTTTTTGTTTCACATATTCTGTATTTTGTAGTATCTTGATCCCTTCTAGTTTATTCCTTAGGAGAACAATTTTTGCTTCCAATATTCCACATTCTGTTTCCTTGGCTCTCAATAGATCTGTCATATCTTGCTCAATCTTCTTTCCTTCTTCTACCTTAATCTTGAATTCTGTAAGGTTATGTATAAGTTCCACTCTTGCTTCTTCATCTTCCTAAATTTGTTCCTTCAAGTTTGAATTTTTCTCTCTAAGTCTTTCCAATTTTTTGAGAGAAGCAAAAAATTCTTCTTTTATATCAAACCCACTTTCTTCTTCACTTTTTGAGTTCATGTGTGCTACTGAAGGATCTTCTTCTGAGCTGTTAGACTCTTCATGGAGAGACCCACTCTGATACCAATTGTAGAACATGTGCTTATACTGAGAGGAGGGGGTGAAAAATATAATATAAAACTTTTCCCCAAATAGTAGCATCAACATTAATAAAGTAGTAAACATCACACAAAGCATCACACACATGAGAGACATCATTTTTAACGTGGTTCACCCAATGTGGGCTACCTCCACAGAAAATATTTCTTCTAAATATTTCTCAAATAATCTCTTGGGAATCCTTCCCAATTACAATGTTTATGGACCTCTATCCAAAGGAGATGTTGATCCCCTAAATCTCAAGTTCGTGGATCTCTTCCATAGGAGAACTCTTTCCCCTTCTGCTCTGGCTAGTGATCTTCTAGAAGACTTTGTCTCTCTACTACACTGACTGGTGGATCTCTCTCCACTTGAAGACTCCTCACTCAGATCTATCTTCAATTGTCCTAGTTGCTGGATCTCTATCCACTGAGACTCTATCCTCTGTACTCTATCACCTCCAAAGCTCTATCAATAGGTTCACTCAGAACCTCCTCAAATATGCTCAATAGGCTCACTCAGAACCTGCTCAAATATGCTCAATAGGCTCACTCAAAACCTACTCAAATATGCTCAACAAGCTCACACAGAACTTGTCCCAATATTCTCAATAAGTCCTCTCTAGGACTTGCTCAAATATGCATAGCAAGCTTTCACAAAATCTTACACAAAAATAGTCCACAAGCCTTCTCAAAGACTTACCTCAAATCAGCTCAACAAAATCTCAACTCAATCTCATAGAAGCATAAAGAGAATTGTTAGAGACTCAATATGTTCTATACTCAAATCCCAATCTTAATTCAAATCAATCTCATAGAAGCATAAAGAGAATTGTTAGAGACTCAATATGTTCTATACTCAAATCCCAATCTCAACTCAATCTCAACTCAAATCAATCTCAATTAAATCAGAATATAGAATAGTTTGTTTTATGGAACTTGAACAACCACTCCACACATTCACTTGACTAGGCTCAAATAATTCTACTCAACCAATCACCACAAGGAACAACTCTTTCTCACAAACCCTAGTCCAAGCATGAATCAACTCAACTCAAAATATTTCCAACAATACTCAACAACAAATCTCACATAACAATGATACTCATGTTCTTTTCTAACTCAAGTTCAAGTTCTTTGCACAACAACTCACTTCAACAACAATGCTTATAAAACAAGGTTTTAATCACAATTCTCAAACCAAAAAACCTTGAAGCATTAAACCAATCACTTTCGAAAAGGAAACCACAATCAATCCTTTTCACTCCAATGATATTTCAGAAATCAACCACCCAAATAAAATCAATGGAGAATATTGCTCATACCTTTTTGATGCTTTATGAGTTGTCCACTAAATCTGTCACACTCAACACACTTTCTTTTTCAACTCTCAACAAGGGTTAGAGATCTTGAGTAATAACACAACAATAATATCCAAATAACACCTTATTACTCCTACTTTATTTTAACATCCACCAAAGTTCTTTTTAAAAGAAAACCCTTACTCAAAATAACTTTCACTAAAAAGAACTTTATCAAAAACCCTTATTACTCCTAACAATTTCAAAAATCACAATTAAAAATAATTCACAACTCAAACAACCACCATGACCTTATTCCCTAAGGTTACTCAACAAATCAACTAACGAAGCACCTTTACCCCTTATCACTCCACCTTAGGCAATCCAAACAAAATATTAATAAAAACCTTAATACCTACCTCGAGGGGAATCGAACCCTCGTCTTGCCCCAACGTGAATGCCCTAGCCATGGCCAAGCTGCCGCACGAGTTGTGGGCTCATTGGTGAAAAAGAAGCGCCACCCACTTCTTATCCTTCACCCTCTTCCACCAAGAGAAAAGTATGCGCCTTGGGCGCCTCAATAGAACAAAGCCAAAAATGATGCTTGCGGGAATCGAACGCACAACCTCCTTGTCACCAACACCTTTGCACAATCCAAGCTGCCACTAGGCCACGCTACCCAATGCATTTTGGGAAGTGGTCGTTGTCTCCCTTTAATGTTCGCTGCATCACTTAAACGAAAAACACGAGCTCTTTTTCTTCGCAAATACCAAGCACAAATATCAACGAGCAAGGATGAATGAATTAAAAAATTCAATGGCATATTTATATGCCTTCCCTTTGCTTTGGAAACATCGGCCTTTTTGAAACTTCCTTCATGACGTCGGCGGATAAACTTTTAATTTTAATTTTAAAATTTAAATTTAAATTTTAAATAAATTAAAATTTAAACTAAATATTTAAAATTAAATATCTCCATCATCGGGGCACCTTTTTCGATGAAACGAAAAGCCAACTTGGGTTTTAAGAAAAACCCATTTCAAATCTGCCATCCATGGTTTTAAATAAAAACCTTTTGCAAAGCTTCCCTTGAAGCTCCTTTTGGAACCACATGCCATGCATCCCTTCTTGAACCTTTGATCAAAAACATTTGCTTCTCATGAAGCTCTTTGTGAAACACAAACATAGTGCTTACTTACATAGATCCTTTTGACATCAATGACAACTCTTAGCTTAGGGACTCAAAATGTCCAACAATCTCCCCCTTTGTCATTGATGGCAACCCATATCCTTTTACTGAAATCTGACCTTCTTTTCTACTCCCCTAGGACTTTGCTCCCCCTGGCTCAAAGCTTTCTCAAATATCAAATCTCTCCCCATATCAAAAACTCTCCTCAATATACACAAATATCTCCCCCTTTGTCATCAATGGCAAAGGGTCACCTTTGGGGCTCGGGGCTAAGAATGAGCCTCTTAGCTTAGCCCCTCCCCACCTCCACATGAGGTGGTTAATTCTAGGGTGGGAGTCTCACTCCCAATTTTCCTCGAAGATACTCAAAAGTGTCTTTTGAGAGTGGCTTAGTGAAAATATCTACTATATGTTCCTTTGTAGTGACATACTCCAATTTGACCTATTTATCTGACACCTGTTCTCTCAAAAAATGATACTTAATTGGAATGTGCTTCATCCTGGAGTGCATTACCAAATTTTTTGAGATACATATGGCACTGGTATTATCACATAGTATAGGAATAGGTTGATCATGCTTTATCTTGAAGTCTTCTAAAGTCCTCTTCATCCATAACACCTATGTACAACTAGCTACTACTGCAATATATTCTACCTCTACTATAGATAGTGATACTGAAACCTGCTTCTTACTTAACCAGTAGACTAGTCTTTCTCCAAGAAAGAAAGCTCCTCCACTTGTGCTTTTTCTATCATCAATGTTGTCGGCCCAATATGCATCTATATATGTTGTGAGTGTGAAACTGTCACTTTTAGGATACCAAAGTCCAAAATCCATAGTCCCTTTTAGATACCTAAAAATTATTTTTATTGTTGCCACATGTGTTTCCTTAGGTGCTGCTTGAAATCTTGCCACTAATCCCACTGACTGTACTATGTCTGGTCTTGTAGCTGTGACATACAATAAGCTGCCAATCATGGATCTGTATAGTCTCTGATCTGCCTCTGGAGATTCATCATCCTTACTTAACTTGCACCCTGTGACCATAGGAGTACTTACTGGTTTGCAATCTTCTAATATGAATTTCTTTAACATCTCCTTGATGTATTTGGCTTGAGAAAGAAACACTCCCTTTTATGATTGTGAAATATGAAGACCAAGAAAGAAGGATAATTCACCAAGCATAGACATCTCAAATTCACTCTGCATATTCTTAGCAAACTCTTTGCACATCTTGTCATTATTTCCTCCAAAAATTATGTCATCAACATAAACAACCACTATTAAAAGATCATTTCCTTCATTTTTGATATACAAATTACTGTCTGCTATTCCTTTCCTGAATCCCTGTTCCTGTAGATACCTATCCAATATTGAATACCATGCTCTGGGAGCCTGCTTTAAGCCATACAATGCCTTTTTCAATCTGCATACCTGATCTGGTGTATCTGATAGTATAAATCCCTCTGGTTGTTCAATGTAGACCTCTTCTTCTAGAATCCCATTTAGAAAAGCTGACTTAACATCCATTTGATATACCTTGAAGTTCTTGAAACTTGAAAAAGCTAAAAACATCCTTATAGCTTCAAGTCATGCAACTGGAGCAAAGGTTTCATCAAAATCAATTCCTTCTACTTGTGCATAACCTTTGCAAACTAACCTTGCTTTATTTCTGACAACTTGTCCATCTTCATTCAACTTATTTCTGAAGACCCATTTTGTGCCAATCACATTTTTGTCCTTTGGTCATGGAACAAGTTCCCAAGTTTTTCTCTTCTCAATATGATCTAATTCCTCATTCATTGCTTTAACCCAAAATTCATCTTCACAAGCCTGAGAAAAATATTTTGGCTCAATCTTAGATAGCAAAGAAAAATTTGCTTGTTGAGATGGTTTTATTATTCTTCTCCTTGTCTGTCTTTCATCTGGATTCCCAATGATCTGATATTTTGGGTGATGTTTCTGTACATATCTGGAAGGAGTCTTAGGAAGAAGCCTTTGTGTTTCTTCTTCATCATTTTTTGATTCCTCACAAAATTCTTCTTGACAACATCCATCTTCTTGGTATACCGTTTGCTGAATTGGCTCTCTGGAATCTATCTTTTCATCAACTATCACATTCATACTTTCCACCATAGTGCATGTTCTTTTGTTGTAACATCTGTAAGCCTTGCTTTTAGTGGAATATCCAAGAAAAATTCCCTCATCACATCTTGGATCAAATTTGCCCAAATTCTGATCTTCCCGTCTTATGTAACATTTGCTTCCAAAAATCTTGAAATGTTTTATAGTAGCAGGTCTTCCTTTCCAAAGCTCATAAGGAGTCTTATGATGATTTACCCTTAATTGAGCCCTAGTAATTATGTACACAGCTATGGATACTGCTTCTTTCCAAAAACCATCTGACAACTTAGATTCATTTAACATAGCTCTAGCCATGTTTTCAACAGTCCTGTTCTTCCTTTCAACTACTCCATTTTGTTGGGGAGTTCTTGTTGTTGAGTACTCTCTCTTGATTCCATGTTGTTCACAAAATTCTACAAACTCATTTGAAGTAAATTCTCCTCCTCTATCAGATCTTAGACACTTAATCCTTTTGCCTATTTCATTTTCAACCAAATTCTTGAATGCTTTGAATTTTTTGAAGGCTTTTGACTTCTCTTTTAGGAAAGTTACCCAAACCATTCTGGAATAATCATCTACAAACAACATGAAGTAACTCTCACCTTGAATACTTTGTGTTCTAGTAGGACCACACAAATCAGTATGTATTAAACTTAAAGGCTCAGAAGACATATAGCCTTTTGGTTTGTAAGTTGTCCTAGTTTGCTTTCCATGTTGACAAGGTGCACAAATTATGTTTTGAGGTCTCCTTATTTTGGGTAAATCTTTGACTGCTTGTTTATTGCTTATGCTGACTATGTTGTCAAAATTCAAATGACCTAATATTCTATGCCATAACCAGCTCTCATCTTCTTGTGATAGAAAACACTTTTCTCCTTTGATCTCATTGAGCATGTATAAGTTGTTTGGAGTCCTTCTTGCATTTGCAATAATTCTTCCTATTTCAATTTTCCTTATCTCACATCTATCTGGATGGAAGGTAACCATATATCCTTGATCACAAAGTTGACTTATACTCAGTAGATTGTGCTTTAACCCTTTGACATACAAAACATTCTCTATTTTTGTTTTTCCATTGTCTAGACTTAGAGTACCTTTCCCAACAATCCTAGCTGATCCATTATCACCAAAACTTACTGATCCTCTATTTGTTTCCTTTAGAACAATGAATTTGTCTTTGTCTCCTGTCATGTGACTAGAACAACCACTATCCAGATACCATTGTTCTTCTTTATTTTGAGCATGCAGGGTTGTTTGAACTAACATAGATCTGGCCCTATCATTCTTTCTTTCATCCTTCCTAGTTGTTGGAATTGTTTTTCTAGACTCAAGAAATATCATTTTACACCATCTAGCCTTGTGCCCAAAGTTATTGCATTTGTAACATATAACATCATCATCCATGAGAGGTGCAAAGGAATTGAAATCTCTATCGTATCTTGCATGATGAGTACAATGTGCAACTATATGACCATATTTATTGCAAGAAAAACAATGACCATGAAAGAGATTATGTAACCTGTTTGGAGATCTTGGATATTGTGAAGAAGTCATCCTCTTCTTGTAATTAACTCTTATCCAGGGTTCCTCTTTGCTCTCTTCCTTTCTGATGTCCTTTGCTTGCTTTTCTTTGTTTGAAGTTTCTGCCTTTTGGAAGCTTGATTCCTCTTTTTGTTTCACATATTCTATATTTTGTAGTATCTTGATCCCTTCTAGTTTATTCCTTAGGAGAACAATTTTTGCTTCCAATATTCCACATTCTGTTTCCTTGGCTCAAATAAATCATATATCTTGCTCAATATTCTTTCCTTCTTCTACCTTAATCTTGAATTCTGTAAGATTTTGTATAAGTTCCACTCTTGCTTCTTCATCTTCCTGAATTTGTTCCTTCAAGTTTGAATTTTTCTCTCTAAGTCTTTCCAGTTTTCTAAGAGCAGCAAAAAATTCTTCTTTTATATCAAACCCACTTTCTTCTTCACTTTCTGAGTTCATGTGTGCTACCGAAGGATCTTCTTTCGAGCTGTTAGACTCTTCATGGAGAGACCCGCTCTGATACCAATTGTAGAACATGTGCTTATACTGAGAGGGGGGTGAACAGTATAATATAAAACTTTTCCCCAAATAGTAGCATCAACATTAATAAAGTAGTAAACATCACACAAAGCATCACACACATGAGAGACATCATTTTTAACGTGGTTCACCCAATGTGGGCTACCTCCACAGAAAATATTTCTTCTAAATATTTCTCAAATAATCTCTTGGGAATCCTTCCCAATTACAATATTTATGGACCTCTATCCAAAGGAGATGTTGATCCCCTAAATCTCAAGTTCATGGATCTCTTCCATAGGAGAACTCTTTCCCCTTCTGCTCTAGCTAGTGATCTTCTAGAAGACTCTGTCTCTCTGTTGCACTGATTGGTGGATCTCTCTCCACTTGAAGACTCCTCACTCAGATCTATCTTCAATTGTCCTAGTTGTTGGATCTCTATCCACTAAGACTCTATCCTCTATACTCTATCACCTCCAAATATCTATCAATAGGTTCACTTAGAACCTCCTCAAATATGCTCAATAGGCTCACTCATAACCTACTCAAATATGCTCAATAGGTCACTCAGAACCTGCTCAAATATGCTCAACAAGCTCACACAGAACTTGTCCCAATCTGCTCAATAAGTCCTCTCTAGGACTTGCTCAAATCTGCATAGCAAGCTTTCACAAAATCTTACACAAAAATAGTCCACAAGCCTTCTCAAAGACTTACCTCAAATCAGCTCAACAAAATCTCAACTCAATCTCATAGAAGCATAAAGAGAATTGTTAGAGACTCAATATGTTCTATACTCAAATCCCAATCTCAATTCAAAGCAATCTCATAGAAGCATAAAGAGAATTTTTAGAGACTCAATATGTTCTATACTCAAATACCAATCTCAATTCAAAGCAATCTCATACTCATCTCAATATTAAATCAATATGAATATAGAATAGTTTGTTTTATGGAACTTGAACAACCACTCCACACATTCACTTGACTAGGCTCAAATAATTCTACTCAACCAATCACCACAAGGAACAACTCTTTCTCACAAACCCTAGTCCAAGCATGAATCAACCAACTCAAAATATTTCCAACAATACTCAACAACAACTCTCACATAACAATGATACTCATGTTCTTTTCTAACTCAAGTTCAAGTTCTTTGCATCACCAATTCACTTCAACAACAATGCTTATAAAACAAGGTTTTAATCACAATTCTCAAACCAGAAAACCTTGAAGCATTAAACCAATCACTTTCGAAAAGGAAACCACAATCAATCCTTTTCACTCCAATGATATTTCAGAAATCAACCACCCAAATAAAATCAATGGAGAATATTGCTCATACCTTTTTGATGCTTTATGAGTTGTCCACTAAATCTGTCACACTCAACACACTTTCTTTTTCAACTCTCAACAAGGGTTAGAGATCTTGAGTAATAACACAACAATAATATCCAAATAACACCTTATTACTCCTACTTTATTTTAACATCCACCAAAGTTATTTTTAAAATAAAACCCTTACTCAAAATAACTTTCACTAAAAAGAACTTTATCAAAAACCCTTATTACTCCTAACAATTTCAAAAATCACAATTAAAAATAATTCACAACTCAAACAACCACCATGACCTTATTCCCTAAGGTTACTCAACAAATCAACTAACGAAGCACCTTTACCCCTTATCACTCCACCTTAGGCAATCCAAACAAAATATTAATAAAAACCTTAATACCTGCCTCGAGGGGAATCGAACCCTCGTCTTGCCCCAACGCGAACGCCCTAGCCACGACCAAGCTACCGCACGAGCTACGGGCTCATTGGTGAAAAATAAGTGCCACCCGCTTCTTATCCTTCACCCTCTTCCACCAAGCGAAAAGTATGTGCCTTGGGCGCCTCAACAGAACAAAGCCAAAAATGATGCTTGCGGGAATCGAATGCACAACCTCCTTGTCACCAACACCTTTGCACAATCCAAGCTGCCACTAGGCCACGCTGCCCAATGCATTTTGGGAAGTGGTCGCTGTCTCCCTTTAATGTTCGTTGCGTCACTTAAACGAAAAACACGAGCTCTTTTTCTTCGCAAATACCAAGCGCAAATATCAACGAGCAAGGATGAATGAATTAAAAAATTCAATGGCATATTTATATGCCTTCCCTTTGCTTTGGAAACGTCGGCCTTTTTGAAACTTCCTTCATGACGTCGGTGGATAAACTTTTAATTTTAATTTTAAAATTTAAATTTAAATTTTAAATAAATTAAAATTTAAACTAAATCTTTAAAATTAAATATCTCCATCACCGGGGCACATTTTTCGATGAAACAAAAAGCCAACTTGGGTTTTAAGAAAAACCCATTTCAAATCTGCCATCCATGGTTTTAAATAAAAACCTTTTGCAAAGCTTCCCTTGAAGCTCCTTTTGGAACCACATGCCATGCATCCCTTCTTGAACCTTTGATCAAAAACATTTGCTTCTCATGAAGCTCTTTGTGAAACACAAACATAGTGCTTACTTACATAGATCCTTTTGACATCAATGACAACTCTTAGCTTAGGGACTCAAAATGTCCAATAGACTTATCCTAGGCTTGGATGAAAAAAGTGGTCTAGATTGAGGAAATTTAGAGGTGCATCCTAGAGACTTGAATTTATCTTATACAAATTCATCCAATTGTATTGTTTTTTGCAGTGTTTGGGGTCTCAACAATTTAACCTCAGTTCTAATGTCACCATTCAAACCACTTACAAAACAACTTTGGAAGAAGTTGGCACTTAAACCAGTGGTATGATTGGCTATTTTATAAAATTGAGTTTGGTATTCTCGAATAGTTGAAGTATTTCTAAGTGAAGAAACACATGCTTATACTGAGATGGGGGTGAACAATATAAGATAAATATTTCTTTACAAAGCAACAACTGCAATAATATGAATGCAATAATGAAACAATGCACAAAATATCGTACACACAAGAGACAAGGATTTTACGTGGAAACACCATTTCAGGAGAAAACCATGGAAAAATATTGCTTTTATTTCTTCAATAAATTTTGTAGGCACCAACCCTCAAGAGACACAAATCCCCTTGTACAAATATGTAGGCACCAACCTACGGGAGAAACCAATATTCTAATGATAATAACGTAGGTACCAACCTACAAGAGACACCAATCTCCTTGTTACAATAACGTAGGCACCAACCTATGTGAGACACCAATCTCCTTGAGGAACCAACCTTAGAATACAAAATTGATCAACAAACTTACACAGGTCTACTTCAAAATTTTATCAGTAATTTTGCTCATGTCTGCTCCAAAATCTTCCTTCAAATTCATCCTAGTGCTCATGCTCCTTCCTTCTCAATGAGTGCTTGTGACCATAGTTATTCCTGCACCTTTCAATCATCAAAAACCAATAGTGGCTCTTCTCACAAAATAGAACTTCCAAAAACTATTTTTAGATGGGTGGAAAAATAGTCGATAGTGCCAAAATTATGACTCTCTCCTATTTTTGCATTGGCATCTGATTACTATTTGGTTGGAAATGTGCTAGAGAGGATTGTCACAAGAATTAATATATTTCAATGATTTTGTGAAATTGATTTTTGACAATTAGAATTTATATGCAACCCTACACATGGACAACTGTAACTAAAATGAATATTTCTTCATGTCAAATTTCATAACAGTTTCTCCACATAAATAATTGCTTGAGTAAATGGCTTCTTCACCCTCTACAATGCAAAATGACAAACATCTCCTCCTTGGGTGATCCTTGAGCATTAGTTTTGTGATGTGAAAAAATTGTACATGTCACTCTCTATGTGGGCGTGTGTTACTTCTACTATAAGTATTATTGAAACTATTCTAGCAATATACTCATAGTATCCTCCAATAAGATAAGGTAACAACTATCTAACATCATTTGATTATGCTAGCTCTCTCATCAGGTCAATATTCGGCTAGTCTTTCATAGTTCCTACCATAATTCCACCACCAATATTAAATGTGGGTTCACAAAATTTCTCTACTTCATTATCAAGATATGTAGTCACCTCACATATCTCCTCCATATTTATTTTTCATAGCTTCGGTTATCAGAATAGATTACTACATTTATGGATCTATATTATGAGACCTCTTCCATGGATGAAAGCTATTCTTCTCATTATTCCATCACTTTTCACTCATCAATGGGTGCTTTAAAAATATTGTTCTATCTCTCCTCCTTATGTTGCTTCCTCCTTGTTTGGATAACGTTCTTCCTTGGTGCTTGGACTTTGTTTTCACTGTTGCACCACACTAATGGTCCTTCGACCATGAAAATACCAAATCAAACTTATATTCTTCGTAATAACCCCTCACGTATGCACAATCTTCTTATATGGTCTAAAACTCTATTGCTCTCAATGGATTTTCACCTTGGAATGTATTCTACTCGAATTTATTCTACCAAATTTGACCATCAATAAGCTTCACAACATTCATTGGTGATGAAAATTATGATGTGAGTGATGTCCTTGATGATGCACTCAGTGATTTGGACATGGTGTATTTATGCACCATTGGGGTGTGTCCTTTGTAGCACCAGTTTTGAACTCACAACTTTCACCATGAGTGTGTGTGTTGCAGTCCCCGACTACAGCTTCTCAACCTTCAAACATTGGCTTCCTCAAATTTGACCTCGGTGATATCCCAACGTTCTTCTCCACTCTTTGTATTTGGTGCAATACATGTATATCGAAGACATTTGCCCTCCTTACTGCTTTGATAAAATCATCCAATATTTTTGTGCTTTTCTTCAACCTAATATTTGTATGTAGCTTATCATTATATTTTTCCACTTCCTTCCTTAGAGAGATAATCTCATGTTATAGTTTTTTATATTCCAACACTTTTACCTTTAACTACTCAATCATACCTTCTTCAATTCACTTTGCCTCTTAAATTTTAACTTTTAAGTAGATGAGTTCTTGCAAAAACATTACCTTTGTCTTCTCATCCTCTTGTACTTGAGTCTTCAATCTTGATTTCTTCTTTCTAAGCCTCTTCACTGCTTCAAGAGCAAAAATAAGTTCCTCTTCTATGTCAACTATAATTTCCTCTTTATTTTTTGGATCTTTCTCCTTTTCTTGGTTTTTGAAAAGAGCATCTTCTTTCACCTCTATAGTCAAGAATAGGATTTTTTCTCTTTCACTATCGAAGAGGCTTTCGTAACTACTATTGGAATAACTACTTGATTCTTCAACATAAATACTCTTCTTGTGCCTTTGAAATATTTTTTCCTCATGATTTCTTTGACCGTGCCTCCTTTTATTTTCATGATAAAATTTTATTTCCTTCTTTTTCTTGTATTTTTATTTTTCACTGCTACTACTTCCATCTTGTGGGCACTTAGATACATAGTGAATAATTTTACCACAATAGAAACATTTCACAGTATACTTACCTTTGTGTTTACTTGATCCCTTCTTATTCCTTTGTACAAAATTGGCTTATTCTCCGCTGCTTGATCCTTCACTTGAATTTAGTTCCTTATTCTTTATCTTCTTTGAAACTTTAAATGCGACCTCCCATTTAGATATTTGATCTTTATCAGTCCTCATCTCACAGGCTATAGGAATTTCATGTAGCTCATCCATGGTTAAAGTTTTAAGATTCTTCATTTCTTCAGTTGCTGAGACGTTTGCATAAAACATCATGGGAAGTGACCTTAAAACTTTCTGAAAAATAATAGTCCTCAATATTTTCTCCAAGTCCATGAATGGTGTTGAAAATTTCATCAACATAGAGTAGATATTTGGCAATATTTTTCTCATATTTGATCTTTAAGTCTTCAAAATTCCTCCTATGGGTTTGAATTTTTGCAATTTTAACCTTGTCATATCCTTCATATTTTCTTTGTAAATTATCCCATATTTATTTTGCAGAGGTGTAGTGCATGACTTTAACAAAATCTAATTCACATAAAAAACTTAGCATTGCATTCATTGCCCTAGAATTATTTTTAGTTGATTTATTACCATCTCGATCTATGGGAGGGATTATAGATGGTCTTAACCCATCCACAACATATTTCCATATATCGTAGCCATGTGCCATCAAATAGATTTGCATCCTCACACTCCAAAAGGTATATTTACTCCCATTGAACAATGGAGCCCTACTTGATGAAAAACTTTCTTGGTAAGCCAAGTGTGTTCTTGTAAGATCTTCCTTCAAGCGATTAGGCTTTTATGAAGGAACCTACTCTGATACTAATTGAAGAAGCACATGCTTATACTAAGAGGGGGTGAAAAATATAAGATAAAAATTTCTTTCAAAAGAAATAACTACAATAATATGAATGTAATAATGAATCAATGCATAAAATACCACACACACAAGAGATAAGGATTTTAAGTGGAAACACTCTTTTAGGAGAAAAACATAATAAAATATTTCTTTTATTTCTTCAATAAAATTTGTAGACACCAACCCATAGGAGACACCAATCCCCTTGTACAATTACATAGGCACCAACCTACGAGAGACACCAATATCCTTATTACAATAACATAGGCACCAACCTATGGGAGACACCAATCTCCTTGTTACAATAACATAGGCACCAACCTATGTGAGACACCAATATCCTTGAATAACCAACCTCAGAATACAAAATTGATCAACAAGCTTACAAATATTTGCTTCAAAATCTGATCAATAATTTTGCTCAGGTTTGCTCTAAAATCTTCATTCAAATTTAGCCTGGTGCTTATGCTCCTTCCTTATCAATGAGTGCTTGTGACCATAGCTATCCCTGCACCTTTCAACCATCAAAAACCAATAGTGGCTCTTCTCACAAAATGAAACTTCCAACAACTATTTTTATATGGGCAATAAAATAGCGGATAGTGCTAAAATTATGATTCTCTCCTATTCTTGCACTGACACCTGATTACTATTTGGTGGGAAATAGTCCTTTACTATCCAACATATCCTAAAATCATGCCCTTCACATTAAGCACTCTCCACATGCTAGAGAGGATTGTCATGAGTGTTAAGATCTTTCAATGATTATATGAACTTTATTTTCTAACCATTAGAATTTATCTGCAACCCTACACGTGGACAACTATATGCAAAATAAATAGTTCTTCGTGTCAAATATCATAATGATTCCTCCACATTAATGATTGCTTGAGCAAATGACTTATTCATCCTCTATAGTATAAAATGACAACTCCTCCTTGGATGATTAATGAGAATTAATTCTATGATGTGACAAAACTGTGTGCATCACTCTCCCTGTAGGTGTGCATTACTTCTACTACAAGTATTCTTGAAACTATGTTGGCAATATACTCATAGTCTCCTCCAATAAGATAAGGTAATGACTATATGAAAATGTTTGATTATTCTAGCTCACTCTCATTAGGTCAATCTTTATTTGGTCTTTCATAGTTCCTACCCCACTTCCACAAGCATGATTAACTTTGGGTTCATCAAAGTTCTCTACTTCATTATCAAGAGATGTAGTCATCTCAAATATTGCCTTCGTCTTTGTTTTGCATAACTTCACTTTTCAAAATAGATTACTACATTAATATATCTATATTATGAGACCTCTTCCATGGCTGAAAGCTATTCTACTCATTCTTCAATCATTTTGCACTCATCAATAGGTGCTTCAAAAATAGCATTCTATCTATCCTCCTTACATTGCTTGCTCCTTGTTCAGATAGCACTCTTCCTTGGCACTTGGGCTTCGTTTACACTGTTGCACCATACCAATGGATCTTCTTTGATAATAAAAATACCAAATCAAACTTCTTTCATTTATATTCACCCTTCACGTATGCACAATATTCTTTTATGGTCCAAAACTCTATTGCTCTCAATGGCTCTTTACCTTAGAATGTATTCTGCTTGAATGTATTCTATCAGATTCAACCGCCAACAAACTTTGCAACTTTTTTTGGTTATGAAAATGATGATGCTAGTGTCATACCTAATGATGCACTTAGTGATGTGGATCTAGTGCAGTTGTGCATCATTGGGGTGCACCCTCTACAACACCAATTTTGAACTCACAACTTTCACCCTGAGCGTGTGCTTTGCAGTCCTCGACTACAACTCCTCAACCTTCAAACATGGGCTTCCTCAAATTTGACCTTTATGCCACCCCTACATTCTTCTCCACTCTTCGTATCTGGTGCAACCCATGTATATCGAATAAATTCACCCTCCTTGCTACTCCAAAATGAATTTTGCCCTTGTTTTTATATCCAATCCTTACATTGTTTTTGGTTCCCAAGAGGTCAGCCCATACTATTATATTTTTATTTTAATGTTGAAACAATACTTTCACTTCATTAATATTTTAATTTTTAATTTCAATATTTTAATATTAATTTAAATATTTAACATTGAATTTATAATATTTAAATCTAATATTTTAATATTCAAACCTTCACTCAAAATATATTTGCCTTGAATAATTCTCCCAAGAACGCCACTATTTATCAACCAAGTTGGCCTTTGGCATCAATGACAACTCAATAATTCTAACACTAAGTTTTGTAAGGGATCTTGTAAAGTCTTCAAACTCACTAGGACCAAAACAAGTGAGTAGATGATGCTTAAAGTCTTACCAAGATAGGTTCAGTTTGTCCTTCCTAAGCCATTGAAACCAATGTAGTGCATCTAATTTAAAATTGAAAGAGGTAATTATCAAACACGTGTATCTTGGGATATTATGAAGAATGAGATATTTTTCTACCTTAAAAACCCACCCCTTAGGGTCTTTCCCATCAAATTTTAGGAAGTTTAATTTGGACAACTTAAATCCATTGGTATTTGGTACGTTCTATTGGTGGCAAATTGTACCTATATCTAGTTGATCCTTATGAATCAACCTATACTGTGAGAAGGAATTAGTAGAGATATGACTATCCAATTGTGCCTTCATTTCCTTTTGTATCTTGGTAACCAAATTCATAGATTCATGTAAATTTTTTTATAGCTATCTTTATATTGTCTAAGCTATTATTGAATTGAGCTCCTAAATTATTACCCAAATGATTGACATGCTTAGAAATTTGTACATCTAATTCTTGTTACCGAGTACCCATAGCCATGTTCTAATATATATGACCTATTGGTGATTCATATTAAAAATAGAAATGTGATTTTAAGGGTTACTATTCGTAGTAAGGAACCCAAAAAGTGGTCCGGGTGATATATATCAAAATGATAAGCTTAAGAAGATGATCACAATGAGCTATATACCACAACACTAGTTTTAGGTACCCCCAAATATTTGTTTATATTGATTTATTATCAAGTTTGTTTGTGTGGTCAGTTTTCCCTCTAGATGCTTGGTTCAAAAGTTAGGTTTTATGGCAACTAGTAACTACTAACCACTACTGACACTTTGTCCTATCTATTCTAACTATTGATTAGTCTTGACACTGTGTTGTCACCTACTTTGTCTGACTCTATCACATTATGTCTATTTTAAATTCTATCTGTCACAAGTAACTATTATGCCATTGACAACTAATGACCTTGTACTGACTATTACTGATTGAATATCTTGAATTTTACTCACACTATCCTCCCTATTCCTATATTTTTGACCTAGTGATTTATTTCTTCCTATTATATTCTTCTATAATTCTGATTGTTTTAATGTAGGAATTCTAGAATAGGGATGTCTTCTTTATTTGCTCAACTTTTGTAATGGTTTAAGGTAACAAGTTCAAAATTCATAGAACATGAATTTTTTTGTAGGATATAATAGGGTATTATAATTTAGGTTGTATGTACTACCCATAGGCCCTTTGTTATATTGTAGTGATAAACGATAGTGCTTAGAACAATATTTAAAACCACTGCTCAAGGAGGAATTCACACATACCCTTGAGAACACTAGCTATCTCTCTATCATTATAGGAGGGTGATCTTCTCGAATGTTATATCTAGTATACTATGTGATGGCAAGCCGGGATTCACACAAACACATTCACAGTAATTTCATGGTAATTTCATTAAAAAAAGAAAATAGCATGATACGGGTTACAGTATTCTCTCCAGTATACCACTTCTCCCCCAATCCCGAACTTCACCATCCCCCATCCTTACAGCATTTCGGGTTTTTAACGAGACCCCCGATCCTCTCGGCCATCAATGCCCTGCCTAACAAATTCAAATTCTAATTTTTCCCTCCCTCGGTCGAACTCCCCAAATTTTCTCACAATAAATGGCCCCTGCCTCACCCACCATGAAACCCTCATTAAAGCTCTTCTCTGACCTGCAAACGCCGCCTTGGTCAGATCGTCCTTCCGCGCCTCTGTTTCGCCCATAACGTCCATGCTCTGTACTGTTGTGAAGACCATTCCCATCTTTAATACACGCGGTCGCCAATTTCAATTTCAATCTTCGTGGCAGCCCGCGCGTTTAATTAATTTCCTTTTCTGCTTTGTCTTCGGCTGACCGTGTCACTTTAATACACGTGGAGGACGCGTGTCTGCGTTTAATTAATTTCCTTTTCTGCTTTGTCTTCGGCTGACCGTGTCACTTTAATACACGTGGAGGACGCGTGTCACAAGCTTGTCTTCATACTTGTCGCGATATCGCGACCCACTGTCCCTTCGCCTTCACCTTGGCGGAAAAAGTCGCGATATCGCGACATGTCCACTGCCCCTTTGCCTTCACCTTGGCAGAGAACAGTCGCGATATCGCGACCCACTGCCCCTTTGCCTTCACCATGGCAAAAAGATGCCGCGATATCGCGACATGTCGCGATATCGCGACTCAAACTGGCCATTGCCCTTTCGAAGCCTTGGGGTCGCGATTTCGCGACCCCAACGCAACTTGTGCCTTTACTCTAAAACTTCTCCTTCTTTTTACGAAATCTCCCTCTTGGGCCAAGATTTGAAACAAACCCAACACAAATACTTAGAAAATAAAAGCAAACAATTAAATGATTTGGAGGATGCAAGATTGCTCCTTGACCACCGGATGCTCCTGCATCAGACACCCGGGGTAGAATAAAAAAAAGTGACCCTCACTTTTGTTCGGCTAAGGGGAGACCCAAGCGGTCAACCTCCGCCTTCGACAACCAAGTCGCATCTTCAGTTGGTCTGCCCCTCCACTTGATCAAGTACTCATTATACTACCTGTTTCGGGTGCTCCGGCCTTCACGGGTATCTAATATTTCCTCGGCCTCATCTGTGCTTGGAGTAGAGGCTGGAAATTGCCATGGTTCTGGACTTTGCATGTCCGTACTTTCTCCCTCATGATATTCCATGAGATCTGAAATATTAAAAATAGGTGAAATATCAAGCCAACTCGGCAATTTCACTTCATACGCATTTCCGACTCCCGCTTTCCCAGTATTTTGCATGGCCCAAACTTTTTCATCTTCAATTTATTGTAAGTCTTGGCAGGAAATCTCTCCTTCCTGAGATACACCATAACCTCATCTCCAATCTCGAACTCCTTGAACCACCGCTTCTGGTCTGCCCTTGTCTTATATTGACTGTTCATTTTTGTAATCTGTCTTTTTACTTCCTCATGCAGACTTTTTATATGCTCTGCAAATTCTTCTGCCTCGGCACTACATTTTTCTCTTCTGTCCAACTTTCTTAGCTCAGACACATTCCTCGGGCTTTTTCCATATACTATCTGGAACGGTGATTTATTTGTGCTTTTATTAACTGAACTGTTATATGCAAACTCTTCCTGTGGTAAGACTAAATCCCATCCCTTGGGTTGATCCACTATCAAACACCGCAGTAAATTGCCCAGGCTTCTATTGACCACCTCCGTCTGTCCATCTATCTGTGGATGGTATGCTGAACTGAATTTCAAGTCTGTCTTCAATTTCTTCCACAGAGTTCTCCAGAAATACCCAACAAACTTTGTATCTCTGTCTGAAACTATACTTCTCGGCAAACCGTGAAGTCGTACCACTTCTTTGAAGAACAACCCAACAATGTGAACTGCATCACTTGTCTTTTGGCAGGGAATAAAATGTGCCATTTTGGAGAACCGGTCCACCACCACAAATATTGAATCATTTCCTCTCTGTGTTCTCGGCAATCCAAGAACAAAATCCATGCTTATGTCCTCCCATGGTCTCTCAGGCACAGGTAATGGCTGGTACAGTCCTGTATTTTGTTTCACACCCTTTGCCATCTGGCATATTCTGCAACTTTGCACAAACTTCCGTACATCTTGCCGAAGTTGTGGCCAGTAGTAATTTTCCTCAACCAAGGCAATGGTCTTATCCCTACCAAAATGCCCGACCAATCCTCCACTGTGCTTTTCTTTGATTAAATTCTCCCGCATGGAACTTACGGGAATGCACAACTTACTGCCCTTGAACAGCATCCCGTCTTGGATTAAGAAATCCAACCATTTTGTTCTATCTATGGTAAGAGGTATTGAGCAAGCCTTCCAGGCTTCTGCAAAATCCGGATCTGCAGGGTATAGATCCTTCAGTTCTTCAAACCCCACTACTTCCACTGTCAATATGGTCAGTAGAGTCTGCCTTCTGCTTAAGGCATCTGCAACCCTGTTTGACTTCCCACTTCTGTGCTTTAGTACAAAGGTATAACTTTGGAGGAACTCCACCCATTTCATGTGCCTTTGGTTCAGTTTTGTCTGACTGTTAATGTATTGCAAAGCCTGATGGTCAGTAAATAGCACAAACTCCTTTGGTAATAAATAATGTCTCCACTTTTTTAGGGCCTGAACTATAGCATAAAATTCTTGATCATAGACAGAATACTTCTTCCGAGCATCATTTAACTTTTCATTGAAATAAGCAACTGGCTTGCCTCCTTGACTCAGTACCGCCCCTATTGCACTACCACTGGCATCGCAGTCCACCTGAAATACCTTGTTGAAGTCTGGAAGTGCCAAAACAGGTTGTTCTGTAACTTTTCTCTTCAATGTGTCAAAGCTCCTTTCAGCCCCTGATGTCCATTTGAACTCCTTTTTATCTCCCCTCATTGTCTCGGTGAGAGGTGCACAAATACTGCTGAAGTTCTTTATGAACTTCCTATAAAAACTGGCCAGACCATGGAATGACCTCACTTCTGTTGTGCTCCTTGGAGTAGGCCATTCAATGATGGCTCTCACCTTTTCGGGGTCCATCTTCAGGCCTTCTGCTGAGATTACAAACCCCAAGTATACCAATTCCTTCTTGACAAAATTACACTTTTTCAAATTTATTAATAACTGTTCTTCTTGCAGATTTTCAAAGACTCTCCTGATATGCATCAGGTGTTCCTCCAGGGTCCGGCTAAATATCAATATATCATCTAAATAAACAATAACAAACTTTCCCAGGAATTCTTTCAGTACTTCATTCATCAGCCGCATGAAGGTACTTGGTGCATTGGACAGTCCAAAGGGCATGACTAACCACTCAAACAGGCCTTCTCTTGTCTTGAAGGTTGTCTTCCATTCATCCCCCTCTCGGATACGGATCTGATGATAACCACTTTTCAGGTCAATCTTTGTGAAGTACTCAGCTCCACTTAAACAGTCCATGATATCATCCATTCTTGGTAACGGGAATCTGTACTTAATAGTAATTTTGTTGATGGCCCGTGAATCTGTACACATCCTCCATTCTCCATCCTTCTTTGGCGCCAGCACTGCAGGTACTGCGCATGGACTCAAACTTTCCCGAATTAATCCCTTTTCTAACAATTCTTGGACCTGTCTATTTAACTCCTCAGTCTCTACAGGTGTCATCCTGTGTGCGACTTTATTTGGCAGGCTTGATCTTGGTACTAAATCTATATGGTGGCTAATTTTTCTCACAGGGGGTAAGCCCTCAGGCACATTGTCAGACACAATGTCTGGAAATTCCTCCAGCAGATTTAGAACTTCTGTTGGGGTATCCCGGCATTCCTTCCCCCTAACTCTTGGAATTATTGCATAACATAAATGTTCATGCTTTAACCCATTCAGAAACTCTCTCCCCTCAACTAAACAGACTTTGGAAATATTACACACCTTTTCATCTGTATCCTTCAAGGGCTTTAGCTTATGGCGTACACCATTCTTTGTCAATGAGTAGGTGTTGGCACGGCCATCATGTACTGCACTCCGGTCAAACTGCCAGGGTCTCCCCAGCAACATGTGGCAAACATCCATGGGTAAGATGTCACACAGGACCTCATCACAATACTTCCCAACGTTAAATTTAACAGAACACTGCTCATTGACCAAGGCTCCGTGGTCCTTTTGTAACCATGCGACCCGGTATGGGTGTGGGTGTTTCTTCCTCTCTAACTGTAACTTCGTAACCATTTCCTCTGAAACCAGGTTATCCGTGCTACCATTATCAATAATGATATTGCAAACCTTGCCCGCACATTTACATCTAGTGCGGAATAAACTTTTCCTCTGGTCTGTGTCCTTCTCCTCGTTCAACGGGACTCTTCTTACAACCATTGTTTCTCCTCTCTCCGCTTCTTCGGAATGCTCAGATTCAGCATCCTCCTATGCCACAGCGGCTCTGGCTGGGCCCTCAGGCCTCTTGTTTGTTCTTTCTCGGTGTTGTGGACATTCAAATGCCCTGTGTCCTTCTTCACCACAGTGGAAACATGTTCCACGAAATACTCCCCTTCCAAACCCTCGTCCGGATCCACCCCGTCCTCTTGGGTAGTTGTTACGATCTCGGGGCTGATAAACATCTTCGTCTTTTTGGTCCTGGTTACTCTCGGCTTCCCCGGTCTTCTTCGGATCCTTGTACTTTTCTCCACTTGGTCCTCCCACCGGTCCTTCCACCTCGGCCTCTTCCTCTTTGCTTGCCTTCAAACCACTTTGTTTAGCTTTTCTTCTACCTTCAAGGCAAATTGATAGGCATCCTCAATGGTGTTTACTCGAACCAGGCTCAGTTCTTCCTGGATACCAAGCCTCAACCCATTAATGTAACGGGCTACCTTCTCTTTATTTGCCTCTAAATGCCTTGTTCTAATAGAAATTTTGTAAAATTCTTCAGTGTACTCTTGGACAGTTTTGTTTGTCTGTCTCAAGCTCTGCATTTTTCTTAGCAGATCCAACTCGTAATCTGCCGGGATGAACTGTCTTTTAAGCTTCTCCACCATTCTATCCCATCTTGTTATTCTTTCTTTCCCCCTTCTGTTTCTCTCCAACTGCATTCCCCTCCACCAAATGTTGGCATGACCCTTTAACTTGGTCTTAGCAAATCTGACCCGGTTAGGGTCTTCAATCTCCTCATACTCGAAATATTCCTCTAAATCATTTATCCAGTCAATCACTTCTTCTGGATTTAGATTTCTCGAGTAGGTAGATACCTCCATTTTTGGCTATTTTCCAATCTGAGAGATGGCCTTATACAACCGGGCCTGAGCTGGATCCACAGCTTCTGCTTCTTCCTCAGACTGTTCTTCCTCTTCAACTTCATCTTCACTTTCCTCTTCCCCTCCGGGTTCGCGCCTTCTGCGTAACTCTGCTTGCAAGGCTTGAACTTGTCTTTGCAAGGCCCGAAAGTCTTCGGCCGGCACCACATTTCCTGCTCCGCCACGGTTCCTTCGTGGAGGCATGATATATATATATTTTATTTTATTTTTTTTGTATTATTTATTATTATTATTTTTTTAAGAATTCTTCCACAGATCCTGGTGCAACTGCCTCTCTCCGGCGATCTGTTACACGCTCAGGAGCTCCCGCTCTGATACCACTTGATGGCAAGCCGGGATTCACACAAACACATTCACAGTAATTTCATGGTAATTTCATTAAAAAAAGAAAATAGCATGATACGGGTTACAGTATTCTCTCCAGTATACCACTTCTCCCCCAATCCCGAACTTCACCATCCCCCATCCTTATAGCATTTCGGGTTTTTAACGAGGCCCCCGATCCTCTCGGCCATCAATGCCCTGCCTAACAAATTCAAATTCTAATTTTTCCCTCCCTCGGTCGAACTCCCCAAATTTTCTCACAATAAATGGCCCCTGCCTTACCCACCATGAAACCCTCATTAAAGCTCTTCTATGACCTGCAAACGCCGCCTTGGTCAGATCGTCCTTCCGTGCCTCTGTTTCGCCCATAACGTCCATGCTCTGTACTGTTGTGAAGACCATTCCCATATTTAATACACGCGGTCGCCAATTTCAATTTCAATCTTCGTGGCAGCCCGCGCGTTTAATTAATTTCCTTTTCTGCTTTGTCTTCGGCTGACCGTGTCACTTTAATACACGTGGAGGACGCGTGTCTGCGTTTAATTAATTTCCTTTTCTGCTTTGTCTTCGGCTGACCGTGTCACTTTAATACACGTGGAGGACGCGTGTCACAAGCTTGTCTTCATACTTGTCGCGATATCGCGACCCACTGTCCCTTCGCCTTCACCTTGGCGAAAAAAGTCGCGATATCGCGACATGTCGCGATATCGCGACCCACTGCCCCTTTGCCTTCACCTTGGCAGAGAAAGTCGCGATATCGCGACATGTCGCGATATCGCGACCCACTGCCCCTTTGCCTTCACCATGGCAAAAGATGCCGCGATATCGCGACATGTCGCGATATCGCGACTCAAACTGGCCATTGCCCTTTCGAAGCCTTGGGGTCGCGATTTCGTGACCCCAATGCAACTTGTGCCTTTACTCTAAAACTTCTCCTTCTTTTTACGAAATCTCCCTCTTGGGCCAAGATTTGAAACAAACCCAACACAAATACTTAGAAAATAAAAGCAAACAATTAAATGATTTGGAGGATGCAAGATTGCTCCTTGACCACCGGATGCTCCTGCATCACTATGGATAGTACAAGGTCAAAAATATTCCTAATATCTATAGGTCTCTCCTAATCCTAGGAGGTCTCTCGATATACCTAAAGATACGTAGGAGCTTAATTCCATAAATAAGTTATCATAGTATTGGAACTTGATTATCTCTCACTTTACTAGATGTTTTATGGGTAATATAGCTTAGCCAATAACAATAGATACTCCATGATATTTTAAAACCCACAAAATAGTGTTTCTAACCTAAATAACTAATGCAAAAAAAAAAAAAAATAGAGGCTGGATTTTATTTATAATAAGGAAACTAGAAAAAATAGAAAGACAAAGTCTTATACCTAATAGTCAGAATGGAAAAAACTATCGGAGTCATAGTAAAATATGGCCTTGGAAATAACTTTGATACCACATTTTAGGAATATACTATTAAATATAAACTCACTCACATAAATATTGTAAATAAACATAACTATTTAAAATAAAAACTATTGCAATATGGAAAGTAAATGTAGAAAGGAACAATCCCATAAAGTAACATTGAATTACAAACCACTTCAAGGGGGCAATCACCTTAAATAATTTTATTCAATTATACAAAAAGTTACATTCATTTTTTCCCTTATATTTTTAAATACTTCATCTACCACCTAACTCTCAAGGTTGTCTTACATGCAAAATGCCACCCGAGCTAGAATATCCTACCTACAAAATATTTACATTCTTGATAATAGTTGCATATAATGGCACCACTTGCATATGCTCTTCTAGATCTACAATTATTACAAAATATTACAAAATATTATCATGGGTTTCTCCATGTTTATAAAATATTATAAAATATTATCATGGGTGTCGCCCACGTACAACAAGGATCATTATATAATAGTGTTACGATGGGGTCCTAACAATCAAGATAAAATATAAGCACCATGATCATTTGTGGTCTTGATAGTGTAAGTAATCCCTTTTCATATTTCCTATTACTTCCATCTTATTCACTCATGTCTTCTCACATTTTGAAGGTACCTTGCAGATGTCTTTAGTATGAAATATAGCATTTTTTAGACCTTATCACCATACCATACAATGGAACAACTATGATATACACATTGGTCAAAGCCATAATGTGACTATGTTTTCTACCAAAGGCATCTTCCAAGGCTATAATCATGATGACTCTTTTATTATATTTCATCAATGGGATACACAATGAATACCACAATACTCCATAGTCTTGATATCCCCATCAACTTCTCTTCCTCTACTTTTTATGTTATGGTTGGAGAAGGGTTGTTGAAAATTCCCCAAACTTTTACAAGAAAGTCAAAAATTTTACATTAAGCTCATATTTGCAACCTACTAAAAAACATCTATGCTAATAAAAATATCTATGAACCAAAATAACTTAAACCCTTCTAATTCATAACCACTCAAAACATTCTATCACAACTACAAATATACATCAACAATAGACTAGAAGCACCACCCCATAACTAGTAATAAAATGCCTCCTATAAAAAGGAAGGAAACTAAGCATATAAAAGAAATTTGTTAGTCATATTTATTTGGTTTAGTTGGTCACCCATTTTGCACCTTTGCACTACAATATGATTCACCCTTCATTGTACTTAACACTACACACATAGGAATGAATAAACAAGATGGTGGTTTCTCATATCATATAATAAAATATAATTTTTCAATAAGTTCACATAGGTTTTTATGAGAGGTCATGGTCCTCTCATACTAAATGAGGTTTGAACCTTGCACCTCTCAAATAGAGTCCAAATACCTTACCACTATAATAAGCTTGCAACTTTAAAAAAATGAGTTTAGAAGGGTTTTCATGAGGGGTCCTAGTCCCCTCTTACTAGGGTTTGAACTTGGGTATTTGCTTATTTTTAACATAGGTTTTTATGAGGGGTATTTATTCCCTCATACTAAGTTGGGTTTGAACCTTGTACCATCCAAAGAGAGGTCAACTATATCACCACTGCAGTAACCTTTCAACTAATTTCTTCCTCTATTTTATCACTAGGATACATGATAAAAACAATAATCATCTACTATTTTGATAGCCCCATAAAATCCTCATCATCTATCCCATATAATATTTTATAGCTAGGGTCAACTTATCAAGCATAGCATCCTAATTAGGGGCATGAAAATCACTTCAAAAAGTAATAAAAAAACAAAGATAAATCAAATTTATCAAGAAATGTAAAATAATATATCCTTAGTTGGACCACCATATAAACATTTATCATGAAATTTATGTTTCTTTAAATAGGCTAATCATATATTTTTCAATTTTTGTAGGACCTTATTAATTATGTTAAGATGTCATCACCTAGGGATGAATCATTTACGTATGTTTAAATACATCTAAACACCCAATTTTGCTTACCCCATTGCATCCCATGATTCTACAAAATTTTAGCAACCTACCCAAGTCATATTTCAATATTCACTACTTTTGTAAGATAACCCTATTGATACACCATTGAATTTCAATCATGGTGATCATAGGAAATGGTTCTCCAAAAAAAATTGAATCATCCAAGAGCAAGAATCATGGCCCTAGTGATGGTGTGGATAGCGATCCCAAGATTAGTGCCCAATGTAACAACCCCAATTGTTACTTATTTTTTGCGTACATATTTTCATCTTTGATCACTTTCCAAGGATTTAAGAATATAATAATTATCTAATACAAGGATATCCCAAATGCTTAGTAAGTGATCCAATTTATAAAAGATTAATCCAAAGTCACATTTAAATTTATTCACAACCGTTCATAAATAGGAGTACCATATTATTTAATTCCTCCATAACATCACCATTTGATGTGAGGATAATACAATGGATAATTCCTTTATGAGTACATCTCAATGGTTTTAACATTAATTGGGAGTTTTACCCAAAGGGAATTATCCCTTCCTCTCCATACTATCCATGAAGACTAGTATTAAGAAGATAGTCATTAATCTTATTATTTCTCATGAAAAATTACATGTGACTTGGGATGTTGTCTTAAGAACCATTATAGAATTTACTCATTTACTAGGTGTGATGGTGTTGGTGGTTTTTTGAATTATATTATTGCATGAAGTGATTGGTTTGCTTCTAGCTATCTTAGGTGGATGGTGTGGATATTGTTTTATCTCATATTATTATGAAGGTTGTCCATGAATTTCCTTCTATACTATTATAGTTCATGAGAGAGAATTTAAATACATCCATATTATCTACTAGAGAAACATAAAAATCAATGCCATACTTTTGACAAAGTGTAATCTCAAAGTAACTCCATTACTTGCTCATATTTCAAAACATATATCACCTAACATTTATTAGAGGTGAATACTACAATATGAAAAATTTATCTCTAATTTACAAAGCTTGTGATAAAATACATAAAACATTACAAATCATAGTTTATTTTACATAAATTACATCAGCCATGCATAATTATATTGGATCTATATCAATACAAGCTTATTCATGATTACAATGAGAATATCTCAAAACATAAAGTATAGTCTTCATAATTCGTTGTCCAGTTCTTCTCTGATTTATCTTGAATCTTCTTGGAGTGAGATATAATAGTGAAGGGATCAAGATGAATCAAATGCAATTTATGCCAAATGTATTACAATAAATCTATGCTTATCCAAATTAAATGCAATCATGCATCAAGTATTTGCCAAATGTATAACATATATCAAGAAATCACCAAGCATGATTAAATAATTCATTCATCATTAATATTTTTATAACAAGGATTACTTATTAATCCTATTCATAATTCATTTGTATTAACACCAAAAAAAAGGAAGAGTCCCATACCTCTTCCCCAAGGAATGGACACCAATCCATCCTTATCAAAATTGGAAAATATTCCATTTTATAAAATTCCTCAAACACATAATAGTTTACTATTTGTTTCCTAGAATTATACAAAGACTATGATTTCACTTGTTCATTCTACTTGTCTATCTAATAGACCTCAAATCATAGTTGTTTTTTTTTCTTATTTTATAATCCATTCAAATTTTAATAAAACAAAACCAATATTTACAAATCTAATTGATTTCAATCTGATTTTCCAATCATTCCAAAAATAAAGGAAATTGCTTTAATTTTAAATCCATTCAAATTTTAATAACATATGATTCCCAAACATACTATAAAATTGCTATACAATTTCTAATCAACATAACCCATAATTTTTATCTCCTATATCATACAAAATCATATTGCTTCAAATAATACAAAGATAATACTTATAAGTAGGAAGGAAGTTATTCCTATTAAAATTTAAAGCATCCTATAAATCTCCAAAAGATAACATGCATATTATACAATATAGCACATTTCACTATAAGGAAACCATGGAGTTTGCTTAATTTATAAAGCATATAAATTCCAATTCATCTCTTATTTAAAACAAGCCACTTCTCTATTAACCATCAATTTGATTTTATAAATTCTAAGCCTCGGATTAAACCCAATGGCCATAGGTAATTAAACATAGGTTTACTATAATTTAAATGAACTATAGTAATCTACCTTGGGTATTATAATATCAAAGTAACATAGGTAAATAGAATTATTTTTTTCAATCCCATTAGATAACTCGACACACCACAATGCAATTTTGTTGTGTTCTAAAATTTAGTATCAATAGTAAGGTTTGGTCTCTAGTCATTAGTTCTGTACAGCCATACAGACATAGGGCAGACAATATTACTAGTTTGGTTGACAACATCATTCATTTGGAGTTCAAATTCAAGTGTTGTGATGTGCATCAGATATTCACTGACGGATAGGCATATTGACCTAAATATCATTTGGTTGTTGTAGTTGTAGATCTTAGATGTTTTGGAGAATAACACTTTCCTCCATACAATAAAAAAATATGCAGTCTAATAACTATTAGAATATGTACCATAACTGAAGTAATGAGAATGGCATGAATTGAGGTATCTATTCCACATAGTGTGTGCAAGAAAATTGGATCATTACTATCAAAACTTATGTTTACGACGTAAATAAACCAACATCAAATCATTGAATTGGACAATAAGTATACCGATAGTGGCAATTCTAAAATGGTTATAGCCAAATAAAAGGTATTAAACTAGAATGAAATTCCAACATAGAAACTGGTCACAATCAATGTTCTCTAAGGCAGGTTCGTTAAAGGCGCGTGTACAAGTTATGGCCACAGTTTAGTTTGGCAAATATTGTATACATGGTGTTTTAAACCATGTGTCTAGAAGGTTACCCAGACACATTGCTACATTCTTAATAGGGAAGGATGGGATCCTTTATTGTAAGTTGGAAAAGGAAACATATTGCACAATATAATCCACTATTGACATAAACAACCTAAACTAGTTTACCCGACTCTAGTATACAAAATCCATTCTCATACTGGTCTTCTGAAACAAATGAATATACAAATTTAAACCATGAACCAATAGCATATTTTGCATAGGAGTGTTGGGTCTTTCAGTGTTATCAAACATGTGAAAGCATAAATTTCATAGAGGTTACTTCAATTACAGCTGGTAGTAATTACAACATAGCATACACAATTGATATGGATGACCTATCAAATTGTATTCCTAATTTCCACATGGCCCTACATGATTCATGGTAATGGGCTTAATTCCAACAGGAAGGATTTTTAACCATGATACCTGGTTTTCAATACAAAATTTTGTTTTCAAGAGTTTCCTAAAACTTTAGCCTAAAATTTTGTTGTAATAGACAATACAATCCAACAATCCACTATGTATGGAAATATTATGTGTTAGGTAATAGTTCAAACTCATAAAAACATAAGTGGAATTATAATCCCATTTCATCTTGCATGAGCTGACGGAAAATAATATTATCACATTATAAAGTGAACAAGATTGGTTGTAACTATTAAATAAAAAGAGCCATATTCAATCAAAATATGTTTTTAACCAAAGCAAAGTGTAACTATACAAATACAATAGGTGAATACCAAAAATTAAGTAAGATAGAAGTGGAAAGCTCCCACCTGGAACTCCAGCAAGGTGGTGTCTCCTAGAGCTTTTCCTTATCTTCCTTCTCCAATCCAGCATAACACATCATAATAATCCCCCCATTTTCTCAAACTCAATGGAAATTTATAGCTCTCTTTCTTCTTATACAAGAAAGATGTTTCTAAATATTTTATTTTATTTATTTATTTATGTTTTTGTCCAATCAAAATTGAGCAAGTTCATAAAAAAATAAAATACCTAATTCCCTTCTAAAATAGGATCAACCAAACTAAATAAGCATGCTCAACAAAACAAATCCTTCACTTTAAAAATTGCTCAATTTAAAGATTTAACAAAATCATTATAAATTGCATGATACTCTTTGCAATATTTTCTAGAATAATTTGTAAAATGCAAAACATTATTAATGTGCATTTTCAAAGTAAAATTCAATTAAACCAATCTCATGCAAATTAATCATGAAATAAAATATAAATCACACACAAATGGCATACAAGCACTCGATGCATGTGCCCACTATCCCTCATAAAAGGGAAATCACCCTTAATCATACTGTCCACCAGGACCAGTATATAGGTGAATGCCTTGAAGATGGAAACCCATCATAATGAAATAACCTCAATAATGGTTATTCATAGATATTAGATCCAACCCACATCTTCCCAATGGGGTCACTAAGATAACAAAAACATTATACATGATCAACTCATAGAATCCTTGGAATGTCATATTTAAGCATGATTATATAATATTTTACCTCTTATGACTTATGTGTCCACCCTTTTATTTAGGAATCCCTTTTGTTATATACATGAATTAATTAATTTCATTACAAAAGGGCATTATTTAACCATCATGGGAGTACCTACTCCCCATGTACATTCATTTATCATCATTTGTAGTACATCCTAGTATGAAATGTGCAACCTTAGTGAGTTTATCTACTATAACAAAACTTGCATCATGATGATATTTTATCTTTGGCAAACCAACAATAAAATCCATTGATATTACTTGCCATTTGTGAGTGGGTATAGCATGTGAAAACAATTTTCTTGTTGGATGTTGATGTTCAACTTTCACCTTCTAACACTATAAACATCGTGCCACAAAATCAGTGATATCTTTCTTCATGCCAAACTAGTAAAAGGTATTTTTTCATATTTTCCCTCATCTTGGCTCCTCTAGGATGAGCAAAATAAGGAGAATTATGAGCTTCACACATGATCAATCTCCTCAAATCATCCATTTTAGGTATGACTACTCGATCTCTAAAGCATAAAAGTCCATATTTCATGCTATAATCTTGGTTTTCATTCAAGTTTTGATCTATCTTAACTCGAATTTCACTACATTCAAGATCTTGACACTGCATCTTTCTAACTTGCCCCATTAAATCCACATGACTACGAGTCAATGCAACTATGTGCTTCCTCCTACTTAAGGCATCAGTGATTTTATTTTCTTTTCCTTTGATATACTCAATACCAAAATCATATTCTACTAAGAACTCTATCCACCTTCTTTGTCTAGCATTTAGTAATGGTTGAGTGAAGATATACTTCAAACTCTGGTGATCGGTTCTTAACTCAAATGGTCTACCAACCATATAATATCACCAAATTTTCAAGGCATGCACAACTACACCAAGTTCTAAATCATGAGGAGCATAGTTAAATTCATGCTTTTTGTAGAACCATCTTGGGATAAGACTCCTCCTAACCCTTCCAAAGAGGCATCGATGCAAACTAAATAATTTCCTATGGGATCCAACATCTTTAGAATAGGATCTGATGTTAGTTTATGCTTAAGAAAATTAAATTCTTCTTCACACTTTTCTATCCATTCAAAGTCCTTCTCTTTCCTCTGAAGGTTGGTTATTGAATAAGTAATCTTAGAGTAGTCTTTAACAAACCTCCTATAATATCCTGACAAACCCATGAAGCTTCTTACTTATGTTTCATTTATTGGAGGTGGCCAATTCAAAATGACTTCTATTTTCTTTGGATCAACAATGATCCCATCCACTGATATAATATGCCCCAAGTAATGCACTTGTGGAACATAGAATTCACATTTAGATAAATTCCCGTAGAGTTGGTTCTTCCTTAAAATTTCTAGCACTATCCTCAAGTGCTTATCATGTTCCTCTCTATTACAAGAATAAATCAAAATGTCATCCAAGAATATCAACACAAATCGATCCAACTGATTTCTAAACACACTATTCATCAAATTCATGAAATTTATTGGTGCATTAGTCAATCCAAATGGTAGGATTGTAAATTCATAGTGCCCATATCTAGTCTTGAATGCGGTTTTATGTGTGTCTTCTTCTCAGATTCTCAGTTGATGATATCCATATTTTAGATCAATCTTTGTGAAAATGGTGGCATATTTTATTTGATAAAATAAATCTTCTATCCTTGGCAATGGATATCTGTTCTTGATAGTTGCCTTGTTTAGCATTCTATAATCTATGCATAGCCTTAATGAACCATATTTCTTCTTCATAAATAAAATAGGTGCTCCCCAAGGCGATACACTTGGTTTTATCAACCCTTTTTCTAGCAACTCTTGAAGTTGCACTTTCAATTCCTGCATCTCGATGGGGTTCATTCTATAAGGATCTCTATGGATAGGCTCAGTACATGGCATCAATTCTATGGTGAAATAAAATTCACATTTAGGTAGCAATCTAGGTATCATAAAAACATCATGAAATTTCTGCAATAGTGGAAATTTTCAAATAATTTCTTCCTTTGGAATTTCCTCTTTTTCCTTGAGTTTAACTACATAAACCATTCCTCCTTTTCTAATAGTTTTCTTCAGTTGCATTGCTGAAATTAGCATTGGTTGAAATTCTCTTGGTTCACTATACATCCTTTACCTTTCTTTGTCTTCATTGGTAAACTCAATCCATCTCTCTTGGAAATTTACCAAGGCTTCATTCCTAGGATAAATTTGTGTATTTTCATCTCATTATTCTGATTATAGGATGACACATATTTAAGGAGTCTCACAAACTATTCATAGTATTCCTCCATAGATCTTGATCCTTGTTGAAATGCAAATAATTCCTTAAATTTATTCAAATAAAATTTCTTTGTAAGGAATCTATCCTTAAAAGCTTCCACAAAAACTTCCCACTTCAACTTGTTAGGTGAGATCTTATGTTCATATTTATAAGCATTCCACGAGCCAATTCCTATTCCTCCCATATGAGAAAGAGAAAATATCATTTTATTTTTAGAGGAGTAGTTTCTTATGGAAAAATGAAGTTTCAATTCATCTAACCATGACTCAGCTATATCTTCTCCTCATTTTCCCATGAACTTAGTCACTTTAATATGCTTTATGTCATTGCCCATTTCTTTCTTCATGCAGGCCTTGTTTTCATGCTCTTCGGGATCTTCATCCTCTCTAATCTCAACCTCTGGATTTTCCATCTCATGATTGTTGTTGTGGTGATGTTGTGAATTTATAGCTTGCAAAATCTATTGAATTTGATCTTGCATTGTGGAAACCATGGCATTAAGGTTCTCCATATATTTGTCTAAATTCCCAGAACTTTCTCCTATCTATCTGGCTTCAGGACTATCGGGACTAGCTTGTTGTAAGGTTCCTTTCTTCTTACCTCTCAAGCTTGTCACCATGTTTACCTAGAGTAAAAATTTGTATTAATTCTCATTGATTTTCATAGTTGAAATTCTAGACAACTATATTTCATCATAATTTCTCAAGTAATCTATTACTACTAGGTTCATTCCCTAGTTTAGTCCACTAACTCTGGTTGTTGTTCATACACACTTGAAAATAAGGAGTAAGTCAAGAGACATAGATGTCGAGTAATTTTCCAAAAGAGTCTAAGGTACACCACTTAAAACCCATAGAAGGAGGGTTCGCTTAGCTCTTCCACTTTCGAATGACTGTGGATCTATTCGTGGGGGATAGGAACTCAGACATCTACAATCTCAAGAACTGACCTTGTCCTTACCAAGTGTGTATCGTTTAGAGTTATGGAACTTATATTTTGAGTTTTATCTCAATTTTTGTTTCATGCCCAAATATTTTTCTAACCTAGATCTAGCTAGAGTCTACTAGTTAGCCTGGGATCTTATACCAACTATAACAACCCCAATTGTTACTTAATTTTTTTTTTGTACATATTTTAAACTTTGACCACTTTTCAAGGATTTAAGAATATAATAATGATCTAAGACAAGGATATCCCAAATGCTTAGTAAGTGATCCAAGCCATAAAAGATTAATCCAAAGTCACATTTAAATTCATTCACAACCATTCATAAATAGGAGTACCATATCCTTTAATTCCTCATTACCATAACCATTTTATATGAGGATAATACAATGGCTAAGTCCTTCATGAGGACGTCTCAATGGTTTTACCATTAATTGGGAGTTTTACCCAAAGGGAATCATCCCCTTCTCTCCATACTATTCATGAAGACTAGTATTAATGAAATAGTCATTAATATTATTATTTCTTGTGAAAAATTATACGTGACTTTAGATATTATTGTAAGAACAATTATATAATATACTCATTTAATATATGTGATGGTTTTGGTGGTTGTCTAAATTATCCGATTGCATGAAGTGATTGGTTTGCTTATAGCTATCTTAGGTGGATGGTGTGGATATTGTTTTGTCTCATATTATTGTGAAGGTTGTCCATGAATTTCCTTCTACACTATTATAGTTCATGAGAGAGAATTTAAATACATCCATATAATATACTAGAGCAACATAAAACTCAATTCCATACATTTGACAATGTGTAATCTCAAAGTAATTCCATTACTTTCTCATATTCCAAAAAATATATCACCTAACATTTATTAGAGGTGAATACTACAATATGAAAACTTTATCTCTAATTTACAAAGCTTGTAATCAAATACATAAAACATTACAAATCATAGCTGATTTTACATAAATTATATCAGCCCTACATAATTACATTGGATCTATATCAATACAAGCTTATTCATGATTACAATGAGAATATCTCAAAACATAAAGTATAGTCTTCAGAATTTGTTGTCCGGTTCTCCTCTAATTTGTCTTGAATCTTCTTGGAGTGAGAGATGATAGTGAAGGGATCAATACAACTCGAATGCAATTTATCCCAAATGCATTACAAGAAAGCCATGCTTATCCAAATTAAATGCAATCATGCATCAAGTATTTACCAAATGTATAACATATCTCAATAAATCACCAAGCATGATTAAATAATTCATTCATCATTAATATTTTCATAACAAGGATTACTTCTTAATCCCATTCATCATTCATTTGGATTAACACCAAACAAAAGGAAGAGTCCCATACCTCTTCCCCAAGGAATGGACACCAATCCATCCTTCTCAAAATTGGAAAATATTCCATTTTATAAAATTCCTCAAACACATAATAGTTTATTGTTTGTTTCCTAGAATTATACAAAGACTATGATTTCACTTGTTCATTCTACTTGTCTATCTAATAGACCTCAAATCATAGTTGTTTTTCTTATTTTATAATCCATTCAAATTTTAATAAAACAAAACCAATATTTACAAATCTAATTGATTTCAATCTGATTTTCCAATCATTCCAAAAATAAAGGAAATTGCTTTAATTTTAAAGCCATTCAAATTTTAATAACATATGATTCCCAAACATACTATAAAATTGCTATACAATTTCTAATCAACATAACCCATAATGTTTATCTCCTATATCATACAAAATCATACAATTTTGCTTCAAATAAGACAAAGATGCTACTTATAAGTAGGAAGGAAGTTATTCCTATTAAAATTTAAAGCATCCTATAAATCTCCAAAATATAACATGCATATTATACAATATAGCACATTTCACTATAAGGCAACCATGGAGTTTGCTTAATTTATAAAGCATATAAATTCCAATTCATCTCTTCTTTAAAACAAGCCTCTTCTCTATTAACCATCAATTTGATTTTATAAATTCTAAGCCTCGGATTAAACCCAATGGCCATAGGTAATTAAACATAGGTTTATTATAATGTAAAGGAACTATAGTAATCTACCTCGGGTATTATAATATCAAAGGAACATAGGTAAATAGACTTATTGTTGTCAATCACATTAGATAACTCGACACACCACAATGCAATCCTGTTGTGTTCTAAAATTTAGTATCAATAGTAAGGTTTGGTCTCCAACCATTAGTTAAGTACAACCATCGAGACACAAGGCAGATAATATTACTGGTTTGGTTGACAACATCGTTCATTTGGAGTTCAAATTGAAGTGTTGTGATGCGCATCAGAGATTCACTAATGGATAGGCATCTTGACCTGAATATCATTTGGTTGTTGTAGTTGTAGAGCTTGGCTCTTTTGGAGAATATCACTTTCCTCCATACAGTATAAATATATGCAGTCTAATAACTATTAGAATATGTACCATACTAAAGGAATGATAATGGCATGGATCAGGGTATCTATTCCACACAGTGTGCACAGGAAAATTGGATCATTAATGTCGAAACTTCTATTGATGATTTAAATAAAAAAACATCGAATCATAGAATTGGAAAATAAGTATACCAATAGTGGCGATTCTAAAACAATTATAGCCAAAGGAAAGGTAGTAAAGTGGAACTAAATTCAAACATAGAAACTAGTCATTGTCAGTGTTCTCCAAGGTAGGTTCATTAAAAGTGGGCGTACAGGTTATGGACATAGTTTAATTTGGTAGATATTGTATACACAATGTTTTAAAGCACATGTCTAGAAGGTTCCCCAAACATATTGCTACATTCTTAATAGGGAAGGATGAGGTCCTTTATTGTAAGTTAGAAAAGGAAGCATATTGCACAATGTAATCCATTGTTGACATAAACAATGTTAGGACACTCCTAACATGTCCTAATTACTTATATTATTTATTCATTATATTCTAGGGTCACAACCCTTCACTCTTATAACTATTAGACTAGGTATTTAAATGCAATCCACATATGATAATAAGGCATCATCAAACAAATATATAAATTAATTCTATTGTGGGTTTTCTACCTTACAATAAAAAAGTGATTCAATATAAAAATGATCCTGCTTCTCGCACCATTTAGTTTCATACAATCTGGATCAAAGCTAGATCAAGAAGCAAATTCACCATTAAATTTTTTTTCCCACCACACATTTTATCCAGTCCACATTCGCGAGGATGCAAACAACATTCACGCTTCAAGGATCCGTGTCAAAATCCTCGCAAAAAATTAAACCTTCTCCTAAGGTACGAATTAAATTGTCTTACACCCAAATTGCTCGACCTTTCGCATGGTGACCGGTGGCTGTTTTGAAAAAGATAAAATCTTCAATGCAACATCAAAGTTTTCGACGTCCGAAATGCAAAGGAAAAAAATTAAAATTATTATTATTTTTTTTTTTGCTCACCTATACCAAGTCATATTGATCATTACCTACACCAACCGCAATGGCTGAAGGACGACAATCACTAGATTCCATTCATGAGAAACATGAAAGGCTTGCTAAAGAAGTTCAACATGAAAGAGAGGAGAATACCCGTACCACAAGAGAACTCTTCGATAAAATATTTGCAATGGATGTTAAACTTGATGCCATCAGTCAAAATCAGGCAACAACACATGCAAATTCACCCAACCACGGGTCATCAAACCGAGCAATGTTAGGAGGTCCACAAACTTCCATTCTACCATGGACGACCAAATTAGACTTCCCAAAATTTGAAGGAGGAGACCCTACAAACTAGATCTATCGAGCAGAGCAATATTTCTCACTAAATCAAATTCCAAAAATGCAAAAAGTGCATATTGCCTCCTTCCACTTGGAAAATGATGCCATCCAATGGTACCAATGGTTCAAGAAAAATAACGGCACTCCAATGTGGTCAACCTTTACACAGAATCTATTGGTGCGATTCGACCCTAACAAGTTTCAAAGATTTATAAGGGCCCTCACTAAATTATGCCAAACCACTTCGGTAAGCGAATACCAAGCAGAATTTGAAGGCTACATAATCGAACATCCAGATTAGATGTTGCCTTCTTTCAAGAATGTTTTGTCAATGGATTAAAAGAAGAAATTTGAATAGAGGTGCAAATGTATAACCCTACAAACATGTTAGAGACCATCGTCTTGGCGAAATTAGCAGAGGACAAAATCAAGGCACAAAATTAGTTCACAAAACCAACTTGGGGGAAACCATCAAACACTTATACCAACCCCAAACCAATGCAAAATGGACAAACCCAAAACTCCTACACAGCCCCCAAAATTAACCCCGCTCTACCAATTAAGCATCTGAGTTTTGAGGAAATGAAGGAAAGACAAGCTAAGGTTCTTTGCTACCATTGTGATGTGAAATTTGATAGAAATCATAAATGTGCCTCATGGAAATTATATATTCTAGATGCCACATAGGAAGGGAATTCTATTGAAGAGGAACCTGAACTCAAAGTAGAGGTATTATCCAACACACTTGAAAGTGACGAAGAAAATGCACCAAAGGTTTCCTTCAACGCCCTTGCCAAATTTTTTGCCCCTCAAACAATGCGAGTTAAAGGGTATTTTAAGAAACAAAACCTTACCGTGCTCCTAGATTCTGGTAGCATGCACAATTTTATCGATCCAAAGGTGGTTAAAAAAGCAAATTGTTTTATATAACCTTGCAATAACTTCGAAGTGATGATTGGAAACGACAAAAAAATTACATGCAAAGGAAAATGCAGAAATATAAAACTAACTATGAGGGTTTATAACATGATAGGCGATATGTACATCCTACCCCTAGGTGGGTGCGACATTTTACTAGGCATACAATGGTTACGAACCTTTGGTGTAGTCCAATGGGAATTTGATGAACTATGGATGAAATTCATAGCAAAGAACCAAACCTATATTATCCAAGGCCTGAAATGAGGACCTTCCCAAATCGTTAGCTCGCATAGAATGGAGAAAATTATCCGAAGAGGAAACAAAGGAATGGTCGCCCAATTATTTTCAATTCAACCTAGTCACAAAGAAGATGAGACACCAGAGTTTAAAAATATTTTAGACCACCATAAGGTGGTATTCAATGAACCAAAAGGACTACCTCCACAACTAAGTCATGATCACACTATTCCACTATTTCTGGGCATCACCCTCCTAATATTAGACCTTATCATTATCCATACCTCCAAAATACCGAAATAGAGAAATTAGTACAAGAGCTTCTTAAGGCAGGAGTCATTAGACCTAGCAAAAGCCTTTACTCCTCTCCAATTATTTTAGTTAGAAAAAAGGATGGCTCATGGTGTTTATGTGTCAATTTTTGAGCGCTTAATAAAATGACCATCAAAGATAAATTTCCTATTTCGGTCATAGACGAGCTATTATATGAACTCCACGGGGCAGCTTATTTTTCCAAGTTAGACTTACAGTCAGGCTACCACCAAATACGGGTCAATGAAAAGGATATTTCTAAGACGACCTTTCGCACTCACGAAGGGCACTACGAATTCTTGGTGATGCCATTTGGCCTGACCAATGCTCCTGCTACCTTTCAAAGTCTAATGAATAAGGTATTTCACCCTTTTCTTTGTAAATTTATATTAGTTTTCTTTGATGACATTTTCATTTATAGCAAAACATGGGAAGAACATTTGGACCATGTTAGACAAGCGTTCCAAATCTTGGAGGAAAATCAACTTTATGCAAAAAGATCAAAGTGTTCCTTTGGAAAACAATAAATTGAATACTTAGGGCATATTGTCTCAAAGGAAGGAGTTATGGTAGATCCTTCCAAAATTGAGGAGGTGAAAAATTGGCCTATTCCAAAAACCTTAAAAGCTCTACGTGGGTTTCTTGGACTAACGGGATATTATAGAAAATTTTTCCAAAATTATGGTAAAATCGCTGCTCCTCTAACAACATTACTTAAGAAAAACACTTTCAAATGGTTTTCTAAAGTGGATGAGGCCTTTATCACCTTGAAAACTGCAATGTGTACCACCCTTGTTCTAGCCATGCCCAAATTTTCTAAACCGTTCGTCATTGAAAGTGATGCTTTAGGAACAGGAATGGGAGCCATACTCATGCAGAATGAAAGGCCTCTATCTTTTATAAGCAAAGCATTTTCTCCTAATAATTTAGCTCGCTCTACGTATGAAAAAGAGATGTTGGTGATTGTTCATGGTATTCAACATTGGAGGCCTTACCTTATTGGCCAACATTTCATTATACGCACTGACCATAATAGCTTGAAGTATTTTTTGGAACAAAGGACTAATACCCCGAAACAACAAAAATGGGTTACTAAACTTCTTGGCTATGATTATGAAATTAAATATAAAAATGGAAAGGACAACATGGCAGTTGATGCACTTTCTAGAAAATTTGAAGATATACCTCAAGTCGATGCTCTTTCCTCCCTTATTCCTAAATGGGTATATGAGATGCATGAAGAATGGATAAATGATCCTACTATCCATGCCTTAATTCAACAACTTCAACATAATCCTAGTAGAAAAACTCCATACACTTGGAAGGAAAATATATTAAGATACAAAGGGAGGATGGTCCTCACCCCCAATTCAACTTATCATGAAAAACTTCTTCATGAGTTACATACCTCACCCACTGTAGGCCACTCAGGGTTCTTAAAAACCTATAAAAGAGCCACTACCTCCTTCTATTGGGTAGGAATGAAAAATTACATCAAAAACTTTGTAAAAGAATGTGAAGTTTGCCAAAGACAAAAGGGGGAGACCCTTGCTATTCCAAGATTAATTAAACATCTTCCTATACCCACCAAAACATGGGCAGATATTTCTATGGACTTTATTGAAGGATTACCAAAATCAGGAGGAAAAACAACCATTTTTGTAGTCGTTGATCGTTTATCTAAATATGGTCATTTTTGTTTCATAGCTCATCCTTATACCACTAGCACTATAGCCCACCTCTTCCTAGATAACATCTTTAAATTACATGGTATGCCCTCCACAATTTTTAGTGACCGTGACCCAGCTTTCACTAGCATATTTTGGAAGGAATTGTTCAAATTACAAGGTACTCAACTTCGTATGAGCTCCGCTTACCATCCTCAAACCGATGGCCAAACAGAAGTTGTAAATAAATGCTTGGAAACATACCTTCGATGTTTTTTTTCTACTCAACCACTCCATTGGGTAAAGTGGCTTTCACTAGAAGAATGGTGGTATAACACTTCATACCATACGTCCATCAAAATGACTTCTTATGAAGCACTATATGGTCAGACACCACCATCCCTCACTTCCTATATTCCAGGGACTACAAAAGTCCATGCGGTGGAAACAAAACTTTCTAATAGAGATGACATACTACTGATCCTAAAAGAGAAGCTACACACCGCCCAGCATCACATGAAGCAGTAAGCCGATCAACATAGAAGTGAATGTAGTTTCCACGAGGGTGATATGGTTTTCTTACGTCTCCAACCTTAACGTCAATCCTCTCTTAAACAAAAAGGTTCTCATAAGTTAGCACCCAAATTTTATGGGCCATATAAAGTTCTCCAACGTATTGGGACCGTTGCTTACAAACTAGAGCTTCCTCCCTCTTCCAAACTTCACCCCGTATTTCATGTATCTTGCCTTAAGCTCGTAGTGGGAGCCCATATCATGACACAACCCACTCTCCCTGAATTCTTCAATGATGGAGTACTTCTAGTCGAGCCAGAAGCTATCTTGGATCCTCTCATCACCTTCGTACTCGTGATATCATGGAAGTTTTAATCCATTGGAAAGGTCTACCTTTAGAAGACGCAACGTGGGAAAATTTTCAAGATATCCAACAACAATTTCCAAATTTCCAGCTTTGAGGACAAAGCTTCTTTAAGGGGGGTGGCATGTTAGGACCCTCCTAAGATGTCCTAATTACTTATATTATTTATTCATTATATTCTAGGGTCACAACCCTTCACTCTTACAACTATTAGACTAGGTATTTAAATGCAATCCACATATGATAATAAGGCATCATCGAACAGATATATAAATTAATTCTATTGTGGGTTTTCTACCTTACAATCACAAAGCGATTCAATATAAAAATGATCCTACTTCCCGCACCATTTAGTTTCATACCAAACAACCTAAACAAGTTTACCCAGCTGTAGTATACGAAATCCATTCTCATACTGTTCTTTTGAAATAGATGAATATACAAATTTAAACCATGAACTGATAGCGTCTTTTGCATAGGAGTGTTGGGTCTTTCAGTGTTATCAAACATGTGAAAGCATAAATTTCACAAAGATTACTTCAATTATAGTTTGTAGTAATTACAGCATAGCATACATAATTTATATGGATGACCTATCAAATTGTATTCCTAATTTCCACATGTCCCTACATGATTCGCGATAAAGGGTTTAATTCCAATAGGAAGGACTTTTAACCATGATACCTAGTTTTCAATACAAAATTTCTTTTTCAAGAGTTTCCTAAAAATTTATCCTAAATTTTTACTATAATAGACAATACAGTCCAACAATCCACTATGTATGGAAATATTATGTGTTAGGTAATAGTTCAAACTCATAACAACATAAGTGGAATTATAATCCCATTTCATCTTGCATGAGCCGATGAAAAATAATATTATCACATTATAAAGTGAACAAGATTTGTTGTAATTATTAAATAAAAAGAGCCATATTCAATCAAAAAAAAATTTTAACCACAGCAAAGTGTAACTATATGAAGATAATTTGTGAATTCCAAAAGTTAAGTAAGATAGAAGCTGAAAGATCCCACCTGGAACTCCAGCAAGGTGGTGTCTCCTAGAGCTTTTCCTTCTCTTCCTTCTCCAGTCCAGCATAACACATCATAATAATCTCCCCCCATTTTCTCAATATCAATGGTAATTTATAACTCTCTTTCTTCTTAGACAAGAAATATGTTTCTAAATATATATATATATATATATATATTTATTTATTTATGTTTTGGTCAAATCAAAATTGAGCAAGTTCATAAAAAAATAAACTACCTAATTCCCTTCTAAAATAGGATCAACTAGATTAAATAAGCATGCTCAAAAAAACAAATCCTTTACTTTAAAAATTGCTCAATTTAAAGATTTCACAAAATCATTATAAATTGCATGATATTCTTTGCAATATTTTCTAGAATAATTTGTAAAATGCAAAACATTATTAATGTGCATTTTCAAATTAAAATTAAATTAAACCAATCTCATGCAAATTAATCATGAAATAAAATATAAATCACACACAAATGGCATACAAACACTTGATGCATGTGCCTAGTATCCCCCATCACCATTTTTCCTTTGATTGGGCTGGACTTTTTAGAGTAATACTCAAGTAACACCGCCATCATGGAAATAACTAGTGATGATAGGAATATGATATTTACCTATTGAGTTTTCATATTCATCATTTTCCTTATCATATCTTGGTGGTCAATCTTCCACCTACAAGAATAAGTGTTCCCACAATTAAGCAATGCAACATCATTTTCTTTTGACAAATACAATGCAAATACATTAAGCATTAAAACTAGCTATCACTACACAAATAGCATCTTAAAATTAGTCTTCCAATGTGGGATGTGACACCCAAGATGATACAAATGGTGTTGTAGAGATCACAAGCATTGGAGGTCTAATGGTCATGGGTGTTGGAGGCTTGGTGATCAAGGGCATTGAAGGTTTGGTTGTCACAAACATTGGTATATTGGTTGTCATGGGTGTCAGATATACGGTGCCCTTGAAAAGTGAGGGTACCCCCATCTATCCCACCATGGAAATTTTCCTTTCCCTCATTTTAGAGGTAGTCATAAATTTAGTGGGATCTCCCTTTCCTGAGCCAATTGAAAACCAAGATGCATTTATCCAAAGTGGAAAAGAAGTGGTAATTTCACCTGAAGTGATAGATTCTTTTATTACCAAAATTTAACTTTCTCTGGTCAAAAAATTTAGTGGTCCATGACAAGATATCGAATCTATCTAAAAATGGGCATTTACCATGTGGCACACAATGGGAAATATGGATATCATAGCTCTAACCAGGGGTTTTTTTCTCATTTGGCTCAACAACTCTTAGGACACTAGTTGAATCTTAACTAGAGGTCCCTACTTCTTCAATTGATATAGATTTTTTTTAAGGAAATGGGGAAAATATTTTGATCTTGAAACTTAAAGTGTCAACATGGTTCCCATATGGGTTAGACTTCCTGATTTACCAATCCATTTTTGGCATGAAGGGATTTTGAAGAAGATTGCCAAAACTATTGGTGACTTAGTTTCCTTTGATATGAAAACTAAAGTAGGGACAAGGATGACCTATGCTAGGTTTTGCATTTACACCAATCTAGAATCTGAGTTTCCCATTGATGTAGATATTGTCTCAAGTCCCAAATAACATTGCTAGGAAATGGAGTATGAAAATAAACATGCTTTCTACATTGAATGCCAAAAATAGGGCCATATAAGGGCTAAATGCCCTTACCTAAAAAAAGAAGCAAGAAAGGATATCTTCTGGTAAAATAAATTTGATCCCAAGGTAGCCTCCAAAAGATCCTCCAAGCACAAAAAAATATTTAGTTGACCCTAAAGGAAAGCAACCTATTTCCAATGATCTAAAAGCTAACCAGGTATACTCTCTATTTGCTAAACCTAATCCTTTCTCACTGCTAAATAATTATCAAGATTTACTTCTAGAAAATACCATTCAATATGTCCTTCCTAATGTTGTATCCCATGAGCCTATTTTGAAGCCTATCCTAAACTTGATTCACTCCCCAACTCATTTGGATCCTTCAAGTATAGTCCTATCAAATCCATTAAGCTCCTCAATGAAGCATATAACCAAGATAAAAATGCTAGCATACCTATCCTTTCCTCTAGAATTGAATAAGAACCTAGTCCCTTTAAGCTAATTATGATAACCCAAAGGAGGCTTCTAGATGACACAAACAATGGGAAAAAATGACATATGACTAATTAAGAGTGTAGACACAAATAAAATAAACATGCCATTGCCAATGGTATCTATACTACCATACTCACCTCTCTTATAGATAAATCTAATTTGGACTCCTTGAAAGATGATGGGAAGATTACCAAATCACCTCCAACCCAAAGCAAGGAAGGAGGCAAGAAACCCTCAACCAAAAATCTTAGATGAATATCCTCTCATAGAATGTGAGAGGACTCAATGGGTGGTCCAATAAAAGAATAGTTTTATCCATGAGGAATGATATTAAGCCAAGCATCATTATACTCCAAGAAATGAATATCGATGTAGCTAATAATGGAAAAATTGCCAAGATACTATAAAAGAATCATGAATATATATCGATCCTAGATAGAGGTTCCTCAGGAGGGCTCTTATGTCTATGGGACCCAACTAAAATAGAGGGAATATTTCCTTCATCCTCTGAAAGGATTGTCAACATTCTATTCTATAGCAAGGATACATGGGTTCAATAGGTTTTCTCAAACATCTATGTCCCCAAAAACCCTTCTAGTTATTTGAATTTATGGAACATGCTAAGTCAAATGAGATAACTTTTCTAGAGTGAGGCTTGGATGTTGGTTGGTGATTTAAAAACTCCACTCTACCATTCGAAAAATAGCAGAGGCACTTGTTAGATTTTGAGGATGTATGTTATAGAAGAGATCTAATACAGGTTCTAAGAAGATGCAATAAATATGAAATAAAGTGAGTTTGCAATATGAGTGAAATATACTATAAATAGAAATGATGAAATTACAATATAGTATGGAGAAAATTTTCACTCCATTACTATGAGCTAAAGAGCTACATTGGGCTCCATACAAGAGCACCACTATCTACTACACTACACTAGATAAGAACTTGACTTTATTCTAAATTCATCTATGAGGCCCTTTATATAGGAAGATAGATTCCTTAGCCAACACTCTACCTAGTTGTACAAGGGGATGCCTTGCACATTACAACTTACACATTGCCACTTGTGTATTTATTACATTATTTGAAGTAACTAGCTAACTTCCCTCTAAAGTAATCTTCTACTCTAACCATGTACATAAGGTGGTACATTTACATGACCCAAATGATGTAATATACTTTAACTCTAACACCCCTTATATTACATTATTTGGTTATTGAATATTTCAATATTCAATATGAATCTTCTTCTTTGTCTTGGAGCTTGTATTCTTCTTCTCTATTTTCTGTAACCTATTCAAGCAAGTAGTTAGTATCTTCATAACCTGTTGTTCTTGCTAAAAGAGCTTTGACTTCATAATCATCTGTAGATTCTTCTAATTCTTTGATTTCCTCTATCCTTTGATCTAGGTGTCTTTTTTGATTCACTTTTCAATACTCCATTTGGGGATAATTGGTTGGATGCTGAGTTTATTTCTGATTTTGATATTTTCATAGTTGAAAAATTCTCCCATTGTTCATATGATTTCCTTGATTCTTTTTCTGGGATTGAATCTACAATAGTTAGTGCTATGAAATTTTCTCTTGCATATCTAACAATAATTTTTATACCATGGTATTTGTCCTTTTGACAATGAAGCAATATTTCCCTATGGATTGTATTTTGATGTCAATGCAATGTTAGTAATTTCATCTTTAACTGTATTATCTACCTCATATTCTTGAAGAATATTGATTAGGTCATCAAAATAAGTATCTTTACTTAGGACTTGTAAAGATGTTACCAAATATTTGTAGCTATCTGGAAGTGCTCTCATGGTTACTGGAGTAAGAAGGTCATATTTAATTTATTTTCCTAAGTTTAATAATGTCCCTTTGATATCTACTACTTTCCTTAGGAATAGTTCTATGCTCTTGCCACTGTTCATTTTTAGAGAATGTAGTTGAGTTTAAATATGAAGGATAGTGGATTTATTTTTTCCTTCAAATATCTTTTCTAAGCTTTTCCATGCTTCTGTAGATGTCTTTGTTGAACTGATATAAGGTTGTATTTCATCAGTGATAGCAAAGGTTATTATCATTAGGTATTTTGCATCATTGTCATCAAACTTCTGAATTTCAATATCACCTATGCTTGGTCTTTTGTTGTTCCTTGAGTTATCTCCTAAAGTTTTTCATATACTAAGATTGCTTTAACCTTATTTTTCTAGGATAAATAGTTTGGTCCCTTAAGTAATTGGGATTTTACAAGAAAGAATTTGTTTGATGCCATGATGATCCTTGTGGTCTTCTTTTAATTTTTCTAGTATTTATTTGATGATGCCTTGGTGAAATTCTAGGTTTTGTAGGATGCCTTATGTCTCCCTAGTAATTCTTAATGATAGATAAAGTGATTTTAGGAATAATAGTTTAATTTTGAGTTGATTTTTAAAAAGTTTTTTTAATAGCAAGAATCAAATTCTTTTACACCTTATTTATCCTATTTAACTTAAGCACTTTCGATTTTAATGAGGTTCTATTTGTTGTAATTATTTTGTCCATTTAATGTAGATTTGAGATAAGTATAGTAATTAGTTTCCAACTCTTGATTTTCCTTATAGAACCTTCTTTTATAGCCTTTGATAATTTAATATTTAATATTTATAAATTCCAACTACTTGATTGGTGTAGTATTCCTTATAACTCCCTAATATGGAAATTTAGAAAACAATGATATTTACAATATTAGATAATTAATCTATCCAGGTAGAAATCCTTATTTCTCCTATGCTTTAGATTGTAAATATTAGGCTATTTAATATATATATATATATATATATATATATATATATATATATATATATATATATTCCTTGTTAACATTGCTTTCAAATATGGTTGATTTCCCTTAATGTTTCAACCTTATATATTCCTATTAATGAAATTAAATTGGAATAAGATATAGTATTACCTTTGTGATACCCCAAACCTCTACGTATCAAATGCTTATTCTTATACATAGATGATAGTACTCTTTAGTGCTCTTTTGACCATTATCTCTAATGTATGGGTGTAGATTATAGCTTCTCTTTAATGGTGGCTGGTTTATTTGATAGCACTACTTGGAAAATAGATGTTGACCACTTTGACTGGGAGTATTCAATACTCTCTTCTTGTTGCTGCTATGACACCAATGCTATTGTGTAATTCTACCATGAGCTCAGCTTCTAATGTTGCTATAAACTAAAAATTTAATGTATGGCTTTGCTTTGACTACATTCTGATTTTATTCTGATGCTTTCTCCAAAATGGGTTCTCTTAAATAGAGTGGAATTTTCCTCCTTTTTGACAAGTGGCAAATGGGAGTTACAAATTGGATTTATTTCAATTCTCATGCAAAGATAACGTATGTAACCTCCTTAGTATTCCTTTTAACTTATCTTGATTAGGTGTTTAGAATTTATTGAGCATTTGAAGTTAGGATGACACCTTAGAATGTTTGTGCCAATTGGAACTTGAGTTCTTTACATGTAGATATTTACTATAAAAATATAAAAATAATATTATAACTTCTCTTTCCCTTTCATATGCTATTCCTTGGATTACTTCATTTATGGGATAACAAGAAACCTTTTTATTTTGATGGTGTTTTGATGAGGACATTGGATCGAGCTAGCTATGATGCTCCTTGGTTCTATGGAGCTTCAAATGGTAGCTTGGTGCTTATTTTGGTGGATGTTCTTCTCCAAGTTTGAGACCTTATATGTAGCACCTTTTTACCTTATTATCTATGCTCTCAATGTACTTATTTTTGTGCTCCTTTGTAGTGTTTTCCATTCCACATTGATAGAAGTAGATTTTGATAACTTTTTACGTAGATGAGCACCCTTTAATATGCACTTTTATGCTATATTTTTTGCCAACATAGACATATATTGATAATGTCCTTATGTGGAATTAGATATTGCAGGTGAGTACTTTCTTCTAGAGTCTTTGACGTGGAGCAATGGTGTCTTTTGACACCTTATATCTTGAGCAATATGTTCTCGTCAATAAATTTCTTTTCTTGCTTGAAACCTACCCTTATACCTACTCGAATGATGAACAATATATTTCTTGTATTATAATACCTTTTGTTCTTCTTCAATGGATAAGAATGGTTCTTGTATTAGAGATATTTTGCACCAATATAATGGGCTGAATGTCTCTTTCTGAAATACTCTATTTTATTTTGATGAGGCAGCTCCTTGCCTTTAGTAATTCATTTTTCTTGGATAATTTAGTAAGAGTAAAACCAAGCTAATAATATGCACCATTTTGAAGTAGAAAATTCTACACTTATTCTTTTAATGAAACCTTAACTGCACTTTAAATATGAGACTCTCCAAGTCTTGATTTTCAGCTTCTATTGTTGTTTTGATAGTGTCTTTCTTCTCCACTCCTTGGAGGAATATGATATTATTTTTGTGGATTTTGGACCATGAAATGTTGTAGGTTCTATGCACCAAATAGTATCTCTAGAAACTTTGATAATTAGTTGGTTTTTGTGTCCTTGAACTTTAATCAATAAACACAAACTAACCCTTTTAAGAGTAACTACTTAGAGATCAACTAGTACAGTGTCAATGCACTTTTAATGGTAACAATAATCTCACCTTATTGCTCTAGTAAATGAACTCTTAAAATAATTTTAGATGCACTTGAAACATACAAAATATGACTTTTGATCCAACAACTTGATATAACACAAATTATCTAGAAATATTGATTTTATTAATGAAATAAATGCTTTAGGTTACAAATAGGGAGAATTTCCATTCTTCTTTCACAAATGTACAACAATATTGATGCTATCATTTGGGCTCCTCAATGAATTTGAGCTTCATGTGTAATGTGTACCATCGGTAGTTTTGTTTTTGATGTTTCCTCTTTGCACCTATTTGAAACCTGCAAAAGGGAGTTAGTATTTTTGGGGCTTGCCTTAGTCAAGCCTCATGTTGAAGAAGATAAATTAACACTAAATATACATGAAAAACTAAAATAAACTAGAGAAATAACTGTAAAAACACAAAATAGAGTATACCTGACTAATTTATTGGGAAAAACCTTATGTAGGGTCAACTCGCAGGTCAAGGGGTGAACTGGATGTTAGATTCACCCCTTGGGGGATGAATTGAGTTGCAGGTGATTTCTATGGGAGATCGTAGTTTGTATCAGTTCCTAAGATGTTGTTATGTTGTTTGTATGGTTCAGATATATCAGATTGTACTTCTGGTTAGAATTTTATAGAGTTTTTGTAGGTTAACTAAAAGGGGAGAGAGAGATAATGAGGGATTTGGTCTACTATTTATAGAAGAAACCAAGGTGTAGGAGGTGTGGTTAGGTGTACTAAACCCTAGGGTCAAGTCTTATTGTTGTTAGGTTAGGGTTTGTGAGGTGGCATGTATACTCATCCTCTCATATGCCCTAAGAGAAATATCATATCGTCACACATATGTGAGGAAGGATTAGGTTAACTAGGGTTGGTTGATCCCTAGGTTAGATGATGGTTGGATTAGGGTTTCCTAGAAAATATTCTAACTAATTTAGTGCACACATATGTGAGGTAATAATTAGGACTAATTTGGGTTTAGGATCCTAATTAACCATTTTAGGTCATAATATACACTTAAGTGAAGTGACTTTAAAATTAGAAATGCAATTAACTTAATTATTACTTTTGGGAAGTAATAGCCCCGTGGGGATCCTAATTAAGTCTAAAAAATGTCTTAGGTCACCTTAGGGAACCTATAGGTAACCTCCTAATATATGAAAGACAGTTATGACATGAATTGTGTAGTTTAGTAGGGTTTCATACCTATAGGTTGATGAGATGGCCTACATAGGTCTATGAAAGTCTACGATGGCCTATGCTGATCTAGAGTGGTCTATGCTAGTCTAAAATAGTCTAAAGTGGTCTATGATAGCCTATGCTAATCTAGTGTGGTCTACGCTGGTCTATAGTAGTCTATAATGGTATAAAATAGCCTACGTTGATCTAGAGTGGTCTACACTAGTCTAGAGTAGTCCATAGTGGTCTACAATAGCCTAAAGCGATCTAGGATGGTCTATGAAAATCTACAAGTATCTGTATGGATATAAAAGTATGTAGAAGTAGACATGTACAAATTTTGGGTGTCTACATTTGCCCCTTTTTGTACTATACTGTGTGGAACATAGTTTAATACAAAAATGTGATGGGAGAAAGTAGAAGATGAGGGAAGGAAGGGGAGAATGAAATCCAACCAAAGGTATGTAGCTGCTTGAAGCGTGACCATACAACATTGATCAGGAATCTAGGGAGAGAAGAGAAGAAAAAAGGAAGAATAAGAGGGGTAAGAAACAAGAAGTGGGGAAGAAGAAAGAGGAAGAAAATGAGAAATTATGATGATGAATTCAAATAGGTGATTGTGAATGCAATGCGATGATTTTGCTGATTCTATGTGACATTTTGCAATGTCATACTGGTTTCTTGTGGAGGTAACTTATGGTTGCTTTACTTTTACAAACAATGCAAGATGATCCAAAGTACGAATAGAACAAATGCCTATTCAAATTTGTATTGTTGATTGATTGATGAGTGCATGGTGACATGTGTCAAACCATTTGAGCCAAGTGACATGGATTATTCATTCATACCTGTTGGAAATAAAAGCAAGTTTTATTGTCATTGATTTCAAGAGTTAATTTTAGTGAGCAGTACAAAAGGAAGGATGTCTAGAATCAGTTTCAGTAGGTAATGCAAGAGAAATATTTCTTCTAGGCATAAGGGAAATAATATTATAATATCTCTTATTATAATATTCAAGATAGTCAGATGAGGTCTAAAGTGCAATAGGAAGGCCCAAGAAAAATAATATTTTAATATTTTAATATAATATTAAAGTTATAAGGTTAAGACCTAAAGAATTAAACTAATTATAAATTAATTATAATAATTTCATTATAAATTAATTTATAATTTAATTTAATTAACCCTAAAGTTATTAAATTAATTATAAATTAGTTTATGATTTAATTTAATTAACCCTAAGGTTAGGGTTATAAGGGCACAAAGTTTAATTTAATTCAAATTTCAAGGATCACCGACGTTTGGAGCATATGGCACATTGCATATAAAAGGGGTAAGTTTTATTTCAAAACATCCTCCATGCGAAAGTATTATTGCCTAAGGAAATCATGTGTTGTGGTTAGAGAGGAAGAAACTCATGTGTTTTAAGCACTTCAAAGGGCAGATGAAGGAACAAAGACAAGTGGGAGCACTAACACTTGTCCAAAGCATTGGGTAGTGCAATTGGTAGCCAAGGGTTGTGCTAAGTCATTTACAGGCACAATGTTAGGGGTTTGATCCACGTGGTCTTCGTTTTGCAAGAGGAGAAGGTGTTTTGGTTTGTGTTGTCAGAGAGGGACAAAAAGAAGGCATGTGCCTTTCCTTTTGTATGGAGGCACGTAGCCCACTTTGTGGGCATGCATTGTACGAAGGTGCTTGGAAGAAGGGATTTGCGTATTCGAAATTCACCAAGGCCTTTTGGTGTGATTGACAAAGGTATGTGTTCACATTTTCTAAGGTTGAACGTTGCATCCAAAAATTACAAGGGTGGAAATTTATTTTTTAATTTCCTAAAGTTTTATAAATTTATAATTGCATATTTAAAAGGGTTTATGAGTTATAAAAGGGAGATAAAATGGTATGCAAAGTTTTAATTTTTGTGCTTGATTTTTAAGTGGTTAAAGCTTATAAAAGGAGTAATAAGGTGTGCCAAGGGTGTTAGATGTTATTTTTTGAAATAAAGTCATATTATAAAAATTGATTTGAAAGGATAAATAAGGCATAGTTGTTTTTTAATATTTTGGCATGGTGAAATATTTTTGAAAGAAAATATTAAGGACAAATTTGGGATATCTAACCATTGAGATTATCAAAGAGGTTGAGTGTGATTGAGATAGGTTTTGAGATCAAATATTCTTCAAAAAAAAGGTATGGGCATATCATCCTTGTGAGTGGAATATTGTTTGTTGAATGTTGTGAATGCAAGTTGGAGTGAAAAGGTTTTGTTTGGTAAGCATTGTTGGAAATGATTGAGTGAGTTTTCACATGTATGTTGGGTGAACATTTGTGAAGAAAATTGAGTGTGATATTGAGAACTATCTTGAACTAGGGTTTGTGAAATAACATGAGTATCATTGTTATGTGAGATTGTTTGATAAGCATTGTTGGAAATATTTTATTAAGCTTTCATATGCTTGGTCAGGTTTTGTAAGCAAGTTGTATTTCATTGAGTAATTGGTTGAGTGAAGTTGATTGAGTATAGTTGATTGAAAGTGTTGGAGTTATAGTGTGACTTCTGTGAAATAAATCATTCTTTATACTGAATTGATTTGAAAAGAATTTGGAAGTGATTGAGTGATTAAGAGTATGAAACATATTGAGTCTCTAACAGTTCTCTATATGCTTCTGTGATTCAAACAAAATTCTGAGTGAATTTTTTTTGTGTGATTGAAGAGGTTTTCTAAAAGAGATTGAGTTGATTTTGTATGCAAGTTTTGCAATTGATTTAAATAGCTTTTGTGAAAGCTTGTGAGCTGAGTTGAGTAATATTTTGTAAAATCTTAAGGACAGATTTGTGTGAGCTTTTGTGGAATCTTACAAGTAGGTTTGAGGTAATTCCTTGTAAAGACTTGTTGAGCAGGTTAGACAAGTTCTAGAGAGAACTTGTTGAAAATATTTGAGATAAATATTGAGCAGATTTGTGCTAGACCAATGGATAGTATTTAGTATATATTTGAGATAGAGATTGAGTAGATTTATGCAAGGTAGAGGATAGTGTTGAGTATAGATACGAGATAAAGAACAAAATAGAATAAGAGTAAGCTTTGGAGGTGACAGAGCAGAGGACAGTAGTCTCTAGTGGATAGATATCCATTAGCTAAGGTAGAGAGGATAGATATATTCAGTGGACAGAGATCAACAAGCTAGTGTAGTGGAGGTAGTACTCTTCTAAAAGGATAACCACCTAGAGCATATGAGGAGTTCTTCTATGGATAGATTTTGACAAACTTGATCAGGATATTGGTGTCTCCTTTGGATAGAGGTCCATAAATATTGTAATAGGGAAAGGATTCCCAAGATAATTTATTGAGAAAATTTTATAAGGAATATTTTCATTGTGGAGTAGCCCACATTGGGTGAACCACATTAAATTATGTCTCTCATGTGTGATGCTTTATGTAATGTTTACTCCTTTAGTATTGCTAATGTTATCATATGGATTGAAAAGCAAAAAATTTTATCTTATACTATTCACCCACCTTGTCAGTATAAGCACATGTTCTTCAATACCATTTAGTATATGGTCGAGGTTGCTTTACCTGAATGCCAAAATGATATCTTTGAATGTTGCACTAGGATTATTCAAATGTACCATTCATTATGTATTCAACATACATGAATGCTAGATTGACATCTCCATGGTAACACATAGCTCTCATGATCTAACAAATATCTTATTGGGATTGATATTATTATCATAAGATAATCTTCAGCAAAAAAATTTGTAGATAAATGCGATATCCATGATTTGGATGTTTGATTGTTTGGTTGCATGCGAAGCTGACTTTTGGATATGAATACCCCTTCAAAAAAGAAATAAAAAATGAGGTGAATGAAATGCGGTGATATGATGATGGATTGATTGATAGAAGAAAATGCATTGTAATACTAATAAAAAAATATATGAAAAGGAATATTAGAAGTTTCCTAGGGTTTGGAATGAAATTTTGATGATTTTGGGGTTCATATGTGCAATTCATAGGTTAGGGAGTGAACTAAACCTGAATTCATATTATGGGAGCTGAATTTGACCTAATTCATAGGGCTGGGGTGAATTAGGGTTTTAGGTATATTTAAGCCTTTTTTGAAGCATGGGGGATCATTTTCACGATGACATATTTGGAGAGTGAGTAGTGAGGAACGGTTTGCGATGTGTAGCTCTTACGGTTGATAAATTTGGGTGACAGGATGGCGAGGGGATGAACTAGTACTGGTAGCCGGTATGGAGATCCACTGATAAGTGCTCGTTACTTGTTTTATTTATTTTTATTTTTTTAGTTTATTTTTGGAAAAGCGTGAATTGGGGGAGGGGAGGTTTTCATGTTATTTTTATAACTCGTGTTAATTTTAACTGAAATTGGAACACAAAGTGCTAAACAAGCCAAATGGGTACCCAAAAGTCTAATTGGTTTTTAGGTTTGACCTTTTTTTGCATTAGTTTGACCAGTTAACAAGCAAGGTAGCCGCATAGTTTGAATTTGCTTTTTGTTTGACTTTGCTTTTTGGAATCCACGGTGTACTGTTTTTGAAATGTGATTGAATTTTATCTGTAAAATTGGGAAATGGGTACGCAATTGTGTGGATGTGTTTGTATTTTACCTTCATTTGGTATGCTCTTTGAATGTGAGCTTGTGTGATGGAAATTAGTTTAATTTGTGTGAATTTTACCATTGTGGGTATATTATATTTTGGCAACCGTTGATATTTTTACCATAAAGGGATGAAATGGGTATTCAAAAATGTAATTTGTTTTCTTGTGTTGTAGCATTTATCATATGTTTGAAATTTGTGCCATGATGTAGGTGTGGGGTGAATTTAGAATTGGCTGTTGGGAGCCCGATATGCACTATTTTTTTATGTCTATTTGAAATTTCACCATGAAATGGCAAAATGGGTATCCAAATATGCGACTATTTTTGCATTTTGTTGTGTTGTGTGAATTGTGCATGTTTTAATACCTTGAAATGCATGACAAATTAAATGAATTAATTTGTGAGTGTGAAATGTGTGTGAGAAGATTAATTTTTGTTTATTTCGAGTATTTGAATAGAATTGTATATGGAATTGATATGAATTTTGTTGTGTTTGTTTGTGGATGAACATGTGAAGAATATTGAGCCATAATATCATGTTCGTACAATGAAGGCTAAGTTGGATAAGCTTATGGAGGATAAGTATGAGCAGTAGTGGTTGGATGCAGTGTGGTTCAGAGGAGCGTGTGAGTGTAAGAGCATTCATGCCAATAGAGAATATATATCTACATTATGTGAGAGGTGGGACCTAGATCGGAATACCTTTCATTTTGGATTATATATATATATATATATATATATATACACATTTTGGTTGTGGCTATTATATATACATGTGTTATGATTTTGATTTGAATGTGTTTGAATTTCTTTTGCATAGATAGCATAGTATAATTTGTGAGTAAATGTATGATGAATGAATATATGTGTATGTGGTAGTGTGTAGGAAAATGATTACACTGTAGCATAGATATACTGTAGAATGATATGAAGAAGTGTAGATTGGATGCAATGCTATGTGATGTAATGCAAGTGTGACAATGTATGTTAGAATTTTGGTAGATGCATGTAACATAGATGCGATGATGCAATATCAATAAATGCATGTAGGATAAATGCAATGATGAAATGTTTGATAACTCTATGTAAAATAGATGCACTGATGCATGTATGGGAGGAATGAAATGCGTAAAGGAAGCACTTGTATCATGGCATAGACCGATGTGAATGTGATCCATTCCATAATCTCAGGGATGTAGGATGGTATAAGGTATATGTAATAACCTTGACAATCATAGTTGTAGTAATCAAATCTCATACAAAAACTGTGCAAGCATTGGTGACAACTCATAACTAATCTGAATGGTTCAAAGTCTATCATGGACCAGTGTGTGTAAATGAGTGAGGTTCATTTATCCATTTTGAGGGAGGTAGGATTAACCCATTGTAAACATAGCCAAACTAGCTAGCTCATCCACAAGCATGCAATGATCTGTACAAAAGAAGGTCGCTAATGTGATAGATGTGTCACCACTTGTAAGACTATTCCACTGGTAGGTAGGCGCTTAGGGCCTATAGCTAGCGATGGAAATCATCCCATGATGTTATGTTGAACCTAAGGACCAAAGGCGATGAAGCATAACATTGGTGTTTCTTGGAGGCTTTTCCTTTTGTTTTTTACCCCTCGTTTCTTTTCTTTTGTTTTTTTGTAATATGGGTATTGGCTTTTTTTTTATCCTTTTGTCTAATTTTTGCTTATGCTTATCCCTTTGTTTATCCCTAGGTCATATGTTGACCATGCAAATGATAGGATGAGTAGGGGAAACCATTCACTAGATGGTGATATCTATGCAAGGTGTTATCTTCCCTAGACTCAAAATTTTCTTAAGTGTGTAACCTATGTGAATGGTCCATGAGAGAAGTTGAACCAACCTGAAAGAACTATAAGGAGTGTATAAAACCTATCAGCTAGAGGTGACATTTGATTGACTAAACTATTGAATGGTCAAAACTAAACAAGACACATGTATACGCCTTAATCCTAAAAAGGGGGAATGGACATCCAAGTGGTGATGCTAACAAGTGCGTATGTTATTCCTATCGAAGGTGCATTTTTTTTGGGGGAAGAATATACAAACATGAAATGAAATCATAATGAAATATGAATGGATATATGCAATGGATGTAATGTAACCGATGCAACTAGAAGAATGAAATATCTACAAGAGGAAGACCATGAAATGTAGCGAAGGAAGATTGAAAAGCCTATTTACAAATGAGTATATGGTGTGATGATGACGAAGGTGAGAAGTTGTGATAATGGTTGCCCCAACATGTGGGGTGTGTGTGTAGTAGGAGAATAAGATGTAACTGGTGGGAATGCATGTGATAATGACAAAAAGAGGAAGAATTTGAAGGTGGAAACTACAGATGGAAGAAATAAGAAGAAATAAGAATTGGTAACCAACAAGATAAGGGGATTACCAGAGGAAAGGAGGGGTGAGAAGAAAGAAACTAGATCAACGTAGGTATGTAGCCGCTCGAAGCATGACCATACAACTACATGAGGAAGCAAGAAGAAGAGGAAAGAAAGAAGAGAGAGGATGAAAAGAAACTAATGATGGGTGAAGTGATGAGGGTTAGGTCATGAATGAGGAGGTGAGGTGACGATGTTGCTAGGGCTCTGATGGTTTGTATAGTTTGACATGTGATGGATATAGCATGATGGAGCTATCATAGATTCATATGGTGGAAAAGTGCGAGGGATGATGTGACATGGAGGACTCTGGAGTCGATTGGATGAAAATGAGCACTCGAGTGATGGGATGTGGTCACCAAGCAACATGTTATGTACCAAGGTTTTGAATGTATGACATGTATCGATGTCATACCCTGGCTGATGGTGGTATATACAGAATTGATTCTCATGATAATTTCATAGTTTAGGATATGATGGGTCAATAGGATAGATTTTAGGTAACACAAGGAGGCCTTGGTGAAGCATCTGATGAAACACTTGGGATAATGGTATGGATGGGAGAGGCATGGGATAGATATAAGGCTCTAAGGGAGGTGAGTGGGAAGCAGATGGAGTGAGGTCAAATGGTGGAGGTGTGGGTCAAGAATATGATGTGGGTCAGATCTAAGGATGAGGAATAGACCTAGAAGGAGGTGAAGATATACGGGCCATGGTGGACTAGTGAGTAGAGGTGTGGTAGTGATAATGACTTAGGTGTAGCTCGAGAGCATCGAGGTGAGAGAGGATATGTTGGATATCAAAATGTGGGGGTGATGGGATTGGAGAAGGTGGAGAGTGGGACTCCAATGTATAAGGAGGAGTATGATATGGGTGTGAAGATGGATTTGTATGAGAGGATGAAGGGGGTGAGTGAAATGACTTTATAGATTGTGGGATTGGCTGAAATGGTAAGCCTCAAAGTGGAGAAGGTGGTGTCTGAAGGATGGGTGGTGCAGGAGATGGCTATGGGTAATGACATGTATGAGATGGAGGTACATGTGTAGAAGTGGCTTGGGAGGCATGCAAATGAAGGGCTTGGGTATAGGGGGACATCTTGCTCAAAAGTGGGGGAGGTAAGCATGAAGGATATGTGAGATGAGGTGTGTATCCTCTATTGGGGGGCTGATAAACTCTTGATGGGTGATGAGTAGAAGTGGATGGTGAGTAAGGGTTCCTTGTATCATCAGATGGAGGGGGAGGAGACCCTTGTGTGTGGGAATGGGGGTTTTCCTCCTTGTCATAAAAGGAGGATAGGGAGACCTAACTGTCTCCTGAGTGAGGTGAATAAGATGAGCCTCTATGGTGGGGTGAATGGCATCGGGGTGGAGTGTGGTGGTCCAAATGGGATGATGGTGAGGACTATCGGATATGTACAGAGTTAGGTGGTCTAGCTAGGTCGACTAGTGTAATCAGGATTGGAGGTAGTGTGGGAGGATCCTGCATGGTGGTAGAATGAGATGTTGATAGTATGCATGTATGATCATGTATCTCTACTGAAGATGTAGTGGTGGATGATGTGAACCCTACAAAAAGAAATAGATACCAACAACATATAAATGACATAAAAAGCAAAGGTGCATCTATTATGTAATAGAAAATAAATACCATGTGTGTATTGTGATGTGCATAGTGAGTGATGTGTGTGTAGATAGCACTATGTACAATTTGTGGTGGTGAATACCTATGTAGGCTAAGCATTGAATGCATGAAGGTGAAGGATATTGATGGGTTTAGGTTCAGTGAGACCTTCGATATTAGCCAATCGATAGGTACCTGAACCAAATTTGTGTGTGACTATGAATGGGCCCAACCAGTTTGGGGTAAACTTATCTCATTGTTGGTGGGGTTGACTTGTGATTTGTTGGTTCTCTTTGAGAACTAGGTCACCAATTTGAAATTTATATTGATGTACCTTACTATTGTAGGCACGATGAAGGTGGTCTTGATAGATGCGTGTGTGCTCGATGGTATGAATGTGATGTTCATCAAGGAGTGTTAGCTGATCGAGATGAGCTTGATGAGTGGTGTCATCATCAATAAATTCTTTCATAGATACTCATAGGGAAGGTATCTCGAGTTCAAGGGCATGATGGCTTCAGTACCATAGACTAATGAGAAAGGTGTTGCCCTAGTGGGAGTATGGATGCTCATATGGTAGGCCCACAAAGCTAAGGGTATTTGATTATGCCAATCATGATGAGACTCTGCTACTATCTTATGAAGTATGGAGCAGATTGTTTTGTTGGTAGCCTCTACCTAGCCATTACCCTATGGGTAGTATGGGGTAGAGAAACTATGATGAATGTTGAATTTGGTATAGAGGGCATGAACAATTTTATTTTTGAAATATTTCCCATTATCAGAAATGATTTGGGAGGGAATTCCAAAATGACATATGATATGGTCTATAATGAATACCGTAATATTAGCTCCCATGGTCTGGACAAGTGGGATGGCTTTGACCCACTTTGTAAAGTATTTTATGGTAGTGATGATAAATTTGTGATTGTTTGATGAAGTGGGTGTGATTTATCCGATAAGGTCAAGGTCCCATTGAGAGAAAGGCCACATGGACTAAATAGGTTGGAGTACTTGAGATGGTAGATGTGTGAGATTTGTATGTTGTTGGCACTTGACATAATACCTCACATACTCACAACAATCATGTTCCATCTTGGGCCAGTAATAGCCCATGCGAAGGATGCATTTTGTGATTGCCATGCCACTAAAGTGGCCACTACAAGTACCATCATGGGTTTCTTGTACAACCCATTGAGATTCATATGGTTCTAAACAATGCAAGAGGATGCCATCATAACTATGATGGTAGAGGATGTCCCCCAACAATGTATAGTGAATCACCCTTTATTTGAATGCTCGATGATGAGCATGTGGTAGATCACATGGTAGGAATCCTAACTTAATATAATCCTTAATTTGTGCAAACCAAGGATCATGTGGTTTGGTATTGACTACATGAATACCACCATCATCTGTGGGAGGCATAGGTGATATGGCAGATTGAGTGAGGGTGTGAATGGATACACATATGGTGTCTGATAGGGAGTTTTGTAGGATTAATGATCCTAAGGAGGCCATTGTATCAACAAAATGGTTTGATGATCATGGAGCAGCTTTGATAGCATACCACTCAAATTGGGAAAGAAGTTATTGTGCAATCCATTTGTATTATTGGAGAACTAGACAATGACATTGCCAAATCTCTTGCACTTGGTTTACTACCAAGAGGGAATCACCTATGATGTGAAGGCATCTGATGTGCATGGAGTGGGCCTATTTTAATCCGAGGATTAAGGCTTCGTATTCTACATTATTGTTTGTGCAAGGGAAGTCTAATTTGAATGAAAAGGGGAGTGGTTCCCCTTTAGGTGTGAAGAAAACAATGCCTGCACCCCCAGCATGAGTGCATCGAGAGCCATCAAAGAATAGAGTTAGATCAATCGGTGTTTTTGGCTCGACATACTCTTCAACTTCTATAATGTGAAATATGGAATCATCAGGAAGCTGAATAAGGAGAGGTTGATCATCTAGAAATGGAGCCTCTACAAGTTGATCTATGATGACCTATCCTTTTATGGATTTTTGTGAAATGAACTCTAGATCAAATTCAGTTAGAAGCATAATCCATTTTGTTGTATGAGAGTTGTGGTAACTTTTGTTCATCATATATCAAAGTGGATTGTCTCAAGCGATGATAAAAGTAGTGTGATTTAGCATGTAATGGTAAATTTTTTGGTGGAAAATACTATAACTAGGCATAGTTTTTCCATGTACCCATAACGAATTTTGTAGCTGACTAGCATACGACTTATATAATATATAGCTTGCTCTTTGTTGAGCATATTCTTTTGGGCTAATAATGTGCCTAGTGTAAAATATATGGTTGAGATGTATAGAGTAAGTGGTAGTTATGGGTGTGGGGGAGACATAACTAGTGGAGAAGTGAGGTAGGCTTTGATAGAATCAAAGGCTTGTTGATAGTTGTCATCCCATTTGAAAGTGACTCCCTTTTGTAAGAGATGATTGAATGGTTTGCATTTATCTGATAGTTGTGTGATAAAGTGATGAATGGAAGTGATTTTTCCCTGGAGACTATGCAATTGCTTTAGGTTGGTAGGTGGGGGCATCTCGATGATGGCCTTTACTTTGTTAGGGTCTACTTTGATGCCATGTTGAGAGATAATGAACCCTAGGATCTTGCCTGAAGTAACACCAAAGACACACTTCTTTGGGTTAAGGTGCACATTATGTTCTAGTAAATGGTCGAAGATCTTACGAAGATCATCTAAATATTGTGAGCATTCCTTGGACTTCATGATGAGGTCATCAACATAATATTCCATAATTTTATGCATGTAATCATGAAATATGTAAGTCATTGCATGTTGGTAGGTTGCCCCAACATTTTTAAGGCCAAAGGGCATGACCTTGTAGCAAAAAGTCCCCCAAGGGGTTGTGAATGAAGTTTTGTGCTGATCAACAGGGTTGATTTTGATTTGGTTGTAGCCAGAGAATCCATCCATAAGGGAGATCATCTCATGGCCTATGATGGAATCGACTAGCAAGTCGATGTTAGGTAAAGGGAAGTTGTCCTTGGGATAAGCTTTGTTTAAATCATGAAAGTCAGTGCAGACGCGAACCTCACCAAAAGGTTTTGGCACTAGAACCATGTTGGACACCCATTCAGGATAATCTATGGGTACAATAAAATCTACGTCCAAGAGCTTTTGGAGCTCAGATTTTACTACTAATGCAATTATAGGGTGCATGCATCATAATTTTTATCTGATAGGTTTGGCATCTTTATCCAATGTGAGATTATGGACTACAAGGGTGGGATCGAGGCCTGGCATATCCTTGTAAGACCATGCGAAGACTCTGATATACTTTTTGAGGAAAGTGATGAATAAAATGTACTCTTCAGGTGAAAGGCTAGTGGCTAGTTTGACAATGTGAGGGTTTTCAAGATCATCACCGATGTCTACATCAATGGTTTCCTCGATTAGCATGTGGGAACCATCACAAAGTTGTTCTAGAATTGGAATAAGGTGGAGGTCATCGATAGCCTCTAGGAATATCATATTCATCATCTATGTAGATGTCTATGTGGTGAACGCATAGAATGTGAGGTGGTGTAGAAGGTGAAGGAGTGTTAGTGGTACGTAGGACATGGGGTGAAAGTAGGAAATCTTAGGGTGAAGGTATAGGTGAGATGTGTGTGAGATCAACAAAATTTGGATTTGGTGTGTCATCATGAATCTATTGGTGTGTATACCGAAGTGGGGAGAAGAGATCCATGTCGACCATGTTAACCGATGCCATGGGGGATGTGGGTGGTGAAGAGTCTGATGATGAAGACTCAATAACCTATGAACATCGTAGGAGGCTCAATGGAGGGCGCAAGACAATAGGTGGAGAATGTGGTCGAGTAATGGAGTGATGGAGTTATCGATGTATAGGTGGGAATGTGGCCAAATGTGTTGGTGATGATGGGGGAGATGCCATGTCATGCTCTAGATAATGAGCATTTAGAGACAAGGTAACAAATTGGCTTGTTAACTCATCAACACAACATGATGATGTGGTGTCGAAAAAGGAGTTTCTTGAAAGAAGTCACATGGAACTATGATGGTTGAATGAGGAGATGGGTTATCTTCTAAAATATCCATATCAATATATTCTTCCAAGGTGTGTGTTGGAAGTGGGGAAGGGTGTAGGGAGAGATCCTAAAGTTCATCCTCAAGTGTGTGAATGGTGGTAGGGTGATAGCCTAGGCCAGATTTGTTAGTAGGTAATTGCACATGGGGATTGATGGGTGTACGTAACCCTTGTTCATAATGGCCTAACCCAAATCCATGCCAATGGAAATATCAAAGGTAGCATAAGGTGAAATGGGGGTTAGCCATGTGATCCAATGTACCACAAAAACTAGATTGTGGTGGTGGAGGGACTACAGGTGGGAGTGAGGAATCGAATCCTACATATACAAAGTTAGTTTGGTTATCAAGAGGCCCTAATTGTATGATAGTTTTGATAGTCAAAACTGAGGCTGAAGGGTGGCCGAAGTCATGCATGGACTGGACTATAGGTGGGCGTATGTGGGCATCATGCACATTGTAGTCACCTGGACCTAAATTCATCATAAAGATAGAAATATGAGGTGATGTACGAAGTGGTGAATGGGGTGGAAAATCTAAATTAAAATATGAGGATGTGATCTAAGAATCTCTTATGGTAGTAGTAGAGGGGTGTAACAATTGATCATCGAGGTGAGAAGCTCATTGCTCCCACTCATGGCATTCAACTACCATAGTTGGGATAGGGTGATCTGCATGTGGAAATTGTGAAGGAGGAGGAGTGGGCATCGATGTTAGACTATGAGGAGATATGAATGACCTAGGTCATGGGTAAAAAGGAAGGGGAGGTGTTTGAGGTGTAGGAAGGAGAGGAGGTTCTATAGAGGAATATGGGTGAGATGGAGTGGTAGGTCATGATGCAGGTAATGAGGATGGTCTCGACACCATGGATGGATTTGTGGAAGATGATGGTTGAGATGGTGGTGGTGGCCACAAGGAAGGTGGTGAAAAAGGTATGGTAGTAGGATTAGGTATCACAATGGTTGGTGCTAGTGGTGCGGACACCGAGGTGTGTGTCCTTGACGAAGATTGTGGTAATGAAGTGGATGTGGGGGAAGTGTTGATGATATGAGAAGAAATAGGAAAGATTTATGTGGAAGATGATGAAGGTACTGGTGGAAGGTCTATGATGTTGTAGAATTTGAAGGGGTCCCCATCGGTAGGAACATAATGGACAAGTCCATCATGGATGTATTTGAGACAATGGTGTAATGTAGAAGGGACACACTACATGTCCCTAATCCATGGATGACCAAGTAGGATATTATACTACATTTCACCTTGAATGATGTGGAAGAGGATGGGGATGGTGTGGATACCCACCCAGATGGGTAGGATAATGGATCCTACTATGGGTCACATAGAACCATCGAATGCACATAGATCGAGTGATGGGGTGGTAAAATGAGTTGGTAGGATATGCAGATGATGTAAAGCTACTATGGAAATAATACTGATAGAGGAACCCATATCAATGAGGACACGCTTGTAGGTGATGTCATTGATGGTTGCTTGGATATGAAGAGGGGGATCCGCTCCTTCTCCTATGAGTTCTATGATCTCATGATCATGAAAACTGATAGAGGGTTGAAGGTAGCGTGGAATGTTTCCTACAAAGTTCATGAAGGTATTCATGTCATGAGTCTCAAGATCAATAGAATATAGGATGTCATTCAATACCTCATGATGGGGTTGGGACTACTATAGAAGGTCATAGATGGATAATCAAGTGGGAGCATTATGCAACTGGTGGGTAAGGCTACCATAGATTATGATGATATTTTGTGGTAGAGGAGGTGTGGTGTTAGAAGTCATAGGAGACTATGGAGATGTAAATGGTATCAGAGGAGAAATGATAGGTGTGGTTTGGCATGAGGGATACCATTGATTATGAGTGGTAAGGTTAATCATGCCCACTACACCATGTGAAGGGGGTCACGTTGGACACTATTGACCTATCTAGGTGGCCCTAAGGGATTAGGTGGAGTTCTTTGGGGGTTAGTCCCCCTATGATCAGGTAAGGGGTTTTGGAAGATCCCTAAATTTTGATTTTGTGGAGCGAGGGGGTTTGAGACCTGGATGGTACCCCTATCGATGAGATCTTGGACATAACCATAGAAAGAGCGACAAGAATCGATATCATGGTTACACTATCGATGATATGGATAGAAGGCTTGCTCGATATATCCTCGAGGCTTAGGTTGATTTAGATCAAGTGGTCAAATTTTGGGTAGGATGATGTGGCTTACATCATACAATCTATAGAAGAGGGTTAGAAAAGGTTTAGAGAGTGGTGTAAGGTTGCATTATGGAGCCTATGGGTTCAGGCCATGAGGCTACTAAGGCCTAGGAGGGAGAGGTGCATTGGTCTGAAAGATTTGTTGTTGTGGAGGAGGGGGTCGTGGGACCGATGAGGGTGCTAAGGTAGTAGTTGCCACTTGGTTGGCTTGTGGTGGTCTAGGAAAAGGTTGATTAGGTGTATTTATATTGAAATAAAAATTGGAGTTGTAGGATGGTTTCTATCTCAACTTGATCTTGCTCGATTGGACCTTGATGTCCTCAATGACTTTGGCTTGGGCAATGGCTTCTTCAAAGGTACAACTTTGATGAAGTTGCAAGGAGGTGGAGATGTGTTTATGACAACTCTTGGAAAAGAGTGTCACTAACTCAGTAGTGGGGAGGCTATGGGTGAGGTCATGTATGATCGATCTCCACCATGAAACAAACTTAGTAATAGGTTCATCGTCAACCTATCATAGGGCGTAGACATCTAAAAAGTTAGTTTTATTTTTTATGTTTATGGAAAAATGCTCTAGGAAGGAGTTGGCCAATTGTTCAAAGGTGTACAGGCTATGGCATGGGAGCATGTTGTACCAATCAAGGGCTTGTCCCCCAAGCGAAAGGGAGAAGGTACATAACATGAGGGGGTTGCTACTATGAAGTTGGTAGCAAGTTGAATGGTAATTACTCACATGTTCTCGAGGATCTTCCTTACCCTTGTATTTATCAAACTTTGGGATCTCAAAGTGATAAGGATAAGGTGGGATGGGAACTGATGGATGGACTGGCTCATTATAGAGTTCATCATAGGTTGGTTTCTATGGTCCATAATCGGTTGTGCGAAGGTTTAGCATCTTTACTTCATCTTGCAAAAGTTGAAGTTTGGGTGCTAAAGGTGTGGAGGATGGTGCTAAGGTGGGTGGAGCCTAAGAGTGTGGTGGATATTGGAGTTGTTATTCTTCCTAGTATTGAGGGGGAAAGTATTGCAACTGATCCTAGTGAGGTGGCTGTTGAGCGATGTATGGTGTCATAGCCAATGGAACACTAGGCTATGGAATGGGTATTTGTTGAGGGTAATAGTATTGTGGTTATGGGGTGTGTGATTGTGGCATGGGTATCTACTAGAGATGAGCCTATTGTAATGGTTGGGTCATAGGAGGTGATGACCAAGAAGGAGGAGGCATAAATAATGTAGGCCCAGTAGATAATGGTGGAGGTATCGGGACTGATGGTGTGAGAGGTGGGTGAGATGAGGTGTCAAAGGATGGTACCTACATCTATCCTGAGGGATAAGATGTGGGAAAACTAAACTACATGGAGTATCTTGGGGGAGTAGGGGTATAGGTTATAGGTCTTGGTCCATAGGTGGGAAGAGGACCAGTGGTCAAGACCTAAAAAGGAGGAGGAGGGGGTAATCTAAAAGTATATGTAGATGAAGGTGGAATGGAAGGTTGGGTAGCATACACTCTAGACACTTAAGATGTAGGAAGGAAGGATAAGGAGAAAGGAGGATAAGCTTCTAAAGTAGGAGCTTGGGAAGGTGGAGTGATGAATGTGTTCACTCCATATTGGGTGTGGGTGATTGGTTGATGTTGTTGGTATTGCATCGATTGTATTTGAGGAGGTGGCTGTGACATGTCCTCAAAGGATGGGAAAAATGGTTGTTGGGAAGATGATGGTTGTGACTCTTGGGAAGAGTGTGGGTATGATGGTGGAGGTGGTGCTTGCTACTACTACAAGGGGGGTTGTTGTGATGTAGTTTGAAATGATGGCATCTGGGTGCCTGGTGTGGAAGAGGAGGGGTCTAAAATCATCCCTATGGTAGGGGTAAAATATGCAACCTCAGGGTGAGTACGATTTAATAAAGAGGAGTCATTCTCAAAGAGGGATTGAGATAGACTCTAAAAAAAGGGTGTGCAAAGGTAGGAGACGTAGGTGGGGTCTCCTCATCTATGGTGAAGAAAGGATGGGGATGACCAGGAGCAGTATAGGTCACATGGTCACAGAACGTAGAAGGTGGATTAGGCGACGATGAAGGGGAAATGAGTGGATGATCTTCTTCGAATGAAGTGGCAAGGGCTTCACTCGAAGTGGATGTCTCACCTTGAGACATCATGTGTGTGTAACGTGGATCAAACCCTATGAGCAGATCTGGTGTGCATGTGGATTTTCCCTTCGTGAGTGAAGGAGGAGGGGTAGACTGACTAGAAGTGGTGCTAGAAGCCTCCTCTATATGGTGTGCTTGCTCATATGCTCGACTATGGGTAACAATAGGCATGATGGTGTATATCATGTCATGAAGCTTCAGAACTACATAGAAACTAAAATCTGAGGTTCTGGGTGTGATGTGTAAGGGGTTTTGAAGCAACCCTATGAAGTTTGGACTCAAATTGTAACTAAGACAAAAGCAAAGTAGTGATAGACTATAGATATCTTAACAACAAAGTGCTGAATGGTGAAATGTGTTGAAACTAGTTTGTGATCATGCAAACAATGTGAAACTAGAGTCAGTTCTAAATGCAGAAAAGAAAGTGTTTTGTTCATTTGAGTGTGTTTTGATGTTGAAAATATACTTCCTAGATAATATCATAGGTAGTGGGGTGAATACTCTAGAAAATTAGGAGTGTCATCAGTATAGAACCTCCTGCAACACCCAAAGGTGCACAAAATAGAACAATATCATGACGTGTGAATGGTGACCTGTATGGAAGGCATAGTAAAATGATAACCTATGGGGGAGAACTCAAAGTGCTGAAATGAGTTCACTGTATCCTCTCACGAGAAGAGGTGGTACTATCTGAGACCTGCTACCGGCATACCCATGCTTTCGCTTCACCCTCGGGTGGGCTTAGTCAATAACGATAGTTACCGTGTTCACTAATTATGTAAGCCTTGTGAACGAAGGCATCTAATCCTATCCCACTCTGAAGGTTACTTTTGGTGATGAAATCTAGAAGACCAATCTCAAAAGTGGGGGGTTTTCTGGTGATGAAGTCCAGAAAACCACTCCTGTGGGGCTGCTAGGTGTCTAGGGGGTGAGCTGGTGGAGGGTAAGACTCCTGCCTCACCAGTCTCTAACGATGGATTGGGGATGAAGTCCAATCTCACCATTTGTTTTAAACCACATGCGTGTGTGGGTTTATGTTGTCTAACGATGATGTAAAAAGCAAGAAATCTAACTAAATACCTTTTTGAAATGAAAATCTAGCCCTAGATGCACTTTTTGGAAGCAAAAGCTAGATTTAAAAATATGCTTTTGAAAGCAAAGCTAGTCCTATGTGCCTTTTTGAAAAGAAGCTAGGATCTATGCTATGAAGGTAAACAAGAAACCCAAGTGAAGCATGTGATTGTCAAAGAAATGGGAAGTCTAAGCTAAAGACATGAAAGTAGTGTGAAATTTTTGTAGAAGGGAAATGACTTATTATGATAAGGAAATGCTAAAAGAAATTTGAAATTCTAATCTAGATGCAAGAAAGAAATGGGAAAATGATTTTTGGTACAAAAATAAAATTAAGAATTCTTTGGGAAGAGATGCAAAAGAGATTTGAAAATCTAAACCCTAAATGCGTGAAAGGAATTAGAAATTATTTTGTACAAAAAGGAATGTAAAAATACTTTGTGAAAAAAATACAAAAATAAATTTGAAAATCTTAATCCTAGATGCAAAAAGAGATTTGGAAATGCTTTGATAAAAGACAAAAGAAAACTTGAAAACCCTAATCCTAAATGCAATTTTGAAAAGGAAAATTTGCAATGCATTTTTAAAAGAGATTGATGGAATGACACAAAGGGGGAAAGAAAAATCTATTTAAAATGTGATTTGAGAAAGGAAATGAAAATTTTTTTGAAAAGATAAATGAACTGAACTTTCTGATTTAACGCAGGTTTTTGGAAAGAAATTTGAAAGATCTAGCTATTGCAAGAAAAAGGGCTTTAAAAATTATGATTCACAAAAAGAATGAGTAGAAATGAAAGCCTATTTTAATCCTTTAAGCAAAGAGGAATGTAACTCTAATTTACACATAGAAAGAGAAATATAGAGCAACTGAGCTAAATGTTCTCAGTATGATAAATGCATTAAAACAAGAAATTCATCGAATGACATGATGCATTTACTAGTGAAATTTTCCTTGCAAAAAAAATGATAAAACAGAGAGGTTTAAGGGAAATACCTGATTCCTTTTGTTCCAGATGGATTGTTCTATCTTTCTACTATTGACCTCTACAATTTTGAGGGTTTTTGGAGTAGTTATGCTCAATTCGTAGGGTAGGGGGTGAATTGGATCTGGATTCATAGGGCAGGGGGTGAATCAGATCTAGGAGCCTGAAACTCCTATTCTGATGACCTGAGGGGGTTGTCAAGGTTTTAAGGGTCTCTGTGATGTCTGGATATGGTACCTACAACAAAATAGAAATAGAAAATTGTGTTAGATTCATAATAAAAACTAGTCTAGCACAACTCTTTGTGGGGGTCCCACCAGGCATGCCAGAATGAAATGTACAAAATTTGCCATTTGATCCAACAACATAATATAACATAAATTATTATTTTATTAATGAAATAAATGCTTTAGGTTACAAATAGGAAGAATTCCAAATTCTTTTTATGAATATCAAATATCTGATAGCTCCTTTTGAGATTCCTCAATGTAGGTGGGCTTCATGCGTATGTGGGCCACCGGTAGTGTTGATGTTGATGCTTCTCCTTTTTCACCTATTTTGTGACCTAAAAAAGAGGGTTAGTGTGTTTGGGGGCTTGCCTTAGTCAGGCCCCATATTGATAGAAGACAATAAAGACACTAAATATGCATGAAAAACTAAAATAAACTAGAGAAATAACTATAAAAACATAAAATAAAGTATACCTGATAGATTTGCTAGGAAAAACCTTCTGTAGGGTCAACTCGTAGGTCAGGGGGTGAATTGGAAGCTGGATTCATGGGGTAGGGGGTGAATTGAGTTGCAGGTGCTTTCTATTGGAGATCCTTGTCCGGATGGGCTCCTGAGATGGTGTTATGTTGTCTGCATGGTTCAGATATGTCAGATTGTACTTTTGGTCAGATTTCTGTAGAGTTTTTGTAGGTTAACTAAAAGGGGAGAGAGAGAGATAATGAGGGATTTGGTCTCCTATTTATAGAAGAAACCAAGGTGTAGGGGGTGTGGTTAGGTGTACTAAACCCTAGGGTCAAGTCCTATTGTGGTTAGGTTAGGGTTTGTGAGGTGGCATGTCTAGTCATCCTCTCATATGCCCTAAGAGAAATATCCTATCCTCACACATGTGTGAGGAAGGATTAGGTTAACTAGGGTTGGTTGATCCCTAGGTTAGATGAGGGTTGAGTTAGGGTTTTGTAGACACCAAAATAGCACCAATCTGATTATGTGACTACAAGCATTGATCGAATTGGCATACATACCCCCTAGGGCAGCCTCCAAAGGTTAAACAATGGTCCTAACCACTCCCAAATTAGTTTTGGAAGGTCAGAGGTCAATTTGGAACATTTTAAGCACTTTTCTCCCTATTCGTCCCACCCTAGGATGATTAGAATCCTATTCGCCCCACCCTAAGATGATTAGCAGCAATCGTCCCAAGGTGGGATGATTAGCAGGTTTGACTAGCAAAAATTCAAGCCTTGACAAATGGCAACCCAGATTCGCCACTCAACTTCACCTTTAAGGCATGCAATTGTGAGGAATGGTTTCAAATCAGAGAGAGGGACTTTATTCAAGCATGCCCTGATCATGGAGGCCCTAAATTAGGGAGGAATCTTCTCTCCCCCAAAAGGGCATAGTGAGCCAAGTGGCGCCCTCGCATGCGCATTCAAAGGAGACCCTCAAGTATATAAAATGGTGATCCTCCTCACCCCCAAAAAATGAGAGACTTGGAGCATTTGGAGCAATGGAGTGCTACCAAATTATACCCCCATTCCTCTTTGTGCTTCCTACATCCCTAATTTCTCTTTTGGAAGAGAGGTTATCGGGTGAACACTAGGAATGCAATCTAGACCCAAAACCTAAGAAATCGGCCACAATACCACACCAAACTTGTCGACACAATGACCTAGGAGGTTTTGGACCCATCCCACTTGGATTGGTGCCAAAACCAAGCCCCAAACGGTGGGCGTCCTACCCTCGAGTGCCCCCCACACTATTGCAATCCTAATCGCCCCACCCTAGAGCAATTAGAAATCATTGCTTGATTTCCCTATTGTTATTTTTGCATTATGTTGTATCTGATTCACTTATGCTGTTGTTCAAGTTTCATTGCATTCTAACTTGATTTGTACTTGTTTTTATCATTTTGTGTTTATTAATATACAAGGAGTGCCTTCAAATATAGGATAATATGGGAAGAATATGCCAAATATGACCTTCTGGGTCATCCCAAAATGCCCCTTTTAGCCTAACCCCAAGTTTGCAAGAGTTTTGGAGGCCTATAGGAATGAAATTTGCAAGGTCACTCTTGCACATTTTGTGAAAGTCCTAATCGTCCCACCCTAGAGCGATTAGAAATCCATGCATGATTTCTTGACTGTTATTTTTGCAATGGGCCCATGATGATTTTTAGATTCTTCTATCAAAGTTTGGGTTCATTATGACATGTTTTGACCATCGTTTCATTCTTTTTTACATTAACTAGCCGGAGGCCTTGGGGATTACATGTTTTCCTAAATCCGCATATGCTATTAACTGTTTGTTGTTTCTATGAGTGCATGGTCTCACCACCAAGAACACCAAATGGGCAGCAAGGAATGATGAACACATGGACACAAGTTTTTGTGGTTTTCCTTGCAGGTGTTAATCCTTTGGGCGCTGGACTGCTACTCATGCCACCCTATGATGAATACAGAACTACTATTTTTCCCACCCCAAGATGAATATGTATTTGCCCCACCCTAATGCAGACCTACTATTCATCCCACCCTAGGAATATTAGAGCTCTATGCATTTTCTAAGCAGAAACTCAAAGACATCTAGTTTGAACAGAGAAGAGGTAGGTTTTCTGAACATCCTCTGTGTTTTTTGTTTTCTATTTCTGCAATTTTTTGTTTTCTTTGCTTGCATAGAAAATTTAAGTAGTTTTTTTTCCTTCTTGTAATAAGAAAAAGAAAATAAAAACATAGAGTAAATTACATGGAAGCAACCTAATTAGGAATGCATTCCTCTCTGGTTTGCTTGCATGATACTTGCACCAATGGCAAGTCCTCATCATAGGTGTCAGTTCTAGGTAGGTTTTGTGATTTCCTTCTTGTTGCTAATTGTTTTTGAAAGATAAAATGTACTTTAAAGCATTGCATTAGTGAAAATCATCTTTTGTTGTATGTTTTCTTTCTTTACATGATTAAAAGGAACGTCACACACACTGCATAATAAAATTAACATCAAGAAGTTGGTCTTAATACCCCAACACTTGATCAAGACCAACAATGGATTTCATCACCACCTTGGCTTGGATTTTGCATACATTTACCTTGATCATAATTGTTGCTAGACGTAAATCCTAATGAAAGCTGACCAAGTGTAACGGGGGTGATTCCCCGTGCATGAGGATAAGTCTTCTATGGTAGGTGTCAAAAATAGAGCGATTCCCCTTCCGTATCGCCTATGTTCCACGTACTATTCTGCTCTCACATACCAATAGTTTCCCTCACATAAGGGCAGGTATATTGAGAGGTTCGGTATAACGACCTGGCAATTGTATATTAAAGGGGTGGCCATTTTGGAGATACAAGAGCCCTCATTCTGCATGTATAACAAAGTTTCCCTTAGGAGATTCACACAAAAAAAAACAAACACACTAGATCTAGTGCACACATTTAATCTGTAAATGAGATAATCATTTCTTTTCTTGTGTGGTCCCCTTTTGTTTGGTGTAGCATAAAAAATTTGTAAAGGAGATAAAAAAATATACATATCTTTCTAGAAATACCACCACCATGGTGTATACCCATAGCCAAGCCCAATCATGGGCAAAAGCTACAAAAAGTATACAAGGAGGCACAAGTCACCTCCGTTATAGCCCCAAGGACTTGGTTATACCACCTTGGCAGCCTAACCCACAACATAGTCCACACTATGCCATCATAGAAAAGGACTATAGATGCACCCCTTTGAGGGGCACTCCCATTCAACACAAACCCTCTCAGGAGGAGCACACACATGGGAAGTCCCCATTAGACACTCATTATGAGTGGTCACTGTGCGATGAAGTGCTAGAGCATCATAGGGTTCATAAGGATGGACCACATGATTATATCATCCCTCCTCCACCCCTCATTAATGTTAGAACTAATAGGCAAAATATAGAGCGCAAGGCTCTTCAGACAAGGTGAGCCAACTCCACCCATCCCTTTCACATGTATGAGAGGGGGCACGAGGAAAACTAGTATATTCCTCAATATCAATACATAGCACAAGAGCAATGCACCTCCGCACCAGCTAATTATCAAGATCACCTATTGAGTCCAGAGCCTCAGGTGAATGTTGCTAACCTCGATAGAGGAAAGTGATCCATAGAGATCTCGGATCACTGCAATCGAGATAGATATGTAGGGGAGGCATCTAGGCCTTCTAGACCTAGGATGGTAGAACAAATCAACTTGGAATTTTCCAAATGGGTCACCCACCAAGCGCAAATCACGTAGCTTAGGCAAGATCAACAACAATTAGAGCAACTGTATCATCTTAACAAAGAGCACATTCAGCACTAGATAGATGAGTTGCTCTAGAACACTACGCATGAGAGGATTACAACCCCTTGCATGCATAGGACATAAATTTATGAGAGGCACAACCCCTTAGTGTGAGACAGATCTCCATGACCTTATCAAGCATTGCCTCCAAGACCTCCGAGACCTGAACGGGAGGCCACCCCTAGAACCAATGATGGGTACCTTCCTCAGGCACCCGTCCATGGTTATAGGTCACACCCAAAAACTTCCCAAGAAGCCTATGAGGAATTTGAGCAAGAAGAAGAGCGGGATAAAATGCCCTACCAAGGCAGGGAGGCGCTACCCGTCTACCCCTCCATAGGCATCAAGTTCCTCGCAATTCACAATGGGAACAAACTAAAGAAGAGGAAATCAAATCCTCTAATGCTTACAAAGCATTGTTAGAATGCTTAGAGTCTATGGAGACCAAGACTTTAGGGCCCCAAAAGCCCACCTTATGCTAGCTCCACAGTCACCCTATGCATCCTTCAGTTCCAGCACCCCCATACCCTGACCACTTCAAAATGCATCAATTGGAAATTTTTAGAGGGGATGAGGATGCCCAAGAGCATGTAACGAGGTTCCTGAGTCAATGCTTTGGCATTTAGGACAATGATGCATTGCTTCTGAGAAAGTTTATAACCACGTTCGTAGGCCCTACCTCGGATTGGTTTACCCAATTGTCAAAGCATAGCATCAACAATCTAGACCAGCTAGTGGATGTGTTCCTTGAACGTTTTGCCTTCAACACCAAGAATAAGGCATCCTTAAGCGACCTAGCTGGACTTAAGCTATATGATGATGAAACCATAGCTGCTTATGGGAATCAGTGGAGGACATTGCTTTCAAAGATACCTTACCTCCCTCTCATGGCCGACATGACTCAGATGTTTTCAAAGAGTTGCATAAGGTCAATCTCCGTGCTATTGTAGCTGCAAAAATATGCCACCCTAGAAGAAGCCTTGGTGCAAGCCAAGAGAATTGAGGAGATTAAAATCCAATACGGAAATATTTCCAAGCTGTGCAAGAAAGAGTGGACCAAAAATGCAAAACTGGGCCCACACAACTGAAACCTACTACGGTCAATCAGGTTGCCATAACTATACCACCACTTGCACAAATGACACAACCCCCAAAGGCTAATTATCAGGCAGTTCCTCTTGCTAACTATGAAAAGGAAAACCATAAACAAGAGCAAAATTAGTAGCATCGCCCTAAGCGATAATTCACATAATTCACAGAGTCTAAAGACTCCTTATTTGACCTTTTTTTCATGGCAAACTTGATAAACTTGTCAAAAAGTCAACCCATAGACCCCAACGCACCAAAAACCAAGGGATATAGGGAAGATTTATATTGTAGATTCCATCGACAGAAAGGACACGACATCTTTGCTTGTTGGAAATTCAAAAACTTAGTGCAGGACTTGATGGACAACAAAACACTTGCGGTAGATAATCCTGTAGTGCTGAGCAACCAATAGATGGAAGTCTTCAAAGACCCTCTAACTGCCCATTACACGTAGGCAAAAACTTTACAAGTGAACGAGGTAACACAAAACTGCCCCATGCAAGGATACATAGGGATGATAAGCATCGTGACATGGAACAAAAGATACCCAAACATGATTGCACCCGTTTCAGCTACAGAAGATGTTCCATCAATGTCACAACCCTTACAATGGCCTACGCAACCTCCTCGGCTTAGACCAGTGGCCACGATTCAGACTAATCTTACTCAAAGTTTAAGGACCACGTCGGCTAGGCTCTCCATATATGAGCTCATACAACAATCATCGCACCATCAGGAGGCTCTGATGGAGATACTCAAAGCAATTGAGTTGTAGCCCCATGAACCCAATTCTTTCAAAAACTTTGTGGGACATGTGAGACAATGCACAAAACCAGTCATAACTTTTAGGGAAGACGAATTGAAATTGGTGACTAGTGATATGGTGGATCCACCCCTACACGTCATTGTGTGGGTCAATGGGATTCCATTCAAGAGGGTATTGGTGGACACTGGCTCATCCAGCAACATAATCATGATAGTGGCATTAAAACACCTTAAGATGCCAACATCCCACATTGTGGTGTCCACCTACACTCTTTGAGCATTCAACGATGCATTATGCTCAATGGTTGGCACAATTGTCCTGCCCATCCAAGTAGGACAAAAGACCATTCCTACATTGTGTCACATCCTGGAGGGTGAGATGGCCTACAATATCTTGCTAGGTTGGCCTTGGATCAGGGACATGAAGTGTATCCCTTTGATATCCCATCAATGCCTCAAATACACATATGAAGTGCAATTACATGTAGTCCCAGTAGACTTAGAGCCCTTTAAGTTTTGCAATGCAGTGTACGTAATGCCATAATTGACCCTCCCATAGACACATTTGGACTTTCAATTGAATACATCCACTCAAGGTATGATTCTACCTACATCCCTACTATTGCATCCCTCAAGTAATCAACCTGGACCATATTCATTGTCTGTCCCTTCACCAACAATGCCACCTATGGTGGCCAAACCGAAGGACAACAGGAAGAAGCCCCTAGAGGAGGCACCACCGTTAGTCTCAACCATATCTACTAAGGAGGTGCCTAGCCAAATGGAAATCAAGACACTTGATTCACCCAACATGGAGTGGAATCAGGGAGAACTCCCATTCCCTCCCCCTCAACAGTTGATGATTACCATTGAAATGGCCAATACAGACCTGGGGGAGTACCTAGTGTAGAACATTATGGCAACACCCATGCTTGAATACATGCAAGACATGGGGAGACCTCACCTCCCCATCGACACTATCATCCCTTTAGGCTACCCACCAAATCAGACCAACTTTGTATATGGGGGCCTTGAGAATGACATGGAACCATACCTACAAGAGGAAGAGGATGAAGAGCCATTTGATAAGAATGTTGATTATCTGTCCAACCCATACTTTGCCTTAAAATACCTAGAGCAATGTAATTGGCATGGATATGGATTGGGCAGATACGAACAAGGAATGCACACTCTTTGTCAACCAAGGTACTAGATGCCATATGATAAATCAAGAGTAGGGTTCAACCACCCTTTGCCCCTCGACATCTTGGTAGAAACCATGCAAGGCTTAGGTCTAGGCAATAGGGATGGGTTGGCACAAGATCCATATGCCAATCCCAACACTACATACATGTTAGGGAATTATTTCCCATTGGTAACAACAAACCTTGTCAACCTCGACAGCCCCTCCCCTTGGATCGAGGAAGGGAAAAGTTTGAGAAGCAACCTCCAAGAGGTATATGAAAAAAATAAAGGGAGCACTTTGAAAGATGAGTCAGATTATGAGGTAGCACCTTGGGACCCATTTGAGTCCGATAGCAATCATTCACAGGTGACAACCCTTGACGATTATCAGGAGGACTTCGTGGCAATGTTCCCCTTTAATATTCCAATTGGGCAATTGCTACCTCTAGAGAATCCAACCCTCCCATAGAGAGTGAAACAACCTAGAAAGGACTAGATCAACATGCTCAAACAAAATGAGCCTCCCATATCGGCCATAAGGCCAAGTGATCAAGAATTGCCTAGTGGGAGGCTACACCAACAAGAGGGGCACATAGTTGTCAAAGCCAATGAAGGTCTATGGATCTCTGATAGCAAGTATGAGGATGAGATTGAGATGGCATATCTCAACTGTATGAGGCAACAAGAATACCCCATAGACATAGATGGTATGTTCGAGCATCTAAATATTGGACCAAGGCATAAGTGGCATTTGAAACAAGTACAGCTAAACCAAGTGCTTCATACACCACTTTGGGCATATAGAGAACACCTCCCACCTAGAGACCTTATAGGGCCACTAGTGCCAAGGGCAGACCCCGTCCTTCTATCCACACATAGACCCGATACTTTTGTGCCAGTACCCATAGAGCTAGATCTGAGGCATGAGGATCACCAAGAATGTCTGAATCAACACCCGCATGGTAATGGAGACCAAATTCATTCCATCAACATGATATCCATTGATTTAACCGCCCCCATCCACAATCTAGCCGATCCAACATGACCATTGTATCTAGACCTAGATGCCATAGACTGGGATCATGCTGACTCGCCACCATCCCCATCAGAGTACTGGCCTTATGGTGAGATGTTTCATTTCACCCTAGGACAAACTCAAGATATCTTCCATGTTAAAGAGGAACTTGATGTTCGCAACACAGATCTAAATTCAGCAAATGATATCCACCTGATCCCAACTCCACACTAGTTGGAGGATGGATCCCACATGTCATTCAAAGAAACGATTGATGTAGATATCGGTTCTCATCCAATGAATCTGCAAGTCATCAAGCTAAGGGTAAGTCTATCCCCCAAAGAGCAAGCCTATTACATTACCCTTATCAAAGAGAATAAGGAGGTTTTTGCATGGTCCTACAAAGACATGTTGGGGCTAGACCCGCAGCTAGTCACACATAATCTAACGCTTGATCCGACAGTCAAGCCAGATAAGAAAAAGCTACGTAAGATGCACCCAATAGTGGCCTTAATGGTCAAATACGAGTTACAAAAGCTATTGGATGCACATTTTATCATCTATGTAGATTAACCACCATGGATGTCCAACATGGTACCCGTAAAAAAGCCGAATGCGAGGATTTGCATATGCACCAATTTTTGAGATTTAAACAAAGTGAGTCCCAAGGATGATTTCCCCTTGCCTAGCATTGATGCATTGGTAGACGCTACAGTAGGCCATGAAATGATTTCCCTCATGGATGGTTTCTTGGGATACAACTAGATTCGTATCAATCCCGATGATCAACTAAAAATGGTGTTCACGACATCTTGGGGGACATTTTGTTATAAGGTCATGCTCTTTGGCCTTAAAAATTTTGGTGCCACCTACCAATGTGCTATGACATACATCTTCCATGATCACATGCATAAAAATTTGGAATATTATATGGATGATTTGTTAGCCAAATCTATTTTGTGCCAAAATCATCTCGATGACTTACGCAAGATCCTTGATCACCTCATTGAACAAAAAGTTAGGCTAAACCCCAAGAAGTGCGTATTTGGCATCACATCTAGAAAAATATTGGGTTTCATTGTCTCAAAAAGAGGCATCGAGGTAGATCCAAATAAAGTCAAGGCAATCCTTGAGATGCTTCTCCCAACCACCATCAGGCAACTCAGAAGCTTGCAGGGTAAGGTCACGTCAATCAAATGCTTCATAGCATAGTTATCTGATAAGTGTCGACCCATGAATAAATTATTACACAAGGGGATAGCATTTAATTGGGATGACGAGTGCCAGTAAGCATTCAACGACATCAAAAAATACTTGGCTTCGCCACCAGTATTGGCACCACCTAGACCAGGAGTGCCATTCTACTTATACATCTCAGCTACTAAGGTGGCACTGGATGCCATGCTAGCCCAAAAAAATGAATTACATAAAGAACAAGCTAATTATTATCTTAGTTGCACCCTGGTTAGTTATGAACTTAACTATGCATACATTGAGAAGCTATGCTTGGTAGTGGTATTTACCACCAAAAATATATGCCATTACATGCTGAGCAATATGATGTATGTTGTGTCTAAGAAGAATCCATTGCGATACATGATGAGTCATACTTATCATAGTAGTCGCACGACAAAATGGATCATGTTGTTGACGGAGTTTGACATCGAATTCATTGGAAAAAATTCCATCAAAGGTCAAGTCATCATCGATCAACTAGCATATGCTCCTCTCGAAGATGACCAGCCTCTGAATATAGAGATACCTGATGATGGGGTCTTCCATGTCTCAGAATCACCAGATTATGATGAGCCTAAGCCACAGGCCGACATAACCTTATTTTTTTATGGTTCTAAATGTGAGAAAGGGGGTGGAATAGGAATCATGTTTTTCACACCACAAGGGGCTCCAATGCCTTTATAATTTAAACTTGATTTCCTGTGCACCAATAACAATGTTGAATACGAAGCCTTGCTCACAGGTCTTCAAAAAGACATCACCATGAACATCAAACACTTGAATATCTTTTGTGATTCATTGTTAATTGTCAACCAAGTGAAAGGGGTATTCCAATGCAAATGCCTAGTTATGCAAGCCTACAAAGCCCTTGTGGATAAATTCCTAGAAAATCTTGAATGGTATGACATCAAGGCACTCCCTCGATCATCGAATCATTTTGCGGACACTATGGCTTCCTTAGGGTCACTAATCCCACAAGACCCTTCTGGGGAGATGACAAACATTCAAGTCAAAATGTTATCACAATCCACGATGGAGTGTGCAAGCTCTGACATAACACCAATAATCCACCTGATCCAGATTGAACCATCTCAGGATAGGTTCTCTCAAATCCATGATAGTCTGAATCATGCCAACTGGGGTCTTTGTTCTTCCCAACCCCTCTTAATAGAAACTCAATGCTATTCCTACAAGTTCTTTCCTACTCAGCTTTTTCTAGGGACAAACTTCAAGAGGGATCAACCATTCATACCATTGAGGTTTCTGATCAGCAGGATTGGTACACACCCATAAGAGACTATCTCAAGCTAGGTATCCTCCCACTTGGATTGTCACACACCACAAAAAGATCATTCAAGTAGAAAGTGGTAAAACATGTCTTTCTAGGAGACATTTTGTACCATCAGAGCTATGAAGGGATCCTCATCCATTACTTGGACTAGCAGGAGTCCACTTGGGTGATCACCCAAGTGCACGATGGTACGTGTAATGGCCACATTAGCGGTATGGCCATTGCCAAGTGCATTCTTTGCATGGGCTATTATTGGCCATATTTAGAGTGAGATTGTTATGCATATGTACATAAGTGTATGAAGTGTCAACACCATGCTAACTTGACACACGTACCTTCTTAGGCCTTGCAACCGATCCAATCGGCTTGGTCATTTTTGTAGTGGGGCTTAGATCTCATCGAAAAGATCTCCCTTGCGTCATCAGGTCGTCACATGTTTATTATAACGACCACAGAGTACTTCACTAAGTGGGTGGAAGAAATTCTGCTTACTTCTACGATGGGGCCCTGCATTGCGGAGTTCATTTTATATAACATCATATGTCATTTTGGTATTCCATCCAAGATCATCTCGGATAATGGGACGTCATTTAAGAACAAAGATGTGCATGCTTTGACAATAAAGTACAAAATTTAGCATAGTTTTTTGACACCTTATTATCCGTAGGTAAATGGGCAAGCAGAGGCATCAAACAAAATGCTAGTTGCCATCCTTAAAAATATGGTCACAAATAATCATAAGGATTGGCACATCCAAATACCACTTGCCCTATGGGCTTATCGCACTAGCATTCAGACACCCACTGGGGCAACTCCATTTTCGCTAGTGTATGGCTCCGAGGTAGTCATGCCTCTCGAGTTGGAAATACCCTCCCTATGCATATCAATGCAAGAGTTCATCGATGATGACACTATGTGGTAGGCCCAGTTAGACCAGCTTACGTTACTCGATGAATGACATGTCAATGCTCTCGAGCATTTATGTATCTATCAAGAGTGACTTAAGAAAACATACAACATGAAAGTTCACTTGAGGGACTTTCAGGTTGGTGACCTGGTCTTAAAAGAGAACCAACAAAATTCTAACTTGCCACCCCATTTAATGGACAAGTTCATGGAAAATTGGTTAGGTCCTTATGTAATCGACAGTAAAATAGGACCTGGAACATACCGGATCACCTCTCTTGAAGGAATCAAGGAACTAGAACCCTTGAACATTAGTCATTTGAGGACAATCAACATTTAGAGAAGCCATAGCCCACCCCAAAAGCTCCAAGGATTCCAGCAATCACTTGGTCAACCTAAAAATTCCCCAAAGGTATCCATAATCCCTTTGGTCAAACCAAAATCCCCAAGGATTCTCGCAATCTCTTGGTCAAACCAAAAGCTCCAAAAGTATCCATAATCCCTTTGGTCACCCAAAATACCCCAAAGGTATCCATAATACCTTTGGTCAAACCAAAATCTCCAAGGGTTCCCACAATCGCTTGGTCAACCCCAAAAATGCCCCAAAGGTATCCATAATCCCTTTGGTCAAACCAAAAGCTCCAAGGGTTCCCACAATTGCTTGGTCACCCAAAACACCCCAAAGGTATCTATAATCCCTTTGGTCAAAACCTCCAAGGATCCATAAGAATCACTTGGTCCGCACCCATTTGGGTTAAACCACCATAACGAATATTCAAAAACAACAGATAATCCAAAATAACAAAAAAAATGCATCTCACTTTCATGCATATTCTTAAAAATCAAAACACAAAAAAGAAAAGAAAAACTGCATTAGGCATCCCATACATGCATTGCACATTTGCTGGTCATACATGTCAAAAGCACCATAGACTGTAATTACTCAGCAATCCCATCATTTTTCAAATTCAGTCCATTTTGTAAAAATATCCATAAAAAATAATGCCTTTCGCATTTTTTCCATATTATAGTCAGTTAGGGTTTTGTCATTCAGTTGTCTTTAGATTTCTAGTCAAATGTTGTACAAAGTCAGACCAATTTTTACAAGGTAGAGTTTTACTTGGATCATGCCTTGTTACATAGCATCCCAACACAAGCTTAAAACACATAAAAATTCCCAAGTTGTGTGAACGCAAGATGAAACCTACAAAGCAATCTAGGGTACCATAGGTGAAACGTTATCCTGCTCATCCCCTTGTACAAATGGTTCAAGAATGCTGAGAATTGACAAAAGGACAAGCTCTTCCCCATCCAATTCCCCATTATAAATAGTGGTTTTCACCACTATCAAAAATTCCCAACCACCTTTGATCCCTAAAGTCGTAAGGATTCATACTACACGCCCCTGAGAAGGATGGGTAGTCATCCCCAAGGCCTAAAAGATCAATGACATTCCAAAGAAAAATCCCCAACCACCTTTGATCCCTAAAGTCATAAGGATTTGTACTACAGATCCCTGAAGAGGATGGGTAGTCATCCCCAAGGCCAAAAGGATCAATGCCATTCACAAGCCAAAAACCCCCAAGCTCAACTTTGAAATCAAAAATCTAAATCCTCAAAAGGCAAAAATAAAAAATAACAGTGGTTATCACCACTACTAAAATCCCTTGCTAAAAAAAAAATAAAAAATAAACAGTGATTTTCATCACTATGTATGAGAGCAAATTCCCAAGTTGAGCAACCGAAATACGCTTGAGCTTGAATCCCTAGAATTCTCAGCATTTGAAAAACCATTTAGGTGATCCTCATTATGGGTTTGGTGGATAGCTTACATGGCAATGACAGTATCCTAAATGCATAATGATATGCCTATCACATTAGCTTTGCATGTGTGTAGACCTATGTTTGCATGTGGATGAGCTAGCTTATGGTATCCTAGATTGCCCCATGGATTAATCTTACTAAATGCAACAAAGGAATTAGTGGAGCTAATTAGGTGATCCTCAGTACATGTTTGGTTGAAAGCCTATTTGGCATTGGCGGTATCCTTACGAATACCACTTAAACGAATTCAATTACACACATAGGGATGTGACATAACTTGGTCAAACTCAAGTCTAATTCGTACCTTGTTCAAAAGTCTTGTAAGATAATGTACAATATTGATTAGTTAGTTAAAGCATCCGAGTCTTCAAAAAACCTTAACTACATTCTAAAATAATTGTTGTACATTTCATTACTTGCATCACCATCCGAAAATACAAAACAAAAAATTACAAATGCAAAGTTATTCCATAAAGCAACCACATAGTACAGAAATCCAGTTAATCCTGTACAGTCTATGGTGTCATCACCTATATACCAACAAATCATTCCATCCATTTCATATGCATACATCCATATCATATAGCTAACATCATCCATAGTCATAATAGCGTATGCATACATAAACATAAATAAAGGTGCATAAAAAGAAAAATAAACCATGACAAGCATATCATCAAAACAAAAATGAGTCATGTATATATATCAAGTCAAAATGCCCTCAGTCTAGAATAACAAGGTCCTCTGACCTCACAAAAAACCAAAAATTTAAAATCCCCAAATCCTAGGGAGTAGGCCACCATGATCACATAGGATCGATGCGACTGGAACTACCCCCAGTAGTATGGGTCCTATAGGACCTCTCAGGGTGGCTGCTGCTAGCCCACATACCATGCCCACCAACGCTACCCTCATATAGCCGCCTGCGATGAGAGGATGCAGACTGCTCAGTCTCACTACCTCTTGTGCAGCACGATGAACCACCTCCATCAAGCTCAGGTAATTTTCCATCGAGGCGGATGACCTATATCTCTAACTCCACCCAGTACCACCCCCACTCCACATCTCATTGATGATACATAGCCAATGCGTTGTCCTGCTATGCCAACTAAGCCCGTAGGAGATTCCTCTCCTGCAATATGTTTCTATGCTCCTCATTTTGTCTCTACAAGAGATCCTCCAATCATGCTATCTTAGCATGAAACCCAGCATTTGCATCCCCTAAGATATCCTGAGGCATGGGCACATCCAGGATGGCCTCTTGCTCCGACACCCACTGCTCTAGGATGTCCTATACATCCGACTGCTCTAAAATCCTTGCATCATCTCCATCGCCAATGAAATCATCGACCTCCACCATGTATGCATCATCAAGCGAAGCCCCCTAACCCTCCATAGGTGCCTCTACACCACCACCTCCTACTACTACCACATTTGCACCTCCCAGAGGCCCCTCACCCTGCCATCGCTGCATAGTCCACCATCGATCATATTATATAGTTACCCAAACATCGTCCATGTCGGGTACATCAATAACTACATTAGACCCCTCACCCAACGGCTCAATGATCAGCTAGACTAGGGTCCTCTCATCCTCGCACCATTGATAGATCAAGGGATCACCAAGAAATACCTGGTCCATAGCAAACTACTGCATCACCCAGACATATGGGAAGTACTCCTGCTCTGTCCCATGATGCCCAATCAACCACCTACCCCTGCGCACCCATCGAATCCACTCTCCAACCTTAGGCCAGGATGGACAGTCTCAGTACAGTCGCCAAAACACCTACCCTAGAATTAGATGAGAGAAGGCATCAGTATAGTGACCTACGTCACCTGCCCGTCGTTGACTCTATCCATGATCCTCTGATCGCCGCCATAGATTGGCATACCCAATCTCCTGATCCACCATCTCACCTTAGGTGGTCCAAGGTAAACCTTACGACCGCTCCATAGCTATGTGCTGCCACCCCCAACACTGCAAGAGATAGCTGCACCCGATCCCCTTTCACCTCCGACAGCGGACCTCGTACAACTCGTCATATAGTTGTGACAACAATGTCTGACCCCATCTCATAATAAGTGGATCTGATGTCGGACACTCCACCAAAGTGAAAACCAACTCTAATAGGTTCCAAGGGAACCTCACACCTAAGCAGTCCGAAAGCAGCATATTGGAAATGAAGGCCATGAGAAAAGCATGCATCACCCCTAATACAGCCCTCTCCACCCCCATATCCCCTGCCCGACCTAAACGCCATGTCAGTACTAATGTTCGCTAGTCCCGATGGATCGTCTGGATAGGAAGCCCATCTATCAAAATTTGTAGGATCCGATACACATCCTCTAGAGTCACAGTCATCTCCCATGTTGGGAGATGAAAGGTGTTGGTATAGGGATCCCATAGATTGATCAAGGCCATCAAATATGCCCGATCCCCTACCACGGACTCCAAACATGTCACATGCTTGAGCCCAAGGGCATCAAGCCACTCCCAATCCTCAACTATCAAGGCATTCTGGGCATCAGAGAAAATAGTCGACTGGCGGTACCGACTCTTCACCACCTGAAACAACAAAATAAAACACAACAAAATTATATTAAGTACATACTTAATATAAACAAAAATAATAAAATAAAATTGTACAAAAGTATAGTAAAAGTATAGCAAAAGTACAAAAAATAAAAGTACAAAAGCATTCAAAAAAAACTATACAACAGTGACCATAGACATAAAAATAGCCGTACAAAAACAAAAAACAAAACATAAAAAAAATAAATCATCCTAGGGTTTCAACCTTAAGGTGAACAAAAAAAAAAACAAAACAAAACATAAACAAAAAAAAATCATCCTAGAGTTTCAACCTTAGTGTGAACAAAAAACATAATAAAACAAAAAAATTAATACTAGGGTTTTGACCTTAATATTAATGCAAAACAAAAACAAAATAAAAAAACAAAAATTTATATGCGAGTTTAACTTCATATAAAACAAAAACAAAATAACGCAAACAAAAATTTATATGCGAGTTTAACTTCATATAAAACAAAAACAAATAACAGGAAGGGAGAAGGAACATCATACCGGTCTCACCTCGGCTCCTCCGCTCGAATATCCGGTTCTCACACTCATGATGTCCGTGAAATTTTGGCAGCACTCCACTACGCAAACTCGCACTCCTCCTCCTCACTACTCTAAATCGCCAAGAAAAAAATTATTGCAAATGAGCCCAAAACCTAGTTTTGGTCCTTTTATAGGTTGTTCGGCCTGTAATCGTTCCACCCTGGGATGAGTGCTCTAGTTAGCACTCATCCCATCCTGGGACGATTACCAAATTGGTATTCATCCCACCCTGGGATGATTACAGAGCAAGAAATAAAGCAACAAAAACTGCATCCAAAAAATGCACCAAAAACATCAATAAATCTGCCAAACAAAGGTGCCTTTGCACCAGACATTCATAGCACACAAAACTGTCTTTGGGGTCACAAATATTCACTATCCTACTCCCTAAGAAGGCTAGCATAGCCATACCGCTCCACAGGAAGGAGGATTTTCTATAATTTCTACCCTAATCGGCATCACAAAAAGGGTCAAAACCCACCAAAAATAGGTTCGATTGTTGGAAAACTACATAAGCGTTCAAAGAAAAACAACTAAAGGCACCCTTACAAACATCATATTGGGTCAAGCGACTCATCACTTTTCTCATTTTGGTCATTCCCTCATCGATTCGTCACTTGAGGGGGTAGTTACACTTAGTCACCAATCAACAAATACACATCCAATCAAGGAAATGGCATGCATTCAAAGAATCATTGACAAAGACAATCATGCTCCTGCTTGGGGTAGCAAACAAGCAATAATCACAAGCTAAACAAAAACTTGGCATTATAGAAGCATGAAGACAAGTTTCATCAGACAAAAGGTTGCGCCCTTTGCCTATTCATGACTGAACAGTGACCAAGATCAAGTACACCTCACTAAAAAAGGTTACACTTGAGTTAAGCTCCTTAGCTCGTCAGAAGCAAGGATTCAAGAATGCATGCCATTTCCATAATTGGGGCATAAAAATTTGGTTAGGTTACTAAGAAAACCTAATAATTAAGTACTTTGGTCATCTATTTTTGCTCAGCACTATGCCACACACAATGCATCCCAAAAAGGGGCATCTATAGACACCAAAACAACACCAATCTGATTATGTGACTACAAGCACTGACCAAATTGGCATACATACCCCCTAGGGCAGCCTCCAGAGGTTAAACAGTGGTCCTAACCACTCCCAAATTAGTTTTGGAAGGTCAAAGGTCAATTTGGCACCTTTTAAGCACTTTGCTCCCTATTCGTCCCACCCTAGGATGATTAGAATCCTATTCGCCCCACCTCGAGACAATTAGCAGCAATCGTCCCAAGGTGGTATGATTAGCAGGTTTGACTGGAAGAAATTCAAGCCTTGACAAATGGAAACCTAGATCCACCACTCAACTTTGCCTTCAAGGCATGCAATTGTGAGGAATGGTTTCAAATCAGAGAGAGGGACTTCAATCAAGCATACCCTGATCATGGAGGCCCTAAATCAAGGAGGAATCTTCTCTCCCCCAAAAGGGCATAGTGAGCCAAGTGGCGCCCTTGCATGCGCATTTAAAGGAGACCCTTAGGTCTATAAAATTGTGAGCCTCATCACCCCCAAAAAAGGAGAGAGTTGGAGCATTTGGAGCAATGGAGTGCTACCAAATTATACCCCCATTCCTCTTTGTGCTTCCTACATCTCTAATATCTATTTTGGAAGAGAGGTTATCGGGTGAACACTAGGAACGCAATATAGACCAAAACCCAATAAATCAGCCACAATCCCACACCAAACTTTTTGAAACAACCCCCTAGGAGGTTTTGGATCCATCCCACTTGGATTGGTGCCAAAACCAAGCCCCAAATGGTGGGCGTCTTACCCCCGGGTGCCCCCCGCACTACTGCAATCCTAATCGCCCTACCCCAAAATGATTAGAAATATATGCTTTATTTATCTACTATTCTTTCTACATTATGTTGTATCTAATTCACTTATGTTGTTGTTCAAGTTTCATTGCATTCTGACTTGATTTGACCTTGTTTTTATCATTTTATGCATTTACTAACATACAAGGAGTGCCTTCAAATACAAGATAATCTGGGTAGAATTTTCCAAATATGACATTCTGGGTCATCCCAAAATGCCCCTTTTAGCCTAACCCCAAGTTTTTAGGATTTTTGGAGGCCTTTGGGTAGGACATTTGCAAGGTCACTCTTGCACATTTTATGACAGTCCTAATCATCCCACCCCGGAGAAATTAGAAATACATGCATGATTTCCTGACTGTTATTTTTGCAATGGGCCCTTGATGATGTCTGGATGCTTCTGTCAAAGTTTGGGTTCATTATGACATGTTTTGACCATCGTTTCATTCTTTTTTACATTAACTAGCCGGAGGCCTTAGGGATTACATGTTTTCCTACATCTGCATATGCTATTAACTATTTTTTGTTTCTCTGAGCACAGGGTCTCACCGCCAAAAACACCAAAGGTGCAGCAAGGAACAATGAACACACAGACACAAGCGGCGGTGACATTTGGCCCACCCATTTCGAATGTGGGCATACAGAAGACACTAGAAGCGTACCATCCGTTGATGTAACGAACTGTATCAAACATTTTGAGCCCTAGATGGGGGAGACGTATTGTAACCAGATTGAAAGCAACATTAATAAAAGGGGCCCCACTTTTGCTTACATCTCACTTATTTTTGCTTTATTTCCTGCATGCATTTGTTTCATCCCATTCGTAGGACTTAGCATCCATACCTTGTATCAATTTCGTTTGCATCATAATCTGGTATGCCATCATTCCACATTCGGATTTCAAGTTTCCTAGAAAATATCCTAACTAATTTAGTGCACACATGTGTGAGAGAATAATTAGGATAAATTTATGTTGAGGATCCTAATTAACCTTTCTAGGTCATAAAGTACACTTAAGTGAAGTGAATTTCAAATTAGAAATGCAATTAACTTAATTATTAATTTTTGGAAGTAATAGAACCGTGGGGTCCTAATTAAGTCTAAAAAAGGTCTCAGGTTACATTAGGGAATCGATAGGTAACCTATTGATAGATGAAAGATGATTATGACATGAATTATGTAGTTTAGTAGGATTTTGTGCCTATAGGTAGATGAGATGGTCTACATAGGTCTACAAAATTCTACGATGGTCTACATTGATCTAGAACAGTCTACGCTAGTCTAGCGTAGTCTACAGTGGTCTATGTTGGTCTAGAGCAGTCTACAGTGGTATAAAATAATCTACGTTTATCTACAGTGGTCTACACTAGTCTAGAGTAGTCTACAATGGTCTACAATAGCCTACTTTGGTCTACAATAGCCTAGAGGGGTCTATGATGGTCTATGTAAACCTACAAGTGTTCGTATGGATCTACAAGTATGTAGAAGTATACATGTGTGACTTTTGGGTGTCTACAACACTTAATAATATTTTCAACTTTTAAGATTAATCTATGGTTTACCCTTAACAAATATTCTACAAATTTTCACTACAATCAATATTATAGGATATAGTCTTATTGCTTTCTAGATAGCAAATAGGTCGATGATAATTTTATTTCTTTCAAAAATAACCAACTCCTATTTAATGTGCAAATAATACTTAAATTGAGTTCTCCCTTTTTACACTTTCTTGAATACTATAATGCAATCTATCTTTCTACAAATTTTAATCTGAATATGGTGCCTTAATGGAATTTTATAATAATCTAATTTGAGGTTTAATCAATGAACCTAATTGCACCCAAGTTTCTTACCTTTTTTATGGCTTCAAAAGTAGATATAAATCTTGGTTTTTTTGATTCACCAAGTTGCTACCTTGCAATGGTTGAATTCATAGCTTATTTTTGGTTGTCGAGAACAACTTATTGCTTCACCAAACTATAGCCTTGAACTTTCTATCTTGAGCCTTGGATTTGGTGGCTTGATCCTTCTAATGATATTTGTTTTTATTTTTTAGATTTAGATAAATCCTTTCTCTAAATTGTACCTCCTTGTTGTGAGAGGCAATCTCCAAATATCCTAGATTTTTTAGGCTTCTTTTGTTTGAATTTTTCTTCAAGCTTCTTGTCAAATTTTGAATTCAAATCGGATGTTCTACTTCTAAAGACTCTAAATATCTTGAGGTCGTCACTGGATTCTTCTTCTAGATTTGGCACTCCTTACAAAAATATTCTTATGGGATTTGGCACTCCTTACCAAATTCTTCTTCTCTTGGGCTTGTTGTTGGATGGCAATAATTGTTCCAAGTCCTTCACTATCATGATATTTCTCCTTGGTAGTGTATTTCTCCAATGAGTTCTCCTAGAAAATATTTTGATGATGCTTCTGTGAGCTTTGCAACAAGGATCTCCAAGCCTTCTTATTTTTCCTCCTTGAGACCTCTCCAAGGTCTTCTATCTTGCAGCTTCTCTGGTCTTCCAAATTAGACCCTTTCTTCAACCTTCTTCTTCTAGAAGTGTTGATGATGATATCTTCTTCTAGGATCTCCGATTCTATTGCTTCTGGATTTGTATAGTACTCTCCTAGTCCTTCTCTTTATTCTATACAAGGAAGTTCTTCAATGATATCTTCTCTTAATCTCTTTGTCTTCTAAAATAATTTTTTATCAGTAAAGGAGATCACCAATATCTTATTTCTTGAACTCTTCTCTAGAGTCTTCTTTAGGAACTACTATTTAGAGTTTTAGCTTGAATCAAGAATTTATCTTCTAAATCAAGATATCTTCATGAAATGTTCTTTGGAGTATTCTTATGAACTAGGAATATATCTTCTGAATCAAAAATTTCTTCTAGAATTTTCTTTAAATATCTCTTATTTGGATTCTTCTTCTGAATCCAGAATTTATCTTTTGAATAAAGAAATTTTCTCTGATATTTTATTCAAAAAAATTTCTTTGGAGTTTACTTTTGAATCAGAAATTTTTCTTCTAAACTAGGAATTCTTCTCTAAAGATTTCTTTAGAATTGAGGCTTATATGACCTTATTTTTTATCAAGTCTTCTACGACCTTTTCTACTTCAAGGAATTTATGGCCTATTCTTCTTCTAGGCTTCTCTTGCCTATTCTTCTTCTTCTAGGCTTCTTTGTCCTTTTCTTATTTTGCACTCTAAATGTATTAATATTGAATGGAGATCACCAATATCCTATATTATTCTATGACTCAAATCCTGGAGTCTCTTCTTCCTTGAGTTTGCTATAAGGCTAATGTGGTCTTTTCTTTAATTTTGTAATTTGTAGAATTCTATCTCATGTAATAGGACCTTTCTCGAGGTCTTTGAAATATTTAGTCTTATCCTTGTTGTTGCAAGTGCTAGAATTATTCTAATAATATATTCTTCCTAAATCCATTGTAGGAAGTTTTCCAAGATTTTGCTGAATCTCCTTTTCCTACAAGAAGCTATTAGAAACTGGAAATGAAGAATTTATAAATCTAGAGATAATAATATTCAATAGTTGATTTTTCAATCTAGTGGTATGAATGTTATATTATCCTTATCAAGACCAATACCATGTGGATCAATGTCAATGTTAATCAAGTTATTATTGGATATGGGCCTACCTATTCCTTTTTCCATATAAATTGTGACCTAGCCTATGATGCTTGTGATATCAGTCTTGTCCTGCCTAACCTTTTTGTTCATGCCTCCTATATCTCTCTCAGCAAGTGTGGTATTTTTATGATACACCTCAACCATGAGAATTATTAATTAGAAAGGTATTCATTATCCATAATTGGCAATAAGATCCTTGAAGGGATATCATGTCACCAAAGTCTTTATTCCCAAATCAAATTAAAAAATATGCCTTCAATTTCAAATCCTCATTGTTTCTTGAAGCCTTTCTATGGTAAGATTGATCCCGTTGGCATTAGGAGTCTTTATTTGTGTGTCAACTCTTTCCTGTGGAAGTATCATATGTTTATTATCTTTGCCATTACTCTTAGGATTTTGGTTGATTCAAATTTCAATGGGTGCTTCTTCATTATTGGTTGAATTATCCTTACTCATGTGTCTTGTCGATTTAGATATCATCAACAATATTGGAACTTGATGGATTTCTATGGGAGTGGTAAGCACCTTTTGCAAGGCCATTCTATTTCTATAGCCAACTATATGATCATTTTCTCATCACTTGTAATCCTCAACACCATAAAAATAAGCATTCCTATAGTTCCCTTACCCATTATAATGGCTCTTATTGAACCTAAAACCTTGGTTCTAGAGGCTAATGTTGAACAAATTTTGGATAGACATGGATTTCTACCTTTTCTATGAAAATATAATGGGGCTAATCCTGATCTTTCAATGGATTTTACTCAATCATGGCACAATTGTTGGTTCTTCATCCATGGGCTCTCCTTCAAAATTATGAACCAATTGTTGGTTGAAGTGATCGAGCTCCCCAATTATGGAGATATTATTCATCGATATAGAAATTCCCTTGCTATCGAGGTGAGGTTCTTCAACAAAATTATTCTGAAGAAGAATGGGGGGATCATCATAACTTGTCTCTTGGATACTTGGGATAGAATTATTTTGTCTATCATGCATTATTTCATAGTTGATGACCTTGAAGAACCCCTTAGGAGCTTTCACCTTGCATTTTTGAATCATCTAAGGGATATAAAATATGTAAACATCCTTGATTACCTGGTAAGATCTTTGGATATTTATATGGAGAGTATTAAGGTTGAATCTTCAATGCATCCAAAGCACTAAGGCTTACACCTAATTTTTTATAAGCATTCATTGATGAAAGAGCTAAGATCTTCTATTGTAGCCATTGGATCTCTTCATGGTACTTCAGAAGCGGGTCCTAGTAGTAACAATCCTCAATATATTACTGTTATCGATGATGTTGTGAAGAATTTTGTTGACTTGAGAAAATCCAAAGATAAAACTATTTCTCGTTCCAAAAGTGAGCCTAGGAATCAATCCTCTAGATTCAAAGAAACTACTAGCAAAAGGTAATTTTTAGCCATAAGTTATAAATATTCCTCTCAAGACTCTCCTGCTATGTTTAAAATTCCAAAGTTGAAAAGTTCTTCTATCAAGACTCGATCTCAACCTGGGAGAAGTACAATTGAACCTATTGTAATATTATTGGACATGTTGGATAAATATGTCAATACCCTTTTCAATGACACAATCCATCCTCTAGAAAGCTTGTAAAATGGTAAATACCATCAAATATCTCTCCAAGGAGAATCCCAAACCTATTGAAGGTGGTGTTGTTAGCCCATCTAACCCGATTGAGTAGTTGTGGCTTGGATGTATTCTATGATCTTTTTTATTGTTTTCCATCTTGGAAACTTTTGCATTTTTACCTAAGATAATATTTGAATTTTTGCTTTGTATGGTGGTTAAACTTTTGATGTTCTAAGGTGTTCCTGGTTGGGTGCCTCTTTTGGTTTGTTTGTAAAAGGCTCAGGGATCCTTTCATTCCATTTTTAACCAATCAAAAAAATATTTCAACCTTCACTATAGAATTTTAGCCTCCAAAACAAGTTTTCTAAGATCAAATATTTTATATTAGCAACATACCTTTTTCAAGTATTGATTTTGAAAGTTTTATCTTCAATTTAAAAAAAAGGATGAATTTTCTACCCAAGTAAACTCGCTCTTGTAAACTTGTGTAGGCATTAAATATATACCCAAAATTATAAAATGGTAATTTTACCATCTTGACAACCATTATTATCCATTACAACTAAGATAAGATGAGCATGCTTCAAAATATTACTAATCTTGCATGACTTTTTTCTTTTGCCAACAGGATCCAATATTGTCAACTCTAAAAATCCAACTTTCTTTCCAATATGAACTTGCTATTCTAATTCAAAATCCTACATGTGAACTTCACAACCTTGTCTCATCTCCTTCTTTCTCAAAATCTATAAATTCAACTCCTCATCCTTGAATCCATATATGATAACATGATATGACATGATACACTATAATAAAATTAATATGACATGTTATAAGATAATATAATATTTATATATTCAACATCAAGGTAATACATTTTTTAGCACACACTTTAGCATACTTCTTAATGGTCCAATTGAAATTAGAATAGAGTCAAGATTGGAGGACCTAAGATTACTCTCAAATCAACCTCTAGAGAAGGTCAAAACCTTGAAAATTCTTCAAAATACAAAATAAAAGGAAAGAGAAGTAGCGTATAAAGGAGTATAAATATGATTTAAGTAGATGGAGTTTATCTAATAACAAGAATGCAATCTAAGAGAACATAAATTGACTACTAAAACCAAAGACCTGATAGCATTTCCTCCCATCTAAGTTTATGCAAGTTAAATGCAGGTATTATATCATCCTATATTCCAAACATTCCACTAAATAATCCAAAAAATTATTTCACCTAATAGAATTGACCTAGATAAAACTAACAAAAATATCAAGAGTGTAATTATTACAACATTCAACATCCAAAATGCTCTAAGAGTAATAATCCAAATAGCTTCAATCCTAACAACATTTACTCCAATTTGAGTTGAAATAAGGTAAACAACATTGAGCCTAATAAAATTCACTACTATAAAAACATAAATGAAATGTTGGAAGAGTAATGTATTGCTTAAAAATATTACATTAACTTAAAAAAAAAAAAAAAAAGCTAAACAATATCGATCTTATTAGCACAACCTAGAGCCTCAACTTATAAAATGACAAACACTAATGTTTTTTACCCTTATAAATGAGTATCTTTACTCCTTATATATTTTTTACTTAAACCTAAAATATAATAAACTATTACATAAAAAATTGGTCAAAATTAATTAGGCATGGTCTTGGGCTAAGCTGGCACCACTCAATCTCTTCATTTTACTCTACATGTACTTGTCAAGCAATTACAATTATTGATATGTTTTGCTATGCTTAAATGTGGTAGACACTTTCTCGATCTAATATATGTTACATGTCTTAATAGCTTGTCCCTATAATTCCATGTGTCATTTACATGGAGGTACTTTATTCTATGATCTTGATGTTATATTTTTCATCCTTTTAACTAGTGTTGGTGTGCCTTATACCTTCTGGCCCTATTCCTTAACTAATTTCATCATGTCATATGCTCTAGCATCTAGAATGAGTAATTTAGGTTGCTTCTCTATCTTACCCTATATTCTAGACTCCCATTTCATTATGTTAGAATATTTGAGACCCTTGTTGACATTGCCTAGCATTGTGTTCTACTTTGCATTTGTATAGGCTCAAATACCTAGTGTACCAAACATTTGAAATAATTTTTTTGTTGTTATTGCTCATGAATTCCACTTCATATTCCTTGTTTTTATACCAAGGTTTTAGAACACCTTATCTTTTAAGATTCAAGATAAAGCATTTGGAAAAACTAATCATCCAAAAAAAATCTAAATATTTGGCTAGAGTTCTAGTTGCTATCTGGTCAAACATCCCTTGGTCTAATGTACATCCTTCATACTATTGGACTATTCCCTAATTATTTTATATGTTGTATTATTATCTTTAAACAACGATTACCAATCTCTTTAACATGCCTAAAATATATTTTTTACTTCTTTATCAATTTTTGGTCTATTTTTGTAGTGAATGTTGGTTTCCAAATTTACTCATTCAAATGATGAGTGTATTCAAAACAATGTATGGATGGAAACACAACAAATAATAGAATAATCCTGGTTACTACAAGAAAGGCTATTTTATTTTTATGTATCTAAACAATTGGTTAACATCACTTTGTGCCATAGGGAGTTTGGTATTTTCTACCAACTTTTGTCATAGTTTTTTTTAGTTATCATATTCAATATTTGTATAGTATATACTAGATAGAGTGAATGGGCTTTGGATACTCTCATTTTATTCAATTCTAGAAAGAAATTTAACAAAAAATTCCCCTACTCAACATAAATTTACCTAGTGTAGTGCATTTTCACTATAGTTTGGTGACTAATAGGGGATGTTTGGTAATAGGATGCAAGGACCTAGAAATATAAGACTTATCTATTGGAAATTCTTGGTATGAAATCCACCTAAGTGGATGAGATGCACCCTCAAGACCTTGACTAATATTGGATGCCTTATAAATAGATTCAAAGGGAAGTTGTAGACTAAAGAAACAATTGCAAAGGGTTAGAAGACTAAGTTGAAAGTGGTACGAATTCAACAACATTAAGAGACATAGTTTAGAAAGTCTTGCAATTTGAAATTTAATTAAAATACCTATCAAACTAGCTTACTTTTTTTTTTAAGCGAAAAATCCCTTACTGGGCCGCCTTGGTCTGAGTGACCATGAACAGGGGGTTCTACACCATTAAAGTCACCCGAGAGTCACACCCGACCCTGCCCGCACCAACATTATCAATTGGATTTTGGATACCCAATTCAGCTTTTTGGTAGGATGGAGATTTGAACCTGTGACCTCTCTTGGAGGATTTCCCTCTCCTCTCCAACTCACCTAAAACACCTGGGTGGGTAACTAGCTTACTTTTTTTATGCTTTAAAACAATTAATCATTAAAAAATTTGAGTATTATAAGTCATTCTATAACTATAACAGTAAATCTAGAATGCAGAATTATTTATTCCTATCTTTATCAAAAATATTTAAGTACCTAGTGAGCCATACATACATGTTTAGGAAAGCAACTTGAGTAAGAAGCTAGAAAATAATCTAATCTCCATTCAAAAGGTATATAGCCTCAATAAATACAATTATGAAAATTTTAAATGCTACAAATCCAATGTCTAGAATATCTTACATCGTAGTATATAAAAATTTACATCATAATAGCTCAAAGAGTGGATTTCAGGTCTAACAAGCTACTACAACATGTGTAATTTCTCTTTCAGTTCATATTGTTACAATGAATTTATCATTATATTAATGATTTGGTTTTCTCTTTTTCTATCTAAAGGAGTGGTGGCTATTGTGTCTTCATCTGGTGCAAAAACTCTTTTGATAATTTTATTTTACTTTAGCCATCCCTCTACCTCCTTGGTTGTAATAGCACATGTGTCAGTAAGAGAAGCTTCTAAGGTTGTTAGAATATTTTAACAATAGATTCACTTGTTGAGAGCATGCCTTGGAAGTTCTGTGTACACTTCTATTTTATGTCTTCTTCAATATTTCCCTCTTACTATGTTAGACATCGAGTTCTCCAGTAATCTGTTGCCAAATATTTTGGTTCCCCTTGTTGACATCAACATTCAAAATCATTCAGTGTTCTTTCCATTCCTTAACTCAATGAAGCATTTTGTCGATTTTTGATTATTTTTTCATCCCTTGCCAAATATTTTTGTGTCTCTTGTTGACATCAACATTTAAAATTTTCTAGTGCTCTTTCCATTCCTTAACTTGATGAATCACTTTGTCAAACGTTGGATGGAATCCATGCCTTAGAATTTTTTGTTTTCATCATTTTGCTAATATAGGTTTTTAGGATCGAATTATTGATGTAAGAATCCAAAATTATATAACATTGATGATAAACATATTAGATAGGCTCTTTTTTGTGCCAAATTCTAGAATATTATACTTAGAATTCTTACCTCTAGGAATTGGGTGTTTTTTATGTCAAGCATATGATTTATACTCCCCTATTGACATCAACATAATTATCCATACAAGATATTGTATTCTAGATTCTAGGTTTTTGTTTCCCCTATAATGACATTAACACTCATAACCATCTGATGAGCTTGCTTTACTTAGGTAAAAATTAGTTTGGACTTCCTTGATTTCAGTCATTTTGTGTTAGACTATCTTCAAACTCAAAAAAATTGTATCTTGTCTTGCATGTCTTGTCATTCCTATGATCCAGGCACTTATACAGATGTTTGATAGCCTTACTTGGTATACATGTAGGGTATATTATTGATAAAATTCATCTTCCTAGTTGAATATGGATGTGGGTGGATAATTCCACCCACAAGCATAAAGTCTCTATTGGCAACTATTAAACTCTTGAAGCTTATTGGAGGGAATTTTTTAGCTTAAAAATATATACAATTTTTTTTTCTTTGGGTGCATCCTTTCTCAACACTTCATGACATGACCAATAAAGGCCCTCCTTTTATATACCTCCCTTGCTAGAAGAGTCATTGAAGTTACTAACCCATTTTTTTATTAAGGTTTTTCTAATGCACCCAACTTAGTAAAAATATAATTATCCATTTTTATGTAATTTTACTAACTATTGGACCTCTTGATTTGTGCCAACCCTCATTGATCATGTGTTTGAACTGCCTATTATATTTTCCCAAAAATATATTTCATGCAAGCATTGCTTTGTCGCCCAATCTAACCAATAACTATATTCCATTTAGCTTTTACAATTTTATATACATATCACTTGTACCACTTAGCTTATATAAATTTATTTACATACTACTTATTTACAAAATATTTTGATAAATTTTCCCTTGTCAACTATTTCACATGTTTTCAATTCATTAGAATCAATAATATTTGGATCAAAATGATTTGAACTTCTTATCCTCCTACTTGTTGATCTTCTATAACATGTGACTCACTTGAGCCAAAAATATTTGTCAGGTTGGACTTGACACAAAATTAGTTCCAATGCTTGAATGGGCTATAACATCAAAACTTAACATAGATGATAAGTGTTTGGCTCATTATCCATTTGTTGTATTTTTTAGATACTCCAAATATTATGCTAGATTGTAGCCTTGATCTTCATGAGTTCTCAAGCTCATATAAATCAATGCATTGAGATGAAGCATGGAAAATGCATCTTCTACTAGTAAATCTTCTCTCAAATATCTTGAGTCTTCTAGATGCATTTTTTGAAAGCTATGACTAATTTCCCTTGGACTTTGTTAATTTACCATGTCTAAATTAATTTATGCATTGAGGTCAAACATGGAAAATACATCCTCCTTTAGCAACTTATTTAGGAGTTCTTCCAAGATTTTTGACCAATATTCTATCCCCACTTTTGGGTGCTCCAAAGCATCTTCAATTATATTCATACTTTTCTCCTTACACCTTTCTATGTGGTAGAATATAATATTCTTAATATAGATCCAAACGCTATTTTATTTGTAGGGGATTACTATATGATTACAACCCAGTGATAAGAAATCCCCAAGATTTATTGTGAACTTCATCAATAAGCACAATCCAAATAGCAGAGGAAGATCCACAACTAATATTTCCTAGATCACTAAAATATTTGAAACTTTGTGTAACAACATGATAATATCCTTTATATCCTCCACTATCTAGATTAGTGTCCTATCAATTTGTAACTAGTTTGGGTGTATTCTAAGCCTATTTGTTCACAACTAGTCTTAGGCATGACTATTGTGAAAGATCCAAAATCCACCATGTAGTTGTGTGCTATACAACATTCCATGCAAAATAATATATAAAAGGGTAGAGGTTTGATTTTACCCATGCCAAGAGAAGGCTTGATCTTACCCACATGTGAATTATTTTATGCCAAATTAAAGTTTGGGAGGGTGAGTTTACCTACTATTGAGATTTTAAAAGCCACATTTAGTAGATAAATTTATTCAAGGATCAATAAATAATCATACATACTATATCTGTAAGGTCTCATATTGACATCATACACAATGCTAAATTTTGAGGCTTCTTGTAGCTTCCCTTCTTTCTATGCTAGTTGGTTGAATCTCCTTTGATACTACTTAGTAGATTCTTCCCTATACTTCCTAATCACCAAAAGGACACATCAACTTCCTTAATATGTGTTACCTATACTATTTCTAATGATATTTCAACTTTTAGTCAGCCTTTGGTGTTTTTATCCTAATATATTTCTTAGGATCTTCTAGAATTTTGTATACTATTGATGCTTCCATTTATTTGATAAATTGATATCCTAATATTAACCTACTATTTAGGCACTTCTAGATTATGATAGATTGTTGGAGCTTCTAGCCTTTGATAATATATATATACTTTAAACTCTTTCTCTTTAAATTCTAATAATTAATAGGATATATGTATTTCTAGCTTGGTCTTCTCCTTGGAAGCTTTTGAATTCTAGTAACTTTTTGGTGCTTTAGGCCTAGTCTATTCCAAATTCTAATAAAATTTTGATTCTTTTCACCTAGTATACTCTTGTTATTTTTATGGAGAAATTCCTAAATTTTTAGGAATTGGGTATAAAACTCTTTTCCCATATCTTGTTAGTATGTAAATTTAGCCAGCGGTTGGAGACTCATTAGTAGTAAGATTTTGCTTTAGATATATTAACATACCTAAAATCCCCTTTGAATTTCTTTCTACTTGTTGGAATACAACCAATTAGCATTGATGTTGATAAATTTTACATGTATCAACATTTTCTGAATCATTGCATACTAAATACTAATAATTATCTAGGGCTATAAAAACTTCTTCTTATCCTTTGGAAAATACTACTTACTTTTTAGCACATTTGTTGGTAGAATTTCCTTTATATTTTGAGATATAAGGGTATCTTCTTTGTTGATATTCATCATAGCTTCTTTTAGCTCTTTTGCACTCCACTATTGTGACCTTGTTTATGAGATTTTGTATTAAATATTTCAACTCTTGTATCTCTACTAACTCTTTTAGATTAAAAGTGAGAAATAATGGTATTGTGCTTGCCAAAATAGTAAGTTGATTATATGATCTAGGTGCAAGCAAGTGAATTATCAGAAGTGAATTTTGTTAGTTTTATAAATTTAGGAGGAATCTTACCGTTGTAGATTGATTTATCACAAAGGTGAATTCTAACTGTGACTATCATTTGCAATGATTTGAAAGGTGAGCACCTACTAATCATAGCCCAAACCACACATTGGATGAACTAAATTGCTTCAATTCAACCTCCAGAGTAGGCTAGTATTCCTTGTCAACTTATTAGATGTTGACTCTTTTAAGCTCAGTTTAATGAACAAAGGATAGGGATAGAAATGAAAGGGTTAAGAAAGAAAGAATGAATAATGGATAGATAAAGCTAAAAATATAGGCATCCATAGAGAACCTCCTGATAACTCAACTTTTAGAGAAATACTTAGAACTAACAACATTCAAAACTTTACCATCTTCAGCATTAAAATCAATTGCATACTTCAAGAATTATTCCAAACATCAAAGATATCAATAATCCAAATTAGTAGAATTAGATTGATACTCTAACTAATAGAAATAGAATATTTTCCAAGCATACATTTAAACATGAATCATTCCAATTTTATCTAAGTTAGAAATCCAAATTAGCATAATACACTAACCATAGTAGTAGTAGCAAAAATGACTTCACAAGGCTTGTAATTAGATGATAAAAGATGCAAGTCTGAGACAAAAATTCCAAGTAATAAAATTTTCATTAATTGTAGGAAATATACAATAGTAGCACAAGCAAACACTTCAGAGCTGACCATTTTAATGGAGTTAATGATCTGTATATATAGTTTTACAATGATTTTTTTTTGGAAAATAGAGCATTACAAGAAAATTTTGAATATCCAGTGAGTGGGGCACTGACATGGTGGCCTCATAATTGATTCAATAAAGAGGAGTGATCCTACTTTGTTGATCCTCTACAACTAGCTTGGACTTCATGCATTTTAGCTATGTAATCTTGCCAAGAATGTATAAACATTATCCTTTATTCTTGTAGTCTTTTCTCTATCATTGATATAGAACTAAACTATCCTTGAATCATGTATGCTTTATCTTTTTAGCTCAACAACTCTACTCGGATATCTATGCTACAAGAAATGAATGCTGACCATTGATCTTCCTTTGAACAATCTATATTGAATCTTTGAAAAAAGTTCCACATATTTTAGTGGTTGAGATCTAGAGATACTCACGAGTTTGTAAACCACAACTTCTTTGCTGCTTCTATAGTGTTGACTAGCTAGACTGTGATCTAGAACCATCGTGTGGTTTATAACCAATTTTAGGATGAGGCCATTCTTAGTAAATTTTCTTTAAGTGATCTTTAATATTTATAGTCTAAAATCTAGCTCTACATTGCACTTTAGATTGAGGCTTTGGTTGATTTTGATTAGTTTGACTATGATCTAGAGCTCACTCTTGGTGTACAACCACATTTCTTCTTAGATATTATACCAAGAAAAAAATTGTTCTGTGGTGTAGAAGCATGTTTTGGGCCAAATTTTGAATTACAAAAAGGAACATGTTGACTTTTTTGACTGTGGTCAAGAGCATGCTAGGATGTTGCACGATCGTAAGTTCCAACTTATCATTTACCTTATACTTAGACTTGATCATGATAGAAAAATTATTTTTGGGTTGCACTTCGAATTTCACCTTTCGTAATTTTGACCACAATTACTATGTCTACCACCCAAAAATTATTGTGCAACTTGGAGATATCTTGTGGCTTAGATCCTTCCTGAGCTGAGTGTGGTGTAGAAAAGGATGTCATTGAATCACATTTTGAATCTCAACTTTAACATGTTTGACCACATTTATTGTGATCTAGCACCCTCTCATATGAATGCATATTGGAGGCATCTTGGTGTTGGGCTACATTTTGAATTATGACTTTGACAATTTTGACCAAGTAAAAAGCAATCCATAGCACAAAAACTATTACACAGTGTGGAGCCATCTTGGCACTAGGTCATATTTTGTATTGTGAATCCTATGCTTTTGACCACATTGACTGTGATTTGGAGATAAAATTTTCTAGGTGCAGCTATGGTCCAAAAACACCTACCAATACTTGGGAGAAATTTTCAAATCTATGGATGTAGCCTTTTGGGCCTACATTATGGTGCCTCTCGGGAGAATTTACTTGAAAATTTGTAAAACTCTAAAATTCTTATCCATTAGGTCTTTAAAGCATAGAAGTGAAGGGGACACACTCAGGGAGGAAGAGGATACTCCATAAGAGGACATACATATACTAGAAGACATGGAAATAAATAAAAAGTCAAGTTAAATGAAACAAAAGTAAATGGTTGATTATGGGGAGGTACAAAGGATAGGAACAAAACATACCTCATATTACACAAGAAATGGTGGTGATAGGAGATAGATGTGTTGACAAACTAAGGAGCTTGTGGAGTTTTTTATAGATGGAGTTGATGAAGGAGCAATAGAGTTTTGGAGATAGGAAAAGAGAAGAAAAAAGTGGAAACTGAAGGTACATAAATTGGGTAAAGTTTCAAAAAAACCATACCTCCATATGTATACCCCATCACAACTTAGAGCCACTTCAAGGATAGACAGATTGTCATAGGTTGGGCAATATTCCATCTCTTTTGTGTCCCTTGTGCTTTCTCGAGAAAGCTAGTAGAAATTTATTTATCCACTCATATTCTCCTCTATGCTTCTCTGTTTGCACCATATGGCCCATTCTTATGCTTAAAATTTCATCTTTTGACACCCTTTCCTTATATAGGACTGAACTGAGGGATAAAGTTTCATTAGCTGACAATTGCAAAATCACCATTCTTGGATGTTAGAATTATCAGGATCACTTAAGTTGCTTGCCCATGTGTCAATTGTGTACTTCACTCATGCTACTTCTACTTTCAAGTGATGTCTTATAATGTTTTATTTTACCTTACACAAGTTTCAGTTATCTTGCTCCTTGTCGTATTATATTATCTGACATACCTTATGTCATTTTGAAAATAACTTATTTCTAACCATTGGACTATAGATTTGTGTGATATGTTTTTATGGATCCAACAAATAACACATTTGAATTATCAATGATTCCCCATTCCCTAGAGCATCTCATGATTTTCTCAATAAAATTTTTGTTTCACCTCTTATTTACCTTAAGTATATGTACAAAATAATGTAAGGCACATGAACTTGCCTTACTTCATTCATAATGATTGCAATCATCCATTTTATTTACTTATTTGTTATGAACATGAAAATATGGCATGAAGGACCATGCCTAACTTCAAAATATTTTTTATAGACCAAATAACACCAAACTTAAGATTCTCTCTAATTTTTTATAGATGACAATTATCATTGAGGTAATTTTGAATCCATTCTACCTTTTCACTTCATGTTGAATATCTTCCACTTTGAAACACTATCCATTCTATGGCATATAGGTTTGTAACAAATGTTGTCAGCTCAGCACCGTAGGTTCTAAAACCTTTTGCAACTTTTGATCTGGATCTTGATAGTGACCTGATCAACTTTTTGTAGAAAAATTATCTCTCCCTTTGTACCATGATAAACTCCCTTTAGCAAACTAACTTGGCATTGATCATATTTTTTCTAAAAATAAAGTATGAAGTCTTTGGTTGGATACATTGGTTACATTCCATGCTTTGAAGATCTTCATTCGATTCAGCCCTTGATAGAGATAAATTCTAGACTTTCTAAGGAGACATTTCGATAGACATATACCAAATAATAGAGGTACATCAATAATCATTATGTCTTATACAATTACTAAATTAGGGTGTACACATAACATCATTACAAACTACTTCAATATGGCCACCTTTTTAAAAAGCCATCCTTTGAATCATATCCATTCCGACTGTATGGTATGCATGGTCAATCCTAAAATTTGATATATTCCAAGTGGTATCATTGATATTGTAGCTCTTGGATCAATTATACAATTGTAGAATACATATTTCTCCAGAAAGAAAGGTAGATAAAATGGGCTAGAATGCTTCCTTTGAACACTCAAAAACCTGGTCCTTGAAGTTGCATCACCCTTATATATTTTCAAGGAGAGGTCAACCAAATTTACTTCTAAAGGTACTAGTAGATCTTCCCTTAAATCTTGTTCTAGTGAAAAATTATTCGAATAAGATTTTTAATTGGATCACCTTTTCCTGCCTCTCCTCTAGGGTAAAAGCTGGAAAATACAATATTTTATAAGCTTTCAACATTTATTAATTTAAAAATATCACTTGTGGCATTTGTTCCTGAATATCTTCCTAATTCTTCTTCTCTTATTTTTGAGGATTAGAGGCTAAATAATTTTGATCACTATTGTCCTTCAGTTGGGGAGCTACTATGTTGAATGTTACCACACCGTCAAATCTTCTCAGGCTTGGATCCTTTTCCTAGAGACCAGTTGATGAGAATGGGATAAATTCAAGATTATTATAGTTACTTTTCCCACTATCTAATGCATTATTTTTTGCTTCTCACCTTTTGTTGAAGCTACCTTCAGTGAGTTGTGACCAATAACTTTGATGAGGCAGCTACTGCCAAAGCATAACTTCACTAGAAATTCTTTTTTTCTTTCCTAAATTATGTTTCTAATTCTTTTACATCTTGATCTATATTCTTCATCACCATTATCAACTCTTGTTCTCTCCAGACTTGATCAATTTGATAAATAGGAACAACATCATTTCTGATTCCTTGAAATGGTCATAATTTTACCTCCTCTAGGTATTTATTGGCTGTAAGGATCATCAAAGGAGGGATTTATTTATGGGGGGAAGTTTACCAACTATGATCAACATATTTTTAGCTTGAATGACCGCTTTGAAACTGTAAAGGAATTGTTTTTCTATAGTTTTCTAAATAAGGATACATAAATCAGGATGCAACACATGGATATAATAGAGTATTCCTATAGGTGGGAGGGTTGGTAATCTTGAGGGACTCTCTTCCACATTATTTTGAATTGGATATTGAAATCTGGAAGGCTTTCATGAGAAGATTTATTTATTGATAAAAATCGAGTAAACGGTAAGAAGGGATCTTTGAGATCATCAAATTCATTAATAAGAGCTTCAACTACATCAGCCCAAGTACAAATACTCTTACTTTATAAGGATTTATACCATAAAAAAATGATAGAACAAATAGTCTAAGAATGATATCTTCAAATATAATGTTAAAAACTGAGGATAGGGATGCAACATCTTGATAATGCTCAATTGTAGTTTTTCTTTTCCCTTATAATTGGGTAGATTTTTTAGAATGATATTAGGTATTTCATGATTTTTTAGAATGATATTAGGTATTTCATGATCAATTGGGATATTAAGAGGGCCAGTATCATACCATGGAGGGTAAGGTTAGTGAGCAATAAGAATATATCTGAATGGGTTTTAAGTATCATGTGGTTTTGAGGGCCTTGAGGATCTTGGTTGGACACACAAGAATGAGGAAATTATACATGGTCCCTCAAATTTGGGCAACCCAATGAATATTTGATATAAACTAGAAAATAATATCACAATAAGGCATATGGAAAGCAAAATATAGAACGTAAATATGGCTTCCAGACTCTCAATCTAGAAGAGTCACCAAGTGAACTTACAATCTCCGCATAATGAGGTCAAGAAAGTTCACTAAGTTTAGATTTGGAAATAAATGAGTCGAATGTATTAAATCTTGTGTCTTTATAGTATCATATTTAGCATTTTTCAATGGGTTAGTAATTGAATATTTTAAATCTAGTAGAAGACTTAGTTAGGGAGATACTCTATCACCATATCTCTTCATTATTATGGCAGATGTATTGGGTAGAAACTTGAATAAGGCTAACAAAAATGGGATAATAAGTCAATCAAGGCTAGTAATAACATCAAAAACATCATCCATCAACAATTTGCAGACGATACAACCCCTTTTGGGAGGACAGGGATAAATGAGGTTAGAGCTTTGAATAATTTATTAAAGAAATATGAAAGAGTGTTAGGGTAGAAAGTTAATAGGATAAAATCTAAAATTTACTTCCTAAACACTCTATCTAGAATCAAAGCAAGGATACGTAGGTTAATCCAAATGGAAGAGGAAAATTTGCCAACAAATCATCTAGGGATGTCTTTATTTAGGGAGAATGGATATGAAATTATAAAATCTAGTTATAAGTAAACTTTATAAAAAACTATTGATAAAGAAAGGTAGATGGTTATCATTAGCAATAAGAGAGAAGCTAATTAAATTAGTCCTACAAATCATTTTAACATATTATTTTTCCTTGTATACTATCCCAAAATCAATAATCTATATTATGTGGTCATTTTTATGGCTAGGATTCCATGATAAAAGAAAATTGTCTTTGCTAAAATGGATTAAGGTGTGTGATGATAAAACTAGGGGAAGTATTGGTTTTAAGTGTTCTTATGGATGTACAATTAACTCAAAGGAGGGATATAGTTTGAAGATTGTATAAATAGAGTCAAATCAAATGGGCAAGAATTATTATAAGTGTGTTGATCCTAATAACCCAAGTTTAATATTTACTACATTATCATTGCTAGATGGTTCTACACTATAGAATAATTTTAAAAAATTAATTGATCTAGTGATTAAAAGTTTAATATGGGTGGTGTAAATGGAAGAAAAAATTATATTTGGATGGATACTTGGTGTGATAAAAAAACCACTCAATCTAGATCTAATTTTGAAACCATAAATGAGATTACTTCAAGAAAAATATGGTGATAGGGTTTCAAACATTATATACAAGGATCATTAAGGAAAATACAAACAGGAAAAAATATTTTTTACAAGTATACAAGATATTCATGTTAGGAGGAAGTTGAGCAAAAATATAAAAATAGTGATTATTCATAGGGTAGGAAAGGATAAACTTATTTGAGAGTTGAATAACTTAGGAGAATACACAATAAGAAGAAGATATAGTATAGGAATATAAAAGGAATATGAAGAGTTATTAGGAATAGCTTGAGCATTCCTAAAGTCAAAATGGTTGTTTGGATAGTAGGTCATAGAAGAATTCTATCCTAGGATAATGATGCAGGAGCATCTGGTGACATTCGATGCAGAGGCATCCAGTTTCGAGAAAGCCACTTCGGAAGAGTCGGCTCAGGAAGAAGAAGAAGAAGGCAAGAAAATTTTCTCTAAGGCAGAGGAAGAAGAACATCGTGATTTCGTGACGTGTCACGAAATCGCAATGAAAAAATGCAAAGGTGGCGTAGTGGGAAAAATGTCACGATTTCGTGACATGTCACGAAATCGCAACAACAAAGCGATGGCGCAACGAGGGCAATGGAGAGGTCGCAATTTCATGACATGTCATGAAATTGTGATTGTCATGAAATCACGACAGCGAAGCAGCGGAGAGGCGAAAGCGAAGAATTGTAGCAAAATCATGATGTCGCAATTTCACGACGTCATAAAATCACGACATCAGAAAGGCGAAGGCGAAGGCGGAGGTTTGCGTAGCGAAATCGTGACGTCACGAAATCGCGACGTCAAAAGAGAAAACAGTGCAAGGCAGAGGACGGTCGCGATATCATGACGTCGCGATGTCATGACGAAATTGTGAGTAGAAGGCTGAGCGACGAAATGGTCACGATATCGCGACGTCGCGATATCGTGACATATTTTGAAAATGAACGCAGGAAGGCTGAAAGGTCGCGATATCGTGACCAAAATGGGCAGAGAGCTCAGGGAGGCTGAAACGTTGCGATATCACGATGGAGAGAGAAAAAGGCATGGGAGGAGAAGGAAATGGCCATGCAGACGGCCACGCGCATGAAAAAAAAAAGAGGACAACACGTGGCACCAATGTGTAGTTAAAGCGGGTGATTACCCCGAAGTGCGGGGAACAAAGAGGATGGACGCGCAGAGTATCCTGACAGGAAGCGGTGGTGATAGGGGCCATGCGGAGTGGCACCATAAATCGGGTTGGTGCCGATTTATGTGAAGAATGTTTCAGAGGGGGTCATTAATCGGGTTGGTGAACCCATTTTTTGAAGGCTATTTTCAGAGGGTTGGGGCCTCTATAAAAACCCAGTTTAATGTAATGTGCGAGGGGGGGATCGGAGATTGCACGTAGAGGATAGGAGTGAGAATACCAAGCCGAGCGTTGGTCATTATAAAGCCTGCGGGTTGTTATGTATGCATTTTCAGATTAATAGATGAAATATTATGGATTTTCCTGAGTGTTTTTAACGTGTGATTTTTGGTCCCCCGTCAGTGGTATTAGAGCTAATGTTCCTGAGTGTGTAAACAGATCGTCGATCGTGAGGCAGTTTGCACCAAGATCTACAGGAGGGTTCTGACATAAGAGAGAGAGTTTAGGATTCCTAAGCATGTTAGTAGATCACCGAACATGAGGCAAATACACCGAAATTAGTTGAGCTTTGTGAGTAAAGCTAAGAAAAATGCATCCCCGAAGAAGCCGGGATAGCAAGAACGATGTGGTGCCAGAGGAAGAGTTCTTGGCATTACAGTGGCAATTTAAAACCTTGCAGGAGGAACTGCTCAAGAGATATTTGCAGAGGCAAGTGAAGGCCCTACAAAGGGAGCTGCGCAGACAGCGTGAGGAAAAATAGAGAAAGAGAGATGCGAGAGTGCATCGAAAGCTGAAGAAGGCTGCAGATGAAGAAGCATGCAGCAGTGAAAGAATCTGTCTGGAGGTGTTGCAAGAGGCAGCAACCAGACCATGTAGAAGTGAAGATCACTTCTCCACTAACCTCGGGTGTTTGATGTAGGAGCATCCGGTGACATCTGATGCAGAGGCATCCAGTTTCGGGAAAGCCACTTCGGAAGAGTCGGCTCAGGAAGAAGAAGAAGAAGGCAAGAAATTTTTTTCTAAGGCAGAGGAAGAAGAACGTCGCGATTTTGCGACGTGTCATGAAATCGCGACAAAAAAATGCAAAGGAGGCGCAGTGGGAAAAATGTTGCAATTTCGTGACATGTCACGAAATCGTGACATGTTGTGAAATCATGACATGTCACAGAATCATGAAAACGTAGCGGTGGCACAACGAGGGCAATGGAGAGGTCATGATTTCATGACATGTCGCAAAATCATGATTGTCATGAAATCATGACAGCAAAACAACAGAGAGGAGGAAGCAGAGAATTGTAGTGAAATCGCGACATCGTGATTTCGTGACGTTGTGAAATCGTGACGTCAAAAAGGTGAAGGCAAAGGTGGAGGTTTGGGTAGCAAAATTGCAACATCACAAAATTGTGACGTCAAAAGAGAAAACAGTGCAAGGCAGAGGACGGTCATGATATCGCGATGTCATGACGAAATTGTGAGTAGAAGGCTGAGCGGCGAAACGGTCGTGATATCACGACGTCACGATATCATGACATATTTTGAAAATGAAGGTAGGAAGGTTGAAAGGTCGCGATATCGTGACATGTCGCGATATCACGACCAAAATGGGCAGAGAGCGCAGGGAGGCTGAAACATCGCGATATAACAATGGAGAGAGAAAAATGCATGGGAGAAGAAGGAAATGGCCACGTGGACGGCCACGCACACAAAAAAAAAAAGAGGATGACACGTGGCACCAAGGTGCAATTAAAGCGGGTGATTACCCAGAAGCATGGGGAATGAAGAGGATGGATGCATAGAGTATCCTGACAGGAAGCAGCGGTGACAGGGGCCGTGCGGAGTGGTGCCATAAATTGGGTTGGTGTCGATTTATGTGAAGAATTTTTCAGAAGGGGTCATTAATCGGGTTGGTGAACCCATTTTTCGAAGGCTATTTTCAGAGGGTCGGGGCCTCTATAAAAACCCAGTTTAATGTAATGTGAGAGGGGGTGGATCGGAGATTGCACGTAGAGGATAGGAGTGAGAATACCAAGCCGAGTGCTGGTCATTGTAAAGCCTACGGGCTGTTATGTATGCATTTTCAGATTAATAGATGAAATATTATGGATTTGCCTGAGTGTTTTTAACATGTGATTTTCGGTCCCCTGTTAGATAAGCTTTTGAAAAAGGGTTTTCATGTCCCATCACAATATATTCTATGTTAAAGGGACGAGGAGAGTATAGACCATATCTTGGAACACTACTCAATAGTATAGAAACTATGGCAATGAATTCATAATATGTTCGATAAATACGTATTGATGATTGTCATAATTAAATAATTGTTAAAGCAATAGAAAAGCACTTTTAAAAGTGAGTCTTTATAGATAATCTAAGATATAGGAAAACATATAATACTTTTTATTTTATGGATGAAAAGAAATAGAAGAATATTTAAAGAAAAGGAAATTAGTTTGGAGGTAATGAAAGGAATATTTTTTTAGCCATAGAGGAGTCTAAACCAACACTTTCAACTCAAATAATCCCTATTCTTGAAGTGGAGAGCCTTAATATATGGATTAAAGTGATTAAATGTAATTATGATGTTGGGTATATGAGAAAAAAAAGAAGGTATAGAATATAAAGTGGAAACTACTAGAAGTAGAGTTGGTCGAGTTGAATTTTGATAGAGCATCCAAAGTCAATCTAGGACTAGTATGAGGATGAGGAATAATTGGAAATAATAGGTGAAATATTTTCTATCATTATGGTTTCAATAGTGTATTTAATATAAATAATTAAGATAAATCTTGGGCAACTTTGGAAGGATTAAAAATATGCAAAAAATGAAATGGACTAGAGTATGCATACAAGGTGATTCACTAATAGTAATTAATATAATTTTAAGAAAAGCAAAGTATCCATGAAACATATAAAAGATAATTATGGAAATATAATACCTTGTTGTAGAGATTGAATAAATTAGGTCTACACATACACTAAGGGAAGAAAATTTGCACATAGGCTAGCCAATAAAGGGGTTTTAATTGAGTATCATGAAATAAATTCTCTTTTTCATGGTTAGAGGAAGTAGTAAGTTTAGGTGGAGCTAATAAGAAAATGTTGATTGCCTAAATCAAATAATGATTAAGATTTACTTTATTTTTTTGTCGATATATTTGCTTTATTTTATAACATTAATGTATTTTCATAAAAACTATATATTACAGTTCTTCTAGTTGCACTTATGCTTTAGGAAGAAAACGAGCAATCTAGATTTGGTAAAGCAGACCATGATAGCACAAATTTTAAAAAATATCACTCTACTATATGATGCAATGCATATTACAAAGGCTTATATAGTGAAATATCAAGAAGGATGTTAAAATTATAAATATTTGTATTCACACACATAAAATTAAAGAAAAACTAGAAAATGAAAATCAAGAATTCAAACATTTATGAAAATGATGTAGGTATCTAGCTATAACAACACAATTAAGATAATTATTGAATCTATTCATAAAATCTCAAGCTTTAAAGGAAATAAATATAAATTATCAAGAGTAGGAGACTGTATGGTATGCATGGTCAATCCTAAACTTTGATAGATCCCAAGTGGCATTATTGATATTCTAGCTCTTGGATCAATTATGCAATTGTGTAATACACATTTCTCCAAAAAGAGAGGTAGATAAAATGGGCTAGAATGCTCCCTTTGAACACTCAAAAACTTGGTCCTTTAAGTTGCATCACCCTTTTATATTTTCAAGGAGAGGTCAACCAACTTCACTTCTGAAAGTACTAGTATATCTTCCCTCAAATCTCATTCTAGTGAAAAAAATATTTGAATAAGATTTTGAATTAGATCACTTTTCCTTCCTCTCCTCTAGGGAAAAATATGTAAAATATAATATTTTATAAGCTTTCAACCTTTATTAATTTAAAAATATCACCTGTGGCATTTTTTCTCGAATATCTTCCTAATTCTTCTTCTCATAATTTTGAGGATTAGAGGCTAAATAATATTGATCACTATTGTCCTTCAATTGGGGAACTACTATGTTGAATGTTATCACACCACCAAAGCTTCTCAGGCTTGGATCCTTTTCTTGGAGACCAGTTGATGAGAATGAGGGAAAGTCAAGATTGTTATAGTTATTTTTCCCACTACAAAATGCATTATGTTTTGCTTATCCCCTTTTATTGAAGCTATCTTTGGTGATTTGTGACCAATAACTTTGATGAGGTGGCTACTGCCAATTCATAAATCATTGGATTCTCTTTAATTTGCTTTCTTGAACTGTGTTTCTCCTTCTTTTACATCTTGATCCATATGCTTAATCACCATTGTCAACTCTTGTTCTCTCCATACTTGATCAATTTGATAACTAGGAACAACATCATTTTTTATTCCTTGAAATGGTCATGATTTTACCTCCTCTAGGGGTTTATTGGTTGTAAGGATCATCAAAAGAGGGATTTATTTATGGGAGGTAGTTTACCAACTATGATAAACTAATTTTTAGTTTGAATGACATCTTGGAAAATTAAGGGAATTGTTTTTCTTTAGTATTCTAAATATGGATACATAAATTAAGATGCAACACATGGATATTAAAATATGAAATGCTTTCATGAGAAGATTGGTACTCTTGAGGGACTCTCTTCTACATTATTCTGAATTGGACATTAAAATATGAAAGGCTTTCATGATAAGATTTATTGATTGATTAAAATTGAGTAAATAGTAAGAAAGGATCTTCGAGATCATCAAATTCATTAATAAGAGCTTCGGCTACATCAGCCCAAGTACAAATACTCTTACTTTCTAAGGATTTATACGAAAAGAATACCTTACCTTTAAATAATAGAACAAACAGTCTAAGAATGACATATTCAAATATGATATTAAAAATTGAGGATAGGGACGCAACATCTTGATATTGCTCAATTACAATTTTTTCTTTTCCCTTATAATTGGGTATATTTTTTAGAACAATATTAGGTATTTCATGATGAATTGGGATATTAAGAGGTCCAATATCATGCCATGGAGGGTAGGGTTAGTGAGCCATAATAATATACCTGAATGGGTTTTAAGTATCATGTGGTTTTGAGGGTCTTCAGAATCTTGGTTGGATACACAAGAATGAGGAAACCGTACATGGTCCTTCGAATTTGGGCAACCAAATGAATATTTAAGATAATATAGAAAATATTATTACAATAAGCCATATGGAAAGAAAAATATGAAACATAAATATGGCTTCTAGGTTCTCAATCTAGCATAGTCACCAAGTGAACTTACAATCTCTACATAATGATGTCAATAAACTTTACTAAATTTAGATTTGGAAATAAATTATTCAAATGTATTAAAGCTTGTGTCTCTATAGTATCATATTTAGCATTCATCAATGGGTTAGTAATTGAATCTTTTAAAGCTAGTAGAGGTTTTAGTTAGGGAGATCCTCTATCACCATATCTCTTCATTATTGTGGCAGATGTATTGGGTAGGAACTTGAAGAAGGCTAACAAACATGGGCTAATAAGTTGATCAAGGCTAGTAATAATATCAACAACATCATCCATCAATAATTTGTATATGATACCCCTTTTGAGAGGGTAGGGATAAATGAGGTCGGAGCTTTGAATAATTTATTAAATAAATATGAAAGAATATTAGGGTAGAAAGTTAATAGGATAAAATCCAAAATTTACTTCCTAAACACTCTATCTAGAATAAAAGTAAGGATACGTAGGTTACTTCAAATGGAAGAGGAAAATTTACCAACAAATCATCTAGGGATGCCTTTATTTAGGGATAATGGAGATGAAATTATGACGTTTAGTTATAATTAAACTTTAGAAAAAACTACTAACAAAGAAATGTAGATGGTTATCATTAGCAATAAGAGAGAAACTAATTAAATTAGTCCTACAAATCATTTCAACATATTATTTTTCCTTGTATACTATGCCAAAATCAATAGAAAAATGTTTAATCTATATTATGTGGCCATTTTTATGGCTAGTATTCCATGATAAAAGAAAATTTTCTTTGCTGAAATGGAGTAAGGTGTGTGATGATAAAATTAGGGGAAGTCTTGGTTTTAAGTGTTCTTATGAATATAAAATTAACTTAAAGGAGGGAAATGGTTTGAATATTGTACAAATAAAGTCAAATAAAATGGGTAAAAATTATCCTAATAACCCAAGCTTAATATTTACTACATTCTCATTACTATATGGTTCTACACTATGGAATGATTTAAAAAAATTAATTGATCTAGTGATTAAAGGTTTAATATGGATGGTGGAAATTGGAGAAAAAAATATATTTGGATGGATACGTGGTGTGATAAAAAAACCACTCAATATAGATCTAATTTTGAAACCATAGATGATATTACTTCATGAAAAATATGGTGATAGGGTCTCAAATATTATATACAAGGATAATTAAGGAAAATACAAACATAATTTTTTTTTTACAAGTATATAAGATATTCATGTTAGGAGGAAGTTGAGCAAAAATATAACAATAGTTATTATTCTAAGGGGAGGCAAGGATAAAATTATTTGAGAGTTTAATAACTTAGGAGAATACACAACAAGAAGTGGATATAATATAGGAATATAAAAAGAATATGAAGAGTTATTAGGAATAGCTTGAACATTCCTAAAGTCAAAATGGTTGTTTGGATAGTAGGTCATAGAATAATTGTATCCTAGGATAACCTTATGAAAAGGGGTTTTCATGTCCCCTCACAATATATTCTATGTAAAAGGGACGAGGATAGTATAGACCATCTCTTGGAACACTAATCAATACTATAGAAACTATGGCAATGAATTCATAATATGTTTGATAAATACATATTTATTAATGCCATAGTTAAAGAATTTTTAAAGCGATGGAAAAACATTTTTAAAAGTGAGTCTTTATAGATAATCTAAGATAGATGAAAACATATAATAATTTAGATTTTATGGATGAAAAGAAATAGAAGAATATTTAAAGGAAAGGAAATTAGTTTAGAGGTAACAAAAGGAAAATTTGTTTAGCCATAGAGGAATCTAAACCAACCCTTTCAACTCAACTAATCCATATTCTTGAAGTGGAGAGCCTTAATAGATGGAATCAAGTGATCAAATGTAATTATGATGTTGGGTATACAATAAACAAAAAGAAGACTTATAATATAAAGTGGAAAGCACTAGAAGTAGAGTTGGTCCAGTTGAATTTTGATAGAGCATCCAAAGTCAATCTAGGACCAATTTGAGGATGAAGAATAATTGAAAATAATAGGTGAAATATTTTCTATCATTATGGTTTCAATATGGGATTTAAGACAAATAACGAAGCTAAAGCTTGGGCATCTTTGGAAGGGTTAAAAGTATGCAAAAAATAAAATGGAATAGAGTAGGCATGAAAGGTGATTCATTAATAGTAATAAATATAATTTTAAGAAAAGCAAAGTCTCCATTAAACATATAAAAGATAATTATGGAAATATAAGACCTTGTTGTAGAGATTGAAGAAATTAAGTTTACATATACAATAAGGGAAGAAAATATGCACATAGACTAGCCAATAAATGGGTTTTAATTAAGGATCATGAAATTAAATTCTTTTTTTCATGGTTAGAGGAAGTAGTAAGTTTAGATGAAGCTAATAATAAAATGTTGATTGCCTTAATCAAATAATGATTACGATTTACTTTAATTTTGTTATCGATATATTTGCTTTATTTTATAACATTAATGTATTTTCATATAAGGTATATATTACAAAAAAAATGTTAATTGCCTAAATAAAATAATGATTAAGATTTACTTTAATTTTTTATCAATATATTTGCTTTATTTTATAACATTAATGTATTGTCATATAAAATATATATTACAAAGAAAATGTTGATTGCCTAAATCAAAAGATTTACTTTAATTTTTTTATAGATATATTTGCTTTATAACATTAATGTATTTTCATATAAAGTATATATTACAAAGAAAATGTTGATTACTTGATTAAGATTTACTTTAATTTTTTTATGGATATATTTGCTTTATTTTATAACATTAATATATTTTCATATAAAGTGTATATTACAATTCTTCTAGTTGCACTTATGCTTTAGATAGCAATCTAGATCTGCTTTCAGACCATGATAGCACAAAGTTTTGAAAATATCACTCTACTATGATGCAATGCATAAACAATACATGAAGATTTTTGGTATTGTGGAGGCTTCTATAGTGAAATATCAAGAAGGATGCTAAAATTCTGAATATTTATATTCACACAGAAAATTTAAAGAAAATTCAAAAAATGAAAATCAAGAATTTGAACTTTATGTAGATATCTAGCTACAACAACTCAATTGAGATGAGAATTGAATCTATTTATAAATCCTCAAACTTTAAAAAAAAGAGATATAAATTATCAACAATAAGAAACTTGAGTACAACTCTTTTTAAAAAAAATAAAAAATTATAATTGTAATTTATTTTCGATATATAATTAAACAAATATTAATGTGGAAGAACATTATATATTAGTGTGAAGTTTCAGGGAAGCCGGCTAGAAACAAATTATTTGGTACTTCGTATCCATGGGAAAAAAACTCATATATATGATGAACTTGAGACCACACGACTGTCCGGCGATACATTTATTTCCCCTGAAAGAGATCGCATCAATACAGAAGGTAATAAGAATCCTTAACTAGTGTATATTGGGAGCGAGCATTCGCGCGGAAGTTTATTTTTGAATCTGTCTGAATCCTTGCAATAGTCATAAGTGAGATAGTATTTGCGAACCCACTTCAACCGTCGCTTCTGCTTATAACTGAGCTTCCGCACCTCCGGCTGATTCCACCAGAATAGTCGATTCTCGGTGGACGCACACTCAACAATGCTGTTGTTGCCTTGCCATTCACAGCCGGCTACTTTTAAATCTCGGTAGGATGCCACGAACGGCGCTCGGGCCCAATTGGTTTTTACGGTCCCGCCTCTGGTGGCCCAATTCTCTCCGTTCCAAATGCTGCCCTCCAATCTCATCGCCTGCCGATTCGGATAAGCTACACCGTAACTCTCGTAGTTGTGAAATACTCTGATGGGAAATGCATCCACCGAAAGTCTGCTACACCCAAATTTAGTTAATCCTACCAAAAATTATTCATCAGACTTCGGATTGAATTGAATTGAATTGAATTGAGTTTACATACATGATTAGCGAAGGGGTCCAGAGGACCGAGTAGCTGTGGAAGCCCTTCGTGGGATCGAACCATAGATTAAATCGCTGCTCCCGGTTGCCCTTCCCTTGGACGAAGACGTTGGTGCTCAGCGCGTAAGGATGGCCCGAAACATTTCCGAGGAATTCAAAATCTACCTCGTCGTGTTTGTTGCCTCCCGAGGTAAACTGCACCATGGCGCCACACATAAATTTATTTCTGTTACACAAGTTTATCCTCTAAAATTATAGGAATTTATATTTTTGGAAGATCCCTCACGTAAAATGTAGTTACTGTGCCTGCCGAATCGCTGGGCGCGAGCTTCATAGACATGTTGAAGCTTCCGAACAAAAACTGCGCCTTCGACTGGAACGCCGAACCTAAATTCAAATACCATTCAATGTAAAATTATCAAAACAATCATGCCACACCTTATATATATATCCAATGAGATCATGATTGAAATCTTATTACACTATATATAAGAATAAACACGATATCAGTTATTATAAGTATAAACCAAAACAGGTATTGGAGTGAGAACAAATTCTAATATAAGAATATGTTATCGGAAATAAACAGTTTGTAATGGGAACAGCATCACATGAACATGTTAGAAAGGAGAGGATCAACTACCCCACACACATGCATGTAGGGCTTCATGAACAGCATCGCATAAACAGGTTAGAAAGAAGAGGGGGCCAACTACCCCACACACATGCAGCCCTCGATGTACAGCATCACATAAATAGGTTAAAAAGAAGAGGGCCAACTACCCCACATGTTGCGCTGAATTAAAAAGAAGAGGACCAACTACCCCACACACATGCAGTGCTCCATGAGCAGCATCACATAAACAGGTTAGAAAGAAGAGAAGGCCAACTACCCCCACACACATGCAGCCCTCCATGAACAGCATCACATAAACAGATTAAAAAGAAGAGGGCCAACTACCCCACATGCTGCGCTAAACAATATCACATAAACAAATTAAAAAAAAAGGACCAACTACCCCACATGCTGCGCTCAATGTTAATATATATAGATCAAATCTTCTCAAACATTATATATTTTTATATGACGCTTAAAAAATGCACTTGGGCATCAAGGTGGATGTGATAGTAAACATACCTGAAGACTTGGTTAAGGAAAGCTTCAGGTCCCGCCCGCCGTTGAAAATGTCTAGATTTTCAGGGCTCCATGTGATCTCTATGTCGTTATTGAAGTCGGCATGAACATGTAGAAATGGAGCCGTAGTTGCACAAGCGATAACGAATAGTATGCGGCGGATAGAGCAACGGTAACTGTGAGGGCTGCAACTGCAAGCGCCCATGATCAAGCTGAAGAGAGTATGAGCGGAGAAAAACAGAAATAACGATGGAATTCCAAAGGAAAAGAGCAATGACGCTAGAGTTTTTAGATATATATGTAAAGATACGTCAGTGCTAAAATCTGTCGAAAGAGGAGATGTTCAGTAAGGGCAACGATAGCCAAATAGATGGGCATACGGTCGATTTGGCTATCATCCCTCCCTATCGCTCATGAAGAAGATGCGTCCGGACAAGGGCATGGGTGATGAGTATTTGAATTAGTTGCAGGTCGTTGTGACGAGAATTGGGAGTCGAAAGAATCGCGTTTATGAGTTGTCTGATCACATGTGGTATATTTGTTGCTATTATATACGTAACCGATGCCTTGAGATTAGATGGGATGAGAGACGTCGCGATAATGTTTTGATTTTATTGTTTGTGGTATCCTGGTATCCTATCTTAGGTCAAGTATAAATAGAAGGCAAGCTTCTCTTTCCAAAGAAAAAACAAATAGTAATCCCAAATCAATCGAACACAAGCTTTAAAAGTAAAAAAATAACGACTATTTTTATGCAAGAGGGGATTGTTTGCTTCAAATGACATTTCAAATTTTATTTTTTCAAGCTGTCGCTATGAATAGGATCAATGGTTAAAATTGAAGGGCCCCTCTTCTCTTCTTTAGCCTTTCAATGGTGAAATTTGGAAATTATCTTGTTTTTTCTATAAGTAGAAATAAAATTCATAAATTATTTTTATATTAGTTTATAATAAGGTTTAGATAACACAATTGAAGAAATATATATATATATATATATATATATATATATATATATATATATATATATATATATATATATATATAAAGATTTGAATTCTAAAGAACATATATTTATTATATATATAAAGGCTTGAATCCTAAAAAAACATGAGAGTGGAATTAGATTCATAATAAGGTTATGTTCAACCTTTGGTTTATGCATTATTATAGGTTTATCTCTTACCTTCAAATATCCTCATGTCTCTACAAGGTGCTATATCCATGGGATTTGAAATTTCAATTATGATTGACACTCCTCACTTCCTATTACTTGTCCCAAACACGATGGTAAAAATGATTACATATATTAAAATTTGTGGATTATATATGACTCAAACATAGGACTATTTAATAATTCAAACATTATCGTTAATATTAAGGTGGTATCTAATACAGGTGGTTTTAATTATGTAGTTGTAGACATCCAATTTTAAGTGCATCATCAAATCCTCCAAGCTTACCAACATCTTCATTAGTAAACCAATCAAGCATCCAAACCAATCCAATTATCTTCAATCTTAAATCAAGAGCATTTATTGCTCCAAAATAAAAGTACAAGACCCGAGCAATCTCACCGATGATATTTTTGCTCAATGGTACTGCTTTTGTAAAACATTAAAATTTATTATTTCTCATCCAAATTTATTTGGCAATGATCATCTTGGCAATAGCATTGGAATCATTAACACTATCAGTACTATTGCCTCTAGAACTACTGACAATTAGACACTAGAAAAAAAGGTATATAGTTAGTACCTTCCAAGCCATCCACCAAAAATAGACCTGATCACATCAATCTAATTTCCATCCATAGTAGAAATCCAAATCCCAAAATTTTCCACTTTCTACGTTCCATCCATTAGTTACATCTTGAACTATCTTTGAAATCTTACCTTTAACAATATTACCTATTGAAAGCATTAAATTTTTTGGTACCCTGGAATAATATTGTAAGTACCATGTAAATAGATTATTTTAGAGTGTGATTGATTATTGAGTACATAATAAGTGTCATGTAAATAAGTGTGAAGCCATGTAAGTGAAGTATCATATAAATATGAAGTTATGTAAGATTTTATCAATAAGTATGTATAATCATTAGAGTCTTTGTCCTTATGTAGATATGTAGACTCAATAACAAATTTATTATTATATGGTATTTCTCTAATGAGAAATATAAGTATTATATCTCTCGTGTGTGTGTGTGTGAAGATGAAAAGTTTGTTTAAGTAAAAAGGTCAAGAGTATTGTGAATGTGAAGAGTCTCATATCCAAGTGTGTATATATTGAAGATAAAGTATTGTAATATGTGATCATAGAATATTTACAATGCATTCTATTTGTATTGCTTGAGTAGATATATTTATCAATAATATTTTCAATGAGTTTTTTATTATCATAGATTGAATATATGTAATTATGTGAATATTTATTCTTGATATATTGTGAGATCCTATGAGGAAAGTATTGAGTTACTAACAATGGATTTAGAGCCAGTTCTAAAGTGCCTGGAAGAAAGCAAAAGAGTTGTGAGAGGAACAATGTTAGCTAGAATAATAATGACTACAACCTTATATTATTGGAAAATTAAGAAAAAGTAAGTATTTTTAACCAAGAGTAATATTTGTAGTACCCACTCAAAAAATAACATGAGGTTTAGTTGGATGTGAGCAACATTAACCAAGATTAGCATTTGCAAGAGCCCACATGAAAAAATACATGAGGTTTAGAATATTTTAGTATTGAGAAAATGCTACAACTAAAAGAGTAGTTGAGTTCAGAATGTCATCGTTGAAGGAGTTTTCTAGAAGAAAAACAAGTTTATTAACATAGGATAATTCAATAGAAGAAGGTTCAAGAAATCTCAAGAAGGAGAAGACCCTACAAATTTAAAATTTGGAAGCAAAAGTGTAAAGAGAGTAAAAATGCATGAGTAGAAAATAAAAATACTTGAGGCATTAACCATAGACGAGAGTAGGATACGATCATAAATTAATGCATAAAATGAGAATAAAACATAGAACAAGTGGGATTCAAAGTTGATAAAATCTAGAAGATAGAAATATAGTAGAAGAGGTATTAGAAATTCAAAGATAAGAAGACTGAAGGGAAATTGTGAGAAGAACCAAGATATTGCAATGAAGAAGTGAGCTTGGAGAATAGAGGAGTTAGCCTAAAAAATGAATATGTGAGCTTGAGAATAGTGGAGAGAGACTAGAGAACATTAAATTAAAGTTGTATGATTGGAGGTGGAATGTCAAAACCTTGAGCACTAGAGAACTAGGAAATAATCAACTAAGCACTTGAGAGAAGCAAAGTAATGAGTGTGTAAAAATGTTGGTTAGTGGAGACATTAGATTATAGTAACAAGTAGAGACATTAAACAAGAAATACATTATAATTTTTAGGCTATACATGAAGCTAAGGATGAAGAATAATGCTAAGGAGGACTAACAACCAACAAGAGGAATCTAAATTATTACAAGTGAATGTTTTAGCATATTTAACAATATTAGCATATATAAGTTGCAGGAAATAGAGGTGGTAACCCTTGAATATATGAAGGAATACAAGGGTGGAAAAACAAATAACTACATCCTTTATGCATTGTATACATTATTCCAAATGTATATGCTAAGGCTTATAAGACTCTCTCTTCCTGAATAACGTCTAGTTAAAATAGATTATTTATTTTCGTATGTTTATTATTTGGATGCTAATGGCGTATTGATTAAAATGTTAAATAGGGATATGAGGTTAAATAATGAATATTTGTTCTATAGTTTAGTGGGTACAATCTTCTACAAATGGGAAACAATAATGCACATGGGCAACACATGCCTTTTGATGATCTCTCACTTTATCATATTCAATAGATTACCAATGAATGTGAAAGATAAAGATAATGATGGTGGGTAGAATATAGTGATGTACATTCTAATATGGGTGACAATGGTACTTAAGGTTCAGATTCTAACATAACATGTAGCCACCACAATCTAGAAGAGACTTGATGATGCTGAAAGCATAAATAAAGATGATGTGCCATGATACATGATTAATAGGAGTATAATTTTATTAAGGTACTTTGGTTATGAGATGGTGTAATGAGTGAAGTTGTTGCTCATCCACTCAGCCATTACAAATATAAAATATAGAGAGCTTTACTCTTAGAATACCATGCTTGTAAACAAAACGAAGAAAAATGTTATGGAAGAAGAAATTTTAAAAATGTTAATAAAATGCAAGGCATAGCATAGAGACTCATCATGTCATTTAATTTGTGATTTTTAAGGTTCCTTTAGAAATATAAGGCATGAAACAAAGAATAAAAAAATTATCATCATATATTTTATCTTTGAACTCTTCTACCTGCCACTTGTTTGCCTAAAAAACCAAATTTATTGAGGTTGGCAATCCTTATTGGGAACATATTTATGAAATAATATCCAAGATGTAGAATCTATTTTAGAGAATATGCATTCTATATGTTATGTGTATAATGATGTAAAATATGAAAATTAATTACTTGGTCAACCTAGTACACTAGATGAAAAGAAATGGTTTCTAAATGATTTAGTTTTAACAACTATATGGAGGGATAACACAACTAGACTACAAGTTAAATATGACCAAGACTATAATGAAGGTTTAGAAACACATGAAGGCAAATGACCTTTATACTAAATAATGTAATAAATGGAGGTGTTGAAAGCATTACATTATTTGATATATTGCAATAATATTGCAAGTATGATGTAAATATTTTAGTTTAGAGTGTGATTAATATTTGAGTATATAGTAGGTGTCATATAGGTGTGTATTTATGTAAGATATTTTATTAATATGCACAACCATTAGATTATTTGTTCTTATGTGGATATGTAGAGTCAATAATAGATTTATTATTATGCGGTATTTCTTACACGAGAAATAGAAAGTGTTAGATTTGCCATGTGTGTGAGGAGATGAAAATTTTGTGTAAGTAGAAAGACCAAGAGTCTTGTGAATGTGAAGAGTCTCATTGTTAGGACCCCATACTAAAACTCTGATGTAATGACCCTTGTAGAACATGGGGGACACCCATGATAATTTTTTGTAATATTTTGTAAATGTGGAGGACACCCATGATAATGTTTTATAATATTTTGTAATAGGTGTAGTTCTAGAGGCACATAGATAAGTGGTATTATTATATGTAACTATTATCAAGAATATAATTATTTTGTAGGTAGGATATTCTAGCTCGAGTGGCATTTTGCATGTAAGTCAACCTTGCGAGTTATATGGTAGATGAAGTCTTTAAAACTATGAGGGGCGGGACTGAATGTATCCTTTTGCATAATTGAATAAATGTATTGAAGGAGGTTGCTCCATTGAAGTGGCCTATGATTTAGTGTTACTTTGTGAGATTGTTCCTTTCTACATTTATATTCTATATTGTAATAGTTTATGTTTTGAGCATTTATGTTTATTTATAATATTTATGTGAGTTTATTTTTAATACTAGGTTCCTAACAAGTGGTATCAGAGCAGTTTCTAGGCCTGTGTTCTACTATGACTATGATACAGGAGTATCCTTATGTTCATGCAATCTTGCATCAACAAAAAAAATATTTATAGTGTTGTGATAGATGTTGTGTAGTTCTATGGCCATTACGCATGCAGTTCTATGGTCTTTATGTATGTAGTTATATGGTCTTTGTGCTACACAATTTTGGTGGCCAACATGACCACTGCATTAGAGTTTCTTGGATTAGGGTTCCTTAGATTAGGATTTAGGATTAGGGTTCCCTAGATTCATGGTGTGAATAATATATGTAGCATCTTGGTTAAAAGTGGGACATAGAGGATTCCATTCTGATGAGATTTTAGTTCAACATAGTTTTGGTTAGAGTTTTATATTGGCTTGATTATAACATAGAGGGTCTCGATTGTAGATCTTAAAAATAAAAATCCTTACTTACAATTAGAAATAAATGGGTCCGAGGTGTATACCAATTGGTTCATCCAAACCCCACAAGGGTGGTGGAGTTCCAAGGTTCAAATCTAAGGCCTCGCCGGACTGAACGCTTGTCCCTTTCCTGGTGCTTTTAACAGCATAAAAGGTTTAAAATGATAGTGGCATGGTGGTTACAGGGGTGTACTGCATGAAGATCTATGTGGTGGCTTCTGGGGTGGACAGCGTAGAATACTATGGCGGCCATAAAAAATTTGGATAGCCTGCTCGGATTCATGGCGGCTACCGATTCCACCATGTAAATTCAAAAAAAAAAAACAATTAGAAATAAAAATATATTTCTATTTTAACTTCCATTGATTATTTATGCTTTCATTGTATACTCTTATGCCTACATGTTTGTTGTTAATTTGACCCACATACAGTGATACATCAATTGGTATCAAATCTTAGATTCATGTTCTATGGTGTTGATTTGCAAGAATTGTTCGATTTAAAGTATTCATGTAGTTGTGACTACAATGTAGGTGAACCATAGATATGGCTCATAGACTTAGAAGAGGAGGGGTATAAATAATCCTATCCCACACAATATTGATCTATTTGATACAATGAGACCCATCTTGGAAAGACTAGATGCTATTGAGACCACATAGTGTAGAGGTATTGTAGTGGTAGGTGATATCAGTTAATATGAGAGGGATGGTATCGAGGATGAGGGTGAGGCCATGTAGAATAAATAAAGCATAACATAGATAAGGTATCGAGGTATGTGAATGGTTTTTGTATCTTGATTCAAGATGAGATATGTTTTCTAATGATTAACTTTATCGAAGAATACTATCAATTGTCACTACATGTAGAGGAGAAGTTGTCCCATAGACAACAAGGCATGTGCAACAGTAATGGTAAGGTAAAGGATGGTGGACAAAGCAAGTAATGGGTAAGGTAGACCATCTCACATAAGTAAGGCATTCGAGCATGTGGTAAAATGTAAGACATTGATCACAAATAAAACTATGATAAATTTTGAGATAAGTCTCAAAGCTATGCAAAGGATTTCAAAGGGACCTCCTTTAGATGTGTTCAAGTAGGGCATCAGGTATTTGAATATTCAAAAGTGTGAGATAGGGTCACATAGAGAAACAAGTGCATGTAGCATGCATAAACAATGATGAGTTATATCATGAAGTAGAAAGCATATTTCCAAAGAATAAAAACTTGATGGTGTGCAAGGTACTACTAAAGCCTACATGTGAAGAGGAGACATGGTTGAGGAGGAGCCTCTTCTTGACCAAATGTAAGCTATGAGGAAAGTGCTACAAGTTGATCATTGATGGAGGTAGCATAGACAACTTAGTCTCCATGAAGATGGTTTAGAAGTTGGGATTAATTAAGGTCACACGCGCAATGTTAAACAAGATCCCTTGGTTGTATAAGGGACAATAACTAACTATGAAAAACCAAATTCTAGTTACCTTTCATATAGGAGGATATGTGGATTTGGTTTGGTGTGACGTGATTCCAATGGATGCATTTCATATATTGCTAGGAAGGCCTTAAAAATATGATGTTAGTGTTATTCATGATGGATGTAAGAATACCTTCACCATTATGAAGGATGGGAAGAAATTTGAGTTGAATCCAATGATAATGAAGGAAGAATATGTGCAAAATGGTGAAGTGATGATGTTTTCAATAAAGAATTTTCTCAAGGAGATGAGAGACTTTCAGGACTGCTATATGTTAGTTGTTACACCCATGCAAGCAAAGTAGTCAAAGTCAAGAAAATTTGAGAAGCCAAATATTAGTGCACTTCTATAAGATTTCACAAATGTATCCGGTAAAGGAATGATAGATGGATTGTCACACATGTCACAATATTACATTACATTGATCTGATTCTAGGTGATAGTTTACCTAAAAAGGCACCACACAAGATGAGTCCTAATATGAGTGTGGGTTTAAAAAAGTAGGTAGAAGAACTACTGAAATGAAGTTTGATAAGGAAAATTCTAATTCCTTGTGCAATGTCTACAATGCTAGCACCAAAGAAGGATGGAGCATGGAGGATATGCATAGACTCACATGTTATCAACAATATTACCATCAAGTATAGGTTTCCACTGCCATGCATGTATGAACTGATGGATTATTTAAGTAGAGCATAATACCTCTCTAAGATAGACCTCAAGAGTGGATGTCATCAAATCAATATTTGAGATGGGGATGAATAGAATATTGTATTCAAGAAGAATGAAGGCTTGTATGAATGGTACCTTATGCCATTTGGGTTGTCAAACACTCAAAGCATATTTATAGGGTTAATGAATGAGGTATTGAAGCTATTTTTGGATATGTTTGTGGTTGTGTACCTTTATGAAATTTTAGTATTTAGAAAGAAAAGGGAGGAGCATCTTGTGCACTTGTAGTACGTTTTTGCGCAACTAAGGAAGACAACTTTGTGCATCAACCTAAAGAAGTGTAGCTTATTGAAGAAGGAGCTTGCATACTTGGGATTTATGATATCTCAATATGAATTACACATGAATCTAGAGAAGGTCCACACAATAGTTGAATGGCTAACATTATGTAGTGCAATTGAGCCCAAAATTTTCCATGGGTTTACAAGCTTCTATCATAAGTTCATCAAGAAATTTAGTGGTATTTATGCACCATTGACATACTATATGTGTAAATGAGGGTTTTAATGGATGGCTATGACTACCAATATTTTCACTCTCTTGAATAAAAATGTGACAAAGTAACTAGTGTTAGCACTTCAAAACTTTTGAAAGATGTTCTAATTTTATTGTGATGCCAATGGAATGACTATCAATGTTGTGTTAACCCAAGAGGGTAGATTAATCACTTACTTTAGAAAAAAATTAATAATAATAGGAAGAGGTATTCTATATATGATCAATAATTCTATGCCATAGTGTAAGCTTTGTGCAAGTGGAGGCATTACTTATTGCAAAATGAATTCATGTTGTACATGGATCAACAGGTGCTAAAATTCATTAATAATCAAGAAAAATTAAACCAAAGGTGCATGATATGAGTGGAATATTTGTAGGGTTACTCTTTTATTTTTAATCATCATGTAGAAATTACAAACAAGGTCATATATACCTTGAGTAGAAGGTATACATTGTTGTCTAAAATGATAGTTAAACTAGTGGGCATGGAAGGGATGAAGGATTTGTATGGTGTAAATCCAGATTTTTTTGATGCATGGCACACATACCTGGATCCATGGGATGGAGATAGAGGTTTATTTACATATTATTGTATGCAAGAATGATATCTATTTAGGAGAAAGTAGTTGTGCATCTTGCATAGTTTTATGAGGGGGAATCTTATCAATGAGTTACACAAATGTGGAATTGGAGGGTAATTCGATGCAAACAAGCATGAGCACAAGTATATACATAGATTTGTGGAAAAATGTAGAATCTACCATATATCTAAGGGAGTGGTGCAAAACATGGGGTTGTACAAGCCTTTATGCATGCAAAATAGACCATGGGAGGAACTGTCCATGAACTTTATTCTTAGATTGTCATGCACATAGAGAGTTCATGATTATGTCTTCATAGTGGTGGATCGATTCTCTAAAATGGCACATTTCATTCCTTGTCATAAGTTGAATGACACATATAGGATAGTAGATTTTTTCTTCAAGGAGATAGTGAGATTACATGGGTTACCATTAAACATTATGTTAGATAATAACACAAAGTTCCTTAGCCACTTTTGGCACACTCCTTGGAAAAATTTGGGTGTGTAGCTCAACTAAAATTTAGCACATCATCCTCAAATAGATGGATATGGATATTTTCAATAAGAGTCATGGTAATATATTATGATGTCTCATAGGGGAGCACCCTACATAGTGGGACTCTATGTTGGAACAAGGGGAGTTTGTGTACAACAATTTGGTGAATAGGTTGATTGGAAGGATGCCATTCCAAGTGGTGTATGGATTTTATCCTTGTGAAGTCATAGATTTTTAAGAGGTGGGATTTGGTACCTACATTAGCATTGAGGCAAAATATTTCATGCAACATGTGCAAGAGGTGTATGTGCAAATAAAGAAATAACTTGAGGAGAGAAATTCTAAGTATAGGGAGCACACAAATATTCATCATAGAGAAAATACCTACTTAGAGGGGGAGTTAGTCATGGTGCATCTAAGAAAGGATAGGTTCCCATGCAAAACATATAACAAGCTAAAACCCAAGAAGATAGGTCCTTGTTGCATTTTGCATCATTTTTTTGAGAATGCCTATGAAATAAAGTTGCTTGAAGGGTTGGATATCTCACTGATATTCATTATATATAATATGTATTCATTCCATGTACTTGAATATTCTGAGGATGTGTAGATGGAAAAAGCACCATATTGGAGGAGGAATATACCTAAGAAGTAGCGAGATGAAATAGCACAAATATTGGATTCATGTATTGACAAGAAAACTTGATAGACTGAGTACAAAGAATATTTAATTTGTTGGAATAGTAAAGGACCTAAGGAAGACTTGTGGATTTTTAAAGTTGAATTAAACCCACTTGGGTGGTTGAATCAATTTTTTGCATAGTCATAATGTGATCCCCAAGATCACATTATTTTTAGCAAGGGTGTCTGATGTAGGAGCATCCTTGTCTTCGTGTAATATTGCATTGACAAAAAAATAATTGTAGTGTTGTGATAGGTGTTGTGTAATTATGTGGTATTTGTGTGTGTAGTTATGTGGTCTTTGCATCATGTAGTTTTTGTGGTCAACATGACCATTGCATTAGGGTTCCTTGGATTAGGGTTTCCAATATTAGGGTTCCTTAGATTAGGTTTTCCAAAATTAGGATTCCTTGGATTCATGATATGAATAATATATGTAGCATCTTGGTTCATGGTGGGACACAAAGGATTCCATTCAAGTGATATTTTGGTTTGGGATAGTTTTGGGTAGAGTTTTAAAGTGTTTTAATTGTAACATAAAGGGTCTTGACTATAGATCTATGCATAGTTATTGTAATATTTCCTTACAATTAAAAAAAATAAGCTTTGTATTTTTACTTCCATTGATTCTTCTTACTTTCGTTGTGTCTACACCCATGTACTTGTTGTTAATTTTACCCGCATACAATGCTACATCAAAATATGATAGTGTTTTTCATTTTGACTATTAGGTATAAGATTTCATGTTTTTATTTTTTGCTAGTTTCCTTATTAAAAAAATCCAACCTTTGTTATTTTTTTGCATTAGTTATTTAGGTTAGAAACCCTATGCTGGGGGTTTTAAAATATCATGGAGGAGTTGTCATTATTGGCTAATCTAGATTGCCCGTAAAGCATCTAGTGAAGTGAGGGGTGATCAGGCTCCAATACCCAGGCCTCAAACAACACCCATCTATGGAATTGAGCTCCCACATATCTTTGGGTATATTAGGAGACCCCCTAGGATTAGGAGAGACCTTTAGCCCTTAGGAATATTTTTGGCCTTGTATTATCCATAGTACACTAGACACAACATCTAGGAAGATCACCCTCCCGTACTGATAGAGAGGTAGGTAGTGTGCTCAAGGGTATGCATGGAATCCTCCTTGAGTAGTGGCCTAAAATATTGGTTCAAGCACTATCATTCATCACTATGGTATAATAGAGGGCCTATGGGTAGTACATACACCCTAGCTTAGAATACCCTATTATATTGAATATCAAACATGCAAAAAAATCCCTACAACAAAAATCTTATTCTATGAATTTCAAACCTGTTACCATAACCCTATCACAAAAATTGAGCATACGAAGAAGACATCCCTATTCCAGAATTCTTACATGAAAATAATCAAGAGAAATTACAAAATAATATAATAGGTAGACAAAAATTACTAGGTCAAAATAGTGGAAACAGAGGGGACAATATCGATAAATAGTTAGTATAGGATCATCAGTTATCAATGTCAAAATAATTACCTATGACAGTCAAAATTTAAAATAGATAAAGAATATCTATGATAGAGTCAAACTAGGTAGGTGACAACATAGTGTTAGGAGTGGTTAGTAGTCAGAATAGACAAGATAGAGTGTCAAGAGTGGTCAATAGTCAATAGTCGACACAAAACCTAACTTTTGAACCAAGCCTCTAGAGGGAAAACCAACCACACCAACAACCTTGACAACAAAGCAATATAAAAAAATTTCCTAAACTAGTGTTGTGGTATATAGCTCATTGTGATCATCTTCTCAAGCTAATCATTTTGATATATAGCACCCAAACCACTTTTTGGGATCCTTACTAAAAATAGTAACCCCTGAAATCACATTTCTATTTTTAGTAAGTATCACCAATAGGTCATAACTCTTAGAACATGGCTTTAGGTACTTGACAACAAGAATTAGATGCACAAATTGCTAAGCATGTGGATCATTTGGGCAATAAGTTAGGGGCTCAATTCAACAATAGCTTAGACGAGATAAGGACAACTATAAAAAATTTCCATGAATCCATGAATTTGGTTACCAAGACACAAAAGGAAATGAAGGTAGAATTGGATAGTCATATCTCTACTGATTCCTTCTCACAAGATAGGTTGGGTCATCAAGATCAACAAGATACAAGTACAAGTCACCACCAGAAAAATATACTAGATAACAATGGATTTAAGTTGCCCAAATTAGACTTCCCAAAATTTGATGGGAAAGATCTTGAGGGGTGGATCTATAAGGTAGAACAATATTTCAGTCTTCATAATATCCCAAGATACATGCGTTTGACAATTACCTCTTTCAATTTTGAATCAAATGCACTACATTGGTTTCAGTGGCTTAGGAAGGCCGAACCTGACCTCTCTTGGCAAGACTTTGAGCAACATCTACTCACTCACTTTGGTCCTAGTGAGTTTGAAGATTTTATAGGATCCCTTACAAAACTTAGACAAACTTCAACTATTTGAGAATACCAAACTCAATTTGAGAAACTAGCCAATCATACCACTAGTTTAAGTGTCGACTTCTTCCAAAGTTGTTTTGTAAGTGGTTTGAAGGATGACATTAGGGCTGAGGTTAAACTGTTGAGACCCCAAACATTACAACAGGTAATACAATTGGCTAAATTGGTAGAAGATAAATTCAAGGCTCTAGGATGCACCTCTAAATTTCCTCAATCTTGACCACCTTTTTCATCCAAGCCTATGACAAGTCCTACCACTAAATCTCCCATCATCAAAAAATTATCTCATGAGGATATGGAGAATAGAAGAGCCCAAGGGTTATGCTTTAATTGTGATGAAAAGTATTCCCTAGGGCACAAGTGTGTGCACCAAAAATTGTATGTGATGGATATGGAGGAGACACCACCTATAGAATCTTCAGAGGACGAAGAGGATACTCTAGAGGCAGAAGCCACAGAGCAGGTTGAAGTTTAAGAGGAATCCCCACCGAAAATTTTAGTGCATGCTTTAGCAGGAGTATCAACTCCCCAAACTTCGAAAGTAATTGGCTACTTCAAGGGGCAAAGGGTCATCATTCTTATTGACTCTGGTAGCACACATAACTTTATTGATCCATGTGTGGCCAAACAGGGAAACTATTACATTACTACATGCAATTCCTTTGAAGTCATGATCACTAATGGAGGCACCCTACCATGCAAAGGAAAATGTCATAACGTTAAACTCCAAATTGGGGAATACAATCTCAAGATAAACATGTTTTCCCTACCATTAGGTGGGTGTGATATAGTTTTGGGAGCACAATGGTTGTGGATGTTAGGTCCAATTTTATGGGATTTTTTTGAGTTGTGGATGAATTTTAGTCAAGAGGGGACCAAATATACTTTACATGGCATGAAAGCTAGTGTGACTCGATTTATTTCTACCCATAATATGGAAAAGTTGTTAAAAAAGTCCTCTCATGGAGTGGTGGCACAAATTTTTGCTATCGATGCTTTCGAGGAAGGGGAAAAGGGCCATCCAATGCAATTGCAAGGTTTATTGAACAAATATGCTCAAGTTTTTGAGGAACCCAAGGGACTACCTCCTCATCACTCTCATGACCATGCCATTCAGATTTTTCCTGGTAGTCTTCCCCCAAATGTCCATCCCTATAGGTATCCTTATGCTCAAAAGTCTAAAATTGAGAAAATAGTTCAAGAGCTTCGTGTTGTCGGGGTTATCTATTCTAGTGTTAGTCCCTATTCTTCTTCGGTATTATTAGTACAAAAAAGGATGGCACTTGGTGCTTGTGTGTGGATTATCGAGACCTCAATAAGATCACTATAAAAGATAAATTCTCTATTCCAGTGATTGATGAATTACTTGATGAGTTGCATGGGGCTCAATACTTCTCCAAGTTGGATTTGCGGTTAGGGTATCATCAAATTTGAATTAAAGATGAGGACATTCCAAAAATATCTTTTCAAACTCATGAAGGGCATTATGAATTCTTGGTTATGCCATTTGGATTAACCAATGCACCTTCTACCTTCCAGAGTTTGATGAACTCCATTTTTTGCCCTTTCCTTCACAAATTCATTTTAGTCTTTTTTGATGATATATTGATTTACAATCGTTCATGGGAAGAGCATCTCCAGCACTTAGATCAAGCACTCCAACTTTTGTTTGACAATCAACTTTATGCAAAGAGGTCCAAATGTTCTTTTGGCCAACAAGAGGTTGAATACTTGGGTCACATCATCACTAAGGATGGAGTTCAGGTTGATCCCAAGAAAATTTAGGCTGTTCAAGATTGGCCTAAACCTCATACCCTAAAGGGACTTCATGGTTTTTTGGGGCTCACTAGATATTATCAAAAATTTGTGAAGAATTATGGAAAAATAGTGGCTCCCTTGACCGCCATGTTGAGGAAAAATTCTTTTATGTGGATAGAACCTGTAGAGAAGGCTTTTGTGGATTTGAAGCATGCTATGACCACTACCCCCATGTTAGCCATACCTGATTTCTCTAAACCATTTATCATTGAAAGTGATGCATCTAGAAATGGCATTGGAGTGGTTTTAATGCAAGAAGGTAGACCTTTGGCTTTCACTAGCAAGGCAATTTTAGGTAAGAATTTGGGCAAGTCTACTTATGAGAAGGAAATGCTTGCCATTTTACATGCGGTCAATCATTGGCACCTGTATCTCATTGGGAGATATTTTTCCATCAAAACTGATCATCAAAGTCTCAAATATTTCTTAGAACAAAGGGTGGCCACACTAGAACAACAAAAATGGGTTTCTAAATTGTTGGGTTATGACTATGACATCACCTATAAGAAGGGTAAGGAGAACATGGTGGTGGATGCTTTGTCCTGACTACATGAAGAACAAGCCATGCTCCATGCTATATCCACACCACATCCTCAGTGGATTCATCAACTCCATGAGGAACTGATCAAGGACCCCTCTTTGCAAACTTTCATCCACAAACTTCAAGCAGATCCTCATTCATGCCCTAGCTATACTTGGGATGGTCAAGATTTATGGTACCATGACCATCTTGTTGTGCCCCATCAGTCACAAATAAAGGATCTCATCCTACAGGAGATGCATGCCTCCCCAATAGTTGGCCATTCAGGTTTTCTCAAAACCTATACAAGGACCAAGCATACCTTTTTCTGGAGGGGAATGAAAAAGGATATTCATACTTTTATGGCTGAATGTGATCGTTGCCAATGTATGAAAGGTGAAAATGTGTGTTCCCCTAGTACCCTTCAACCCTTTCCGATTCTTGAACAAGTTTGGATAGATATCTCTATGGATTTCATTGAAGGATTACCTAAATCTGGAGGAAAATCAATTATTCTAGTGATAGTGGATCGTCTTATGAAGTATGCTCATTTTTGTTCCCTATCCCACCCCTACACCACATCCGTTGTTGCTCAAATCTTCCTAGACTCCATATTTCATCTCCATGGCATGCCTAAATCCATTGTCTCTGATAGGGATCCTACCTTCACCAATCATTTTTGGTAGAAATTGTTCAAGTTGTAGGGAACACAACTCAAGATGAGTTTGGCCTATCATCCTCAAACTGATGGCCAAACTAAAATTGTGAATAAATGCTTGGAAACATACCTTCGTTGCTTCACCTCTGAACATCCTACACAATGGGCCAAGTGGCTTCCTTTGGCCGAATGGTGGTATAACACAACATATCACACTGCCACTAAGGTGAGTCCATTTGAAGCAGTCTATGGTCAACCTCCACCAACACCATCTTCTTACATTCTAGGGAGTTCCAAGGTTCAAGCTATGGATTCCACTCTCTACCAGCATGATTCCATTCTTCATCAACTCAAAGTCAATCTGGACTTGGCTCAGAACCGTATGAAACAACAAGTTGATCAACACCACACTAAACGTAGCTTTGACATCAAAGACATGGTGTTTCTTCTCTATAGCCATACAAACAATCATCGCTCTAGCTTCGTGGTTGTCAAAAACTTACCGTAAAATATTATGGTCCTTATCAGGTGTTGCAAAGGATCGGGTCGATAGCGTACAAACTAGCCCTTCTAGCTAGTTCCAAAATTCATCCAATCTTCCATGTATCTTCTCTCAAGCAAGTTGTTGGCAACAAGGTCTAAGTGCAGTCTACACTTCCAGAGTTGGATGATGAAGGTTCCATCATTCTTGAACCTGAATGCATTCTAGACCATAGATCATGTACCCTTTATCGACGTGTCATCACCGATGTTCTTGTCTAATGGTATGGCTTACAACCTGAAGATGCTATGTGGGAACCTCTTCAACAACTCCAACAATAGTTTCCTCATCTTTAGCTTTGAGGACAAAGCTTCCTAAAGGGGAAGGGCATGTTAGGACCCCATCCTAACACTATGATGTAATGACCCTTGTTGAATGTGGGGGACACCCATGATAATGTTTTGTAATATTTTGTAAATGTGGGGGACACCCATGATAATATTTTGTAATAGTTGTAGCTCTAGAAGTGCATAGACAAGTGGCACCATTATATGTAACTATTATCAAGAATGTAATTATTTTGTAGGTAGGATATTCTAGCTCGGGTGGCATTTTGCATGTAAGCCAACCTTGAGAGTTAGGTGGTAGATGAAGTCTTTAAAACTACGAGGGGTAGGAATGAATGTATATTTTTGCATAATTGAATGAAAGTATTGAAGGAGGTTTCCCCCTCAAAGTGGCCTATGATTTTGTGTTACTTTGTGAGATTGTTCCTTTCTGCATTTACATTCCATATTGCAATAGTTTATGTTTTAAGAATTTATGTTTATTTGCAATATTTGAACACAAGCTTATACTGAGAGGGGGGGTGGTGAACAGTATAAGACCACTTTTTACTTTTTTTTTTTTTTTTGGTAGATAAGATACTATATCATTAATACCGGGTTTTACAGGTTAACCCAAAACCTTTTACAAAAATCAGCCCAGGGCTGTTGATAAACATATCCTTACTAATGATCCTATATATGTAAAATCTACATGTCGCAAAAGCCATTACATCTGATAAGGCACATAGCCTGTTATCAAAAAGAAACTTTCCATACAACAATTTGGGTATACCTTGAGAAAACACACATGCATCATAATTACAAAAAAGAAACAGACACGAATCCCTTCCTTGAGACAATGGAGAAACAAAAAGTTGTAGACACACATAGCAGAGTACTGAAAAAACCTCCCACAAGCTCTGTATTGACAGTTACTCTTAATAATCCTTTGGTAATTGCTTTCTTTCGTATATGACATGCTTTGACACACTTGGAGAAGTGAACCTGTTGGCTAGATTTATGGCGGTGGCTATTTGGTGGTCCACGTGGCTTTGGTTTGAAGTCTTATATTGTCGTTTCTTTCCTTCCCTGTGATTATCAACCAACCTCAAATTACTAATACAACTAGGAGCCATGTTATTTGACATGTGACTGTCCCCATTAGTCTTTGTGGTATTTCCAAGTAGCATCCATGAAGACTGACAACTCAGATAATTTTTATTATGAGTCCAATTCAAAAAAGAGACGGGAATACTCCTATCCTTCGAACTTACAGTACCTTCCCTATTGGTAAATTTGACTATCATTCTTGGCATTCTTGTTGAATAATCTCCTCTAATTCACTCAGGACACCGTATTCCCATTTGAAAAGTTTGTCACCATCGAAACACAAATTGGCCAGCTTATCAACAATTTTTTTAGCTTCTTGAAAGACATGTTGGGCTTTTCTCTCCTGTCTTCCCTAGAAAAGGATCCTAGACTCTTCAAAAATTGTTTTAATCCTCCAAGGAGGTGTTTTCCAATTATTGAGGAGATTTATAACATGCATAGAGTCTCCTTCTATGATGAAATTGCATTCCAAGTCTTGAGTCATTTGAAGGCCTCTCCACATAGCTCTAGCTTCAGCTTCGTTGTTCGTCCTTGTTCCCAAATATTCAAAAAATGCAAGCATCATATTCCCATTATGATCTCACACAATGCCACCAACACCTACTCTTCCAGGATTGTCCTTAGTTGCTCCATCAAAATTAAGCTTAAACCAACCCATAGGAGGTGGAGACCACTTTTCTTTTCAATTTAATATTATGTAGTGTATAGATAGTAGTATCAATAGCAATAATCAAAGAAATGCATAAAACACCATCAACAAAAGTGACACAATAATTTACGTGGTTCACCCAATGCGGGCTACTCCATGAAAAAATATTTTGCTAAAAAATTTTCAATCAATCTCTTGGGAATCCTTCCCAATTACAATATTTATGGACCTTTTTCCAAAGGATATTTTGATCCCCTAAATCTCAAGTTCGTGGATCTCTTCCACAAGAGAACTCTTTCCCATTCTACTCTGGCTAGTGATCTTCTAGAAGACTTTGTCTCTCTGAACTGATTGGTGGATATCTCTCCACTTGAAGACTCATCACTCAGATCTGTCTTCAATTGTCCTGGCTACTGGATATCTATCCACTGAGACTATGTCCTCTATACTTTGTCACCTCCAAAGATCTATCAATAGGTTCACTTAGAACCTCTTCAAATATGCTCAATAGGCTCACTCAGAACCTACTCAAATTTTCTCAATAGGCTCACTCAAAACCTGCTCAAATATGCTCAACAAGATCACTTAGAACTTGTCCAAATCTGCTCAACAAAATCTCAACTCAATATCATAGAAGCATAAAGAGAATTTTTAGAGACTCAATATGTTCTATACTCAAACCAGGATATATAATAGTTTGTTTTATGGAACTTGAACAACCACTTCACACAATCACTTGACTAGGCTCAAACAACTCTACTCAACCAATCACCACAAGGAACAAATATTTCTCACAAACCCTAGTCCAAGCATGAATCAACCAACTCAAAATGTCTTCAACAATACTCAACAACCACTTTACATAACAATGATACTCATGTTCTTTTCAGCTCAAGTTCAAGTTCTTTGCATAACTCACTCCAACAACAATGCTTATAAAACAAGGTTTTAACCACAACTTTCAAACCAAAAAACCTTGAAGCATTAAACCAACTATTTTGGAATAGGAAACCACAATAAATCATTTTCAGTCCAATGATATTTCAGAAATCAACCACCCAAATAAAATAAATGGAGAATGTTACTCATACCTTTTTGATGCCTTATGAGTTGTCCACTAAATCTACCACACTCAACACTTTTTCTTTTTCCAATCTCAGCAAGGGTTAGTGATCTTGAGTAACAACACAACAATAAAATAATTTCCAAATAACACCGTATTACTCCTACTTTATTTTAACATCCACCAAATTTCTTTTTAAATAAAACCCCTACTCAAAAATTACTTTCACTAAAAGAAATTTATCAAAAACCCTTATTACTCCTAATAATTTCAAAAATCACAATTAAAAATTTAACTCCACAACTCAAGCAACCACTATAACCTTATTCCTAAAATTATTCAATACATCAATTATCAAATCACCTTTACCCCTTATCACTCCACCTTAGGCAATAACAAAATAAATAAAAACCTCAATACATGCCTCGAGGGGAATCGAACCCCCATCCTATCCAACGCAAATGCCCAAGCCTCGACCAATCTATCGCACAAGCTATGGGCTCATTTTGAATAAATAAGCGCCATTCGCTTCTTGTTCTTCTCTCCTTCTACCAAGCAAAAAAGAAATGTGCCTTGAGCACCTCAACAAAGCCAAAACGATGCTTGCAAGAATCGAACACTTAACCTTCCTACCACCAACACCTTTGCACAAACCAAGCTGCTACTAGGCCACACTGCCCAACACACTTTGTAAAATGGATGTGGTTAGCTTTCAATATTCGCTGCTTCAAAAAACAAAAATAATTCACAAAAAACAAATTTTTAATCTCAATCGAGCAAGGATGATATTCTTCAAAAAATTTAATCGCATATATATATATATATATATATATATATATATATAGATATATATATATATATATATATATATATATATATATATATATATATATATATATGTCTTCCCTTAGCTTGGAAATTTTGGCGCTTTTGAACCTTCCTTTATGACGTCGACGAATATTCTTTTAATTTAATTTTAAAATTTTAATTTTAATTTTAAATAAATTAAAATTTAAACTAAATCTTTAAAATTAAATAACTCCATCACCGGGGCACATTTTTCGATGAAACTAAAAGCCAAATTGGGTTTAAAAAAAAACCATTTTAAATCTACCATCCATGGTTTTAAATAAAACCTTGTATTTTTCCTGCCTTGGTTTTCACAAAAACCTTCCTTGCACTTTCACAAAATATAGTGCATGCCATCATAGATCCTTTTGACATCAAATAATATTTTCACATCAATGACAACATTTTAGCTTAGGGACTCAAAATGTCCATCAATATCCCCCTTTGTCATTGATGGCAACTCATATCATTTTACTGAAATTTGACCTTCTTTTCTACTCCCCCTAGGACTTTGCTCCCCCTGGCTCAATGCTCTCTCAAATATCAAATCTCTCCCCATATCAAAAAATCTCCCCAATATGCACAAATATCTCCCCCTTTATCATCAATGGGAAAGGGTCACCTTTGGGGCTCAAGGCTAAGAATGAGCCTCTTAGCTTTGCCCCTCCCCCACATCCTCATGAGGTGGATAATTTTTGGGTGGGATTATTTCTACTCCCTGAAAGCACTGCTCTTTACCTCTGTATTTCTCTCTTCCTTTTTGAGTTTTTTGAATCCTCTCACTGTTTCTTTCCAAGCCATCATCCCTATTTTTGTTATCATTTATGTTCCTATTCCTGTTCTTATTCTTGTTCTCATCCATGTTCCTATTCTTGTTCCTATTCCTGTTCTTGTTCTCACCCAAGTTCATGTTCCTATTCATATTTATGTTCATGTTCATGTTCTTGTTCTTGTTCATGTGCATGTTCTTGTTCCTGTTCATGCCTACTTTTAGAATATTTGCTCTACACCATATTGCTATGTGACCATCATTATTGCACTTATAACACAATATTATTATTCCTTGGAGGTGCAGCTATCTTAGGACTTCTCCTAGTGAAGCCATATCCTCTTTTGTCATTAATCCTACAATTCATTGCCTTGTGACCAAACCCATTGCATGAGTAGCAATACCCATGGAAAATTTGTCCTTTCCCATATTCCTATATTTCATGTGTCCTACATTGTGAAGCCATATGTCCAAACCTGTGACATGAAAAACATCTTCCATTGAAGCCTCCTTGTCTTGACCTCATTGGTCTCTTGTTATTATTGATGTTCCATCTGTATCTTCTTTGTGCATTTTTCCTCTCTTTGTTGAACTCTTTGTTGTCCAACTCATCCTCTAATGTCCCACTTTCACTTAAACTATCTTCTTCTAATGTATCTTCTTCTGAAGTTTCTTCTTCATCAAGACTTGAAGTAGATTCTTTTTCCTATTTCTTTTGAACCTTTCCAAATCCAAGACCTATTGAACATGATGTTCATTTTTTTCCACATATGAACTTATCCAAGTTCTTAGAGCTATTTGTGAAACTCTTCATCTTGATCTTGGAGTCCTTTAAGTCTTATTTTAGAGTAGCCACTTCTTGTGCTAACTTCTCACATTCCAAAATCTTTTATTATAACTTATCCTTGAACTTGCTTGCCTTAGCCTTTGACATAGCTAAATCCTCTACGAGAAATAACGTTTCTTCATCACATTCTTGAAACTGAATTTCAAGCTTGGAGTGTTTCTTTCTAAAGTTATTTACTGTGTTAAGGGAATAGATAAGTTCTCCCTTGAGATCATAACCATTCTCTATTGAGTAATCCTCTATTTGTTTTTCTTTGTCCTTATCATAACTTCCTTTTGGTTTGTCTTCTATAGGATCACTTCATCTTCTAAAGTCATTAGAAGATAATAATCTGGTCTTTCAAGTGCATATTCAAAACCATCATCACTAAAACTATAGCCATCCCTAGTGCAATCATCTTCAAGATCTCCAAATTTACCACATCTAAAACATTTGAGAATAACTGGAGTCCTTTTCTCTCTAACCATAAATAGGACTTCATCTCTATCATTGTCTAAAAAACTAGAATTACTATCAATTAAGTATGCTACAACCAGAAATCAGAAGCTATATGGGCAAGTTACCCCATTGCTTGTGAAAGGTAATATTTTTAATAGGTGAGTAAATATTTTAATTGATAGTGGGGCCATATATATTTTTATTTCTTCTATTTTAGCAAGGGATATGTTGGAAAGACTAGGATTTTTGGCTCATGAATGGAAGGTCGAGTATGGTTTTGGGTAAACCTACTCAGTAAACCAATGTTTTCCAATGGTAGATATTATTGTAGCTAGTGGTACCACCAAAGGTTTTTTGTATGTAGATCCATTTCATGCTTTTTATGTGATCCTAGGGATGGATTGGTTATATTCCCATAAAGCCTTGATCAATTTCTAGTACATATGGATCAAATTTTTAGATAAGGGTAAGGAAAGAATAAGAATTCATAGCGAGCAGGGGGTATTTAAACCCTAGATGCTATCAGCTATGCAATTGAAAAACCCTCAATAAGGGAGGGATATTCTATGTCATGAAACTCAATGAAGTTGGAGAAGATCATAAGAAAGAGGTGTTAAAGAAATACTCAATTTTTGTAGGATTTTAAGGATGTGTTTATTGAGGATTTACCTAGACTTCTCCCTCTGTAGGAATTTTATTTTACCATTGACCTTATTGTAGGAGCAGAACCTATCCATAGATCTCCATATAGGATGAATCCTATTGAGATGCAGGAATTAAAAGTGTAAGTACAAGGACTATTAGAAAAGGGATTGATAAACCAAGTGTGTCACCTTGGGGTGCATCAATTTTATTTTTAAAAAAGAAATATAATTTAGATTCCTTATGTTTATGTATTTATTATAGGATTCTTAACAAGGCTACACTAAAAAACTGATACCGACTACCTAGAATTGAAGATTTTTTCGACCAACTGAGGGATGCCACAATATTCACAAAGATTGACCTAAAATTAAGGTATCATTATTTAAGAATACATGAGGAGGACACTCACAAAATTCAAAACTAGGTATGGGTATTAGGAGTTTATAGTCCTACCCTTTAAACTAACCAATGTCCCAACTATATTCATAAATCTAATGAACAGTGTGTTCAGGAGGTATCTAGATTAGTTTTTCCTTATATTTTTAGATGATATCTTAATATACTCTTGAGACAAGGAGGAACACGATAAAAACTGTAATATCATGTTAGAGTTGCTAAGAGAGAACTAACTCTATGGAAATCTAGCAAAAAGTGATTTCTATATCTCGAAGGTACGATATCTTTGGCATAACATATCAGTAGAAGAAATTATTGTAGATCCAAAGAAAATTAAAGCCATTTTGAATTGGCCACCCCTACCAATGTGATAGAAGTGTGAAGCTTCATGGGGTTGATGGGCTACTATAGACATTATATAAAGGATTACTCCAAGATTGCAGTAACAATAACTAACCTCCAAAATAAGGGAAAGGAATTTAAGTGGTCAAAAAAGTGTGAAGCTACCTTTGCATTACTAAAATATAAACTCACTAAAACACCAATATTAAAAATTCTAGACCCTCGAGGGAACTTTTTAGTATGCATGGATGCATCACTAGAAGGGTTAAGAGGAGTACTCTCTCAATATGAGTTAGTAGTAGCATACACTTCAAGGAAACTTAAGAATATTGAAATTAATTATGCTATGCATGATTTAGAGATAACTACATTGGTACACACTTTGAAATTTTGGTATCACTACTTGGTAGGAAGACCCTTTGAGTTGAAAATGGACCATCAGAGTCTAAGATATATATTGACCTAGCCTATACTGAATACTCAATGTGAGCTAGATAATATGGATCGAGTTGCTTGTTGAATATGAATTTGAGATTGAGTATATAAAGTGGAAAGAGAATAAGATTGCTAATACCTTAAGAAGGAAGCTAATAGAATCCATAACCATAATTCACATGGATGTAATGGATCAGGTATGGGAAGAGCAATATCAAAATGATTATTACAAGAAAATTTGATCTAAGCTAATCATAGACCCATAGGGTAATAAGGAATTTAGCATGAATTATGATATTTTATTCTACAAAGGTAGATTCATCATACCAAAAATGGGTGATTTAAGGAAATGAATAATGTAATAATCCCATATATCTCCTTATTCTGCTCACCTTGGAAGTGCCAAAATGAGGAAAAACATGAAAATAAACTTTTTTTGGAGATGAATGAAGAAGGATATCATAGATTTTATCACTAGGTACCTTGAATGTTAGAAGGTTAAGGCAAAATGCAAGCATCCTAAAGGACAATTGTATCCACATGATGTACCTATGTAGAAATGGTAGGTTATATCTATGGATTTTATAGTCTGTTTACCCAAGACTAGGTATCAAACTGATACAATCCTTGTAATAGTCAACATATTGCCTAAGGTTACACATTTCATACCAGGGAACATCAAGGATGATGCTCAAGTAGTGGCTAATAGATTTACCAAAGTGATATTTTGATTGCATGGGTTTCCTAAAATAACCATTTTAAATAGGGATTCTAGATTTACTTAGAAATTTTGGAAAGAACTTCATCATGTAGTAGGCACAAAATTGAATATGATTTCAGCATACCACCCTGAGATATGTGGTCAAATACAACGGGTAAACCAAGTATTAAAGGATATGCTTTGCATGTATTGCATTGATCAAAATTCTCATTGGGAAGACTACCTACATCTTATAGAGTTCACCTACAATAATGGGTATCACTCATCTCTAGGAATGACTCCTTTTGATGCCTTGTATGGACAAAAGTGTATAACACCATTGTCTTGGGATAACTTCGAATATCAGGTTTTAATTATACTATATATGATCAAAAAATATAATATCAGCTAAAGGTAATCATAAAAAGAAGCTACTGAGTGGTAGAAAAGTTATGCTAATCTAAAAATAACCTCAATAGAGTACTCTATGGGCTATAAAGTTTTCTTAATGGTCAAGCTAAATTAGAGTGCTATAAAATCCACAAAGTTGGATCCTTGATATGTGGTACCCTTTGAGATCCTTAAGAATATTAGTTTGGTTGTGCACCAACTTGCGTTACTACCAAATATATCAAAGATCAATGACACCTTCTACATATCCCTGCTTATAAAATATGTTGCTAACCCTAAACATGTGTGGGATGTTTCTAAATTGCATATGGTAAACCTAGAGGCTATTGAAGTGATGTTGGTAAGGGCCTTGAGTTTATTTCTAAGTCTATGCGAAACTAGAATCTTAAGCAATGTAAGGTCCAGTGGGACCATTTCTCTGAAAGAAATACCACTTGAGAGAAAGTGGAGGAAATGCAAAAAATAGTTTTCCTTTTTGTTTGAAAATATAATGTAATAATTTTATTTTTGTAAAAATTAGAAACACTCGTGACAGATTTTAGCCCCAGGGGGATGGATGTCATGACTCTCACTGGAAAGCTTGTGGCAAAAAAACTATGTATTGATTTATGATGCTTTGATGCTTAGGTTAATATTTTGAAAGAACATGAAACTGTTAACAAATTGATAATATGCAAAATTAGGTACACTCATGGGTGGAAGAGGTAGAATCATCCATCAAAAATGGGGTACTTGAGGTTGGGGAAGTGATGACTAAGGCAACTCGGGGGTAACATGGATGGATACCTTCATATAGGTATGCATTATCGGTTAGGTATAATTATCAATTAGCTAGCCACCTTGAGCCACAATTGATAGTCTAGTAGCTATCATAAATTATCAAGCTAAGACGATTGATGAGTTGATGGACAGATTACCTCTTTGCTTGATGCATCTAATTAGTTTTATTTTACTTCATCACTTTGTTGCATCACTAATTTTGAGAAAAGTGCATGAGTTGGTTGCCTTTAAAACTCTTTGTTTTATTTGAATATTTAAATATTAGCAAAATCTAATGCTTGGTAAAAGAACATTTTTGTAATTATATAAATATATAAAAAGGTGTTGTATTTTAAATGATAAATGAATTTCATTTAAATAAATAATGAAAATTTAATTTTTAAATGATAATAGAATTTCATTTAGAAACTTTATTTTAAATGATAATTGAATTTCATTTAAATAAATAATGGAATCTTCATTGTAATGGTAAAAGAATTTTATTTTAAATAAAAAATAAGAACCTTTATTTAAATAATAACAATTTTTTTTTTAAATAATTTAATAAGGACTTTTATTAATGAAATTATAAAAAATAAATAGCAAGAATGTTATTTAAATAATAGAGGATATTCCTTATTAAAATATTAAAAGTCTTGTTCTAAGATATTAGTGAGCCTTGTGGATCTCTTACTTTTATATTTGCAAATGCAATCTCTCCTTTAGTAAGATAGGAGATACAATTTGTTTAGCTGACTTGAGGCTTACTTTTAAAAATATAAAACTTGAATAAGATTAAAATAATAAAATACCTCCTCTATCATCGTGGTGAAAATAAGGAAGTAATTGTGGGGTGGTGAAGAATGAATGAGGATGTGATTGCAGTAAAAAAGTAGGAGAATAAACTCTTTAAGGAAGAGGAGTGTGACAATGAGGGGGGATCATTTCAAACACACAAGAGAGGAAGGACTAGACTTTTGGAAAACCAATAACTTGGAAGCAAACCAATAATATGGAAGTATATCCCCCATAAAATTATGGAAGCTATCAGGTTGGTTCATAATTTACACATGCCTCTAGTGCTTTGTTGAATGTTTTTTATGGTTATAAGTCATCTTTCACTTCGTAGTAATTTTTTTTTTCTCCTTTACTTTGGTAAGGTGTTGCCTAGTTTGTTAGGGATCATAGTTGTACTATCCCTTAGGCTTGTTATTCCTAACATTTGGTATCAGAGCAGGTTCTTTTCTTGCCATGTGTAACCCCTTGAGGGTGGATTTCCCTCATGGAAGTCCCCCCTCTCATTTTTTACCCCATTTTTTTCTGACTGAGGGAGTATGCTCTCCATCCATGAGATGGATTAGAAACCAAAAAGTTTAAGGAAAAATGGCTACCAAATCTGAATTTTTTAAGAGTGATTGGGGAGGGTAACACTAGGTTGATCTACCAGGTTTGCTCATGTATATGGAAAAAATCTATTTTTTTTTGTTTTGCAGGTATTACATAGAATTGTGGTCACCATATTTTGAGATATTGATGGCTTGGGAGCCTAAAAAATTTAGGAGGCAACAGTGTTGCAGACTGGGAGGTGATGTCATTGCAACCATAAAAGCAATGGTAGATCATTTATTTTCAATATGTGGAGGTTGTTGTTCCCACATACGATCAAGGCCGATTCATTTTTTTGAGTTAGTAGCAAGAGCTTTGTGTCCAGTAGGTGTGGTGTGTACTCAGGAAGAAAGTATTTGGTTACACATGAAGATCTTGGTGTATTGTTTTTTATGACATCTCTGATGGACTGCCCATGAGATTTGATCACTCGTTGCTACATTCATTTTTGTAGAAACCAATACTCCTACAATGCTCCTATCAATAGTAGTTTGGTGACCATTGGTGGAGTTTGTTGTGCATGAGAATGAAGAGAATTTTGAGTGCTTTGTTGTGGATTTTTTGAGTTGAACACCAAAAAATTTCATATTTTTTTTGCCTATTTCAAATTAAAATTTTGATGGAGTGCACTACTTATTTTTTGATGGAGTGCAATCATCCCTTATCAGAGAGGGCATGGTTGCATAAGCCATGAAAGAAGAGATGTTTTTTTTTCAAAGCATCCCGAACCATATCAAAATGTCTATTTGGCATGATTTTTAGTTCCAGACCAGATAAATATGTATTTTTGGCATGAATTTTTATGCATGCCACTGTTCCACTTATGTTTTGACGATAATTGAAGGAGTCACACTTACATGAGCAATAATAGCTATAACATCCAATATTTCCACTCAGCCATGTATCTTTCACTAGTTTATGCATGTAGACTGTACTCGAATAATTTTATAGGGCTATCACATGTTGTTTGTATTGTTTGTGTGCACTATATTTGCATAGAAGGAAGAATGCTTATGCTTATGTTATTGAGTACTATAGATGAGGATGACCAAAATATTCTAATGTTATCTAAATGAAGCCTTCATTTTTGCAGAGCATCTAGAGTTTTGATCTGCATATCTCATGCAGTCAAACCTACTAATGGTGTTGCGGTGGTGTAGTGGATGAGATCTAAGGAGGAATAGGAGGGCAATCCCACTGAAGTGTGTTGCAAGACTGTGCTTGGGATTGGTATTATAAAGGAGGATAGGGCGAGTTCACATTGTTTACTACACATAAAAATTTGAAGATTTACCAAGAAGAGAGAAATAAAAGGAACGTGATGCTATATGTGATGCAACTGGTGAAACAGAGAATGCACAGGAGGTGGAGCTCGAAGGAAAATTTTAGTTTTTTGGTTGATGGCATTGCACTAATTGCACGATCCATTTTATGGTAGAAATACCATTATATATCAAGCTCGACATAATAAACGTGTGGGGTAATCGTTCAAATTTCTATTTTTCCTAAGGACATGGTGGTAATGTGACAATAGTCATGGTGCCTTGAATGTGGTCTTGGATTGTAGTTACAGGCCTCTAGATGGTATCCAACTCCAGTTGATGACTCTTCTAATCTAGATTGTGTAGTGTCAAGTGGACGATGACCAACAACAAATTGGTCTAATAAATAGTCAGTTAGACTGCTAGTGAAGTGAAGAGGATGTTTGGAAATTGTGTTGGTTCCTCGACAGTATTTGAGCATAATAATATTAGATGCGGATGTTATATATTTGGAGCTATTGACGTAAGATAGGAAAAGTAGGTATTTTTCTTTTCAACAGCTTGTTACATCCTATATGCTGCTTGGAAGTTCCTCTGTATTCTGATTGACCAAAAATGACTTGTGTCTACAATGTCAAGAGACCTATGATGTCATGGAGGTAGAGCTTTTGGATGTCTTTGTAAATCATATGGATAGGAGGTTGCATTTATGGGCACAATGTTGTGGGAGGTCGAGTGTTTTTGTGTTGGTGAGCAATATTTTTATCTGGATATTCCATCGATGACTGTGACAAAAATCATGCACTATGGTAGATGTGATAGTGTTGCTGGATTTCCTACCCATAGATGTGATAGTGATAGTTTTGCTAAATTAATGTTGCTAGATTTTTGATGAAGTGGGAGTAGTCTAAATTTTTTTTGTTCTCTTTATGTAATGGATGATACCGTAACATATCGACTAATGATGGTTACATGTTTTATATTATTTAATTTTTCCTATGGTGGACTTGCTACTCATACACGATGACACTTGGATCACTTTTCCTGAATGCTTAACGTCCAAATGAAGATACTGACCCAGATCAAATCATGCACTATTTGCAATATCTCAAGTATGATCATTTTTTATTTGTTAGGTTGGTGTTGTTTTTGAGTTTGGTCGCATGTAGATGCTGAACTACTGTGAGTTTATTCCTGGAATAACCCGTGACATGCCAAAATTCTCCTCCTCTAGGTTGTTGATGACTCCTAAATTGCTTTTTTCCTTGATAACAGGTGGAGATGATGAGTTGTTACATGATGTTCCAGTATAGTGGGTGGCTCGTATAAATTTTTGGCTATTTAATTTAATAATTAGGTACCATATGAGTTCAATGCATTTAAATATTTATCGTGAACCTGGATGAGAAGAACAGTGTGATGTTTTTTAGCAGAAGCTCGACCAATAGGCACTGCTTGTTTACCAGATGCGGTGATAAACTAGCATGGGTTTGCTCAACCAGTGCACTGATCGCAGAGGTAATATGGGCGGGCTCGTCCAGCACGTCCAATTTTTTTTTTTTTTGAGGCGTACCTTTGTCCTTAATGGCTCTAAAAAAAAATTTTAATGTCTGCACATGATGGTTGTTTGATTAAATACAAGGGGGGCATTTTATTTTTAAAAGGATACTATTGTGTTTTTTGGACTAAACTCTTTTGTTACAAGTTGTAAGGGGGAAATTTAAGGGGAATGTTTTATTAAGAGTGGATGGAGGCCACTTTTGTTTTAAAATTGTATGGGGACTTAAAATTTGGAAGGGAAATGTTTATAAATTATTGGATGCCAAAATGGGGGGCAATGAAAGCATTTTTTATTTTCCACACTGGAAGTGGAAGTGGAAGAGGAAGGCCCACATAGTCATGTTTTTTTCCAATAGATGAAGGCCCATTGAGAATGGAACATAGGGGTATTTATAGTCGTTGAAAACATTTTTTCGAGTCAAACACATTGGTGGTGTTATTTTTTCATTTTGAGGCTATTTCATTTGTTCTTTTTTACCTCAAATTTTTGTGCCTTGGAGTTCACTCTTGGTTGTACCCGACACTCCCAAGGTAAATTTGTATGTGATCCTAGTATCTAGTTGCCTTCCCTATAGCACCCGATGGATGCAATGACTAGTTACCCATGCATTCTGATGGGATGAGAAGGTCACCATAAGGACACCTACTCTAGGGACTATAGACATAGAGACCCTAGAATCTATCTAAGTTTTTTTTTTTAGATCAACTTCTGAAGACTACAGACGAGGACACTTCATAAGATTATGTTCTTCTTTCTTCTTCTTCTCCATATTTGGCTTCTACATCTCAATTTAATTGTATTTCATGTTGGAAATTTTGATTCCCTAAGCTAAAAATTTGTCATTGATGTCAAAAGGGCCTATTCAAGTAAGCACTATGATTTTCTCCACAAAGAGCTTCATGAGAAGCAAAGGTTTTGATCAAAAGGATGCATGGCATTTAGTTCCAAAAAGGAGCTTCAAGTGAATATTAGCAAAGGGTTTTTATTTAAAACCATGGATGGCAAATTTGAAATGGGTTTTTCTTAAAACCTAGGTTGGCTTTTCGTTTCATCAAAAAAGGTGCCCCGATGATGGAGATATTTAATTTTAAATATTTAGTTTAAATTTTAAATTATTTAAAATTAAAATTTAAATTTTAAAATTAAAAGTAAAAGTTTATCCGTTGACGTCATGAGGAAGCGTCGACATTTCTAAGTGAAGGGAAGGCATATATATATATATATATATATATATATATATATATATATATATATATATATATATATATATATATATATATATATATATATATACCATTAAATTCTTAAATTTAAATTATCCTTGCTCTTGTTGTTAATGTGATTGTCAAAAAGCAAATAGAGCTCGTGCAAAAAAGGTTTAAGTGGTAGAAGCAATGAATAAATCGATCATGCAAAACCCAAGTCACCTTGGGTAGTGTGACCTGTTGGCAACTCAAGAAGCACAAAGGCATTTGGTAGAACAAGGTCCTGCGTTCGATTTTTGGCATGGTTCGTTTGCTGTGCTTTCTGGTGGAAGCGCCAAGGGTGCACGGTTTATTTAAGGTACGTGGGCCTATAGCATATAAATGGAAGTCATGTCCCTTTTTCAATATGAACAAGTGGGTAGCTCATTTGGCTACATTAGCCATAGCTAAGGCGCTCGCGGTGAGGGCACGTCGAGGGGTCAAAACCCATTAAGAAGGTATGCGATTTTTTGGTTAAAATTTAATTAATGCTCTAAAGTTTGGAGTGATAAGGGTTAGGAAATATTTTATTTTGTAAAACCTTTGTTGTGGTTAAAAGGTTAAATAATTATTTTGTTGGTGAAAACCATAGATGATTATTTGAGCCTTATGGTATTGATTTGAATTTTTTAGAGCATTATTTTAGGAGAAATAGGGGTTTTGAATAAAGTTAAATTGAATAGTGGCTTATTGATTATTATTTTTAGATGGTTTTTCTATAGATGGACTTTGATGGATGTGATTATTGAGTTGGAGTAAAAAGGTGTAAATTGAGTTATACTTTATCTTGTGATTATTATTTGAAGTCCACTAACCCTTGTTGAGATTGGGAAAAGAAAGTGTGTTGAGTGTGGCAGATTTTGTGGACAACTTCTTGGCATCAAAAAGGTATGGGCAATATTCTCCATTAATTTTATTGGGTGGTTGATTTATGAAAATATCATTGGAGTGAAAAGGATTGATTGTAGTTTCCTTTTGATATTTTTTGGTTGAATGCCTCAAGGATTTTTGTTTTGAGAGTTATGGTTAAAACCTTGTTTTATAAGCATTATTGTTGAAGCCATTAGTTGTGTGAAAAAATTGAGTTAGGTTTTGATAAGAACATGAGTATCATTGTTATGTGAAGAATATTTTATAAGCATTGTTATTGAAGCCCATTGATTGTGAAAAGAAATTGAACTTGAGTTAGAGAAAAACATGAGAATCATTGTTATGTGAGATTTGTTGTTGAACATTGTTGGAAACATTTTGAGTTGGTTGATACATGCTTGGACTAGGGTTTGTAAGAAATAGTTTTTCCTTGTGGTGATTGGTTGAGTAGATTTGTTTGAGCCTAGTCAAGTGATTGTGTGAAGTGGTTGTTCAAGTTTCATTAAAAAAACTATTATATATTCTGATTTGAGTTGAGTTGAGAAAGAAATTGGATAGAGTATAGAACATATTGAGTCTCTAACAATTCTCTTTATGCTTATATGATATTTCTGAGTTGAGATTGAGATTTGAGTATAGAACATATTGAGTCTCTAACAATTCTCTTTATGCTTCTATGAGATTGCTGAGTTGAGATTGGGATTTGAGTATAGAACATATTGAGTCTCTAACAATTCTCTTTATGCTTCTATGAGATTGTTGAGTTGAGATTGATTTGAGTTAAAATTGGGATTTGAGTATAGAACATATTGAGTCTCTAACAATTCTCTTTATGCTTCTATGAGATTGAATTGATATTTTGTTGAGATGATTTGAGGTAAGTGTTTGAGAAGACTTGTGGACTGATTTTGAGTAAGCTTTTATGGAAGCTTGCTATGCATATTTGAGCAAGTCCTAGAGATGACTTATTGAGAAGATTTGGACAAGTTATGAGTGAGCTCGTTGAGAATATTTGGACAAGTTCTGAGTGAGCTTGTTGAGAATATTTGAGCAGATTTGGACAAGTTCTGAGTGATCTTGTTAAGCAAATTTAAACAGGTTTTGAGTGAGCCTATTGAGCATATTTGAGCAGGTTATGAGTGAGCCTATTGAGAAGATTTGAGCAGGTTCTGAGTGAGCCTATTGAGAATATTTGAGCAGGTTCTAAGTGAGCCTATTGAGCAGATTTGAATAGGTTCTAAGTGAGCCTATTGAGCATATTTGAGCAGGGTTTGAGTGAGCATATTGAGAAGATTTGAAGATATTCTGAGTGAACCTATTGATAGAGATTTGGAGGTGATAGAGTATAGAGGATAGAGTCTCAATGTATAGAGATCCAATAGCCAGGAAAATTGAAGATAAATCTGAGTGAGGAGTCTTCAAGTGGAAAGAGATCCACAAGTCAACACAACAAAGAGATAGAGTCTTCTAGAAGATCACTAGCCAGAGAAGAAGGGGAAATAGTTCTCCTATGGAATAGATCCACAAAATTGATATTTAGGGGATTAGCATCTCCTTTAGACAGAGGTCCATAAACATTGTAATTGGGAAGGATTCCCAAGAAATTATTTGAGAAATATTTAGAAGAAATATTTTGTGTGGAGGTGGCCCACATTGGGTGAACCATGCTAAAAATGATGTCTCTCATGTGTGTGATGCTTTGTGTGATGTTTACTGCTTTATTAATGTTGATGCTACTATTTGGAGTAAATTTTTATATTATACTGTTCACCCCCCCCTCTCAGTATAAGCACATGTTCTTCATTTCATGGTTCATATTTATTTTTGTATTAAGGTGTATTTTTCAGTAGAGACTAACACCTTATAAATTTAATTCACCATGAGGAGATTTGATATTCATGATGAATCAATTTAGTGACCTACGAGAGGCAACATCCTCTAAGGATGACATATAGAGGCAAAATACCCAGAAGTGGTTGACCTTGAGGCACCCATTATTACCTTGACGTACTTAGATGGCTGACCTAGTGGTAACAAACCCATGGAAGTGGCTGACCCTGAGGTAACATACCGAGATGTATACACCATTGATATAGCATTATTCATAGTTGGAGAGCCAAGCACAAAGAGCACGATCCTAGACCAAATCAACAATAAAGGAGGATGATAGGGTTTTTTTAGTGAAGTCAACATTAAGGGGGAATGTTACCTAATGTTGACTTGTTTTTTTTCTATAGTTAGGATAGTGCACATTAAGGGGGAATGTTAGAATATTGTTAATGTGCACTATGCCTTCACCTTGACACTTGTCAGTTTCCTTGACAAGTGTCATGTCTTTCTTATAGGCTCTTGCCTATATATTGTAACTCATCTATTGTATAATACATCTCATATTTTTTTATTCCTAACAAGGCTAAGTGTGAGTGTTGTTTCCTTTGATTTTTACCTAGCATCTTGGGAACTACTCTGTTGTAGAAACTAGCTATTCACAAGTAGGGGACTGTTCTATTGATAAGGCATGAGACTAGTTGTTGTTGTGTATTATTATTTGTAGTAGGCCTTTTTCTATAATACGATATGTATTATTTATCTTCATAACCCCAAGTATATCTCTACCCAACTTTCTATCAATGAAATTCTACCTAAACCGAGTAAACCTTTGTGAATGTGAAATTTGCCTATCCAAGTGTTGTTTTAAAGATAAAATATTTCCTTCCTAGAATTACCTAGGACAAGTTTATTGTAGTGATTAGTTTATAGGAGTCTTGTGATTGCCACATTGGTGGCATTTTCCTTATTGGTTTTCTCCATTTAGTCAATCCTAGAGTGATCACCAACTCCATCTAATCCATTGGGATCATAGATATTCGTGTGTGCCTTGTGAATCTTGGTTTGGATTTAGTAGGTGTGGTCATGTTGTGTTTGGATGGTAGGGTTTGATAAATATTTCATAAAGAGAAGCGATTTAATGGGTTGAACTTATATTTTGATATTTAAATAATCAAAGGAAATAACTTTTAATTAGTTTATTTAAATATTTAAAGAAAAAGTAACTTTGATTATTTGAATAAAATAAATAGTTTATTTTATAGATTAAAGGTATGGGACTTCTATTTATGAAATAAAGGACAAATGGTTAAATTTATGAATTAAAGTAATGAGGCTTTGATTTATTAAATAAAGGAAATAGTTTATTTTATATATTAAATATATTGGACTTTGATTTATGAAATCGAGGAAAATTAGTTTATTTATGAATTAAAGTAATGAGGCTTTGATTTATTAAAGAAATGAAATAATTTATTTTTTTATAGTAAATGTATGGGACTTTGATTTATGAAATAAAGGAAAGATGGTTTATTTTATGAATTAAGTAATGAGACTTGATTTATGGAAATAAAAGAACCTAGTTTATTTGATGATTAAAGGTATGGGACTTTAATTTATTGAATAAATATTGAAATGGATTGATTAAAGTAAAACTTGTGATCTAGTTGTATTTTTTGAAAGACTCTCTATGGGCAATGAGAGGTGAAAATAAAAATAGATATTTTTATGATATCAACTATATAGTATATGGTTAGATACTTTGATTTAATTTGTATAGTTGCAATTTGATAAAGTAAATAATAGATGCATTTAGAGGTATTTCTATCATGAAACCATGAGTTGCCTTGATACTTTACTATCCTATAATGAACAATGAAAATATAAGAAGGAAAAATAATCACAGATGGATAATATGCATCAGTATAATTTATTTATGCAATATTTTACTTATGCTCAAATAGACTAGACTTGTAGGGTATATCCCTAAGGAAAATGATGGATTACTTTTTTTTGCTAAGTTAAGTTTATATACAATTGGTTTTTTTAAGAGGATCCAAAAACCTTATAACAAAAAGGGTCGTAGCACCGAGATTTTAGGCAATGCCTTAGTACATGGAAATAAACATAAATTGAAAGGGAAGGAACCAAAAAAATCCTTGATCCAATAGAAAGACCAAATTCTAGTACCAACTAGTGAGACACACTTTGCCAAAACACCATCCTCTCATTGTTATCAGTATGGGATCCTCCCAGAGGAGGATACAACACACCTGCCTAGACTTGATTAGGGAGAGCGGGAAGGCTAAGAATATCTTGAAACCAGATATCTTACTCAAAAACTAGAAGTAGAAAATTTTAGAAATTTGGATAGGATCCTCACCCATGTTTTGACCTGGGATATACCGCAGGGTGTAGCAGAGTAGTAAGCAGCCATGCGAGCAAAGCAACAAGCAACACCGAGATATCGTCTAGGACATAGCAATGGGATAGCTTGGGAAATGGTATCAGGATCCTTAAATAAAAACAATGGGAAGCTTTTGCTTGAGCCTATAAAGTGGAACAACACTACTGGGGATATCTACAGGCCAAGGTATCCCCATGCATAATAAGGAGAATTATGAGGAATCGAGAAGGATCCAAGGATAGTAACAATAGGCACAAAGAAAGGATCCCCATAAGCCAAAATTGAAGAAGGAAGGAGGGACAACAACTGCAAATGCACTGATATCCAATCCCAGTCCAAAAAATACAAAATAAATCCCCCATATTTCTAGCAGAAAGGCCCAGGAACCCACCATCCTCACTCACAAAAATATCCAAGGAATCGAAACTGGGACTAGGAATAACTCAGGAATAGGAGGAGGCCCACCCCTAAGGCCAAGAACATGCTCTGAGAGTCCACTGAGAAGCAAGACCAGAAGGCAGAAGCCCCTGAATAGGAACTAAACAAAAAACCTGTGGATCCTAGGTGAAAGTGATAGCAAACACAAATATGGGATCCTCGAAAGCCTATCCTAGGGGATCCAATGTCTACATGAATTTATCATAGGCCTCTTCCAATGATCGAGATATGCAACATAAACCCTAATAACCCTAGTAGAAAGGACTAGGAACCCCCCATCCTTGCTCACAAACAACTTTAGGGAACTAGGACTGGGACTGGGAACAACCCAAGCATAGGAAGAGGCCCACCCCCAAGGCCAAAAAATGCCTTGGGCATCCACCAAGAAGCAGATCCAATAAGAAGAAGCCTCCAAATAGGAAATCGAAAAGGGCCCTACCCAAAGGGATGGGACCAACAGCAACCAAAGGCATCCCAAAGAGGAGTCACAGTAAAAATAAGAAACTAGTCCCCCTAGACCAACCCCAAAGATATGAGGACCTCACAAGATGCATCAGGAAGTAGTCAAAAACCCAACTTGTAACCACTGCTAACTGAGGAGACCCTGTGAATCGGATCCAAGCAAAAAACCTATAAAAAACCCTAGGGGAAATCCTGATGGATATTGAGGAAGGGATCTCGAAAACATGTAGGACCCTAGAAGAACTCTGGGATGCACCAGGCCAAGGAATCAAGCAAGGAAACCCTAAAACTACTAGAAAAGAAGCATAAAGTAGGGAAGGAACTCCTCCCAAGGAGATCATCTACCGCAAAGCATTCCTAGAGTGGAATGACCTGAGATGAGCCAGGGACTGGACAAGAACTAGGGGCGTGGGAGCAGGGATATGAAGTAGGATTCTCCCCCTCTTCACCATCTCCCTGTTGTCATCCCAAATTTATGGTAATATTAAAAAATTATACCTATAAAATGATGTATTACTTTATTCATTTATAAGTATGGAGGTTTTACCATACTTGAATATATGTAATAGTTTATTGAATTGATGGGAAATGTACCTTTAATTTACCATTATGAATTATCTATGCTTTTTTTCTTAGATTCTCTTTCTATATAAATATTAAATTTATTTTGAATTATGTTTTTTTCCAAGTATATCATGTATGTTTTATGAGTTTTATTCTTTGTTTGATTGAGTGGTTAGAGTTAAACTTGTCTTCTTGCTAAACATGAAAGTAACCTAAGAAAATGAAATCTTAGGGTGAACCTAGAATGGACCTAAGATATTGAGACCTCTTAGGGTGAACATAGGAAGACCTAAGGGAATTGAGACCCCCTTAGGGAGTATGTTAACTAAGAAAACTAATTGATTACATCTGAGTTAAGATAGCTCATCGTGGAGACAAGATGGATAGCTTAACTCATAGTATGTGTAGCATACCTACATAGATGGACTTGTGTATGGTATGGTGATGGGTGTATACCTTAAAATATACTAAAGATGATAATTTTAGCTCATCAATAATGATGAGATGGATAGACTTATTTGCAGCAACACATAGTATACCTACACAAATAAACTTGTGTAGGGTACTTGGTGAGATGTAACTCAATAGGAAAGTTGAGAATCTTAGTAAACCTAAACAATAGATAAACCACATATTGGTTAGGGATTTATGAATCCCTCACCATAGTTAAAAAAAAATCTTTTATTTTCTTTGTGTTTCTTGTAACTTGTTTTGAGGTCATTACATAAAGTGTTTATAAATTAAGAGTAAAGTACACATTAATTTTAACATCCCCCCTTAATGTGTACTTTCCAAAACAAATGTAAGTCAACATTAGATACATTCCCCATTAATATTGACTTCCATTACATTATTTGGAATAGTATCTAAGCTTTTATTTTTGACTCTTGGATCTTCAACTATGAACAATAATTCTAGATCTGTGGTGTATACATCTAGGTTTGTTGCCTTAGGGTTAGCCACTTATTCGGGTCTATTACCTTTGGGTTAGCCTTTGTCTTAGTGCATCAATTTCAACCTCTTCCTCAAGTATGTTGCCTCTACAGGTCACTTAATAGGTTCACCATGGGTATGATCCCCTTATCATGGTGAAATTTTTATCTTGAAGGTATTGATATTTTTCAAAAATTCACCTTTATACAAAAAAAATTGAGCCATATTGGAGTGTTGGATACTACTAAAAATGCACTTCAAATATAAAAGAATGATCCATAGACTAGAATCCAAAAGGATGATGGAGAAAGAAGATGATATTCTAAAGTGTCTATGTCTATAGTCTTCAAAAGTTGATTCAAAGTGTCTTCATGGAATAGTCTTTGGATAGATTCTAGGGTGTTAATATTTTGTAGTCCCTAGTGTGGTATGTGTCCTTATGATGACCTTATAATCCTACCAGAATGCATGGATAACCAATCACTACATCCTCCAAGTGCTATAGATAATGTGACTAGATACTAGGTTTACCTACATTAATGAGGAGTGTCATGTTCAACTGATAGTGCAATCCATATCACAATAATCTTTGAGACCCAAAAAAGCATATCAAACTACCTCAAAACTTAAAATGGACACCTCCATTATGTCCAGCTCAAAAAATTCTTTCCAATGAGTATATGCATGACTATACTCAGATCTGATTTGAGCCTTGATTACAAGAGGGAAACTTTATCCCTTTACATCAGGAATCAAGAATATTCCTAGCATCAAAGAATATTCTCCTAGAATATTTTGGCATCACTCTCTAGTAGCAAAACAAGGTAGATATTCCACACGATTAGAAATTTTCCTCATAGGGGAAGATTACATGTTTGAAAAAATATGGGCCCACCACCTTTTTACATGTAAATTTTGGACCCTCACCACCATTCACGGAAACATTCAATGGGCTATTAGTTGTAAGCCACGTCTATCATAGCAAGACCTTCAAATTTAAAATAGCTAAAAAATAGCTATAATCGAAGCTCCTCTTTCCATAAAATCACAAATGTAGATTTAAAGAGTGCAACATAGGCTAAATCACCCCTGCTTATAACGATATGCATGGTCAGGATGTCTAAGGGAGCATAAACCACAAGAGACCATGACACATCCATACCATTTTGTTGCAATATCAACATGTTGCTCTGGTTTGAATTCATGGAACTTGCTCTTAAGAGAGAAACATGATTGATAGGATCTTTTCCTTTGGGTATGTGCATCATTTCTTGCATTGAACCTCTATTTGAACGTATGTCCCACTCACTTATGAGTCTCTCATCCTGTAAGAAATCAAATAATATATATGAAGAGACAGGAAGCCAGAATGATGTTGTAATACTGAGTACCACACCCATAGGCTCTCCCAGATCATCAATACTCTTCCTTATCATCACATGAACATTGTCATCTAGATAGTTTGTTCCAACTATGCACTATGGATGCACTTACTCCCATGCAAAAATTTTATATCATGCACTTTGCTAGTTTTAACATGCTACAATAGCCACTTGAAATAAAAATGACATAGGTATCCCTTTATGGAATATTGGTTGCCATGAGAATAGAAAAACATTCATACTAGCATAAAAGAGTTTCAACTTTGTCAGATTCAAAAAATATAGATTGATATTGTAGTGCTGAGGACCACCCCTAGAGGCTCTCCTGGATCATCAACACTCAACCTCGTCTTTACTACCATGCTTATTATTTTCCACACAATTGCTTTACACTATCTAGCCACATCACACGCTACTTGCTCTAGCCATAGTAGCATACCATAACTAACCTACATATTTTGGCACTTTCATTGGTGGTCCATGGGCCCAAAGTAACATCAAATCCATTATGAGTCTGCATTCAATTCTTTTTCATGATGGTGGCCTTGATTTTATGTTATGGATTTAGATCTGGTCGATATTTGTTCAATTTGGCCATGTATATTCCCCATCTTGTAAATTACAACCATCATCACCTCAATTCCTCTGAATGTCTATTGGAGCACTCGTTGCTTTTTTTCCATGATCTGGCCACTTGCCCTCCTATGCCTAACTTTCCTTAATGGCTCCATAGTGGCCTCTAGTGGTCCCATAATAGCCCCTATGCCTATCAAGATATCTTGTAATAACTTCTCCATAAACATGACCTTTTATGATACCATCACACTTATGTCTCCTTTTTCTTCAAAACTATAGCTTGATTTGTACTAGCCCTCAAATCAAAATCTAAGTGTCTCCCTAGCCCTACTACAATGTTACCATTAAATGAGTTTTCTAGTCATTATTCCTTTTTTGAGCTACATGGCTCTATTTTCTTGTTACAAATTATAGGAAGCTTGTGGTGTTGTATAACAACCAAACTCAAGAAGGATATTTTGCATAGGAAGTAGTGATCCCAACCCACCTAAAGTACAATGTGGTAGATTTTTTTGTATCTCCAAAAGTTTTTCTTGAACATGTGGTCACCTATTTATTTTTGGCCATCTATTTCTACCAATCATTTAGAAGATGTTCTCTTTGTAATACATGTTCATGCAGATGTCCATTGCTCGACAACTTCCCTATGAATCTTGTGTCATGATTGCTCAATACATATCTCAATGACCCATGTACCATCCCTAAAGAAATGTGTAGCAACCTCCATAGTTGGTGTTCTCAAATTATTTCAAGACCCCTTATCATTTGGCACCCACATTACAAAGTTACAAATCCATTTATTTCCTATGTTACTGAACAATTCAAATAATAATGAATGGATAACAACATTGGTCTGCCATAAGGTCCAATTCATTTCTATTTACACCAACATAAATAACAACAAATGAATATGCAAAGGACATTGAAGAAAATGTTGATGTATACCCTATTTTGTGGACTCAGTTATGGACTCTCTCTTTGGCATGTATGACGACTATGGTGGATCCTAGGTGGCATATTACTACAAGTAGCATCTCCATGAAGCTTATTCGTAATCCTCACTATACCATTTATTTGACCTTCATGATGTCCTTCCACTCCTTTTACATGTTAGAGTTTCTTAAAAGGATATCATCTTCCAAGAGTTGTTGTGTGTGAAATCATGATCTAATCTAGTCCTAGGTATACATTCATGTTCAAACTAGCAGGCTAGGGCACCCACAAAATTTAAACTATGGATGGAAAGTAACCCCACATAATGTCTGGTAGTGCTCATATTTGAGTGAATAGATTCAAAAATAGTCTTGTTCGATCCACCCAACTATCCCCAGTTTATGATGTAGCTACTATATCTTGAATAAGTGATGTCAAAGTAACATTGATTAGAAACCAAAAAAATAACTAAGAATGTGATCAATAGAGTGCTTAGTTGCACATGAACATAATAAGACAAATTAGGGGTAATGCTTATCCTCAACAGTGGGGGATTCAAATTTTATTTTTATTTTTATAATTTATATTTATTGCATTGTTATAGATCTAGACAAAGAGGGATCACTAATCGACCAAAGGGGCCATCAAAGCAACAATTGGAGAACTATCAATGGTCATTAACTATGGATATCCTTGGAAAAATATGTGTTTATCACACAGGTGATCCATATATTAATGAGGCCAATAAATGCCTCATCCATAAACACTTTTTGATACAGTCTACTGATTTGAATTACCCTTTTTATTATGTTTCTATGCTGATTTTGGGTAAAATGCATTATGTATTTATGTTTTGCATATTCTGAAATGTTAAAGTGCATATATTCTATTTTACTGTTTATTTCTGCAGTTTCACCTATTTTTCAGCTAATTTATCAATAGGAATTCAGAATCAGTAATAATTGTTGAGTGTTGGGTGCTTAGTAATAATGTTCCTCTATTTTGAACTAATTCAAATGCAAAAGGCACCAAGGAACTTGTCCCCTATAGCTGACTGTGCAAGAAAACAGGGTAAGACTGTGACAGTTCCAGCCAGCTATACATTGACAGCAAGGCTTGGAAACAGTCACTCCAGCACATGCCACCCATGCAATAGGATAATGTAATACCATCCAAGTGGTCTAAAACTTCCTCCTTATGCATTTGGAGCATGGAAAAGCAACTAAATTTCACCTCCCTGTTATTTCGGAGCAGTGCAGGAATAGTAGCGTAGGAATAGGAATAGCACAGGAACAACATAAGATGGTCAAAAGGTGACAAATCGATAAAAGAAATTATTGGCAATTGACCAAAAAGTTTTCCTAGCTCATGTTAATTTATTTTCTCAATGAATGCAGCTTAATAAGGTTGAATGGATCAAGTTTTGATAAAGCAAGCTCATGCATTTCAGAAAACAGTTGTGCAAATAGTTGTAAATCCCTGCAAATCAACAACCAAGCATATCAGCATTAGATTATAAATAAGAGAGCTCCCAGCATGGTTGAGCATATAGATATAGATAAATATTAGACTTAGAGAATTAAGCAATAGAAAAGTGTAGTTGTTTTTGTAGCAGAACAGTAATCTGCAGGTTTTTCCTGCATTACTGTAATGCATTTCCAGATTTAATAAAAGGTGCAGTTTTTAGTTATCAAGTAGCATTTTGAGTTGATGGTTAGCATTTAGGTTTCTTTAGCATAATTATTCACCTTCATCTGGTTCTGGAAGCAAGGGCCACTTGCAGGACGATAGGAAGGCAACTTCTGACAGAAATCTTACTAATTTCTTGTTGCAGCAGGTTAGCAGAATTCTGCCAATTTTCATTTCTTTAGCAGCTTTAAATTCAGATTTCAGTCTTGACAACATTTTTCCATCATTCCATGCAAGTTCAATATTTCTATTTTAGATTTGCAGTTTTCTATCATTATCCAAATTTGCAGCAATTTCCAGTTTTTTGTAATTTACTGCAATTTCCATATTTGTGACATTTCCAGTTTGCAATAGATGTTAATTTGATTTTATAGATTTATAACATGCTCAAAGAAATTGTAGTTAGTTTATCCTTCTGCAACTGTGTGTGATTTCAATTTTGCAATTTACTTTCTATCAATTTAGCAACATTTCATTTCCTACTCTTTCAAATTCTGCAATTTCCATTTACTATAGTTTTAATTCAGTTTTTATCTTCTGCAATTTGATCTCCAGTTCTAGGAGTTAAAGGTCACACAAAACCCCCAAAAACACTAACTGATCTACCAATAATTCTTGTTCTTGAATGAATTGAACCTGCAACTGTGACACCTTCTATCGTATACAGCCTTTGGACACCACCTTGGACTGACACATATAATTATTAAATGATGAATGAACAACGATACTCATCATATATCAGTCATGAATGGTGCATTTGTCTCACAGTAAATTTTCATATATTTAGGACTTTGGTCACCATTTTCAAAAAATCTCTCCATTTAGAAAACTCCTTCAGCATCATATTCAAATCACAAGGAAAAAAAAAGTGTACATGTTTTCCTATGAAGCCAAACAAAAGTATCTCCAACATAAAAATAAGTGGCCTCCATAAGTCTACGATCTATTAGAAACTTCATAGTTAAGCATAACCAATTTGGAGGACTCAGATGGGTGAATTATTGGGAAGTCCTAGTTCTTGTACCTTCTTTAAAAAATCCAAACCAAGGCTTGGCAAAACTCCATTTGGCTTTCTAGTTTCTAATACACAAATATGGAGAGCATACTCCCTAAGCTTTTTGATAAGGAAATAATGGAGGTGCACCACCAATGGAGAATGGGGAGGGGATAATTTCCAAAGAGGTAATTCCTCCCTCAAACCTACCAGGCAAGAAAACCTACTCTGATACCACATGTTGGCACATAAAACTCACACATTGCTTATTGATTTCATGAGTATAAATAATACAAAATATAGGTGATACATGTCACCAAGTTAAACCCATAAATGACACATGTCAAGGGTACATGTTATGGGTAAAGTAATTATAAAGTAGGGGTAAAGTACACATTAATTTTAACATCTTTGACCACTCCTACCATTCAAATAAGAATATTATTTAACTATAGCATTTTTAAATTAGTATGGATATATTCCATTTCAATTGTATCCTAAAAACCTTAGATATAACTATTATGAATAATTTGAAATCCACCATGCAATTATGCGCAACCCATCCGTCCATATGTAAAGACATATAGAAGGGTAGAGGCCTATTTTTTTCCTAGTAGTTTGTTGATATTGAGCCAGATTCAAGTTTGGACAACCAAAACTACTTAGAGATGTGTTCTTTAGAGATTCCTTAAGTACATTGATTTTTATAGGAATTAACAAAGCATCATACATGCTTACTCTTGAGGGATTCTTCTAAAATTCTTCATAATTACTATATCCATAGATGTTTGGTAGCTTTTCCTCCTAGAATGGATCCTCAAAATTCTCTTTAAATTGCATCATTACTTCTTGCTTTTGTTTTCTCATGACTAAAGGGAAACATATTCCTCATGGTTTGTTCTTCAATTTCATTCTAATCAACTTTGGGTATCTCTAGATTTGGTTGCTCCTTAGACTATTCCTTGATTTTTTTTTTGCAACTAAGTTGCAACCTTTCAATCATCAACCTTTAGGGAATCCATCATGAGAGGTCTCTTGCAATATTTAGTCAACACATGATATATTTTAGAGCTTGTAGGTTCTTCATCTAGGAGGTTCTCCATATCCATTAGAATACCTACTAATCCTTTTGACTCTCTTTTAGCTTTTGAGCTACAACTAGTTTTTTAATTTTTTATGGGGTAAAGGAAGTGGTTTTGAGAGGGTCCCAAAACCTTTTTTAAACTAGAATATTAGGATTCCAAAGTTGAAACTAAAATAAATATTACATGAAATTGTCCCACCCCATGGGATCTTACACCAATAAAATCTAGATAAAAAAACACAAGCCAGGGCTCTTCACTAAGGTATTATCGTCCTTCATATCATGCAATGTTCTAACATGTTGATTGAAGGTGACTCCAAAAATATTATCTAGTGTTTTCTTTCGATATCTCAGTCTATTTCTTGGAATATCTCGAATATAATCTCTGATATCAAGTGGCTCGTGCAGTCCTTCACAAGTGTTACTTTAAACCATATTTACCATGAAGGCAATCATGTGATCAATATTCTAGCCAATTTGGATATTTTTGCATAGTGTCTCACTGTATGGAAATGATATTTTCCTCTGATACTTATCACTATCAATGATCTTGAGGCTCATGAAGCTCATGAATAGTAAGCCTAAGAGATTTGAATTTTGGAATCCCACGTGGACTAATTTGCATTTTCTCAATTCTTTGCCTAATCACTTGAATGGAAAGTACATTACTAGGTGTGCTCACATGTCCATTTATGAGGCACTTACAAATAACAGAATTGAATTTTTTCGGTGGGTGATCTATCACATGGTGAATACTAGCAATACAGATAAAGTTTAGGGTGACAGTTTCCTTGGAGTGAGCCACATGTCTGGACATATCACTAGTCATTACCCTATCTCTTTGGAGGTTTATGGGACCTTATGGATCAACCACTGTTAGGTGATGATGAAGCAATGTTGGTCCTCTATTTTTCCTCGTCAACACCTTTATTTTCCTCTAATTCTCTTATAAGTGGAAACCAATGTGGTGGTTTTGTCCTTATTATTCATCTCTATTGGTGGGGCTTTTCCCAACCTCCCACATTATTTTATGTATGTGCATTGAGGTTCATCAATCGCCACCTAGAAACCTCATTTCACTGTGTGTCAAGCTATTAAAGCTATCAGTGGAACACTCCTTCAACGGTGTTGATAAACTTCAACTCTACATTTGGTGCCTCTCCATTGGTTGAAGATTTTCCTTCACCCGAAGTATCCTATTGTTTGTATGTCCTTCCAATTGGGTCACTACTACCAGTTTAAATCTATTCATGTTGATTGTTTCCACTTTTTCCTCAATCATACTTCATGCTTTTTTGAAGCATGGTATGCATGTTTTGTGCCACTACCATTCGTGGAGTTGGGTCAATTCAGTTTCTCCAATATTTTTAATTATGTTTTGATGGCTCATTGAGATGGTTTCCCCATACCATTGTATGTTTTATCTGGTGCACTCCCCTACTATTTTCTCCCACTAGCTTGGCTCTATTTCAATGGATGAAGTTGAGCCTACTGCCCTCTATTTGACTACCTTGGTCGAAGACATCTTTCGTGACCATGGTTTGCTAAGCTTCCTTTAGCTATTTCAAGGCCATCACCTTGACCTATCCCTTGAATTTGTTTGTATGTGTGATGGAGGCCATGTTGTTCATGGCTTAATTTTTACTATCATAATAGATCTACTTACTAAAATAATGGGGATTCCAAATTATGGAGAGATCATAAATCATGAGAAGCACTTTCTCCATGGAGAGTTAGCCCTATTTATGGACCATGGTGAATACCTCAATAGGGATAAATGTGGTGTCATTCAAGACTTTCTCCCAAAACTATGGGATTTGGTAATAATTATTGTTCTTCAATATTTCACCTTGGATAGTCTTGGTGTTATCCTTCAAAGTTTTTACCTCACTTTTCTCAACCATTTTTAGGGAAATAAGACTATTAACATTCTAAATTATCTCTTTCAATCTATCTTCTTTACCTCTTCACCAAGGATTACACCTATTGCTTTAGTAGTTCATTATGGAACAAAAAATTAGGAGATTTGTGGATGCAGTGGTGATGGGACTTGCTAATAACAATGGTATAGTTGATGGTGGTGATACGTATGCATCCCCATGAACCAATCAAGTGTTGGAATTTGATACAAGGATGGAGGGGAATCTAGGCACCAAAATCTTATCCAGAGTAAAAACCAATAGTGGTAACCGTAAAACACCAATAATTATTGACAACAATGGCTCTAGTGACTCTCTATCATTTTAGGTAAAGCAAGAGACTACCCCCAAGAAGAGACATCCTCTTAAGGGCACCTCCACCAAACCGCATCCTCTTTTGACCTCCAATATTTCTTGTTGGTCCAATATCTCTGAAAGAGACCACCTCCAGGACCTTCAAGACATTATGAAGACCCTTGGAAGAGCAGCCAAGATGACATCTTCCCTGCTTTCCTAGGCAAATACCCTCATGAATGAGTATAAATATCAATTCAATATCCTAGAGGAGTTCAATAGCCTGATAGGGGCTAATTGTCATGATGTTATAGGCCATACAACAATTTACTATACCTTTTCTAGATTCCCCTACATGGGATTTTTTTGTCTCTATTTTTGTCGTCCCTACATGGGTATTTGGTTTTTTCTTTACTATTTCCCCTGCGTGGGTGTATTCTTTTGTTTTTTGCATCTGCCACCCCTGCATGGGTATTTGGCTAGTTTTTGTTGTTGCTCCTTTGTGGTACTGTGGAGAACAATTTTATTTATAGACTTTATTGGTATTTTCATGACCCCTATGTGGGTATCCAAGATGATATCTACTTCCTAGAGAAGGCTTCCTTTTTTGTCTTAGGAGGCCTACATTTTTTTATTTTTAGCTTTGCACTTTTTTTATTTCATAATTTACAAGGTTACGAGACCCTTTCAAAACCCCTATACCAATAAAAAAAAGGAGACAAAGGAAACAAGGAGAGTAGAGAGACTAGAGAGAACACATCACTCAGCTCCATAATCCTCAATAGGATCCTTTACGACCTTAGAGTCATTATGATCCCACTGAATGCACTCCATCATAATGTCTACTTCATTCACAAATGAGTTTATCATTTTTAGTGTGCTTCTTCAGGATCTCAAAAGATCCTTCATAAAAATATTGGTAAACTTAGGAGATCTAAGTGGGTCCTACAAAAAATATAATTTTTTATTTCTTCCTATAGAGGCCCCCTTTGAAAATTTAGCTTTCTTCCTAACAATAGGGGAAGAATCTTCAAATTTTTTAATAATCTTGAATGTATATGGTTGTCTTTTCATTTTCATCACTTTGTCTTTCATATTCTTGGAGCATCTCACCCTATCTTTGCTACCTCTGAATATTTTCATATGTACATTAGAAACACCTTGTTCCTTCTTCACTGACATCTCCTTAGAATTAGGGGATTTACTCCCTGAAGGGGCTTGCTTGAATTTCATAGGAGATGGGGTTTTAATAGAATCATTCATCAAGTTGAAAGGAGAGTTCCCATCTTTGAGCTCTTCCACTAGACTGGCAATTAACACATGATTAAAGACCACCACTTTACCAATAATTTTATTCATAAAATCAAAAACCATTTTTATAATGCCTTGGTGTAGTAGATCCATAGAATCCTCTCTCTAGGTAGAGCTTCAACTAGTTTGAATTGGTGTTGATATACCAATCTAGGTATTAGCATTATGGGGATCATTACAAGGTATGTACCAATAATTATCCTAGGTTCTAGATTTGTATCTCTCTTGGTTTCTAGTCTCTACATTTTGCTTGAATTCCTTTGGTCCCTTGTGATGTAAGGGTATCTTATCCATTGGTACCCATAAAATCTTCTTTCATCATTTTTCACTCGATCATTATGATATTATTTGTTAAATTCTTAATAACTACTTTTAGCTCTTGCATATTTGTTGATGATTTTAGCTTTGGAGTAGGAATATACTACATTGTGATAAATAGAGTAACATATTGAGGATATTTCCTAGGTGTAAAGTAGCTAGTAAAGGAGTTGAGGGAGTTGGAAACAATACCTATTGGTTATGTTGGGAAATTTTTTAATAGTATGGTATCACAACCTTTGGAGGTACCTTTTTGACTAAGGTGAATGTATTTTTTGCTACAAAAATAACATGTAATATCTAAGGAAATATCATCTCTTGATATTATAAAATATATGCTTAGATCTACAACAAAATACCAAAGGTAGTAGATATAATCCTAGGCTTGAGAATATCTCACCTCTTAAGAATTATTCTCCAAGTCTTTCTGAATAGGATGTTGAAATCCATGATATTTTCTTGAGGATGCCTATGTATGGAAGTAAAATATTTGAGAAGTGAAAAGTAATCACCTAGATCATTCAATTCTAGGATAAAAGGCTCAACCAGTTCAGCCCATGTACTAATGCTACCTTATTCTAAAGAGTGATACCATGCAAATACTTCTCCTCTAAACGACAAAGCTAATAACCTAACCATTACATATTCATAGATGATATTATGCATGGTGGATAGAGTTTCTATATCTTGGTAGTTTTCATAGATCATTTTCTCACTACCATCATAAAAGGGTAAGACTTTGAATGTAACTTGTGGAATATCATGCAAATTTTGTTGGTAATTTTGGGTACCTTGGGTACATTGCCTTTGCTCAAGTGTAGAAGTTGTCATTGATGTCAAGAAGCTCTTGAAGGAATTTGATTTAATGTCAGATTATTCAGAGCATGGATAGTGGGTTTCCAAGAAGATCATAGTAGCCCATTTGCAAAAGATCAAAGAAAAAAGACAAGTTAGAAAAAGTATGCAGCAGGCTAGAAAAACTGTCGCGATTTCGTGACATGTTAGAGGAGAGAGAAAGTGTTGGCAAAACTGTCATGATTTCGTGACATGTTGGAAGAGAGAGAAGAAGTAGGCAAAACTGTCACGATTTCGTGACATGTTGGCAGAGAAAGAAAGCAAGGTGGAAAGTGTCACGATTTCATGACATGTCGCATTTTCATGACTCGAAAAGTGCAGGAAGGCAAAGAAGGGAAAGTGTCACGATTTCGTGACATAATGCAAGGAAGGTTGTACGGACGAAAAAGTGTCACGATTTCGTGACATGATGCAGAAGGGAGAGTTCGCAATGTGAATTGTCACGATTTCATGACAAGTTCGAAGAGAGATAAAGTATCTCAAAAAGTGTCATGATTTCGTGACATGCTGTAGAGTTCGAAGTGAGAACTGTCATGATTTTGTGACATGCTAAAAAGCTCGAAGTGAGAACTGTCATGATTTCGTGACATGCAGCAAAGGGAAGAGTCTAAAATGAGAAGCGTCATGATTTCGTGACAGGTTGCAAAGAAAGCTTTCGAAAGCTGAAAGCATCATGATTTCATGACAAGATGAAAGAAAAGCGTACGGATGCAAAAAGTGTCACGATTTCATGACAGGCAGAAAAGATAGCATACGGATGCAGAAAGTGTCATGATTTCACGACAGGGAGAAAAGATAGCAGACGATAGTAGAAGTGTCATGATTTCATGACAAAAATTGAAAGCATGTCTTCCATAGGTGAAGTGTCACGATTTCATGACAAAAGTAGAAAGGAAGGCTATGAAGACAAAAGTGTCATGATTTTGTGACATGTTCCAGTTTCACGGGAGTAAGGTAGAGAGAAGCTCAAGGCAGCGAAAGTGTCATGATTTCATGACATGTTTCATTTTTGCTAGTGCAAGCTGAGAAAAGGTTGAGAAAGCGAGAAGGGTCACGATTTCATGACAGGAGTGAAGATGACGTCAGCAAGAGGCAATAGTGTCATGATTTCGTGACAAAAGCAGAGAAGAAGGCCATGAAGTCAGAAGGGTCATGATTTCATGATAGAAGAGAAGATGACATCAGCAGAAGCAGAAAGTGTCGCGATATCACGACAAAAGCCATAAGATAGTGTTCGGTTGCAAAGGTGTCACGATATCGTGACATGTTGTAGTTTCACGAGAAAAGCTACAGAACCACAGAGGCGGTTGAAGCCGACAGAGTTAAATTTGAGCCGACGAAGTTTAGGGTTTTGCAACCGACGAAGTTAAGGGTAGTAGTCGACTAAGATCAAGGTTTTGATCTTGAAAGTTTTAGTATAAAAGCAGGGCTGCTTGGAGAGAAAATATATCGATCGAAGTGTGCGTTCGAAGAGCGGTGTTCGCAGACTGTGCAAAGAGAAGAAGTTCGATCATCGAGAGCAGAGTGCATTCTATCGAATCTTCCAAGTGAGAGAGATCGCAAGGAAGTAGAGTGCGCAAAGACTATGCGGCTGTAATTGCGTAGAGGTGCAAAGGTCAAAGTTTGATCAAGTGCAGCTGTGATTGCGCAAAAAGAGCGAAGGACTGTGTTTTTGTGTAGACCAAAAAAAGAGGACAAAGACATTTGTGCCAGACCGAAGGACTATGTTTGGTGCAGATCAGAGAAAGAGATCGAGGACATTTGTGCTAGATCGAAGGACTGTGTTTAGTGCAATTTCGAGGACCAGCTTTGGAGGTGATAGAGTTGAGGACAGAGGTCTCCAGCCAGAGCAGGGAAGACAGGTGTCTTCTATGGATAGAGTTCCATTTGCTAAGGGCAGAGGAGGCAGAGGTCTTCTAGAGGATCACCAACCAGAACAGAGCTAGGGGATTGGTGTCTCCTTTGGGTTGGTGCCCATAAACATTGTAATCGGGAAAGGTATTCCCAAATTTTGAGTTGATAAAATTTAGTGAGAGATTTTATCCGTGGAGTAGCCCGCTTTGGGTGAACCACGTAAATTGTTGTGTCTCTATTGTGGATGGTGTTTTGTGCATTGCTTTGATTACTGCTATTAATACTGCTTTCTATACACTACATAATATTGAATTGAAAGTTGATTTGAAGGAAAAAGTAAAAAGCGGTCTTATACTGTTCACCCCCCTCTCAGTATAAGCTTGTGTTCTTCAATTGGTATCAGAGCAGGTGCCTTCGAAAAGTTTAACAACTTGAAGGAAAAGCTAGCAAAGAACACAATGGATTATTCAAGTGGCAATGCAAGCACCTATTCTTGATGGATCAGATTTTGGTCTTTGGAGTGCAAGGATGAAGGTTCATCTAATGGCACTTGGGAATGAGGTTTGGGAAGTGATTGAAGATGGGTACACTATTCCTGTAAATGGTCCATATACTAAAGAAGATAGGCTCCTACATCACAGCAATTCAAAAGCAATGAATGCAATCCTGAAAGGTTTATAGAAAGCAGATCTCACCAAAGTAATTCACTGCAAGACAACTAGTGAAATGTGGAAACAACTGCAGGTGGTTCACACAGGTGATGTAAATGTCCGAAAGGCCAAGTTGAGACACTTCAAAGGTATGTTTGAACAACTCAAGATGAATGATGATGAAAATATTAGTGACTACATGCTTCGTATGGATGAGGTTGTTAACTCCATGAAAGACTTAGGTCTTGAGCTTGCTGAAAATGATGTTTGTGATAAGATTTTAAGATCTCTTCCTAATAGATTTAGTGAAAAGATTTCTGCTATTGAGGAAGCTAAAGATTTGGATAAGTTGAAAAAGGATGAGCTCCATAGTATACTTGCGGCATTTGAGTTGAGAACTCAAGTGAAGGTTGATGTCAAGAAAGAGGCGACTTTCAAGGCTACCAAGAAATCCAAGGGTAAACAACTTCAAGAGAGTGATGAGTCTTCTAGTGATGAAGAGGCATATTACAACAAGAAAGGCAAGTTCTCTAGAAAGCACAAAAGCATGAAAAATATAAGATGTTTCAATTGTGGAAAGTTTGGTCATTATGCTACTGACTGTACTATTTCCAAGAATGAAAGTGATGAAGAGAAACAGGATTCTAAGAGCAAGGATTCTGAAAAGCACAAGCATCACAGGAAGAACAAAGATGAGCACAACAATCACGGAAAGAGGTATTCTCACAAGCACAAGAAGAGTTTCTACCTAGACAAAGCAAGTAAGTGTTCTAGTAGTGATAGTGAAAGTTCTTCAAGTGATAGTGAAAATGAGATGTTGTTCATATCAGAAAAAGAGGAAGAACCGAAACATAGATTCATTATCATGAAATGTTTTAGATGTGGAAATTTTGGTCACCTTGAGGATGATTGCACAAATAATGAATTGGTTACTAGTATGTATGAGGATGCTTCAGAAAACTATAAGGAAGATGCATGTATGGTTTTTGAAAAGGGTAGCACCTCTAGTGATAAGAAATCTGTAAAAGGCTCTGATGATTTAGAAAGCAAACAAATAAAGGATCTTGAAAGTGAACTTACTAATGCTCTTAGTGCTTTGAAAAAGGAAAGAAAGAAGAATGCCAGACTCAAGGATAAGTTAGATGAATGTTGTATGGAGAGAGATGATCTTACAGAAAGTCTTGACTTCTCTATGGCTAAGACACAAGAACTCAAGGACGAGTTAGAGTCTAAGATTCTTGAGTATAATGAGTTGGAACAGAAAATGGCTTCTTTGGAAGTGGAAACTAAAGAGTACAAGGATAAGCTGTACAGAGTTTCAAGATAGCTCCAAAAGGGTTAAGTCTCTCATCAAAGGTCAAAGAAAACCAACAGATAAAATAGGTCTCGGTTTTGTTAAGCCGCACAAGGAACAAAGTTGGGGAATCTAGCAAGAGATTTCAAAAGGAAGAGAGTTCTGATGAAGAAAGTACTTCAGATCATGAGTCCATGAGTGATAGATGCAGAAATAGAAAACAAAATTCAGATTGCGAAGAAGAAGTTTTTGGGACCCAAGAGGTCGAATAAAAGAAAATTTCATGGCAGATGTTTTGCGTGTCACAGGTTTGGTCACATGGCTGTGCATTGCATGACTCAAGTAAGGAAGGTAAATGACAGTTTTAGAGGTAGCAATTTCTTTCAAGGGTATTGCTACTCTTGTAATCAGTTTGGGCATAAGGCAATTTTTTGCAAGGCTAATAACAGGAACACGGTTAGTTAGAACAGGCGGATTCAAAGAACAGGTATGCCTAAAAGAAATAACATTATTACTTGTTATAAGTGCAACAATGACGGTCACACGACTAGACAGATGTAGAGCTGATCTTCCAAGGTACAGGAATAGGAACAATGGTATGAACAGGTCCAAGGATCAAGGCATGGACAAGAATAGGGATGAGAACAAGAGCAAGAACAGTGACAAGAACAGGAATATTGACAAAGAGTTCAAGAGAAGGCCCGGCAAGGAAGTTTTAGACGATCGATGATGATCAGTGCCTAATGGGAGTTTTACTCCCAACCCTATTTTAATCACCTCATCGAGAGGTGGGGGAGGGACTAAGCTAAGAGGCTCATTCTTAGTCCCGAGCCCCAAAGGTGACCCTTTGCCATTGATGACAAAGGGGGAGAGATATGAGTAAGGGGGAGAGCTTCAAAGTGAAGAGAAGAGCTTCAAGTCGGGGGGAGCAAAACTTCAAAGGCAGATTCTCAAGTTGTTAGCTCAGTTGGTTTCAGTTTTGGCTCTTGAGATGTGTTTTTAGTGAAGGTTTGCCATCAATGACAAAGGGGGAGATTGTTGGCAATTTTGGGTACCTTGGGTACATTGCCTTTGCTCAAGTGTAGAAGTTGTCATTGATGTCAAGAAGCTCTTGAAGGAATTTGATTTAATGTCAGATTATTCAGAGCATGGACAGTGGGTTTCCAAGAAGATCATAGTAGCCCATTTGCAAAAGATCAAAGAAAAAAGACAAGTTAGAAAAAGTATGAAGCAAGCTAGAAAAACTGTCATGATTTCCGGACATGTTAGAGAGAGAGAAAGTTTAAAAACTATCATGATTTCGTGACATGTTGGAAGAGAGAGAAGAGGAAAACTATCATGATTTCGTGACATGTTGGCAGAGAAAGAAAGCAAGGTGGAAAGTGTCACGATTTCGTGACATGTCACATTTTCGTGACTCAAAAAGTGCAGGAAGGCAAAGAAGGGAAAGTGTCACGATTTCATGACATAATGCAAGGAAGGTTGTATGAACAAAAAAGTGTCATGATTTCATGACATGATGCAGAAGGGAGAGTCCACAATGTGAACTGTCATGATTTCATGACAAGTTCGAAGAGAGATAAAGTATCTCAAAAAGTGTCACGATTTCGTGACATGCTACAGAAGTTGAAGTGAGAACTGTCATGATTTCGTGACATGCTAAAAAGCTTGAAGTGAGAACTATCATGATTTCATGACATGCAACAAAGGGAAGAGTCTGAAATGAGAAGCGTCATGATTTCATGACAGGTTGCAAAGAAAGCTTTCGAAAGTAAAGCGTCACGATTTCATGACAGGATGAAAAAAAGCGTACGGATGTAGAAAGTGTCATGATTTCATGACAGAAAAAAAACTAGGATAAAGTGTCACAATTTAGAGGGAGAAAAGATAGAGATGAAAAGTGTCACGATTTCATGACAGAAACTGAAAGCATGTCTTCCATAGGTGAAGTGTCACGATTTCATGACAAAAGCAGAAAGGAAGGCTATGAAGACAAAAGCGTCATGATTTCGTGACATGTTCCAGTTTCATGGGAGTAAGGCAGAGAGAAGCTCAAGGCAGCAAAAGTGTCACGATTTCATGACATGTTTCATTTTAGTGCAAGCCGAGAAAATGTTGAGAAAGCGAGAAGGGTCATGATTTCATGACAGGAGTGAAGATGACGTCAGCAAGAGGTAATAGTGTCATGATTTCATGACAAAAGTAGAGAAGAAGGCCATGAAGTCAGAAGGGTCACGATTTCATGACAGAAGAGAAGATGACATCAACAGAAGCAAAAAGTGTCATGATATCATGACAAAAGCCATAAGATAGTGTTTGGTTGCAAAGGTGTCATGATATCATGACATGTTGTAGTTTCATGAGAAAAGCTACAGAACCACAGAGGCGGTTGAAGCCGACAGAGTTAAATTTGAGCCGACACAGTTTAGGGTTTTGCAGTCGACGAAGTTAAGGGTAGCAGTCGACTAAGATCAAGGTTTTGATCTTGAAAGTATTAGTATAAAAGGAGGGCTACTTGGAGAGAAAATATATCGATCGAAGTGTGCGTTCGAAGAGCGACGTTCATAGACTGTGTGAAGAGAAGAAGTTTGATCATCAAGAGCAGAGTGCATTCTATCGAATCTTCCAAGTGAGAGAGATCGCAAGGAAGCAGAGTGCATGAAGACTATGGCTATAATTGCATAGAGGTGCAAAGGTCGAAGTTTGATCAAGTGCAGCTATGATTGCGCAAAAAGAGTGAAGGACTATGTTTTTATGTAGACTAAAAAAAGAGGACAAAGACATTTGTGCCAGATCGAAGGACTATGTTTGGTGCAGATCAGAGAAAGAGATCGAGGACATTTGTGCTAGACCGAAGGACTGTGTTTAGTGCAATTTTGAGGACCAACTTTTGAGGTGATAGAGTTGAGGACAGAGGTCTCCAGCCAGAGCATGGAAGACAGGTGTCTTCTGTGGATAGAGTTCCATTTTCTAAGGGCAGAGGAGGCAGAGGTCTTCTAGAGGATCACCAGCCAGAACAGAGCTAGGGGATTGGTATCTCCTTTGGGTTGGTGCCCATAAACATTGTAATCGGGAAAGGTATTCCCAGATTTTGAGTTGATAAAATTTAGTGAGAGATTTTATCCGTGGAGTAGCCCACTTTGGGTGAACCACGTAAATTGTTGTGTCTCTATTGTGGATGGTGTTTTGTGCATTGCTTTGATTACTGCTATTAATATTGCTTTCTATACACTGCATAATATTGAATTGAAAGTTGATTTGAAGGAAAAAGTAAAAAGTGGTCTTATACTGTTCACCCCCCCTCTCAGTATAAGCTTGTGTTCTTCAATTGGTATCAGAGCGGGTGCCTTCAAAAAGTTTAATAGCTTGAAGGAAAAGCTAGTAAAGAACACAATGGATTATTCAAGTGGCAATGCAGCACCTATTCTTGATGGATCAGATTTTGGTCTTTGGAGTGCAAGGATGAAGGTTCATCTAATGGCACTTGGGAATGAGGTTTGGGAAGTGATTGAAGATGGGTACACTATTCCTATAAATGGTCCATATACTAAAGAAGATAGGCTCCTACATCACAGCAATTCAAAAGCAATGAATGCAATCCTGAAAGGTTTACAGAAAGCAGATCTCACCAAAGTAATTCACTGCAAGACAGCTAGTGAAATGTGGAAACAGCTGCAGGTGGTTCACACAGGTGATGTAAATGTCCGAAAGGCCAAGTTGAGACACTTCAAAGGTATGTTTGAACAACTCAAGATGAATGATGATGAAAATATTAGTGACTACATGCTTCGTATGGATGAGGTTGTTAACTCCATGAAAGACTTAGGTCTTGAGCTTGCTGAAAATGATGTTTGTGATAAGATTTTAAGATCTCTTCCTAATAGATTTAGTGAAAATATTTTTGCTATTGAGGAAGCTAAAGATTTGGATAAGTTGAAAAAGGATGAGCTCCATAGTATACTTGCAGCATTTGAGTTGAGAACTCAAGTGAAGGTTGATGTCAAGAAAGAGGCAGCTTTCAAGGCTACCAAGAAATCCAAGGGTAAACAACTTCAAGAGAGTGATGAGTCTTCTAGTGATGAAGAGGCATATTACAGACAGAAAGGCAAGTTCTCTAGAAAGCACAAAAGCATGAAAAATATAAGATGTTTCAATTGTGGAAAGTTTGGTCATTATGCTACTGACTATACTATTTCCAAGTATGAAAGTGATGAAGAGAAACAGGATTCTAAGAGCAAGGATTCTAAAAAGCACAAGCATCACAGGAAGAACAAAGATGAGCACAACAATCACGGAAAGAGGTATTCTCACAAGCACAAGAAGAGTTTCTACCTAGACAAAGCAAGTAAGTGTTCTAGTAGTGATAGTGAAAGTTCTTCAAGTGATAGTGAAAATGAGATGTTGTTCATATCGAAAAAGAGGAAGAACCGAAACATAGATTCATTATCATGAAATGTTTTAGATGTGGAAATTTTGGTCACCTTGAGGATGATTGCACAAATAATGAATTGGTTACTAGTATGTATGAGGATGCTTCAGAAAACTATAAGGAAGATGCATGTATGGTTTTTGAAAAGGGTAGCACCTCTAGTGATAAGAAATCTGTAAAAGGCTCTGATGATTCAGAAAGCAAACAAATAAAGGATCTTGAAAGTGAACTTACTAATGCTCTTAGTGCTTTGAAAAAGGAAAGAAAGAAGAATGCCAGACTCAAGGATAAGTTAGATGAATGTTGTATGGAGAGAGATGATCTTACAGAAAGTCTTGACTTCTCTATGGCTAAGACACAAGAACTCAAGGACGAGTTAGAGTCTAAGATTCTTCAGTATAATGAGTTGGAACAGAAAATGGCTTCTTTGGAAGTGGAAACTAAAGAGTACAAGGATAAGTTGTACAGGTTTCAAGATAGCTCCAAAAGGGTTAAGTCTCTCATCAAAGGTCAAAGAAAACCAACAGATAAAATAGGTCTCGGTTTTGTTAAGCCGCACAAGGAACAGGTTGGGGAATCTAGCAAGAGATTTCAAAAGGAAGAGAGTTCTGATGAAGAAAGTACTTCAGATCATGAGTCCATGAGTGATAGATGCGCAGAAATAGAAAACAAAATTTTGAATGCGAAGAAGAAGTTTTCGGGACCCAAGAGGTCGAATAAAAGAAAATTTCATGGTAGATGTTTTGCGTGTCACAGGTTTGGTCACATGGCTTCACATTGCATGACTCAAGTAAGGAAGGTAAATGACAATTTTAGAGGTAGCAATTTCTTTCAAGGGTATTGCTACTCTTGTAATCAGTTTGGGCATAAGGCAATTTTCTGCAAGGCTAATAACAAGAACACGGTTAGTCAGAATAGGTGGATTCAAAGAACAGGTATGCCTAAAAGAAATAACATTATTACTTGTTATAAGTGCAACAATGATGGTCACACAGCTAGACAGTGTAGAGCTGATCTTCCAAGGTATAGGAACAGGAACAGTGGTATGAACAGGTCCAAGGATCAAGGCATGGACAAGAACAGGGATGAGAACAAGAGCAAGAACAATGACAAGAACAGGAATATTGACAAAGAGTTCAAGAGAAGGCCCGACAAGGAAATTATAGACGATGATGATGATCAGTGCCTAATGGGAGTTTTACTCCCACCCCTATTTTAATCACCTCATTAGGAGGTGGGGGAGGGACTAAGCTAAGAGGCTCATTCTTAGTCCCGAGCCCCAAAGGTGACCCTTTGCCATTGATGACAAAGGGGGAGAGATATGAGTAAGGGGGAGAGCTTCAAAGTGAAGAAGAGCTTCAAGTCAGGGGGAGCAAAACTTCAAAGGCAGATTCTCAATTGTTAGCACAGTTGGTTTCAGTTTTGGCTCTTGAGATGTGTTTTCAGTAAAGGTTTGCCATCAATGACAAAGGGGGAGATTGTTGGCAATTTTGGGTACCTTGGGTACATTGCCTTTGCTCAAGTGTAGAAGTTGTCATTGATGTCAAGAAGCTCTTGAAGGAATTTGATTTAATGTCAGATTATTCAGAGCATGGACAGTGAGTTTCCAAGAAGATCATAGTAGCCCATTTGCAAAAGATCAAAGAAAAAAGACAAGTTAGAAAAAGTATGCAGCAGGCTGGAAAAACTATCATGATTTCATGACATTTTAGAGGAGAGAGAAAGTGCTAGCAAAACTGTCATGATTTTGTGACATGTTGGAAGAGAGAGAAGAAGCAGGCAAAACTGTCATGATTTCGTGACATGTTGGCAAAGAAAGAAAGCAAGGTGGAAAGTGTCACGATTTCATGACATGTCACATTTTCGTGACTCAAAAAGTGCAGGAAGGCAGAGAAGGGAAAGTGTCATGATTTCGTGACATATTGCAAGGAAGGTTGTACGGACGAAAAAGTGTCATGATTTCGTGACATGATGCAGAAGGGAGAGTCCGTAGTGTGAACTGTCATGATTTCATGACAAGTTCGAAGAGAGATAAAGTATCTCAAAAAGTGTCATGATTTCGTGACATGTTGCAGAGTTCGAAGTGAGAACTATCATGATTTTATGACATGCTAAAAAGCTCGAAGTGAGAACTATCATGATTTCATGACATGCAGCAAAGGGAAGAGTCTGAAATGAGAAGCGTCATGATTTCGTGATAGTTGCAAAGAAATATTTTGAAAGATGAAAGTGTCACGATTTTATGATAGGATGAAAGAAAAGCATACGGATGCAAAGTGTCATGATTTAGGAAAAAAGAGATGGATGAAGAGTGTCACGATTTCACGACATGGAGAAAAGATAGTAGAGGAGGAAGTGTCACGATTTCATGAGAAACTGAAAGCATGTCTTCCATAGGAGAAGTGTCATGATTTCATGACAAAAGCGGAAAGGAAGGCTATGAAGACAAAAGCATCATGATTTCATGACATGTTCCAGTTTCAAGGAGTAAGGCAGAGAGAAGCTCAAGGTAGTGAAAGTGTCATCGATTTTCATGACATGTTTTTTCTATGTAGGAAGAAGAAAATGTTGAGAAAGGGAAGGGTCATGATTTCATGACAGGAGTGAAGATGACGTCAGAAGAGGTAGAAGTGTCATGATTTCATGACAAAAGTAGAGAAGAAGGCCATGAAGTCGAAGGGTCATGATTTCATGATAGAAGAGAAGATGACGTCGAAAGAAGCAGAAAGTGTCACGATATCATGACAAAAGCCATAAGATAGTGTTCGGTTGCAAAGGTGTCATGATATCGTGACATGTTGTAGTTTTGCAAGAAAAGCTACAGAACCACAGAGGCGGTTGAAGCCGACAGAGTTAAATTTGAGCCGACGCAGTTTAGGGTTTTGTAGCCAATGAAGTTAAGGGTAGCAGCTGACTAAGATCAAGGTTTTGATCTTGAAAGTTTTAGTATAAAAGTAGGGCTGCTTGGAGAGAAAATATATCGATCGAAGTGTGCGTTCGAAGAGCGACGTTCGTAGACTGTGCAAAGAGAAGAAGTTCGATCGTCAAGAGTAGAGTGCATTCTATCGAATCTTCCAAGTGAGAGAGATTGCAAGGAAGTAGAGTGCGCGAAGACTATGCGGCTGTAATTGCACAGAGGTGCAAAGGTCAAGGGCAGCTGTGATTGCGCAAAAAGAGCGAAGGACTATGTTTTTGTGCAGACCAAAAAAGAGGACAAAGACATTTGTGCCAGATCGAAGGACTGTGTTTGGTGCAGATCAGAGAAAGAGATCGAGGACATTTGTGCTAGACCGAAGGACTGTGTTTAGTGCAATTTCGAGGACCAACTTTTGAGGTGATAGAGTTGAGGATAGAGGTCTCCAGCCAGAGCAGGGAAGACAGGTGTCTTCTATGGATAGAGTTCCATTTGCTAAGGGCAGAGGAGGCAGAGGTCTTCTAGAGGATCACCGACCGAGAGCAGAGCTAGGGGATTGGTGTCTCCTTTGGGTTGGTGCCCATAAACATTGTAATCGGGAAAGGTATTCCCAGATTTTGAGTTGATAAAATTTAGTGAGAGATTTTATCCGTGGAGTAGCCCACTTTGGGTGAACCACGTAAATTGTTGTGTCTCTATTGTGGATGGTGTTTTGTGCATTGCTTTGATTACTGCTATTGATATTGCTTTCTATACACTGCATAATATTGAATTGAAAGTTGATTTGAAGGAAAAAGTAAAAAGCGGTCTTATACTGTTCACCCCCCTCTCAGTATAAGCTTGTGTTCTTCAAATTTAGGAGGTTGAATATTTTGACATTATTCTAGTTAGGGTAAATTTGTTTGTCCATGGTTCTAGGTGGGGATATAGTAGGTAGTTTTGGAGATATACCTATAAAGGAGTTGGGATTTGGATGGAGGAGTTCCAAATAGGTGAAAGTATTTTATTTTTCCTAGATTTTTTTAAGGCTAAAAACTCAACAAATTATAAGGGTTCTTTTAGCTTCTTGGCTTCTAATATTATTAGCATAATATTTTAGGGATATATCTTCCAATAGATTTGATGATTTTCTTTTGGGTTAATAAAATTAGGGTCACCAAGTGAAGGGATTGTTTATCCTCTAATGAGACCAATATATTCACTATAACCTTAATCATATGAAAATGCAATCATATCAAAACTTTGTGCACATGGTGGCTTTGATAGTATTTTGAACCTATAACTTATAATTAGGTGAATTTTTCTACTTTGTCCCACTAATGATTCTTTGTGATGCAAACTAGATAGATTTATTTCCATCAAGTGTGCAAAAAATATTGATTGCTTGATTTTCTTATGTATAGAATGTGTTTCCTAGAGTAGGGTCAAGAACAGATGATCCATAATTGCTTCTAGATCAACCTTTAGAGAAGTTCATATTCATTTCTAAATCCTACTGTGTAAGATAAAAGAAATGAAAAACGAATGGGTTTAAGAGATATAGAGAGATAAGAGTTAGAGAGAAATAGGTAAGGTTAGATTAATTGATTGAATGTAGCTGGAGCTCAAATAATAACATTGCTTTCAATTGAATGAGCATTGTCTACTTAGTACAAGAAAAGCATAATAGAATATTCAATTAAATCTATAAATAAATTATAATATGCACAAATATTACAAAATTCAACACTACAATAACTCTAATAGAAACATCGTAAAAAACTTCAGGCCTAATAAATAACACTTCAATTACTAAAGCATACCAAACAACTTCAAGCCTCATAGATAAAAATTATACCAAAGAATAGATGAAAATGTTGAAAGTGCATGTTATCATAGAAATTAACAATTCTTCATACATTAGTTGAGCAAATTCAAGTAGTTCTTGATTGCATTATAATAGCATAAACATACAACCTATGATAGGAAAACACTAAAAGATCTAACCCTATACAATTAGGGGCTTTCCTCTATTTATAGCTTTTGCTTGGCTAAAATGAAACTCACTATTATGTACAATTATGATCATAATATCATTTCATTATCAAGGATGAGTTGTGTAGACACCAAATCCTAGCCACTTGTCATTCATCCTGGTCATTCTACCACCCACTTGTCCACCATCCCCCTTTCCCGCCATTCAATTGGCCATTCCATGCCTTTCCCACCATCCAATGGCCCACTTTAGCCTTTTCCCACCATTTTTCAACCCCTATTTGACTTATTTATATTTATTTTATATTATTTATATTTAAATATAATATTTTATATTATATTTTAATATATTTATTATAAAATATATATTTATAAGCCAAATTAACCTTAGTCGTCCATCATCCATAATATGTGTCACACCTAAAGTTTAATATCAACCTTTGGATCTGCTTTAATATTAGCCACACGATCAAAAGTGTTAAGCTAAAACCCTAAGAAAACCCTAGGCTTGATAATAAATAGGAGCATTCTCAATGCTCAACCCCTGAATCCTAGAAAACTTGAACGTTGGAGCTTTAATTTACTTGTGAGATCTAACCTTGCTGAGAGCTAGTTTCTTGTGAGTAGATTGTGCCCTAGCCTATCCTTCCCAAAAATCCTAGCTTGCCCTAGGATTTTTGGATTCCAGCCATCTTCGCATCCCATTTCCACCATTGCCATTGTCGTTCATCCACCGAGCCCTTTGCATCCCCCCGATCTACTTCTATAGATTTAGCCCTAATCCATAGGTGTAGTCGAGTGCCTACCTCATCCCATAGGCACAGTAGTGCACCTACTACATTCTGTAGGTGTAACACCATGCCTACTATCCCCATAGCCATAGACCAGAGTTTGCCACATAAGATCATCAAGTGTCACTAGGGCACCCTGCCATCAATCTGCAATGGAGCAACAGAACAACAAAGTAAGTATTTTGTGCATTTTATTATTTGGTGTTATTTAGATTTTGCATGTTTTATTCACTCAGATCTAGGGTTTTTAGTTTGCATTTCTGAGGGTTCACACTATGGAACCCTCATTTTGTTTGCTAATGACTTTATGTTTGTTGTGTGTGCAGGATCAGGTAGCATTCATCAAGGATTATTGAGTAGTTATTGAAGCTAGAGTGGCCCGATTACGGATAACCAGAAGCCCACTCACCCTGTTGGAAGCAAGATACATTGAAGACACTACTTGTTTTGTAGCTAGGGTTTTGGAGAACCCTAGCATCTATAATTATTGTATCAAAATAATTCTTTTGAACAAACATATTGTAACAAAGGAGTTTCTTAGCTCCCCCCACATTTATTGAATAAAATCATATTTTGTGCAATCTCTTGTTCATTGATTTATTTTACTTTCATATTTGTTTTAGTGTCATATTTTTGCTTCACAAATGGTGATCACGGTGGGACCCCACAAGGGTTCTACTTTTTGATTTACTTTGTTGTACTAATTTCATTCTGTTGTTCCATTTTATAGGGTTTTATGGAGTGAAAAACTAGCCAAAATCATCGGTTAGGGTTTCTGGAAGGTCCTGTGATAGTTTGCAGATAGGTGCGTAGGCACTCTGTAGCACCTGCTGATCCCCACAGGTGCCCTATTATGCCTACACAGGCACCTTGCTGCACCCACATAGGTACCCAGTTGCACTTGGTAGTGATTTGGAGCAGAGCTTAGGCTTTCGGGTAAGCCTTGTAGCCATTCTATTCAAATTCCTATTTTTACGTATTTCATTATTTCACTATTTATTTTCAGATTTCAAGCTTAAAATGAACATACATTAAGTAATCTAGAAATAAATTCATTTTAGATTGCATCTAGGGCATCTATGCATTCATTCATCACATATTTTGAGTTTTCTATTTTGAAAAGAATTGCAAATTCAAATAATTCCTGCATCTTTCTATTTGCATTTGAAAGTGAAAAGCATTAATTAGAATTTGCATCTTAGGAGTTAAGGGTTGCTTATTTTACTTATCTAAGTAGGAACAATACTTAAATGCAAAAATTATTCCTACCCTTGGGTGGCACCTTTGGCAGAGAGGTGGACGAACCCTCCGGTTGCTATCTAGGAAGGGGGTTTTAAGTGGTGTACTTCACACTCTTTAGAAGAAATTTGCATTTATGTGTTGGATTCTAATTTAGATTTGTGAAATCTGTTATCTTTAACATTGTTTGTCCACAATAGAGAATAGAAAAATTTAAAATAAATCACACACAACATGTTGCACTTTAAATAGTAGTAACTGGATTTCATCACCAGTTGTTGCTTGAGATTTGGTGATGGTGGTAGTCATTTCCATCCACCAATATCTACCCCTAGACACCTTAGGACTACCCCGAGCAAACTTGTTGGATTTCATCACCAACAAGAATCTTGTTGCCCCATCCAACCATAGTCTTTTACCTTTATTTTTCATTAAACAAGATTAGGATACACCAAACACATAAAACTATCATATCTAAAAGGAATTTACACTAAAAAGAGATAATCAATGAATAAGGTAAGCCACACAAGGTGAAACTTAGGATTGATTGTTTTCTTTATTTCTAAATTCTTTAGCTCTATTTTTAGTTTTGAAATTTAATTATCCTAAAATTGTATTTTGATTTAATTATTTTATGGTTTTAACTCGAAATCAAACAAAGATATTAAATCAAAATAATTTAATGGAAAATATAACAAACACACCCGCTACTTCAGTAGCCAACCCTTCCAATCCTATCCAACCTAGTCCATCTAGGCCCATTTGCCCATCTCTCCTATAGGAGGGATCCATTCCTCAAAATATTGAGCAACCATCCATGCAAATTGATATGGACAAGGTAGAAGCCATCTACAGGTCTTCTAACTATGTCCTAGAACCCATTAGCCAAGACTATGTTGAACAACCAGAATTGGCTACATCCTGTCCATCCAACCCCACCCGAGGATATCCTAATTCTACCTATGAATATGGTATGCCCTCTTCTCCTAGTCCAACCCAACAAAACCCAAGTGTTTTTAACACTTATCCTCCATCTAGCTATACCCAAACCCATTCCAATCCTTTGTATGAGGAGTATGTTAATGCTGCCTCACAGGTACCAACCTCCCAAGTTGCCACATCAAGTGCAACTTGCTCCATGCCCATTTCCTCAAATCCATCCACATCCATACCTTCATATTCTAATTTACCCATAGCCTTGTCAATTTCTTCCATGTCCGAGCAAGAACTTCAGGATATATCGGGTCTCATGAACAGATTGCTTCTACAACATCAAAATGCTAGACAACAAGTTCATGTAAATCCTACACTTCTTGTAGTTTCAACCCAACCAACCATGGCCAACCAAAATTCAACTTGGGTACCCCAATATTCGGTGGTGTCCATCCCCAATCCACCTCCAATTCAAAATCCAACCCCTCCAATCACAATTTCTTCTGGCCAACCCAACCAATTCTTCCAAAATCTTCCTCCTCATCAATCTTCTCCTTATTTCAACCATCAATCTTCCCCCCATAAATTCCATCAAAACCATCTAATCACTCCCCAACATTTTTCTTCTAGCCCATCTCCAAATCATCAGGTTATCCAAGGCTTCCACATTCCTGGGGAAGATCTTAGGATTCAAGCCATGCAAAAACAAATAGATCAGTTGATGCAAAACACTCTTGGCATGTCAAGCCAAAAACCAACTCTAAGCCAACTGATCCATCAACCAATCCATCCTTCAGTACCATCACCACCATATCCGATAGACTTTACATTACCAAAGTTTGACAAGTTTAGGGGAACTGAGGACCCTAAGGAGCATGTTAGCTCATTTTTTCATGCATGCTTTTAGATTCAAACCGACAATGCTCTCATGCTCCAAATATTTCCTCAAACATTAGGGGGAGATGCCATAGAGTGGTTTAATCAGTTACCAACTCATAGTATTTATACTTTTTCTCAACTGATTGACCTATTCCTAGAGCATTTTGTCCTAAACATAAAAAATAAGGTTTCATTATCAGATGTATATGAATTAAGACAATGGGATGATGAAACTATCTATAACTTTGGAAACCGTTGGAGGGCAGTCATTACCAAATTGCCATTCTCCCTCCCAATGGATGAAATCATCAAATTATTTACCAAGAGTTGCTTAAAACCCATCTCTTGGATGCTTCAACTTCATACCTATCGTTCATTTGAAGAAGCCTTAGCACAAGCTAGCATCATTGAGGAGATAAAAATCCAAGAGGGCGTAATTAAGCCTAAAAATAAAGAATGGTAAAACAAGGGCCAATTTAAAAGTAATCAATCAGGCCAAAATAAGTCATCACAAGCCTCTTTGGCTAGTCCATCTAATCAAGTAAATCAAGTGGTGATGAGCCAACCCGTAATGGCTCAACAACCAGTGCAACAACCATAACAAATTAATTATCATGTGGTCCCCTCGGTAACTCAAGCACTCACAATACAAAACACAATGCCAACTATGGAAAACCCTCTCCCATCGACAATACGCTCGACCCCAATGCCAATACACTCCTTTAACAGAGTCGTATTCTTCCATATTTCAAAGGTTGTATGAAACAAACAAGTTGGATTTGCCATAAATCAAGCCCGATGACCCTACCAAATGTGGTAGAAGTTACAAGGAACATCTATTTTACCCATACCATAGGCAAAATGGTCATGATATCAACACTTGCAACGTTTTTAAGAACATTGTTCAAGACCTCATAGACTTGGGGGCCATGAAGGCAGACAATCCCCTAGCTCCACAAAATCAAAATTTGGGAATATTTCAAACACCTCTTCCCAACCATGAAGAGGCCCAAACTAATGTAGGAGGTAATAATCATCTCACACCTCCTAACCAAGTTAATCATGTTCAACATTACCAAAATTTTGTAGGAGCAGTCCATGTGGTCACAAGAGGTCAAAGGCAAAATCAACAAAATGCCCAACAACAAACATGTCACAACCTTCAAATCCACCACCCATTCAAACCTCTCCAAATCCATCCCCACCAATCCATATTTCTAGTCCACCCAATCAGCCCATCCATCATCCTCTAAGGCCAATAATATCCTTAAGCAGCCGGTTGACTACAAGTTTGAAGATGGCTTCAGCCAAATTGTCCCTATATGAGCTCATCCAACAATCCCCTAGGCATAGAGAAGCCCTAATGGAAATTCTTAAATCCATTGAGTTTGAAGCTCAAGACCCTAATGCCTTCAACAACTTTGTAGGGAGCATTAGAACATGCATGGAGCCATCCATCACCTTCTATGACTTTGAAATAAAGTCAATGACCTCAGAATCCATAGATCCTCCATTGCATATCATGGCCCTGATAGACAAGAAGCCATTTAAGAGAGTCCTAATTGATACCAGCTCATCCATCAACATTATCACTACCACTGCCCTTAGCAACCTCAAACTTTCACCTTCCCATATTTCCAAGTCATCATTCACCCTCAAAGCATTTAACGATGCTTTGTGTACCACAATTGGCACTATTGTTTTACCCATTGAAGTAGGGGTTAAAATATTGCACACTATGTTCCACATCTTGGAAGGGGCCATGGCATACAATGTACTCCTTGGTAGACCTTGGATGAGGGAAATGAAATGTGTTCCATCAATTCTCCACCAATGCTTGAAATACGTTCATGATGGTCAAGTCCATTGCATCCCTACGGATGTAGAACCTTTCAAGTATTGCAATTTCATTTCAAACCCCTATGAATCCATGTTGCCTTCCACCCACCTATTCTTATCCCCATCATATTTGAATCCATCCACTTCATCTTCTAATCCATCTACATCTTCTTCCAAAGCTCCTATTTTTGAGGAGTTACCCATCACCAAACCCCCTCAATCATCCATTTCTTCTTGTACATGTGGTCAAGGTCAATCCACTTTTGCCACATCATCCACCTCAACTACTCCTTCTTCTACAACCATTTCTTCTTCATCATCATTGCCTCATCCACCTTCTTCTAATTCCAAGCCATCACCCAATCTTTCTCCATCAGTCGATGTTTCACAAGTCAAACTTTTAGAGTGTGAAATATTCAACTCCCCACCACCTTCCACAACCACCTCCAATCTTGAGCCATCCATTTCCACATCATCCACCACCTCATCCCAAGTCGAGGTCCACATCACTAGTCCTGGTATTGGTGAATACGTGGTCCAAGATGTTACCATTACCCCACTTGCCATCCCTACAACCAAGGATTTTGGTCACCCACGTGACCCTCCTTTAACCATAGGTGTTATCTACGATATGAGTTCTACTCCTAATAGTATTAACTTTGTTTATGGAGGGATTGATTCCTCAATTGAGGAAAATCCGCCCGAAGAACCAAAAGAGCCAAGACGTGCCAACATACAAAACATGATGGGATTTCCATCTCGTTACTTCCATATAGTCAATTTGCAAGGTCAAGGTCTAGGTTCCCATGAACAAGGGATACATGACATAATTGATTTCCCATATCGAGGAGCACATGATCATTCAGGCTTAGGATATACCCCACTTTCCACAACCGCTTCCCTTGAGCAAGCCTTCCAAAGGCTTAGCCTCAATGAAGAAGACAAAGCCCCCCTTCCATATTCCTCAACCACTTCTCTTGAACAAGCTCTTCAAGAGCTTAGCTTCAATGAAGAAGAAGATCCCCTAAATTTTTCCTACCCACTTCCAGATTTTGATGATGAAAGTTATGAAGAGTATGAACTTATGTCCAACGCTTCTGATGATTCTGAAGAGGAATTTCAGCCCATTGTTCCCCTTACCCAACAGGATGAGTTTTACCTCAGACTATTTCCCATCCATCAACCCATATTTCACTTGCTTCTTCCACAAGAACAAGCTGACCCACCTGGTGAACCACCCCCACATGAGTTCCATTGAGCCATTCAGCCAAGCCAAAATTTGTAACATATGTATATAAACAAAACAAATTTAAAAAAAAAAAAATCAAAACATTCAAAAACAAAAAAAACAAAATCTTTCTTTGCATGTACATAGCATTTAATTTCATGATTTGTTGTTGCTATCCAAGGTTAACAAGATTCAACATCGGTTCCCATCCATTCTTCCAATCCATATTCTCCTACTAAGTCAGTATGAATCCTATTGACTTATTCACCCCACTCCACAATCCATACAATCCGGCTAAGCCAATTCCAATTGACATAAGCCTTGTTGACATGGACCAGATTTCTTCCCCACCCTCCTTTTTGGAGTTCATCCTATCCGAGGAATTGTTAAGGGCTTCTACCAACTACATTCCTCCTTCCCCTCCACCTTCACCTCCATATTCTACCAAGAATCTCGAGGTCTTTCAAGAAGAGTTAGATGATGATAAGCAGGAAGAGTTAGATGACATATTAGATGACATTCATCTGATCCCAACACCACATCAACTTGAGGAAGGTTCACATATGTCTATTGAAGATACCATCAAAGTAAACCTTAGTTCAGATCCTAACAATCCCCAAATTGTCAAGCTTAGAAAAAGCCTATCATCCAATGAACAAGAGCAATTCATTGCTCTCCTCAAGAAGAAAAAGATGTGTTTACATGGTCCTATAAGGATATGCCTAGTCTTAACCCTAGTCTTGTGGTCCACAACCTCACCTTACATCCCGATGCCAAACCAATCAAACAAAAGCTTAGAAGGATGCATCCTACCATGGCCCTCATAGTCAAGGAAGAGCTTCAAAAACTTCTAGATGTCAATTTCATTGTTCCTATTGACTATCCTAAGTGGCTTTCAAACATGGTACCCATTCACAAGCCTAATGGGTCGATACACATTTGCACTAATTTTTGAGTATGATGTTTATATGTATATATATACATGGCTAAAAAAACCAAAAAAAAAACAAACAAAAACAAATCATTCACATAGGCATGCTACCATATTGCATTTACATATAGGCATATTTACATGCATTTTTCACATTGCATTCATATTCCATTTGCATTCATTCCACATGCATTTCTCACATTACATTCATACATACTGCACACATATTCCATTTGCATTCATACATAGCTCACACACATTCCATTTGCATTCATTCTACATGCATTCCATTACATTCATTCATATTGCATTCATCCCATCCCACGTTCAATGATCTTTTATAGTAGTGATGATATGGCCAAATACAAAAAGTCAAGTTTCCACAATTGGGGGTACCTATTTTTGGCATTTATGCAATTTTCCCCAATATCATAAGCCAACAATCCCATTTGTCAAAAATCATAAACCCCAAGTTTTCAGTCACTCAACCACTACTAGTGTGTCTAGCAACCTCCAAAAAGATGTCCAATTTTCTTTAGGACCAAAAACACTTTTTCACATTAAGAAAATCTTGAGTCTTGTCAACTGATTCCAAAAATAATCTTGCACCAACCACACTTCTTCACATCTTAAAAATATTTTGAGTCAAAGAGGGATAACACCATACTTGGGTGGCACCTTGAAGTGAAAAGGGTATTCCTCACTTGTCCTATCATGCAACATAGTCCAAAATAAAAAATAGTGGTTCTCACCACTATCACAGTTGCTCTCCAAATATAAACACAAAATATAGAGTAGTAAGGATAGGGTCACATTCTCATCACACTTCGATTGAGAATCTGATTCCCCAAAGCTCTATCCAAAGTTAACAATTTCTATGCACACACCATAGATCCCTAAAGTTGTAAGGATCATACTACATTTCCCTTAGAAATTTATGTAGTCATCCCCAAGGCCTAAAGATCATATCATTGGACTATGGAGTGAGTCTCCACCGGGGCTATAGATGCTTGACTAGTAGTGGAGTAAGCTCATGCGGGGTGACATGTCTCTCTTCCAAAAAGGGAGACCTCTGACCGCACATACGGACAAGCTAGCTTCTTGGTCCTCTCCATAACAGGTCATGCCTAATTTACTCATAATGGGTTAATGAACTTCACGTGCACACACATTGGTTCTTGATTGCCTAGGGTCATTGTCATGCTCAAGATTTGGTACATGAACTTCACTTGCACACACATTGGTCCTAAAGAAAGTTAGACAACATTTAGTGAGTTTGGTTGATAACACTAGTCTGTTTGAGTCTCTAAAAATCCTTCAGTATTCCATATCAACATCCATATCTTCTTCCATATCAACATCCATATCTTCTTCCATGTCAACATCCATGTCTTCATCATGGATCAACCCGCATAACGCCACCAAGTTTGGTGCCCCCGATTGCAAAACAATGAACAAAAATGGCCAACAAAATTCTGAACTATAAATGATCATTCGAACATCATGCATTCCTCTCATATAGTTTGCATTCATTATTTCATATACATGCCATTTCACTTGCATTAATCATCCATATAAGCATTACGCATACACATCATGATTAGCTTGCATTAATCATCCATATAAGCACTACACATACACATCATAATTAGCTTGCATTAATCATCCATAAGACATTCATAAAATATTTTCATAAAACATGCATTGCATACACATAAAAGCATTCACACAAAAGATAACACAAACATAAAAGCCATGTATATATATAAAATATCACATGTACAATGAGTGCCAAAAATGCTACAATGGAGCACCAAGGCTCATATACAAAAGTGCATCTAAGCACTAAGCTAATGTCTATGAGAGGACCCCTGAGACCTAGTAGGAGCCCTAGACCTAGAACTCTACCTAGATGTCGTATGCCTCGATGACTCAATCCTAGAGGATGATGGAGGATCCAACAAAGGAATGTGATTAGCCATGCACAAATCCTCCAAAGAGTGTGCATATGTCTCACTAGCATGTAGTCATCGCAAGTCAATCTAATGATGATGCTCTCTCACCAATATCTCTACCTGAAGCCTCATGACCGTCTCCTGATAACCTGAACCAACCCCATCAATTTGCCACTCTGCCTCCATCCAATCTATAGTAGCCCACTAGATACTCCCTATGAGCCTCCAGCGTAGTCTCTCACTCCTTGTGGAGCTGCTCTACCTCAGCCCATAGCCTAGCCAAATCAAAAATCTCCCCCATATCCTCATCATCCTCCCTCTCATCCTCCACTACCTCCACCTCAGGAGTCTACTATGCTGACCCCCTCGATCACCTCCGACTCACCGATCACTGAGACATCATCCTCTTTGGAGTCATCCTCGACCCTGTAGCTATCGCATCCCCACCCATCACCACCTTTGGCACCCATACTAGTTGGGTACCAAACCATGCTGCATACTCTGGAGTCACCCTAGAATCATCTACATCTAGGACCTCCAACCACTCATCATCCTCTATCTGCACCCTCCATGGCTCTACACATGGAAGCCCCACCTCATCCCATCGATGTCGGTACAACACTGGCTCATCCGACACACCCTGAGGCAAGCCAAACTACCTCAACACCCATGAGTACTAAAAGTACTCCACCTCCTCATCTCTCCTCCAAACCAGCCACCATGCTTGTCTCACCCACCATAGCTACTCCTCATCACCCTCCCACATGGCTCCTCACCATGGCCTCCATATCACCTAAGCCAGAGTCAACCCTACCCACATATCCCTATACCACTGGCTGGTATGCACCTCCTCAACCACTACCCATATCCTAGCATAGGGCTCACCCATCTTCCATGCCTAAAAAGGTAACCCCTCTGGCCGAGCTACACTAAAGTGCTCCCATGCCCAACACTAAAGAAGGAAGTTGCATCCAATCCCCTTCCTCCCTCTCCATGTAACCTCATATAGCTCCCGGTATAACTATGCCAATAACGTAGGAGCCCATGCATACGCCCTTGGATCGGTGAGTAGGTCACTCACCAATCCCAATAGGTTCCAAGGGAACCTACACCCCATGCTATTAGGGAGCACTATGTTCACTAACATGAACATGATCAAGGCTAGGAGTGCATCCAACTCCTTAGCCTTGTACATGCTCAAATAGCATATACCCCATCTCCCATCCTCACCTCCCACCATCGCTCACCAAACATCTTCATCATCTCCACCTTCTTATCATGCCCAACCATCACCTTCTCACCCTCCATTGGCACCTTGAGGATGTGGTATACATCCTCAAGGGTGACAGTAGCCTCCCTAGTTGACAACTAGAATGTCCCTCTATCCGAGTCCCATCTCTCTATCAATGATGAGAGATACCCATCATCCGCCCTCACCACATCCAACCGAGCCACTCCCTCCAAACCCACCTCCCTCAAAAGATCCCAATCACCCTCCATAAGCTTCTTCCTCATCCTAGGAATGAGAGGAGAGAACCGATGTCGAGGCTCTATCTCCCTCAACTACAGCAACAAACATTTTACATTAGTATTATTTCAAAAAAAAAACTTCAAAATTTTTGCACAAAAAGAACAAAGTGTTTTTCAACATTACCAGGGCAAATCATGCCTCAGCTCCACCAACAAAATTCCCCCCCCCACCACCATAGCTCCCACACATATCTCCAATTTATCAAATTATCAAAACACAGTAAACACTTACGGCTCTGCTTGTCGCTCTCTTACAACACTCTTCTAACCCTCTTTCGGCAGCACTTTCACACATTCAGCGACAACTTAATTCTCCATGCAACTACCCTTTTATAACAATATTTTCATCTTGAAACACCTATTCTTCTGTTACTTCCACAATCCTGCATGCACCCTATTAATAGACACTTCTGAAAGTAACTCCTTTATCACATAGTAATTTGTACATGCATTCTATTAATAGCTTTGTTTCTTATGTGGGACTTTCAGTATAACTATCGCTCGATGGTTACACTGCTTTACGGGCCCTGTAACTGCCATTCTATCTTTAATGCACTGTGCTTATTTTAGCTTGCATGATTTCTATCTGTAACTGCCCCTGTAATTGTCACACTAACTTTAGTTGACTCTTCTTATATTGGTTGCATGATTTTCCTCTGCAACTGCCCCTGTAACTGTCGTTCTACTTTAGTTAACTATCCATAATTGTGTTGTTGCGACCTATCGCGAAATCGCAACACTTTTGTCTCTTTGTACTCTTCTCGCATTTTACCCACAAAAACATGACATGTCGTGATATCATGACATTTCTACCCCTTTGACCTTTTCTTGGCTGTTGATCGTGAAAACATAACATGTCACGATATCGTGACACTTTTCGCCTTCTTGTCCTCTTCTCAGCTTGCACCCACAAAAACATGACATGTCGCGATATCGTGACACTTTTTGCCTTCTTGTCCTCTTCTCTATCTTTCACCCATGAAAAAACATGTTAAATCATGAAACATTCGCTGCCTTGTGCCTTTTCTTGCCTTGACCTCGCAAAAACGGAACATGTCACAAAATCGTGACACTTTCGTTGCCTTGTGCTTTTCTTCTCATCGGGTCACGAAAACCCGACATGTCACGATATCGTGACATATTTTCTCCTTAGCACTTCCTCTTGCAAATTGTCATGAAATCGTGACACTTTTCCTTGCAAGCTCTTTCTCTCAAACATGTCATGAAATCGTGACACATTTTCATTCGTACTACCTCTCTTGCAGATTGTTGCGAAATCACGACACTTTTCTTTGTGAGCTCTTTCTCTCAAACCTATCATGAAATCGTGACACTTTTTCGTCTATACAATCCTTCTTGCAAATTGTCACAAAATTGTGACACTTTTCTTTGCGAGTGCCTTCTCTCCAAACATGTCATGAAATCGTGACAGTTTTCCTTGTGCTTTCTCTCTCTTCGAACATGTCGTGAAATCATGACAGTTTTCTTTGCTTGCACCTTCTTTCCGAACATGTCACGAAATCGTGACAGTTTTCCTTGTGCTTTCTCTCTCTTTGAACATGTCGTGAAATCATGATAGTTTTCCTTGCGCTTTCTCTTTCGTCCAACATGTCACGAAATCATGACAGTTTTCCTTGTGCTTTCTCTCTTCGAACATGTCGTGAAATCATGATAGTTTTTCTTGTACTTTCTCTCTCTTCGAACATGTCATGAAATTGCGATAGTTTTCCTTGTGCTTTCTCTCTCTTTGAACATGTCATGAAATCATGATAGTTTTGCCAGCATTTTCTCTCTCCTTTGATATGTCACGATATCACGACATTTTTGCCAGCATTTTCTCTCTCCTTCGATATGTCATGAAATCATGACAGTTTTGCCAGCATTTTCTCTCTCCTTCGATATGTCGCGATATCGTGATAGTTTTTCTTTTCGACCAAACATGTCACGATATCACGATAGTTTTTCTTTCTGGCCAAACATGTTGCGATATCGCGATAGTTTTCTTACTTGTCTTTTTCTTTGATCTTTTGAATGTTGGCCACTTATGTCTTCTTGGATATTCTCTATACATGTGACTAACCCCTAAACTCCTATCCACTGCATCAACTGATCTATCTGTCTATGTTGACAACAATGACAATAATGTTTCTACACCTTGCTCAATAATCTCCCCCTTTGGAATTGTTGGCAACACATGTGCAATTTCCTGTAATTCTTCTCCCCCTTTGATAATAATACCAAAGGGCTGCTACAGACTCCCCCTGAGTCTATGCACAACATTCTCAGACAAACATTGTTATAGTGAGCAAAAATCATAAATATGAGAAAAACTATAAACACAGACATAAATGCTCCCCCTGAGAATGTGGTCCCGATTGCTATTCAATTCTTGGGAAATGTGACCACTCCCAACTTACTCCAAAGGTACTCAAAAACTTCTTTGGGCAACGGTTTTGTGAAGATGTCCGCTACTTGCTCTGTAGTTGGAAAAAAATCTAATTTAACCTCACCTTCCACAACTTTATCCTTCAAAAAGTGATACTGGATTGCAATATGTTTGGTTCGAGAATGCATAACCGGATTCTTTGAGATGTTAATAGCACTGGTATTATCACATTTAACTGAAATTGGCTCTTTGAAGTGAATACCAAGATCTTTCAGGGTTTGTCTCATCCATAATATCTGCGTACAGCACGTTGTTGCTACAATGTATTCTGCCTCTGTTGTGGATAGAGAGACTAATTCTTGTTTCTTGTTGTGCCATGCTACCAGCCTGTCTCCAAGATAAAATGCTCCTCCACTGGTACTCTTTCTATCATCTATACATCCTGCCCAATCTGCATCTAAATATGCAATAAGAGTGAAGTCCTTACCTTTTGGATACCATAACCCATACTCCATAGTACCCTTCAGATACCGAAGAATCCTCTTTACTGTTGTTACGTGAGTCTCCTTGGGACTAGCTTGAAATCTTGCTACCATGCAAACTGCCTGCAAGATATCTGGTCTGGTGGCTGTTAAATACAACAGGCTCCCAATCATAGATATGTATATGGTTTGATCAACATCTAGAGATTTGTCATCCTTGCTCAACTTGCAACCTGTCGTCATGGGAGTGCTAACAAGTTTACTATCCTCCATTGTGAACTTTTTTAGCATTTCTTTCACATATTTAACTTGAGATATAAAAATGCCCTTCTCATTTTGATTGAATTGCAGTCCAAGGAAATATGAAAGTTCACCAATCATCGACATTTCAAATTATTTCTTCATTTTATTTGCTATGTCTCTACATGACTTATCATTGTTGCTGCCAAAAATGATATCATCTACATAAACAAAAAGTACAATAAGATGGCCATTCTTTGTTTTGACATACAAATTGTTGTCCACCATACCTTTCTTGAACCCTTGTTGAATAAGATAGTTATCCAACCTTGCATACCATGCTCTGGGTGCCTGTTTCAAGCCATACAAAGTTTTATTCAACTTGCAAACAAAGTTGGGATTATCATCGAGTTGGAAACCATCTGGCTGCTCAATGTAAACCTCTTCTTCCAGTTTTCCATTTAGAAATGCTGATTTCACGTCCATTTGATATACTTTGAAATTTTTATGAATTGCTAAAGCCAGAAACATTCTGATTGCCTCTAGTCTAGCTACTGGTGCAAAGGTTTCCTCAAAATCAATACCTTCAACCTATGCATAGCCTTTACAGACCAGTCTTGCTTTATTCCTTACAACCTATCCATATTTGTTCAATTTGTTTCAAAAAATCCATTTAGTACCAATTATATTTTTATTTGCTGGCCTTGGTACTAACTCCCAGGTTTTGTTTTTCTCAATCTGATCTAGTTCTTCATTAATTGCCTTCATCCAACTTTCATCTGTGCTTGCTTCAACAACATTTTTGGGCTCAATGCTGGATAATAGAGAGTAGTTCCATACTACTGCTCTTCTTGTCTGAATACCAACTGTGGGGTCCCCAATAATTTGTTCTTTGGGATGATTTTTTTGCCAGCTTTCTGTTTTGAATTTCTTGTTTTCTTCTCCTTCTGAGTCAATACTTAAATCATCTGGGTCAATTTTTTGATTCTCTTCTATTTCCTTTTCTTCATCTCCTTCAATAACTTCTTCATAAATAGGGTAGTTTTCTTGATAAGTAATTTCTCGTTCTCTACCTTCATCAACTTTAACATCGACACTCTCAAAAATTTTCTTTAGCCTCTTGTTGTAGCATGTGTAGGCTTTGCTTTTTGTCGAGTAACCAAGAAAAATACCTTCGTCAGCTCTATCTTCAAACTTACCAAGATTATCTTCAGTTCGTTTGATATAACACTTGCTGCCAAACACTTTGAAGTATCTTGTTGTTGCCTTCCTGTCGAACCATAGCTCATAAGGTGTTTTGCTTTCATGCGTCCTTAACATGCACCTGTTTTGGATGTAAACTATAGTATGGACTGCCTCTTTCCAAAATCTATCAGCTATTTTGTTCTCAGCCAACATTGTTTGTGTCATTTCTTGCACATTCCTATTCTTCCTTTCTACAATACCATTCTGCTGAGGTGTCCTTGTTGCTGAAAACTGTCTTCTAGTCCCATATTTTTGACAGTGCTCTGCAAAATCCTCTGAGATAAACTCTCCTCCTCTGTCCGATCTTAATAATTTAATTCTTTTTCCTGTTTGATTCTCAACATGCTTTTTGAAAATCTTGAACATCTCAAAGGCATCTTATTTATGCTTTAAAAATAGTACCCATGTCATCCTGGAGTAGTCATCTATGCACAACATAAAGTATTTGTCACCATTTATGCTTTGTGTTCTCATGGGTTCACACAAATCAACATGTATTAGTTCTAAAGTTTTATTGGTGAAGTATTCCTTTGAATTAAATGTGGCTCTAGTTTGCTTCCCCTTTTGGCATGAAGCACAAATGCTATTTAAAGGTTTGCCAATGGTGGGTATATCTCTTACTGCCCTGTTTGAGCTTATTTTTATTAGATTGTCAAAGCTGATATGATCGAGCCTCTTGTGCCATAGCCAATTTTCATCTTCCTATCCAATCAAGCACGCTCCTTTTGAAGTCTCTAAGAGCGTATATAGATTTCCAGAAGTCCTCGATCCAGTAGCTATCAGCTTCCCACTGTGTGCTTTTTTGACTTCACAACCCTGCTTCTTAAAGATGACTTCATGACCTATGTCATAGATTTGACTTACGCTTAGTAAGTTGTGCTTAAAACCAATCACAAAAATAACTTCTTTGGAATTGATCTTTCCATAACTTATCTTGACTGATCCTTTGCCAACTACCTTGGCTCCATCATTATTTCCAAACTTTACAGAGCCGCCTTCATATTTATGTAACTTCTCAAATTTTTGTTTATCTCCTGTCATGTGACTGGAGCATCCACTATCCAATATCCATGGTGCAGATTTGTTCTGTGCTTTGAATTTTATCTGTACAATCAAGGATTTCTTTTCTTCCTTGGGTTGCTCCTTTTCTTTCCACTCTGGTTTGACTACAGTTTTGGTCACTTGTTTAGACTTTTCTTTGTCAGTAGCCTATGCATGTTTTTCTAGGAATTTTCTATTTTGCCTTAAACTATTTTTTTGAGATCTTCTTCCCTGATATTTATTTGTTGCATATGTGCTTCTACAGTTTCTTGCAATGTGTCCAAAGTTATGACAGTTATAGCATTCTATTGCATAATCCATAAAGGGTGAAAAGACATTTCTACTAGTGAAATTTCTTTGTCCTATATTATAAATGCAGTCTGAAATCTTATGACCGTAAGCATTGCATTTAAAACAATAACCAAAAAAGAAATGATTGAACCTAGGAGTTGGTCTTTGCCATTTTGTAGTAGGAGCCATAAATTTTCTTCTCCTTTGATGTGTGATGTTTGTGAATCCCTCATTGTCAGCACTCTTCTCGTGCCTGGCATTGTTGCTTTCTTTTGCATGATTCATTTTTCCTTGATCAACCTTGATCTTATCTTATTTCTTTACTGGTTCTATAGTTATGGTCTTTCATCCACTTGACGATTCTCCTTCGATAAAGCCCAAGCCAAATTTGATGCCTGTAGTCCTCTGACTATTTATAATCTTTTCAAGCTTCATAGAACTTCCTTCAATTTTACAATTCGTTTACCAGCACCCACTGAGCACCAACCCCTAATTTATCTACACCAACAGAAAGGAGCACCAACCCCTATCCAAGCACCAAATTGGATCACAGTTTTGAAATCTATATCAATGACATGAAAAATGCCTTTGCTTTTACAAGACCCTGACTGGTCTAAAATTTATAAAAACACAGTAAACACTTATGGCTCTGCTTGTCACTCTCGTACAACACTCTTCTAACCCTAATTCTTCTATGACATCCACAATCCTGCATGCACCCTATTAATAGACACTTCTGAAAGTAACTCCTTTATCACACAATAATTTGTACATGCCTTCTATTAATAGCTATGTTTCTTGTGTGGGACTTTTAGTATAACTGTCGCTCGATGGTTACACTGCTTTACGGGCCCTATAACTATCATTCTATCTTTAATGCACTGTGCTTATTTTAGCTTGCATGATTTCTATTTGTAACTGCCCCTGTAACTGTCACACTAACTTTAGTTGACTCTTCTTATATTGGCTGTATGATTTTCCTCTACAACTGCCCTTGTAACTATCATTCTACTTTAGTTAACTATTCATAATCATGTTGTTGTGACCTATCATGAAATTGTGACACTTCTGTCTCTTTGTTCTCTTCTTGCATTTTACCTGTGAAAACATGACATGTCACGATATCATGACATTTCTGCCCCTTTGACCTTTTCTTGGTTGTTGACCACAAAAACATGACATGTTGTGATATCATGACACTTTCTGCCTTCTTGTCCTCTTCTTAGCTTACACCTAAAAAAACATGACATGTCACGATATCGTGACACTTTCCACCTTGTCCTCTTCTCTGTATTTCGCTCGTGAAAACACATGTCGCAAAATCGTGACACATTCGCTACCTTGTGCCTTTTCTTGCCTTGACCTCATGAAAATAGAACATGTCACAAAATCGTGACACTTTTGCTACCTTGTGCTTTTCTTCTCATCGGGTCATGAAAACCCGACATGTCATGATATCGCAACATATTTACTCCTTAGCACTTCCTCTTGCAAATTGTCATGAAATCGTGACACTTTTCCTTGCAAGCTCTTTCTCTCAAACATGTCATGAAATCGTGACACATTTTCATCCGTACTGCCTCTCTTACAGATTGTCACAAAATCACGACACTTTTCTTTGCGAGCTCTTTCTCTCGAACCTGTCGCAAAATCATGACACTTTTTCATCCGTACAATCCTTCTTGCAAATTGTCATGAAATCACAACACTTTTCTTTGCGAGCGCCTTCTCTCTGAACATGTCACAAAATCATGATAGATTTCTTTTCTTGCACCTTCTTTCTAAACATGTCACGAAATCATGACAATTTTCCTTGTGTTTTCTCTCTCTTCGAACATGTCGTGAAATCGTGACAATTTTCTTTGCTTGCACCTTCTTTCTGAACATGTCGCAAAATCATGACAGTTTTTCTTGTGCTTTCTCTCTCTTCAAACATGTCACAAAATCATGACAGTTTTCCTTGCACTTTCTATTTTGCCCAACATGTCGTGATATCGTGACAGTTTTCCTTGCACTTTCTCTCTCTTCGAACATGTCGCAAAATCATGATAGTTTTTCTTGTGCTTTCTCTCTCTTTGAAAATGTCACGAAATCATGACAATTTTCCTTGTGTTTTCTCTCTCTTTGAAAATGTCACGAAATCATGACAATTTTCCTTGTGTTTTCTCTCTCTTTGAACATGTCATGAAATCGTGCCAACATTTTCTCTCTCCTTCGATATGTCGCAATATCATGACATTTTTGCCAAAATTTTCTTTCTCCTCCGATATGTCGTGAAATCATGACAGTTTTGCTAGCATTTTCTCTCCTCCGATATGTCACGATATCATGATAGTTTTTCTTTCTAACCAAACATGTCATGATATTGTGTCAGTTTTTCTTTCTGGCCAAACATGTCGTGATAGTTTTCTTACTTGTATTTTTCTTTGATCTTTTGAATGTTGGCCACTTCTGTCTTCTTGGATATTCACTGTACATGTTGTGACAGACCTCTGAACTCATGTCCATTGCATCAACTGATCTATATGTCTATGTTGACAACAATGACTACTATTTTTGCACCTTGCTCAACAAAAGGGACATTTATAGACACCAAATCCTAGCCACTTTTCATTCATTCTAGTCATTCTACGACCCACTTGTCCATCATCCCCCTTTCCTTCCATTCAATTGGCCATTCCATGCCTTTCTCGCCATTCAATTGGCCATTCCATGTCTTTCCCACCATCCAATGGCCCACTTTAGCCTTTTCCCATCATTTTTTGACCCTTATTTGACTTATTTATATTTATTTTATATTATTTATATTTAAATATAATATTTTATATTATATATTTATAAGTCAAATTAACCTCAATTGTTTGATTTGATCTAATCTTAGCCATCCATCATCCATAATCTGTGTCACATGTAAAGTTTAATATCAGCCTTTGGATCCACTTTAATATTAGCCACATGATCAAAAGTGTTAAGCTAAAACCCTAAGAAAACCCTAGGCTTGATAATAAATAAGAGCATTCTCAATGCTCAACCACTGAAATCATGAACCTTGGAAAACTTGAATGTTGGAGCTTTAATTTACTTGTGAGACTTGACCTTGTTGACAGCTATTTTCTTGTGAATAGGTTGTTCCCTAGCCTATATTTCCCCAAAACCCTAGCTTGCCCTAGGATTTTCAAATTCTAGCCATCTTTGCATCCCATTTTTGCCACCACCATTATCGTTCATCCATCGAGCCCTTTGCATTCCCTTGATTTGCTTCTTTAGATCTAGCCCTAATCCATAGGCACATTCGAGTGCCTACCTAATCCCATAAGCACAACAGTGCACCTGTTGCATTCTATAGGTGCAGAACTATGCCTCCTATACCCACAACCACAGACCAAAATTTTCCATACAATATCATTAGGTGTCATTGGGGCACACTGCCATCAGTCTGCAATGGAGCAATAGAACAACAAATTAAGTATTTTTGTGCTTTTAATTATTTGAGGTTATTTAGATTTTGCATATTTTTTCATTTAGATCTAGTGTTTTCAGTTTGCATTTCTGAGGGTTTACACTATGGAACACTCATTTTCTTTACTAACATCTCTAATTTTATTGTGTATGCAAGATCAGGTAGCATTCATCAAGGATTTTTGAGTAGCTACTGAATCTAGAGTGGCCCAATTACGGATAACCAAAATCCCACTCACATTTTTGGGAGCAAGATACATTGAAGACACTACTTGTTTTGTAGTTAGGGTTTTGTAGAACCCTAGCATCTATATTTATTGTATCAAAATAAGTTCTTTTGAACAAACATATTGTAACAAAGGATTTTCTCAGCTCCCCCCCATTTATTGAATAAAATCATATTTTGTGCAATCTCTTGTTCATTGATTTATTTTACTTTTATATTTGCTTTAGTATCATATTTTCACTTCACAAGCTAACACCATTCAAAATATTTAGCATATTTGGTCTTTCCTCTGTCAAGTAGCTATTGCTTATGGATCTAATAATTACCAAGTTGGAAAAATCATTTTGGTCTAAGGTGATGGGCACATTTTATATTGATATCCTTTGGCTAAGGATGCTACCTTCTCTTGAATCACCTTCTAGATTGCTTATCATATTTAATATGAGTATGTTGGACCTTTTATATGTTGATGTCATCCTTCTAGCTAAGACGCTATGGTCCAAGATGCTACTTACTTCAACTTGCACTCTAGTCAATTCTTCTTGCTTTTTATAGGATTTTATCACCTTTTAAAGTTAGACTGACATCATCACTTGGAAATTTTTGGTATGCCTTCTTCCAAAATAAAAACTCTCCACTTCACAAGATTTTCACTATGCTACAGTGTTAGAGTCTATTAAATTATTTAGTACATGCTAATGTACCACCTTGGGTACATAACTAGAGTAGTATTTTACCTTAGAGTAAGGTTTGAGTAATTACTTCATGAAATATAATAAATGCACAAGTGTTAAAATGTGCAATGATGTAAATGTGCATGTATTCCACATGTACATGAGTCAAGTTAGGTAGATGAAAGGCCAAGGGACTTATCTCTCTATATATGTCTTTGAGGTAGCATAGAAAGTGAGAGAGATGACAAAAGATTGAATAGTGATTAGTTGCTTTAGTAGTAACAGTGAGTACAATATATATCCTTCATGTATTTATGGAGTGTTCATATCCTCCATTATATTACATTGTACTATTTTTGTGAGCTTTCATTAATGGTATATTTTTTAATTATTGTAGAAGTTTCTCTTATAATATTCTTGCATATTATAGTACTATTATCATATAGTTATCATTGCTTGATAATTTTACATCTTGTGGTTGAATTTTATTTAATACATATCATCAAAAGCTAGCAGTGGTATCAAATCACATGGTAGATCGATAGGAAATAGGGATAGCCACAAGAGAGATTAAGAGGATATAGGAAATATCATTTTTAATATTTTTGAAAATTATATTTGGCTAGAGTCTTTCCATAAATTTGTAGAAAAACTCATGAAGAATAGGACTCAACATTGATTCCACTATATTGATAAATCAACTAGTGAAGATTCATTATCTCAAGATTTAGAGTTTTTTCCATTATAATTTCTCTAATATTTCATTGTGAAAAAAGGAGATTCAAAGAAATTTAGGAAGCTTCCTACAAATAGTTAGGAATAATATCTTCTATATAATCAGTTCAGTACCTGAAGAAACAAGTTGGATATTTAAGATTTGGAGGCCTAAGAAAAAAGGTCGCATTGTAAGAGTTGTAGACTTGCAAATTGAATATTGAGAGAAAGGAAGAGGTCAAAGAAGATCCCATTGAAGGAAGAAAGGACTCAAGGAAAAGAGTTCTAGATAATATTGAAGATTGGAGATATCCATTGAAGAATGAAGACTATAGATTGCAAAGTGAGAGAAGGAGAAAATAGCTCAAAAAGCTTAAGATACCCACAAAAGGTCCCATTGAAGAACTTATTTATTTGGAATATTAAAGATTGAGAAGGACTAGCAATGGTCCTATTACAAATTTTAAAAGCAACAAATTTTAAAGATTCAAGAAATAGGTCTCATTGAAAAACATCTATCATTGAAGATTGAATATACCAAGGGAAGGTCTCATTGAATTTTTGAGAAGAATAGAGAATTTGTAGAAATTAAACACCCAAGAGAAGAGGTCTTAAGGAAGGATTGAAAGGAGAAATAAGGAGAATATTGGAAGAAGACTTTAGGAGAACTCAAGGAATAAGAGTGCTAGAAAAGAGAAGCACCTAAGAAACAAGTATTTGGGATAATTATAATCATCCGACAACAAGCCCAAAAAGGAAGAGGATTCTTGAGAAGAAGGCCACTAGTAGGCCAAGGTTGAAGTCAAAATTCAACAAGGATAGTTGAATCCACCAAACTATATTTTTTGGCAGCATGTTAGAGGAGTTTCAAAGTTGTAAATTGGTGAGTTAAAAATCTGTTTTGGATAGCAAAGAAAGAGCTTCATTTTCATCTAACACAAGGCAGCATTTAGGTGAATCTAATCAAAAATAAATCCATCATCAAATAGAGGTCATAAAGGTAAGCAACTTTGGTGCAAAAGGTTCATTATTTGAAAATTCATTAATTGGTTCATTATTAAGTTTTTTTAAGCATCAAATTAGAGTTTTAAATTTGCAAAAGGAATATTCAAGTTTAAAGTCTTCAAGGGTGTAAAATATAGTTTTTTATAAGGGATTAAAACCTACACAAAAGAAAGAGAAGTTAGATATATTACAAAGGAAATAAAATATCTACTTCCTACTATCTACTTGAAAGCAAAGGTGATAATTAAAAGTATAGGGGGAAAGCATTTGAAAGGCACAATATTGTGTCTCCAAAATCTATAAAGTAAAGGAAAAAGGTCTCAAGGCTATCATATTCAAGGTTTCTAAAGACACCAAAGAAGACATATAAATCCCAATGACATAAAACCCACATTAGACCAAAACTTGCAGCAAGATAAGAGTTAAAAATATAAATAAAGTATAGCAAGGTTAAATGTGCAAACTATAAAGTGAGTACAGTCAGGTTAAAGGTTCAAATAGTGAAGAAAATAATGTAAAGAATAAGGCATTACCCAAGCAAAATATGCTTGGATATCGAGTAGAATAACCACCAAGGAAAGGAGAATTAAATCACCACTATAGGAGGAGCCACCATTGTTGAAGAGGATAATCTATTGAAGGAGAGGAACCATCACCATATGTTGAAGATCAAGACACACGCATTAGTTGCAAAAGGAAAATAAACAACTTGCAAAGAGTTGGAAAGTGCATTATAGAAAAAGAAGAGAACATTGAGCATAGGTTACATGCATGAGAAGAAGTCACCACTTGGTACAAAATAAGAGCATCAATAGTTCTAAGTAACATCTCAAATGAGTGCTAAATGAGCAAGTAGGGAATATAGCACTCATAAACCTACACACATCCAAAGTAATGCTTGCAAATATAGAGCAACATTCAAGGTAATGCCTACACATCTAACAAAGAAGGAAAACATTTGAATAAGTAACACATACGTGGGAGTAAGAAACATCTACACTACTTGATAGAGAAGAACAAAATCCAAGGGCTATTCTAAACACCATGTGGCACACAAGGTAGAGAAGGTAGTCAAGTATTAATAACCCATATCTGAAGAAGAGCATGGATACAAAATAGTCAAGGTTAAAGATCATTGAAGGAGATAAGGAAAACAGTCAAAGGGAAGTAGAGTGCCTACGTATCCTCATTGAAGTAACACTTGCACAAAGGAGAAAAATCACCTAGGTTGGATTAATACTCCATTCAAAGCCAAGAAGGAATAACAATTATTAGTGCAACATAAAGCACCAAGTGTCATGTGTTTCAAAGGAAGATAAGCATATTAATAGCCCAATCTAAAGAGACCATGAATATCCAACATAGAGAGGTCAAAGTGCATTGAAGGAGGAGAATAATTTTGTAAGGGACCCATTGAACGCAGAGACTATCATACATTGAAGACCAGCAAATACAACACCCAAATCCTAGATAGAGGAGTCAAAATAAAAGCCAAACATCTTGCAACATACAATATTACAAGGAAGGTATAGTTTTATATGATTTAATATTTGCATTCTTTAAGTGCAAGGAGTTATAAGGTGCATTATATAAGGTTGAGTTTATTTATTATTGCATTGGAGATATAATAAAATACCAATCTTAGTGAATTAGAAAGCAAATCAAAGCAAGGAGTTTATATCCTTAATAGATATTTGAGAAGTGCATTAGTTGAAGTACAAATATCATAATATTTGCAAATAATTAAAATAAGAGATATAAGGTTTTCTACCTTGGAAATTTTTAAACATTATTCTTTTGCAAATATTATAATTTTCTAAATTTTCAAATTAGGGAGATATAAGGAGTACTACATCAAGATTTATATCATTGAAGTTTATAAAATTAAACCATTGAAAATTAAGGATAAAGAAATAAAAACATTGAATTGCTTAAAGAGTTGAAAATTATTTCTTATACTTGTCTCATATACAAATTTAAGTGACAAAAGAAATCCAACCATAGATTCTTGAAGATAGAGAACTTCATCAAATTAAAAAGTGCATATATCACTAAGGAGAAATAATGTTAAACATAGGAGTTGAACATAATATTAAAATTGGCATCAAAAATTTGAGGACTCAACATAAATATAAGAACTTTCTCAAGACCATAGCATACTCTAATCACTTAGAAGATATAAGGGATACTACAAAATCTAATATTTGAAAAGGTTTTATCAAGTTTGGTTATAAAATCAAACTAGGGAGTCATAAGGTAGACAAATTCAAAGGTTTTTAAATATAAAATTTCTATCAAAATTGTTCCTTCTTAGCAATAAAGATAACTTCAAAAGAACCATGGAAAAGCTTATTAAGTATATAGGTTTCAAGGAATCAAAATGGTTTAGAGACATGCTTGACTCTAGAAATGAAAATAAGGAAAATGCAATTAGAAGAGAAGAACCAATATGGTTTAGAAATATTTTTGAGAATTCACCAAAAGTAAATTCTTCAGATATGATGAAAGGAATTGATGACAACTATATTATCAAAAACCAAAAGGTAGAAAAGAATACTCATAAAAAATATATTCTACAAATCTATGAAAGAAGTAAAGATGAAATAGCTTTAGTTGTACATAGATGTTTGAACTATTTCATCAAGGAAATAGATGGACTTGATTCTTCTAAAACAAGTAACAAAGAAATTGGGATATATTCACTATGCACTTATTGCAACAAATTTGGTCATGAGAAAGCAAACTGTTGGAGCTTCCATCCATGTAAATATTGTGGAGGAAAATCTCATTCATATTTCTTCTGTTACTATAATGACAAGTACTATAAAATATTTTAAGAGAGACTAATATTCATATTAGATTATTTCTTCCAAGTTATTATTTCAAAAGCATCCTCTAACAATTAATTCAAACTTAACATTTTTGAAGATCAAGGATATAGGTCATTCATTAAACCAAAGGAAACAAAAGGAAGTAATTATGATCCACTTATGACTTGCAATATTATAAGATCCTTAGTTCATCAAGGATACCTAGAAGACTTCAAGGTCAATGATTCTACCAAACACTTTGAAATACCGAAGAACAATGAAATGAAGAAGACATGGAAAGACAACATGAAGACTAAAGCAAAAGAAGGACCTGTTCAAACTAAAGAATACTTGAAATATGAAGACCCATATTGAAAACTAAAGTCTTCAATACCCAAATAATGTAATACAAGGAGGTGTTAGATTATATTATATTATTTAGTACATGCTAATGTACCACCTTGGATACATAACTAGATTAGGAGTTTATCTTAGAGTAAGGTTTGAGTAGTTAATTCATGCAATGTAATAAATGCAAAAGTGTTAAAATGTGCAATGATGTAAATGTACATGTAATCCACCTATACATGAGTCATAGGTTAGGTAGATGAAAGGCCAAGGGACTTATCTCCCTATATATGCTTTTGAGGTAGCATAGAAAGTGAGAGAGAGTAACAAAATATAGAATAGTGACTAGTTGCATTAGTAGTAATAGTGAGTACAATTTAGATCCTTCATGTATTTATGAAGTTTTCATGTCCTCCATTATATTACATTGTGCTATTTTTGTGATATTTCATTAATGACATATTTCTGAGTTATTTCAAAAGTTTCTCTTATAATATTCCTACATATTATAGTGCCATTATCATATAATTATGATTGCTTTCTCATTTTACATCTTGTGGTTGCATTTCCTTTAATATATATCATCAAAATATAACATAGCGATTTTAGAAAAATTATTGATGTCACCACCCAAAAGTTGTGGCTTGCCTCCTTTGTATTTTCAACACCAAGCTAGTTTGGATAAAAGCTTCTATCTTGAAAGAGTAGGAAAATCTTAACAATTTTAAATTTGAAATTGCTTGATTAGGCTTACTAAATATAATACTTAAAAGAATTATGAGTCTATATAGGTTCTTCAAGTTTGAATGCTATCTAAAACTCTAGTTACCACCTCATTGAGCATCTCTTACTCCATTGAATATATATTACTATTGACCTACTCCTTACTTACTTTTTATGCTTCAAAGGTTTTATTTCAACAAGAATTACAAAAAATATTGATTTAGAGGGTATGCCTAAGTTGTCCTCCTTGTTAGGATTTATCCAAATTGCTCCTTATTTTTTTCCCTGCCATGAAATTCCAAGGTGGCCTTCATAGGTATCAAAAAACCTAGACATTCTACAAAGGTTCCACAACTTGAAATCTCTAGGATAATTTTGTTTTTGTATATTGCTAGGTATTGATATCCTCTTGATTGAAATATAGAAGCATATTTTACTAATTTCTTAACTAAACACCTTAGTTCTTCTTTTTTCCTCCATTGTTCCTAGGTTGTATTTCTTTATACCCCTTATTGGATTGTCATTGTGGGCCATATTAGATGTAGAGTGTAGTTCATTTTTGGAACCCACTTATCTAGATGTAGGGCAAGTTTACAACCATTTTATAGGATGAAATCCTACCAAATGTGGAATCCTTTTAGCTATCACTATAAAGGATCTAGGACTACTACCTATGGCAAGATCTAAATTTAGCTACCACCAGAAAGGCTATGAGCCATTATCTATCCAATTTTGTTGGTCAGTATAGCCTCATGGTGTAGGTAGATTAAGATTTACTTTAAGCCTATGATAGAGGCCTTCCTTTTTAATAATATCTATTTATTCCCCAACACTAGCTACTTGATAAATTGATGGGGCTTTGGATCCTCTCATCTTACTTTTCTTCAAAATTAGCTCGTTATGGTAATCTTGCTCAAAATTCTTCTTTTTGATGAGATTTTATCTTTGTAGTGAAATATCACTACAGGTTCATTAATTCCTTACTCATGAATACCTAAACACTTTTCATGGTAACATATAATATCCAATATTTATTTTTGTATGGGACCAAAGTTACACAAATAACATGAAGCATATTGTTGCTAAACGAGATATCGATTGTCCCAACATTATTCTCATTATTAGTAGTTATAGAACAAATGAAATATTAATTTCATATTTACACATTTTTACCTTTTTTATCAGTTCTTTCCAAATATGGATACCCAATTCTCCAAGAGAAGGAGGAAGTATAGCTAGGTGCACCTAAGGATGACTACAATTAAAATTTGTTAGTTTGGCAAAAGTAGAGCTAGAAGACAATTGATCTGTTATAGTTGAATTATAATAATTAGAAATTTAAAGGTAGTTAAGGATTCTATTACACAATATTCACTTGAATATTTTGTTATAGAATATTACATTATTTGGTACTTTGTAAATACCTTGTAAATATCTTATCAATATTTGGTTTCATGTAATCATTAGGTTTTGTCATCATTAGAGGGTAAGTAAAATATTTCTCCTACAATAAATATGAAGTCATATCTCTCATGAGTTTGAGATGAGATGAAAAGATAATAGAATATGAAATATCAAGAGACTCTATGTAAATACTATTTGTAGGGATCAAAAGTGATTTTGTATTGCATTGAATTACAGAGCATCATTTTGTATTGTAATGTATTATAAATTTATATGTTTTGGTTGAATATTGTATGTTTATCTATTTGAGTCATGAAATGAATATATGAGTTGCATTTTATTAAACCTATGAAAGTATTTTTATTATCCTTACCTAATATATTAATATTTATTATAGATGTTTTTCTAACAATGGTATCAAAGCCACAAGAAACAAGCCATAGAGATTTTGCCCAAGATGTGAGTGAAGTTGTGAAGAATTATGAGCAAGAAATTGATGAGGGACAACCATCACCATTTGACATGTCCTAAGTGATAAGAAATAGTGCAAGATATTTTTTTATATTGAGCCCATTTACATAATATTGTACAATTCTTGTGTTGTAAACTTGTTAGTGTACCCTATTTCTTCCTTTTCATATTTGTGTCTAGCATAGTTATTTGTATTTATCATTATTTGATATGTATTATAAGTTCTAGAATATTTTTTGTCTACATATTTTAATGTGATATATAGATATTTGTATGCCTTAGTTGCTTGAATCCTACAATAGAATAGAAATCATTTTGTTAGGTATGCCTATGTCCTATTTTTAACCTACAATCATTTTACTTGAATATTATAGTGGAATAGAATATATTTTATGTATATGTGTTATAAGCCTTGTTGCATAATGGAAGGTTATTGGGAAAAACATTGGTTAGTTTTTCTATGGTTCAATTAATTACCTCCATTTAATTGTCAACCCGGGGTAGCTCGTAGTCTTGTGAGCAACCGTGCAAAATCTATGCTTGTAATTTCTCCTTCAGAGATGAGTCCCTTGGATTATGGTTTGGGGGGTGTTTGGTGTTCATTGAAGTTTATGTTTAAACCAATAATATCATGCTAAGTCTAAGAAACAAGACTAAAAACATTCAAAATCTAAGTAACTACTTTGCTGGAAATTACAAAAAATAGGGAAAATAACTGGAAATAAATTAATCTATTAAAACAATCACAAAAAATAGGGGAAATAGGGAAGAACTCTATTGTAAGTGGGCCCACACTTCCAGTAGGTTCTTCCCATGGTAGAATAATCACCGAAAACTTAGAATATGTTTTTATAAGAACAATGCAGAGATTTTATTAACAATTTACAATAGAAGAAATTTACATAAAAAGTCTGGGGGTCTTCTTCAGGGGTGGCCTGCATATTTATAAGATATGTGGCTAGCCCTATTACAACTGTTTGCTTAATTAGAGGAGTCAGGAAAAATATCATGATATTTCAACGTATTCTATTTCTAGAATACGCTGATATTTGATTTGCCCGACTTACAAAATTAATTTACATATCAGCTAAAAAATAGGTGACGAGTCACCTTTGACATTATCCCATGTTTGATTGTGATGCTGGAAATCCCTTCATGCTAGTTTCTGAAGTGTTCGCTCTGTTCTATCGACCACAGAGCCATGCTGAAGTTTGGCATTAATGGAAATCAGGCACCATGGTTGAAGAAGTTAGGAAGTAGGTGCCTTTCATCGCATAATGGGAAGCAGACACCTTCTACTATACAAAAAATAAGCATGCACCTTCCATCATACAATGGGAAGTAGGCACCTTCCATCGTACAATGGGAAGTATGTGCCTAAAAAAAATTAGACACCTTAACAAAAAGCAGGCACCTAACAGTTAGGTGTCGAATGGAAGTTAGGCGCTTCAAAGGACTTGGGCACCTGACTTCGTACCTCTTTATCGATATTCTGTAGATGTTTTTCCTTCATTAATTTGTAAGTGCCAGGTCTGAGTTGGACCTCGATGAAAACATGCCAAAATGCAATGATTTCCACTAAATCTACACAAATTACACTTAAAGACAAATATTAGAGAACATGCAAAATAAATTATCAATTATATATATAATTTCCATAAAACATTTATATCTACAAGAATATATGCCGCACATTATGGGGAAAAGAGTACAAAAAATGAGCAATTATGTGGCTCATCATCCCCCCATGCTTAAGGGGTGGCACGTCCCTATGCCACTTTGAACTGGTAATTACCAGTTCTATTCACTTCATCCCAATAGGCCCGGTTTATTTGTGTTCTCTTCCTCTTAGTGGCCTTGGCTTTCTCTTTGTCTCGAGGCTTTCACCCCTTTGATGTTGTGGGAGCTGCTATCTCCTATCCCTACTACTTCTGGAATTTGCTACATCGAAGTGGTTCACTTGGCCCTACTCTCTTCTTGGGTGGTTCTCTAGTCCAGGCCACCTTGCCCTTATCAACATTTAGATAAAAACTAGAGAAGTTGGTGGCATCCTTCTGGAATGCAAGCTCAACCATTTTCCAGTACTCATGGTGAGGTGGCAACTTCTCACCCATAGGAACTGATTCCTTATCTCCAAATGGGATGCTAGATTCCTTAGAAACCCTGGCTGTGGGTAAATCTACCCCTATTGGGTCAAGCTCAAGTTTAGCTTTGACCTCTATTTTTGACATAAGGGGAGTTCTACTGCTTGATGCTAGATCTTCCTTCTACATAGGGCCTAGAAATCCCATCCACTTAAAATATTCTTGCATCCTCGAAGGATTTCCATCCTCTGACCCATACAAATACCAAAACTGCTTAGGTTGAGCAACTAGAATCTTCCTGTGAGGTCTACCAGATTATTTTATGGCCTCCTTTTCTACTTCCTTGAGGGATTTCTTAGAGGCCTTCTTCCAATTCTTCTTATCTACCTTAATTTCCTCCTTAAGCTCCTCAAATTTCTATTTTTGGGTAGCAAATAGATTCTTTGTTACCTCTCATTCCTCATCGAAATCCAACTTTGATTCCTTGTTAGATTCAATGCCCAAGGCCTTCAACTTTGCAACTCTTGCTCTAGTTCTGGGTCATCACTGAGATGGCCTTATGGCTTTTTATTTTTATCTCAGCTTGATACTCTATACCCCAGGGTATGTTGGTGCAATTATTGTTTCCTAGTGTATAGGGGATGCAGGTTATTGAGCCTCCTAGTCCTCTACAGCTACTTGTTGCACATCAAGGATTGCTTCTTTTTCCTCTACAACTTCTTGCTACACATTAGGGATTACTACTTCTTCTTGAGGCTGATCAAATATTGTATTAATTGGAGAGTGCTCTGCCTCTCCCTCTTTACCTATAATTTGAGGCTCTTTGACCTCCATATCCTTTTCTCCATCTTCTCCCCCCTTTGTAGGTTGCTCTACATTTTGAGGTTCTTCAACTTCAACCTCATCCTCCTAAATTACCTAATCTGTAGAGGGGGACATAGAGTAGGGCTGCTCTACTTCCATTGTAGTAGTGTCTCCCTATTCTATTTCCTTATCAGTAGGGGGTACTTCTATTTCCCCATCGATCTACACTACTACATCAACTCTGGACGATTGCTTGACTCCTCTTGGTCCACCCTACAACTGCAATTGTCTCCATAGTTGCAAAATTATTTGATACAATTCATGCATTTTTAAGGTGGCCTCCTTTCTGGACTCTTCAAATAGAGCTCATTCCTCTTTAAATTTGGCTTCCCAAGTGGAAGCCTACTCTTTCAAAACCTGCAGCTACTACTGCAAATCCTCCACCTAGCCTTCTAGTGGTACATCTGCCATGGATGCCTCCTATTGAGGAGTTGGCCCATAGGAAATGTCCTATAAAATGTGGGTCAAATACTCCTCCTTATTGATCTCATCGATGGGTGTCTCCTCATCGGATGAGCTCGAAACCACCCTCGATGCCCTCATTCTTCTACTTCGCATCCTGGTGGAGATAGGCATGAAATCTTGCTCTACCTCATCCTCAAATTGGGGTGTAGAAGGGGATGGAGCCTGCCCTGCTTCCTCCCCAAATTGGAGAAAATTAGGGAACGAGGTTTGTCCTACTTCCCTTGTATTTCCTATAGGCTGGGATGCAGGCACCATCGTTTCTTATTCTATCACCTCTTGGGTCGACTATTCATTTTGAATGGGCACCTCCTCCTCTACTTGTGCCCTTGATACCACACTAGTGCCCATAACTTCCTCAATTATCACATTTCTATGTGACTCTACATATCTCACCAAGGAAAAAATTAGGCCATGGTGAGCTAGGGTAGAGGTGGTATCTGCCTGACCTCATCTTTCAAGGTGCATGTAAGGTAGTGGGGGATATTGATTTTATCCCCATGCAGAATATGATTGAGGAAATGGAAGTGGTTGGCATTCAAGTGGGAGTACCTACTAGAGCATGTGAAGAAATGGGTGATCTATTCGAAAATGGCCCTCCAGAGCTCGAGAATGTGTCATTTTGGCAAGCTAGCATGCATCAAGTACTCAGTTGGTGCTCCAAAAAATCTCTGCACATAGAGGGTAAGGTTATCCTCCTTGTACGTGTGCTCCCCTATAAGAGGGAGGCCCGTAACTCTGGTGATATAGTCCTCAATGACTGGGATCTCCAGCCCTCACATGCATACGACCCCATCGCTCATCGACATCACAAATTCATTTGCTACTACCACATCCTAGCCCTCCATGACTAGTCAATAATATTATTTCTATTCTACAGAAATACTCGAGCAATCGATCAGCTCACTCTTCTTAAGGTCATAATTTTTTGACTTTCCCCCCATGCTTTACCTCTAGTTCACAATTCACTCAACAATGTTATTGCCTCCCCTTCGAATTACCATTGTGCCTCACTACTCTATGTTTTTCTTGCAGAGTAGCTAGTAAATACTTTTTAAAAACAACTATGTTCATGCACGTAGGTGGTTAATTACCATAATCAACAGTGATTATGGTTATCCATAGTAAATTTCCTTTGAGCATGTGCCCGATTGTGTGAAAGTGATAACCATAAACTGTCGACCAATCAGAGGCATGCCATGTAGCACCATGACAAGTGGATTTGTTCAAGTGGTTAAGGTGATAATGGGGGGTTGTGTTGGCACATTTCCATAGACACACATGTTCATGAAAATAATATAGACAAGAAACAAAAAATTTAAACATGCACCTAAATTTGTTTCATGGGTGCATATGTGTAAATGTTCATGGTGCATCGCTATTGGTTGGCATTTGATGATGGGGTAAACCACAATAGACAATGATGGCCATGGTTCCCATGCAATTAATTTCCTTCGACGTGATTGGTTCTTGGTAGTTGCACTATGGGTTATTCAAGAAATCCTACAAAAATTAAAAATAAAAATTAGAAAAACATATCACCTTGGGATGACAAACATCCCCTCCTCAGAAATTGGTTGACGTCAACTTTTAATTTTATCCATGGTGGATTTGAATTTGCACATGTATGGGGTGCTGACGTGGCTTGGGCCACATCCCAAGGCTGACGTGTTATTCTACCAAGGTAGAAAATGGTCGTAGTAGATGGAAATCAGGCACCTTTTTTGTATGGAAATCAGGTGCCTTCTTTTTGAATTATGGTGCACAAGTACCTTGGAAACTAGAAACAAGCACCGTAAGAATTGAGTGCTTTGATTACATGGTAATCAGGCACCTTAGTAGTCAAGTGCTCTACTTAAAATGGGAAGTAGGTGCCTTAACAATTAAGCACTTATTCCTAACATGGGAAGCAGACACCTTTTTACTAACTATCGAGTGATGTACTTATAAAACAAACTTTATACAAATATAATTTTTTTATATATATGTTCAAAATATTTGGTGTTAGTTTTCCAAAAAATTAGTAGTTGGTCATTCTCCTAAAAAATTGGGAGTCAGGAATTGAGCTACCAGAAAATGGGATGCAGACACCATCTTCATAACATACTAGGAGTTAGGCACCATGAAGCGTACAATAGGAAGTAGGTGCCTTCCACCATACATCAAGAAGCAGATGCATTTCACCATACAATGGGAAGTAGGTACCTTCCACCATACAATAGGAAGCAAGCACCTTCCATCATACAATGGGAAGCAGGCACCTTTTCTAATAATGGGAAGTAGGTGCCTCCCCATCAAATACAAAAACATGGTGCTTTTCTTTTATTCAATAGGTGTTGACTTGTCCTTGTATATGCACTATCAGGTTGATCAAGCCTTTCAGTGCTTCTGATTGAAAAATAGGTACAGAATCAGCATCTACCCCTAAACTAGCAGTTGAGTGTTTTATTATCCAAAAAGACCAATCTAAACACTCTTGTGCAGGTTCAGGTTTAGTATTCCCCTCTCTGAATGGGGACTAGCTACTCCTACTACAAGAAAATTCTCCTAAAAATCTTGGAAAGTGTAGGTTCATGGATCTTGTGCTTGTTAGGCCTAGGTCTCCCAAGCTGCCTAACAATTGCACAAAGGGTATTGTTCCTGCAAAACAAAAACACAACTAAAAAAAGAAAATTTTGAAAGAATAATTGTCTTTGGGACTATGTGGACTAGGTCCACATCTCACTAACTCAAGATAAAATCAGAATCAACTGGGGTCTCCCCCATGCCTAATCTAGACTCAATCATATATGCTTCAGACACATAGTATGGACGCAGGTGGTGGCCATTGACTGTTAATGTAATATTGCTGCCATCTATTGTTCTAACTCTTATAGCCCCATTATTGATGATTTTAGTTACTTCATATGGCCCCATCCAACGTTGCATGAGCTTACCCTTTCTTTCCTGGAACCAGGAATCATAGAGTAATGCCCATTCTCCCACTTTAAGCTGCTTTGGCCTGGTGTGGCGGTCATGCCACTTGGCCCTTTGTTTTTGAATGATCTCTATTTTCTGCAAAGCCTCAAGGTGGTATTCATCCAGCTGATTAAGTTGCTAAATTCTATATTTTTGTGCATCATCCAGATTGATATTCAATTCTATAGTAGTCCTAAGTGTTTTAACTTCAAACTCTATAGGCATCATGGCTATTTTTCCATAGACTAACTAAAATGGTGTGAAACTAGTAGTAGTCTTCCAGGTGGTCCTGTAGGCCCACACTACTTCTGGTAATCTAGTAGCCCAGTCCTTCCTGTGTTGTTGCACTATCTTTGTCAGGATATTCTCCAATTCTCTATTGGTCACCTCAACTTGCCCATTTTCCTGTGGATGGTAGGGAGTGGTTTTGTTATGCCTAATTTTGTATTGTTGCATGAGTTCTTGGATCATCCTTGAAGTAAACTGAGGTCCTTGATCTATTGTGATCTCCCTTGGGACCCCAAATCTTGTAAAAATTGCTGAATACAAGAAGTCTACTATAGTTTTCTCCTTTGAATCATGCAAAGCTTGTACTTCAACCCACTTTGTCACATAGTCAGTACAAACTAGGATATACCTCTTACCTCCTGACTATGGATTAATAGGTCCTACGAAGTCCATCCCCCATTTATCAAATGGTTCAATGTGAACATGTGGTTGGAGTGGCATCTCATCTCTAAGAGTAGGTCTACCCATCCTCTAACATTGATCACACTGGCTCACATGCTTGGTTGCATCTTTAAATAGTGAAGGCCAGTAATAACCAACCTGCAACACTTTATATGCAGTACTTTTTCCTGCAAAATAGCCACCACAAGGTTCATCATGGCAAGCCTTTAGTATTTCAATTATTTCTTCTCCAGAAACACATCTTCTCATGATTTGATCAGGTCCTATTTTGAATAGGCACCCATCAATCCATGAGAAATCTACACTTTTCTCAATTAAAGTCTATTTTTCATGAGGTAAAAGTGTAGGGGATACTCTACTAGTGGCTAAATAATTAGCCATATCTATGTACCAAGGTATCTGATCATTTAGAGCAAACAAATGCTCATCTAGAAATTGGTCTTCTATAGCTGCATAGTCTAGAGGTGTCAATCTGGATAGGAAATCAGCTACCACATTGTCCTTTCCTAGCTTGTCTACTATTATCACATCAAATTCTTGCAAGAGCAACAACCATCTAATAATTCTACCACTAATCCTAGGTTTATTTTTCAAGTATCTGATTGTTGAGTGGTCAGTGTGTACAAATACCTGATAACCTATAATATAATGATGAAATTTGTTAAGAGCATGTATTACTGCAAGAAACTCTTTCTCTATGATAGTATAATTTAGTTCAACACCTATAAGGTTTTTACTAACATAATAGATGGCATAAAAATCATCACCATATTTCTATCCCAGTACTGAGCCTATTGCATTGTTAGATGCATCAACATATATGTGAAAAGGTATGGTCCAATTTGGACCTCTCAGCACTAGAGTAGTAATCAGTTTTTCCTTCAGGGTGTTGAATGCTTGTTCACATTCTTCAGTCCAGATAAACTCTGCATATTTTGTTAACAATGTGGTAAGAGGTTTAGAAATTTTGCTAAAGTCTGATATAAACCTCCTATAATAACCGATTGATCCTAGGAAACTACGAATGTCCTTTTGTGTTTTGGGAGTAGGCAGGGTTTGGATGACTTCAATTTTCTTTCTGTCTACCTTGATCCCTTCTACAGAAAGGTGATGTCCTAAAACTATCCCTTCCTACATCAACATATAGCATTTCTCATTTCTTAAGGACAAGTTAGTTTCCTCACAATGTTTAAGTGTCTTTTCTAGATTTTTTGTGGCAGTTTCAAAAGTCTCACCATATACAGTGAAATCATCCATGTATACTTCCACAATCTCTCCAATCATATCTAAAAAAATGCTAAGAACTACCCTATGAAAGGTGGTAGGTGCATTGCATAGGCCAAATGGTAAAAATCTATAAGAAAATGTCCCCCATGGACAAGTGAAGGTGGTTTTGTCTTGGTCTTCCTCCCCTATTTGGATCTGATTGTATCCACTGAACCCATCCAAGAAAGAAAAGTACTTCTTGCCTGCTAAGGTGTCAAGGACCTGATCTATAAATGGTAAGGGGAAGTGGTCATTTTTAGTTGCTTTATTCAGCAACCTGTAATCAACACAAATTCTCCACTTTCCATTCTTCTTGGGCACCACCACTAATGGTGATACCCACTCACTATCTAAAATGGGGTAGATGAATCCAACTGTGAGGAGTTTTTGTAACTCTATTTTGACAATTTATTTCATAGTTGGGTTCATTCTCCTATGTGGTTGTCTTACTGGTCTGACCTGGTCTTCCAGATATATTCTATGTGTATAGGTCTTAGGAGCTATTCCTCTCATGTCAGAATACTCCCAAGAAAAGGCATCTTGATATTTTTCCAATGTATGTTTTAGTTTGGTTTGTTGTTCAGTTGTCAACTTGTTATCCACATTCAACATTCTACCAGGTGCAACTTCTATTTGCTGAATATGATGGTCTATTCCTCCTACCAATGGCAACTCAGGAGGAGGATAGGAAGGTTCTCCCTAAAAAAAGTGGGAGATCATCTTATCCTCATCACTTTCATCTTCCAACTCCTCGAGTGTTATCATAGGTTGGATCTTTGATAGACCATCAATATTTTGATTTTCATCCTCAGGTTCTCCCAACAAATCTGAAGACTATGCAGGTGGATGTATGATTAGTTTCTTTATATTCTGACCATATAAAATGGTCATTTTCCCATATCTACAGCTTATGTAGGCATCAACTATTGCCAGCCAAGGTCTACCTAATATTAATGGGTATCCACCTAGTCTAGATTTAGATTGCAACACTAAGAAATTTGTTGGATACTCCCATGCATCTACTATAATAGTGATATCTTCTAGTATTCCATAAGGAAGTATTGTAGACCTATCTTCCAACTGCAACATAGTTTTAGTGGGCTTCAGGTTGGTCAATTTCAGTTTTTGCATGGTTTCCTAGGGCATGACATTGATGGCAGCCCCCAAATCTACTAGTGTGTTGGGTAAAATACAACCCTCTATTTTTACAGTCAGCATAGGGCTTCCTGGATCTGAATACTTCTGGCTATAGGTATTTCCTAACATAAGGTCAACTAACTGACCTACCAAACTAATTGATTTAGCTGGTTTCCTCCCTGGTTTCTTGAGGCACAATTCTCTTATGGCCTTCCCATAAATAGGTATGTCTCTAATGGCCTGAAAGAGAGGAATTATGACTATTAAGTTCTTTAAACTAGAGAGGATATCAAACTCTATTTGTATTGGTTTCTTGGGTTCCTACAACCTTTGTGGAAAAGGTGGAACCTCCTCTTTGTTATGTACAGGTGTTGATTCTTCTTCTATCTCTTCTATAAGGGGTGATTCCCCTTTCTCTACTTCTATTGGTTCCTCTTCTTCTACAAGAGGAGTGACTTCTACACCTACTTGCTTTCCTGACCTTAACTGGATAGGATCACAATCTACCTTAATATTATACATAGGGTACATCTCATTTTCCATATGATAGGTTGGCTGCTTGTTGTTTGGGTTTGTTATTGGTTGTGCTGGTAACTGAGGAGTCCTTGGAGTAGGTAAAGTTGGTAGGCTTGGCTGTAGTGGAGCTGGAGCAGTGTGTTGTGGATACTGATTCCAAGCATTTTTATTTCTCCACTGCTACCCAAGCTACTAATATTGGTTCCAAGGATAAGGGTTGTAAGGATTTTCTCCTTGGGGAAATGGATTCCAAGGTTGTTGACCATACCAACCCATGTTGGGTGGCTGGTTTTGACCTTGATTCTGGTAATTGCTGCCCCCATAGGATGACATTCCTGATTGCATATTGTTATCCATAGGAGACTATTGCCAGTTCCTCCTATTACCCATGAAGTATACCTCTACTACTTCAGGTTCCTCTTTAGATTTCATTAATTGTGGACACAACTTCATTTTATGATCCTTCTTACAAACAACACATACACAAACTTTGTTTTCTGGGCACTCATTTTTGGGGTGTTTGCCTCTACATTTGGGATAGAAGTAGGCCAATGCTGCCTCATTATCCTACTTATTTCTCTGAAGTAGAAGAGTATCCATTTGAAGAGCCAGAGATGATAACATCTCACTCTTAAGGTCTTCTAGCATGTTGCCTATTTTTGTTTTAGTGATAGTGGTTGATTGCTTAACATTTCTAGAGGTTAATTTACCCTTTCTTCTTGAGAAATTTTGACACAACTACCGAATATCATCCATTTGGTGTTGGTAAATGTCTCCCCTAGAGATCATGTTTAGAGCTTCCAAGGATTCATTTGTCAATCCTTTCAGAAAAATGCTTCTTAGGGACCTATCTCCTAGTTTTGAATGGGGTGATCTTTGCAAATTGAAGCTAAACCTATCCTAGTATTCTTCCATGGATTCCCCTTCCTTTTGGGTCATATCTAGGACTTCCTCTCTTGCATATCTTGCTCTACCAAAATCTTGATACTGATCCAGGAAAAGTTTCTTCAACTATTCCCAGGTAGTTATCCATTTATCCCCCAAGCTGATGAACCAGCGCAAAGCTGAATCATCAAGGGTGGAAGGGAATAATTTCAGTTTTTGAGGATCTATGGTGTAATCCATAGATCTACATAAAACATCAAATTTGAACAAAAACAGGTCTGGATCTTCTATTGGTAGTCCTCTAAAGGTTGGAAGGTGGGTAGGAGAGATGTGTTTCATCTTGTGATCTCCTCCTACCTCTCCTATTGGAAAACTAAAACTAGTGGATGTTTCCTCTGGATTTTCTGCCATTCTACCTACTATTGGTGTTTCTACCCCTACTTCATTCAAAGCAGTTGTCAATGCTTCTAATTCATTTCTTTTATCCTCCAGAAGGATGGATAAGTCAGCATTTGAGATAGTTCCATCTAACACTGCTTGCCAATATTCAACATTCAATAGATCCTCCTCAGATTGAACTCTACTTATCTCTGATCCTGCTCTAAGATTCTGCTAGATTATTTTAGAAGGATCCTATGCAAATAGTGGGTGTTCCTACCAATGCATAGGTGGATATTGAGATGGTGAGAGTTCAGTCTTAGGTTGAGGTTCTACTAAAGTAGAAGGATTTTGAGAAACAACTTCTTTATTTTTGACAAAATGATCATCTGGTCCCCTGTTCTTAGGTGGACTCATACAAAATTTCAGATGAAAGTTTTTGAAGAAAACACTCTAAACTACTGTAACTATGCTTTCTTCAGAATAGGAAATTACAATGGCTACTCCCCGAAAATGGTGCCAAAATATTGGGCAAAACATTGGTTAGTTTTTCTATGGTTCAATTAATTGCCTCCATTTAATTGTCAACCCGGGGTAGCTCGTAGTCTTGTGAGCAGTCGTGCAAAATCTATGCTTGTAATTTCTCCTTCAAAGATGAGTCCCTTGGATTATGGTTTGGGGGTGTTTGGTGTTCATTGAAGTTTATGTTTAAACCAATAATCTCATGCTAAGTCTAAGAAACAAGACTGAAAACATTTAAAATCTAAATAACTACCTTGCTGGAAATTACAAAAAATAGGGAAAATAACTGGAAATAAATTAATCTATTAAAACAATTATAGAAAATAGGGGAAATAGGGAAGAACTCTATTGTAAGTGGGCCCACACTTCCAGCAGGTTCTGCCCATGGTAGAATAATCACCGGATGCTTAGAAGATGTTTTTACAGGAACAATGCAGAGATTTTATTAATAGTTTACAATAGAAGAAATTTACATAAAAATTCTGAGGGTCTTCTTTAGGGGTGGCCTACATATTTATAAGATATGTGGCCAGCCCTATTACAACCATTTTCTTAATTAGAGGAGTCGAGAAAAATATCATGATATTTCAGTGTATTCTATTTCTAGAATACGCTGATATTTGATTTGCCCGACTTACAGAATTAATTTATGTATCAGCTAAAAAATAGGTGATGAGTCACCTTTGACATTATCCCATGTTTGGTTGTGATGTTGGAAATCCCTTCACGCTAGTTGTCGAAGTGTTCGCTTTGTTCTGCTGACCATAGAGCCATGTTGAATTTTGGCGTAAACATATTTTAGACATCATGGTTGAAGAAGTCGGGAAGCAGGTGCCTTTCATCGCATAACAAGAAGTAGGTACCTTCTACCATACAATGGGAAGTAGGTACCTTCCATCATACAATGGGAAGTAGGCACCTTCCATCGTACAATGGGAAGCAGGTGCCTAATGGAAAGCAGACACCTAACGGAAAGCAGGTGCCTAACAGTTAGGTGCCGAATGGAAGTCAAGCGCTTCAAAGGACTTGGGCACCTGACTTCGTACCTCTTTACCAATATTCCATAGATGTTTTTCCTTCATTAATTTGTAAGTGCTAGGTCCGAGTTGGACCTCGACAAAAACATGCCAAAATGCAATGATTTCCACTAAATCTACACAAATTACACTTAAAGACAAATATTAGAGAACATGCAAAATAAACTATCAATTATATATATAAATATATATATATAATTTCCATAAAACATTTATATCTACAAGAATATATGCCACACATTATGGGGAAAAGAGTACAAAAAATGAGCAATTTTGTGGCTCATCAAAGGTGTTTAATTTGGTGTGTTCCAAATTTGATGTTCCATATGCTATGTTTGCATTCTAACTCTATAATAGAATTGAATATGCATAGAGCTATTATTTAATTTTTTATAAGGTCTATCATAATATTACATTGACCTATCAAAAGAAAATCTAGGGAATCCATGTGTATATTTTTATAGAAATTGAAGTATGTTTTTAGAGAAAGGACAAAAGACTTTGTGGGAAATTTGTGAATGAACTTCTAGAAAACAATTAAGTGGCTAGCATATTTGTTTCAAGTCTCTCAACATTTAAGAAGGCATGGATTCAAATAACTTCAATCTCACTCATTTTTTTTTAAGGTACAAACCATAACATTTACCTTTGCTTATATTTGGCAATTGAAGAAATTTATTTTTTTTTAAGGAAAGTCAAGAAGAACAAATTTCATAAGGGAATTTATTCAAAGGAATAGCAAAATTTATTTTCTATAAAAATTAAATAAAATATACTATATGGTAAAATAAGCATATATTAAGAATTTAATTTGTTTCATAAAGGATGTTTGTTCAAAATATTTGTTTTTAAGGAAAAAATAAAATGAGTTAAAAGGAAATGTTTGATTGCCCTTTGAGAATGGAAAATTCATTCAAAGAAATATTTTAAGGGGAAAGGAATACTTTATTCAATTTTATTGAAGTCCATTTGATTTTATAAGGTGCATTTGATTTGCAAAGGAAAATTTAAAAGAAGATAAAAGGGAATTGGTAGATGTTTAGAAGATAAATATTTTTCATAAGAAAGACTAAAAAGTTAGAATATATATATATATATATATATATTATTGGGTCCATAAAATTTTAAAAGTGGGCAATATTTTTATTATAAAATTGAAGGGAAGATAAACTTAAAAGAGTTAAGACATAGATAACAAAGTAGAATTTAATGTCTTAAAGACCACATTTTATTCAAGGGTTCCACATTTATTTGAAAGTTAGAAAACAATTGAAAGAAATTGTCTTTAAATACAAGGAATCCTAACCATGTCAAATACAAAAATCTTTCTCTCAAAATCTTAGTTACTTAAGGGACCAAATTTTACTCCTTGGGAAAATAAAATAAAATCAATACTTGTAGTTGAAAATATTTGGGATACAATCACTAGAGTTGAAACATGTTTTGATGATATCACAAGTAAACAAAAATATAAATAAGGGGATGCAAAAGCACTTATGTTAATAACATTTGGGTTATAAGATGAAATACAAGCACACATAAGTTAGGACAAAACTTCAAAAGATTATTGGGATAAACTTTGTACTATATTCGAAGGTAGAGATGAAGACACTATCCTCACCTACAATCATAACTATATGTACTAGGAGTTCAATATGATTAAAATATAGAATTCTTATAATAATAGTAGACTTGAAATAAAAACTACAAATCATGGGAGAAATAATTTAAGACCAACTTTTAGTTTTTGTTGCACTTAGAACACTTCTTGATTCATTTAAAACATTGGTCACATATCTTCAAGTAGAAAATAAAAAGTGTCATTTGAGGAATTAGTTAATATTATTGAACAATATGAAGTAGAAAATTAATTAAGATACGAGTTATCAACCAATGCTCTTATATCAACAATGAAATCATAAAGTAACACTAAATTTTTTTTTATCTCATCCCTATCAAAACATCACCTACAATGGAGAAGAAATATTATCATATATGAAAAAATGACACAATACCAAATTTTATAGATTTAATTAATTAAATCAATAGATTGAAGAATGTAGACCTTTCCAATTAAATCAACAAAGATAATTTCAATCAAATCACCCATACTATATAAAAACAAAAAAAACAATATCCAAAATGAAAAAATAAAAAAGGATATATGGTTTAAGAGGAACAAGAATCAAATCAAATGGCATTAGCTCAAATGGTTAGATTCCTCAACATTCAAGGAGGATACCAAGGTTTAAATCTTGCCAAGCGATACATGGATAATATCCAAGATTTTTTGTAATACCACTATGTGGTGATGATGTAATATGGGTGGGGCCCATTTCAATACCATATAACCAATTGAAAAAAAAGGAGGCACAAGAATCATAATCTAATCTTAAGGAATAATATGAATCTACACATAATTTTCTTATGGCAAAATAAATATCAAATCAAAATTATATGGCACCAAAAGGTAGTGAATCTACTCCAAAAATATATTGTGAAGGAAATACTCTACAAAAAAGTGTCAAAAACAAGAAAATATTTCACTTGTGAAAGATGCAAGTGAAATATTTCAAAGGAAAAATATGGGGTGTGATTTGAAAAATGTACAATGTGACACTAGGTAAATAACGTCAAAAATAAATAAAGCATGTGATACTAGTGATTTAAGCATTGTTCATGAGAATATTTATATAGAAAAAAATTATGTTTATGAAAACAATGCATAAAAATGAAGTCTAAATTATTAGTATTGATGATATTTTAAATCTTGGTGATACTATAAGAATTTTTGATGGAAAGAAGGACAATTCTAAATGTGTTTATAGTTTGAGGGATAATGATAGTCTAAGTTGTGTTGATGAATATTTAGATATTGATTGTTACAATGCTTATGAATATTATTGTGATGATTTATGGCATTCAAATGGTATTAGAAAACAGTGTGATGATAATTTTTACATTTTTCAAAAAAAAAACAAAAGGGATTGGTTTAAAACTATTAATGAAAATGGGATACAAAGGCATAGGTTTGGAAAAATATGAGCAATGCACAAAAGGACTTTTGGTACCAAAAATAAGTCCAAAACATACAGGACTTGCATTTATAGAACAAGGAATTTATAGTGAGTTTATGATCATGAATACTAATATTAATAATATGACAAGAACTAATTTTAAGATAAAAATAAAAAAAAATCAAATTCATGGTAGGTACTAGTTGTGCTTATTGTGGAAAAAAATGGACACATATTAAAAAATGGTGGGACCTTCATTATTGAGTTTTTTTGTAAATAAAGTAATCACTTCCAAAAAAATTGATAGTATGAAGAAAATAAAAATGATGAAATAGATATGAATTATGGATGGATAGGATAGTAGAAATATTGATGTGTTTATGCAAAATGAAATAGATTTTGTAACACATAAGAAATGATTCACCCATAAATAATATTTTATATAAAAAAGGAACTACAATGGTTGTGCTTGTAGAGGAAATGATATTTGAACATGTAGGAAATAAGAAATATGATAGTTTAAATAATGATATAGGGATAAATCCCATGATAAAATTAGAAATTCAAAATCAAAAAAGTAATAGCTAGAGATAGGTGAACCTGAGCTAGCATAATCCAACTAAATATATTGTAAGAGCTACCAAATAATGTAATATGGGTGCTATTAGAGAATATTACACTATTTGGTGCTTTGTGAATACCTTGTAAATTCATTGTAAATATCTTATCAATATTTGGTTTCATGTAATCATTAGATTTTTGTCATTATTAGAAGGTTAATAAAATATTTCTCCTATGAGAAATATGAAGAGTCATATCTCTCATGAGTTTGAGAGGATATGAAGAGATAATAGAATATGAAATGTAAAGGGACTCTATGTAAAGGCTATTTTTAGGCATCAAAAGTGAGATTGTATTGTATTGAATTGCAATGCATTATTTTGTACTATAATGCATTATAGATTTCTATCATCCACTTGAATATTGTGTGTTTATTTATTTGAGTCATGTATGAATATATGAGTTGCATTTTATTAACCTTGTGAGAGCATTTTATTATCCTTACCTAATATATTGAGATTTGATATAATATTTTTCTAATGGATTTACTAGACTCTCTTACATGATAGGTGAATTTTAATCTACTAGAGGTCTTTGTATCAGAAGCAATAATTATAACCTTAGCTTATATTAGATGATCATAAATTTTAGGTTTTTATGTTTAAATATCAAATACCTAAAAATATTTGAAGGGTTAAATTATGATATTATAAGCTTTGCCTATATTCATACATTATAAATTAGTGGAGATACAATGTGACCATCCACATCTTGTTGATCTCAGGGAATCCTAACTTATTGTTATAAGATGAATTCCAAAGCATGACATAAAAAATACTGTTGAAACTTTGAGTACATTTTTTTAGGAGAAATATTATTGTACCATTGGCTTTGTATTTACCATTATCAAAGGATCAAATGATGAGACCATATTTTTTAAGGTAATTTTTATTTAGACTGGAATGAATGAAAAATTTTACACTAAATATATTGAACCTGGAGCTATTATTGGTCAAAATTCATTTGAAAAATATGTTAATGGTTTGACCTATGATATAAAGGGGAAAATATCCTATTATAAAATTTTAATTAGGAATGTCATATTCATATAAATATATAGTTATATGATCTACCCCTATCAATGCAATGATAGAGTTAAATTTATTTTGTTCTAGTTCTTAGGAAATTCTTTGTTCACATAAGACCCCAACCAAGATATCCAAATAGGTTGATTAAGTTTGTAGGAGATCCAAAATAGAGATATTTTTTTTGGTATTCATGATGCTCTAATATGTCATTAATATGTTTAAATTTTTTTTTTGTATTGGAAGTGAATTACAAGAGAAGGTTTGGTTGGTTGACTTGATAAGGGTTGATTAGCTTGAGAGTTTTTTGTTGTTGTCAAGTTAAGAAATAAATATAATGAGAAATATAGTTGATGGAATGATATATTATTTGATTAGGAACAAGCACATTATTAAAATTAATACTATTGGAATAAGCTTCTTGGGTTTTAATCTTATGATCAAGTAAAGAATTTTGGAATATACCCAAATATTTATTGCATGAATGAGATAAAAAATGCTATTATTAAGAATAATATAGCCATTATCATAAGGTCTTAAACTACATATATTAGTCTCATGAATATATTAGTGTGATAGTCATTTTTTGTATAAAATGAATAGTAATTTGTTTTTGGTAAGTTAATAATTTTTATTAAGGGGGCATTTGAAAGGCACCCCAATGCCTTAGAACAACACAAAATAAAGGGATGCGGGGAGAAACAAAAATGCATCCTAGGGAAGCAGAAAAGAGAAGAGGATGCAAGAAAAGTCCAAAATGAATCCTTAGAGGAACAAGGAAAAGACAAAGACTAACAAAGTAAGATCAAAAGGAAAGGAAACCCCAAAGGGTCAATAGCAGTAGTAGGGAAGGCAATTACTCCATGGCAGGTGACCTGCCTCAGTAGTTTCCTATTTTACTTCCTTGGTTTCATCCTTGGGAACTTCCTTGAATACTTCCTTTGTGATTTCAACAACATCATCCTCCTTTGCTTCAAATTTTCCAGCAACAGCAGAACTTGCAAGGGCTTCCTTATCGAATGCATCATAGAAAAACAAAAAATTAAGCACATTTATTTACTCCTTTAGTTGCGAAATGGCTTTAACCATAGCATTCCAGGTGGTCTCCAGATGGGCAATGGTAGCATACATGGTTTAGATTACTAAATTCTAAAAATATATTTCAACAGGGTCATTGGGGTCATCCTCACCCTATTCCTTAAACTTATCAGGGCTCTGAGAAACTTTTTTCTTTATCTATTGGGAACTCCTTGTAGGAGTAAATTCCACCTTAACCTTTTTCTTAGCACTGATATATCCCTGGCATAACTTCCTTGCCCTTTATTTTGGTACCTCTCATCTTAGAGGGAAGTGTAGAGGAAGTGTCTTCCTTAGTGTTTTTCTGAATGGGAACATTTCCTTTAAGAAATTTCTATAATAGATAAGCATAAAGGACCTTGAACAAGACCTTATGAGAAGGCCAATATTCCTCCTTCTTGGTGCACATAGAAGATATAGTGTAATCCATGGATAAATACAAGAATTCCAAAATATTAAGAAATTTTGCATATCTGAAATGATTCACAAAAGAAAGGTGGAAACTACAAAGTTGTGCCTCAGGATCATCAATAGTAATGTATTGCATTACTGGATTAATTACCTCCTTCCATGGAGTAGGAAAATCCTTGAAAAATAAACCCTTCTTTATAAGCTTCCTGATTGGTGATGAAGGTTTGAACTGGTTGATTTCCACTTCCTAGTTGTGTTTGTTTCTTCTCACAGTGTGACCAACAACAAGTTGTCCTATCAATTCTACGAGAAGCTCTATGTTCACTAGGAAATCAACTCTGTGAATAATGACAACTTCATCTTTCCATGTTGAAGAAAAATTTGTACCAGCATTCCAATCAGTCTTAGAAAACATCTTGAGAAAAGGAACTAATCCTCGTTCATTGAGGATAGCTTCAGCTATGGGCTCGATGGCATAAGTGTCAGGCTCAACAAAATACATCCTTATGACTATCAGAATAAGGAAACAAGGGTTTTCAAAAATAGAACTAGGGATATGAGGAAGAGGAGGAGAATACCATAATAGAATCTTAGCAGAGCTTATGAAGCGCAAAAGCTTTAGTGAACATTTTAAAAAACTTTTCACAAGGCTTCTCACACAAGATCTTCATCTAGGGAAGCTAAAAAACCAGACAAAACCAATCAATAGGAATCAATTGGTTTAAGCATGATAATTATTTTGCTTAAAATGAATAGTAATTATCATGCTTAAACCAAGAGGTTTTCTCCCTTCCTAGGTGAAGGGATTTTGTTATTAGTAAAGCTATCATATTACATTTTAGGAGTTGATATAGGATAGTTTCTAAAGGTTCATCTATTTAAGTGAAAATTATTATATGATGGGGTGGTTATTTATGGTTAGACCTTCAAAGGATAATATTTTGTATATTTTTTCTAGTATTGGCATTGTTGGTCTTATTATGGGATTCAGTTGCCCCATTACCAACAATGTGTTTATTCCGATATTAACATTTAATATTATTAATTTGGATGATATTGGAAGCATTATATATCTTCATACTTTCTACTTTTTGTCTATAGTTTCCATTATTTAATGAGAGTGGTTTCTAATGTATTGGTTTTATATACAACATCCTAAGAAATAGGAGATACTTGTTATTTCTAGATAGAAGGATAATTGTTCATGATTGGTTTAAAATAAATATATACAAGATATTTTTTGTAGAGGCATATTTTATAACCTCATTACTAGGGATATCCATATTTCAAAACAATTAGCAATAATGCTTTCTTTTCCTTCTTGTAGTTGGTACAAAATATTAATTGTGACCTTATTTTCAACGTAGTTTAAGAAATGTTTAGCATATATTTCTACTAAGTCTTTTATGTTTCTAAGGAAATGACATGGTATTTGGTAGTAGCACTCTAATAGTAAAGCTAATTAAAATTTAGGTATTACTTTTAAAAGTAGCCCCTCATCATAGGCTATGTCACTACATGTAGTGTAAAATAACTTTATATGGTTGATGGGTTCTTCTTTTCCATTATATAGTCGAAACTTACAAGTTTAAAATATAGGGTAAGAAGCTCTACTAGATATAAATACATAATGGATTTTATCATAATTATGGTGCCTTAAGGTATTAGCATTTTTACTTAATTTAATAGGTTAAGAATGTTGTTTTGAATTTGTTCAATACGTTAGAAAAGAACTAGTGTTTTAGTTTGTAAAAGAAAATATATTAATGTTTTTATAATCTAAAAAGGTGTCTTTAATAATAAATTATTGTTTATAATATTTTAAATGAGAAATTATAAGAAGAAATAATATGCTTATGTTGGAATATGTGGTGTTTAAATTCACTTGAGGCCATGGTCAACCTTGTATTATATTCTTTGTATATGCCCTTTTAGACCTTGTACACCTTGTATGGGTGAATTTTTTATATTATTCTTTTATTTAACCTAAACGTTAGTTTCTTAGCCTTGACATAAATATATCTTGCATTTGGGTATAAATACCCCCTTATACCAACCATTTTATTTTTGGTTGGATTGTATGTTATTTTTCTTTAGTCAGATATTTTGATGTCCATAGACATCCTTTTATATAGTTTATTTTATTTATGTATGTTACACGTGTATATTTGGATAATTTATTGATTCCATTCAATTAGAATTTTTTATAAAATCCAATGAGGCATCAAATTAGGTGTAAATATCTAATAGTTGACAATTCAACTTTTATGATGTCTCTTAATCTCAATTCAACTTTTATGATGTCTCTTAATGATCTCTCTTGTAAACAATGTTTCTTTAAACCCTAGGAAGACTTGGATCATGAGGATCTCACTAGTTCTAGCAGATTTGCTCCAAAATAAATATTCACTAACAATTTCCTAGTATATTTCTCTATACTCAATCCAATTTCTTGTTTTTATTTTTTAAATATATGAAAGTATTTTTAGAATTGAGATTTCTAGGGTTCCTTGAAAACCTTGTTTGTGTTTTATGGTTTTTTTCAAAAGAACATATTTCCTTTTTATTTTAACAATTTGTGTCTAGTAATGGCACAAATGAGAGGACCATATACATGACTATCAAAAAGTAAAATGAGAGGATGAGTATGTTTTAACAATCCCATATATTAATAAAGTCATGAGTAGACTTTTGTACATGGTAAAGACTTCCTATACACTTGATAGAGTTGGTAAAATGTTTCAACAACTTTTATGTTGCATAAAAATAATAGGATGGATTGAATAGTTATGTTCATAAAAATATTATGTAGATAAAACCATGTGAAATAAAAACAAACCATAAGTATTTTGTATTCTTTACACAATTTTAGGGATCTCTATTTAGTACTTCATTTTGGCTCTAGGTACCTATTTTACCATGTTGAAAATTTGTTTTTTTTCCCTTCATTAAAATTAAAATGAATTTAAAAAATATTATAGTTGGGAACACCTATATATGGTTGATTTTGTGGTTCAAATGTGATGCCCACATGCATCATCTAGGCACATGGTTGTGTAAAAGCACAAATTAAAGGTGGGTGCTCATAAAATAGAGAAATTTCCCCCTTCACATCATAGTGGTGGTACTTTTAGAATGTGTAAACACCCACCCAAAGGGTGATAGGAGAGTCTCCCTTAAGGCTTGTGGCCTTAGATATCCAAGGCTCAAATTCCATCCATACAAACCTTTTAATAAGGATGACAATTTTCTTGTTGGATTTTAAGCCTTGCTACCTCAAAATATCATAGGTCCCAAAATGAATAAGTCACAATATAATAGGTCAAAATATTAATAATCAAGAGTATAATTATATTTGTGAGAAATTATATATATAAATACCAATATAATAATGAAATAGCATTCACTTATAATATCAAATATGAATGTAAATGGCTAGAATAATTCATGTACATGCATAAATAATACTTACAATAAAATTTCTCACAAATTGTATACAAGATTTATTATTAATGCTTGTTATGTGGTGATCGTTACAAACTCTTTTCTCTTACAAACATATTACATTGTATAGATATTTATGTCCATAATATGAAGAACACAAGATTATATTGAGAGGGGGGTGAACAGTATAAGATAAAAAAAATTACTTTTCAATCCAAATGATAACAAAAATAATATCAAGGTAGTAAATAATGCACAAATCATCACACACATGAGAGATATGGATTTAATGTGGTTCATCCAATGTGGGCTACGTCGACTAGAAAAAATATTTCTTATAATTTTTCTCAACAAATCTCTTGGAAATCAAATCCCTATTACAATATTTATGGACCTCTATCCAAAGGAGACACTAATATCCTATGCTCAAGTTTGTGGACCTCTATCCATAGGATAACTCTATCCCCACTACTCTGGCTAGTGGATCTCTATCCACAAGAGACCTCTATCCCCACTACTCTAGCTAGTGGACCTCTATTCATAAGAGACCTCTATCTCCACTGCTCTAGCTAGTGGAACTCTATCCATAGGAGAAATCTATCCCCTTTACTCTAGTAGACTCCAAAGTTAGCTATCAACTTTACTCAAGTCTGATCAAATCTACTCACAAACCTGATCACATCTTCCCACAACTTTGATCAAATTTGCTCAACTGCTTGTACTGATCTATCTCATACTTTCTCACAAGTCCTACTTAGAACTTCTCACAAGCCTTATCAAAAGGTCTACTCAAAATAGCTTACAATCCTGCTCTAATCTACTCACTATCTTTGCTCAACTCTGCTCTAACACATGCTCAAAAATTGCTCATAACACTTGCTTTGATAAAATACTTTAGACATATTCTACCTAGATTTATTGTTCAAGAACATATAGAAAATGATATGCACTATAATTTCTCAATATGTTATTTCCAATATTACTCAAACCAATGCCCAAAAGCTTCACAAATTCATTCAAACAATGAAGCATAACTTGTTTCACAAACCATAGCTCAAATAATCCAAACAATGCACATATACAATCCTTATTTCTTCACCTTAATATTAAGAAATATTTGCTCAACCAAACACCTTAAAGAAATAATGATATCACCATACCTCTTGAATTGCTTTGATGAAGAAGTACCCTCAAAACCTATGTCAAAATATTCTATTTTTCTTATGCCACTTTCAAGGGTTAGTTATCATAGAACTTTTCAATCATCCACATGAAAACATTTCCTCAAAAATTGTGCACAAAAATATTTCTCTGTACTCCTTTTAATTTCCTAAGACAAGGTTTTTTTTTTGGTAGGTTATATTAAAAGTGGGTTTTTGTCAAGGATCCCAAAACCTGATTACAAAGGATCAGATTACAACACATTACATCAGAATAAAATAAAAGGAATTCATCCAAGGATGGACAAAAGGACAGTTAAGGAACATGCTAGAGGAACATAAACAAGAAAATGAAGGCGCCATCCTTCAAACTTTCTTTCAATTTTGTAAGAAAAGGCTTTTTAATCAATGAAAAACATCCTTCAAACTTTCTTTCACCATGAAAAAACAATACACACAATAATTAAACCACAAAACACCTTATAACTCCTACTTTTAAAACACACACACAATCAAATTGTACAATGAAAGAATCTTTATCACACCTTATTTCTACTTATAAATAAATTTTAAGTTTCAATACCAAAAGACCTTTTTCAAACCTTATTTATCCTATATCAAATGAGCAAAAATAAATGACAACTCAACCTTATAACTCCCACAAAAATAAAATCATAATTGAGAAAATAAATACCTATTTTATTTTACCCTCAATGTGACTCGAAACTATCACCTTGTAAGGGCAAGGGACCCAACCAAAGGGCCATAACTAGCTACACTAACATAGCCCATGAGAACACAAAGGCGCCAATCAAATTTTACTTCCTCATACCACAAACTCTGCGTAGCCAAAAAAAAATGGTTCATGATGGGTTTCAAACCCAAAACCTCCTTCTCACAACACCTTCATGTAGGCTCAGCCACCAGCTGGTCTAGTTGGATGGATGGTATTTGATGTGCACCAATCCAAACATAAACCTTCAATGTTCTCTATAGAAGATTGCACTCTCTTTTCCTTTTCTTCTCTGTCATGTGCAACGAATCAGATATCAAGATTATTGCTTGAAAAATTTTCAAACAACTCAAAAATTACTTTAGGCATGGGGTATTAATATGATTTAATTTCCTCTTTGTCCAAAGTTTTCCCACCTTGTCTTTTTTACATGATATGACATTGGCCACCTAAATTCAAAATTAATTCAAATAAACTTCAATTACTTGGTGCTCAAATGATATTATAACTTGAAATATTTATATTATAATAAAGATATTATAATATTAATCCTTTTGAACCTTGCCTTCACAATTAATATTATTACCTTCAATAATATTAATATCTTGCCTTCATGTTTAAACCATTGTTTCAAATAATTATTAAGCCTTTTGTCCTTCATTATAATATTCAAAAATAAATATTATAATGTTTTTCTCAAAAAAAATCCTTTCTCTTGAGATAAAATTGTGCCTTCATTATCGACCTTACTTATAATAATAATTGTGCCTTGATAATTTTCCTTGACATCAATGACATCTCTCTTTTGACATCAATGACAACAATTTGCATAAATATTTCCAACAATCTCCCCCTTTGTCATTGATGGAAACCCTTCTAAAATACTTCCTTTTGCTACCACTGGATTCCAAACTTCTCCCCTTGAGAATCTGCTCCCTCTTACTGATTTATCTCCCCCTTACTAAAAATCTCTCCCTTTGACATCAATGGCAAAGGAACTCCTTTGGGACTAAAAATAAGACACTTAGCTTAGCCCCCTCACCACCTTCTCTCCTTGAGGTGATCAAGTTTGGGATGGGAGTAAGACTACTTCCAACTTTTCTCTAAGATACTCAAAAGTTTCCTTTGGAAGTGGCTTAGTAAATATGTCCGCAATTTGTTCCTTTGCAGTAACATATTCCAATTTGACTTGCGTATCCATCACCTGCTCTCTCAAAAATTTATATTTGATTAGAATGTGCTTGGTCCTTGAATGCATCACTATATTCTTTGAAATATTTATAGTGCTTGTATTATCACATAATATGGATATGGGATGATCATGCTCTATTTTAAAATCTATTAAAGTTTAATTCATCCATAACACTTGTATACAACAACTATTACAATGTACTCTACATCTGTTGTGGATAAGGATATCGATGCTTGTTTCTTTCTTAGCCAGGTGACTAAACAATCTCCAAGAAAGAATGCTCCTCCACTTGTCCTCTTCCTATCATAAATACTACCTACCCCAATATACATCTGTATATGTTGTGAGAGTGAAGTTGTTACTTGTGGGATACCAAAGTCCAAATTCCATAGTTCCTTTTAAATACTTGAGAATTCTCTTTACTTGATGCACCTTGTCGGAGCCATAACTTGTGAACCGTATGCCCGTTTGCCTTGAAATTTAACAGGTGGTTCTGCATGTGTGTTCTACATGAGGCTAATATTTTATTCACCTCACCCTCCAAAAATCATGTTTTCGGGACCTAACTCCGACATCTAGTGTCCCAAAATTAGCTTTTAGAATAGGTTCTCGAGTTTTTTGGGTTTTTTTGGATGTTAGAATTTTATTATATTTTGTTATACCTTAAGTTGAGGCCTAATATTTTAAAGTAAGGTTTGTTATTGTAAGAGGGATGTGTGCACCAAATTTGGGTGCAATCCGACTCATTTCTATTTTTAGTAGTTTTTAGAAAAAAGATCTATTTTTAGCAGTTTTTAGAAAAAAAGATGTTTTAGGGTTTCTTTGGTTTTCGGTTGCTATATGATGGATTGTAATATTTTGGAGAAGGAGTGTGAATTCAGGAATGAGAAGAATATTGATTTGTAGATTTCTTCCATTATATTGCATTTGTGTTATGTTATTGGAGTCCATTTTGTTGGTCTCTTGTAGCTGTATTTACACCATTTGGTATCAGAGCGGGTGTGATCTCGCTAGTGAAGGGAAGATGCCACCTAGAAGATATGCCCATATGAATAGGTATATCAAGGATCTAAATGCAAAAATAGCACGGCTGACTAGTGTGATTGATCGCATGGGAGAGAGACATCCCAGGGCATATGCAGATCAAGGATCTGATGATGAAAATATACCTGAGGAACGTGGATCTGAGGTCCACATAGAAGCAGAACCAGAGGGCCTAGAGGAAGAAGGGAACGATTTTGAAAATTGACTAATACGAGCTCTAGAGGGGCTTAAGGGGAATCGATATGGGATCAAGATCGAGGTTCTCGAGTATGTTGGTGGGTTGAAACCAGAGGAGTTGATCGATTGGATCAATAGCCTAGAAAAATATTTTGAATGGAGTAACCTTGCTGAAGAGAAGAAGGTTAAGCTCACATGCACAAAGTTGAAGGGACATGCATTGATTTGGTGGGATCATTTACAGACTACACGAAAAAGGAATGGAAATGAAAATATCAGGGATTGGATAAAGATGAAGAAGAAGTTATAGGAAAAATTTATACATGTAGACTACTCCCAAACCCTATTTCATAGATTTCATAATCTCTGATAGAAGGATCAAAGCATTGAGGACTATACTAATGAATTCTACAAGCTATCCATTCGAGTGGAGCACAATGAGACGGAGGACCAGAGGGCTTCCAGGTATGTAAACGCCTAAGTTTTGTTGTCCAAGATGAGATGAGCATGCATCGCACTCTTACAGTGGAGGATGCATATCAAATGGCCCTCAAGGCAGAGGAGAAATTGAAAAGGGTTAATAGAAGAGGCAAGAAGGGATTCACACCCTCTTTAGGTCGGGGTCGAAGTGGATCTAATTTTCTCAAGGGAGAATCCTCAATACCTGCTAAACAAGAAGAATATGGGCAGAATCTGAGAGGAAGAGGATACCAATGAGGTAGAGGTTATGATGGTGGACGAAATGGGAATGATCCAAGAAGGTCGTATACCTATTATGGATGTGGTGAGGAGGGGCACAGAGCATTTGAGTGTCCCCAATGTGATGTCCAAGAAAGGGGTCAAGGAGGACAAGGAAGGGTCAATCTGGTTGAGATGGAAGAGCAGGATGAGGATGAAGTTGTTTCTGACATGGGGGAAGCACTTATGATAAGGAGGACGTTGATTGTTCCTAAGAAAGAGAAGGTGCAGAGCAAAGTGAAGGGGTAGACCATAGATGGTGATGATTCTGGGCTACGAACAAACATCTTTCAAACAAGGTGTACATCAAGAGGGAAGGTATGTAACATTGTCATTGATGGTGGTAGTTGTGAGAATATGGTGTCAAATGTCATGGTTGATAAAATGAACCTGGAATGCGAAAAGCATCCTTATCCATATCGCATCTCATGGGTTAAGAAGGGGAATGAGGTAACAATAGATCAGAGGTGTTTAATTAAATTTTCAATTGGGAGCACTTACAAGGATGAAGTGTGGTGTGATGTGATCCCTATGGATGCATGTCACATTCTATTGGGAAGACCTTGGCAGTACGATAGGGATACTAACCATAATGGGAGAAATAATACTTACACATTCTGGAAGGATGGTGTAAAGGTAGTTCTTGTACCTCTAAAGGAGGATGGGCCGAGTGAGAGCTTGTTGACAATGAAGGAGTTCCTTGCAGATATCAAGGATGCTAGCTTATGTTATGCCTTAATAGCTAGGAAGCTAGAAACAGAGGAAGTGGTTATGCCTACAACAACAACTAAGTTGCTAAGTGAATATAAAGATGTCACACCAAAGGAGTTACCGGATGGGCTACCACCAAAGAGGGATATCCAGCATCACATGGATTTGATTCTAGGATCAATGCTCCCAAATCAGGTATCTTATCGGTTGAACCCAACACAGAATGCAAAGTTGAGTAGGCAAGTGATAGAGTTGATAAAGAAAGGATTAGTTAGGGAGAGTATGAGTCCATGTGTGACTCTAGCATTGTTGACCCCAAAGAAATATGGTGACTGGTGGATGTGTGTGGATAGTAGAGCCATAAACAAGATCACAATAAAATATCGGTATCCTATGCCGAGAGTGGATGACATGATGGATGGATTGGCTAGAGCTAAATACTTTAGTAAAATTGATCTGTGGAGTGGCTACTACCAGATCATAATTAGAGAAGGGGATGAATGGAAGACAACTTTTAAGATAAAATATGGGTTGTACGAGTGGATGGTGATGCCATTTGGGTTGTCTAATGCACCAAGTACATTTATGCGGTTGATGAACAAAGTACTACGAGAATATAATGGTAAGTTTGTGGTTGTGTATTTTGATGATATTTTAATTTATAGTAAAAGTGAAGAAGAGCATTTGTTACACCTGAAATTAGTGTTAGACGTGCTCAGGAAGGAGAAATTGTATGTCAACCTAAAGAAATATATATTTCTTAAAGATAGTTTAGTGATTTTGGGATTTGTAATCTCGAGAGATGGCATGAGGATGGATGATGAGAAAGTGAAGGAGATTTTAGAATGGCCTCTTCCACGAACTATAACAGAAGTAAGGAGCTTTCATGGCCTAGCTACCTTTTATAGAAAGTTCATCGGGAACTTCAATAGTATAGTTGCCCCTATAACTGAGTGCATGAAGGGGAAAGAGTTTGTATGGACTATGGCAACAACAAAGAGTTTTGAACTCTTGAAGAAGAAGGTGTCGGAAGACCCTGTTCTAGTGTTACCATATTTCAGTAAGGTGTTTGAGGTTGATTGTGATGCCTCATTTGTTGGAATTGGTGGTGTCTTAAGTCAAGAGGGCCGACCTGTAGCATTTTTTAGTGAGAAGATGAATGATGCAAGAAAGAATTATTCTACATATGATGTGGAATTTTATGCAATTGTGCAAGCATTGCAACATTGGAGGCACTACTTACTCTCAAAGGAGTTTGTGTTGTTTACTGATCATGAAGCATTGAGGTATGTCAACTCTTAGAAAAAGTTAAATAGTAGGCATGCCAAATGGGTTTCATTTTTGCAATAGTATACATTTGTCCTAAAGCACAAGTCGGGTAAACAAAATAAGGTTGTTGATGCATTGAGTAGGAGAGTCATGTTGTTGACCACTATGGAGAATGAAGTGGTAGGATTTGAGGGGATTAAAGATCTATATGAATCTGATGCAGATTTTGGGAATATTGTGCAACAGTGTAAAAGTGCAGTAGAGGGTGAGTCCCATACTATTTTTGAAGAGTATTTTTTACAGAATGATTACTTGTTTAAGGGTAATCGATTATGCATTCCAAATGGCTCTATGAGAGAGAACATCTTGAGGGAATTACATAGTGGGGGTTTGGTTGGTCATTTTGGAGTAGCCAAAACTACCACTCTTGTAGAGGAGAAGTACTATTGGCCAAAAATGAAGAGAGACATAATCAAGTTTGTCTCTAGATGCAGAGTATGTCAGATGGCTAAGGGCCATGCACAAAATATAGGGTTGTATATGCCACTGCCAATTCCTATAGGACCATGGACCGATCTAAGTATGGATTTCATGTTGGGGTTGCCCAAGACACAGAGGGGTAAGGATTCAATTTTTGTTGTGGTAGATAGATTTTCAAAAATGGTGCATTTCATTGCTTGTCAAAAAACTAATGATGCAACTAGGACTGTAGTCTTATTCTTTGATGAGATTGTGTGGTTGCATGGTGTTCCAAAGACTATTACTTCTGATTGGGATACTAAGTTCTTGAGTCACTTTTGGAGGACGTTGTGGAAAAAGTTGAACACCAGGTTGCAGTTCAATAGTGCTTACCACCCACAGACCGATGGGCAAACAGAGGTAGTGAACATAAGATTGGGAAACCTCTTACGATGCATAGTTGGAGAAAAACCAAAACAATGGGATTTAGCCTTGTCACAAGCCAAATTTGCATACAACAATTCAATGAACAGGTCGACAGGTAAATCTCCTTTTCAAATTATTTATGGTCAAAATCCTAGAGGTGTATTAGATTTGGTTGAGTTACCAATTGGGGAACAAGTTAGTGATGATGCATAAGCATTTGTTGAGCATATCCAAAAAGTGCAAGAGTCAGTGAGGGAAAAATTGTAGAGTAGTAATGCTCACTACAAAGAGTCTGCTGATGCACACATAAGGGTGAAAGTGTTTGAAGAGGGTGATATGGTCATGGTTCATCTTAGGAAAGAAATATTTCCTAAGGGGACGTATAACAAATTGAAACTTAAGAAAATTGGGCCATGCAGGATTTTGAAGAAGATCAATGATAATGCCTATAAAGTGGAGCTGCCTGATGAATTTGATATTTCACCCATTTTTAATGTTTTTGATTTATTTCAGTATCTTGGTACTTCCAAGGATGGTGAATTATAGGAGACAGTAAATTGGGCATGACAGATGCCTAAGAAGAAAAAATATAGAGTTGCATAGGTGCTCGATAAGAAGGTGATCACCACCAGACATGGGAGCTACAACAGATTCCTGGTTCAGTGGGAAGGATTACCATAGTTAGATAACACTTGGGTTTCAGAGTCAGAGCTAAAGAAAATTGATAACCAAAAGCTATAGGATTTCAATTCAACTGAACTCGCAGGAGCTGAGTTCTTTTTCACCAGAGGAGAATGATGCACCTTGCCAGAGCCATAACTTGTGAACCGTACGCCCGTTTGCCTTGAAATTTAACAGGTGGTTCTGTGTGCGTGTTCTACATCAGGATAATATTTTATCCTCTTGACCCTCCAAAAATCATGTTTTTGGGACCTAACTCCGACATCTAGTGTCCCAAAATTAGCTTTTAGAATAGGTTCCCGGGTTTTTTGGGTTTTTTTGGTTGTTAGAAGTTTATTATCTTTTGTTATACCTTAAGTTGAGACCTAATATTTTAAATTAAGGTTCGTTATTGTAAGAGGGATGTGTGCACCAAATTTGGGCACAATCCGACTCATTTCTATTTTTAGAAGTTTTTAGAAAAAAGATCTATTTTTAGTATTTTTTAGAAAAAAGACGTTTTTAGGGTTTCTTTGGTTTTCGGTTGCTATATGATGGATTGTAATCTTTTGTAGAAGGGGTGTGAATTTAGGAATGAGAAGAATATTTATTTGTAGGTTTCTTCCATTATATTGCATTTGTGTTATGTGATTGGAGTCCATTTTGTTGGTCTCTTGTAGCTGAGTTTACATCATTTGGTATCAGAGCGGGTGTGATCTCGCTAGTGAAGGGAAGATGCCACCTAGAAGATATGCCCAGATGAATAGGCAGATCGAGGATCTGAATGCAGAAATAGCATGGTTGACTGGTGTGATTGATCACATGGGAGAGAGACGTCCTAGGGCACATGCAGATCAAGGATCTGATGATGAAAATATACCTGAGGAATGTGGATCTGAGGTCCATGTAGAAGCAGAACCAGAGGGCCCAGAGGAAGAAGGGCACGGTTTTGAAAATCGACTGATACGAGCTCTAGAGGGGCTTAAGGGGAATCGATATGGGATCAAGATCGAGGTTCCCGAGTATGCTGGTGGGTTGAAACTAGAGGAGTTGATCGATTGGATCAATAGCCTAGAAAAATATTTTGAATGGAGTAACCTTGCTGAAGAGAAGAAGGTTAAGCTCACATGCACAAAGTTGAAGGGACATGCATTGATTTGGTGGGATCATTTATAGACTACACGACAGAGGAATGGAAAGGAAAATATCAGGGATTGGACAAAGATGAAGAAGTTACAGGAAAAATTTATACATGTAGACTACTCCCAAACCCTATTTCGTAGATTTCAGAATCTCCGATAGAAGGATCAAAGCATTGAGGACTATACTAATGAATTCTACAAGCTATCCATTCAAGTGGAGCACAATGAGACGGAGGACCAAAAGGCTTCCAGGTATGTAAATGGCCTAAGTTTTGTTGTTCAAGATGAGATGAGCATGCATCGCACTCTTACAATGGAGGATGCGTATCAAATGGCCCTCAAGGCAGAGGAGAAATTGAAAAGGATTAATAGAAGAGGTAAGAAGGGATTCACACCCTCTTCAGGTCGGGGTCAAAGTGGATCTAATTTTCTCAAGGGAGAATCCTCAATACTTGCTAAACAAGAAGAAGATGGGCAGAATCTGAGAGGAAGAGGATACCAACGAGGTAGAGGTTATGGTGGTGGACAAAATGGAAATGATCCGAGGAGGTCGTATACCTATTATGGATGTGGTGAGGAGGGGCACAGAGCATTTGAGTGTCCCCAACGTGATGTCCAAGAAAGGGGTCAAGGAGGACAAGGAAGGGTCAATCTGGTTGAGATGGAAGAGCAGGATGAGGATGAAGTTGTTGCTGACATGGGGGAAGCACTTATGATAAGGAGGATGTTGATTGCTCCTAAGAAAGAGATGGTGCAGAGAAAAGCAAAGGGGTAGACCATAGATGGTGAAGATTCTTGGCTACGAATGAACATATTTCGAACAAGGTGTACATCAGGAGGGAAGGTATGTAACATTGTCATTGATGGTGGTAGCTATGAGAATATGGTGTCAAATATCATGGTTGATAAAATGCACCTAAAATGTGAAAAATATCCTTATCCATATCGCATCTCATGGGTTAAGAAGGGGAATGAGGTAACAATAGATCAAAGGTGTTTAATTAAATTTTCAATTGGGAGCACTTACAAGGATGAAGTGTGGTGTGATGTGATCCCTATGGATGCATGTCACATTCTATTGGGAAGACCTTGGCATTATGATAGGGATACTAACCATAATGGGAGAAATAATACTTACACATTCTGGAAGGATGGTGTAAAGGTAGTTCTTGTACCTCTAAAGGAGGATGGGTCGAGTGAGAGCTTGTTGATGATGAAGGATTTTCTTGCAGAGATCAGGGATACTAGCTTCTATTATGCCTTAACAACTAGGAAGCTAGAAACAGAGGAAGTGGTTATGCCTACAACAACAGCTAAGTTGCTAAGTGAATATAAATATGTCACACCAAAGGAGTTACCATATGGGCTACCACCAAAAAGGGATATCCAACATCACATGGATTTGATTCCAGGATCAGCGCTCCCAAATCAGGCAGCTTATCGGTTGAACCCAACACAAAATGCAGAGTTGAGTAGGCAAGTGACAGAGTTGATAAAGAAGGGATTAGTTAGGGAGAGTATGAGTCCATGTGCGACTCCAACATTGCTGACCCCAAAGAAATATGGTGACTGGAAGATGTGTGTGGATAGTAGAGCCATAAAAAAGATCACAATAAAGTATCGGTATCCTATGCCGAGAGTGGATGACATGATGGATGGATTGGCTAGAGCTAAATACTTTAGTAAAATTGATCTACGGAGTGGCTACTACTAGGATCATAATTCGAGAAGGGGATGAATGGAAGACAACTTTTAAGATAAAATATGGATTGTATGAGTGGATGGTGATGCCATTTGGGTTGTCTAATGCACCCAGTACATTTATGTGGTTGATGAACAAAGTACTACGGGAATATAATGGTAAGTTTGTGGTTGTGTATTTTGATGATATTTTGATTTATAGTAAAAGTGAAGAAGAGCATTTGTTACACCTGAAATTAGTGTTAGACGTGCTCAGGAAGGAGAAATTGTATGTCAACCTAAAGAAATGTAGATTTCTTCAAGATAGTTTAGTGTTTTTGGGATTTGTAATCTCGAGAGATGGCATGAGGATGGATGATGAGAAAGTGAAGGTGATTCTGGAATGGCCTCTTCCATGATCTATAACAGAAGTAAGGAGCTTTCATGGCCTAGCTACCTTTTACAGAAAGTTCATCAGGAACTTCAGTAGTATAGCTACCCCTATAACTGAGTGCACGAAGGGGAAAGAGTTTGTATGGACTACGGTAGCAACAAAGAGTTTTGAACTCTTGAAGAAGAAGGTGTCGGAAGACCCTGTTCTAGTGTTACTAGATTTTAGTAAGGTGTTTGAGGTTGATTGTGATGCCTCATTTGTTGGAATTGGTGGTGTCTTAAGTCAAGAGGGCCGACCTATAGCATTTTTTAGTGAGAAGCTAAATGATGCAAGGAAGAATTATTCTACATATGATGTGGAATTTTATGCAATTGTGCAAGCATTGCAACATTGGAGGCACTACTTAATCTCAAAGGAGTTTGTGTTGTTTACTGATCATGAAGCATTGAGGTATGTCAATTCTCAAAAAAAGTTAAATAGTAGGCATGCCAAATGGGTTTCATTTTTGCAACAATATACATTTGTCCTGAAACACAAGTTGGGAAAATAGAATAAGGTTGTTGATGCATTGAGTAGGAGAGTCTTGTTGTTGACCACTATGGAGAATGAAGTGGTAGGATTTGAGGGGATTAAATATCTGTATGAATCTGATGCATATTTTGGGAATATTGTGCAACAGTGCAGGGGGGGGCCTTTGTTTGTTGCCCCGAGGGGGGGGGGCTTGTAGAGGAGAAGTACTATTGGCCAAAAATGAAGAGAGACATAATCAAGTTTGTCTCTAGATGCAGAGTATGTCAAATGGCTAAGGGCCATGCACAAAATACAAGGTTGTATATGCCACTGCCAGTTCCTACAGGACCATGGACCCATCTGAGTATGGATTTTGTGTTGGGGTTGCCCAAGACATAGAGAGGTAAGGATTATGTTTTTGTTGTGATAGACAAATTTTTGAAAATGGTGCATTTCATTGCTTGCCAGAAAACTAATGATCCAACTAGGACTGTAGTCTTAGTATTTATGAGATTGGGGTTCAGGGTTCCAAAGCTATTACTTCTATCGGGATACTAAGTTCTTGAGTCACTTTTGGAGGACGTTGTGGAAAAATTTGAACACCAAGTTGCAGTTCAATATTTCTTACAACCCATAGACCAATGGGAAAATAGAGGTAGTGAATAGAAGCTTGGGAAACAACTTACGATGCATAGTTGGATAAAAACCAAAACAATAGGATTTAGCCTTGTCACAAGTCGAATTTGCATGCAATAGTTAATGAAGGGACCAATATTTATGGTAAAACTAGAGGTGTATTAGATTTGGTTGAGTTACCAATTGGGGAACAAGTTAGTGATGATGAACATTTGCGAGCATATCCAAAAGTGCAAGAGTGAGTGAGGGAAAATTGTAGAGTAGTAATGCTCACTAAAGAGTTATTGATGACAAGAAGGGTGAAATTGTTTGAAGAGGGTGATGTGGTCATGGTTCATCTTAGGAAAGAAATATTTCCAAGGGGCTATAACAACTAAAACTTAAGAAATTGGGCCATGTAGGATTTTGAAGAAGATCAATGATAATGCCTATAAAGTGGAGTTGCTCGATGAATTTGATATTTCACCCATTTTTAATGTTTTTGATTTATTTCAGTATCCTGGTACTATCGAGGATGGCAAATTATAGGAGACAATAAATTGGGCATGACAGATGCCTAAGAAGAAAAAATATAGAGTTGCACAGGTGCTCGATAAGAAGGTGATCACCACCAGACATGGGAGCTACAATAAATTCCTGGTTCAGTGGGAAGGATTACCATAGTTAGATAACACTTGGGTTTTGGAGTCAGAGCTAAAGAAAATTGATAACCAGAAGCTACAGGATTTCAATTCAGCTGAACTCGCAGGAGATGAGTTCTTTTTCACTAGAGGAGAATGATGCACCTTGCCGGAGCCATAACTTGTGAACCGTACGCCTATTTTCCTTGAAATTTAATAGGTGGTTCCGCATGTGTGTTCTACATTAGGATGATCTTTTATCCTCCTAACCCTCCAAAAATCATGTTTTTGGGACCTAACTCCTCCATCTAGTGCCCCAAAATTAGCTTTTAGAATAGGTTCTTGGGTTTTTTGGATTTTTTTGGCTGTTAGAAGTTTATTATCTTTTGTTATACCTTAATTTGAGACCTAATATTTTAAAGTAAGGTTTATTATTGTAAGAGGGATGTGTGCACCGAATTTGGGCACAATCCGACTCATTTCTATTTTTAGCAGTTTTTAGAAAAAAGATCTATTTTTAGTAGAAGGAGGTGTTTTAGAATGATAAAAGAACGTTTTTATGGGTTTATTTCATGTTTGTTTCTTTTGTTTTCGATTTCTATATGATGGATTGTAATATTTTGTAGAAAGGGTGTGAATTCAAGAATGATATGAATATCAATTTGTAGTTTTATTCCATTATTGCATTTGTGTTCTATGATTAGAGTCCATTTTGTTGGTCTCTTGTAGTTGAGTTTACACCATTTGGTATTAGAGCGGGTGTGATATCGCTAGTGAAGGGAAGATGCCACCTAGAAGATATGCCCAGATGAATAGGTAGATCGAGGATCTGAATGCAGAAATAGCATGGTTGACTGGTGTGATTGATCACATGGGAGAGAGACATCCCAGGGCACGTGCAGATCAAGGATATGATGATGAAAATATACCTGAGGAACGTGGATCTGAGGTCCACGCAGAAGAACCAGAGGGCCTAGAGGAAGAAGGGCACGATTTTGAAAATTGATTGATACGAGCTCTAGAGGGGCTTAAGGGGAATCTATATGGGATCAAGATTGAGGTTCTCGAGTATGTTGGTGGGTTGAAACTAGAGGAGTTGATCGATTGGATCAATAGCCTAGAAAAATATTTTGAATGGAGTAACCTTGTTGAAGAGAAGAAGGTTAAGCTCGCATGCACAAATTTGAAGGGACATGCATTTATTTGGTGGGATCATTTACAGACTACACGACAAAGGAATGGAAAGGAAAATATCAGGGATTGGACAAAGATGAAGAAGAAGTTACAAGAAAAATTTATACCTGTAGACTACTCCCAAACCCTATTTTGTAGATTTCAGAATCTTCGACAGAAGGATCAAAGCATTGAGGACTATACTAATGAATTCTACAAGCTATCCATTCGATTGGAGCACAATGAGATGGAGGACCAAAAGGCTTCCAGGTATGTAAATGGCCTAAGTTTTGTTGTTCAAGATGAGATGAGCATGCATCACACTCTTACAGTGGAGGATGTGTATCAAATGGCCCTCAAGGCAGAGGAGAAATTGAAAAGGATTAATAGAAGAGGTAAGAAGGGATTCACACCCTCTTTAGGTCAAGGTCGAAGTGGATCTAATTTTCTCAAGGGAGAATCCTCAATACCTGCTAAACAAGAAGAAGATGGGCAGAATCTGAGAGGAAGAGGATACCAACGAGGTAGAGGTTACGATGGTGGACGAAATGGGAATGATCCGAGGAGGTCGTATACCTGTTATGGATGTGGTGAGGAGGGGCATAGAGCATTTGAGTGTCCCCAATGTGATGTCCAAGAAAGGGGTCAAGGAGGACAAGGAAGGGTCAATCTGGTTGAGATGGAAGAGTAGGATGAGGATGAAGTTGTTGCTGACATGGGGGAAGCACTTATGATAAGGAGGACGTTGATTTCTCCTAAGAAAGAGATGGTGTAGAGCAAATAAAAGGGGTAGACCATAGATGGTGAATATTCTTGGCTACGAACGAACATATTTTGAACAAGGTGTACATCAAGAGGGAAGGTATGTAACATTGTCATTGATGGTGGTAGCTGTGAGAATATGGTGTCAAATGTCATGGTTGATAAAATGCACCTGAAATGTGAAAAACATCCTTATCCATATCGCATATCATGGGTTAATAAGGGGAATGAGGTAACAGTAGATCAGAGGTGTTTAATTAAATTTTCAATTGGGAGCACTTACAAGGATGAAGTGTGGTGTGATGTGATCTCGATGGATGCATGTCACATTCTATTGGGAAGACCTTGGCAATACTGATAGGGATACTAACCATAATGGGAGAAATAATACTTACACATTCTGGAAGGATGGTGTAAAAGTAGTTCTTGTACCTCTGAAGGAGGATGGTCCGAGTGAGACCTTGTTGACGATGAAGGAGTTTCTTGCAGAGATCAGGGATGCTAGCTTCTGTTATGCCTTAACAACTAGGAATCTAGAAATAGAGGAAGTGGTTATGCCTACAATAGCAACTAAGTTGCTAAGTGAATATAAATATGTCACACTAGAGGAGTTACCAGATGGGCTACCACCAAAAAGGGATATCCAACATCACATGGATTTGATTCCAAGATCAGCTCTCCCAAATCAGGTAACTTATCGGTTGAAACCGATACAAAATGTAAAGTTGAGTAGGCAAGTGACAGAGTTGATAAAGAAGGGATTAGTTAGGGAGAGTATGAGTCCATGTGCGACTCCAGCATTGTTGACCCCAAAGAAATATGGTGACTGGAGGATGTGTGTGGATAATAGAGCCATAAACAAGATCACAATAAAGTATCGGTATCCTATGTCGAGAGTGGATGACATGATGGATGGATTGGCTAGGAGTTAGTAAAATTGATCTGTGGAGTGGCTACTACCAGATCATAATTCGAGAAGGGGATGAATGGAAGACAACTTTTAAGACAAAATATGGATTTTACGAGTGGATGGTGATGCCATTTGGGTTGTCTAATGCACCCAATACATTTATGCGGTTGATGAACAAAGTACTATGGGAATATAATGGTAAGTTTGTGGTTGTGTATTTTGATGATATTTTTATTTATAGTAAAAGTGAAGAAGAGCATTTGTTACACCTGAAATTAGTGTTAGAAGTGCTTAGGAAGGAGAAATTGTATGTCAACCTAAAGAAATGTAGATTTCTTCAAGATAGTTTAGTGTTTTTGGGATTTGTAATCTTGAGAGATGGCATGAGGATGGATGATGAGAAAGTGAAGGTGATTCTGGAATGGCCTCTTCCATGATCTATAATAGAAGTAAGGAGCTTTCATGGACTAGCTACCTTTTATAAGAAGTTCATAGGGAAATTCGAGTAGTATAGTTGCCCCTATAACTGAGTGCACGAAGGGGAAAGAGTTTGTATGGACTATGACAACAATAGAGAGTTTTGAACTCTTGAAGAAGAAGGTGTCGGAAGCCCCTGTTCTAGTGTTACCAAGTTTTAGTAAGGTGTTTGAGGTTGATTGTGATGCCTCATTTGTTGGAATTGGTGGTGTCTTAAGTCAAGAGGGCTAACCTGTAGCATTTTTTAGTGAGAAGTTGAATGACGCAAGGAAGAATTATTCTACATATGATGTGGAATTTTATGCAATTGTGCAAGCATTGCAACATTGGAGGCACTACTTAATCTCAAAGGAGTTTGTGTTGTTTACTGATCATGAAGCATTGAGGTATGTCAATTCTCAGAAAAAGTTAAATAGTAGGCATGCCAAATGGGTTTCATTTTTGCAATAGTATACATTTGTCCTGAAACACAAGTCAGGAAAACAGAATAAGGTTGTTGATGCATTGAGTAGGAGAGTCTTGTTGTTGACCACTATGGATAATGAAGTGGTAGGATTTGAGGGGATTAAAGATCTGTATGAATCTGATGCAGATTTTGGGAATATTGTGCAACAGTGCAAAAGTGCGGTAGGGGGCGAGTCCCATACTATTTTTGAAGAGTATTTTTTACAGAATGGTTACTTGTTTAAGGGTAATCGATTATGCATTCCCAATGGCTCTATGAGAGAGAACATCTTGAGGGAATTACATAGTGGGGGTTTGGCTGGTCATTTTGGAGTAGCCAAAACTACCACTCTTGTAGAGGAGAAGTACTATTGGCCAAAAATGAAGAGAGACATAATCAAGTTTGTCTCTAGATGTAGAGTATGTCAAATGGCTAAGGGCCATGCACAAAATACAGGGTTGTATATGCCACTGCCAGTTCCTATAGGACCATGGACCGATCTGAGTATGTATTTTGTGTTGGGGTTGCCCAAGACATAGAGGGGTAAGGATTAAGTTTTTGTTGTGGTAGACAGATTTTCAAAAATGGTGCATTTCATTGCTTTCAAAAAAACTAATGATGCAACTAGGACTGCAATCTTATTCTTTGATGAGATTGTGTGGTTGCATGGTGTTCCAAAGACTATTACTTCTGATCGGGATACTAAGTTCTTGAGTCACTTTTGGAGGACGTTGTGGAAAAATTTGAACACTAGGTTGTAGTTCAATAGTGCTTACCACCCATAGGACGATGGGAAAACAGAGGTAGTGAACAGAAGCTTGGGAAACCTCTTACGATGCATAGTTGGAGAAAAACCAAAACAATGGGATTTAGCCTTGTCACAAGCCAAATTTGCATACAAAAGTTCAGTGAACAGTGTCGACGTAAATCTCCTTTTTAAATTATTTATGGTCAAAATCCTAGAGGTGTATTAGATTTGGTTGAGTTACCAATTGGGGAACAAGTTAGTGATGATGCGAAGCATTTGGGGCGGGGGGGGGGGGAGTAATGCTCACTACAAAGAGTCTGTTGATGCACATAGAAGGGTGAAAGTGTTTGAAGAGGGTGATATGGTCATGGTTCATATTAGGAAAGAAATATTTCCTAAGGGGACGTATAACAAACTGAAACTTAAGAAAATTGGGCCATGCAAGATTTTGAAGAAGATCAATGATAATGCCTATAAAGTGGAGTTGCTCGATGAATTTGATATTTCACCCATTTTTAATGTTTTTGATTTATTTCAGTATCCTGGTACTTCCAAGGATGGCAAATTATAGGAGACAGATTATCTGGGCATGACATATGCCTAAGAAGAAAAAAGATAGAGTTGCACAGGTGCTCGATAAGAAGGTGATCACCACCAGACATGGGAGCTACAACAAATTCCTGGTTCAGTGGGAAGGATTACCATAGTCAGATAACACTTGGGTTTTAGAGTCAGAGCTAAAGAAAATTGATAACCAAAAGCTACATGATTTTAATTCAGCTAAAATCACAGGAGCTGAGTTCTTTTTCACTAGAGGAGAATGATGCACCTTGTCGGAGCCATAACTTATGAACCGTATGCCCATTTGCCTTGAAATTTAATAGGTGGTTCCACGTGCATGTTCTACATTAGGAAGATCTTTGATCCTCCTAACTCTCCAAAAATCATGTTTTCGGAACCTAAATTCGACATCTAGTGCCCCAAAATTAGCTTTTAGAATACGTTCTTGGGTTTTTTTGGCTATTAGAAGATAAACCATGGATAACTCTGTAAGGTTTCATCATATTTATCTTTAGATGTAGAGTATGTCAAATGGCTAAGGGCCATGTACAAAGTACATGGTTGTATACACCACTGCCAGTTCCTATAGGACCATGGACTGATTTGAGTATGTATTTTGTGTTGGTGTTGCCCACAATATAGAGGGGTAAGGATTTAGTTTTGTTGTGGTATATAGATTTTCAAAAATGGTGCATTTCATTGATTTAAAAAATAATAATGATGCAACTAGGACTACAATCTTATTCTTTGATGAGATTGTGTGGTTGCATGGTTTTTCAAAGAATATTACTTCTAATCGAGATACTAAGTTCTTGAGTCACTTTTGGAGGACGTTGTGTAAAATTTGAACACCAGGTTGTAGTTCAATAGTGCTTACCACCCACAGGCTGATGGGAAAACAGAGGTAGTGAACAGAAGCTTGGGAAACCTCTTACGATGCATAGTTGGAGAAAACCAAATCAATGGGATTTAGCCTTGTCACAATCCAAATTTGAATACAAAAGTTCAATGAACAGGTCGACAAATCTCCTTTTTAAATTATTTATGGTCAAAATCCTAGAGGTGTATTAGATTTGGTTGAGTTACCAATTTGGGAACAAGTTAGTGATCATGCTCACTACAAAGAGTCTGTTGATGCACATAGAAGGGTGAAAGTGTTTGAAGAGGGTGATATGGTCATGGTTCATATTAGGAAAGAAATATTTCCTAAGGGGACGTATAACAAACTAAAACTTAAGAAAATTGGGCCATGCAAGATTTTGAAGAAGATCAATGATAATGCCTATAAAGTGGAGCTGCCCGATGAATTTGATATTTTGCTCATTTTTAATGTTTTTGATTTATTTCAGTATCCTGGTACTTTCAAGGATGGCAAATTATAGGAGACAGTTATCTGGGTATGACATATGCCTAAGAAGAAAAAAGATAGAGTTACACAGGTGCTTGATAAGAAGGTGATCACCACCAGACATGGGAGCTACAACAAATTCCTGGTTCAGTGGGAGTGCTTACCATAGTCAGATAACACTTAGGTTTTAGAGTCAGAGCTAAAGAAAATTGATAACCAAAAGCTACATGATTTCAATTCAGCTGAACTCGCAGGAGCTGAGTTCTTTTTCACCAGAGGAGAATGATGCACCTTGTCGGAGCCATAACTTGTGAACCGTACGCCCGTTTGCCTTGAAATTTAATAGGTGGTTCCGCGTGCGTGTTCTGCATCAGGACGATCTTTGATGCTCCTGACCCTCCAAAAATCATGTTTTCGGGACCTAACTCCGACATCTAGTGCCCCAAAATTAGCTTTTAGAATAGGTTCCCGGGTTTTTGGGTTTTTTTGGCTGTTAGAAGTTTATTATCTTTTGTTATACCTTAATTTGAGACCTAATATTTTAAATTAAGGTTCATTATTGTAAGAGGGATGTGTGCACCGAATTTGGGTGCAATCCGACTCATTTCTATTTTTAGCAATTTTTAGAAAAAGATCTATTTTTAGCAGTTTTAGAAAAAATACATTTTTAGGGTTTCTTTGGTTTTCGGTTGCTATATGATGGATTGTAATATTTTGTAGAAGGGGTGTGAATTCAAGAATGAGAAGAATATCAATTTGCAATTTTCTTCCATTATTGCATTTGTGTTATGTGATTGGAGTCCATTTTGTTGGTCTCTTGTAGCTGAGTTTACACCATTTGGTATTAGAGCGGGTGTGATCTCGCTAGTGAAGGGAAGATGCCACCTAGAAGATATGCCCAGATGAATAGGCAGATCGAGGATCTAAATGCAGAAATAGCATGGCTGACTGGTGTGATTGATCGCATGGGAGAGAGACGTCCCAGGGCACATGTAGATCAAGGATCTGATGATGAAAATATACCTGAGGAACGTGGATCTGAGGTCCATGTAGAAGTAGAACCAGAGGGCCCAGAGGAAGAAGGGCATGATTTTGAAAATTGATTGATACAAGCTCTAGAGGGGCTTAAGGGGAATCGATATGGGATCAAGATCGAGGTTCCCGAGTATGTTGGTGGGTTGAAACCAGAGGAGTTGATCGATTGGATCAATAGCCTAGAAAAATATTTTGAATGGAGTAACCTTGTTGAAGAGAAGAAGGTTAAGCTCGCATGCACAAAGTTGAAGGGACATGCATTGATTTGGTGGGATCATTTATAGACTACACGACAGAGGAATGGAAAGGAAAATATCAGGGATTGGACAAAGATGAAGAAGAAGTTACAGGAAAAATTTATACCTGTAGACTACTCCCAAACCCTATTTCGTAGATTTCAAAATCTCTGATAGAAGGATCAAAGCATTGAGGACTATACTAATGAATTCTACAAGCTATCCATTCGAGTGGAGCACAATGATACGGAGGACCAAAAGGCTGCCAGGTATGTAAATGGCCTAAGTTTTGCTGTTCAAGATGAGATGAGCATGCATCACACTCTTACAATGGAGGATGCATATCAAATGGCCCTCAAGGTGGAGGAGAAATTGAAAAGGATTAATAGAAGAGGTAAGAAGGGATTCACACCCTCTTCAGGTCGGGGTCGAAGTGGATCTAATTTTCTCAAGGGAGAATCCTCAATACCTGCTAAACAAGAAGAAGATGGGCAGAATCTGAGAGGAAGAGGATACCAACGAGGTAGAGGTTACGATGGTGGAAGAAATGGGAATGATCCGAGGAGGTCGTATACCTATTATGGATGTGGTGAGGAGGGGCATAGAGCATTTGAGTGTCCCCAACATGATGTCCAAGAAAGGGGTCAAGGAGGACAAGGAAGGGTCAATATGGTTGAGATGGAAGAGCAGGATGAGGATGAAGTTGTTGCTGACATGGGGGAAGCACTTATGATAAGGAGGACGTTGATTGCTCCTAAGAAAGAGATGGTGCAGAGCAAAGCAAAGGGGCAGACCATAGATGGTGAAGATTCTTGGCTACGAATGAACATATTTCGAACAAGGTGTACATCAGGAGGGAAGGTATGTAACATTGTCATTGATGGTGGTAGCTATGAGAATATGGTGTCAAATGTCATGGTTGATAAAATGCACCTGAAATGTGAAAAACATCCTTATCCATATCACATCTCATGGGTTAAGAAGGGGAATGAGGTAACAGTAGATCAGAGGTGTTTAATTAAATTTTCAATTGGGAGCACTTACAAGGATGAAGTGTGGTGTGATGTGATCTCGATGGATGCATGTCACATTCTATTGGGAAGACCTTGGCAGTACGACAGGGATACTAACCATAATGGGAGAAAGAATACTTACACATTCTGGAAGGATGGTGTAAAGGTAGTTCTTGTACCTCTAAAGGAGGATGGGCCGAGTGAGAGCTTGTTGATGATGAAGGAGTTTCTTGTAGAGATCAGGGATGCTAGCTTCTGTTATGCCTTAATAGCTAGGAAGCTAGAAATAGAGGAAGTGGTTATGCCTACAATAGTAGCTAAGTTGCTAAGTGAATATAAAGATATCACACCAGAGGAGTTACCAGATGGGCTACCACCAAAAAGGGATATCCAACATCACATGGATTTGATTCCAGGATCAACGCTCCCAAATCAGGCAGCTTATCGGTTGAACCCGACACAGAATGCAGAGTTGAGTAGGCAAGTGATAGAGTTGATAAAGAAGGGATTAGTTAGGGAGAGTATGAGTCCATGTGCGACTCTCCAGCATTGCTGACCCCGAAGAAATATGGTGACTGGTGAATGTGTGTGGACAGTAGAGCCATAAACAAAATCATAATAAAGTATCGGTATCCTATGCCGAGAGTGGATGACATGATGGATGGATTGGTTGGAGCTAAATACTTCAGTAAAATTGATCTACGGAGTGGCTACTACCAGATCAGAATTCGAGAAGGGGATGAATGGAAGACAACTTTTAAGACAAAATATGGATTGTACGAGTGGATGGTGATGCCATTTGGGTTGTCTAATGCACCTAGTACATTTATGCGGTTGATGAACAGAGTACTATGGGAATATAATGGTAAGTTTGTGGTTGTGTATTTTGATGATATTTTGATTTATAGTAAAAGTGAAGAAGACCATTTTTTACACCTGAAATTAGTGTTAGACGTGCTCAAGAAGGAGAAATTGTATGTCAACCTGAAGAAATGTAGATTTCTTCAAGATAGTTTAGTGTTTTTGGGATTTGTAATCTCGAGAGATGGCATGAGGATGGATGATGAGAAAGTGAAGGTGATTCTGGAATGGCCTCTTCCACGATCTATAATAGAAGTAAGGAGCTTTCATGGACTAGCTACCTTTTACAGGAAGTTCATCAGGAACTTCAGTAGTATAGTTGCCCCTATAACTGAGTGCACGAAGGGGAAAGAGTTTGTATGGACTACGACAACAACAGAGAGTTTTGAACTCTTGAAGAAGAAGGTGTCGGAAGCCCCTGTTCTAGTGTTACCATATTTTAGTAAGGTGTTTGAGGTTGATTGTGATGCCTCATTTGTTGGAATTGGTGGTGTCTTAAGTCAAGAGGGCCGACCTGTAGCATTTTTTAGTGAGAAGTTGAATGATGCAAGGAAGAATTATTCTACATATGATGTGGAATTTTATGCAATTGTGCAAGCATTGCAACATTGGAGGCACTACTTAATCTCAAAGGAGTTTGTGTTGTTTACTCGATCATGAAGCATTGAGGTATGTCAATTCTCAGAAAAAGTTAAATAGCAGGCATGCCAAATGGGTTTCATTTTTGCAACAAGTATACATTTGTCCTGAAACACAAGTCAGGAAAATAGAATAAGGTTGTTGATGCATTGAGTAGGAGAGTCTTGTTGTTGACCACTATGGAGAATGAAGTGGTAGGATTTGAGGGGATTAAATATCTGTATGAATCTGATGCGGATTTTGGGAATATTGTGCAATAGTGCAAAAGTGCGGTAGGGGGCGAGTCCCATACTATTTTTGAAGAGTATTTTTTATAGAATGGTTACTTGTTTAAGGGTAATCGATTATGCATTCCCAATGGCTCTATGAGAGAGAACATCTTGAGGGAATTACATAGTGGGGGTTTGGCTGGTCATTTTGGAGTAGCCAAAACTACCACTCTTGTAGAGGAGAAGTACTATTGGCCAAAAATGAAGAGAGATATAATCAAGTTTATCTCTAGATGCAGAGTATGTCAAATGGCTAAGGGCCATGCACAAAATACAGGGTTGTATATGCCACTGCCAGTTCCTACAGGACCATGGACCGATCTGAGTATGGATTTCGTGTTGGGGTTGCCCAAGACACAGAGGGGTAAGGATTCAATTTTTGTTGTGGTAGACAGATTTTCAAAAATGGTGCATTTCATTGCTTGTCAAAAAACTAATGATGCAACTAGGACTGCAGTCTTATTCTTTGATGAGATTGTGTGGTTGCATGGTGTTCCAAAGACTATTACTTTTGATCGGGATACTAAGTTCTTGAGTCACTTTTGGAGGACATTGTGGAAAAATTTGAATACCAGGTTGCAGTTCAGTAGTGCTTACCACCCATAGACCGATGGGCAAACAGAGGTAGTGAACAGAAGCTTGGGAAACCTCTTACGATGCATAGTTGGAGAAAAACCAAAACAATGGGATTTAGCCTTGTCACAAGCTGAATTTGCATACAATAGTTCAGTGAACAGGTCAACAGGTAAATCTCCTTTTCAAATTATTTATGGTCAAAATCCTAGAGGTGTATTAGATTTGGTTGAGTTACCAATTGGGGAACAAGTTAGTGATGATGCAGAAGCATTTGTTGAGCATATCCAGAAAGTGCAAGAGTCAGTGAGGGAAAAATTGTAGAGTAGTAATGCTCACTACAAAGAGTCTATTGATGCACACAGAAGGGTGAAAGTGTTTGAAGAGGGTGATATGGTCATGGTTCATCTTAGGAAAGAAATATTTCCTAAGGGGACATATAACAAACTGAAACTTAAGAAAATTGGGCCATGCAAGATTTTGAAGAAGATCAATGATAATGCCTATAAAGTGGAGTTGCCCGATGAATTTGATATTTCACCCATTTTTAATGTTTCTGATTTATTTTAGTATCTTGGTACTATCGAGGATGGTGAATTACAGGAGACAGTAAATTGGGCATGACAGATGCCTAAGAAGAAAAAAATAGAGTTGCACAGGTGCTCGATAAGAAGGTGATCACCACCAGACATGGGAGCTACAACAAATTCCTGGTTCAGTGGGAAGGATTACCACAGTCAGATAACACTTGGGTTTTAGAGTCAGAGCTAAAGAAAATTGATAACCAGAAGCTACAGGATTTCAATTCAGCTGAACTCGTAGGAGCTGAGTTCTTTTTCACCAGAGGAGAATGATGCACCTTGTCGGAGCCATAACTTGTGAACCGTACGCCCGTTTGCCTTGAAATTTAATAGGTGGTTCCACATGCATGTTCTGCATCAAGATGATCTTTGATCCTCCTGACCCTCCAAAAATCATGTTTTTGGGACCTAACTCCGACATCTAGTGCCCCAAAATTAGCTTTTAGAATAGGTTCCCGGGTTTTTTGGGTTTTTTTGGTTGTTAGAAGTTTATTATATTTTGTTATACCTTAATTTGAGACCTAATATTTTAAATTAAGGTTCATTATTGTAAGAGGGATGTGTGCACCAAATTTGGGTGCAATCCGACTCATTTCTATTTTTAGCAGTTTTTAGGAAAAAGATCTATTTTTAGCAGTTTTTAGAAAAAAGACATTTTTAGGGTTTCTTTGGTTTTCGGTTGCTATATGATGGATTGTAATATTTTGTAGAAGGGGTGTGAATTCAAGAATGAGAAGAATATCAATTGGCAGTTTTCTTCCATTATTGCATTTGTGTTATGTGATTGGAGTCCATTTTGTTGGTCTCTTGTAGCTGAGTTTACACCATTTGGTATCAGAGTGGGTGTGATCTCGCTAGTGAAGGGAAGATGCCACCTAGAAGATATGCCCAGATGAATAGGTAGATCAAGGATCTAAATGTAGAAATAGCATGGTTGACTGGTGTGATTGATCGCATGGGAGAGAGACGTCCTAGGGCACGTGCAGATCAAGGATCTGATGATGAAAATATACCTGAGGAACGTGGATCTGAGGTCCACGTAGAAGTAGAACCAGAGGGCCCAGAGGAAGAAGGGCACGATTTTGAAAATCGACTGATACGAGCTCTAGAGGGGCTTAAGGGGAATCGATATGGGATCAAGATCGAGGTTCTCGAGTATGTTGGTGGGTTGAAACCAGAGGAGTTGATCGATTGGATCAATAGCCTAGAAAAATATTTTGAATGGAGTAACCTTGCTGAAGAGAAGAAGGTTAAGCTCGCATGCACAAAGTTGAAGGGACATGCATTGATTTGGTGGGATCATTTATAGACTACACGATAGAGGAATGGAAAGGAAAATATCAGGGATTGGACAAAGATGAAGAAGAAGTTACAGGAAAAATTTATACCTGTAGACTACTCCCAAACCCTATTTCATAGATTTCAAAATCTTTGATAGAAGGATCAAAGCATTGAGGACTATACTAATGAATTCTACAAGCTATCCATTCGAGTGGAGCACAATGAGATGGAGGACCAAAAGGCTTCCAGGTATGTAAATGGCCTAAGTTTTGTTGTTCAAGATGAGATGAGCATGCATCACACTCTTACAGTGGAGGATGCGTATCAAATGGCCCTCAAGGCGGAGGAGAAATTGAAAAGGATTAATAGAAGAGGTAAGAAGGGATTCACACCCTCTTCAGGTCGGGGTCGAAGTGGATCTAATTTTCTCAAGGGAGAATCCTCAATACCTGCTAAACAAGAAGAAGATGGGCAGAATCTGAGAGGAAGAGGATACCAACGAGGTAGAGGTTACGATGGTGGACGAAATGGGAATGATCCGAGGAGGTCGTATACCTGTTATGGATGTGGTGAGGAGGGGCACAGAGCATTTGAGTGTCCCCAATGTGATGTCCAAGAAAGGGGTCAAGGAGGACAAGGAAGGGTCAATCTGGTTGAGATGGAAGAGCAGGATGAGGATGAAGTTGTTGCTGACATGGGGGAAGCACTTATGATAAGGAGGACATTGATTGCTCCTAAGAAAGAGATGGTGCAGAGCAAAGCAAAGGGGCAGACCATAGATGGTGAAGATTCTTGGCTATGAATGAACATATTTTGAACAAGGTGTACATCAGGAGGGAAGGTATGTAACATTGTCATTGATGGTGGTAGCTGTGAGAATATGGTGTCAAATGTCATGGTTGATAAAATGCACCTAAAATGTGAAAAACATCCTTATCCATATCGCATCTCATGGGTTAAGAAGGGGAATGAGGTAATAGTAGATCAGAGGTGTTTAATTAAATTTTCAATTGGGAGCACTTACAAGGATGAAGTGTGGTGTGATGTGATCTCGATGGATGCATGTCACATTCTATTGGGAAGACCTTGGCAGTACGACAGGGATACTAACCATAATGGGAGAAAGAATACTTACACATTCTGGAAGGATGGTGTAAAGGTAGTTCTTGTACCTCTGAAGGAGGATGGGCCGAGTGAGAGCTTGTTGATGATGAAGGAGTTTCTTGCAGAGATCAGGGATGCTAGCTTCTATTATGCCTTAACAACTAGGAAGCTAGAAATAGAGGAAGTGGTTATGCCTACAACAATAGCTAAGTTGCTAAGTGAATATAAAGATATCACACCATAGGAGTTACCAGATGGGCTACCACCAAAAAGGGATATCCAACATCACATGGATTTGATTCCAGGATCAGCGCTCCCAAATCAGGAAGCTTATCGGTTGAACCCGACACAGAATGCAGAGTTGAGTAGGCAAGTGACAGAGTTGATAAAGAAGGGATTAGTTAGGGAGAGTATGAGTCCATGTGTGACTCCAACATTGTTGACCCCGAAGAAATATGGTGACTAGCGAATGTGTGTAGATAGTAGAGCCATAAACAAAATCATAATAAAGTATCGGTATCCTATGCCGAGAGTGGATGACATGATGGATGGATTGGTTGGAGCTAAATACTTCAGTAAAATTGATCTACGGAGTGGCTACTACCAGATCAAAATTCGAGAAGGGGATGAATGGAAGACAACTTTTAAGACAAAATATGGATTGTACGAGTGGATGGTGATGCCATTTGGGTTGTCTAATGCACCCAGTACATTTATGCGGTTGATGAACAGAGTACTACGAGAATATAATGGTAAGTTTGTGGTTGTGTATTTTGATGATATTTTGATTTATAGTAAAAGTGAAGAAGACCATTTGTTACACCTGAAATTAGTGTTAGACGTGCTCAGGAAGGAGAAATTGTATGTCAACCTATGAAGAAATGTAGATTTCTTCAAGATAGTTTAGTGTTTTTGGGATTTGTAATCTCGAGAGATGGCATGAGGATGGATGATGAGAAAGTGAAGGTGATTCTGGAATGGCCTCTTCCATGATCTATAATAGAAGTAAGGAGCTTTCATGGACTAGCTACCTTTTACAGGAAGTTCATCAGGAACTTTAGTAGTATAGCTGCCCCTATAACTGAGTGCACGAAGGGGAAAGAGTTTGTATGGACTACGACAACAACAGAGAGTTTTGAACTCTTGAAGAAGAAGGTGTCGGAAGCCCCTATTCTAGTGTTACCAGATTTTAGTAAGGTGTTTGAGGTTGATTGTGATGCCTCATTTGTTGGAATTGGTGGTGTCTTAAGTCAAGAGGGCCGACCTGTAGCATTTTTTAGTGAGAAGTTGAATGATGCAAGGAAGAATTATTCTACATATGATGTGGAATTTTATGCAATTGTGCAAGCATTGCAACATTGGAGGCACTACTTAATCTCAAAGGAGTTTGTGTTGTTTACTGATCATGAAGCATTGAGGTATGTCAATTCTCAAAAAAAGTTAAATAGTAGGCATGCCAAATGGGTTTCATTTTTGCAATAGTATACATTTGTCCTAAAACACAAGTCAAGAAAATAGAATAAGGTTGTTGATGCATTGAGTAGGAGAGTCTTGTTGTTGACCACTATGGAGAATGAAGTGGTAGGATTTGAGGGGATTAAAGATCTGTATGAATCTGATGCAGATTTTGGGAATATTGTGCAATAGTGCAAAAGTGCGGTAGGGGGCGAGTCCCATACTATTTTTGAAGAGTATTTTTTATAGAATGGTTACTTGTTTAAGGGTAATCGATTATGCATTCCCAATGGCTCTATGAGAGAGAACATCTTGAGGGAATTACATAGTGGGGGTTTGGCTGGTCATTTTGGAGTAGCCAAAACTACCACTCTTGTAGAGGAGAAGTACTATTGGCCAAAAATGAAGAGAGATATAATCAAGTTTATCTCTAGATGCAGAGTATGTCAAATGGCTAAGGGCCATGCACAAAATACAGGGTTGTATATGCCACTCCCAGTTCCTACAGGACCATGGACCGATCTGAGTATGGATTTCATGTTGGGGTTGCCCAAGACACAGAGGGGTAAGGATTCAATTTTTGTTGTGGTAGACAGATTTTCAAAAATGGTGCATTTCATTGCTTGTCAAAAAACTAATGATGCAACTAGGACTGTAGTCTTATTCTTTGATGAGATTGTGTGGTTGCATGGTGTTCCAAAGACTATTACTTCTGATCGGGATACTAAGTTCTTGAGTCACTTTTGGAGGACGTTGTGGAAAAATTTGAATACCAGGTTGCAGTTCAGTAGTGCTTACCACCCACAGACCGATGGGCAAACAGAGGTAGTGAATAGAAGCTTGGGAAACCTCTTACGATGCATAGTTGGAGAAAAACCAAAACAATGGGATTTAGCCTTGTCACAAGCCGAATTTGCATACAACAGTTCAGTGAACAGGTCAACAGGTAAATCTCCTTTTCAAATTATTTATGGTCAAAATCCTAGAGGTGTATTAGATTTGGTTGAGTTACCAATTGGGGAACAAGTTAGTGATGATGCGAAGCATTTGTTGAGCATATCCAGAAAGTGCAAGAGTCAGTGAGGGAAAAATTGCAGAGTAGTAATGCTCACTACAAAGAGTCTGATGATGCACACAGAAGGGTGAAAGTGTTTGAAGAGGGTGATATGGTCATGGTTCATCTTAGGAAAGAAATATTTCCTAAGGGGACATATAACAAACTGAAACTTAAGAAAATTGGGCCATGCAAGATTTTGAAGAAGATCAATGATAATGCCTATAAAGTGGAGTTGCCCGATGAATTTGATATTTCACCCATTTTTAATGTTTCTGATTTATTTTAGTATCCTGGTACTATCGAGGATGGTGAATTATAGGAGACAGTAAATTGGGCATGATAGATGCCTAAGAAGAAAAAATATAGAGTTGCATAGGTGCTCGATAAGAAGGTGATCACCACCAGACATGGGAGCTACAACAAATTCTTGGTTCAGTGGGAAGGATTACCACAGTCAGATAACACTTGGGTTTCAGAGTCAGAGCTAAAGAAAATTGATAACCAGAAGCTACAGGATTTCAATTCAGCTGAACTCGTAGGAGCTGAGTTCTTTTTCACCAGAGGAGAATGATGCACCTTGTCGGAGCCATAACTTGTGAACCGTACGCCCGTTTGCCTTGAAATTTAACAGGTGGTTCCACGTGCATGTTCTGCATCAGGATGATCTTTGATCCTCTAACCTCCAAAAATCATGTTTTTGGGACCTAACTCCGACATCTAGTGCCCCAAAATTAGCTTTTAGAATAGGTTCCCAGGTTTTTTGGGTTTTTTGGTTGTTAGAAGTTTATTATCTTTTGTTATACCTTAAGTTGAGACCTAATATTTTAAATTAAGGTTCATTATTGTAAGAGGGATGTGTGCACCAAATTTGGGTGCAATCCGACTCATTTCTATTTTTAGAAGTTTTTAGAAAAAAGATCTATTTTTAGCAGTTTTAGAAAAAAGACATTTTTAGGGTTTCTTTGGTTTTCGGTTGCTATATGATGGATTGTAATATTTTGTAGAAGGGGTGTGAATTCAGGAATGAGAAGAATATCAATTTGTAGTTTTCTTCCATTATTGCATTTGTGTTATGTGATTGGAGTCCATTTTGTTGGTCTCTTGTAGCTGAGTTTACACCATTTGGTATCAGAGCGGGTGTGATCTCGCTAGTGAAGGGAAGATGCCACCTAGAAGATATGCCCAGATGAATAGGTAGATCGAGGATCTAAATGCAGAAATAGCATGGTTGACTGGTGTGATTGATCGCATGGGAGAGAGACATCCTAGGGCACGTGCAGATCAAGGATCTGATGATGAAAATATACCCGAGGAACGTGGATCTGAGGTCCACGTAGAAGTAGAACCAGAGGGCCTAGAGGAAGAAGGGCACGATTTTGAAAATTGACTGATACGAGCTCTAGAGGGGCTTAAGGGGAATCGATATGGGATCAAGATCGAGGTTCTCGAGTATGTTGGTGGGTTGAAACCAGAGGAGTTGATCGATTGGATCAATAGCCTAGAAAAATATTTTGAATGGAGTAACCTTGTTGAAGAGAAGAAGGTTAAGCTCGCATGCACAAAGTTGAAGGGACATGCATTGATTTGGTGGGATCATTTATAGACTACACGATAGAGGAATGGAAAGGAAAATATCAAGGATTGGACAAAGATGAAGAAGAAGTTACAGGAAAAATTTATACCTGTAGACTACTCCCAAACCCTATTTCATAGATTTCAGAATCTCCGACAGAAGGATCAAAGCATTGAGGACTATACTAATGAATTCTACAAGCTATCCATTCGAGTGGAGCACAATGAGACGGAGGACCAAAAGGCTGCCAGGTATGTAAATGGCCTAAGTTTTGTTGTTCAAGATGAGATGAGCATGCATCGCACTCTTACAGTGGAGGATGCATATCAAATGGCCCTCAAGGCGGAGGAGAAATTGAAAAGGATTAATAGAAGAGGTAAGAAGGGATTCACACCCTCTTCAGGTCGGGGTCGAAGTGGATCTAATTTTCTCAAGGGAGAATCCTCAATACCTGCTAAACAAGAAGAAGATGGGCAGAATCTGAGAGGAAGAGGATACCAACGAGGTAGAGGTTACAGTGGTGGACGAAATGGGAATGATCCGAGGAGGTCGTATACCTATTATGGATGTGGTGAGGAGGGGCACAGAGCATTTGAGTGTCCCCAATGTGATGTCCAAGAAAGGGGTCAAGGAGGACAAGGAAGGGTCAATCTGGTTGAGATGGAAGAGCAAGATGAGGATGAAGTTGTTGCTGACATGGGGGAAGCACTTATGATAAGGAGGACATTGATTGCTCCTAAGAAAGAGATGGTGCAGAGCAAAGCAAAGGGGCAGACCATAGATGGTGAAGATTCTTGGTTACGAATGAACATATTTTGAACAAGGTGTACATCAGGAGGGAAGGTATGTAACATTGTCATTGATGGTGGTAGCTGTGAGAATATGGTGTCAAATGTCATGGTTGATAAAATGCACCTGAAATGTGAAAAACATCCTTATCCATATCGCATCTCATGGGTTAAGAAGGGGAATGAGGTAACAGTAGATCAGAGGTGTTTAATTAAATTTTCAATTGGGAGCACTTACAAGGATGAAGTGTGGTGTGATGTGATCTCGATGGATGCATGTCACATTCTATTGGGAAGACCTTGGCAAGTACGATAGGGATACTAACCATAATGGGAGAAAGAATACTTACACATTCTGGAAGGATGGTGTAAAGGTAGTTCTTGTACCTCTGAAGGAGGATGGGCCGAGTGAGAGCTTGTTGATGATGAAGGAGTTTCTTGCAGAGATCAGGGATGCTAGCTTCTGTTATGCCTTAACAACTAGGAAGCTAGAAATAGAGGAAGTGGTTATGCCTACAGTAGCAGCTAAGTTGCTAAGTGAATATAAATATATCACACCAGAGGAGTTACCAGATGGGCTACCACCAAAAAGGGATATCCAACATCACATGGATTTGATTCCAGGATCAACGCTCCCAAATCAGGCAGCTTATCGGTTGAACCCGACACAGAATGCAGAGTTGAGTAGGCAAGTGACAGAGTTGATAAAGAAGGGATTAGTTAGGGAGAGTATGAGTCCATGTGCGACTCCAACATTGCTGACCCCAAAGAAATATGGTGACTGGCGAATGTGTGTGGACAGTAGAGCCATAAACAAAATCACAATAAAGTATCGGTATCCTATGCCGAGAGTGGATGACATGATGGATGGATTGGTTGGAGCTAAATACTTCAGTAAAATTGATCTACGGAGTGGCTACTACCAGATCAGAATTCGAGAAGGGGATGAATGGAAGACAACTTTTAAGACAAAATATGGATTGTACGAGTGGATGGTGATGCCATTTGGGTTGTCTAATGCACCCAGTACATTTATGCGGTTGATGAACAGAGTACTACGAGAATATAATGGTAAGTTTGTGGTTGTGTATTTTGATGATATTTTGATTTATAGTAAAAGTGAAGAAGACCATTTGTTACACCTGAAATTAGTGTTAGAAGTGCTCAGGAAGGAGAAATTGTATGTCAACCTGAAGAAATGTAGATTTCTTCAAGATAGTTTAGTGTTTTTGGGATTTGTAATCTCGAGAGATGGCATGAGGATGGATGATGAGAAAGTGAAGGTGATTCTAGAATGGCCTCTTCCATGATCTATAACAGAAGTAAGGAGCTTTCATGGACTAGCTACCTTTTACAGGAAGTTCATCAGGAACTTCAGTAGTATAGTTGCCCCTATAACTGAGTGCACGAAGGGGAAAGAGTTTGTATGGACTACGACAACAATAGAGAGTTTTGAACTCTTGAAGAAGAAGGTGTTGAAAGCCCCTGTTCTAGTGTTACCAGATTTTAGTAAGGTGTTTGAGGTTGATTGTGATGCCTCATTTGTTGGAATTGGTGGTGTCTTAAGTCAAGAGGGCCGACCTGTAGCATTTTTTAGTGAGAAGTTGAATGATGCAAGGAAGAATTATTCTACATATGATGTGGAATTTTATGCAATTGTGCAAGCATTGCAACATTGGAGGCACTACTTAATCTCAAAGGAGTTTGTGTTGTTTACTGATCATGAAGCATTGAGGTATGTCAATTCTCAAAAAAAGTTAAATAGCAGGCATGCCAAATGGGTTTCATTTTTGCAATAGTATACATTTGTCCTGAAACACAAGTCAGGAAAACAGAATAAGGTTGTTGATGCATTGAGTAGGAGAGTCTTGTTGTTGACCACTATGGAGAATGAAGTGGTAGGATTTGAGGGGATTAAATATCTGTATGAATCTGATGCGGATTTTGGGAATATTGTGCAATAGTGCAAAAGTGCGGTAGGGGGCGAGTCCCATACTATTTTTGAAGAGTATTTTTTATAGAATGGTTACTTGTTTAAGGGTAATCGATTATGCATTCCCAATGGCTCTATGAGAGAGAACATCTTGAGGGAATTACATAGTGGGGGTTTGGCTGGTCATTTTGGAGTAGCCAAAACTACCACTCTTGTAGAGGAGAAGTACTATTGGCCAAAAATGAAGAGAGATATAATCAAGTTTGTCTCTAGATGCAGAGTATGTCAAATGGCTAAGGGCCATGCACAAAATATAGGGTTGTATATGCCACTGCCAGTTCCTACAGGACCATGGACCGATCTGAGTATGGATTTCGTGTTGGGGTTGCCCAAGACACAGAGGGGTAAGGATTCAATTTTTGTTGTGGTAGACAGATTTTCAAAAATGGTGCATTTCATTGCTTGTCAAAAAACTAATGATGCAACTAGGACTGCAGTCTTATTCTTTGATGAGATTGTGCGGTTGCATGGTGTTCCAAAGACTATTACTTCTGATCGGGATACTAAGTTCTTGAGTCACTTTTGGAGGACATTGTGGAAAAATTTGAATACCAGGTTGCAGTTCAGTAGTGCTTACCACCCACAGACCGATGGGAAAACAGAGGTAGTGAACAGAAGCTTGGGAAACCTCTTACGATGCATAGTTGGAGAAAAACCAAAACAATGGGATTTAGCCTTGTCACAAGCCGAATTTGCATACAACAGTTCAGTGAACAGGTCAACAGGTAAATCTCCTTTTCAAATTATTTATGGTCAAAATCCTAGAGGTGTATTAGATTTGGTTGAGTTACCAATTGGGGAACAAGTTAGTGATGATGCAGAAGCATTTGTTGAGCATATCCAGAAAGTGCAAGAGTCAGTGAGGGAAAAATTGTAGAGTAGTAATGCTCACTACAAAGAGTCTGCTGATGCACACAGAAGGGTGAAAGTGTTTGAAGAGGGTGATATGGTCATGGTTCATCTTAGGAAAGAAATATTTCCTAAGGGGACATATAACAAACTAAAACTTAAGAAAATTGGGCCATGCAAGATTTTGAAGAAGATCAATGATAATGCCTATAAAGTGGAGTTGCCCGATGAATTTGATATTTCACCCATTTTTAATGTTTCTGATTTATTTCAGTATCCTGGTACTACCGAGGATGGTGAATTATAGGAGACAGTAAATTGGGCATGATAGATGCCTAAGAAGAAAAAATATAGAGTTGCACAGGTGCTCGATAAGAAGGTGATCACCACCAGACATGGGAGCTACAACAAATTCCTGGTTCAGTGGGAAGGATTACCACAGTCAGATAACACTTGGGTTTCAGAGTTAGAGCTAAAGAAAATTGATAACCAGAAGCTACAGGATTTCAATTCAGCTGAACTCGCAGGAGCTGAGTTCTTTTTCACCAGAGGAGAATGATGCACCTTGTCGGAGCCATAACTTGTGAACCGTACGCCCATTTGCCTTGAAATTTAACAGGTGGTTCCATGTGTGTGTTCTACATCAAGATGATATTTGATCCTCTTGACCCTCCAAAAATCATGTTTTTGGGACCTAACTCCGACATCTAGTGCCCCAAAATTAGCTTTTAGAATAGGTTCCCGGGTTTTTTGGGTTTTTTTGGTTGTTAGAAGTTTATTATCTTTTGTTATACCTTAATTTGAGACCTAATATTTTAAATTAAGGTTCATTATTGTAAGAGGGATGTGTGCACCAAATTTGGGTGCAATCCGACTCATTTCTATTTTTAGCAGTTTTTAGGAAAAAGATCTATTTTTAGCAGTTTTTAGAAAAAATACGTTTTTAGGGTTTCTTTGGTTTTCGGTTGCTATATGATGGATTGTAATATTTTGTAGAAGGGGTGTGAATTCAGGAATGAGAAGAATATCAATTTGCAGTTTTCTTCCATTATTGCATTTGTGTTATGTGATTGGAGTCCATTTTGTTGGTCTCTTGTAGCTGAGTTTACACCATTTGGTATTAGAGCGGGTGTGATCTCGCTAGTGAAGGGAAGATGCCACCTAGAAGATATACCCAGATGAATAGGTAGATCGAGGATCTGAATGCAGAAATAGCATGGTTGATTGGTGTGATTGATCGCATGGGAGAGAGACGTCCCAGGGCACATGCATATCAAGGATCTGATGATGAAAATATACCTAAGGAACGTGGATCTGAGGTCCACGTAGAAGCAAAACCAGAGGGCCCAGAGGAAGAAGGGCACGATTTTGAAAATCAACTGATACGAGCTCTAGAGGGGCTTAAGGGGAATCGAGATGGGATCAAGATCGAGGTTCCCAAGTATGCTGGTGGGTTGAAAAAGAGGAGTTGATCGATTGGATCAATAGCCTAGAAAATATTTTGAATGGAGTAACAAGAGAACAGCCAAGAAAAACAGTTAAAATGAGATAGAGCTCTAAAGGGGCTTAAGGGGAATTGAGATGCGATCAAGATCGAGGTTCTCGAGTATGCTGGTGGGTTGAAACCAGAGGAGTTGATCGATTGGATCAATAGCTTAGAAAAATATTTTGAATGGAGTAACCTTGTTGAAGAGAAGAAGGTTAAGCTCGCATGCACAAAGTTGAAGGGACATGCATTGATTTGGTGGGATCATTTATAGACTACACGATAAAGGAATGGAAAGAAAAATATCAGGGATTGGAAAAATATGAAGAAGAAGTTATAGGAAAAATTTATACCTGTAGACTACTCCCAAACCCTATTTCATAGATTTCAGAATCTTTGATAGAAGGATCAAAGCATTGAGGACTATACTAATGAATTCTACAAGCTATCCATTCGAGTGGAGCACAATGAGATAGAGGACCAAAAGGCTGCTAGGTATGTAAATGGCCTAAGTTTTGTTGTTCAAGATGATATGAGCATGCATCGCACTCTTATAGTGGAGGATGTGTATCAAATGGCCCTCAAGGCAGAGGAGAAATTGAAAAGGATTAATATAAGAGGTAAGAAGGGATTCACACCCTCTTCAGGTCGGGGTCAAAGTGGATCTAATTTTCTCAAGGGAGAATCCTCAATACCTGATAAACAAGAAGAATATGGGCATAATCTGAGAGGAAGAGGATACCAACGAGGTAGAGGTTACGATGGTGGATGAAATGGGAATGATCCGAGGAGGTCGTATACCTATTATGGATGTGGTGAGGAGGGGCACAAAGCATTTGAGTGTCCCCAACGTGATGTCCAAGAAAGGGGTCAAGGAGGACAAGGAAGGGTCAATCTGGTTGATATGGAAGAGCAGGATGAGGATGAAGTTGTTGCTGACATGGGGGAAGCACTTATGATAAGGAGGACGTTGATTGCTCCTAAGAAAGAGATGGTGCAGACCAAAGCAAAGGGGTAAACCATAGATGGTGAATATTCTTGGCTGTGAATGAACATATTTCGAACAAGGTGTACATCAGGAGGGAAGGTATGTAACATTGTCATTGATGGTGGTAGTTGTGAGAATATGGTGTCAAATGTCATGGTTGATAAAATGCACTTGAAATGTGAAAAACATCCTTATCCATATCGCATCTCATGGGTTAAGAAGGGGAATGAGGTAATAGTAGATCAAAGGTGTTTAATTAAATTTTCAATTGGGAGCACTTACAAGGATGAAGTGTGGTGTGATGTGATCTCGATGGATGCATGTCACATTCTATTGGGAAGACCTTGGTAGTACGATAGGGATACTAACCATAATGGGAGAAAGAATACTTACACATTCTGGAAGGATGGTATAAAGTTAGTTCTTGTACCTCTGAAGGAGGATGGGCCGAGTGAGAGCTTGTTGATGATGAAGGAGTTTCTTGTAGAGATCAGGGATGCTAGCTTTTGTTATGCCTTAACAACTAGGAATCTAGAAATAGAGGAAGTGGTTATACCTACAACAATAGCTAAGTTGCTAAGTGAATATAAATATGTCACACCATAGGAGTTACCAGATGGGCTACCACCAAAAATGGATATCCAACATCACATGGATTTGATTCCAAGATCAACGCTCCCAAATTAGGAAGCTTATCGGTTGAACCCGACACATAATGTAGAGTTGAGTAGGCAAGTGATATAGTTGATAAATAAGGGATTAGTTAGGGAGAGTATGAGTCCATGTGCGACTCCAACATTGCTAACCCCAAAGAAATATGGTGACTAGTGAATGTGTGTGGATAGTAGAGCCATAAAGAAAATCACAATAAAGTATCAGTATCCTATGATGAGAGTGGATGGCATGATGGATGGATTGGGTCGAGCTAAATACTTTAGTAAATTTTATCTACGGAGTGGCTACTACCAGATCATAATTTGAGAAGGGGATGAATGGAAGATAGATTTTAAGATAAAATATGGATTGTACGAGTGGATGGTGATGCCATTTGGGTTGTCTAATGCACCCAATACATTTATGTGATTGATGAAGAGAGTACTACAAGAATATAATGGTAATTTTGTGGTTGTGTATTTTGATGATATTTTGATTTATAGTAAAAGTGAAGAAGAGCATTTTTTACACCTGAAATTAGTGCTAGATGTGCTCAAGAAGGAGAAATTGTATGTCAACTTGAATAAATGTAGATTTCTTTGAGATAGTTTAGTGTTTTTGGGATTTGTAATCTCAAGAGATGGCATGAGGATGGATGATGAGAAAGTGAAGGTGATTCTAGAATTTCCTCTTCCACGATCTATAATAGAAGTAAGGAGCTTTCATGGACTAGCTACCTTTTATAGGAAGTTCATCAGGAACTTCAGTAGTATAGCTGCCCCTATAACTGAGTGCACGAAGGGGAAATAGTTTGTATGGACTATGACAACAACAAAGATTTTTGAACTCTTGAAGAAGAAGGTTTTGGGAGCCCCTGTTCTAGTGTTACTAAATTTTAGTAAGGTGTTTGAGGTTGATTGTGATGCCTCATTTGTTGGAATTGGTGGTGTCTTGAGTCAAGAGGGTCGACCTGTAGCATTTTTTAGTGAGAATTTGAATGATGCAAGGAAGAATTATTCTACATATGATGTGGAATTTTATGCAATTGTGCAAGCATTGCAACATTGGAGGTACTACTTAATCTCAAAGGAGTTTGTGTTGTAAATGATCATGAAGCATTAACATATGTCAATTCTCAAAAAAAGTTAAATAGTAGGCATGCCAAATGGGTTTCATTTTTGCAATAGTATAAATTTGTCCTAAAACACAAGTCAGGAAAACAAAATAGGGTTGTTGATGCATTGAGTAGGAGAGTCTTGTTTTTGACCACTATGGAGAATGAAGTTGTAGGATTTTATAGGATTAAGGATCTGTATGAATCTGATGCAGATTTTGAGAATATTATACAACAGTGTAAAAATGCGATAGGGGGCAAGTCCCATACTATTTATGAAGTGTATTTTTTATATAATGGTTACTTGTTTAAGGGTAATGGATTATGCATTCCCAATGGCTCTATGAGAGAGAACATCTTGAGGGAATTACATAGTGGGGGTTTGGCTGGTCATTTTAGAGTAGCCAAAACTACCACTCTTGTAGAGGAGAATTACTATTGGCCAAAAATGAAGAGAGACATAATAAATTTTGTCTCTCGATGCAGAGTATGTCAAATGGCACAATTTGACTCATTTCTATTTTAGTAGTTTTTAGAAAAAATATCTATTTTTAGCAGTTTTTAGAAAAAATATCTATTTTTAGCAGTTTTTAGAAAAAATATGTTTTTAGGGTTTCTTTATTTTTTGGTTGCTATATGATGGATTTTAATATTTTGTAGAAGGGGTGTGAATTCATGAATGATAAGAATATCAATTTGTAGTTTTATTCCATTATTGCATTTATGTTATGTGATTGAAGTCCATTTTGTTGGTCTCTTGTAGCTGATTTTACACCATTTGGTATCAAAGTGGGTGTTTCCTTTGGTTCTTATTGAAATATAACCACTAGTCCCACTGCCTACATTATATATGGTCTTATAGCTTTGACATATAGTAAGCTATCAATCATGGATCTATACAATATATGATTTACCTTAGGAGATTCATCATCTTTACTCAACTTGCATATTGTGACCATGGGGGTACTCACTGGTTTGCAATACTTCAATTTGAAATTTTTCAAAATTTCTTTTATATACTTGGTTTGTGAGAGAAATACACATTTTTCTAATTATGAAATATGTAATCCAAGGAAAAAATACAACTCACCAAACATTGACATTTCAAATTTATTGTGCATACACTTTGCAAATTTCTGACACATCTTATCATTACTGTCTCCAAAAATGATATCATCCACATATACCACCATAATAAATAAGTTATTTCCTTGATTTTTTATGTATAAATTACTATTAGCTATTCCTTTCTAAACGCTTGTTCTTGAAGATACTATCCAACCTTGAATACCAAGCCCTAGGGGCTTTTTTTATTCCATAAAGATCCTTCATTAATCTACATACATAATCTGGTTTATCAGACAAGTTGAACCCATCAGGTTGCTCAATGTAGACCTCTTCTTCTAAGAAGCCATTGAGAAAAGCTGATTTTACATCCATTTGATATACTTTTAAGTTTTTGAAGCTTTAGAAAGCTAAAAATATCCTTATGACCTCAATTCGTGCAACAGGAGTAAATGTTTCATCAAAATCAATCCCTTAAACCTGTGCATAGCCTTTGCATATTAGTCTTGCTTTGTTTCTGACTCCTTGACCATATTTATTTAACTTATTTCTATAAAACCATTTAGTTTCAATTATATTCTTGTCTTTTGGTCATGGGACAAGTTCCCAAGTCTCACTTTTTTCTATTTTATCCAACTCCTCATCCATTACCTTGATCCAAAATTTATCTTCTTTTTCCTCATTGAAATTCTTGGGCTCAATTTTAGATAGCAAAGAAAGTTTTACATGTTCACCTATTCCTATTATCTTCCTCCTTATTTGTCTTTCATTTGGATTCCCAATAATCAGATCTCTTGGATGATTCTTTTGCACATACCTGGATGGTGTCTTAGGTGGTGTTCTTTGTGTTTCATCTTCTTCTTATGATTCTTCACCTAATTCTTCTTGGCAACTTTCTCCTTCTTGGTATACAATTTCTTGAGTTGGTTCTCTTGGCCTTATTTCTTCATCAACTATTACATTTATACTTTCCACAATTGTACATGTCCTTTTATTATAGCATTTATAGGCTTTGCTCTTAGTGGAATAGCCAATGAAGATACCCTAGTCGCACCTTGAATCAAAATTGCCCAAATTTTTCTCCTCTCATTTAATGTAGCATTTTCTTCCAAAAACTCTGAAATACTTCACAGTAGCTGGTATTCCCTTCCAAAGCTCATATGGGGTTTTATGATGATTTACTCTTACTTGAGATCTATTGATGATATAGATAGATGTATGAATTCTTATCTCCAAAACCATCTGAAATCTTAGACTCGCTTAGCATAGCTCTGGCCATATTCTCGATAGTGCTATTTTTTCTTTAACTACTCCATTTTTTTGTGGAGTCCTTGTTGCTGAGTATTCTCTTTTGATTCCATGTTGTTCATAGAATTCTATGAATTCACCTGAAGTAAATTCTCCTCCTCTATATGATCTTAGACACTTTATCTTTTTACCTATTTTATTTTCTACTAAAACTTTGAATGCCTGGAACTTCTCAAAGGCTTCTAACTTTTATTTTAATAAATTCACCTAAATCATTCTAGAGAAATCATCTATAAATAGCATGAAGTAACTTTCACCTTGTAAACTCTTTGTCCTTATAGGACCACATAAATCAATGTGAACTAGTTTCAATGGTTCGGATGAAGAAAATTCTTTTGACTTGAAACTTGTTCTTGTTTGCTTACCAAGCCAACACACATTGCGTTTTGAGGTCTTTTTATCCTAGGCAAATATTTGACTACCTATTTGTTGCTTATTTTCACAATGTTGTCAAAGTTTAGATGACCCATTCTTCTATGCCATAACCAATTCTCATATTCTTGTGATAGAAAATATTTTTTTCCTTTAATTTAACTCAACATGTAGAGATTGTTTGTAGTTCTACTAGCATTTGCAATAAGCTTTCCTATCTTGGATTTCCTGATCTCACATCTATTTGGATGAAAGGTTATTGTGTGCCCCTGATCACAAAGATGACTTACACTTAGTAAATTATGCTTCAATCCATTAACATATAATATAATTTTTATCTTTGATTTTCCATTATCTAAACTCAAAGACCCTTTTCCAACAATTTTTGTTGAAGCATTATCTCAAAATTTTACTGATCCTCAATTGATTTCTTTAAGTGAAAGAAATTTACTTTTGTCACCTATCATATGAATTGAACAACCACTATCAACATACCATTAATTTCTCTTATCTTGTGTATGAAGAGTTGTTTGTACCAACATTGACTTCACATTTTCTTTTCCATATTTCTCTTTTCAAACTTTTGAGGTTGTATTATTTTGAACCTTCTGATCCTATTTCTTTTTTCTTGATTCAAGAAATATTGTTTTACACCATTTTGTCATGTTCCCAGAGTTATTACATTTGTAACATATGATATTGTTATCCATGAGAGGTGCAAATGAATTAAAATTTCTATCAACATTATTTCTCATATGGACCATGCAATTTTCAACTCTATGACCATATTTATTACACGAAAAGCAATAATTAGGGAAGAAATTTTGTAACCTATTAGATTACCTTGAATGATATGGTCACATGATTATTCCTTTTTCATTTTTATAATTGAATTTTTTCCATTATATTTCTCTATTTTCTTCCTCCTCGATACTTTTGCCTTTCAATATATCAAAATAGGTCATGGGCTCTTCTTTATTTGATATCTTTGTTCTTTTGGAGCTTGACTCCTCTTTATGTTTTCCTAACCTTATATTTTATTGTAACTTATCCTTAGACTTTTCAAATCCATTTCTTAGAGAGAAAATTTCAAGTTCCAATATTTCACATTCTAAATATTTTGCCTTTAATTATTCAACCATACCTTTTTCGATTTTCTTTGACTCTTCAGCCTTCACCTTTAAGTCTATGAAATCTTGTAGAAGCTTTGTATTTGTTTCCTCATCCTTTTTAATTTGAAACATCAAACTTGAATTCTTCTCTCTAACTCTTTTTAAATTTTCAAGAGCAGCAATAAGTTCCTTTTTCATGTCAATCATGGATCTTTCTCCATTTTTTGTGGTCATGTGTGTTCTTGTAGGATCTTCCTTCAAGTTGTTAGACTTTTTTTGAAGGAACCCACTCTGATATCAATTGAAGAACACAATATTATATTGAGATGGGGGTGAATAGTATATGATAATTTTTTTTACTTTTTGTTGTACTTAGTATGGCACTGAGAGGGGGGGTGAATCAGTGTAGCATTCCAAAACATGAATTAACAGCTCTAAAAATTGCAACAGATAAAACTTATAAACAGATATAATAAGTACCACAAGAGAACATCACACAACACAAATTTTTAACGAGGTTCACCAAAATGGCTACTCCTCAAAAAGAATGGCTGCTTGGACTACCATCCAAATCTAGCCTCTTGCAAAGTACCAACTTTACAATTTTTTTACCAGCACCAACTGGAAGGAGCACCAACCCCTTATTTATCTGCACCAATAGAAAGGAGCTCCAACCCCTAATTTGCCAGCACCAACTGGACTTCAATTTTGAATGAAAATGTTTGATAAATACCTTCGTTATTGCAAGACTCTAACTGGTCTACTTCACATTTGCAATCTCTGTGCACTCTACTCTCTCTCTTGCACAACCACTTCACACAATCTGCTGCACTGCTACAACCAAACTTTGCAATCAACTTTGCCCTTCATGCTCTCTGCACACTCAGCTTTCTTTGTGCATACGCTTCGCACACTTTGTGTCATTCCACACTCTGCTCTCTATGCGCATTCGCAATCACACTTTGAACAACTCGACACGACTAGCTCACATTATGCACTTCGCTATCATCTCATTGGTTTTGTGCTATCTATGCTTTTACGGCTGCATATCACATGATGATACTCACATTGATCGATTCATCCAAATCTCTAAATAGCCCCGCTTATATACTTGAGATTTCAAGATGAAAACCCTAATAGTAGTCGGCTGATTATGCAAATGCAAACCCTAATCTTGGTTGGTTGCAAACCCTAAATTTGGTCGACTACAAACCCTAGAATGTCGGCTTCAAAACCCTAATAAATGTCGGCTCAAAAACCCTAATGAATGTCAGCCCAGATTTAACTTTGTCGGCTTCAACTGTTCCTCTGGTTCTGTAGCTTTCCTCATGAAACTCCAACATGTCATGATATCGTGACACCTTTTACATCCGTACGCCTTCTTGTCCTTGCTGTCACAAAAATGCGACACTTTTGGCCTTTGTTAGCTTTGCCACCATTCTTGTCGCAAAATCATGACACTTCGAACTTTTGCTGATGTCATCCTCATTCTTGTCGCGAAATCGTGACCCTTTTTGCTTCTAGGCCATCTTCTCCATTTTTGTCGTGAAATCGTGACATTTTACGGAGTCGTACAGTCTCTCTCCTCCTAGAGTCGCGAAACCGTGACATGTCACAAAAATGCGACATCTTCATCCTGTTGGCTTCTTCACTGCTGCCTATTGTGAAATTGTGACACTTTTTCATCCATACAATTTCCTTTCATTCTGTCGTAAAATCACAATGCTTTCAAATTTTGGAGGCTTTACTTGCAACCTATCACGAAATCGCAACACTTTGCGTCTATTTGTCCTTTTCTAGGCTTGCACCCGCGAAAACATGACATGTCGTGAAATTGCGACACTTCTCGCTATCGTACAATCTTCATCGCATCCCTCAGCGAAATCGAAACATGTCATGAAATCGCAACATCTTTTTGCCTTAGTGCTTTTCTTTGCCTTTCACCCACAAAAATGGAACATGTCACGAAATCGTGACATATTTTGCATCCGTACAATTCTTTCTTCATGCACTAGCGAAATCCCAACATGTAGCAAAATCGCTACACCTTTTCAACTTGTCACTTTCTCTTTGCTTCGACCAGCGAAAATCCAACATGTAATGAAATCGCTACAACTTCTTGACTTAGCTTCTTGGCCTGCAACATGTCAAAAAATCATGACAATTTTCTTTGTGCATTCTCTCTCCTCCAACATGTCACAAAATCATGACAATTTTATTTGTGCCTTCTCTCTCCTCTAACATGTCGTGAAATCTCGATAATTTTCTTTGTGCCTTCTCTCTCCTCCGACATGTCACAAAATCATGATAGTTTTATTTGTGCCTTCTCTCTCCTCCAACATGTCGTGAAATCATGACAATTTTCTTTGTGCCTTCTCTCTCCTTCGACTTGTCACGAAATCGTGACAGAAAACATGTCGTGATATCGCGACAGTTTTCTTACTTGTATTTTTCTTTGATTTTTTAAATCTGGGTCACTTCTATTTTCTTGGAATTTCACATTACATGATCTGACTAACCTTTGAACTTCTATCCTTTGCATCTGAATGACTCCTGAACTATCTGTCCACTACATCATTAGATCTAACTACCTGTGTTGACAACAATGACAAACCTCTTGCAACACCTTGCTCAACAATCTCCCCCTTTGGAATTGTTGGCAACACTTGTGTAAATTCCTCGTAACTCTTCTCCCCCTTTGTCAATAATACCAAAGGGCTGCTGCAGACTCCCCCTGAGTCCATACACACCATTCTCAGAAACACATTGAAATAGATAGCAAGAATCATGGATATGATCAATAAGATGAACAAATGCACAAATGCCCCCCCTGAGAATTTGATCCCGATGGCTAGTCAAATATTAGACTATTCTTAGGAATATGTGGCCACTTCAATTCACATTGTCTTCTGATCCTCAACCCTCTATTGCTCTGCAATATCAAAATTGTCCACTGATTTTAGTGAAAGCATACATTGATCGTTTAAATATCCAACTTTTTGCTCTGTAATGCAAACAACATCTGCATATACATCCTGGATATTCTCAATAGGCTTGAACCTACTGACAGCTGTTTGTCTTTCTCTGCAGTGAGAATCTAGCAGACCACCTCAATTCTTTATAAAAGCACCTCAAACATTCATCACCAGGCTGGAAATCATCTGGCTGCACATTATAAACTTTTTCTTCAATCTTCCCATTCAACATGCTGATTTCACTTTTGTCAATAGAATTGACATGTGACTCACATCTGTACCAATTTTTGTCCAGCACTGCAATTTTACCGCCAACTCTTACTTTCAACTATGCATGTCAGAAGAAGACATTTTGTCAAACACTTTATGGCCAACCGTAGTGCACCTTACTCAGCCTCAAGCTTCTTATCCTTGGATTGGCATTATATCAATAGTTAAAACAAAACTGTCTGTGAATTAAATATATTCACAATCTTCACATCAAGCATCGAACAAAAACGCGCTGCTATTATTAAAACATAAATACGCAGCTGGGGCAATCATTCTTTCAATAAAAAATAATAATCTAAACTGTTATAATCCATAGCTATAAACAGTGGCAGTAAGAACCATCAACAAAACAACAATGACATAAGCAATACTACCAATGGTGAAGATTCTCAATGCAAACACTACCCTTAATGGCACTTCCACACACAACTAAATGAAAAGCCAACACACTTGACAATTATACCACAAAAGCCCAACTACTGGTCTTTCATCCTCAGATACCCAGACAAATATACAGGAGCATTAAAATAAAGCTTTAATATTGCTCCCCCTGAGGATGTGCTTCCTGGAGATGCTTAGTGCAAAGGAGGAGTAGTCTCCTTCAGTCCAAGGAGACATGATTTCCTCTCTTCTTTCTTTCTCCAAACTTTCTTGAACACGGGCTTGTATTTCTCAATTGCCTCCCCGTTTTGCACCTTTGCGTGAACTCAAATATTTCTCTGGTGTGGTTGTCTCTTATGCATCCATGATGAATGATTATTTTCCTTTCTTCTATGAACTTGATTTATTCCCTGTTTGTGTTGCGTTCTTTGCATCTTATGAAATCTACTGTTTTGCCTTAGATTTGATACAGAAGCGCTTGGACAAAACCTTGCTATGTGCCCATGACCATTGCATTGAAAACATTGTACATAGTGTTCGCTCAGATATGCAGAAGTATTTCTACCAGCATAATTCTTTGATTTATTATTCAATCCACAATAAGTTGCCTTGTGACCATACTGGTTACATCTGAAACAATAGCCAAAAAAAGTGTTAGTATGAAAAGAGTGAGAGTGGTAGAACCTCTTTTTTTGTGGCTGCTTTGCTATAAATCTCCTTTGATATTTTCTTTCTTTTGAAGATACAGCTTTAACCTTTTCTTGCTTCGACCCTTCAATAGTGAAATTTTTCTTCTCTGTAGAGTTGGATGATGAAGGTTGTTCAGCTTCAGACTTTTTATGCTTTGATCCTTCAACGGTGAGCTCCTTTTTCTCTACATATTTGGACGATGGGGGTTGTTCAACTTCATATCCAAGACCATGCTTATCCGTGGAGCTTCTCTGATAATTTATCATTTTATCTAGCAATTCTGTGCTCTTCTCAAATTTAAGATTTGTATTGGCCTCTTCCAATTGTTTCTTCAAAGAAACAATCTCTTCTTGTTGTTTACAACAAACAGTCTCTTTCTCATTGATCTGAGACCTGAGAGTTTCTTCAATCCTTTTGAACTCTTCTATTTGTAGCTTCAGATTGCTAACTATTTTGTTGGAATCTTCTTCATGTTTGCTAAATACATTAACTTTCTTATTCATATCTTCTGTTTGTATTCTTATACCATCTATCTCTTCTTCTAGCTTACTGCAATACTCTGATTTCATGGTTAACTGCATTTCGAGATTTTTAGAAATTTTCTTGTAATCTTCTATCTGTACTTTCAAACTGGTGATTATATCTTCTGCATCCTCAACCTTTTTACCCAGAGCTGAAATTAGTTTATGTTCCCAATTTGCTTCTACATCACTTTCTTCTTCATCATATTCCTGTTCTAAATCTGTTTCTTTACCAATTTTGAATGGATCATCTTCAACTTCACTGCTATTAGAACCATGGCACTGACATTCATTATGACCGAGTTGACCACAAATAAAACATTCTGTACCTAGTGAACCTGCATCATGATCGAGTTGTCTCTTGGCCTTTTCTCCACTGTTTGATTCATCTTCATTTTCTTTCATGACCCTGTGTGTTCTTTTCTTCTTGTGTCTCATGGTTCCACTTTTGCCTTTCTTTGCCATTTGTGTAATAATCCAAGATCAACCCAGACTGATTAAGCCTGAACTGGGAACCTGGCTCTGATACCAATTGTTGTACTTAGTATGGCATTGAGAGGGGGGGTGAATCAGTGTAGCATTCAAAACATGAATTAACAGCTCTAAAAATTGTAGCAAATAAAACTTATAAATAGATATAATAAGTACCACAAGAGAACATCACACAACACAGATTTTTAACGAGGTTCACCAAAATGGCTACTCCTCAAAAAGAATGGTTGCTTGGACTACCATCCAAATCTAGCCTCTTGCAAAGTACCAACTTTACAATTATTTTACCAGCACCAACTAGAAGGAGCACCAACCCCTTATTTATCTACACCAACAGAAAGGAGCACCAACCCCTAATTTGCCAGCACCAACTGGACTTCAATTTTGAATGAAAATGTTTGACAGATACCTTCGTTATTACAAGACTCTAACTGGTCTACTTCACCTTTGCAATCTCTGCACACTCTGCTCTCTCTCTTGTGTAATCACTTCACACAATCTGTTGCACTGCTACAGCCAAACTTTGCAATCAACTTTGCCCTTCGCACTCTCTGCACACTCTGCTTTCTCTACGCATATGCTTCGCACACTCTGTGTCGTTCCACACTCTGCTCTCTATGCGCATTCACAATCACACTTCGAACAACTCGACACGACTAGCTCACATTACACACTTCGCTATCATCTCATTGGTTCTGTGCTATCTATGCTTTTACGGCCGCATATCACACGATGATACTCACACAGATCGATTCATCCAAATCTCCAAATAGCCCCACTTATATACTTGAGATTTTGAGATGAAAACCCTAATAGTAGTCGACTGATTATGCAAATGCAAACCCTAATCTTGGTCGACTATAAACCCTAAATTTGGTCGGTTGCAAACCCTAGAATTTTGGCTTCAAAACCCTAATAAATTTTGGCTCAAAAACCCTAATGAATGTCGGCCCAGATTTAACTCTGTCGGCTTCAACCGTTCCTCTGGTTCTGTAGCTTTCCTTGTGAAACTCCAACATGTCGTGATATCGTGACACCTTTTACATTCATACACCTTATTGTCCTTGCTGTCACGAAAATGTGACACTTTTGGCCTTTGTTAGCTTTGCCACCGTTCTTGTCACAAAATCGTGACACTTCAAACTTTTGCTGACGTCATCCTCATTCTTGTCGCAAAATCGTGACCCTTTTTGCTTCTAGGCCTTCTTCTCCGTTTTTGTCACGAAATCATGACATTTTTGGCATCATACAGTCTCTCTCCTCCTAGAGTCGCGAAACCGTGACATGTCATGAAAATGTGACATCTTCATCCTGTTGGCTTCTTCACTGCTGCTTGTCGTGAAATTGTGACACTTTTTCATCCGTACAATTTCCTTTCATTCTATCGCAAAATCATGACGCTTTCAGCTTTCGAAGGCTTTACTTGGAACCTATCATGAAATCATGACACTTTGTGTCTCTTTGTCCTTTTCTAGGCTTGCACCCACGAAAACATGACATGTCATGAAATCATGACACTTCTCGCTGCCATACAATCTTCACCGCATCTCTCGACGAAATCAGAACATGTCATGAAATCGCAACATCTTTTTGCCTTAGTACTTTTCTTTGCATTTCACCCACAAAAATGGAACATGTTGTGAAATCATGACATCTTTCGCATTCGTACAATTATTTCTTCATGCACTAGCGAAATCCCAACATGTAGCCAAATCGCTACACCTTTTCAACTTGTCACTTTCTCTTTGCTTCGACCAGCGAAAATCCAACATGTAGCGAAATTGCTACAACTTCTCAACTTAGCTTCTTGGCCTGCAACATGTCGCGAAATCATGACAATTTTCTTTGTGCCTTCTCTCTCCTCCGACATGTCGAGAAATCATGACAATTTTCTTTGCGCCTTCTCTCTCCTTCGACATGTTGCGAAATCTCGACAATTTTCTTTGCGCCTTCTCTCTCCTCTGACATGTCGTGAAATCGTGACAGTTTTCTTTGTGCCTTCTCTCTCCTCCAACATGTCACAAAATCGTGACAATTTTCTTTGTGCCTTCTCTCTCCTCCGACCTGTCGCGAAATCGTGACAGAAAACATGTCACGATATCGCGACAATTTTCTTACTTGTCTTTTTCTTTGATTTTCTAAATCTGGGTCACTTCTATTTTCCTAGAATTTCACAATACATGATCTGACTATCCTTTGAACTTCTATCCTCTGCATCTGAATGACTCCTGAACTGTCTGTCCACTACATCATTAGATCTAACTGCCTATGTTGACAACAATGACAAACCTCTTGCAACACCTTGCTCAACACTTTTCAATCCAAATGATAACAAAAATAATATAAAGGCATTAAATAATGCATAAATCATCACGCACATGAGAGACATGTATTTAATGCGGTTCACCCAATGTGGGCTACGTCCACGGAGAAAATATTTCTTATAACTTTTCTCAACAAATATCTTGGAAATAAAATCCCTATTATAATTCTTATGGACCTTTATCCAAAGGAGACACAAATCCCCTATGCTCAAGTTCTTGGACCTCTATCCATATGATAACTCTATCCCCACTGCTCTAGCTAGTGGATCTCTATCCACAAGAGACCTCTATCCCCACTGATTTGGCTAGTGGACCTCTATCCATAGGAGACCTTTATCCCCACTACTCTAGATAGTGTACCTCTATTCATAGGAGAATTCTATCCCCTTTGCTATAGTAGGCTCAAAATTCAGCTATCAAATCTACTAAACTCTAATAAAATATTCTCACAACTCTAATCAAATTTACCCACAACTCTGATCAAATCTACTCAACTGCATGTACTGATTTGTCTCATACTTTCTCACAAGTCCTACTTAGATCTTCTCATAAGCATTCAAAAGACCTACTCAAAATAGCACACAATCTTGCTCTAATCTGATCACTATCTTTTCTCACCTCTGCTCTAACACATGCTCAAAAATTGCTCATAACACATGCTTTGATAAAAGTACTTCAGACATATTCTACCTAGATTTCTTGTTCAAGAACATATAGAAAATGATATGCACTATAATTTCTCAATATGTTCTTTACAATATTACTCAAACCAATTTCCAAAATCTTCACAAATTTATTCAAACAATTAATCATAACTTGTTTCAAAATCCATAGCTCAAATAATCCAAACAATGCACATATACAATCCTTATTTATTCACCTTAATATTCAGAAATATTTTCTCAACCAAAAACCTTAAAGAAGGAATAATATCACCATACTTCTTGACTTGCTTTGATGAAGAAGTGATCTCAAACCCTGTCTCAAAATATTTTGTTTTTCTTATGCCACTTTCAAGGGTTAGTTAGCATAGAACTTTTTAATCATCCACATGAAAACCTTTCCTCAAAAATTGTGCACAAAAATATTGCTCTATACTCCTTTTAATTTCCTAATACAAATCTCTTTAATCAGTGAAAAACATCCTTCAAACTTTCTTTCACCATGCAAAAACAATACACACAATAATTAAATCACAAAACACCTTATAACTCCTACTTTTAAAACACACACAATAAACTCATACAATGAAAGAATACTTATCACACCTTATTTATCCTTCTATAAAGATTTTAAATTTCAATACCAAAATACCCTTTTCACATCTTATTTATATTATATAAAATGAACAAAAATAAATGACAACTCAACCTTATAACTCCTAAAAAAATCAAATCACAATTGAGAAAATAAATACTTAATTTATTCTACCCTCAATGTGACTTGAATCTCTCACCTCGTGAGGGCAAGGTGCCCAACCAAAGGGAAATGACTATTTGCGCTAAGGCAACCTATGAGAACACAAAGGCACCAATCACCTTTTACTTCCTCTTGTCATGAACTCTACCCAGCCAAACAAAGTGGTCCATAATGGGTTTTGAACCTGAAATATCCTCACAACACCATCGCATAGGCTCAGCCACCAACTGGTCTAGTTGGTTGGATGGCATTTGATGTGCACAAATTCGAATATAAACCTTTACTATTCACTGTAGAAGATTACACTCTCCTTACCTTTCCTTCTCTACCATGTGTAATGAATTAGATATCAAGATTATTGCTTGCACAATTTCCAAACAACTCAAAAATGAATTTAGGCATGGGATATTAATATGATTTAATTTCCTCTTTATCCAAAGTCGGCCCACCTTGTCTTTTTTATACCATATGGCGTCATCCACCTCAATTCAAAATAAATTTGAATTACCTTCAATTACTTGGAACTCCAAAGATATTATAACTTGAAATATTTATATTTTAATAAATATATTATAATATTAATCCTTTTGAACCTTACCTTCACAATTAATATTAATATCTTGCCTTCATTTTTAAACCATTGTTTTGAATAAGTCTTAAGCATTTTATCCTTCGTTATAATATTCAAAAATAAATGTTATAATGCTTCCCACAATGGAGAAAGTAGGTCCAAAGTATATGGGTAGTAAATAGGGCTTCCCACAATGGATAAAGTAGATCTCTAAGCTTGAAATTGGATAACATGCTTGTAGATGATCATATGAAGCCCTTAGTACTTTGAATGGGAAGATTTATCATCTCTAACACTAGACACAAAAAGATCCATCAACCAAAATAGATACTCAAGAGTATTGATCACCTTGACATCCCTTAGGTGGTTAAGGAAAGCCATGTGGAAGCTCCTAAGGGGTGAGTTTGGTTCATCAATGGTGAAGTACTACATAATTGGAATGAGAACTCTATTACACATTGTGGAAAGGTATTTTTTGACGATGTCACTATTATCCTTGGTGATATATTTTCCCTTATCTCTAAAGTTCCTAATCTTGGCTACCATTGAATGCTTGTCACGATAGATAATGCCACCATAATCTATTAGTTCCATGATTTATACTAGCCGATTAATGGTGACTTTAAATGGAATACCACAAAGGGTCATCCTACCATTTTCCTAGGAATTGGTGAATTTCATGGATAGAGCAGGATCAATTCCTCCAAAATTACATAAAAATGGAAGAAACCCATGAGAGTCCAAGATATCCTCAATAGTATCATCGATTTGCAAGGTCTCAGGCATGACCAAAGCCATCTTATTCCACCACTAGAAGTTGGTCACATGCCTAGAACCTCCCCAAACCACTGCCCAAACATAGAATTGCTAAAGCTCACATGTAGTTGAATCCAAATGTGGAGAGTGCTTCATACAATAGCAATTTAAATTAAAAAGGGAATCCAAGTTGATAGGTTGATCATGGATTAGCATGCTACCAATTTGGTAACCTTCGTTGGTGCAAATCCATTGATGGATAATATTTAACCTAGAAATTCTTATCATGTGTGTCAAATATGTGCCAATGATAATACCACAAATGATAATATCACATGAAGAGGATGGAGTCTTAACACTTGTGGCCTCGGTACTCCAAGGCCTAGTGCTCATGTTATCAAAACTTAAAAGAGAACCATGATAGGTGCAGAACCACTACTAAAAATGATTTGGTGCATGGAAAAATAGAAAAAACCTTGGGTATGATGAATTCAACCTCTAAAGGGATCATGGGCCATTATGATTTAAAAAATAATAAAATTCATGCAGGAAAGGATTGAAAACTCAACTTTCCATCGAACAATCAAGTAAATGTGCTTCTTTGTAGTTTGAGGATGCATAAAGAGTTTGAAAATATTGATTGGAAGAGGATGACATAGGGAATTGAGCATCATAATCATCCATAAATTCCATGTGGGATAAGAAATCTCAGTATTTCAAAGGATAGAATCCACAACTAAATTGTGAAGTTGACAAGGTCCCGTGTAAGTGGAGATGAGATGATTGGGACTACCACACAACCCACTTTAATTAAAAACAAATGGATGATTCATTATAGTTACCTATGTCAGCAAACCCTATAGAATGTTGTTGACCTAGATTCGCAAGGACTCCTCGATAAATATAAGGTTGGACATGACATAAATAATTTTGTTACCTTCTCTTAGGACATGTTGAATGATAACATTATGTTTCTTAGATTCTTTGATCAAATTGGAAATGCACCAAGAAATGGACCAAGATCCTTTGAGATAGTTTATGGTGTTTAGGGAATCCCTTTTAATGCTAATATTTTGGATATGAAGACTTTGCATCACTGATAATCCTTGAAATAATGCTCTGGATTCAACCATATTATTTGTCTAAATAACAATGTTCTTAGCATACACCATGATGATCCTAGCATAGTCATCTCTAAAAATACCTCCATAACCAAATTTGTCTAGGTTTCCCTTAGCAACACCAACGAAGCTGAACTTGAACCACCCTAAGGGGGAGGAGACCAAATGACCTTTAATTTGTCCATTCTAGGGGGATCCTACCTAGGAGGACTTGAATAAATATTGAAAGATGCAACCAATATAGAATCAATCCCATGGCAAGAAGAATCGAAATAAGGCACACGATTTACATTTTTAATAGTAGAAAAAAGGACCCTAGACAAAACATAAATCAAATCTCTAGAAGTATTGCATAAATCTTTGTTGTTCCTTTTAATCTATATTTACCATAAATAATAGGGTAAAAAAAGGATCATAGATATCTGATATGAACATGATTAAAGGGATTTGGCCATTGAACACATAGGTCAAAAACATAGTTGGGAGGAACCCAATTAGTTCTAAACACAGAGAAGATAGAGTGTAACACTCTGAAGGAAAAATAAAACTCTATAAAAATATGAATGATCAACTCCCAACTAGATTGACAAAGGAAACAATAATTAGGGTTGACCAAGCCATGGATGATGAGGTTGACTCTATGACACTTACACACTTCTACATGACTCTTACTCTTCTACATGCATTCCTAATTTAAGACACTTGTGCACATAGTCACTTTACATATTTGCACACTTGCATACATCACATTTGTGAACATTCTCTCAATACACACGTGCACTCTAACTTACATGACACTTGTGCATTTCTTACACATTGATACTTACATAAAAGAAAAAATTAATCACTCATCTAAAATATAGACTCGACCCTAATATATTACATATCTACAATTATACCATGAAGTTACCATGAAGGTACATTAGCATGTACCAAATAATGTAATATTCTCCAACACCCCCTATATTAAATTATTTGGTTATCTAAGACTTTAGTCTTCAATCTATTGGATATTTTGAGTGATAAATTATCATTGATGTCAAGAGTGAGTTGTCATTGATGTCGAACTTTCAGCACCAGTTAGTGGCAGTTTCAGTTGGTAGCATCCATTTTGATTTCAATTTAAATATCTGGTTCAAGGAAGTCAGATGAGGTCCAAAGTGCAATAAAAATCCCAAATAAATAATATTATATTATTCTTATATAATATTATGCAAAGGAAGTTTAAATTTAATTATAAATTAATTTTAAATTAATTTATTAGTTAATTTACTTAACTTATAAAGTTTTTAAATTAATTATTAATTAATTTAAGCTAAGGTTAAATAACCCTAAGGTGGGTTATCAAATTTAATATTTGAAATTCGATTTTGAATAAAGCACCACCGACATGAGGAGAAATTAAAAATGTGTATATAAAGGGGGAACTCCCACCCTACCAAACCTTACCATGTCTTTGATTATTATTGCAAGCTTTAGAATTGTGAGCCTTACGAATTGCGTTGTGTCCAAAGAAAGGAAATGGTGTGCAAGTTTTGTGAGAAATAGACGGTGAGTGGAGGTATAATAGGAAGGGGTTATACCTTCCTTCACATGGGCATTCTTAGCCCATGCGTTGGACTCCCAAGTGTCAAAGTGCTTATGATAGAGGAGACAACGGATCGAATCTCGCCAAAGCCTCTTTTGGGGAAGAAAGAGGTATGCTTGTAAATTGGTCACCGAAAATTTCAGGAATATAGTTTGGGCATTTAAAAATTAATTTTTGCATATTTAAATTGGTACTAAGGTTGCTAAAGGAGTTATAAGGGTTTTTGCGAAATTAAATTTTTAATGTTGTTTGCTCAAATGTTTTGAAAAGGTTGTAAGGTATTTGGTTGATATTTTTATGGTGATGGATATTATTTTAAGTTGGAGTTTAAAATGTGGATCAAAAAAATTATCTTTATGTATGTTATTGTGAGTGTTAATTTTAAAAGGGGGCAATAAGACATAAATTGAGTTGTGATTTTTTTATATCCAAGGAATATTTTTGGAAAGTGTTGAAGTGATATTGTTGTGTTTAACGATTGGTATTGGAAAGAAGAAATTGTGATTAAGATAGGTTTTCTAAAGGAACTCCTACATCCAACAAAAGGTATGGGCATATTATTCATAGTGAGTGATTTTTGAAAGTTGTGTATGAAAAGTTGGAGTGAAAATGATTTTTTGGTTAGCATTGTTGAAAGTGTTTTTATTTAATGCTTCAAGGTTTTCTGGAATAAAATATTTATTGATAGAACCTTGTTTTATAAGCATTTTTGTTGAATTAAGTAAGTGAGTGAGGTGAACTAGGGTTTGCAAAGAACATGAGTATCAATGTTATGTGAGATTGATTGATAAGCAGTGTTGGAAATATTTTGAGTGAGTATTCATGTGACTGGACTAGGGTTTGTAAGTAAGGATTATTTCATTGAGTGATTGGTTGAGTAGAGTTGGTTGAGCCTAGTCAAGTGAATGTGTTGAAGTGATTGTTCAAGTTATTTGAAACAAATTATTCTATATTTTGAAATGACTTGAAAAAGAGGTTGAGCATTGATGAGTGTGAAACATATTGAATCTCTAACAATTCTCTATATGTTTATATGATAAAAAAGAGATTGGAAGTGATTGAGAGTTTGTGAATGTGAAGCATATTGAGTCTCTAACAATTCTCTATATGTTTCAAAAGAGTGATTGGAAGTGATTGAGAGTTTGTGAATGTGAAGCATATTGAGTCTCTAAAAATTCTCTATATGTTTCTAAGAGAGTGATTGAAAGTTATTGAGCATTGTGATGAATGTAGAGCATATTGAATCTCTAAAAATTTTCTTTATGTTTCTATGAGATTGGAAAAATTCTAGTGGGGACTTGTTGAGAAGATTTGAGGTAAGTATTTGAGAAGACTTGTGGATAGATTTGTGTGAGCTTTTGTGAAAGCTTACAATACATATTGAGAGCAGATTTGGATAAGTTCTAGTGAGGACTTATTGAGCAAATTTGGATAAGTTCTAGTGAGGACTTATTGAGCAGATTGGATAAGTTCTAGAGAGGACTTGTGGATAGATTAGTGTGATCTTTTGTGGAAGCTTACAAGGCATATTTGAGAAAAGTATTTGAGAAAACTTGAGAGCAGAGTTGATTGATTTATTTTTTCAAACCTTGAGTTAAGGTTTGAGGAAGATCTAGAAGAGTTGATTTGAGATTGAGGCAAGCTTCATGTTAAGGCTTGAGTACAAATATTGAGGATAGATTTGTGCTAGACCGAAGGATTGTGTTTAGTGTAGATCATAGGATAGATATTGAGGATAGATTTGTGCTAGACCAAAGGACTATGTTTAGTGAAGATTTGAGGATAGAGTTTGATGCATATTTGAGGACAGGTTTGTGCAAGACCAGAGATAGAGATTGAGGATAAATTTGTGCTAGACCGAAGGACTATTTTTAGTGCATATTTGAGATAGAGCTTTGAAGGTAATAAATTATAGAGTATGATAGTCTCTAGTGAATAGAGATCCATTATCCAAGGAAATGAGAATAGGTGTCTTCAGTGGATAGATATCCATTAGCCAGAGCAGTGGGGGTAGTAGTTCTAGAATATCACCAGTGAGAGCTTAGGAGAAAGGATTTCTCCTATGGATAGAGATCCACAAACTTGATTAGGGTATTGGTTTATCCTTTGGATAGATATCCATAAACATTGTAATAGGTAAAGGATTTCCAAGAGATTCATTGAGAAAATTCTAGTGAAATATTTTCTCTGTGGAGTAGCCCACCTTGGGTGAACCACATAAATATGGTGTCTCTATTGTGTGTGGTGATTTTTGCATTGATTTGATTACTGTTGTTGATATTGCTATATATACATTGCATAATATTGATTGAGAAATAAAAATAAAAAGTTGTCTTATAATGTTCACCTCCATCTCAGTATAAGCTTGTGTTCTTCATAATCTTGGTATTTGATCTTCAATCTTCATGTGACCTTGCATTGTTCATGAACCTTTATTTGAGATTTGTATTTATCTTCATCCTTGAGTTCTTCTACTCTGATTTCTCCTTCATATTCATTATTTGGTTCTTAAAAATTTGCATCTTCATTATCTAGTTCATGAAATGCTTGAGCTTATTCTTTGTCCTTGCTGTGCATGAAATATTTTCATCTTCTACATTTGGATCATATGTTTCATTTTTTTTTATTTCCTACAATCTTGATTTTGTCTTGTAACTTTTGAACATTCGTTTAGAGCATCATAATAATTTCCTAAATTATATGAACTTGGAATGTTAATATTGCATGAATAATGAAACACTATTTTTAGAGATGATTCACTTAATTCACATGTATCAATATCTTCTCTTCTTACTAGAGTTTTAATTAAGTATTTTCTCTTTTTATTTTCATCCTTATGAAGTTCAAGAGAAATTAATTCCATATAAATTATACTACCTATACCAATAGGTATCATAATATCATCCTTTGAATTATAAATTTATTCAACAAGTTTTGAATGTAGATAATATTCAAATGTCTCAAAACTTTCATTCATTGCTTCTCTATAGATAAATTGTATTGACTTATCTAGCTTGCCTTTAGTTTTTTTAATCAGTTTACCAATTCTAAATTTTATAACTTATGATATTTTATTTTTTATTATAGAATCCATATTTTCTTCCTTAATAATAAAAGGTTGCAATTCAATTCCTTTTGAAGTAGTAAACCTTATATCTCCCAAGGTTAATAATCTACAATTTTAAAGAAATAAGAAATTCACAATTTTAAAAATTCTAAACCTTTGAAGTAGAAACCCTTTTAACTCCCTAATAAATTAAATTTGCATAATTTCTCAAGTTTCTACTAATTTCAAATTTTTACATAACTTAAAAAATCTTCAATAACTTCAAAAACTTTTAAAACAAATATAAAAAAAAAAAAACACTTCTTCAAATAACTTCAAACTTTAGAAAATAAAATCCAAAATAAACTTTAAAGTAGAAAATTTTATTACTCCATACTTTAATAATTATAAAAAACTCAAAAAATTGAAATATAGATTTCAAACTATAGTAGAAAAACTTATAACTCCTCTAAATAGTCAAATTATAAAAATTCTATAAAAACCTTATAACTCCTATAAATAATCAAATTATAAAAACTTATAACTCCTCCTCATCATAGAAATATTATAACTCCTATAATCAAATCATAAAAGAAACTTATAACTCCAATAATTATAGTAACTAAAAATATTAGGTCTTTAATATTTGCATTAAGGTAATGTAATGATTATTACATTATTCTCCATCTTGCTAGCTTAATGTCTCCTTTGAATGATTTGAACTTTATGATTTCTACTAACACCTTCCTTAATATCCTCCAACACATAATAAGCAATGTCTACAAGCATTTATATGGTCACAAGAATATTAAGACAAAGAAACATTATATTACACTGATTGTTATGTAAATGTTATGTTATATTAACTATTTCACTATTCATTTGCTTCTCTTACCTGTACTCAAATGCTTGAGTTGCCATTTAACCTAGCAAATATTTGTGGATGCTCATATTTAGACATACTAGCTTCTATCCCTTGAGATATTCTTCCTTAGACATGCTTCTTTCTCAGAATATTACTTCTTTTTTTAGGTCTATGGATGCGATATTAGGGTTCCTTCATTGTGCTTTCACTTGCATATTGGTTGAAAGCATATTGAATACTTTCACCTATGATTTATCAAGTGACTACCTATAGTCGCTGTCTTCTCTCTAAGTAAAAATTATACTCCATTGCTTTAGCTATATGAGTGTGTCTCATGTGCAATATTACCCTATGATAGGTATGTGAGCATATTTCATTCACTATGTTACCCTATGTGGGCATTGTATTCCACTACTACCATAAATTATTTAATCATTTACTATCATTGTTTTATGTGAGAGCTTCTAAAACAATGCTTGTTAGTGCTTTACGTGAGTGCTTCTATATTGTTGCATGTGAGTAATCTATGTGAGTGATTATATACTACCACCTATGAGTGCTCTTTGTGAGTTCTTCTATATCACTACATGTGAGTATTGTTAAGCTAATGTACTTCTACTATGAGTGTTTCTATACTTGTTGAGCAAGGTACAACAATAGTATTGTCATTGTTGTCAACACAGTCAGATAGATCTATTGATGCAGTGGACAAGAAGTTCAAAAGCTAGTCAGATGCAAAAGACAAGAGTTCAAAGGTTACTCAGAGTATGTACAGTGATTTTCCAAGAAGACCGAAGTGGACCACTTGCAAAAGATCAAAGAAAAATACAAGTAAGAAAAGTGTCACGATATCGCGACATATACAGCAGGCAAGAAAAATTGTCGCGATTTCGTGACATGTTGGAAGAGAGAGAAGAAGAAAGAAAAACTGTCGTGATTTCGTGACATGTTGGAAGAGAGAGAAGAAGAAAGAAAAACTATCGTGATTTCGTGACATGTTGGAAGAAAAAAAGACAAGTGGAAAAAGTGTCACGATATCGCGACATGTTGAGAAGAAAGAAAAACTATCACGATTTCGTGACATGTTCAAAGAGAAAGTGCAAGCAGGAAAAACTATCGCGATTTCACGACATGTTGGCAAAGAAAAAGGCAAGTAGAAAAAGTGTCACGATTTCACGACATATTGCAAGAGAGATAGTACGGAAGAAAAAGTGTCATGATTTTGCGACATGTTGGAAGAAAAAAGGCAAGTAGAAAAAGTGTTACGATTTCGTGACATGTTGAAAGAAAAAGAGGCAAGTAGAAAAAGTGTCACGATTTTGTGACATGTTGAAAGAAAAAGTGCTAAGGAGGAAAAGTGTCGCGATATCGCGACATGTCGCGTTTTCACGACCCGAAGGCAAGAAAAAGTGCTAAGGAGAAAAAGTGTCACGATATCGCGACATGTCGCATTTTCACGACCCGAAGGCAAGAAAAATTGCTAAGGAGAAAAAGTGTCATGATATCGTGACATGTCGCATTTTCACAACCCGAAGCCAAGAAAAAGTGCTAAGGAGAAAAAGTGTCATGATATCGCGACATGTCGTGTTTTCATGATCCGAAGGCAAGAGAAAGTGCTAAGGAGGAAAAAGTGTCACGATATCGCTACATGTTGTATTCTCGTAGGCCAAAGCTAAGAGTAAGCGTACGGAGGCGAAAGTGTCACGATATCGCGACATGTGTTTTTGCAGCAACAACAACAGAAGAGTTACAGGCATAGTTGAAGCCGATGAAGACCGATGTAAGCCGACGAAGATTAGGGTTTGCATCCGACGAAGATTAGGGTTTGCAACCGACTAAGATTAGGGTTTACAACCGACTGAGATTAGAGTTTTCATCATGAAAATATTGTTATAAAAGGAGGGCTATTTGGAGAAGTTGTAATGTGTTGAACATATCGTCGAATGCGTGTTGATATGTGCGAAGTTCGGTCGTAGTGCACAGAGAGCAAGTCATGTCAAATCGTGCTAAGTGTGAAACTTGCAAAGAAAGTAGAGTGCACAAAAGAAAGAAGATGATCATGAAGTTTGACTGTGATGAAGTAGAGTGTGCGAAGTGATTGCGCAGAGAGAGCAGAGTGCACAGAGAATGCAAAGGTGAAGTAGACCAGTCAGGGTCTTGTAAAAGTGAAGGTATTTTTTGTTAAAACTTCTAGATTCAAAATTGAAGTCCAGGTTGCAGCTTGGCATCAGGGGTTGGTGCTCCTTCCAGTAGGTGCTGGTAAATCAGGGGTTGGTGCTCCTTTTTATTGGTGTAGATAAATCAGGGGTTGGTGCTCCTTTCTGTTGGTGCAGATAAATCAGGGGTTGGTGCTCCTTCCAGTGGGTGCTAGTAAATTATTTGTAAAGTTGTAGCTTTGCAAAGGCTAGATTTGGATGGTAGTCCAAGCAGTCATTTTTGAGGAGTAGCCACATTGGTGAACCTCATTAAATCTTGTGTTGTGTGATGTTCTTTTGCTATACTTGTTGTATCTATTTATAAGTTTTAATTGTTGTTGTTTTAAGAGCTATAAATTCAAGATTAAAAGAGCTACACTGATTCACCCCCCCTCTCAGTGCCATTGTAAGACTAACAATTGGTATCAGAGCTAAGTTCCTGTACAAGCTTAACCTGCTAGGGTGATCTTGGAAGTAACACAATGGCAGGTGGTGAAGGCTTCTCATCAAACAAAGCACCATTGATTGACGGATCTAATTACATGTTCTAGAGAATCAGGATGCAGGCATATCTCTATGCTTTGGGATACAACATCTGGGATTCAGTAGTCAGGAGATACACAATACCCATCACTCCTCCAAAAGAGGTTGACAAAATGAAACTGTTTGAAAATAATTCAAAAGCAAGGAATGCCAGTTCATCAAAAGACAGCTCCAGTGAGAATTCTGAAGAAGAAATAGGTGAAGCTCTCTTCATGGCATTTGAAGAAGAAAAGGAAGAAGGAGTGAACTCTGAAGTATGTGGTGAAAACCCTAAGGCTGAAGTAGATCTAGAAGGTGAGTTGATCTCTGCACTTGAAGAGTGGAAAATAGAGAAGAAAAAGAATAAGAAACTTTCAAAAAGGCTTGAGGATGCAAATGAAATCATATCTAGTTTGAAAGTACAGATAGAAGAATCCAAGAAAATCTTCAAAGATCTGGAAGTGCAAATAACCATGAAAATAGATCATTACAGCAAGCTAGAAGAAGAGATTGTTGGGTTAAGAATGCAGCTAGAAGAGATGAATAAGAAAATTAGTTGCTATCACAAACGTGAAGAAAGTTCTATGAAGCTAGATAAGATCATAAATGACCAAAGGCCTGCAGGCATCAAATTTGGTCTGGGTTTTGTCGAAGGAGAATCATCTAATGGATCAAAGGCCAGAAATGTAGAATCCATAAAGAATGAAGATAAGAAACAGGTTGATCAAGGAAAAACATCTCATGCAACAGAAAGCAATAATGCCAGGCACGAAAGGAAAATTGATAATGATGGATTCACCAATGTCACTCATCAAAGAAGAAGAAGACCTAGGGCTCCTACGGCAACATGGCAAAGACCATCACCCAGGTTCAATTATCCCTTTTCTAGTTTCTATTTTAAATGCAATGGCTATGGACATAAAATCTCAGACTGCAAATATAATGTAAGACCAAGGAATTTCACCAGTAGAAATGTTTTCTCTCCTTTGATGAATTATACAATAGAATGTTATAACTGTCACAATTTTGGGCACATTGCAAGAAATTATAGAAGTACATTTGCTTCAAATCAATTTTAGGGAAGAAAAATTCAACCAAATAGGATGAGACAAAATAGAAAACTTCCGGAAAAACAAGCACAAGCTATTGATAAGGGAAAGGCTAAACAAGAGCTCAAATCTACTATCAAAACAGAGTGGAAAGAAAAGGAGCGACTTAAGGAAGAAAAGGAATCCTTAATAGTACAAACAACATTTAGAGCACAAAATAAATATGTACCATGGATACTTGATAGTGGATGCTCCAGTCATATGACAGGTGACAAAAATAAGTTTGAGAAGTTGCAGAAATATGAAGGTGGTTCAGTAAAGTTTGGAAACAATGATGGAGCTAAGATAGTTGGCAAAGGCTCTGTCAAAATTAGTGATGGAAAAATTAAGTCAGAAGAAGTCCTGTTTGTAGATGGGTTGAAACATAACTTATTAAGCGTAAGTCAGATTTGTGATAAAGGCCATGAAGTAGTTTTTATGAAGAAGGGTTGTGAAGTCAGAAAAACAAACAGTGGAAAATTGATAGCAACTGGATTAAGGACATCTGGCAACCTGTACACGCTCTCAGAGACTTCAAAAGGAGCTTGTTTTATTGGACAGGAAGAAGAAAATTGGCTGTGGCACAAGAGACTTGGTCATATCAGTTTTGATAATCTAGTAAAAATCACCTCAAAAAGGGTTGTAAGAGATATTCCCACCATCAGCAAACCTGCAAACAACATTTGTGCTTCATGCCAAAAGGGGAAGCAAACTAGAGTCACATTCAAAACTAAAGAATACTACACAAGCAAACCTTTGGAACTAATACACACTGATTTATGTGGACCCATGAGAACACAAAGCATAAATGGTGAAAAATATTTTATGTTGTGCATTGATGACTATTCCAGAATGACATGGATATTTTTCTTAAAGCATAAATCAGAAGCTTTTGATATGTTCAATATTTTCAAAAACTAGGTTGAGAATGAAACAGGTAAGAGGATCAAATGTTTAAGATCAGATAGAGGAGGAGAATTCATTTTAGAGGAGTTTTAATAATACTGTGAAAAATATGGTATTAGGAGATAGTTTTCAGTAGCCAAGAATCCTTAGCAGAATGGAGTGGTAGAAAGAAAGAACAGGACAGTGCAGGAAATGGCACGGACTATGTTGGATGAAAGCAGTCTAGCAGATAGGTTTTGGAAAGAAGTAGTCCATACTGTGGTGTATATCCAAAATAGGTACATGCTGAGAACACATGAAAGCAAAACTCCTTATGAGTTATGGTTCGGAAAAAGGGCAACAACAAAATACCTCAAAGTGTTTGGCAGCAAGTGCTACATCAAAAGAACTGAAGATAATCTTGGTAAGTTTGAAGATAGAGCGGATGAAGGTATTTTTGTTGGTTATTCATCAAAAAGCAAAGCTTACAAATGCTACAATAAGAAGCTAAAGAAAATTGTGGACAGTGCTGATGTTAAATTTGATGAAGGTGGAGAACAAGTAATTACCTATGAAACAAACTACCCAATTTATGAAGAGGTTATTGAAATATATGAGGAAAATTAAATTGAAAAGATACAAAAAATTGACTCAGATGATGATTCAGAAGTGGAAGAAAATAAGAAATTCAAAACAAGCAAGTTGGCAGAAAAATCATCCTAGAGAGCAAATAATTGGTGACCCCAAAGTTGGTGTTCAGACAAGAAGAAGAGTAGTAAGTAACTACTCTCTGCTATCCAGCATTGAGCCCAAAAATGTTGTTGATGCAAGCAAATATGAGAGCTGGATGAAGGCAATAAATGAAGAATTAGATCAGATTGAGAAAAACAAAACTTGGGAGTTAGTACCTAGACCTGCAAACAAAAATATAATCGGGACCAAATGGATTTTTCGAAACAAATTGAATGAAGATGGACAGGTAGTCAGAAACAAAGCAAGATTGGTATGCAAGGGTTATGCTCAAGTTGAAGGCATTGACTTTGAGGAAACGTTTGCACTAGTAGCTAGACTAGAGGCAATTAGAATGTTTCTGGCTTTAGCAGTCTACAAGAATTTCAAGGTTTATCAAATGGATGTAAAATCAGCATTTTTGAATGGGAAACTTGAAGAAGAGGTTTATATTGAACAACCAGATGGTTTCCAACTTGGTGATGATCCCAACTTGGTGTGCAAATTGAAGAAAGCATTATATGGTTTAAAACAGGCACCCCGAGCATGGTATGCAAGGCTAGACAACTATCTCACTCAACAAAGGTTTAAGAAAGGTATGGTGGATAGTAATTTGTATGTCAAAATAGAAAATGGGCATCTTATTGTTCTTGTTGTATACGTAGATGATATCATATTTTGCAACAACAAAGATGAGTCGTGTAAATATTTAGCAAATAAGATGCAGAAAGAATTTGAAATGTCAATGATTGGTGAACTTTCATATTTCCTTGGGTTGCAAGTTAATCAAAATAAGAAGGGCATATTTATTTCTCAAGTTAAATATGTGAAAGAGATGTTAAAAAAGTTCACAATGGAGGATTGTAAGCCAGTTAGCACTCCCATGACAATAGGTTGCAAGTTGAGCAAGGATGACAAATCTCCAACTGTTGATCAAACCATGTACAGATCTATGATTGGAAGCTTACTGTATCTGATAGCCACCAGACCAGATATTTTGTAGGCAGTATGCATGGTAGCACGATTTTAGGCTAATCCCAAGGAGACTCATGTGATAGCAGTGAAGAGGATTCTTCGGTACCTCAAAGGTACTATGGAGTATGGGTTATGGTATTCGAAAGGTAAATACTTCACCCTTATTTCGTATTCAGATGCAGATTGGGTAGGATGTGTAGATGACAGAAAGAGTACCAGTGGAGGTGCATTCTATCTTGGAGACAGATTGGTCGCATGGCACAGTAAGAAACAAGAGTCAGTTTCTCTATCGACAATAGAGGCAGAATATATTGCAGCAACAACATGTTGTACACAAGTATTGTGGATGAAACAAACCCTAAAAGATCTTGGTATTAGCTTCAATGAGCCAATATCAGTTAAGTGTGATAACACCAGTGCCATTAACATCTCCAAGAATTCGGTGATGCATTCATGCACAAAACACATTGCTATCAGGTATCATTTTTTGAAGGACAAAGTTGTAGAAGGTGAGGTTGAGTTGGATTTTGTTCCAACTACAGAGCAAGTAGAAGATATCTTCACAAAACCATTGCCCAAGGAATTTTTTGAGTACCTTCGCAATAAATTGGGAGTGGTCACACTTCCCAAGAATTGACTAGCTATAGAGATCACATTCTCAGGGGGAGCATTTAAGTATTTGATTATCTTTTTGCTCATGTTCATGATTTTTGCTAAGTGTAATAAATTATGCCTGAGAATGTTGTGCATGGACTCAGGGGGAGTCTGCAGTAGCCCTTTGGTATTATTGTCAAAGGGGGAGAAGAGTTACAGGAAATTGCACATGTGTTGCCAACAATTCCAAAGGGGGAGATTGTTGAGCAAGGTACAACAACAATATTGTCATTGTTGTCAACACAGTCAGATAGATCTATTGATGTAGTGGATAGGAAGTTCAAAAGCTAGTCAGATGCAAAAGATAGGAGTTCAAAGGTTACTCAGAGTATGTACAGTGATTTTCAGCTCTGATACCAATTGTTAGTCTTACAATGGCACTAAGTGTTGTTATACTTTCATTGTGAGCACTACTATATTGCTATACTTCTTGTATATTGATCATACTTGGGCTTTTCCTTTCTACATTGGGCCACTACTTGACTTGAACATTGTTAAATAGACTTAGTCACTTCTCCTCAATGCTTAAGCACTTCTTCACTTAGGTGCTACCAACTAAACTTAGCCATTTATTGGTCTTTGCACTTCTATTCTAAGTTTTACTAGGCCTGATGTGGTCAGTATTTTACAAGAATGTGCACTTCTTTAATGAGTTTTACCAAGCTTAAGTGATTCTTATTTGTACTTAGACCACAATATGTTTGACATGATTCTTCTCTACTTGGGAACTACCAGGACACTTTATTCTCTCTTCAATATTTCTTAGCTACAAAATACTCTTTCAAAATTAGTAGAAAGTTTTAATTTTATTATTTCTATTGCACTTTGAATTTTATTTGAGTTATCTTAATCTTTGGAAGCTTATATTGCTTCTCAATCATATGAGATATTTGATGCTCCTCAATTATCTAGGAGATTTTATGATCCTCAATTCTATGATTCTCCTCTTTTCTAGAGAATCCGATATATTATCAAGGTGACTTTAAATATCCTTGAATGGTCAAATTTCTTTTAATTTGACTCTCTCTCATTATTTAATAGTGATTCTCCTCTTCTTCTCTAGAGAATCCATAATATTATCAAGGTGACTTTGAATGTCCCTGAACTTCCAACTTTCTTTTCAATTGGCTCTTAATCAAATTATGAGTCATAGTCTTAATTGATTTTCCTTCAACTGAGTGGAAATATCCTAACTAAAACTACCAAAAATATGCTAAGACATTCATTCAATATCAAAGAATCTACTGCATTTGTATTAAAATTATAAAAGGGTTACAATGTCGATATCCTTTTACAAATTTACCCTAAAGGCTACAATGGGATCTTCCCTAAGGAAGCCCTCTCATATGTGGTACAAAGACAACATGATTCATCCTTTTAAGTTCCTCGATGTAGGTGGGCTTCATGATCATGGGCCACCATTTGTTGGATATGTCCTTATGCTTTGTTGTACCTATTAACCTGTAAAATCCTATTAGTGCATTCGGGGGTCTACCTCAATCAAACCCCATGGTTATGAAGACAAAAGACTCATAAAATATACTCAAAACATGAAAATAACTACTAAAAATAGCATGAAACTATAAATTAAACTATTCTTACCTGTCCTGGTGATTCTGGTGCCTGTAGCAGAGGTTTGCACACCTGGTGTATGAACTAGTTGGTTCACACGTGTGAAGTACGAACCTATCCTTTTTTGACCATATTTATCAGATGGCTTCATGGGTTATCCTAGAGTGGCTTTTGCTTTAAATTGTATCTGATTCAACTTATTAAAGTGCACTTTTTATGGAATTATCAACCTATCTCACTCACAAAATAGTGTTATGAAAGTGATAAATTGATTGTGATGCTCATACAATGGTTGTGATATGGATGTGTGATCGATGCAATGGCAGTAGTGATTTCGATAGAATTTTGGTATGTAAAAGTTGGTTGTTATTAAAAGGTAAAAATGGCCTTCTATTTATAGAGTGGGCCAAGGTGAGAGAAATTGGATGAGGTGTCCCCTATGAGATGGCAATGATGAGGTATCCATCAAATAGGTGTCCCCTGTGAGGTGGCAATGATGAGGTGTCCACCAAAGAGGTGTCCCCTGTGAGGTGGCAATGATGAGGTGTCCCCTGAGGTGTCCTGGCTCATAAATGGGGTTGGGTGAGAGAATACCTCACCCATCCACAAATAATGATGAACTTTCTAACAATATCAATTTGCATTAATGATCACCTTTATTGAAATATCTTAGGATTAAAAATTTTTTTTTAGGTGCAAAAGTCTCCATATTTCATTTATGACCCAGGAGGATGTGAGGTGGAGAAATATTTGGGTGAGAAGTGGCAGGGCCAGTGTAGGCTAGAATAGGTGAGGTGGAAGGCTAGGATAGTTAGAGTAGACTAGGTGAGGTGGAGGGCCTAGATCAAATTAAGATTAGATTTAATTAAGCATGTAATTAACCATAAAGCATGTTTTGACCAAAAATGTTGACTTTTTGATCATAAAGTGCTTTTTGACCATGGTGAAGGTTTCAACCTTAGTTGAGTTTACATGAGGTCACATGAGGGCCTATGGTTAAGCGTAGGAATGGAATTAGCTAGCCCAAAGGGGCTCAGGATGATGAATAGTGATTTTAGCCAATTTATGTAATTTTTGAGGGTTTTACAAATTGATTGACCATGAAAATATGGAGAGGGACAATGTGCAACTCTTAGTTTTCTATATTGTTCCCCTTTTTGTACTAGATTGTGTGAAAACATGGTTTAGTACAAAAACTAATGATGTGAATTGATGGGATGATTTGGAAAGTAAAAAAATTTTGATTTATGAATTGGGGATGATTGCGAGAGATACACATTGATAAAAATATTTGTGATTGGATATAACACCTTGCAGTATTATACTAATTGCTTTTGGAAGAAGGTGTAAGATTGCTTTGCATTATGATCAATTTGGGGTGTTCCAAACTATGTAAGGAATAAATGTATTTTTCTATTTTTGCTTTCGATTGATTTATGAGCTCTTTTGACAATATTTGAAAAATTGTTGGAGCCATGGGGTAGAAATTTCAGGAGCTTCATTTAGGAGTGGTCTTACGACTGCCACAATGAATATTGGAATTCATGAGGTGTCTACAGTCAGAGGCATTTTGATGTCTGTCAAATATTGATTTATTTTGGATTGTATTTTTGATTGAGAAGAGAAGTTTCATTTTTTTGTATTTGTCCTAGCATGAGGACTTGAGATAATCTTGAGCAAAACTTTTCTTAGGCATTTGTTATATCCATGATTGGATGTTTGATTGTTTGACCTTGTTCAAGGTAGATTTTGATGTGTTGGATGATTACCCCCTCAAGAGATGAATTGGTGATGAATAAGATGAATATCGGCGATGAAGTGGTTGATGAAGATGAATGTGAGAATTTGCACAATTTTAGTGAAAATCAACAAAAAATTGATAAATGGATGGATGTTTCAATGAAATTCCATATGGGTGGGGAAATTTGGAGTGGTATTGGAATATTCACACTCCACTCATGCGAACCAAGTGGTTCACACACCTAGCATGCAAACCAGTTGATTTGCATGTGTGGGATACGAACCTAGGGAAAATGAGGTTTTTAAGGGTAAAAATATGATTTTGATGTTATTTTCACATGAATACAACGCTGAAGAGGTGAAGGAGAGTGAAAATAGAATGGATTGCTGCTAGTTTATGGAACGAACAGGATGAGATGGTCAGTGCATTAGTGAGCATGAGTTTGGGGGTGGGAATTCCAGAGGTAAGCATTTTATTCTTTCTTAGTAAATGTGCAATTATAGAGGGTATTGAAATGTGATATTTTCACTTTAAATGGTATAAAATGAACATAGGGACATAAACAAGGTTAAATTTATGCACTTTGTGTAAAAAGAGAAAAATGGGTATCCCGATATATTTTTTGTTTTGGCATGTGATATTTTGCTTGTGGGAAAGTGTGCATGTGATGTGATCTGTGGGATGGGGTATGAAAATTGGATGCATGTGAAAAATGATGAGTGGGAGCTCCTAATAAGTCAAATGGGTATCCAGATTTGTTTTCACTTTTTTGATTTGACCTCATTTTGACTGCCTCATTTTACGTTCCTGTGGTGGAGGGTTTGTATTATTTTTTGTACTTTTTGGCATGTGTTTGACTTTTTCTGCATGCATGGATGATATGGATGAAATGGGTGTATTATTACGAACATGGATGTGTAAAAATTTTATTGGTTTGATTGGTTCACACGGGTGGGGTGTGAACCGTTAGTTTGCATGTGTGGGGTGCGAACCAATATTTTTTTATGGCATGAAATAGAATGCAATGTCTGTGATTTGAAAAGAAAATTCATCATTTATTTACAAAAAAATAAAATAGTTTCCTAATAATGGCAAAACTTTGTGAAAATGCATGTGCTGATGTGATGCACAATGATACTTGTATGTATGAAATCATGAATTATTTATGACATGTGTTGTGTGTGTGATGGCAAGTGAAGAAGATATTTGCACACCATCAACTTCCAAAATGTAGGAAGGCCTTGCAGGATAAGTGGGTGATGGATGATGGAGCTTGGTTGAGAATAGTTGGGTTGTATGGGGTGTGGGTAATGCGTGAGGTTCATGTGAACCAAACTTACATTTTAGCACTGTGTGAGAGGTGGGATCCTGACAAGAACACCTTTCACTTTCCTACAGGGGAGATGATAGTGATCCTAGAGGATATATACCGTATTTATCAATTATCGATAAATGGGATTACAGTGATGATGGCATATAAGGAGTTGCATGAGGGCATCCTAGTGATGACATCCAATGTGGATTACATCCATAGAGAAAATATTTCTTCTAAATATTTCTCAAATAATATCTTGGGAATTCTTCCCAATTACAATATTTATGGACCTCAATCCAATGAGATGTTGATCCCCAAAATATGGTTTATGGATATCTATACATAGGATAGCTCCTTATCCTCTGCTCTAGCTGGTGATCCTCTAGAATACTATTGCCTCCACTGCACTGGCTTGTGGATCTCTCTCCATCGAAGAATCTTATCCCCACTCAGAAGACCTATCCTCACTACCCTAGTTGATGGATCTCTATCTATTAGAGACTATTTTCCTCTCTATTTTGTCACCTCTAAAGCTCTATATCAAACCTATACTAAACACAGTCCAGTTATTCTAACAAAAATATTCTCAACAAGTCCTCTCAAATCTACACTAAACACAGTCCAGTCAGTCTAGCACAAATCTGCTCAACAAGTGCACTCAAATCTATATTAAACATAGTCCAGTTTTTCTAGCACAAATTTGCTCAACAAGTCCACATAGAACTTGCTAAAATATGCTCAACAAGTTCACTCATAACTTGTTCAAATATTCTCAACAAGTTCACTCAAAACTTTCTCAAATATGTTCAACAGGTCCATTCAAAACCTGATCAAATCTGCTCAACAGGTCCACTTAGAACCTGCTCAAATATTCTCAACATGTCCACTCAGAACCTGTCCAAATCTTCTCAATAGGTCCACTCATAACCTGCTTAAATATGCTCAACAAGTTCACTCATAACTTTCTCAAATCTACTCAACAGGTCCACTCAGAACCTGCTCAAATATGCTCAATGGGTCTACTAAGAACCTGTCCAAATTTTTCTCAACATGTCCACTTAGAACCTATCCAAATATTCTCAACAAGCTCACACAAAACTTGTCCAAATTTTCTCAACAATCTCATACAGAACTTGTCCCAATCTGCTCAATAATCTCACATAGAACTTGTCCCAATCTGCTCAATAAGTCCTCTCTAGAACTTAACCAAATGTGTATTGTAAGCTTCTAGAAAAGCTTACACAAAATCAGTCCACAAGTCTTCTCAAAGACTTGCCTCAAATATTCTTAACAAGTTCACACATAGAACTTGTCAAATCTCATAGAAGCATAAAGAGAATTTTTAGAGACTCAATATGTTCTACTCTCAGTGCACAACACTTTCAAAATTTTCTCAATCTCATAGAAGCATAAAGAGAATTGTTAGAGACTCAATATGTTCTATACTCAATGCACAATCACTTTCACAACTCAAACCAGAATGTAGAATAGATTGTTTTATGGAACTTGAACAATCACTTCATACAACCACTTGACTAGGCTCAACCAAATTAACTCAATAAATTGCTTAATGAAACTTCCCTTTCTCACAAACCCTATTCCAAGCATATATCAACCAACTCAAAATATTTCCAACAATGCTCAACAACAAATCTCACATAACAATGATACTCATGTTCTTTTCAAAAACCCTAGTTCAAGTTCTTTGCACAATAACTCACTTCAACAACAATGCTTATAAAATAATATTCATAGAACAATGATACTCATGATCTTTACAAAACCCTAACTTAAGTTCTTCACACAACCAATGGCTTCAACAACTATGCTTATCAAACAAGGTTTTAATCACAACTCTTAATTATAGAAAACATTGAAGCATTAACTCAAGCACTTTTGAAAAGGAAACCCTAATCAAATCCTTTTCACTACAAACTTTATTTTCTAGTAAGCTAATCAATCAATTCAACCAAGGAAGAATTTTACCATACCTTTTTTCTTGACAAGGATTTGATCTTTTTATTCTGCCACACTCACAATTACTTCTTTTACAATATCAATAAGGGTTAGAAGATAATAATTTCCTCAACAAAACACAATAGAAAATGATATCAAAATTACACCTTATCACTCCAACTTAAATAATATTCAATACCTTCACAATAATCTTCTTTAACACAAAAACCCCTTATTAAAATTAAAAAATAATCAAAAAGTCTTAATCCTTCAATATGCCAATATAGTAATTTAAGAATTTATCAAAAATAATTAAAACCAAAAATCTCTTTATTACTCCAAGTGATAATTTTCAACTACCACCACTATCCAAAAAATACCCTTTCTAAACAATTCCACTTACAACCCTTATACCTCCAAACTTAGGCAAATAATAAAAATTTAATGTAAAATATTTACCTTGCCTTCGGAGGGATTTGAACCCTCAATAATTCCCATGACATACACCTTACCATGACTCCAACAACTACACGAGCTATGTGCTCATTTGAGATAGAGGAAGCACCACGTGCTTCAAAATGTATCACTCTTTTTCCCCTTTGCAAAAACGTGCACCTTTGGTGAATTCAACCAACATGACTGCCAATGCACACCATCGTATTTTGAATGCTAGCTACCTTGCCAACAAACATTTTACCACCTGCCCACTTGCCACTAGACCAAGCTACACAGTTGGCCTTCGACCATTCGATGCATTCCACTTTGTTTCTGTTCGCTCACAAATCAAACATGAAATTCGTAGTCCCTTTTTTATGAGCTCTTCTCTTTAACAATTCATATGCAATTAATCGATCGAGAAAGGATAAAGTTTAATGCCTTTTGGGTATAGGTATTTATATTAAATGCCTCCGTGCTTTGTAAAACTTCGGAGAATTTGAAGCTTTCATTACCATGATACATCAGCGAAGGTTAGAACCTTGATAAAGTGCTTTGAATATTTTAAACTCCAAACCCATCTTTGTGTATTGTAAAATATTAAATATTTTACTTTGGGCTTTTAACCAAATCACTTAATATTATAATATCAAATATTATAATATTATATCTTTTTAACCATTATAATATTATTGCTTCCTTCTCATTGCATACCATGGTGTAAATACTATTTATTTATAAAATTTAAATTCTCATTGAATTTAAATAATTTATAAAAAAATATTATATCTCCTTTTTAACTTTGCACTGATTCTCTTGACCTTTGGCCTTCTTCCTAGATATCAAATAACAACTTTGTTCCTTGATGAAAACCTTGATATTAATGTTGACTTCATTTCTTGACATCAATGACAACTTTAACTTTTAGGACTCAAAATGTCCAACACAGGGTGGTTCAAATATCATAGCGGAGAATACAAGTCAATAGAGATCATGTTGACCAAAGTGATGGATAAGGGAGATGTAGGTGATGAGGGTTATGATGAATCAGAGGATAACAATGAATTCAGAAAAGGTTGGTTGTGACCTAGATTTAACACCACAATTGGGGAGGGGGAATGAGAACATGGACCAATAGGTGGTGGTAATTCTTGAATGGGGAAAAATGGAATAGTGGGTGGGGGTAAAGGAGGATCTTTTGGTAAAGGTGGATCAACTATGAGAGTGTTGTAATCATAATGACACTGAGAGGGGGGGTGAATCATTGTGTTCTTTAAAAACTTCTAAAACAATTAGATTATAAAACCAGCAGCGGTTTAAAGCAGATAAAAGAGATACTAAATGCATCAAGAAAGCATCACACATAACACAACATTTTAACGAGGTTCACCAATGTGGCTACTCCTCAAAAGACCGCTTGGACTACCATCCAAATCTAGTCAATGCAAAGCTACAAATTTACATAATCCTTTACCAGCACCAACTGGAAGGAGCACCAACCCCTTAACTTTATCTGCTTCAACAGAATGGAGCACCAACTCCTATTTTACCAGCACCTATTGGAAAGAGGCACCAACCCCTTAATTTTCTAGCACCAACTGGACAAATTGTTTACCAGCACCAACTGGAAAGAGGCACCAACCCCTTAATTTGCCAGCACCAACTGGACTTCAATATTGAATAAAAAATGTTTGACATATACCTTTGTTATTGCAAGACTCTAACTGGTTTACATCACCTTTGCAATATCTGTGCACTCTGCTCTCTCTTGCACAATCACTTCACACAGTTTGCTACACTGCTACAGCCAGACTTTGCAATCAACTTTGCCCTTCGCGCTTCTCTGCACACTCTGCTTTCTCTGCGCACACGCTTCGCACCCTCTGTGTCATTTCACATTCTGCTTTCTGCTCAACACGAACTTCACTTTCACAAACACTATGCTCGCATTCGCACTTTATCTTTTCACCCCATTGTTCAAACTCGAAGTACCCTTGCTTTTATAGAAGAAGTTTTAGGAACAAACCCTAAAAGAACGTCTGTTGAGAAACCCTAGAATTTGTCAGCTGCCAAACCCTAAAATCCGTCGGCCCAGATTTAACTTTGTCGACCTCAAACACTTATTCCACCTTCGTCACTTTCCTGTAGCTTATTGTTGGGAAATAGTAACATGTCGGCCCTTTTAATTTAATTTAATATTTTAATTTAAATTTTAAATAAAATAAAATTTAAACTAAATATTTAAAATTAAATATCTTCATCACCGGGGCATCTTTTTCAACGAAACGAAGAGCCAACTTGGGTTTTAAGAAAAACCCATTTCAAATCTATTATCCATGGTTTTAAATAAAACTTTTTATTTTGACTACCTTGGTTTTCACAAAAAACCTTTAAAATTTAAACTAAATATTTAAAATTAAATATCTTTATCATCGAGGCATCTTTTTCAACGAAACGAAGAGCCAACTTGGGTTTTAAGAAAAACCCATTTCAAATCTGTTATCCATGGTTTTAAATAAAAAATTTTATTCTGACTGCCTTGGTTTTCACAAAAAACCTTTTCGCTTCTTGACATCTCAGGATCTGAAGACTTCTTCTTCTCATTCTGAATTATGTTTTCTATTTCTGTGCATCTATCATTTAAGGACTCATGATCTGACTAACTTCTGAACTTTATCCTCTCGCATATGAGTGACTTCGAACTGCTCGTCCATTGCATCATTAGATCTAACTGACTGTATTGACAACAATGACAATCCTCCTGCAACACCTTGCTCAACACTGAGCTCCTATCCATTATACTTTGGCTGCACCTTGTTGTTCAATAAACTCTTGTCCATTGCATCAATAAATCTGTCTGACTGTGTTGACAACAATGACAATACTATTTGCTGCACTTTGCTCAACAATCTCCCCCTTTGGAATTGTTGGCAACACATGTGCAATTTTCTTGTAAATCTTCTCCCCCTTTGATAATAATACCAAAGCGCTGCTGCAGACTCCCCCTGAGTCTATGCACAATATTCTTAGATACAAATTATTACAATTAGCAAATATTCCAAGCATGAACAAGAAGAAAAACAAGTACACAAATGCTCCCCCTGAGTCCAAGACCACTTCATTTCACTGATTGACAACATCATGATAAGCATAATAGGCATCAATAAAATCAACAATGTGAATAGCAGCAATAACCAGTGAATGACACCATCACCATCAACTTCACCAATATAACATGTGTAAGAACATGACTGAACCACTGTCTTCTATGCAACTACCCTCTGTTGCTTTGCAAACTCAAACTTGTCCACTGTTAGTGAAGGCATACAATAATCTTATATAGCCAACTTTTTGTTCTGCAATGCCAGCAACATCTGCATACAACTTCACCATGCATCTTGGATATATTCTCAAAAGCTTGAACCCAATGACAGTTGTTTGTCTCTCTCTACAGTGAGAATCCAGTGGGCTACCTCAATCCACTTTCAACTCTGTGCAAGTACCAAACACTGTACCACAGCACAACCAACATCTTTTCTCAACCAATTAGGGCTTTAGCAACAATTCTTATAGACAAGGTTTAACCAACATCATTCAACTCAAGATTAAATTTGAAGCATTCAACCAATCACTACATGAAAAGGAAACTAGTAGACATCCTTTTCCTTCCAAAGGTATTTGAACAAGACAACCACCAACATAAATCACCAAGGCAAAGAATAACTTGCTCAAATCAAACTCAATGGAGTAAGCCCAAATCATGTATCAAGAAAAGCATTAACTTGATCAAAACAACCACTATGAAAGCAACTCAACTATTCATCACCAGACTAGAAATCATCTGGCTGCTCATTAAAAAACTTTTTTTTTTTTTTCAATCTTCCCATTCAACATGCTGATTTCACTTTTGTCAACAGAATTGACAAGTGACTCACATCTGTACCAATTTTTGTCCAGCACTGCAATTTTGCTGCCAACTCTTACTTTCAACTATGCATGTCGGAAGAAGACATTTTGTCAAACACTTTATGGCCAACCGTAGTGCACCTTACTCAGCCTCAAGCTTCTTATTCTTGGACTGGCATTAAATCAATAGTTGAAACAAAATTGTCTGTGAATTAAATATATTCACTAAGGTGTCATGAAAGATCTGGCAATCTTCACATCAAAGAGTAAAAACAAATACATGCTACTCGAAACACAAATACACAGCTAGGGCAAGCATTATTTCGTTGAGCAAATTATCTGGACTATTAAGATTCGTAATTTTGAACAGTGGTATTAAGAATCATCAACATTTCAACAGTGACATATCTCAAAACTACCAATAGTGACAACTCTCAAATTAAACACCACACTTCACGGCATTTCCACAAACCACTATATAAACTGAAAAACACACTTTAACAACTATACAACATTAACTCGACTGCTTACCTTTCATCCTCAGATACCTAGACAAATACATAGGAGCATTAAAATAAAACTTTAATATTGCTCCTCCTGAGGATGTGCCACCTAGAGTTGCTTAGAGCAATGTCAGAGTAGCCTCCTTCATCCAAGGAGACACAATTTCCTTTCTTTTGTCTTTCTCCAGACTTTCCTGAACTTGGGCTTGGGTTTTTCAACATCCCTATTTTGCTTCTGTTCGTGAACTTGAACATTTCTCTTGTGGGGTTGTCTCTTGTGCATTCTTGATGGATGATTATTTTCTTTTCTTTTATGCACATGATATGTTCCTTTTCGGTGTTGTCCTCTTTGTGTCTGATGAAATCTAGGGTTTTGCCTTAGATTAGATATAGAAGTGCTTGGACAAAACCTTGCTATGTGCCCTTGACCGTTGCATTTAAAACATTGCACATGTTTTATTCCCTGTCTGTATTGCATTCTATGTGTATGATGAAATCTATGGTATTGTCTTAGATTGGATACGAAGTGCTTGAACAAAACCTTGCTATGTGCCCATGGCCATTACATTTAAAACATTGCACGGGGTGTTCACTCAAAAAAATAGAAGTATTTTTATCAACGATAACTCTTTGATCTATTGTTCGGTCCACAATAAATTGCCTTGTGACCAAAGTGGTTGCATTTAGAACAATAGCCATAAAAAGCATTATTATTAAAAGAGTGAGAGTGATAGAACCTATTTTGTTGTGGTTGCTTTCTTTGTAGATCTTCTTTGATATTTTCTTCCTTTTGAGGATTCGACTTGAGACTTTTCTTGTTTCAATCCTTCAACCGAGGACTTCTTCTTCTCTCGCATATTTGGAGGATGAAGGTTGTTCAGCTTCATATCCAAGACCAAACTTAGCTGTGGAGCTTCTTTGTTGATTTATCATTGTATCTAGCAACTCTGCGCTCTTCTCAAATTTGAGATTTATATTGGCCTATTTTAGTTGTTTCTTCAATGAAACAATCTCTTCTTCTTTTTGGCAGCATACAGTCTCTTTCTCATTGATATGAGACCTAATAATATCTTTAATCCTTTTGTTCTGTTCTACTTGCAACTTTAGATCAACAATAACCTGTTTATATTCCTCTTCACTTGTGCTGTATACATTATTCTTATTATCCAGCTGTGTCTTCATGGCTTCTTCTAATTTCTTGGCCTTTTGAACTTGTAGGAAGAGATCTTCAATATCATCCTCATATTATTCTAATTTCTTGGACAGTATTTTGTTCTTTTTCTTTTCTATTCTCCACTATTCAAGAGCAGATATCAACTCTCCTTCAAAATCTACTTCAGCCTCAAGATTTTCATCACAAAATTCAGGATTCACTTCTTCTACCTTTTTCGGTTCAAATTTATCTTCTACAGGAACCGAAACTGACTGGGATGCCTTTTTGGATGAGGATCTATTCTTCTTAGCCATTGTGTACTAATCCAAGATCAACCCTGACTGATTTAGCCAAAATTGGGAACCTGGCTCTGATACCAATTGTTGTAATCACAATGACACTGAGAGGGGGGGTGAATCAGTGTGTTCTTTAAAAACTTCTAAAACAATTAGATTATAAAACCAGCAGCAGTTTAAAGCAGATAAAAGAGATACTAAATGCATCAAGAAAGCATCACACATAACACAACATTTTAACGAGGTTCACCAATGTGGCTACTCCTCAAAAAGACTGCTTGGACTACCATCCAAATCTAGTCAATGCAAAGCTACAACTTTACATAATCCTTTACCAGCACCAACTGGAAGGAGCACCAACCCCTTAACTTTATCTCGCTTCAATAGAATGGAGCACCAACTCCTATTTTACCAGCACCTATTGGAAAGAGGCACCAACCTCTTAATTTGCCAGACCAATTGGACAAATTGTTTACCAGCACCAACTGGAAAGAGGCACCAACCCCTTAATTTGCCAGCACCAATTGGACTTCAATATTGAATAAAAAATGTTTGACATATACCTTTGTTATTGCAAGACTCTAAATGGTTTACATCACCTTTGAAATATTTGTGCACTCTGCTCTCTCTTGCACAATCACTTCACACAGTTTGCTACACTGCTATAGCCAGACTTTGCAATCAACTTTGCCCTTCGTGCTTCTCTGCACACTCTGCTTTCTCTACGCACACGCTTTGCACACTCTGTGTCGTTTCACATTCTGATCTCTACTCAACACAAACTTCACTTTCACAAACACTATGCTCGCATTCGCACTTTATCTTTTCACCCCATAGTTCAAACTCGAAGTACCCTTGCTTTTATAGAAGAAGTTTTAGGAACAAACCCTAAAAGAAGGTCTGTTGAGAAACCCTAGAATTTATCAGCTGCCAAACCCTAAAATCCGTCAGCCGATTTAACTTTGTCGGCCTCAAACACTTCTTCCACCTTCGTCACTTTCTTGTAGCTTATTGTCGCGAAATAGTAACATGTCGGCCCTTTTAATTTAATTTAATATTTTAATTTAAATTTTAAATAAAATAAAATTTAAACTAAATATTTAAAATTAAATATCTTCATCATCGGGGCATCTTTTTCAACGAAACGAAGAGCCAACTTGGGTTTTAAGAAAAACCCATTTCAAATCTATTATCCATGGTTTTAAATAAAATTTTTTATTTTGACTACCTTGGTTTTCACAAAAAACCTTTAAAATTTAAACTATATATTTAAAATTAAATATATTTATCACCGAGGCATCTTTTTCAACGAAACGAAGAGCCAACTTGGGTTTTAAGAAAAACCCATTTCAAATATATTATCCATGGTTTTAAATAAAACTTTTTATTCTGACTGCCTTGGTTTTCACAAAAAACCTTTTCGCTTCTTGACATCTCAGGATCTGAAGACTTCTTCTTCTCATTCTGAATTATGTTTTCTATTTTTGTGCATCTATCATTTAAGGACTCATGATCTGACTAACTTCTAAACTTTATCCTCTACATCTGAGTGACTTCTGAACTACCTATCCATTGCATCATTAGATCTAACTGACTGTATTGACAACAATGACAATCCTCCTGCAACACCTTGCTCAACACTGAGCTCCTATCCATTGTACTTTGGATGCACCTTGCTGTTCAATAAACTCTTGTCCATTGCATCAATAAATCTGTCTGACTGTGTTGACAACAATTACAATACTAGTTGCTGCACTTTTCTCAACAGAGAGGTGGATCAAGGGATAGGGTAGTGAAGTGGTGAGTAAGGGTTTTAACTTCATGGGGAGAGAGAGGCTCATGTGGTGGGGATGATGGAAATAATGTGGATGGAAGATCAATTGTGGAATGTGGAGAATAATTGTGTATCGAAATATTAATCTGAAATTACTCATAATAAATAAGGTCCACAGGATCAAGATCTAGATTTTGCAACTTATGCTTGAGTGTACTGATTGTTGGAGGATGGTAACTATGTGAGATCGGTCGGTAGGTTTGCACGATGGAGGATGGATATAGGTGTGACACCCCTATTCATATCTCCCTAGGCCATATCCATGTCAATTATACATATGTAAATAATGCCAGTAAAAATTTGGATTGGACATATGGTCAAGGTTACCACAAAAATGGGTCTGTGGTGGTGGAGGTGTTGTAGGTTCTATGAATGAGTCAAGTCCCCCATATACAAAGTTCATGAAATCATCAGGAGGACTTAAAGGAACCACTGCACCAATAGTCGAGGGCATATCATAAGGTCATCCAAAGTCATGGGTGGATTGGATGTTGGATGGAAGGACTCGAGCATTGCTTATGTTATACTCACTAGTACCTGGTGTGGTCATGAGTATTGAGACATGATGAGGGGCCGTATGCTCAGGTTGATGGGAGGACCCCCTAGGTGGTGTAGAATATGGTGTAATAAGTGTAGGTGGATTTTCTGGTGAGGGGGTTGAAGCAAAAATATCAAATTGAGCTAATTGATCATCAAGTCGAGAGGCACGTTGTATTCACTCATAACACTCAGCAGGTTTTCCAATGATAGGATGATTGGCATGGGTGAATTGGGAAGTGGGAATGAAAGCAATGGTGGGTGAACTAGAGATTACTCATGTCCATGTTGAGTAGGTTACAAATCAACATGAAGATGTGGGAGGTGTTGAAATAATAAGTGGATCGTTGGATGAAGATGGGCTGGAAGGTATGGCAAAAAAGGTAAATTAGGGAAGTGGTGTGAAAGGAGAGGAGGGACAATGAGAAAATATGGGTGTAGCTTGCATGGTGGGAGGTTGATGTGGATTGGAGGAGGTGGATGCGATGTTGCTTGGATCAGATGGTGGAAGATGAGATTGTGAAGTTGATGGATACGTGTTATCAAGAGATTAGTGTGGGGTAGGGGTGAATTGGGTGGATGATAATGGTGGACCGGGTGGAAGAGTAATGATATTGTAGAATTCAAATGGATCACCATCGGTAGGGATGCAGTGGACTAAGTCATTATGGATATATTTAATACAATGATGGAGCATGGAGGGGATGCATTGCATGTCCTGAATCCAAGGGTATCCTAATAGGATTTTATATTGCATATCATCTTTGATAACATGGAAGAGAGTGGAAATGGTTTTGGTACAATTCTTGATAGGCAATACAATGGTACCAAGGGTACGACACATGGAGCCATAAAAGGCTCGAAGGTCCATGGATGGAGTGGCAATATAGGAAAGGGGAAGGTTAATATGGCCCAGGGCAGCGATGGAAATAATGCTAATGGATGAACCAGTGTCGATTAGAACACACTTATAAGTAACAACATTGATGAAGGCTTGAATATGTAATGGGTAATCCGCTCCCTCACCTACAACTTCTAAAATTCTATGGTCATGGAAGCTAATAGAAGGTTGTAGGCATATATGAACATTGCCAATAAATTTTGCAAAGGCATCTGCATCACGGGTCTCAATATCAAGAGAGCGAAGGATAGAATCAAGGGCTTCACGGTGAGGTTCGGACTGTTGCAGAAGATCATAGATGGATAAAATTGTATGGGTGGTACAGAGTTGATGAGAAATACTATCATAGATGGTGATGAAATTCCATGAAAGGGGTGGAGGAATCAATGGGAAAATTATTGAGGTTGTGACAGGTGGTTTTTGAGTGGTGGAAGGTTGGGTGGCCATAGGGGGTGGATAACATTGATTGTGAGTGGCAATATTGATTATACCCATAAATCCCTGCTGGAAATGACCTCGATTGACATGATTAACTTGGCATGGATTATTTTGATGTGGATTACCCCCATGCTTGTGTAAGGGATTCTGATATATCCCCAAGTTTTTATTTTGTAGTGCAAGGGGATTTAATACTTGAATAGTTCCTCGATCAATAATGTCTTGCAAGACATGGTGAAAAATATGGTATGAATCGATAGTATGATCGTGTTGTTGATGGTAATCACAAAAATCCTGTAGATTGTGGTCCCATGGGAAAGGATTTTTTGGATCAAGATATTGGACATTAGGTAAAGTGATGAGACCTCCCTCAGTTAATCTTTAGAATAGAGCGGGCATGGGCTCAGATAGAGGCATCCAATTTTATGAGGGGTGAGGCAGATGGGGGTTGTGGCCTTGGTATGGATTAGATTATGGTGGAGGATTTCCTAGGTGTGGAGTGGGAAGGAGTGGAGTATTGGCTTGGTATTTATTTTGAGGAGTTCATGGGGGAGTGGGTTGTGGAGCTTATGCAGATGCCACTTGCACCAGTAGATATGGAGAATTTAGAAGAACCTGATTGGTTTAGGGTGGTCGGGTGGTAGGTGGTACATATGGAGGGTGGTTGTAATGGTAATTGATGGGGGTAGGATTGTTTTTGATGCAACTTGATTTTCCCATGTGGACCTTGATGTCCTCAATAACTTTGGTTTAGGAAATAGCTTCCTCAAATATATGACTTTGATGAATTTGCAATATCTAGGAGAGTTTTTTGTGATAAATCTTGGTGAAGATTTTGATGAGCTCTAAATGTGGGAGAGGTAAGGCAAGGTCATGAATGACCACTATCCAATGGGTGAAAAAATTGGTAATAGGCTCGTCGTCCCACTGATGTAAAGCATAAACATTCGATAAGGTAAGTTTGGTTTTGATGTTAATCAAGAAGTGCTCTAGAAATAGATTGGCCGATTGTTCAAAAGTGAATAAACTATGACAAGGAAAATGGTTGTACCAATATAATGCTTTTCCCCCAAGTGAAAGTGCAAATTTGTGAAGCATAATGGGATAACTACCATGCAACTGGTAGCAATAAAAGTGATAATTATTAAGGTGCTCTTTAGGATCTTCCTTACTTTTAAATTTTTCAAATTTAGGGATCTCAAATCTGTAAGGATATCGATGGATAGGAACATATGGATGAATTAGTTAATTGCACAACTTGTCATATGTGGGTTTTTGAGGCCTATAACCAGTCATGTGTAAATACAATGTACAAATATTCTCCTACATGGCTTAAAATTATCTAGAGAGCATCATGGTAGTATTTGGTGGATCCAAAAATGGGGCTGACGATGTGGGTGTAGGTAATGTCTATGATGGAGGTTGAAAATAATCTAGATATGTTGGATATTGCAATTGTTGTTCCTCCCACGTATGATAGTAAAAATCCTGGTTTAGATTAGGCATCGACATGGTCTGATATTGTAGGATAGGAACCTGAGATGGATTGGGTGAGATGTAGGAAGAATGGTAGGCGAGCGAATGCTCCTACTAATCATAATACCTTGGGATTTTCTAGGTAGGCATGGGCATCTACTACTATTGCACATATGGTTAAGTCAATTACACTTGATAAGTAGTGGTAGAGGACCATGTGGATGGTGAAGTGAAGAAAGCGGGTGGTGTGGAAGAAGGGGGTGGAAGAGATACCGATGTGGTAAAAGAGGACTAGTGTGAAGATGGGTGTGGAACAGATAAGGATGAAGGAGGTACTAATGGGATGGTGAGAAGGGACTCAGGTTGAACTGAATATCGAGGTGGATGACCTTGATAAGTGGGGTTCAACGGTGGGGGGTTAGAGGAAGGTGGGGACGATAAGTGAAATTATGATGAAGGATTCGATGGAGGTTCATAGGATGAGAATGGTGGGTAACTGGTGGGTGGATATGAGGTGAATTATGGTGTTAAAGGAGGCAGCTATGAGGATGAAGATACATGTTACTGGTGAACCTACAATGTAGGATGGGATAGATTGGGTGATATCAATTGGTAATATTGGGATGACTATGAATAGTGCTGAGGTGGGAGCGAGGAAGGTGGTTGGGATGAAGGTTGGTAGCTTGATGAAGCCTATTGATATGGTGGGGTTTGGGATGAAGGTATGGTAGGAGGGTCCATGGATGAAGGGGGTGTGGATATCATACCAACTATATTTATAGTGGTAACGACACCAGGTATGATTTAAGAAACAACTGGACCAGAGTCATTTCCCAAAAGTGGATGCGAGGAATACTCAAGGAATGGATGGGTAGTGGAAGGTGAAGTAGGTGGGGTGAACTCATTCGCCACCATAATTGGTATGGGGTGGCCAATAGGGTATAAATGACATACTGGCAGTATGTGGATGGGGTATTGGGAGAGGAGAGATTTTCCAAGGGAGGGGTCTCCTCGAAGGTCTCATCCAAGAGGTGGGATGGAGCGGAAGATGCCATATGGGATGTGGAACTAGCAGTAGGGGTGGAAGGCCTAGTCAACAAGTCATGAGGACCTATATCAGTAACATGCTCAGACTTGAAAGGTGGGTCAATGGTTTGAGAAGTAGAAGCACCTTCCATCATGATGGTCCACTGAGCAACCTCAGTGGCATGATGAAGAGCTTCATGCATATGACTGCATAACTAGTATGGTGATGTGTGCAAAAAGTATGCTAATAGCCAACAAATGTGAAACTTGAACTCTGGAAATTTTTGTGACTAACTGCGACACTATTTTTTTTTAAAACATAGGTTTGCACAGGTGGGGTGCAAACCACTCTAAGATAGGAAGTTCACACAAGTGGTGTGTGAACCACTCAAAATGTGAAATAGATATAAAAAATGTGTCATGTGACGTGTTTATGTCCTATGGGTGAAATTTGGAACCTAAAAACTAGGCTTGCATAGGTGGGGTGCGAACCAATTTGAGTCTAGAGGTTCACACAGGTGGTGTGCGAACCACCAAAAATAGTGGTAGAGGGTGATTTTTTGTGTTGTGGAGACCCTCTATGTGTTGTGTAGACCTGTGTAGTGTAGTTTTGTAGCCTGAAAGCTAAGTTTTCACACAAAATCATGCAAAATAAATATGAGTGTAGGAGGATCACACTAGGGGTACAAATCTCCTAAAAACAGACTATGTAGTGTATAGCACGGGGTAAAATTATGGAACAACTGATAAGTGTGTTATAGCACATTTGATATACTATTGTAACCACCTTTGTGAGACTCAACAATAAGAAAATATTCTTTCTTTTTGGTTTTTGTGTGTTTTGATGAAAGTATGTATCCGCCCTAGGAACAAACCATAGGTAATGGGTGAGTGCTACTTTGAAATAGGTATGTTGCAACACAAAACCTCCTACAACACCCAAAGGTGCACAAAATAGAACTATACCCAATAGGTGAATGGCAACCTAGATGTAACAGACATAGTAAAATGATATCCAAAGAGGGGAGACTCAGAATGCTCTGATGAGTCAAATAAACTCTCACAAAGAGAGGGCACACTATCAATGTGTTTCTATCAGCCCTAATCAAGGATTTCGCTTAACCCTTATGTTTAATGCATTCACAATAATGATCAACTACACCCACTGATTATTTAAAAATCCTTGTGGTAAAGGGGCTTTCTAAAACTACCCACTCTAAAGGTACCTTCCAATGATGAATTATGGATAACCAACACTTGAAGTGGGAAGGATCAGTCATGTATTAATGCCATAATGATCCACCTCATGGGCTACTATGGTGTCTAAAACCGGAGGTGAGCTAGTGGATAGTAAAACCCAAACCTCACTAAACTTTGGTGGTGAATTGGTGATGAAATCCAATTTAGGCTGGAGATGAAACCCAACTCTTTACATCATTTAAATAACATTTGAGTGTGTGGTGTTTGTTTGTGTGGTACTATTTTAGAAGCAAATATACTCTAAATGCCATTTTGAAATAACCTATGCTATGATGCATTTTCAAAAAAAATCTATTTACTTGGTTTTGCACAAAGTAAAATTTAATCTATTGATTTTCGAAAGGGAAATCTAATTAATTGGTTTTCACAAAAATAAATAAATTGATTTGCAAAAGGGAAATCTAATTACTTTCTTTTGAAGGGAAATAACTTGAAGGAAATTTTTGGAATTAAAACTAATCTAGAAAATAGATGTAAATTTAACTACAACAACCAAGAATATGTGATTTTGTAGAATTCGTAGCTCAATAGAAAAGATCAGATTTGAAACATGGGATAAACAAGAGTTTCTAAACAATACCTATATCTAGGTGGATGTAAAAACCTCTGGTGTACCCTCTAGTCAAAAAATATATCAATTTGGAAGGTTCACATGGGTGGGGTGTGAACCTATCTGCTACAAGTGGTTCGCACACCTGATGTGCAAACCAGAATTCGAAGAGTGAGCTAGCTGGTTTTAGGGTCTTGATGATGATTTTGAGGCTTATGGAGTATTTTGAGCACATGCACCTACAAAGAAAGTCCCCAAAAACTCAAATTAAGTTTAACAAGACAACCAAAAACTTAAAAATATCTCGCACATACCTAAAGAAAGTGAATAGCAAGAAAATGAACTAACTACTGATTTGCTACACAAAAATAGGACACTTTAACCTTGCATACGCCGTGGCAAGAGATAATTTGTGGTCTAGGTATGGAGGCATGCAATCCCTAGGAACATGAGGCTTTTAACCTCCCCTGACATACCTTGTCTTTGGTTGTGTGTGTCTAAACCAATACCTGGGTATCAAGTATCAAGTTTGATGCAGATTGGGGAATTCACACGCCCAAGTGTGTGCTCACTAATATCTTTGGAGGCTCATTGGTGCACCAACGAGCCTTTTGCAATTTTTCTTGAGGTGTCTTTTAGGGCATTTTTGGTTTGGGGTTTCTTCAAATATGACAACTTCCTGCCATACAAAAATAGACCATAATTTTTTGTTATAATATGATTAATCTAATGCTTGGTGGGGGTCCCACCAGGCATGCTAGAATGAAACTACCAAAAATATGCTAAGACATTCATTCAATATCAAATAATATACTACATTTGTATTAAAATTATAAAAGGGTTACAATGTTGATATACTTTTACAAATTTACCGTAAAGGCTACAATGGTATCTTCTGTAAGGAATACCTCTCATATGTGGTACAAAGACAACATGATTCATCCTTTTAGGTTCATCAATGTAGGTGGGCTTCTTGCTCATGGGCCATTATTTTTTAGATATATCCTTATGCTTTGTTGTACCTATTAACCCGTAAAATCCTATTAGTGCATTGGGGGGTCTACCTCAGTCAAACCCCGTGGTTATGAAGACAAAAGACTCATAAAAGATACTCAAAACATGAAAATAACTACTAAAAACAATATAAAACTGTAAATTAAGCTATTATTATCTATCCTAGTGATTTTGGTGCCTGTAGCAGAGGTTCGCACACCTGGTGTGCAAACCAATTGGTTTGCATGTGTGAAGTACAAACCTATCCTTTTTTTACTATATTAATTATATGGCTTCATGGGTTGTCTGGGAGTGGTTTCTACTTTGAATTTTTTTCGGTTTAGCTTCTAAAATACACTTTTGATGGAATTATCAACCTATATCACTCAAAAAATAGTGTTATGAAAGTGATAAATTGATTGTGATGCTCGTAAAATTGTTGTGATATGGATGTGTGATGGATACAATGGCAGTAGTGATTTCGGTAGAGTTTTGGTATGTAAAAGTTGGTTGTTCTTAAAAGGTAAAAATGGCCTTCTATTTATAAAGTGGGCCAAGGTGAGAGAAAGGGGATGAGGTGTACCCTATGAGGTGGCAATGATGAGGTGTCTACCAAAGAGGTGTCCCCTGAGGTTTCATGGCTCATAAATGGGGTTGCATGAGAGAATCCCTCACCCATCCACAAATAATGATGAACTTTATAACAATATCAATTTGCATTAATGATCACTTTTATTGAAATATCTTAGGATTAAAATTTGGTTTTTAGGTGCAAAAGTCCCCATATTTCATTTATGACCCAGGAGGATGTGAGGTGGAGAAATATATGGGTGAGAAGTGGTAGGGCTAGGGTAGGCTATAATAGGTGAGGTGGAAGACTAGGATAGTCAAAGTAGACTAGGTGAGGTGGAGGGCCTAAATCAAATCAAGATTAGATTTAATTAAGCATGTAATTAGCCATAAAGCATGTTTTGACCAAAAATATTGACTTTTTGACCATAAAGTGCTTTTTGACCATGGTGAAGGTTTCAACCTTAGTTGAGTTTGCATGAGGTCACATGAGGGCCTATGGTTAAGCGTAGGAAGGGGATTAGCTAGCCCAAAGGGGCTAAGGATGATGAATAGTGATTTTAGCCAATTTATGCAATTTTCGAGGGTTTTACAAATTGATTGACCATGAAAATAGGGAGAGGGACAATGTGTGCCTTTTAGGTGTCTACACTAACATCTAAATTAGGATGAATTTTCCTTGTCACTTCAATCTCTACTTAATAAGACCTTCAAAAATAAGTCTAAGTCTTCACTACTTTCAAAGTGTATAGACTCCAATGTAATGGTCGCTAAAAATATAATTATATAAAAAATGGACAGATTTAAGTGGTAGCTCTAATACCACTATTGGATTTTAATCCTTGCTACCTCAAAATATCACAAGTCCCAATATAAATAAGCCACAATATTATAGGTCAAAATTTTAATAATCAAGAGTAGAATTATATATGTGAGCAATAAAATATATATATAGTCCAATATAATAATGAAATAGCATTCACTTATAGTATCAAATATGAATTCAATGAGTAATGGTGGAATCCTTAACACTTGGGTTGACAACTTCTCCTAAATCTTGTTAGACACATGTGCATCCAATGGCCTTTTATCTTATGCCTAGGGTGGTTTGATTTGTGGTAATCCACATCCCTCACATTCTTATCATGTTTGACGATTGGACCTCCCTTTGCTAGCCTATGTGGGTATTTATGTACTTGAATGGAGTTGTCAACCACATGGTTATTACTTGAACTATGGTCTTTTTTTCTTCTAGTTTCAAGTTTTATGAGGTGTCCATTGGTGGATGGTGGTTTCTTACACTCTTCAATGAGTCATCATTTTTCACAAGCCAAAATATTTGTGCTCAAGGACCTTTTCAAAACTCCAATGCATCATTTCAATAGATCATTTTCCACAATCATGATTAGAAGGTTAATTATACCAATCTTGGATCACCTTTGAGTTTTGAGAATTTAGGTGATGAATCTTGGAGTCCTAAGGACGTAAGAATTATTCCTCATATTCCTTTGTGTACTTCCCCATTAGAAAACCCATCCTTAATTCTGGCTTGGCACGAGTGACAAAGTGTTCCCAAGTCGAGGTATACCACCAATAGTCCAAATCTAGTGGTTCCTCCAGAAGCATTGGCATGTCAATCCATGACTACCTATGTAAATCATATTTAAATTCTAGGGATATGTAATTTCCCTCTTATCTTCTTGCATTTGTTCCTCTGCTCATAAGGGTTATTTTTGGATAGAGTTTTGGAAGTTGTTGTGAGTGTTAGAAATATTGAGTTGTCATTGATTTCAAAGGCACCATTATATGCTTCAATATAAAGTGGTGATGTATGTCTTAATATTTAAATTAAATATTTAAATATTAAATTAATGTTTTAAAATAAAAATAAAGGTTTGATCAAAATATTTAAATATAAATATTATTGAAAAATAAAGTGGGCTGACCTTGGGTGCCAAAAGCAAGTGAAAATATTTACATATTAATATAAGGCTGGAATTCATTTTTGAGGTAATGATTGATCGAATATCTTTGATATACATAGCACCATGGAGACTATGTGATCAGAAAAATAAGAATATGGGAGCAATGGTGCAGCAGTGAGGAATTTGTAGAAGAGAGATCATTTCAAGCATAGTAGTGGTGGAGAATGAAAAGTCTTAGACAAACTCCAGCAAATATCAAATATTTAAGGAGCGATCATTGATAATATCTAAAGAGACATTAGAGCATGCAACTATTAAATACATCAAGGAGCTTTTGTGTTTGCAGTGAAATAAGAGCACTGAAGTTGTGAAAGAAAAGGTAGAAGACAACACTGATGAAAGTCTCACAAATTCGTAGGAGGAAATCCAGTGGAATTCATGCACCTCGTTGTGGTATAACAACACCAAAGGTGCCATTCAATTAACAAAAAATATTTATCTTGAGAATATATTTATCATTATGTAGAACGAGTAATCAAGGATAAGGTAAAGCATTCGAAAGTACCACAACACAAGGTAATCAAGCTTGAGTCAAGCCAAGCATTGTTGGAGACGAGCAATAGTGAGATACTTGGAGTTGTGCATCACCGTTTAAGGTTTGAAAAATGAATACACAATGGTAGAAGTATTTTAGTATATAGAGGCATGAGAAAGGAGATTGCAATCCAAGCATCATCCAATGGAGAAAATATTGAAAAGGAGATCACCATCATCGAATATTCGTGGTATAGTTGAGGAGTGACAATGATGAAAAGGTTTTATTTAATAGTCTTCAATATAAAAATTGTGAATGTCTCTAAAATAGAGAGTCAGAGTGGTGCAACAAAGTGTGGTGAGCCAGCACTAGTGCATGAAGCAAGGAAATGGCATTGGATTCTACGTACAAGGAGTCATCGACTGGGAGAAAGAAAGAGTTTTATATTTGAGCACCATTGAATGAAGCCAAAGAGACTATTGAATGCTAAGGGATGGAGTAAAGCTAAAACATTCAAGTGATTCATCACAAGCATGAATATTGTGAGACTACCTGCCCAACGAATGTCACAATGAAAGTGAGTAGGAAATTACCTTCAAGTGCAAGGAGAAAAATAGGCAAGTAACATATTTTAAATTTGCTAAGGTTGATAGAACAGTGAGGACAATATAATCTTTGGTAGACGGTTTTACTTTTGGTTGACATATTTCATGGGAATTGTAAATCCCACATCTACCCTACCAAGGGCATGGGACATAATAAAAGAGCTCATGCACAAATTTTTTATTGTGAGCACCTCACGGTGTCCATGATGTTTGGCTATACATGGGCATGCCCAGTTGGAGGTCACAGGCGCTTTGTGTGTCACGTGGCTTAAATCTAAAGGATCATATACTGATAGTTTAAATTTCAATTTTGATTGGGGTTAGATTTATGTAGTCTGTTGTTGACCCACAGTGAGTTGACCATGCTTGCAAGGAAGTGAAAATAATTTTGTTAAGGTATATTTGGAAGGCACATACAAAAGAAAAATTATTTTGTTAAGGCATATTTGGAAAGCACAAACAAAAGGAATATCATCATTATTGAGTCAGATTTGAGAGCAGAAATTGATGACCAAAATTGATCAAATTTTGATGCCATAATGTGAAGTATAAAAGAGTGAAAGTAAGGTATTAGCATCTCTAATTCAACATGCAAGTAAGTTATCTAATGCTAGACTTGGGCTACCTTTAAAATGTAATAAATGTGAGACATGTGGAAGCGATAGACTTAATGAATGTGAAGAAAATTTTGGCCATTTGAAGCTTCCAACACTAGTATATCATTCTCTATATGTTCAAGAGGTTTAAAAAATATAGGTATAATATGTGTGAATTGCTTTTAGTTGAAGAAAGCAAACTCAAGAAAATGTGAAGAATTTGATGTCATTTTTTATCTTGTTTTGGAACATATTTGAGTAGTGTTTGTAAGTAGATTTGGGAGAAGATTTGAGCATATTTATGAGCAAATTTGGAAACATATTTGAGCAGTGTTTATGAGAAAATTTGGGAATAAATTTGAGTAGTGGCTGTGATCAAATTTTGGATTAGAATTAAGTGGGTTGGTGTCCATGAACTTATAGTAGGGGATTTGTGTCTCTTGTGTATTGGTGCCCATGAAATTGTATAGGGGATTGGTGTCTCCTGTGGATTGGTGCCCACGAACTTGCACTATGGGATTGGTGTCTCCTTTGGATTAGTTCCCATGAACTTGTAGTAGGGGATTGGTGTCTCATGTGGGTTGGTGCCCATAAAATTAGATAGGGGATTGGTATCTCCTATGGGTTGGTGCCCATGAACTTGATAGGGTATTGGTGTCTCTTGTGGGTTAGTGTGCTCAAAATTGTATAGATATTGGTGTCTCCTATGGATTGGTGCCCAAAAAACTTATTGAAGAAAAATATAAGTAATATTTTATTATGGTTTTCTTCTGAGAGGGTGATTCCATGTAAAATTTGTCTCTTATGTGTGTGGTGATTTGTGCATTGTTTCATTACTACATTGATATTATTTCAATTTATTACTTTAGGAAGAAAAGAGAAAAGTTTTATCTTATATTTTTCACCCCCCTCTTAGTATAAGTGTGTGTTTCTTCAATTGTTATTAGAGCAGGTTCCTTCATAAAATCCTAACCGCTTGAAGGAATATCATACAATAACACATAGGGCTTACCAAGAAGGTTTTTCATCAAATAGGACTCCATTGTTTGATGGGACTAACTATATTTTCTTATGCATGAGGATGCAAACCTATTTTATGGCACATGGCTACGATATATGAAAATCTATTGTGGATGGGTTCAAACCACCTGCAACCCCTCCCACGGATCAAAATGGTAAGAAACCATTTGAAAACAATTCCAAGGCAATGAATGCAATATTAAGTGGGTTATGTGAATCAGAGTTTGTGAAATTCATGCAATGCACATCAGAAAAAGAAATATAGGACAAGATACAAAGAACATATGAAGGAGACGACAAAGTTAAAATGGATACTTCAAACCCACAAGAGGAAGTTTGAAGACTTGAAGATGAAATATGAGGAAAATATTACCATATATCTACTCCGCATTGATGAAGTTGTCAAAAAAATTTGTGGACTTGGAGAAAGTATTGAAGACTCTAGGATTGTTCAAAAAATCTTAAGGTCACTTCCCATGAGGTTTGATGTAAAGGTCTCGACAATTGAAGAAATGAAGAATCTTAAAACCTTAATAGTTGATGAGCTACATGGAATTCTTACAACCTATGATATGAGGATTGAAAAATATAAAACATTCAAACAAGATGCCACATTTAAAGCTTCAAAGAAGACAAAGAATCAAGACCCATATTCAAGTGAAGAATCAAGCAGCGGATAAGAATCTAACTTTGTGCGTAGAAATAAGGGTCCAAGCAAATACAAAGGTATGCATACTATGAATGTTTTAATCATGGTAAAATTGGTCACTATGCATATAATTGCCCACAAGCTAGAAGTAGTAGCAATGAAGAAGAAAAGGAATACAAGAAAAAAAAAAATTATCATGAAAAGAAAAATATGCATGATCAAAGCAAGCATGAAAATAAGATCTTTCAAAGGTACAAGAAGAGTCTTTATGTTGAGAAATCAACCAATTCTTCTAGTAGTGATGAAAGCATCTTCGATAGTTAAATATAAGAAATTCTATTTTTGGCTATAGAGGAGAAAGAATATGCTCTTGTTGACAAAAATCAAGAAAAAGAGAGAGATCCAAAAAATGAAGAGGAAGCCATAGTTGACATAGAAGAGGAACTTGTTGCTCTTGAAGAGTTGAAAAGGATTAGAAAGAAGAACTCAAGATTGAAGAATAAGTACAAGAGGATGATATGACAAAGACAATTTTTTTGCAAGAACTCATTGACTTGAAAGTTGAAGTTGAAGAGTCAAAGCAAATTGAAGAATGTATGGTTGAGCAGTTAAAGATAAAAGAGTTGGAATGTGAAAAATTGAAACATGAAGTTGTTTCTTTAAGGAAGGAAGTGGAAGAATATAATGATAAGCTACAACAAAATATTATGCTTGAGAAAAGCATAAAATTTTTGGATGATATTATCAAAGCACAAATATCTTCAGTTATAAATATTGGACTTGGTTTTGGAGATGGTCTAAAGTAGATCTGAGATCAACATAACACACACAATCTATAGAAATAGAGAATTTAATAATTTTATTGTATTATTTTCTGAGGAGAATGGATCTTACAGAGACCAACCCCTTACAATTTCAAAATTCCCCCTCAAATACCCTGTTTTCCCTTTTCCTGCATAGAACAATTCATTTGAAATTTGAATTTTGGGGGTAAACTTCTCGGGGTCATAACTCCTTGCTCATTGCTTGAATTGACTATTAGTGCATGTTTTCGAAAATCTCTCAAAAATATCTACAACAATCTAATATCCTTTTTCATTTTCACCCCTCTAAAAGGCCTCTAAGGCCTTCAAAATTCACCCTTAAGTTTTAGTAGTAGGATTTTTACTATTTTTGGTAGGGTCTTCATCTTAAAATTTAAATATCTTCCAAACCGCTCAGGATATTAGGGTGATTCTTTCATATTTATATATATTTTTTCCATCCCCTAAACAACTAAATAAACTTAAAACATAATAAAAACCATTACAAATTTTGGATTATACAAGATCACTCTTACACCACTGGATGCTCCTGCATGAAGGTCAAAAGAAACAAAATGGGGAGTCAAGCTCAAAAGGAACAAAGGCATCAAAGAAAACAATTTAAGAAGAGCCTATGACCTATACTGATGTGTTGATAATTGGAATCATTGATAATGAAGAAAACAAAGCATCATCAATGAATAAGGCCCATCATAGAAACAACGAGAGAACAATGTGGTCATATCCTCCAAGGCAATCAAACAGGTTTCAATATTTCTTTCGAGGTTATTGTTTTTCATGTAACCATTTTGGTCATAAAGTTATACATTGTAGGGTTCATGCTAAAAATAATTTTGGCTTCAACAAAAGGAATATCAATTCATTTGCACCTCTCATGGATTACAACATCATTTGTTAAAAATGCAATAATTTTGGTCATACAAATAGATGGTGTAGAACAGTGTTCCATAAAATACTAAAATCAATTAAGGAGGATGGACAAATTTTTCAAAAGGATATGTCCTCTAAAGTTTAGAAAAATAAAATAATACAATAAAATGAGCATTGTAAGTTGGGAGTAGTTTCACTCCCCTATCACCATTGAACATCTCAAGAAGAGCATGTAGTAAGGGAGCATTGTCAAGTGTCTTATCATTCAGCCCCAAGGAGCCTTTGTCATTTATGCCAAAGGGGGAGTATTTAAGTAAGGGGGAGAAGTTTGTGATCCTATTGCAATAAAAGATAGTTTTCTTTGTAGGGTTGCCATCAAAGACAAAGGGGGAGATTGTTAGAAATATTGAGTTGTCATTGATGTCAAAGGCACCATTATATGCTTCAATATAAAGTAGTGGTGTATGCTTCAATAATAAAGTGGTGATGTATGCCTCAATATTTATAATAAATATTTAAATATTAAAGTAATGTTTTAAAATAAAAATAAATGTTTGATCAAAAGTAAAGTGGGTCGACCTTGGGCACCAAAATCAAGTGAAAACATTTTCATATTAATAAAAGGTTGGAATTAATTTTTGAGGTAATGATTGATTGGATATCTTTGATATACATAGAACCATGGAGACTGTGTGATTAGATAAATAAGAAGAAGAGAGCGATGATGCAACAGTGAGGAATTTGTGAAAGATAGATTGTTTCAAGCACAGTAGTGATGGAGCATGAAAATTCTTAGACGATGCTAGTGAATATCAAAAATTGAAGGAGTGAAAATTGATAATATCCAGAGAGACATTAGAGTGTGTAGTTGGAAAATATGTCAAGGATATTTTGTGTTTGTGGAAAAATAAGAGCACCAAAGTTCCATAAGAAAATGCAGAAGACAACACTGATGAAAGTCTCAAAAATTCATAGGAGGAAATCTGGTGGAATTCATGTACCTCATCGCAGTACAACAACACCAAAAGTACCATTGAATTGACAAAAAAAAATTATCTTGAGAAGACATTTTTCATGATGTAGAATAGAAAATCAATGAGAAGGTGAAGCATCCAGAAGGACCACAACACAAGGCAATCAAGCTTGAGTCGAGCCAAGCATTTTTGGAGAGGAGCAATAGTGAGATACTTGGAGCTGTGCATCACCGTTTAAGGTTTAAAAATTGAATACATAGTGGTAGAAGTGTTTTAGTGTCTAGAGGCATGAGAAAGGAGCTTGTAATCCAAGCATCATCCAATGGAGCAAATATTGAAGATAAGATCACCGTCATCGAATATCCATGGTATAGTTGAGGATTGGTGGTGGTTGAAAGGTTTCATTTGATAGTATTCGATATAAAAGCTATGAAAATATCTAAAACAAAGAGTTAGAGTGGTGCAACAAAGTGTGGTGAGCCAACGCTAGTGCATGAAGCAAGGAAATGCCATTGGATTTTGTGTACAGGGAGTCACTTACTGGGATAAAGAAAGAGTTTTAGATTTGAGCACCATTGAATGAAGCCAAAGAGACTATTGAATGCTAAGGGATGGAGTAAAGTTGAAATATTCAAGTGATTCATCACAAGCATGAAGATTGCAAGACTACCTGCCCAATGGACATCACAACGAAAGTGAGTAGGAAATTACCTTCAAGCACAAGGAGAAAAATAGGCAAGTAACATATTTCAAATTTTCTAAGGTTGATAGAACAATGAGGACAATATAATATTTGGTAGATGGTTTTACTTTTGGTTGACATATTTTTTGGGAATTGTAAATCCCACATCTACCCTACCAAGGGTGTGGGACATAATAAAAGAGCTCATGCATAAATTATTTATTGTGAGCACCTCACGGTGCCGACGATGTTCAGATATACATGGGCACCCCTATTTGGAGGGTTCAGGTGATTTGCACATCACGTGGTAAAAATTTGAAGGATCCTACAGTGACATTTTGAATTTTAAATTTGATTAGGGTTAGATTTGTGCAGTCTATTGTTGACCCATCGTGAGTTGACCATGCTTGCAAGGAAGTGAAAATCATTTTGTTAAGGCAAATTTGGAAGGCACATACAAAAGGAAAATCATTTTGTTAAGGTATATTTGGAAAGCACAAACAAAAGGAAGATCATCATTATTGAGTCAAATTTGAGAGCAAAAATTGATTATCAAAATTGATCAGATTTTAATGCCATAACATGAAGTATAAAAGAGTGAAAGCAAGGTATTAGAGTCTCCAATTTGAAATGCAAGTTATCTAATGCTAGACTTGGTCTACCTTTAAAATGTAATAAATGTGAGACATGTGAAAGTGACAGACTTAATGAATGTGAAGGATATTTTGGCCATTTGAATCTTCCAACACCAGTATATCATTCTCTATATGTGCAGGAGGTTAAACAAATTTTGGGTAGAATATGTGTGAATTACATTTAGTTGAAGAAAGCAAACTCAAGAAAAGGTGAAGAATTTGATGCCATTATTGATCAGATTTTGGAGTAAAATTGAGCAATGTTTGTGAGTATATTTGAGCAGTGTTTGTGAGAAAATTTGGGAACATATTTGAGCAGTGTTTGTGAGCAGATTTAGGAATAAATTTGAGTAGTGGTTGTGATTTTTTTTGGACTAGAACTAAGTGGGTTGGTGCCCATGAACCTGGAGTAGGGGATTGGTGTCTCCTATGGGTTGGTTCCCATGAAATTGTATAGGGGATTGGTGTCTCCTATGGGTTGGTGCCCATGAAATTGTATAGGGGATTGGTGTCTCCTATGGGTTGGTGCCCATAAACTTACTTTAGGGGATTGGTGTCTCCTATAGGTTGGTGCCCATGAAATTGTAGTAGGGGATTGGTGTCTCTTGTGGGTTGGTATCCATAAACTTGAATAGGAGATTGGGGTCTCTTATGGGTTGGTTCCCACAAACTTGATTGGGTATTGGTGTCTCTTGTGGGTTGGTGCCCAAAAACTTGTATAGGGGAATAGTGTTTCCTATGGGTTAGTGCCCATGAAATTTATTGAAGAAAAATATTAGCAATATTTTGCCATGGTTTTCTCCCGAGAGGGTGTTTCCACATAAAATATTTGTCTCTTATGTGTGTGGTGATTTGTGCATTATTTCATTACTGCATTGATATTATTTCAATTTATTGCTTTGGGAAGAAAAGATAATTTTTTTATCTTATACTGTTCACCCCCCCTCTTAGTATAAGCATGTGTTTATTTAGTGAGTGCATCTATTATTTGGTGGCTTTCATATATGGATTTACTAGAGCCTGCTTCCCTCCAAATTGATCCCATGGTTGAAGAAATTCTGAGTTCCTACAGTTTTATCCCCTTCCTACAAAAATTTTAGGGGAATGATCCCAAGCTTTCCATGGAGCTTGTTAAGTCTTAAGACAATGACACTATGGCCCTTCATGTATTTACATTCAACATCATCACTAATATGCTTACTAAAATTTTAGGTCTAATTAATGATAGCAAATTTATCCACTAGGACAAGCATTCTATGGCTATGGAGCTACTACATTTCAGAGATAAAGGAAAAATTTTAGCTAAGAAGGACAATGGTATTGTTAAGGAGGACCTTCTATCCCAATGGAACAAGGTTCTTATCCCTATTATGCAATATTTTATAATTTATGAGGCATATTCATCCCTTTGTAGCTTTCATATGGCTTTCCTCAATAATTTAAGGAAAATCAAAGTCATACACATCCTAGAGTACCTATTATTCTCCATGGAGATTTCTATTGATAGCATGAGGAAAGGCAAATATTCTCACCTAAAGCACTAGGGACTACACATGATAATTTACAACTATGCTACTCAAAATCAAATTCAAAGGTCTACCTTGTCCATCATGGAAAGCCTTGACAATCGAACCTCTACTTCTACCCTTAGCCAAGGATCTCCTCAAGCTATTTTGAAGGATGTGACGAGTTAATAAGAAGCAAAAGTGGGATTTGCTACTTATAGAAAATGTGAAAATAAGAAACTTGATTTTGGATCTTTTGAAGCTTTGTCTTCTCCTTATCAATTCTCATCCAGGTCTGAATCCTCTGGTGGTAAAAGTAAATTTATTTTTGTGATTGACCTAGAGAATATTTCCCATGATCCCTCTTCCTCAATCCTTAAGAATAAAAATACTCCTGACGCTTCTAGCATTACCCTATGTATCAAGGATGGCCTCCCCCCTAGCGTAGTCTCAACCTAGTTCATAGAGGATTCTAATCCATTGATCGATTTGGATGACATTGTATCCTTGGTGACATCCATGCTTCTTAATATTGGTAATATCATCAACAAGCTCAAATACCAAAAGGTGGTGACCATATTTTTGGAAGCCACGATGAAGGAAAAATGAGGATTAAGATCATCCACCAGCTTCTAATTAGTTGGTGTTTTGGGATGCTCCTCTTTTTTGGTGTTTTTGGTTAATCCTTTATCCTTTGGTGTTTGGGATGATCCATGTGCTTGTCATATTCGTTTTTATTTTTTCCTTGGGCAATATCTTCTCCCTACCCTTAATTTTATTTGTGATCTCCTAGCTGGTTTGGTTGGTTGAGGTCTTCCCATGTTGGAGTACCTCCCTTATTTTTCTTGCTTTGTAAAATGTTTGGGGACCCTTTCAAAACCCCCTTTTATCAATAAAAAATAGTATCAAATATGAATGCAAATGGACAAAATCATTAATGTATATGCATGAAGAATAATTACAATAATAAATTGCTACATAAGCTTTATTATAAATGCTTGCTATGTGATGATTGTTAAAAACTATTTTACCTTACTCACATATTACATTGTATGGATATTTATCTCCATAGTATAGATATAATAATGTGACTCTTTAATACTTATCTATTATACTCCAAATATATCTGGGAGATGTGATCTTTCCTATTCTTAGCATATAGCTTCTCATATTTCTACTTATATACTACTTTTTAATATCTTCTTACATGCATACTTGACTCTATGACACTTGCACACTTCCACATGAATATTAATCTCCTAAATGCACTCATAATATAAGACACTTGTACACATCCTCACTTTACATATTTGCACACTTACATACATGATATTTATGCACATTATCTAAATACACACTTGCACTCTAACTTACATTGCACTCATGCATTTTCTACACATTAACACTTACATAAAAGGTAAATATACACCACTCATCTAAACTATAGACTCAACTCTAATCTATTACATATTTACAATTGTACCATGAAGGTACCATGGGGTACATTAGCATGTACCAAATAATGTAATATTCTCCAATAGATATCCCTAAGATAAATGTTGCTAATAATTTTAACATGGCATTGTAGGATAATGTGACATGTTCTAATGACATGGTGATACATAATGATATGGAACTTGATGGTGATATCACCCCTTTTTCAATAGCACATATTAACATGATACCCCATGATGATGTGGCAAGATATGATGACATGACACCCTATACTAACAAAGATGTTGGTAATGACATGGTACATGGTGATGGCATGGTAATGAATAACACAAGCTTATACTGAGGGGGGGTGAACAATATAAGATAAAACTTATTACTTTTATTTCCAAAGCAACAATATCGAATATCATCAATTGTAATAATGAAAAAATGCACAAATCATCACACACATAAGATGCACAGGTTTAGCGTGGTTCACCCAACGTGGGCTACATCCATAGAGAAAATATTTCTTATAAATTTTCTCAAAAAATCTCTTGGGAACCAATTCTCTATTACAATGTTTATGGGTACCAACCCAAAGGAGACACTAATCCCCTCTTAATTTTATGGACACCACTCTACAAGAGATACCAATACCCTCTACTTTAGGTCTTGTGGACACCACTCCATAGGAGACACCAATCCCCTCTACTTTTGATTTTGTGGACACCACTCCATAGGAGACACCAATCCTTTCTACTTCAGTTTTTTTGGACACCACTCTATTAGGATTAAAACATAAAATATGAGCAATAAAATATAGAAATAAAACATAGAAGAAAATAATGCAATACACAATAGACACAGATTTACGTGGTTCACCCAATGTGGGTTATGTCCATAGAGAAAATAACCAGGCCTTATATTCCATCTAGAAAAACCCATGTGTTACACAGTTGTGCACCGAATATTCCAATCGGTTGCCATACAACGTCCTCTTATAAAAGTACATTACAAATTTAGGGGAAAACTTGCCTAAAATTTATCGTTCGATCTGTGACCTAATATCAAACGGTCTAGATTTACATAGAGGAAAAGCATCTATTTTTGGCTTCAAGGGTGCTACCATCGAAACCCCATCCAAGGGGGGATCCAAATAATTTTCATTGCCCCCCTGGACCCCCCTAGTGGACAGTAGTAGGGGGGTTAATGCCCCTCCTACACCCCTCCTCTTTTGCGTAGTGGGTCCAAATGCATATGAAACAAAGATCTCCAAATTAATCAGGCTCCATAATCAACACACTCTAAAAGAGACACAAATACCCTCTACTTTAGGTTTTGTAGACACCACTCCATAAGATACACCAATCCCCTTTGCTTTTGGTTTTATGGACACCACTCCATAGGAGACACCAATACCCTCTACTTTAGGTTTTGTGGACACCACTCCATAGGAGACACCAATCCCCTCTACTTAAGGTTTTGTGGACCTCTATTCATAGGAGACATCAATCCCCTTTGCTCTAGTTTGTGGACCTCTATCCATAGGAGACACTAATCCCATTTGCTCTAGTTTGTGGACCTCTATCCATAGGAGACACCAATCCCCTTTGCTCTGGTTCATGGACCTCTATCCATAGAAGATACCAATCCCCTTTGCTCTAGTTCATGGACCTCTATCCACATGAGACACTAATCCCATTTGCTCTAATATACTTCAAGAATTCTCGCAAGGCTTCCTCATATCTACTCCAAGCCTACTCACAAGGCTTACTTAAATATTCTCACCAAAAACTGCTCAAATCTACTCCAAGACTACACACAAGACTTGCTCAAATCTGCTCACCAAAACTTGATTAAATCTGCTCCAAGCATACACACAAGGCTTGCTCAAATCTACTCCAAGCCTACACATAAGGCTTGCTCAAATATAATACAAGCCTTCTCACAAGGCTTGCTCAATTATGCTCTAAAAACCTAATAACAAATCCACATTATCACTAATTTTCACATACAAAAATCTACAAAATTATCCCTCGTGGATTCAATTCAACCTTTATCGCTCTCATTCCAAAAAATTCTAATGTTAAATCCATGACTGATTTTCAACCCATAATATTGTATAATATGATATACAAAATCCTCACAAATGTTGTTGCTAATAGAATGAGAGACATCCTTCCTTCCATTATTGATCCTTGTTAGGGAAGCTCTGTTCATGGTAGATCCATCCTTGATGGAGTCATTACTATCCATGAAGCCCTTCATTCTATTCACATGTCCAAAAAACCTGCTTTTGTTTTAAAATTGGACATGAATAAAGCTTATGATAGATTAAACTGGGATTTCCTTGTGTCAATTCTCTTGAAGTTTGGCTTTCATTCTAACTGGGTAGATTTAATCAAAGGGTGTATTTCCACTCCATGGTTTTCAATTCTTGTCAATGGATCCACTGTTGGTTATTTTCCAAGCAATAGAGGCATTCGCCAAGGAGATCCCATATCTCCCTTGTTGTTCATAATTGTTGCTGAAGCTTTGGGTAGAACCTTAAAAGCAACTTGTAACCTCAACCTTATTTCAAGAATAAAACCTCTCAAACTAGACCAGTTTCTCACCAATAGTTTGTGGATGACACAATCATCTCTTCTAATGCGTCTATCTTCGAGGCCAAATTTATCAAATATATTTTATTGATTTATGAAGACATTGTTGGGAAAAATATCAACTTCCACAAAAGCAAAATTTACTTTCTAAATATGCCTATTCAGAGACAAAGCAAAATTTTTGCCATCCTTGAATGCCCAATATCATCTTTCCCTACTACTTATCTAGGGCTTCCTTTATTTTTGGGACAACCTGATGCTTCAATGTGGAATAATGTGATTGAAAGACTACAAAAGAAATTAGCAGGTTGGAAAGGTAATATTTTGTCTCAAGCTGGTAAAGTTACCCTGACACATGCTTCTCTTCAGAGCATTCCTATATACTTCATGTCTGTCTTTAAAGTTCCAGCAGGGGTTTGTCACAAAATAGAATAGATTCAAAAGAATTTTTTGTGGTCAGGACCTAAAAATAAAATTTAGTTTCACATTGTTGCCTGGGATAAAGTCTATTGGCCAAAAAATTATGGGGGGGTTGGCCTCAAAAGGATTCACCTTTTGCAACACAACTATTTTAGCAAATCCAGCTTGGAGATTGATTTCAAATGATAGGTCTTACTGGACTACCATAGTCTACCACAAATACTTATAGGGAACTATTTTTTCAATGTTGTCCCTTCCCTGAGAGGGTCTTGTTAAACGAGGCCTTGGGTGGAGTTTAGGAGATGGGCATCAAATTAAATTTTGGCAGGACAAATGGCTTCTCAATGAACCACTCATAAATAATCCCATTTTGGTTGTCCTCAAAGGATATACTAATCTTGCCTTTGGATCAAAAGTCTCAAATTTTATCTGCTCCCAGGATAATAGAATAACATGGAAGTATATCTTTAGTCCTACTCATCCTAAGGAAGCTAGAGAATTGTAGTTTCTTCTAATATATTCTATCATCCCCTCTAGGAATCCTCAGGATCAACTAGTTTGGAAACTCACTAAATTTGGAGAATTTTTTGTTAAGACTACTTATCAGCTTCTTTTACCTCATGATGAATCCTTAATTCCTTTTAATCTTGTCTGGATCAAGTTGTTGATTCCTAAAATTGCCTCCTTTGCTTGGGTAGCTATCCAGGAGAAGATCCTTACAATTGATAATATTTTGAAAAGAGGCTTACCCATTCCCAATAGATGTTTTTTATGTTTATCTGACTAGGAATCCCCCCACCACATTTTCCTTGATTGTCCCTTTGCTTTTTCCATTCTCAATAGATTATTTAATTGTTTTAACATTTCTTGGGTTGAACCTTGCTCTATCCTTGATCTTTTTATCCAATGGCCCAACCCTTTTAGGAACCTTCATCTCAAGATGTTGTGGCAATTTTTCCTTCATCATTTCTTATGGTATTGGTTGGAAATAAACCACAGAGTGTTTTCTAACACTAGTCAAAACTTTGATTTTGTCTTGAATAAAATCCTCTTGTTTGCTATTGAGAATGCTTCCCTTTGTCCTTTACCTTCTTAGCCTACCTTCTATTTTGAAGTTTTTGTAGTACAAGCCCTTAATTTCCCTATTGTGGACAATGCTCAGCTACAACCTATTAACAACAGGGCTCAGTCACCTTGGATTCCTCCTCCACTAGGGTGGCTTAAATTGAATATTGATGGTGCTACAAAGGGTAACCCTGGTCGAGCAGGAGTGGGTGGTATCCTCAAAGACAATAAAGGTAAGGTTATCCTTGCTTTTGCTAAATTTTTAGGGACTCAGTCAAATCAAGTTGCTGAAGCTCATGCTCTATGGTGTGGTTTGGTGTTGGCCAAAGACTTTTTTGATAAAATTTTGGTTGAGGGTGATTCCCTTACTACCATTAATTACCTTAAAAATTCTAAAGTCCCTTCTTGGAAAATAAGAAATTGCATTGATGAAGCCAGAAATATTAGCAAAAACTTCCAGGATATAATCTTCTAGCACACATTCAGGGAGAACAACAAAGTTGTTAACATGTTGGCAAATTTTGGAGCCCGAATTACAAATTTGATGACATGGACCACTGAAATTCCTCAGTTTTTGACTCATATTATTGATAAAGAAACTTTAGCTTCAAGCATCATTAACACTGACGTGAAGCAAGTCAGCCAACATCCAAATGTTCCTAATGTCTGAGTCTCTTAATTTTTCTATCATCCGATCCCATGCTACCTCGGGTCATGGGCATCACGTGTTTCTTGGTCTTGTTAATATTCGATGCCAATTTTCCACCTTTCAAGATAAAACTTTTGTTGTTCTCACTCGCCTTGAAAGTCTTATTTTTTCAACTCTTGATCCATAGCCTTTTTTTCTCACCATTTTTCCACCACCCCAATCCCTTCTAGCTTCATTACCCATTTCCAACCTTCCATATTTTCCATCCATGTCATTCCCTTCCCATGTGTCTCACCTTGTGTTTTGTTGCTCCACCTTGTTCTCTCCCTATTTTGGAATTTGGGTTTGGATTCTCACACAATCCACTATGACGATTGGAATTACCTTGTCTACCAGGATTGTCTTAGGTCATGCAACCTTACTCATCACAATTCTATGTGGCACCTTTGTTGATATTATCATTGGTTTTTTGTTTCCTTTGCCTCCATGGTTGTTTCCTTTTATATTGATCAAGTTTTGGACTTCCTCCATTACTATGCCCTTCAATTGTTCATCCAAAAGTGGTCTCATTTTTGTGTGGCCATCATGAGTTTTGTTGAACCATCCAAGGTTTGTTTGGATTCCATTACTGAGGGAATCCTTTTAGGTAAATGTTTCCTCCTATTCTTCCACAAATTTTAAGGGGAAGACCCTAAAATTACTTTAGCATTCATGGAGACATGGGACAATGGTAGGGTCACCATCCGCAACAAGACTTATGTCGTCAACATCAAATTTCTTACTGAACTTATTGGGAAGCAACCTAAGGGATGATCCATTAGGAGAGATAAATACAACTGGGATGTTGAATTGAAGGATGTCAAGGACAAGGAGATTTGTAGAAAGGCTCATTTGGGTATGCAACATGATGAGCTACCATTTCCATGGGGGAGCATCCTAAAGCCTATTATGGAGTATGTAACTATTGATGATCCAGATAAGCCCCTCTATAGTTTTCATTTCATATTTTACAATCACTTTCATGATGTAAGTGTAGTCAATATACCTCAGTTTTTATTTAACTTTGTTAGTTATACCATTGAGCATTGTAGGGAAAAAAATGGGTCAAAATTACCCACCCACCATGGCCTTTTTAATGTCCTATTTAAACACTGGTTAATTCATTGCCTTGAGGGTATTTTGTGACCCCCCAAACCCAAGCAGAGTCCCTTGAAACCTAGCTCCTCTCAAACCACACCTCAATCCTCATGCACCCCTAGGCTATCCGCAAAAAAACAAAAAAAAATTGAGTCTATACGCCAATTAAGGAAGAGACCCTACAATACCACCATTGAACTTGAAATTGACCCTGAGAAAAAACCTCTATGATCCTCTATGCGACTAAAAAATAAATCTTTGCAGAAAGAATCATTGGTCATTGAGTTTGAAGATGAGGACAAGGACAACCCTGATCTTTGTATGTAAATGTTCATAATAAATTTCATAACAAACTACATTACCCAAATCGTTGACCTACGTAATGCCCTTAATTTGTGTTTCTATAAGAAGTCCTTTACTAATGGTGTGTGAGGTGATCCTACTGAAAATCTAAAGGCAACTATTATTTTTGAGGACATCCATGCTAAATAAAATATTGTGGAAATGGATATTTATGGACTTCAAGATGTTGTTGTTGAACCTGGCATGGAGGTTTAAGTGTTCCCCTTCCATTTTGGAAGGTTACTGGTCACATTTTTGCTATTTAATGTCTTTCATGGTTTTTTAGGTCTTTTCATCAATTTCCTCTGTTAAGTTTTGTTGTTTTTTTGTCTACTGAGGATGGCCTTAATGTATGGGAATGTTGAAGGTTGGCACTATGTTTTGTATCTCTCTACTTTTTTGGCACTGGTTTCCATTTTTGAATTAGGTTTTAGGGCCTTGTAAAAACTCGTCTAAAATATAATCTCTTTAACCGGTTAGAAAAAAATCACATACAAAAATACACTTTATTAAATAAAATATAAACATAAATTTACCCTATTTTTAGTCACTAACTAGCCAACAAATCTATCTCATTTTCACAAAAATATTTGTCTTTATTTTAATCAACACAAGGTAGCAAACTATATCCTCATTTTAATCAATACAAGGGCAACACAATTTATCCTTTCAAAAATTTAAATAATTTTTTTTGGCGCTCATACCTCAATCAACACACTGCATGAATTTAGGAGAATTGAAACCGTGACCTCTCCCCACGCATAACCCAAACCGAGGCTTGGTTACTATCCAAGCTACCCTAGTGGGTAGTAATCTTAGTGGAACACAAAATATTTGAAGCACTTTATCTGACCAATCAAAATATTCTTAATTATGCCAAGAAAAAACAAGAGCCACCCGATTTTGAACCTATGACATTCCTACCCCAAGTGCCTTAGTGCTAGCTCAGTGACCAACTAGACTAGCCTCCTAGCTAAAACTCAATACATAAAATGGAATACTTGTCCTTCGTTCATTGGTGCCACAAATCACACTTTGTTCCCTTTTCTCATTCGCAAATTCAAGCATGAAGGGATATCAAAAATGCTATATCCAAGAACATTAGTCTTTGCAATAAAATCATTGGTGTATTTATATCCTTTGCTTTGTCCTTTGCCTTGCTTCACGACATCGATGCTAATATGACATTTAACTTTGATTTTATGCACTTAATAATTTTGGCACCTTGTCCCTTTTAAAACTTTATATTATAATATTTGAAATTTTTTATAATATTTATATTTAAGCCTTGTCCTTTGCAGTTTAAACTTCTTTCATTTTATTTTAAAAAATAGATATTTTTGGCTCATGCAAATTTAAACTTTTGCCCCAAGCTTTTAAACTCAGCTTTATAATATTTAAATTTAAAATTTAAATATTGTAATCCTTCTCTTTCCTTGAACTTTTTTGACCATTGCTTTACCTTGAATTTTTTTCCATTGCTTGCTATCAAAACCATGGGGAATATTTTTGCCTTGACAACCATGCATATTTGACATCAAAATATTTTTGCCTCATGTACCCTTTGACATCAAAATACTTCTGCCTTATGTACTCTTTGACATCAATGACAACTCAATATTCTTAATATTTCCAACAGGTAAACGATGATATGTCAAATGATGTGGTAGATGATGTGGCATGTGAAAATATCATGGATTTTCACAAGGTGAGTGATGATGTGGTAGGGGTCAATGTGTTAGATGTTAAAATAGAAGGCATAACATCACATGGAAAGTATAAAAATAGATTTTACTAATCATAATTTGATGTCATTGAACCTATTGAATAGGTAGTCATATAGGTACCAACTGGCTTGAAGACACATGTATTTCAAATTGAATCAAAAAACAACAAGTGGCATATTTTGGTTTACAAGTTTTAGAGTGAAAGAGGATAGGACAAGTATAGTTTTATTCACTAATATATTTTATATTGGACTACAAATCACCACCTAATTGTCATCCTTTACATAGGATAATGACATGTGGCAACTTATTATTTGTTGATACTCTATCTAGATAGTGGTTAGTTGCCACCACCATCAACCATTAACATATTGACTTATAATGGTCTCCCATTTACTATAGGTACTAAAATATTTTTTAATTTTCAAATATATTGGATTTATTTGGTATGATTTTAGGGAAAAAAATTTAGGAGCCATATCTTTTGCATATGAGATCATTTTGAGCCTACATTTAAAGTGCATGGTTTTTCAAATATTTACATTAATAGTGTTTTATAGTCATTATTGCACATAGGATTTTGTATTTGGATAGGAAAATTATGGGTCAACATGAGCCCTTATTTAATGGCCTAATCTATGTAATCTAAAAAATAAATATTGAAGCTATGCTTAAAATCAATGGGTTGAAATAACATGTAAATGAGATACCTATAAAGACTAATTCTAAAAAAGAAAGTAGGTGTTTAGGGATAATATGGATGAGGTATTGTGTATGATAGCTCATCATGTTGATAAGGTCTATGACACTCATATTAGCAACATTATTGACACTAAGGAATTGCTTGAAAAATTTTAAGGATTGTGTGATTGCATTGATTCTATATAAATCACCAATTTAGAGGTAGTGCTCACTACCTTGACTATGGATTTATTTAATATATTTGTTATTTTAATAATTCACAAGAATATATTTGGATTTATACAATAAATTAAAATATTTTGGATAAGGAACAAGAAGCTAAAGTATAAAAATTTGATTTTATCAACATTATGTTTGATATAATTTTTGAGATATATGAGATAGTTATTATTGCATTTGAGATGCATAATATCTATTTCCCCTATTCTTCTACATATCTAATTAATTAAGTGTTCAAATATGTTCTTAACCATCAAGCTTAAATATAGTGGTGTAATATTTGTCTTCTCACTATTTAATCTCATGCAAAAGAGGTTATCAAGACTGAGACTAACAAAAAACCAAGTTGAAGTAAGAATCCCTTCAAGAATCCATTTTATGAATTTTACAAGGACACAAAGCATAATTTTACTAGGTATGCATTAATAAGCCTAAAGAAATAGATAAAATGGGATGTTTTATTCTCCTATACTTAATATGAGGATAATTATTATGGTGAAATCTCACAAGAACATATAATTGTTCATTCAACATACTTGACATCCACTTCTTCTAGCAAGTGGATTTTATATTCAAGGGTAACATGATTTATGACCAAGCATTGACACCTTTTGTATGATTATAGCATATAAAATTTGGAGAGCCTGTTGTTATTTGTAATGGCTCCAATATAGCCATGCTACGTATCTTTAATTTTATTAGTTTTATCCCTAGGTTTAGATAGGTAAGCCTTGAGCATCAAGGTTTGGGTTAATGATAAATTTAGTATATAAATAGAACAAGTTAGATGATAGTTGAAATTATCCACTATATTTAAATCTTATTTGGCTTTATTGTGCATATGATACTTTTACCCCTCCAAGTTGCTAAAAGGATTTGGTCTCTCTAAGTGGCTAAATATTTACAATGATTTGAATCTAGAATCTCAATATGCAAATTTTTTTTTCTAGTAGTTGGATATAAATTATTATTATTAGATATTGTTTATTGCATGTTATTATATTACTATTAATATTTTGTATTTCATAAAGTTTTTTCATTACAAGCGGTATTAGATCATCAAAATTTGATTTATTTCTAATTTACTTGACTATCCTTAGTTATATGCATCAACATGCCAATATTTTAGAATGTTGATCCACATGGGTGGTCATCCAAGGTAGATAGCATTATTCACCTACACCATGTTCATGAAGTCAATCATGTAACATTAGTTGCTACTAATTTTGTAACAATGGTTGTTGTGGTATATTTTCCAATAAGGGGATTCTATTTTATGGCATACGTTCAATTAATAATTCCTCTAAATATTTGACAAAGTATATTCCATATAATATGTAATTTTTCTAATCCAGAAAAAACAAATAGGAATAGTTTAGGATTATTGCATAGAGTTCACAAGTCTTCTCACCTATACCCATAAATTAAATATAGTAGTCATGGATACAACTTATACCATTGTATTAAGGATTAAATTTGGTGGTAAGTCAATATTATTGACCCCTATACTCTTAATGATGCTCAACATATAGCTTTGGAAGTAGAAAAATAGCTCCAAGAGCCTAGTTACAAATATAGATGTGACTTAAACTCTCCATATCCTTATCATAATAATAATAATTCTTAGGTATTATTCTAATTCAAATATTATTATCACCATTTACAAGATTAGGCATATGATTTATATCATAACTTTCAATTGGAAGGTGAAGACATAACATTATATGAAGATGAAGATTCATATGGCAAGATCAACCAATAGAAGTAGATGAGGCAAAACATGAGGATGATATCGTAGATCTCTCTAATTATTATCTTATACAGATCTAAAATTATAATACTATCAAGGTAAAAGGATTAAATGACAATGCATCATATTTATTGATTTAGGTAGCACACATATCTTAATGGATTATAATATAGCAAATATTTTGGGCTTGTATATCAATTATTCAAATCAAAATAAATTTCAAGTCTTAATTTTAGATGGGGGTACTTCTTAGTGTGTGGGTAAAATATATAAATTTAACATTCAAATGAGGGATTATGCTTTGTTTAAAAATATCTTTACCATGAACTTAGTAGTGTAGATGACATCTTTGGAGCACAATGATTATCTTAGCTCAATGATATTACTATTATATTATAAAGATTGTATGTAAAGTGGATATATAGTAAAAGCATAATTCATATCCAATAATATAAAAACCCTTCCATCCAAGGTGATTAGTTAACGTAGCATGGAAATTTTTTCGAAGAAAGATGGTCATGGATTCTTTGTCTAAGTCAATTGCATGAAGTTTCAACCTTCAAATCAGTTTTATCCAACTCTTATATTGGACTTATAGAATATTATGGATTGATATGAGGAGGTATTTAGTGATCCCATAGGCCTTACTCCTAAGCACACATATGATCATGCCATCAACATTATTCTATGAATTCAACCTCTTAATGTACAACCTTACTACTATCCCTAGCCCCAAAAGTCTAAATTTGAGAAGCTAGTTTAGGAAATATTGGAGAATGGAATTGTTCATCCAATAATTAGTCCATACTCTTATCTAGTGGTGATGATACAATGCAAGGATAATTTATGGTTAATATATCACAATTTTCATCTTGTCAACAAGATCAATATTAAAGATAAGTTTTCTATCCCTATTATAGATGATTTTTTGGATGAATTCCATGGTGCTAGATAATTTACAAAATTATACTTACATTATGGGTTTCATCAAATAAGGGTTAGAGAAGAGAATATCTACAAGACTAATTTTTTTATACATGAGGATCATTATGAATTCCTTGTCGTACCTTTTAGTCTCACTAAGGATTATTCCACTTTCTAAGGTCTCATAAACTTTATATTTCATTCAAAAATTTGCAAGTGTGTCCTAATTTTATTTAATGATATATTAATGTATAGAAAGTTCTAGGAGGATCATGTACTTCATGTGGACAAATTTCTTCACCTATTACAAAGGGGAAAATATTTTTTTAAAATATCCAAATGTTAATTTGGAATATAGGAGGTCAAATATGTGAAAAATATAGTAAATAAGAAAGTAGTCAAGGTAGATCTTAAAAAGATCAAATATATGTAAGATTGGACCTTATACAAATCTCTTAAATACCTATGTGGATTTTTAGAAATCAAATTACTATAAAAAATTCTCTACAAATATAGAAAAAATTACCTTTCCTCTTATTACTCTCACTAAGAAGGATGTCTTTTTTTATTTGAACTTGCTTTACAAGCCTTCTAATCCTTCAAGGAGGTTATCTGGACCACTTCTATTTTGACAAAACCTAGCTTTAGCCAACCTTTTATCATTGAGTGTGATGCTTTCAACATAGGTATTGGAGATTTTTTTATGCATAATGGACACCCATTGACATTTGAAAGTAATCACATTTCTAGTAAGAACTTGGAATGTTCCACTTATGAGAAGGAAATAATAGCTATTTTGCATGCTATAGATAAATGGAGGCATTATTTATTAAGGTGTAACTTCATCATCATGATTGACCATAACAACCTTAAGCATTTATTAAAGGAAAATATTTCTTTTCCTTAATATAATAAATAGATAATCAATATCTTGGGGTTATCATTGAATGCAATAAAGGAAAGGAGAATGTGATGATGATGCTTTGTGTTACAAATATGATAATATTGTTGTTTTCAATTCCATATCTAATATTCTAGTTGAAACTCTTCCAAAGTCAAGTCTTCTACCGATAAGGGCAAGAACATGGTTTTGGTAGCCCCGATGAAGCCATCCAAGCTTGATTTTTTATCTTTGAATTGCAATATTTAGAAGAACATTATTGGTCCTTATCTTGGAGTGATGTCGAACAAATCTGTCGAAGATATTGACCCTGTGGTTAATCTGTATGACATCGTGTCTCTCGCCACCTCTATGATCCTTCAAGCAAGAAATCTCATCAACTAAATTAAGAATCATAAGGTGCCTAGGTAGAATGAGGAAGCATCCAATGTACAGGATGACAAAGAGGAGCAAATCCATATATTTAAGTAACTGGGATGTCCCCATTTCCATTTTGTTTGGGGATGGTCCCTTCCTCTGGTTTATTTTGTTGATTTTGGGCTACTCTAACCTTTCCCATTTTTTTTTTATTGTTTTTTAGGCCTCTTTCCTTTGATAGGTTTTGTTCACTTGTTGTGGTTCTGGGTTGAGGTATTCCTGATTTTGGGATCCTCCCATTTTTTGTTGATGTAATGGTTTGTGGATCTACTTAAAACCCCATTATCAATCAAAAAATTCCATCTCTAATACTCTTCCATAATGGATTTATTAGATTCAATAGGATTGAATTTCCAAAATGGAGACAACTTAGATCATCTAGGAAATGGAGAATCATTCATCATTACCATCTGGTTTCTCATATGTTGATGGAGTGTTCCACAAAAATGATCATACTTATCTTTATTAATAATTGTATTTTAAGACAAGGACCCTCAAATAATTTGATGCATATCCTTTGGAGGGAAATTTGAGATTCTTGAAAAAATATTAGTGAGTAAAGCATTTTTTCTTGAAAAACATTAAAAATAGATGTCAAGATTTTTATGGTAGAGTGAGGTGTATTAATGTAATAAGTAGAGATAGTTAAATTTCTTCTATTATTGCAACCTTTCCTATCAATGATTACCAAAGGTAGCATATATTCATATATTTCATTTAGGATATTTGAAATAATAAGGAAAAATGATTACTTTTGTGGTAGCTTATCACCTTTCTAATAATGCTTATTCTTATGCATTGCAACATCCCTATTTAGCAAGTAAGATGACCAAGATATTTTTTTTTCTATATTTAAGTTTCATATTATACCCAAGTATGTTGTGAGTGACCATGACCTTGTATTCACTACTAATTTTTAAAAATAACTATTTCATTTTAGTGGTACTAATTTGAGTATGTTCTCTTATTTTCACTCCAAATAAAATGGTCTAATAGAGATTGTTAATAAATATTTTGTTACTTATATTTATTGTTTTGCTTAAGACAAGCAATAGCAATAGGTTCATTAGATCTTGTTAACTAAGAGGTGGTATGATAATTTTTACCATTAATCCATTAAATCATTACAAGGTCTAAAACCTCCATTAGTGGTAGACTATTTTGTAGGATCCTCTAAGGTTGTATAGGTAGATGATTTGCTATAGTAATGATGGCTTGTACATAAATTTCTTAAATATAATTTGACCTAAGCTGAGCATTGCATGAAGTAAAAACAATATTCACATAAACCTATAATTATTTTCCATAGGGGATATCATATTTCTGTGCTTACAATCCTATAAGCCATTGTCATTGAATATCAACTCCAAACATACATTGGCTTCTCAATTTTATGGACCCTATGAGGTCATTTATTGCATTGGTGAAGTGTCATATCAATTGGAGCTTCCACTATATTTTCACATCCATATTGTCTTTAATGTATTTTGTCTCAAATAGGTTATTAACCAAAAGGTATAGTCCCAAATAGGCCTTCCACTACTGAATGAAAAAGGTCAATTTAATCTCCATCTAGAAGAAATGTTATAGTCTAGATTTTACCATCTTTAGTCTTGAAAAATTTAGGAGTTCCTCAGAAAGAATAGGATATTCTAGAATAATATACCACATGGGATATTAAGGGTATTTTCTAGCCTTTTATAGCTTTTAGGATAAATATTTATTATTAGTAGGATTCATGTAATATATCCAATATAGTTATGTCATCTATATTTATTTTTATTAGCTTGGGACCTAGGTTTAGATAGTCATCCCTTGAGCATTAGGATTGGGGTTGATGATTAATTTAGTCTATAAATAGAATATTGGTGATAGATGAAATCATATTTATATTTGGATCTTAGTTTCCTCTATTGATTTTTTCTCCCTCCAAGTGGCTAAGAGGCTTAACCCTCTCTAAGTTGCTAAGGTTTTGCATTGATTTGAATCGAGAATCTGATTATAGCATATTTTAATTTTTAGCGTTTGGATATGAATTATTATGATTATTGGATATTATTATTTCATATAATTATATTTCTATTATTATTTCTATATTTTATGAATTAATTTCATTACATAATTGGAGATCATTCCTCTTTAAATGTAGTTGGATGTGGTGAGATTCATACTGCTTCTTCCTCATTTGATGAGGTTTTCATATTCTAATTATCAGTTATAATATTTCTTATATATATCTTATCACTTACATGAATAAAAATATGAAATTATATCCTAATAAATTTGTGATCAAGCATATTGATGATGGTTTGAAGAGAGTTGTCTTATAGTACCATGATGAGTTGGATTAGATGTATTAATATGGATGAGAAATTGACTTCTATTTGTTTCTCTAAAAAAAGATATTTTGTGACTATGGTGGCATAGGTAGATGATGAGAGTATCAATAATGGCATCATAAATATTATCATATTTTATTGTCCTTGGTGGGTCAATCATACCTCATAGGGAGTGACATAGTAGGGCTACAATTGAGAGCATGGGATTTGGCTCAATTGGGTCCTTAGAGAGTTTTTACAAGGTCAACTCCTTGTTAATATGTGAAATTTAGATGAAATTGGACTCAATAAAAATTAAAGATGGAGGTGCAAAATATAAAAAGGGAAATAACTCAGCAAAATAAAAATGGGGTGATGCACAAAAATATCTACTAAGATCTTCCTATAAAAATAGGCTTGAATGCTATGTGCTAGTGGTGAGCACCCTCTCCTTGATATAATGAAGCACAAATGATAGTTACCAAACATAGACATGCATAAAGATCTAGGTCCCATAGGATATCCAATGATAGATAACTGATTTGGAAATATATGCAGGCCCCTCACACATGCATACACTTGATAAAACCCTAAAGAGATTTAAAGTATTATAAGTAGATACATGCACTATGGGATAGCCTTAATGTATGGTAATATTGAAGGTTGGCACTATGTTTTGTATCTCTCTACTTTTTTGGCACTGGTTTCCATTTTTGAATTAGGTTTTATGGCCCTGTAAAAACTCATCTAAATATAATCTCTTTAATTGGTTAGAAAAAATCACATACAAAAAGACACTTTATTAAATAAAATATAAACATAAATTTACCCCCTTTTTAATCAATAACCAGCCAAAAAATCTATCTCCTTTTCACAAAAATATTTGTCTTTATTTTAATCAACACAAGGTAGCAAACTATATCCTCATTTTAATCAATACAAGGGCAACACACTTTATCCTTTCAAAAATTTAAATAAATTTTTTGGCGCTCATACCTCAATCAACACACCTGCATGAATTTAGGAGAATTGAAACCGTGACCTCTCCTCATGCATAACCCAAACCAAGGCTTGGTTACTATCCAAGCTACCCTAGTGGGTAGTAATCTTAGTGGAACACAAAATATTTGAAGCACTTTTTTTGACCAATAAAAATATTTTTAACTATGCCAAGAAAAAACAAGAGCCACCCGATTTTGAACCTATGACCTTCCTACCCCAAGTGCCTTAGTGCTAGCTCAGTGACCAACTAGACTAGCCTCCTAGCTAAAACTCAATACATAAAATGGAATACTTGTCCTTCGTTCGTTGGTGCCACAAATCACACTTTGTTCCCTTTTCTCATTCGCAAATTCAAGCATGAAGGGATATCAAGAATGTTATGTCCAATAATATTAGTCTTTGCAATAAAATCATTGGTGTATTTATATCGTTTGCTTTATCCTTTACCTTGCTTCACGACATCGATGCTAATATGACATTTAAATTTGATTTTATGCACTTAATAATTTTGGCACCTTGTCCCTTTTAAAACTTTATATTATAATATTTGAAAAATATTATAATATTTATCTTTAAGCCTTGTCCTTTGCAGTTTAAACCTCTTTCATTTTCTTTTAAAAATTAGATATTTTTGGATCATGCAAATTTAAAATTTTTCCCCAAGCTTTTAAACTCAGCTTTATAATATTTAAATTTAAAATTTAAATATTGTAATCCTTCTCTTGCCTTGAAATTTTTTGACCATTGCTTTACCTTGAATTTTTGTCCATTACTTGCTATCAAAACCATGGGGAATATTTTTGCCTTGACAACCATGCATATTTAACATCAATTTTTTTTTACCTCATGTATCCTTTGACATCAAAATACTTCCGCCTTATGTACTCTTTGACATCAATGGCAACTCAATATTCTTAATATTTCCAACAGGTAAACGATGATGTGTCGAATGATGTGGTAGATGATGTGGCATGTGATAATATCATGGATTTTCACAAGGTGAGTGATGATGTGGTATGGTTCAATGTGTTAGGTGTTAAAATATAAGGCATAACATCACATGGAAAGTATAAAAATATATTTTACTAATCATAATTTGATAAGTCATTGAACCTATTGAATAGGTAGTCATATAGGTACCAACTTGCTTGAAGACACATGTATTTCAAATTGAATCAGACAACAACAAGTGGCATATTTTGGTTTAAAAGTTTTAAAGTGAAAGAGGATAGGACAAGTATAGTTTTATTCACTAATATATTTTATATTGGACTACAAATCATCACCTAATTGTCACCCTTTACATAGGATAATGACATGTGGCAACTTATTATTTGTTGATACTCTATCTAGATAGTGGTTAGTTGCCACCACCATCAACCATTAACATATTGACTTATAATGGTCTCCCATTTACTATAGGTACTAAAATATTTTTTAATTTTCAAATATATTGGATGTATTTGGTATGATTTTAGGGAAAAAAATTTAGGGGCCATATCTTTTACTTATGAGATCATTTTGAGCCTACTTTTAAAGTGCATGGTTTTTCAAATATTTACATTAATAGTGTTATTATAGTCATTATTGCACATAGGATTTTGTATTTGGATAGGAAAATTATGGGTCAACATGAGCCTTTATTTAATGGCCTAATCTATGTAATATAAAAAATAAATATTGAAGCTATGCTTAAAATCAATGGGTTGCAATAATTTGTAAATGAGATACCTATAAAGACTAATTCTAAAAAAGAAAGTAGGTGTTTAGGGATAATATGGATGAGGTATTGTGTATGATAGCTCATCATGTTGATAAGGTCTATGACACTCATATTAGCAACATTATTGATACTAAGGAATTGCTTGAAAAATTTTAAGGATTGTGTGATTGCATTGATTCTATATAAATCACCAATTTAGAGGTAGAGCTCACTACCTTGACTATGGATTTATTTAATATATTTGTTATTTTAATAATTCACAAGAATATATTTGGATTTATACAATAAATTAAAATATTTTGGATAAGGAACACGAAGCTAAAGGATAAAAATTTGATTTTATCAACATTATGTTTGATATAATTTTTGAGATATATGAGATAGTTATTATTGCATTTGAGATGCATAATATCTATTTCCCCTATTCTTCTACATATCCAATTAATTAAGTGTTCAAATATGTTCTTAACCATCAAGGTTAAATATAGTGGTGTAATATTTGTCTTCTCACTATTTAATCTCATGCAAAAGAGGTTATCAAGACTGAGACCAACAAAAAACCAAGTTGAAGTAAGAATCCCTTCAAGAATCCATTTTATGAATTTTACAAGGACACAAAGCATAATTTTACTAGGTATGCATTAAGAAGCATAAAGAAATAGATAAAATGGGATGTTTTATTCTCCTATACTTAATATGAGGATAATTATTATGGTGAAATCTCACAAGAACATATAGTTGTTCATTCAACATACTTGACATCCACTTCTTCTAGCAAGTGGATTTTATATTCAAGGGTAACATGATTTATGACCAAGCATTGACACCTTTTGTATGATTATAGCATATAAAATTTTGGAGAGTCTATTGTTATTTGTAATGGCTCCAATATAGCCATGCTACGTATCTTTAATTTTATTAGTTTGATCCCTAGGTTTAGATAGTTAAGCCTTGAGCATCAAGGTTTGGGTTAATGATAAATTTAGTCTATAAATAGAACAAGTTAGATTATAGTTGAAATTATCCACCATATTTTAATCTTATTTGCCTTTATTGTGCATATGATACTTTTACCCCTCCAAGTGGCTAAAAGTCTTTGGTATCTTTAAGTGGCTAAATATTTACAATGATTTGAATCTAGAATCTCAATATGCAAATTTGTTTTTTCTAGTAGTTGGATATAAATTATTATTATTAGATATTTTTTATTGCATGTTATTATATTACTATTAATATTTTGTATTTCATAAAGTTTTTTCATTACAAGCGGTATTAGATCATAAAAATTTGATTTATTTCTAATTTACTTGACTATCCTTAGTTATATGCATCAACATGCCAAAATTTTAGAATGTTGATCCACATGGGTGGTCATCCAAGGTAGTTGATATAGAGCTATGCACAACACACAGCAAGAATGCAGAAACTAACAAAATGCATAGGCAAATTTTAGCAAGCTTCATTAGAATCAGAGGTCTCCCCCTCCAATACACAGCAATTTTCCCCCCAAAAAAAAAAAAAATGGCCAAGAGTCCCTCGATACAATGCATGCATGCCTTTTTCTCCTTGTCCGCCACCTCCTTCTCCATCATTACCGGAATGCGAGACTCCCCATACCGCCCGCACGAATGCTCTGTCCCACTGGAAAATGTTGTTAGATGCATCGAAACATCATGCCTGTAGTGGCGGTATGCCTTGCAGCCACCTGTCGATCCACTGCCAAGTCAATCATTCCTAAGAATGTGCCATGGCCGTTTGCAGTTGATGCCACGTGTCCTATTTCCATGCTTCCTGTAACTGCTTCATATTCTCGTGCCACTTGTAACTTCACGCCATGTGTCCTTCTACACTGGTCCCTGCAGTCGTCGACTGGTCAACGTCGTGAGCGCCCTGTCGCAATATCGTGACATTTTTGCCCCAACACTTTCTCTCTCCTCTTTGGTCACGATATCGCAACGTTTTGACGTTAGGCTTCTCTCTCCTCCTTGTGTCCATGATTTCGCTACACGTCACGAAATCATGATGTCTAGGCCTTCCTTAATCGCTTTCCTCCATTGGGCCACGAAACCGCGACATGTCACGATTTCGTGACATATTTGCATTGTGGAACCTTGCCCCCGGATATGTCATGATTTCACGACATCTTTGCATTCCGTACGTCCTTGGCTCGGAAGTGTCGTGATTTCGCGACATCTTTGCATTGTGGAACCTTTCCTCCGGATATGTCACGATTTCACGACATCTTTGAGCTCTGCCTTCGAAGGTGTTGCGATGTCTTTATGCTTCCAAGTCTTGCCTCCCAGAAGTGTCACGATTTTGTGACGTCTTTTAAACTTTATCTTGAAGGTGTCACGATTTCACGACGTCCTGAAACCTAGTCTTCGAAGGTGTCGTGATTTCACGACGTCCTTGAACTTTGTCTTCGAAGGTGTCACGATTTCACGACGTTTCTTGTGCCTTAGAACTTTTTGTCAAAGATGTTCCTGTGCTTTCAAACCCTGCTTCCGAAAGTGTCATGATTTCGTGACCATTTTGCGTCCAGACTACGTTGCAACAGAAATGTCACGATTTCGCGACAGTTTGGCGTCTCGACTGTGCTGCTTAAGAAATGTCACGATTTCATGACAGTTTGGCACTGAAGCTGCCTTCCTTCAAAAATGTCACGATTTCACGACCGTTTGGCGCCTTGACCTCTTTGCCTCAGAAATGTCATGATTTCGCGACCATTTGGCATCTTGACCTGTTCACCAAAAAGCGTCGCGATATCGCGACAGTTTTGACACTTAGAAAAAAAAACATTTTGGTTGATGCAAGATTGCCAGCTTTGCCTCCGGATGCTCCTGCATCAGTAGTGTTGGTCACAAATCTGCCACAGGAAGGGATTTTATTGGAAGGCCTTGGAGGGGGAGACCTCTGATTCTAATGAAGCTTGCTGGAATTTTCGTGTGCATTTTGTTAGTTTCTCGCATTCTTCTTGTGTGTTGTGTGTAGCTCTATATCAAGTGGTATCAGAGCGGGTTTGTTCTGAGAGTGCAAATCGATTGCCGAACAAAGAGGTAGTTTGCACTAGGACCATGGTTGTGGGGTTGTGAAGAAGAAGCAAGATGCCTCCATGAAGAGACCATGGTGGTATAAGGCACAGACGAGCAAGAAGGGAGGAGGTCGATCTAAGAGCCCTGCAGAGGCAAGTTGAGGCCCTGCAAGAGGAAATTAGAAGAGGAGTCGAGCCGAGAAGGGAAGAACCCAGCGAAGATGAAGCGTGGGAAGAAGAAGTTCCATCTGATGTGAAAGAGGCCTTGGACCCAGCAGAGGCTAGGCTGTATAGGGCTATCTCATAGATTGGGAACAAGCCAAAACTTGACGTCTCGACTTACTCTGGAAACCTCAACCCTGAGGAATTAATAGACTGGATCAACGACAAATCTATCTCATTTTCACAAAAATATTTGTCTTTATTTTAATCAACACAAGGTAGCAAACTATATCCTCATTTTAATCAATACAAGGGCACCAAAATTTATCCTTTCAAAAATTTAAATAATTTTTTTTGGCGCTCATACCTCAATCAATACACCGCATGAATTTAGGAGAAATGAAATCGTGACCTCTCCCCACGCATAACCCAAACCAAGGCTTGGTTACTAGCCAAGCTACCCTAGTGGGTAGTAATCTTAGTGGAACACAAAATATTTGAAGCACTTTATCTGACCAATCAAAATATTTTTAACTATGCCAAGAAAAAACAAGAGCCACCCGATTTTGAACCTATGACCTTCCTACCCCAAGTGCCCTAGCGCTAGCTCAGTGACCAACTGGGCTAGCCTCCTAGCTAAAACTCAATACATAACATGAAATACTTGTCCTTCGTTCGTTGGTGCCACAAATCACGCTTTGTTCCCTTTTCTCATTCGCAAATTCAAGCATGAAGGGATATCAAAAATGTTATGTCCAATAACATTAGTCTTTGCAATAAAATCATTGGTGTATTTATATCCTTTGGCTTATCCTTTACCTTGCTTTGTGACATCGATACTAATATGAGTCTAACTTTGATTTTATGCACTTAATAATTTTGGCACCTTGTCCCTTTTAAAACTTTATATTATAATATTTGAAATTTATTATAATATTTATCTTTAAGCCTTGTCCTTTGCAGTTTAAACCTCTTTCATTTTCTTTTAAAAATTAGATCTTTTTGGCCCATGCAAATTTAAACTTTTATCCCAAGCTTTTAAACTCAGCTTTATAATATTTAAATTTAAAATTTAAATATTGTAATCCTTCTCTTGCCTTGAATTTTTTGACCATTGCTTTACCTTGAATTTTTGTCCATTGCTTGCTATCAAAACCATGGGGAATATTTTTGCCTTGACAACCATGCATATTTGACATCAAAATATTTTTACCTCATGTACCCTTTGACATCAAAATAATTCCGCCTTATGTACTCTTTGACATCAATGGCAACTCAATATTCTTAATATTTCCAACAGGTAAATGATGATGTGTCAAATGATGTGGTAGATGATGTGGCATGTGATAATATCGTGGATTTTCACAAGGTGAGTGATGATGTGGTAGGGGTCAATGTGTTAGAATTTTAAAATAGAAGGCATAACATCACATGGAAAGTATAAAAATAGATTTTACTAATCATAATTTGATAAGTCATTGAACCTATTGAATAGGTAGTCATATAGGTACCAACTGGCTTGAAGACACATGTATTTCAAATTGAATCAAAGAACAACAAGTGGCATATTTTGGTTTACAAGTTTTAGAGTGAAAGAGGATAGGACAAGTATAGTTTTATTCACTAATATATTTTATATTGGACTACAAATCACCACCTAATTGTCACCCTTTACATAGGATAATGACATGTGGCAACTTATTATTTGTTGATACTCTATCTAGATAGTGGTTAGTTGCCACCACCATTAACCATTAACATATTGACTTATAATGGTCTCCCATTTACTATAGGTACTAAAATATTTTTTAATTTTCAAGTATAATGGATGTATTTGGTATGATTTTAGGGAAAAAAATTTAGGGTCCATATCTTTTGCATATGAGATCATTTTGAGCCTACATTTAAAGTGCATGGTTTTTCAAATATTTACATTAATAGTGTTATTATAGTCATTATTGCACATAGGATTTTGTATTTGGATAGGAAAATTATGGGTCAACATGAGCCCTTATTTAATGGCCTAATATATGTAATCTAAAAAATAAATATTGAAGCTATGCTTAAAATCAATGGGTTGCAATAACTTGTAAATGAGATACCTATAAAGCCTAATTCTAAAAAATAAATTAGGTGTTTAGGGATAATATGTATGAGGTATTGTGTATGATAGCTCATCAGGTTGATAAGGTCTATGACACTCATATTAGCAACATTATTGACACTAAGGAATTGCTTGAAAATTTTTAAGGATTGTGTGATTGCATTGATTCTATATAAATCACCAATTTAGAGGTAGTGCTCACTACCTTGACTATGGATTTATTTAATAAATTTGTTATTTTAATAATTCACAAGAATATATTTTGATTTAAACAATAAATTAAAATATTTTGGATAAGGAACAAGAAGCTAAAGGATAAAAATTTGATTTTATCAACATTATGTTTGATATAATTTTTGAGATATATGAGATAGTTATTATTGCATTTGAGATGCATAATATCTATTTCCCCTATTCTTCTACATATCCAATTAATTAAGTTTTCAAATATATTCTTAACCATCAAGATTAAATATAGTGGTGTAATATTTGTCTTCTCACTATTTAATCTCATGCAAAAGAGGTTATCAAGACTGAGACTAACAAAAAACCAAGTTGAAGTAAGAATACCTTCAAGAATCCATTTTATGAATTTTACAAGGACACAAAGCATAATTTTACTAGGTATGCATTAAGAAGCCTAAAGATATAGATAAAATGGGATGTTTTATTCTCCTATACTTAATATGAGGATAATTATTATGGTGAAATCTCACAAGAACATATAGTTGTTCATTCAACATACTTGACATCCACTTCTTCTAGCAAGTGGATTTTATATTCAAGGGTAACATGATTTATGACCAAGCATTGACACCTTTTGTATGATTATAGAATATAAAATTTTGGAGAGCCTGTTGTTATTTGTAATGGCTCCAATATAGCCATGCTACGTATCTTTAATTTTATTAGTTTGATCCCTAGGTTTAGATAGTTAAGCCTTGAGCATCAAGGTTTGGGTTAATGATAAATTTAGTCTATAAATAGAACAAGTTAGATGATAGTTGAAATTATCCACCATATTTAAATCTTATTTGCCTTTATTGTGCATATGATACTTTTACCCCTCCAAGTGGCTAAAAAGCTTTGGTCTCTCTAAGTGGCTAAATATTTACAATGATTTGAATCTAGAATCTCAATATGCAAATTTGTTTTTCTAGTAGTTGGATATAAATTATTATTATTAGATATTGTTTATTGCATGTTATTATATTACTATTAATATTTTGTATTTCATAAAGTTTTTTCATTACAAGTGGTATTAGATCATCAAAATTTGATTTATTTCTAATTTACTTGACTATCCTTAGTTATATGCATCAACATGTCAAAATTTTAGAATGTTGATCCACATGGGTGGTCATCCAAGGTAGATAGCATTATTCACCTACACCATGTTCATGAAGTCAATCATGTCACATTAGTTGCTACTAATTTGGTAACAATTGTTGTTGTGGTATATTTTCCAATAAGGGGATTCTATTTTATGGCATACGTTCAATTAATAATTCCTCTAAATATTTGACAAAGTATATTCCACATAATATGTAATTTTTCTAATGCAGACAAAGCAAATAGGAATAGTTTAGGATTATTGCATAGAGTTCACAAGTCTTCTCACCTATACCCATAAATTAAATATAGTAGTCATGGATACAACTTATACCATTGTATTAAGGATTAAATTTTGTGGTAAGTCAATATTATTGACCCCTATACTCTTAATGATGCTCAACATATAGCTTTGGAAGTAGAAAAATAGCTCCAAGAGCCTAGTTACAAATATAGATGTGACTTAAACTCTCAATATCCTTATCATAATAACAATAATTCTTAGGTATTATTCTAATTCAAATATTATTATCACCATTTACAATATTATGCATATGATTTATATCATAACTTTCAATTGGAAGGTGAAGACATAACATTATATGAAGATGAAGATTCATATGGCAAGATCAACCAATAGAATTAGATGAGGCAAAACATGAGGATGATATCGTAGATCTCTCTAATTATTATCTTATACAGATCTAAAATTACAATACTATCAAGGTAAAAGGATTAATTAAATGACAATGCATCATATTTATTGATTTAGGTAGCACACATATCTTAATGGATTATAATATAGCAAATATTTTGGGCTTGTATATCAATTATTCAAATCAAAATAAATTTCAAGTCTTAATTTTAGATGGGGGTACTTCTTAGTGTGTGTGTAAAATATATAAATTTAACATTCAAATGAGGGATTATGCTTTGTTTAAAAATATCTTTACCATGAACCTAGTAGTGTAGATGACATCTTGGGAGCACAATGATTATCTTAGCATGATATTACTATTATATTATAAAGATTGTATGTAAAGTGGATATAGAGTGGAAGCATAATTCATATCCAATAATATAAAAACCCTTCCATCCAAGGTGATTAGTTCACGTAGCATGGAAAATTTTTCAAAGAAAGATGGTCATGGATTCTTTGTCTAAGTCAATTGCATGAAGTTTCAACCTTCAACACAGTTTTATCCAACTCTTATATTGAACTTGTAGAACATTATGGATTGATATGAGGATGTATTTAGTGATCCCATAGGTCTTACTCCTAAGCACACATATGATCATGCCATCAACATTATTCTATGAATTCAACCTCTTAATGTACAACGTTACTACTATCCCTAGCCCCAAAATTCTAAATTTGAGTGGCTAGTTTAGGAAATATTAGAGAATGGAATTGTTCATCCAATAATTAGTCCATACTCTTATCTAGTGGTGATGATACAATGCAAGGATAATTTATGGTTCATATCAACTAATTTTCATCTTGTCAACAAGATCAATATTAAAGATAAGTTTTCTATCCCTATTATAGATGATTTTTTGGATGAATTCCATGGTGCTAGATAATTTACAAAATTATACTTACATTATGGGTTTCATCAAATAAGGGTTAGAGAAGAGAATATCTACAAGACTAATTTTTTTATACATGAGGATCATTATGAATTCCTTGTCGTACCTTTTAGTCTCTCTAAGGATTATTCCACTTTCTAAGGTCTCATAAACTTTATATTTCATTCAAAAATTTGCAAGTGTGTCCTAATTTTATTTAATGATATATTAATGTATAGAAAGTTCTAGGAGGATCATGTACTTCATGTGGACAAATTTATTCACCTATTACAAAGGGGAAAATATTTTTTCAAAAGATCCAAATGTTAATTTGTAATCTAGGAGGTCAAATATGTGAAAAATATAGTAAATAAGAAAGTAGTCAAGGTTGATCTTAAAAAGATCAAAGATATGTAAGATTGGACCTTATACAAATCTCTTAAATACCTATGTGGATTTTTAGAAATCAAATTACTATAAAAAATTCTCTACAAATATAGAAAAAATTACCTTTCCTCTTATTACTCTCACTAAGAAGGATGTCTTTTTTGGTTTGAACTTGCTTTACAAGCCTTCTAATCCCTCAAGGAGGTTATCTGGACCACTTCTATTTTGACAAAACCTAGATTTAGCCAACCTTTTATCATTGAGTGTGATGCTTTCAACATAGGTATTGGATATTTTTTTATGCATAATGGACACCCATTGACATTTGAAAGTAATCACATTTCTAGTAAGAACTTGGAATGTTCCACTTATGAGAAGGAAATAATAGCTATTTTGCATGCTATAGATAAATGGAGGCATTATTTATTACGGTGTAACTTCATCATCATGATTGACCATAACAACCTTAAGCATTTATTAGAGGAAAATATTTATTTTCCTTAATATAATAAATAGATAATCAATCTCTTGGGGTTATCATTGAATGCAATAAAGGAAAGGAGAATGTGATGATGATGCTTTGTGTTAAAAATATGATAATATTGTTGTTTTCAATTCCATCTCTAATATTCTAGTTGAAACTCTTCCAAAGTCAAGTCTTCTACCGATAAGGGCAAGAACATGGTTTTGGTATCCCTGATGAAGCCATCCAAGCTTGATTTTTTATCTTTGAATTGCAAGATTTAGAAGAACATTTTTGGTCCTTCTCTTGGAGTGATGTCGAACAAATCTATTGAAGATATTGACCCTATGGTTGATCTGTATGACATTGTGTCTCTTGCCACCTCTATGATCCTTCAATCAAGAAATATCATCAACTAAATTAAGAATGATAAGGTGCCTAGGTAGAATGAGAAAGCATCCAATGTGCAGGATGACAACCAGGAGAAAATCCGTATATTTGAGTAACTGGGATGTCCCCATTTCCATTTTGTTTGGGGATGGTCCCTTCCTCTGGTTTATTTTGTTGATTTTGGGCTACTCTAACCTTTCCCATTTTGTTTTTATTGTTTGTTAGGCCTCTTTCCTTTGATAGGTTTTGTTCACTTGTTGTGGTTCTGGGTTGAGGTATTCCTGATTTTGGGATCCTCCCCTTTTTTGTTGATATAATGGTTTGTGGATCTACTTAAAACCCCATTATCAATCAAAATATTCCATCTCTAATACTCTTCCATAATGGATTTATTAGCTTCAATAGGATTGAATTTCCAATATGGAGACAACTTAGATCATCTAGGAAATGGAGAATCATTCATCATTACCATCTGGTTTCTCATATGTTGATGGAGTGTTCCACAAAAATGACCATACTTATCTTTATTAATAATTGGATTTTAAGACAAATTCCCTCAAATAATTTGATACATATCCTTTGGAGGGACTGTATCGCTCCAAATTTTTTGCATCCTTACCTTCAGGCTAAAGGATCCGTGCCCGAAAGGAGGATGGGAAAAGGATGGGACAATACCTCGGACTGAGAGGCCCTTTGAAGGTCCCGCCTCTCGGGGGAGGGGTATTAAGGTGATTTTTCGACGGATGGTGGGGTTCACCAGGAAACGTTTAGTGGCAGTTTCCACGCCTAGGTTGGGAATGAGTTTAATGTGTTCAATTTTAGCTTTAAACATCCAAGTCCTAGGTTTGGCCGATATGAATCTAAGTTATTCTATTATGAAAATGCAAATTAAATGAATACAAAAAATAGATTTGAACAGAAAACAGAGAGAATAAGCTAGATTAAAGAGACATACCTGATCCGGATGTCTGATGGAGGTTCTGATTTTTGAAGCAGTCAAGATCGTCTGGAATTTGACAGGATCGTCTCTGATCTGACAGGATCGTCTGAGATCTGATGAATTCGTCAGAGACCTGCAATCAGAGAAGTAGATACAAAATACAGAAAATGCAGCTATACAAACAGAGGGCAATGATGTAGAATGACAACAATAATATTAGAAGGATAATTATAAACAAAATATGAGTGTATTTCAATGATTTAATGACAAATTATGATTTTATCATGCATTAAAACTATATGGGTGAACTCCAAAATGCAGAGTAATAAGGAATAACCATAGAATTAACTAAATGCAGAATAATGTAGCAGAAAAGAGTGGAGAAAATGCAAACTCTGGGCACTGATTGCCCCCAATGTTGACTGCAGTCGAAATCATCTCGGATTGGTACGAAATCATCTCGAATTGGACAGGATCGTCTGCGACGATCTGAGCTTGCTCCGATTGAAGAATAACAAAGTTCCTGCAAGAAAATTCGAGAAGGGACAAAGGCAAACAATAGTCTAGGATATTCTAATGCATGTAAAACTTGAAGTGCAGAAAAATTCAGCCAGGGGGATGTCAAGGGGAGGGCCTAAGGTTTAAATAGGCTTAGGAGGGAGGTTGGGAGGTTGGAGATCATCCCATTTTGGGAGATCTCCAACGGGGGAGGTCTCTAACGGTGCAGACATGCTCTTGCCCCGATTAGAGAAGTCTGTTGAAACAGAAGCTAATTATGAAAAATCAGTTTTGGGACGAAATCGTCTGGACGTTCTGCTCTAGATGAAATCGTCCGATCTGAGGCGATATCGTCTGATCGGAGACGATATCGTCCAACGGACGAAACAAACTCTAAAAATGGCGTGGAAAATGAGGAAACGGGTAGCAGGCGGTTTGGGAGCGGTTTTGGGGTTGAAATTTGAATTTGAATTATTACTAAGGTAATTTTAATTATTTGCTAAGTTTTACTGTGCCAATTTTAGGGTGCTACATTTTGCCCCCTCTTTAGCGAATTTTTTGAAGAAAATGCGTTAAAGATGAGTTCTTCTCGATCTACGAGAAAGCAAAAATTATTCCCATTTTTAGGCGACGATTCTTGGTCGAATCGTACGATAGCTTACTATGATGCCCCCTCCGTGTTTTTACCCAAATCGAACGTTTGAGGTAAAAACGTGGAAAAGCAAAAAATTAAAATGTTTTTAATTGTTTTTGAATAAAATTAAGAAAAATAGGGAAAAACCCTAATTCATTGTTACTGTTCATTTTCATTTTCTGGTTTGTGGAGCTCTGCAAACAAAATGGTCGAGACAGCGCACAGATCGACAGAGGTCCGACGCGGGCTACGGGTAAGGGTCTAAACTTAGTTTAGAATGCTTGAATTTTGATTTTCTATGCTTTTTAGATTAAATTTTGATGATTTTTGAGCATCGCGGCCATTTTTGGGCCGTCGACGTCGTCGGGACGAAATCGTCTCGATTTCGTCGAAATCGTCTCGATATCGACGATTTCGTCAAAAAAGGGACGATTTCGGCTTGCGAAATCGGAGACGAATTTGCTCAAATTTGGGACGATATCGTCCAATAGTGGACGATATCATCATTGATGAAATTGAACTTGCTTTACTTGCATTTTTAATCACTGTTTTATTAATGATTTTTATTGTTTTGTTGTTTATGTTGCAGAGAGGATTACTAAAGAGCAGAGAATGGAAATACGATGGGCTGAGGGATGACTTGGCCGCTCTATCTCAAGCAGAGCGAGATCAGTTGGCACAAGTCGGCTTGCAGCATGTGGCAGAGATGCCACAGGTTTCTATAGATATGGGGCTATTGACAGCCCTAGCAGAGAGGTGGTATCCGGGTTCTTCCTATTTTTGGTTATCGAACGGGGAGATGACTCCCACACTAGAGGATGTATGGAGGATTTTGAGGATCCCCATACAAGGACGGTTGATAACTCCCATGGCCAATCAGGGCCACGCGATGATGCGACTATGCGGAGATCCGAGCTTCACCCTGGAGAAGGGCGGAGTGAACATCGAGTCGCTACGCCAGATGCCTGGGGCATCTAGACTGACATAGGTTTTGGCTGGGGTTGTAGGTGGTCTGTTGCTATGCCATCAGAGTGGATGCAGAGTACCATGGCTATTGACAGATGTGGTCTACGACATGAGAGACCACGGATACAGGTTTGCTTGGGGGAGTTATGTACTATGCCGATTGTATAGGATCCTGCATGGGGTCGTATACAAGGGCGGCCGATGTCTGGTTATGACATCACTACTCATAGGTTTGGTGCTGGGAGCACATCATGGTGCGAAGGCCGGTAGGGCTCCCACTGATAGGGATTGATGGGGAGAGGCCCCGAGCTTTCTACTGGTGGCTCCGAAGAGGGTCACAATGGCGGATAGATCTGCCAATGTCCCGGAGACTACTTGACGACCTTGTCTTCGACCAGATCACCTGGAGGCCTTGGAGAGATCATCCAGGGTGGGCCGAGGATGGACAAGAGCTGGCTCGCGTTAGGCGAACCTGCTGGCTGAGGATGGAGAGGGGAGAGGTGGAGCTCCACCGCTACGACCGAGTTTTGAGGCAGTTCGGTCTACAATAGGGGATCCCATCTCTCAGAGACTACGAGTTTTCCCAGACCATCCGGGATAACACTACAGTTAGCGGGGCTCCAGATATGCAGCGCTTCTGGAGTCAGGACGTAGATGATGCCCCCATTCAGCCAGTGGATGGGGACGACGTAGGGGTAGCCGATGGCTACGATGCCCGGTACACAGGCATCCGCCCTCCTCGGATGACGAGGGCTCAGGGTCCGATTCACGCAGTTGTGCATCGGATGGGGAGGCGGTGCCAGGCGGCCATTGAGGCGGCACAGGGTCACGACGGGAGAGAGCAGAGGAGGCCACAGGCTCAGCAGAGGCCATGGTAGCAGGAGAGGAGGGAGGAGAGACCCCCTTCTCCACGGAGAGAGAGGCCACCATCGCCCGATAAGGGCAAGGGTGTGGACATAGGAGAGAGTAGTGAGATGGCTACTCTCTAGGTGGAGACTGTCCATCTCCAGGCATAGGTGCAGACTCTACAGGATGAGGCTACATGCCATCGAGCAGAGGCTACACAGCTCAGAGATGAGGTTGCACGCCTCAGAGCACGGAGCGGAGGAGCGAGCACTCAGGAGCTGGCACGGTCGATTGCTCAGACCACGTTCTATCAGGGTATCTACTTCTAGATGGTGCCAGAGGGCCAGAGGGTACAGCTGCCAGCCGGCATTGCGGATCCGATCAGGGTTGGGTCATCGAGGACTTCATCCCGATCGACGACTAGGACTCGCAGTACCACACATACTACGATGGGGCCACCTCGTCCACCTCAGGGTGGGGGAGGAGATGAGGCTGAGAGCTCGAGGGGTTCTCGAGGCTAGGCTACTACACTATACAGACTGATTATATGATTTGAGAGGATTGAGTATGCCAAGATGTAGATTGTGGCATACCAATCTAGTTTTGATATGATGTACATATATTGTTGAGATATATATATATATATATGATATTTTTGATCATATGACTTGTCTTATGTGTTTGTATGATGCTTTATTGTTGTGGTGTGATTGATTTGATGATTCATGTAATTATGTCGATTGGAAATATTATGGTTTGAATGTCATGCTTTTAAAATTTAAATGAAATAATCTGATGTAAACAAATTGGTTGTTTGTGATGTGATAATTTGATAAAAATAAAAGGGGACTTTTAACAATAATTTCAAAGGACATTGTCGCTATTATAGACCATTTCATGGAGTCACCGCTCACTCGGTCGTCAAGCTAATCCCAGTATAGAAATATTGTTAAAAGTAAAAGAGTGCTTAAGAGACTATCTTAAGACTTTGTTGTGATGATGCAAATGATGATGATGATGATGATTTGTTTTCAGATTTCCATGAAAATATTATGCATGAAATATTTTAAAATGACTTTTGCTAGGCATAAATTCCTAAGTGTGATAAAATTTTTGGATAATTCCCTAGGAATTATACCATCATTGCAAAATTGAAGTTTGACATAATGACATGAAAATAGAGTAAGTGTTTGTTTTGTTTTAAAGCATAATTGTGTAACATAATGATTTAAGTCATATGTTTTTATGATTTTGAATAAATGGAAAATAAAATTGGTACAATGGTTTGCGCTAGGCATAGAATATTTAGGTATAGACTTATACCATCATCGTGAAATCCAAAGAAGAAAATAATATAATAGTTTTATTGCATGGTTGATTTTTAATTTTTGAAAATAGTCAGAAAATATGAAGATGAGGACTTGCGCTAGGCATAAAATTCCAATTTTGGTTTTGGAACTATACCATCATCGCGAAAGTCAAAAGTTATATATAAATGTAACTTTATTGCATGTTTTGAAAATGATTTTGATTTTTGATAATGCATATAGTTGTCTTTATACTAAACAACTGTTCTTCAAAGAGGAAAATGAATTTATTCCAAACAATTTGCAAAAATATTTCAAAGTATCTTAAAGACAAAAGTTAGATTTATAAGGAATCCCATGTGCGTAGGTGAGTTCATTACCAATCTTGATTTATCATAATGATACACAAAATCTCTCAAATACAAAATGTGTGTGCAATTGCATTGTTCATTTACCAGTTTTGAGCAAGATAATTTGATACAAGTGATTTGAATGAACCAAATAAGTGTTCATTAACCATGATTTAGATGCATATAACCATACCAGACTACTATGTAGGTCGGGTTATCAAGAGCTAGCTAATCCATAAGCAGACATAGGTCTGTACAAAAGAAGGTCGCTAATGTGACAGACATATCACCACGCTAGGGATTACCCAAGGCCAAGCGGGTTGGGCACAAACCACCTGTTATGGGGCTTACCTCACAGTTTTCGAATAATTGAGAATTCCAGGGATTCAAGCTCATCAACCCTTCTTTTCTTTTCAATGGGTAGGGAAAGGGATTTTATTGCTTTTGCTTTTGCTTGTTTCTTTTTCTTTGCTTTTGCTTTTCTTTTTCTTTTTTTTTTGTATTTTTGTATTTTGGCTTGATATTTGAGATAATGCTGAAATAACTTGTTTCTTTTTCTCTTTTTCTTGAACTTTTCTTTTCTTCCTATACTAGGGATACTTGCTCGGATTAGTTGTAGAGCAAGGGATTTTTATTCCGGGTAGGGGTGAGCTTGTCCTTTTGCCAATTCTCAAAGATTCTAGACCATGTGCATGATAGGATAGCAGGGGAAACTTTTCGCTCAAGAAACCACTTCTACTATGTAGCATAGCATGGAAATTACAAATATAATCATTTTATTGTGAAAAGATATGCTTGGTTTAAGTAAATAACAAGATCAATTCTCTATGCTCAAACTTTATTTAATTAAATTTTGTGGACTTTGATATAAGAGAGATTAGTAATCATGCCAGATAAAATCAAGATATTTATTTTTGTGTTTGTGATAGTGGGGGATTCCAAATAAATGCTAATTTATCCAAAATAATTTGAAAATATAACTGCAATACTTGAAGAAGAAATATATACAACAAATATTTTTGAGGAGTTTGATAATTTTGACTCTCTCTTTCTTCTTTATATTTTTTTAGGTTTTGAAAAGAGTCAATAATATTGTTGTTTTGACTTTTTATTTTTTTTTTTTTTTATTTGTTTTTGTTTAAAGAGTTATATATATATTTTTAAAATGAGACAACATGCAAAATATGTACAAATGATGAAATGACCAAATTTTATGCGTAATATCGCTTAAGATGCATAATATTCATAGGTTCTTTTAAATCTTTACCATCTAAGGTAGCTAATTTGTATGCTCCTGATTCAAATTTAGCAGTGATAATATATGGTCCAAGCCAGTTGGGCTCAAATTTACCTTTAAGGTCTTTAGTTGCATTAGTATTTTTTTATTTTCTTTTAAAACAAGGTCACCGACCTCAAAGGATCGATGACGAACTTTCTTGGCATATGATCTTTTAAGCTTGTTTTGGTAAGCACGAAGATGCTCCAAAGCATTGATGCACTTTTCATCTAGGAGTTCCAGCTGACTGAGTCTGCCAGCTCGATATTCATCTCCTACTTTGGTATCTTGAAGTAGTAGAGCCAAAGAAGGAACTTCTAATTCAAAAGGAAAAATGGCTTCAATGCCATAAACCAAGACAAAAGGTGAAGTTCCAGTGGGAGTTCGAACACTAGTTCGATAGGCCCACAAAGCTGGATATAATTGAATGTGCCATCAGATTTATTGACCAATCTTTTAAGAATTTTGATTAAGGTTTTGTTAGATGCTTCTGCTTGGCCATTACCACGAGGATAATAGGGAGTGGACCAGAGATGTTGAATCTTATATTTTTCATAACTTTATTTTTAAACATGAATGTGATTTAATAATCAAACCCTTTATAAATAATTTTTAAAAATAAATTTAGATAACATGTTTTTTCTAAGCTTAAAGGCATATTTTCTAAATCTTCTGACATATTTTTCTAATGAGGTATAATGAGTTTCATAACCGATTAAAGTTCGACTAATGTAATAATTAGCACGTTCTTTCTTCTCATCATCAAGCTGAGCTAACATAGCTCCTAAAGCAAAATTTGAAGCTAAAATATATAGGAGAAACAGGCGATCAGGTCTAGGCGATGAAAGCACAGGTGGGTTAAGGAGGTATTGTTTGAGAAGTTCAAAAGCTTCTTTACATTCGTCATCCCAATTAAAAGGGACATCCTTCTTAAGGAGCTTAAGAAAGGGAGTGGTTTTGTCCGCCAGCTTATCGATGAAGCGACGGATGGCTTGAAGCTTACCTTGTAAACTTTGTAACTCAGATATATTGGTAGGTGCGGGCATATCAGTGATAGCCGCAATCTTGAGAGGGTCGATTTTGATACCACGTAAAGAAACTAAAACCCCTAATAGTTTACCGGACTTAACTCCGAATATGCATTTGGCTGGATTTAATCGAATAAGGTATTCTCTTAACCGATTAAATACTTTTCTCAAATCATCTAAATGATCATCTTCTTTAATAGAGCGAGCTATAATATCATCTACGTAATCATGTAGGATATCATGCATCATATCATGAAAGATATAAGTCATAGCTCGTTGATATGTTGCACCTACATTCTTTAAACCAAATGGCATCACTTTCCAACAAAAGGTACCCCAAGGGGTAATAAAGGTTGTTTTAGCCTGATCTTCAGGAGCTATCCTGATCTGATTATAGCCAAAAAATCCATCCATTAGGGACATCATTCCACTCCCAACAGTAAAGTCAATGATTTGATCCATGTTTGGAAGAGGAAAATCATCTTTAGGGCATGCAAGCGTTAATATCTCTAAAATCTGTGCAAACCCTAACTTTGGTAGCTTCTTTCTTGGTGACTGGAACTACATTTGAGATCCATTCAGCATAATCAATAGCTTGTATGAAAATAACATTCAGGAGTTTTTCTAACTCCCCTTTGACTAGCAGGGCCACTTTGGGATGCATTTTTCTAAGTTTTTGTTTAACAGGTTTAGCATCCGGATGGACTACTAGATGATGCATGACTACAGAAGGGTCCAGACCTGGCATATCTTCATATGTCCAAGCGAAGACATCTTCATATTCTTTAAGGAATGCAATGTATTCATCTTGTTTTTCTTGACTTAATGCTGATCCAATATTGATTATGTGAGGATTATCCTCAGCTCCAATGTTAACTTTAATGACGTTTTCTACTTCCATGTGTAGATCTCTTTCAAAATTAGGTGGGGCGGGTGAAACGCCCAATTCTTGTAATTATTTTAAGGTTAAGTTGGATAATTCATCTTGATGAGTGGTGGCCTCAAGTTGGGCTATAGTTGGTATAGAACCATCAAAATAAAAACCATTGTGTAACAACTCTTCAACGGAGACATCATGGAAAATATCTCCTTCCAACTCCTCATCGGATTCAACAATCAATTCAGGGTAAGCTATGGATAGCATATTGCAGGTAAAGGGATTATTCTTTGAACACAAAGAATCTTGTTTATCTAGATAATCTTGATAACATATGAGTTGATCATCATCTTCAAAAGGGAAGGGTTGACCCTTACTAGGAAATAGGCCCACACCACATCGGGCGGGCCATGGCTCTACCTCAATAGGTTCTTTCATACCATTTTGGAAAGGTCCCAAGCCTTTCCCTTTATAGCCCATTTTAAGCATTATGGGCTTAGCTTTAATATATTCATTAGCAAAATAACATCGGGCATATCCCTCATGATGAGTTTTGATATTCCTGGGTATTCTTCCCCAATCATATCCTTTATAAATAAAAGCACAACTCCCGACTTGGTAAGTACTTCCCATAGGTTGTGGGAGGCCCAAAGTACGAGGAGATGGTGGCAAGTTATTTAAAAGAATTGAATCTTGCATAAAAGCATTTGTTTTTTTTGATATTAAGATTGTGGATAAATCCGGTAAAAGTTCATCAGAAAGAGCATAAGATGTAGAAGGATCATTCCCTATATCTTTAGATGTGGAAGGTATGATAGATGTTGATAATGTGGAGGTGTCAATAAATGGGTCTATAGGTTTTGAAATTATAGGGATAGAACATGAAGGATTGGTTGTGGATTGAAGACCTTTTTGAGGTTTTAGTGTGGTTTGTTCAGAAGATGGTTGAGTTAAATGTATAGGTGTAGTTGATGGAGTAGATGATGTTATGTGTGTGTTTTTCACACGTTTAGATGAAAAATAAGAATTAGGATGTGTGGATGACAGAGCGGGGCAAAATTGCACTCCAACGAGGTTCCGCCAAAGCACACATATCAAAGGGTCTAGGGTCACCATGGATAGTGACCAACTGATTTTTAAATTCAAATTTAACACACTGATGTAAAGTGGAGGGAACCGCTCGCATCGCATTGATCCAAGGGCGACCCAAAAGTATATTGTACGATGTTGGGCAATGTACAATAAACACGGTTGTATCTAGGGTTCTAGGACCAACTTGCAAGGGTAAGGTAATGACTCCACACGTTTCTTGTGTCTCGTCATTGAAAGCTTTGATAATCATGTCAGTTTTCTTCATTTCATCACTTCTAAAGCCAAATCTTTGGTAGAAGTCAAAAGTGCAAATGTTTAGAGATGAACCATTATCAATCAAGACTCTTTTAACAGCTACATCTCCAATTAGAGCAGTAATATATAAGGGGTTATCCTTATGTAAACTATGTTGTGGGATATCTTTATCCCGAAAGTCAATACAATCAACTTCTCGAGTGATGATAGTATTGGACATGGCTTCGGGTTGAATATTTTGAGGTACCATCATTTGGCTTAATGTAAGCATTAACTCATCCCTATGGGTAGGAGAAGATCTTAACAAGTCCAAAAGGGAAATTCTGGCTGTAGTATTGGATAATTGTTCATTAATATTGTAAGGAGGTTTTGGTTGAACATTAGACATATGATTCCCTTTATTGGGATTTTTCAAAATAAATGGAGCTGATCCATCATTCCCGAGTTTGATCTTGTTGAGAGTTTTGAGCCTTGTTGTCTGGTAACGACTCCGATGGTACCTACAATGTTATATTGAAGACGCTGAACTGGTCTTGGTTGAGCGTTTATGGCTTGTTCATTAGGAAGGAACTGATTAGAAGAGGGTCGAGTAGTAACTCTTCTAGGAAATGGTTCTTCTGGAACCATAGCATCTCTGATGGGTTGAATAGGATCTGATTCATTTTCAGAACTATTCGATTGGTTTGAGGTGATGTCTACTTCACTTTCAGTATCTGATTCTACATCACTAGGATCGGGAGTTTGAATATTATGTAGGGGTCTGGTCGTGACCATGGATAAGGTTGTGCCAAATATTTGAGGATCCTGAACAGATAATTGTCCGCTAATAGTCCCTACATATCGGGTAGGAGGGGGAACATTATGATGTTCGATTTGATTGGCCACTTCTTTACCATGGTTTGGTAAAGGATGTTGAAATATATCCAATGATTGATTAGCATTTTGATTTTGATTTTGGGGAATGGTCTTTTGAGCGTTATTAGGAGCATTTTGTTTAGGTTGGAAGGCTTGCACCTCCATTTCATTATTATCAATCAGATCTTGTATTTTATGTTTCAATATTTTGCAAGAGTTTGTAGCATGTCCAGGTCCTCTATGAAAATCACAATGTAAATCAGCTCTGTATCCGGGTATAGTTGGATCAGGTTCCCGGATAGCTGGTAATTGAATCAAGCCTCGTGCTAATAATTGAGGAAGAATGGTTGATAAAGGTTGATTCAATCTAGTAAATTCTCGAGGAGGTTTATCAGGAGGTTTTAATATAAATTTTTTTGTTGTCTTCGTTGTATTGATATTAGCAACGTTTCTACTATCAGTGACTCCGTCACCTACAACTTGTTTGTTTTTATACTGATTTCTAGATGTTTTCTCATCATCTTTCTTTTTGAGCTGACCTCTTCTAATGAGAGCATCTTCTACCCTTCGAGCTAAGTCTATAGCTTGATCGAAGGTGGTTAAGGTAGCAGTTGATAACTCATAAGATATTTGTTCTTGTAAATTATTAATAAAAATGTCCAACATTTCCCTATAAGGTAGCACAAAGTGCAGTTTTCCTATCAACTGCCTCCATCTAGCTAAGAAATCAGCAAAACATTCATCTTTGTCTTGTTTTAAGTTGTACAAATCTTTAATGGTGACATGCCTCTCGATGTAGGCACTAAATTGATGGACAAAAGATTCAGTCGTTTCTTCAAAATTTCTCAAAGAATGAGTGGGCAATTGATAGTACCACTCTAATGCCATTCCTCCTAAGATTTTTGGGAACATTTTTAGTAATAGCAAGTCATCATGTGATATATCATGACATGCTATCCTAAACATGCGAAGATGCTCTATGGGATCTTCAGTTCCTTTATATATAGGCAGGACGGGCATGGGGAAGTGTTTAGGGTATGGTTGTGCTACAACTATGGGATCCAGAGGTTGACTACATATCTCTCGATAATTGTACGAGGGACGGTAGGGATCTATCTCGGTCCATGCGCGAAGCTAACTGTTTCACCATGGCTTCCAGATCATCGGTTTGCCCACCATATTGGTTCGGTAGGGCATTAATATGGGATTTGTGAGCATATGATGGAGGGACATGGAGATTAGATGCTATATTGCTATTGTGTAAATTGTTGGTAGGAAGGGTGTTATGAAGAAATTTTGAAGTTGTATTATGTTGTATGCCCGATTGTTGAAAATTGGTGTTTGGCTTCATTTTAGGTTTTTGTCTACTTGAAGCATATTGATCAATAGTTTGGCGAAGTAAAGCAGTGAAGGAAGGTTTCTTTTGTGTGGGAATGATTTTAGGCTCAATAACAGGTTCCTTAGGGGGTTGGGTAACCTGTTGTTTTGGCATGTTCTGAATCATAGTGACCATATCTCTATTGGATGGTCCAACTTTATCACTTTCTTGATCAATGAAAGACAAGGGATTAGTGTGTATGTCAAACATATGTTCCATGGCTGCTTGAGTGTCACTAATTTGTCCTTTATCAATACGAACTGCCATATTAAGAGCACCAATGTTATTATTGAAAAATTTCTAGAAATGATCTAAGTTATCAAAAGCAATAGTTCCATCTGGAGCTATTCTAGGGGATGAGGATCCTTCCTCTTTAAGATTTTCTTGTTGTTCATTTTCTTCAGCCAGGTCATCTTCTGGCTGTTCTAGAGTTTCTCCTTCCGGAATTGATTCCTCAGGAAGGACATTTGGGTTTTTTGTTTTGTCTCCTAACCAATCTTCTTCTTCTTGTTCAGTTTGTTTACCATTCCTAAGTTTAGGCATTGTGCTTAAATTTAGATTTCAGAAAATATATATATACTAATATATATATATATATATATGCAACAAGCTTAAGAGGTATATATTTTAATTATATACCTACTATAGTATTTGAAATAAAATGTTTTTGGTTTTTGTTATGTTTTGGTTTTTCTTGTTTTTGTAACAATATTATAAAGATAACAAACAACACACTAAATGCAAGAAATAATAATAATGAAAGCAATGATCTAGTTTTCTATAAACAATTTATAAATATCATTAATGGGCTCAAGTTCTTCAGGAGTCATGAAGTGTTCTTCTTCAAATTGAAAATTTTCTTTCAAGAATTTGACAAAAAGTGCTATAGTGATATTATCTGTCTCAGATTCTGGTTGGTAGAAATAAAGTTCATGGCAATACTCTCGATATAACACAGCCCTAGGAACTCTATTCCATATTTCCCTATCCATAAGAATGACCTCTTGATCTTCTACATGACCTAGGAATTGGTGTATAACAGCTGCGTTCTCGAGGTATTCCTCGAAGGTGAACAATTCTGAAGACACAAGAGCTCTCCTATAAGCTAACCACCTATGGCAGGCTCTCTGAAGTTCATGATAAACAATGAGTTGATGAGGATCCAGGATCCTATCTAGGGCAAACCTCTTGATTTGTCTAAGTTCGGTTGATCTAGATGAAATGATACCTAGCCTCCTATCAAGTTCTTTCCACAAAAGTTGGTTTCTATCTGTTTCAGCATACACTAAGCACAGAATTAACTTCTATGGCTACTAATTGGTTTGCAACATTTATAGTAACAGCTAATCTTTTCTTAGGAGCTACCATCTAGACATGATATGCAACTTAGTATTTTTCTAATGATTTGAAATGCATCTATATTTTTGTTTTGTTTTTCAAAAGGTTTTAGTTTCACGTCGGGTTCACCAAAATGTATCGCTCCAAATTTTTTGCATCCTTACCTTCAGGCTAAAGGATCCATGCCCGGAAGGAGGATGGGAAAAGGATGGGACAGTACCTCAGACTGAGAGGCCCTTTGAAGGTCCCGCCTCTCGGGGAGGGGTATTAAGGTGATTTTTCGATGGATGGTGGGGTTCACCAGGAAACGTTTAGTGGCAGTTTCCACGCCTAGGTTGGGAATGAGTTTAATGTGTTCAATTTTAGCTTTAAACATCCAAGTCCTAGGTTTGGCCAGATGAATCTAAGTTATTCTATATGAAAATGCAAATTAAATGAATACAAAAAATAGATTTGAACAGAAAATAGAGAGAATAAGCTAGATTAAAGAGACATACCTGATCCGGATGTCTGATGGAGGTTCTGATTTTTGAAGCAGTCAGGATCGTCTAGAATTTGATAGGATCGTCTCCGATCTGACAGGATCGTCTGAGATCTGATGAATTCGTCAGACGAATTCGTCAGAGACCTGCAATCAGAGAAATAGATACAAAATACAAAAAATGCAAGCAATACAAACAGAGGGCAATGATGTAGAATGACAACAATAATATTAGAATGATAATTATAAACAAAATACAAGTGCATTACAATGATTTAATGACAAATTATGATTTTATTATGCATTAAGACTATATGGGTGAACTCCAAAATGCAGAGTAATAAGGAATAACCATAGAATTAACTAAATGCAGAATAATGCAGCAAAAAGAGTGGAGAAAATGCAAACTCTGGGCACTGATTGCCCCCAATGTTGACTACAGTCGAAATCATCTCGGATTGGTACGAAATCATCTCGAATTGGACAGGATCATCTGCGATGATCTGAGCTTGCTCCGACTGAAGAATAACAAAGTTCCTGCAAGAAAATTCGAAAAGGGACAAAGGCAAACAATAGTCTAGGATATTCTAATGCATGTAAAACTTGAAGTGCAAAAAAATTCAGCCAGGGGGATGTCAAGGGGAGGGCCTAAGATTAAATAGGCATAGGAAAGAGGTTGGGAGGTTGGAGATCATCCCATTTTGGGAGATCTCCAACGGGAGGAGACTCTAACGGTGCAGACGCGTCTCTGCCCGAGTTAGAGAAGCTGTTGAAACAGAAGCTAATTATGAAAAATTAGTTTTGGGACGAAATCGTCTGGACGTTCTGCTCCAGACGAAATCGTCCGATCTGAGGCGATATCGTCTGATCGGAGACGATATCGTCCAACGGACGAAACAAACTCTAAAAATGGCATGGAAAATGAGGAAACGGGTAGCAGGCGGTTTGGGAGCGGTTTTGGGATTGAAATTTGAATTTGAATTATTACTAAGGTAATTTTAATTATTTACTAAGTTTTACTGCGCCAATTTTAGGGTGCTACAGGGACATTTGGGATTCTTGAAAAAATATTAGTGAGTAAAGCATTTTTTCTTGAAAAACATTAAAAATAGATGTCAAGAGTTTTATGGTAGAGTGAGGTGTGTTAATGTAATAAGTAGAGATAGTTAAATTTCTTCTATTATTGCAACCTTTCCTATCAATGATTACCAAAGGTAGCATATATTCATATATTTCATTTAGGATATTCGAAATAATAAGGAAAAATGATTACTTTTGTGGTAGCTTATCACCTTTCTAATAATGCTTATTCTTATGCATTGCAACATCCCTATTTAGCAAGTAAGGTGGCCAAGATATTTATTTTTCTATATTTAAGTTTCATATTATACCCAAGTATATTGTGAGTGACCATGACCTTGTATTCACTACTAATTTTTAAAAATAACTATTTCATTTTAGTGGTACTAATTTGAGTATGTTCTATTCTTTTCAATCCAAATAAAATGGTCTAATAGATATTGTTAATCTACTGAATGGAAAATGTCAATTTAATCTCCATTTAGAAGCAGTGTTATAGTATAGATTTTATCATCTTTAGTCTTGACAAATTTAGGATTTCCTCATAAAGAGGTAGGATATTCTAGAATAATATACTACATGGCATATTAAGGGTATTTTCTAGCCTTTTATAGCTTTTAGGATAAATATTTATTATTAGGAGGATTCATGTAATATATCCAATATAGTTATGTCATCTATATTTATTTTTATTAGCTTGGGACCTAGGTTTAGATAGTCATCCCTTGAGCATTAGGATTGGGGTTGATGATTAACATAGTCTATAAATAGAATATTGGTGATAGATGAAATCATATTTATATTTGGATCTTAGTTTCCTCTATTGAATTTTTCCCCCTCCAAGTGGCTAAGAGGATTAACCCTATCTAAGTGGCTAAGGTTTTGCATTGATTTGAATCTAGAATATGATTATAGCATATTTTAATTTTTAGCATTTGGATATGAATTATTATGATTATTGGATATTATTATTTCATATAATTATATTTCTATTATTATTTCTATATTTTATGAATTAATTTCATTACATAATTGGAGATAATTCCTCTTTAAATGTAGTTGGATGTGGTGAGATTCATATTGCTTCTTCCTCATTTGATGAGGTTTTCATATTCTAATTATCAGTTATAATATTTCTTATATATATCTTATCACTTACATGAATAAAAATATGAAATTATATCCTAATAAATTTGTGATCAAGCATATTGATGATGGTTTGAAGACAGTTGTCTTATAGTACCATGATGAGTTGGATTAGATGTATTAATATGGATGAGAAATTGACTCCTATTTGTTTCTCTAAAAAATGATATTTTGTGACTATGGTGGCATAGGTAGATGATGAGAGTATCAATAATGGCATAATAAATATTATCATATTTTATTGTCCTTGGTGGTTCAATCATACCTCATAGGGAGTGACATAGTAGGGCTACAATTGAGAGCATGGTATTTGGCTCAATTGGGTCCTTAGAGAGTTTTGACAAGTTCAAATCCTTGTTAATATGTGAAATTTAGATGAAATTAGACTCAATAAAAATTAAAAATGGAGATGCAAAATATAAAAAGGGAAATAACTCAACAAAATAAAAAGGGGGTGATGCACCAAAAGATCTACTAATATTTTCCTATAAAAATAGGCTTGAATGCTATGTGCTAGTGGTGAGCACCCTCTCCTTGATATAGTGAAGCACAAATGATAGTTACCAAACATAGACATGCATAAAGATCTAGGTCCCACAGGATATCCAATGATAGATGACTGATTTGGAAATATATGTAGGCCCCTCACATGCATACACTTGATAAAACCCTAAAGGGATTTAAAGTATTATAAGTAGATACATGCACTATGGGATAGCCTTAATGTATGGGAATGTTGAAGGTTGGCACTATGTTTTGTATCTCTCTACTTTTTTGGCACTGGTTTCCATTTTTGAATTAGGTTTTACGGCCCTGTAAAAACTCATCTAAAATATAATCTCTTTAACTGGTTAGAAAAAAATCACATACAAAAATACACTTTATTAAATAAAATATAAACATAAATTTACCCTATTTTTAGTCAATAACAAGCCAACAAATCTATCTCATTTTCACAAAAATATTTGTCTTTATTTTAATCAACACAAGGTAGCAAACTATATCCTCATTTTAATCAATATAAGGGCAACACAATTTATCCTTTCAAAAATTTAAATAATTTTTTTTTGCGCTCATACCTCAATCAACACACCGCATGAATTTAGGAGAATTGAAACCATGACCTCTCCCCACACATAACCCAAAACAAGTCTTGGTTACTAGCCAAGCTACGCTAGTGGGTAGTAATCTTAGTGGAACACAAGATATTTGAAGCACTTTATCTGACCAATCAAAATATTTTTAACTATGCCAAGAAAAAACAAGAGCCACCCGATTTTGAACCTATGACCTTCCTACCCCAAGTGCCTTAGTGCTAGCTCAGTGACCAACTATACTAGCCTCCTAGCTAAAACTCAATACATAAAATGGAATACTTGTCCTTTGTTCGTTGGTGCCACAAATCACACTTTGTTCCCTTTTCTCATTCGTCGATTCAAGCATGAAGGGATATCAAAAATGCTATATCCAAGAACATTAGTCTTTGCAATAAAATCATTGGTGTATTTATATCCTTTGCTTTATCCTTTACCTTGCTTCACGACATCGATACTAATATGAGTCTAACTTTGATTTTATGCCCTTAATAATTTTGGCACCTTGTCCCCTTTAAAACTTTATATTATAATATTTGAAATTTTTTATAATATTTAAATTTAAGCCTTGTCCTTTGCAGTTTAAACCTCTTTCATTTTATTTTAAAAAATAGATATTTTTGGCTCATGCAAATTTAATATTTTGCCCCAAGCTTTTAAACTCAGCTTTATAATATTTAAATTTAAAATTTAAATATTGTAATCCTTCTCTTCCCTTGAACTTTTTTGACCATTGCTTTACCTTGAATTTTTGTCCATTGCATGCTACCAAAACCATGGGGAATATTTTTGCCTTGACAACCATGCATATTTAACATCAAAATTTTTTTACCTCATGTATCCTTTGACATCAACATACTTCCACCTTATGTACTCTTTGACATCAATGGCAACTCAATATTCTTAAAATTTCCAATAGGTAAACGATGATGTGTCAAATGATGTGGTAGATGATGTGGCATGTGATAATATCATGGATTTTCACAAGGTGAGTGATGATGTGGTAGGGTTCAATGTGTTAGATGTTAAAATAGAAGGCATAACATCACATGGAAAGTATAAAAATATATTTTACTAATCATAATTTGATAAGTCATTGAACCTATTGAATAGGTAGTCATATAGGTACCAACTGGCTTGAAGACACATTTATTTCAAATTGAATCAAAGAACAACAAGTGACATATTTTGGTTTACAAGTTTTAGAGTGAAAGAGGATAGGACAAGTATAGTTTTATTCACTAATATATTTTATATTGGACTACAAATCACCACCTAATTGTCACCCTTTACATAGGATAATGACATGTGGCAACTTATTATTTGTTGATACTCTATCTAGATAGTGGTTAGTTGCCACCACCATCAACCATTAACATATTGACTTATAATGGTCTCTCATTTACTATAGGTACTAAAATATTTTTTAATTTTCAAATATATTGGATTTATTTGGTATGATTTTAGGGAAAAAAATTTAGGGGCCATATCTTTTGCATATGAGATCATTTTGAGCCTACTTTTAAAGTGCATGGTTTTTCAAATATTTACATTAATAGTGTTATTATAGTCATTATTGCACATAGGATTTTGTATTTGGATAGGAAAATTATGGGTCAACATGAGCCCTTATTTAATGGCCTAATCTATGTAATCTAAAAAATAAATATTGAAGCTATGCTTAAAATCAATGGGTTGCAATAACATGTAAATGAGATACCTATAAAGACTAATTCTAAAAAAGAAAGTGGGTGTTTAGGGATAATATGGATGAGGTATTGTGTATGATAGCTCATCATATTGATAAGGTCTATGACATGCATATTAGCAACATTATTGACACTAAGGAATTGCTTGAAAATTTTTAAGGATTGTGTGATTGCATTGATTCTATATAAACCACCAATTTAGAGGTAGAGCTCACTACCTTGACTATGTATTTATTTAATATATTTGTTATTTTAATAATTCACAAGAAAATATTTGTATTTATACAATAAATTAAAATATTTTGGATAAGGAACAAGAAGCTAAAGGATAAAAATTTGATTTTATCAACATTATGTTTGATATAATTTTTGAGATATATGAGATAGTTATTATTGCATTTGAGATGCATAATATCTATTTCCCATATTCTTCTACATATCCAATTAATTAAGTTTTCAAATATGTTTTAACCATCAAGCTTAAATATAGTGGTGTAATATTTGTCTTCTCACTATTTAATCTCATGCAAAAGAGGTTATCAAGACTGAGACTAACAAAAAACCAAGTTGAAGTAAGAATCCCTTCAAGAATCCATTTTATGAATTTTACAAGGACACAAAGCATAATTTTACTAGGTATGCATTAAGAAGCCTAAAGATATAGATAAAATGGGATGTTTTATTCTCCTATACTTAATATGAGGATAATTATTATGGTGAAATCTCACAAGAACATATAGTTGTTCATTCAACATACTTGACATCCACTTCTTCTAGCAAGTGGATTTTATATTCAAGGGTAACATGATTTATGACCAAGCATTGACACCTTTTGTATGATTATAGCATATAAAATTTTGGAGAGCCTGTTGTTATTTGTAATGGCTCCTATATAGCCATGCTACGTATCTTTAATTTTATTAGTTTGATCCCTAGGTTTAGATAGTTAAGCCTTGAGCATCAAGGTTTGGGTTAATGATAAATTTAGTCTATAAATAGAACAAGTTAGATTATAGTTGAAATTATCCACCATATTTAAATCTTATTTGCATTTATTGTGCATATGATACTTTTACCCCTCCAAGTGGCTAAAAGGCTTTGGTCTCTCTAAGTGGCTAAATATTTACAATGATTTGAATCTAGAATCTCAATATGCAAATTTGTTTTTCTAGTAGTTGGATATAAATTATTATTATTAGATATTGTTTATTGCATGTTATTATATTACTATTAATATTTTGTATTTCATAAAGTTTTTTCATTACAATCGGTATTAGATCATAAAAATTTGATTTATTTCTAATTTACTTGACTATCCTTAGTTATATGCATCAACATGCCAAAATTTTAGAATGTTGATCCACATGGGTGGTCATCCAAGGTAGATAGCATTGTTCACCTAAACCATGTTCATGAAGTCAATCATGTCACATTAGTTGCTACTAATTTGGTAACAATGGTTGTTGTGGTATATTTTCCAATAAGGGGATTCTATTTTATGGCATACGTTCAATTAATAATTCCTCTAAATATTTGACAAAGTATATTCCACATAATATGTAATTTTTCTAATGAAGACAAAGCAAATAGGAATAGTTTAGGATTATTGCATAGAGTTCACAAGTCTTCTCACCTATACCCATAAATTAAATATAGTAGTCATGGATACAACTTATACTATTGTATTAAGGATTAAATTTTGTGGTAAGTCAATATTTTGACCTCTATACTCTTAATGATGCTCAACATATAGCTTTGGAAGTAGAAAAATAGCTCCAAGATCCTAGTTACAAATATAGATGTGACTTAAACTCTCAATATCCTTATCATAATAACAATAATTCTTAGGTATTATTCTAATTCAAAAATTATTATCACCATTTACAATATTAGGCATATGATTTATATCATAACTTTCAATTGGAAGGTGAAGACATAACATTATATGAAGATGAAGATTCATATGGCAAGATCAACCAATAGAAGTAGATGAGGAAAAACATGAGGATGATATCATAGATATCTCTAATTATTATATTATACAAATCTAAAATTACAATACTATCAAGGTAAAAGGATTAAATGACAATGCATCATATTTATTGATTTAGGCAGCACACATATCTTAATGGATTATAATATAGCAAATATTTTGGGCTTGTATATCAATTATTCAAATCAAAATAAATTTCAAGTCTTAATTTTAGATGGGGGTACTTCTTAGTGTGTGGGTAAAATATATAAATTTAACATTCAAATGAGGGATTATGCTTTGTTTAAAAATATCTTTACCATGAACCTAGTAGTTTAGATGACATCTTGGGAGTACAATGATTATCTTAGCTCAATGATATTACTATTATATTGTAAATATTGTATGTAAAGTGGATATAGAGTGGAAGCATAATTCATATCCAATAATATAAAAACCCTTCCATCCAAGGTGATTAGTTCACGTAGCATGGAAAATTTTTCAAAGAAAGATGGTCATGGATTCTTTGTCTAAGTCAATTGCATGAAGTTTCAACCTTCAAATCAATTTTATCAAACTCTTATATTGAACTTGTAGAATATTATGGATTGATATGAGGAGGTATTTAGTGATCCCATAGGTCTTACTCCTAAGAACACATATGATCATGCCATCAATATTATTCTATGAATTCAACCTCTTAATGTACAACCTTACTACTATCCCTAGCCCCAAAAGTCTAAATTTGAGTAGCTAGTTTAGGAAATGTTGGAGAATGGAATTGTTCATCCAATAATTAGTCCATACTCTTATCTAGTGGTGATGATACAATGCAAGGATAATTTATGGTTCATATCTCCTAATTTTCATCTTGTCAACAAGATCAATATTAAAGATAAGTTTTCTATCCCTATTATAGATGATTTTTTGGATGAATTCCATGGTGCTAGATAATTTAAAAAATTATACTTACATTATGGGTTTCATCAAATAAGGGTTAGAGAAGAGAATATCTACAAGACTAATTTTTTTATACATGAGGATCATTATGAATTCCTTGTCGAACCTTTTAGTCTCACTAAGGATTATTCCACTTTCTAAGGTCTCATAAACTTTATATTTCATTCAAAAATTTGCAAGTGTGTCCTAATTTTATTTAGTGATATATTAAGGTATATAAAGTTCTAGGAGGATCATGTACTTCATGTGGAAAAATTTCTTCACCTATTACAAAGGGGAAAATATTTTTTCAAAAGATCCAAATGTTAATTTGGAATCTAGGAGGTCAAATATGTGAAAAATATAGTAAATAAGAAAGTAGTCAAGGTAGATTGTAAAAAGATCAAAGATATGTAAGATTGGACCTTATACAAATCTCTTAAATACCTATGTGGATTTTTAGAAATCAAATTACTATAAAAAATTCTCTACAAATATAGAAAAAATTACCTTTCCTCTTATTACTCTCACTAAGAAGGATGTCTTTTTTGGTTTGAACTTGCTTTACAAGCCTTCTAATCCCTCAAGGAGGTTATCTGGACCACTTCTATTTTGAAAAAACCTAGATTTAGTCAACCTTTTATCATTGAGTGTGATGCTTTCAACATAGGTATTGGAGATTTTTTTATGCATAATGGACACCCATTGACATTTGAAAGTAATCACATTTCTAGTAAGAACATGGAATGTTCCACTTATGAGAAGGAAATAATAGCTATTTTTCATGCTATAGATAAATGGAGGCATTATTTATTAAGGTGTAACTTCATCATCATGATTGACCATAACAACCTTAAGCATTTATTAGAGGAAAATATTTCTTTTCCTTAATATAATAAATAGATAATCAATCTCTTGGGGTTATCATTGAATGCAATAAAGGAAAGGAGAATGTGATGATGATGCTTTGTGTTACAAATATGATAATATTGTTGTTTTCAATTCCATCTCTAATATTCTAGTTGAAATTCTTCCAAATTCAAGTCTTCTACCTATAAGGGCAAAAACATGGTTTTGGTAGCCCCGATGAAGCCATCCAATCTTGACTTTTTATCTTTGAATTGCAAGATTTAGAAGAACATTATTGGTCCTTCTCTTGGAGTGATGTCAAACAAATCTATCGAAGATATTGACCCTATGGTTCATCTGTATGACATCGTGTCTCTCGCCACCTCTATGATCCTTCAAGCAAGAAATCTCATCAACTAAATTAAGAATCATAAGGTGCCTAGGTAGAATGAGGAAGCATCCAATGTGCAAGATGACAACCAAGAGCAAATCCATATATTTGAGTAACTGGGATGTCCCCATTTCCATTTTTTTTGGGGATGGTCCCTTCCTCTGGTTTGTTTTGTTGATTTTGGGCTACTCTAACCTTTCCCCTTTTGTTTTTATTGTTTGTTAGGCCTCTTTCCTTTGATAGGTTTTGTTCACTTGTTGTGGTTCTGGGTTGAGGTATTCCTGATTTTGGGATCCTCCCATTTTTTGTTGATGTAATGGTTTGTGGATCTACTTAAAACCCCATTATCAATCAAAAAATTCCATCTCTAATACTCTTCCATAATGGATTTATTAGCTTCAATAGGATTGAATTTCCAATATGGAGACAACTTAGATCATCTAGGAAATGGATAATCATTCATCATTACCATATGGTTTCTCATATGTTGATGGAGTGTTCCACAAAAATGATCATACTTATCTTTATTAATAATTGGATTTTAAGAAAAGTTACCTCAAATAATTTGATGCATCTCCTTTGGAGGGACATTTGGGATTCTTGAAAAAATATTAGTGAGTAAAGCATTTTTTCTTGAAAAACATTAAAAATAGATGTCAAGAGTTTTATAGTAGAGTGATGTGTGTTAATGTAATAAGTAGAGATAGTTAAATTTCTTCTATTATTGCAACCTTTCCTATCAATGATTACCAAAGGTAGCATATATTCACATATTTAATTTAGGATATTCGAAATAGTAAGGAAAAATGATTACTTTTGTGGTAGCTTATCACCTTTCTAATAATGCTTATTATTATGCATTGCAACATCCCTATTTAGCAAGTAAGGTGGCCAAGATATTTTTTTTTCTATATTTAAGTTTTATATTATACCCAAGTATATTGTGAGTGACCATGACCTTGTATTCACTACTAATTTTTAAAAATAACTATTTCATTTTAGTAGTATTAATTTCAGTATGTTCTCTTCTTTTCACTCCAAATAAAATAGTCTAATAGAGATTGTTAATAAATATTTTGTTACTTCTATTTATTGTTTTGCTTAAGACAAGCAATAGCAATAGGTTTATTAGCTCTTGTTAACTAAGAGGTGGTATGATAATTTTTACCATTAATCCATTAAATCATTATATGGTCTAAAACCTCCATTAGTGGTAGACTATTTTGTAGGATCCTCTAAGGTTGTATAGGTAGATGATTTGCTATAGTAATGATGGCTTGTACATAAATTTCTTAAATATAATTTGACCTAAGCTGAGCATTGCATGAAGTAAAAACAATATTCACATAAACCTATAATTATTTTCCATAGGGGATATCATATTTCTATTCTTACAATCCTATAAGCCATTGTCTTTGAATATCAACTCCAAACATACATTGGCTTCTCAATTTTACGGACCCTATGAGGTCATTTATCGCATTGGTGAAGTGTCATATCAATTGGATCTTCCACTATATTTTCACATCCATATTGTCTTTAATGTATATTGTCTCAAATAGGTTATTAAGCAAAGGGTATAGTCCCAAATAGACCTATATTATTAGGAGGATTCATGTAATATATCCAATATAGTTATGTCATCTATATTTATTTTTATTAGCTTGGGACCTAGGTTTAGATAGTCATCCCTTGAGCATTAGGATTGGGGTTGATGATTAACTTAGTCTATAAATAGAATATTGGTGATAGATGAAATCATATTTATATTTGGATCTTAGTTTCCTCTATTGAATTTTCCCCCTCCAAGTGGCTAAGAGGCTTAACCCTCTCTAAGTGGCTAAGGTTTTGCATTGATTTGAATCTAGAATCTGATTATAGCATATTTTAATTTTTAGCGTTTGGATATGAATTATTATGATTATTGGATATTATTATTTCATATAATTATATTTCTATTATTATTTCTATATTTTATGAATTAATTTCATTACATAATTGGAGATCATTCCTCTTTAAATGTAGTTGGATGTGGTGAGATTCATACTGCTTCTTCCTCATTTGATGAGGTTTTCATATTCTAATTATGAGTTATAATATTTCATATATATATCTTATCAGTTACATGAATAAAAATATGAAATTATATCCTAATAAATTTGTGATCAAGCATATTGATGATGGTTTGAAGACAGTTGTCTTATAGTACCATGATGAGTTGGATTAGATGTATTAATATGGATGAGAAATTGACTCCTATTTGTTTCTCTAAAAAGAGATATTTTGTGACTATGGTGGCATAGGTAGATGATGAAAGTATCAATAATGGCATCATAAATATTATCATATTTTATTATCCTTGGTGGGTCAATCATACCTCATAGGGAGTGACATAGTAGGGCTACAATTGAGAGCATGGGATTTGGCTCAATTGGGTCCTTAGAGAGTTTTTACAAGGTCAACTCCTTGTTAATATGTGAAATTTAGATGAAATTGGACTCAATAAAAATTAAAAATGCAGGTGCAAAATATAAAAAGGGAAATAACTCAACAAAATAAAAAGGGGGTGATGCACCAAAAGATCTACTAAGATCTTCCTATAAAAACATTCTTGAATGCTATGTGCTAGTGGTGAGCACCGTCTCCTTGATATAGTGAAGCACAAATGATAGTTACCAAACATAAACATGCATAAATATCTAGGTCCCATAGGATATCCAATGATAGTTGACAGATTTGGAAATATATGCAGGCCCCTCACACATGCATACACTCGATAAAACCCTAAAGATATTTAAAATATTATAAGTAGATACATGCACTATGGGATAGCCTTAATGTATGGGAATGTTGAAGGTTGGCACTATGTTTTGTATCTCTCTACTTTTTTGGCACTGGTTTCCATTTTTGAATTAGGTTTTAGGGCCCTGTAAAAACTCATCTAAAATATAATCTCTTTAACTGGTTAGAAAAAAATCACATACAAAAATGCACTTTATTAAATAAAATATAAACATAAATTTACCCTATTTTTAATCAATAACCAGCCAACAAATCTATCTCCTTTTCACAAAAATATTTGTCTTTATTTTAATCAACACAAGGTAGCAAACTATATCCTCATTTTAATCAATACAAGGGCAACACACTTTATCCTTTCAAAAATTTAAATAAATTTTTTTGGCGCTCATACCTTAATCAAAACATCGCATGAATTTAGGAGAATTGAAACCGTGACCTCTCCCCACGCATAACCCAAACCAAGGCTTGGTTACTAGCCAAGCTACCCTAGTGGGTAGTAATCTTAGTGGAACACAAAATATTTGAAGCACTTTTTTTGACCAATAAAAATCTTTTTAACTATGCCAAGAAAAAACAAGAGCCACCCAATTTTGAACCTATGACCTTCCTACCCCAAGTGCATTAGTGCTAGCTCAGTGACCAACTAGACTAGCCTCCTAGCTAAAAATCAATACATAAAATGGAATACTTGTCCTTCGTTCGTTGGTGCCACAAATCACACTTTGTTCCCTTTTCTCATTCGCAAATTCAAGCATGAAGGGATATCAAAAATGTTATGTCCAATAACATTAGTTTTTGCAATAAAATCATTGGTGTATTTATATCCTTTGGTTTATCCTTTACCTTGCTTCACGACATCGATACTAATATGAGTCTAACTTTTATTTTATGCGCTTAATAATTTTGGCACCTTGTCCCTTTTAAAACTTTATATTATAATATTTGAAAATTTTTATAATATTTATATTTAAGCCTTGTCCTTTGCAGTTTAAACCTCTTTCATTTTCTTTTAAAAAATAGATATTTTTGGCTCATGCAAATTTAAAATTTTTCTCCAAGCTTTTAAACTCAGCTTTATAATATTTAAATTTAAAATTTAAATATTGTAATCCTTCTCTTGCCTTGAAATTTTTTGACCATTGCTTTACCTTGAATTTTGTCCATTTCTTGCTATCAAAACCATGGGGAATATTTTTGCCTTGACAACCATGCATATTTAACATCAATTTTTTTTTACCTCATGTACCCTTTGACATCAAAATACTTCTGCCTTATGTACTCTTTGACATCAATGACAACTCAATATTCTTAATATTTCCAACAGTAAACGATGATGTGTCAAATGATGTGGTAGATGATGTGGCATGTGATAATATCATGGATTTTCACAAGGTGAGTGATGATGTGGTAGGGGTCAATGTGTTAGATGTTAAAATATAAGGCATAACATCACATGGAAAGTATAAAAATATATTTTACTAATCATAATTTGATAAGTCATTGAACCTATTGAATAGGTAGTCATATAGGTACCAACTGGCTTGAAGACACATGTATTTCAAATTGAATCAAAGAACAACAAGTGGCATATTTTGGTTTACATGTTTTAAAGTGAAAGAGGATAGGACAAGTATAGTTTTATTCACTAATATATTTTATATTGGACTACAAATCATCACCTAATTGTCACCCTTTACATAGGATAATGACATGTGGCAACTTATTATTTTTTGATACTCTATCTAGATAGTGGTTAGTTGCCACCACCATCAACCATTAACATATTGACTTATAATGGTCTCCCATTTACTATAGGTACTAAAATATTTTTTAATTTTCAAATATATTGGATGTATTTGGTATGATTTTAGGGAAAAAAATTTAGGGGCCATATCTTTTACTTTTGAGATCATTTTGAGCCTACTTTTAAAGTGCATGGTTTTTCAAATATTTACATTAATAGTGTTATTATAGTCATTATTGCACATAGGATTTTGTATTTGGATAGGAAAATTATGGGTCAACATGAGCCCTTATTTAATGGCCAAATCTATGTAATATAAAAAATAAATATTGAAGCTATGCTTAAAATCAATGGGTTGCAATAACTTGTAAATGAGATACCTATAAAGACTAATTCTAAAAAAGAAAGTAGGTGTTTAGGGATAATATGGATGAGATATTGTGTATGATAGCTCATCATGTTGATAAGGTCTATGACACTCATATTAGCAACATTATTGACACTAAGGAATTGCTTGAAAAATTTTAAGGATTGTGTGATTGCATTGATTCTATATAAATCACCAATTTAGAGGTAGAGCTCACTACCTTGACTATGGATTTATTTAATATATTTGTTATTTTAATGATTCACAAGAATATATTTGGATTTATACAATAAATTAAAATATTTTGGATAAGGAACACGAATCTAAAGGATACAAATTTGATTTTATCAACATTATGTTTGATATAATTTTTGAGATATATGAGATAGTTATTATTGCATTTGAGATGCATAATATCTATTTCCCCTATTCTTCTACATATCCAATTAATTAAGTTTTCAAATATTTTCTTAACCATCAAACTTAAATATAGTGGTGTAATATTTGTCTTCTCACTATTTAATCTCATGCAAAAGAGGTTATCAAGACTGAGACCAACAAAAAACCAAGTTAAAGTATGAATCCCTTCAAGAATCCATTTTATGAATTTTACAAGGACACAAAGCATAATTTTACTAGGTATGCATTAAGAAGCATAAAGAAATAGATAAAATGGGATGTTTTATTCTCCTATACTTAATATGAGGATAATTATTATGGTGAAATCTCACAAGAACATATAGTTGTTCATTCAACATACTTGACATCCACTTCTTCTAGCAAGTGGATTTTATATTCAAGGGTAACATGATTTATGACCAAGCATTGACACCTTTTGTATGATTATAGCATATAAAATTTTGGAGAGCCTGTTGTTATTTGTAATGGCTCCAATATAGCCATGCTACGTATCTTTAATTTTATTAGTTTGATCCCTAGGTTTAGATAGTTAAGCCTTGAGCATCAAGGTTAGGGTAATGATAAATTTAGTCTATAAATAGAACAAGTTAGATGATAGTTGAAATTATCCACCATATTTAAATCTTATATGCCTTTATTGTGCATATGATACTTTTACCCCTCCAAGTGGCTAAAAAGCTTTGGTCTCTTTAAGTGGCTAAATATTTACAATGATTTGAATCTAGAATCTCAATATGCAAATTTGTTTTTCTAGTAGTTGGATATAAATTATTATTATTAGATATTTTTTATTGCATGTTATTATATTACTATTAATATTTTGTATTTCATAAATTTTTTTCATTACAAGCGGTATTAGATCATAAAAATTTGATTTATTTCTAATTTACTTGACTATCCTTAGTTATATGCATCAACATGCCAAAATTTTAGAATGTTGATCCACATGGGTGGTCATCCAAGGTAGATAGCATTATTCACCTACACCATGTTCATGAAGTCAATCATGTCACATTAGTTGCTACTAATTTGGTAACAATGGTTGTTGTGGTATATTTTCCAATAAGGGGATTCTATTTTATGGCATACGTTCAATTCATAATTTCTCTAAATATTTGACAAAGTATATTCCACATAATATGTAATTTTTCTAATGTAGACAAAGCAAATAGGAATAGTTTAGGATTATTGCATAGAGTTCATAAGTCTTCTCACCTATACCCATAAATTAAATATAGTAGTCATGGATACAACTTATACCATTGTATTAAGGATTAAATTTGGTGGTAAGTCAATATTTTGACCTTTATACTCTTAATAATGCTCAACATATAGCTTTGGAAGTAGAAAAATAGCTCCAAGAGCCTAGTTACAAATATAGATGTGACTTAAACTCTCAATATCCTTATCATAATAACAATAATTCTTAGGTATTATTCTAATTCAAATATTATTATCACCATTTACAAGATTAGGCATATGATTTATATCATAACTTTCAATTGGAAGGTGAAGACATAACATTATATGAAGATGAAGATTCATATGGCAAGATCAACCAATAGAAGTAGATGAGGAAAAATATGAGGATGATATCGTAGATCTCTCTAATTATTATCTTATACAGATCTAAAATTACAATACTATCAAGGTAAAAGGATTAAATGACAATGCATCATATTTATTGATTTAGGTAGCACACATATCTTAATGGATTATAATATAGCAAATATTTTGGGCTTGTATATCAATTATTCAAATCAAAATAAATTTCAAGTCTTAATTTTAGATGGGGGTACTTCTTAGTGTGTGGGTAAAATATATAAATTTAACATTCAAATGAGGGATTATGCTTTGTTTAAAAATATCTTTACCATGAACCTAGTAGTGGAGATGACATCTTGGGAGTACAATGATTATCTTAGCTCAATGATATTACTATTATATTGTAAATATTGTATGTAAAGTGGATATAGAGTGGAAGCATAATTCATATCCAATAATATAAAAACCCTTCCATCCAAGGTGATTAGTTCACGTAGCATGGAAATTTTTTCAAAGAAAGATGGTCATGGATTCTTTGTCTAAGTCAATTGCATGAAGTTTCAACCTTCAAATCAGTTTTATCCAACTCTTATATTGAACTTGTAGAATATTATGGATTTATATGAGGAGGTATTTAGTGATCCCATAGGTCTTACTCCTAACCACACTTATGATCATGCCATCAACATTATTATATGAATTCAACCTCTTAATGTACAACCTTACTACTATCCCTAGCCCCAAAAGTCTAAATTTGAGTAGCTAGTTTAGGAAATGTTGGAGAATGGAATTTTTCATCCAATAATTAGTCCATACTCTTATCTAGTGGTGATGATACAATGCAAGGATAATTTATGGTTCATATCTCCTAATTTTCATCTTGTCAACAAGATCAATATTAAAGATAAGTTTTCTATCCCTATTATAGATGATTTTTTGGATGAATTCCATGGTGCTAGATAATTTAAAAAATTATACTTACATTATGGGTTTCATCAAATAAGGGTTAGAGAAGAGAATATCTACAAGACTAATTTTTTTATACATGAGGATCATTATGAATTCCTTGTCATACCTTTTAGTCTCACTAAGGATTATTCCACTTTCTAAGGTCTCATAAACTTTATATTTCATTCAAAAAATTGCAAGTGTGTCCTAATTTTATTTAATGATATATTAATGTATAGAAAGTTCTAGGAGGATCATGTACTTCATGTGGACAAATTTCTTCACCTATTACAAAGGGGAAAATATTTTTTCAAAAGATCCAAATGTTAATTTGGAATCTAGGAGGTCAAATATGTGAAAAATATAGTAAATAAGAAAGTAGTCAAGGTAGATCGTAAAAAGATCAAAGATATGTAAGATTGGACCTTATACAAATCTCTTAAATACCTATGTGGATTTTTAGAAATCAAATTACTATAAAAAATTCTCCACAAATATAGAAAAATTTACCTTTCCTCTTATTACTCTCACTAAGAAGGATGTCTTTTTTGGTTTGAACTTGCTTTACAAGCCTTCTAATCCCTCAAGGAGGTTATCTGGACCACTTCTATTTTGAAAAAACCTAGATTTAGTCAACCTTTTATCATTGAGTGTGATGCTTTCAACATAGGTATTGGAGATTTTTTTATGCATAATGGACACCCATTGACATTTGAAAGTAATCACATTTCTAGTAAGAACATGGAATGTTCCACTTATGAGAAGGAAATAATAGCTATTTTGCATGCTATAGATAAATGGAGGCATTATTTATTAAGGTGTAACTTCATCATCATGATTGACCATAACAACCTTAAGCATTTATTAGAGGAAAATATTTAATTTCCTTAATATAATAAATAGATAGTCAATCTCTTGGGGTTATCATTGAATGCAATAAAGGAAAGGAGAATGTGATGATGATGCTTTGTGTTACAAATATGATAATATTGTTGTTTTCAATTCCATCTCTAATATTCTAGTTGAAACTCTTCCAAAGTCAAGTCTTCTACCAATAAGTGCAAGAACATGGTTTTGGTAGCCCCGATGAAGCCATCCAAGCTGGACTTTTTATATTTAAATTGCAAGATTTAGAAGAACATTGTTGGTCCTTCTCTTGGAGTGATTTCAAACAAATCTATCAAATATATTGACCCTGTGGTTGATCTGTATGACATCGTGTCTCTCGCCACCTCTATGATCCTTCAAGCAAGAAATCTCATCAACTAAATTAAGAATCATAAGGTGCCTATGTAGAATGAGGAAGCATCCAATGTGCGGGATGACAACCAAGAGCAAATCCATATATTTGAGTAACTGGGATGTCCCCATTTCCATTTTGTTTGGGGATGGTCCCTTCCTCTGGTTTGTTTTGTTGATTTTGGGCTACTCTAACCTTTCCCCTTTTGTTTTTATTGTTTTTTAGGCCTCTTTCCTTTGAAAGGTTTTGTTCACTTGTTGTTGTTCTGGGTTGAGGTATTCCTAATTTTGGGATCCTCCCATTTTTTGTTGATGTAATGGTTTGTGGATCTACTTAAAACCCATTATCAATTAAAAAATTCCATCTCTAATACTCTTCCATAATGGATTTATTAGCTTCAATAGGATTGAATTTCCAATATGGAGACAACTTAGATCATCTAGGAAATGGATAATCATTCATCATTGCCATATGGTTTCTCATATGTTGATGGAGTGTTCCACAAAAATTATCATACTTATCTTTATTAATAATTGGATTTTAAGACAAGTTCCCTCAAATAATTTGATGCATCTCCTTTGGAGGGACATTTGGGATTCTTGAAAAAATATTAGTGAGTAAAGCATTTTTTCTTGAAAAACATTAAAAATAGATGTCAAGAGTTTTATGGTAGAGTGAGGTGTGTTAATGTAATAAGTAGAGATAGTTAAATTTCTTCTATTATTGCAACCTTTCCTATCAATGATTACCAAAGGTACCATATATTCACATATTTCATTTAGGATATTCGAAATAGTAAGGAAAAATAATTACTTTTGTGGTCGCTTATCACCTTTCTAATAATGATTATTCTTATGCATTGCAACATCCCTATTTAGCAAGTAAGGTGGCCAAGATATTTTTTTTTCTATATTTAAGTTTCATATTATACCCAAGTATATTGTGAGTGACCATGACCTTGTATTCACTACTAATTTTTAAAAATAACTATTTCATTTTAGTAGTACTAATTTCAGTATGTTCTCTTCTTTTCACTCCAAATAAAATGGTCTAATAGAGATTGTTAATAAATATTTTGTTACTTCTATTTATTGTTTTGCTTAAAACAAGCAATAGCAATAGGTTTATTAGCTCTTGTTAACTAAGAGGTGGTATGATAATTTTTACCATTAATCCATAAAATCATTATATGGTCTAAAACCTCCATTAGTGGTAGACTATTTTGTAGGATCCTCTAAGGTTGTATAGGTAGATGATTTGCTATAGTAATGATGGCTTGTACATAAATTTCTTAATATAATTTGACCTAAGCTGAGCATTGCATGAAGTAAAAAAAATATTCACATAAACCTATAATTATTTTCCATAAGGGATATCATATTTCTATTCTTACAATCCTATAAGCCATTGTCATTGAATATCAACTCCAAACATACATTGGCTTCTCAATTTTATGGACCCTATGAGGTCATTTATCGCATTGCTGAAGTGTCATATCAATTGGAGCTTCCACTATATTTTCACATCTATCTTGTATTTAATGTATATTGTCTCAAATAGGTTATTAAGCAAAGGGTATAGTCCCAAATAGAACTTCCACTACTGAATGAAAAAGGTCAATTTAATCTCCATCTAGAAGCAGTGTTATAGTCTAGATTTTATCATCTTTAGTCTTGACAAATTTAGGAGTTCCTCATAAAGAGGTAGGATATTCTAGAATAATATACTACATGGGATATTAAGGGTATTTTCTAGCCTTTTATAGCTTTTAGGATAAATATTTATTATTAGGAGGATTCATGTAATATATCCAATATAGTTATGTTATCTATATTTATTTTTATTAGCTTGGGACCTAGGTTTAGATAGTCATCCCTTGAGCATTAGGATTGGGGTTGATGATTAACTTAGTCTATAAATAGAATATTGGTGATAGATGAAATAATATTTATATTTGGATCTTAGTTTCCTCTATTGAATTTTCCCCCTCCAAGTGGCTAAGAGGCTTAACCTTCTCTAAGTGGCTAAGGTTTTGCATTGATTTGAATCTAGAATCTGATTATAGCATATTTTAATTTTTAGCGTTTGGATATGAATTATTATGATTATTGGATATTATTATTTCATATAATTATATTTCTATTATTATTTCTATATTTTATGAATTAATTTCATTACATAATTGGAGATCATTCCTCTTTAAATGTAGTTGGATGTGGTGAGATTCATACTGCTTCTTCCTCATTTTATGAGGTTTTCATATTCTAATTATCAATTATAATATTTCATATATATATCTTATCACTTACATGAATAAAAATATGAAATTATATCCTAATAAATTTGTGATCAAGCATATTGATGATGGTTTGAAGACAGTTGTCTTATAGTACCATGATGAGTTGGATTAGATGTATTAATATGGATGAGAAATTGACTCCTATTTTTTTCTCTAAAAAGAGATATTTTGTGACTATGGTGGCGTAGGTAGATGATGAGAGTATCAATAATGGCATCATAAATATTATCATATTTTATTGTCCTTGGTGGGTCAATCATACCTCATAGGGAGTGACATAGTAGGGCTACAATTGAGAGCATGGGATTTGGCTCAAGTGGGTCCTTAGAGAGTTTTTACAAGGTCAACTCCTTGTTAATATGTGAAATTTAGATGAAATTGGACTCAATAAAAATTAAAAATGGAGGTGAAAAATATAAAAATGGAAATAACTCAACAAAATAAAAAGGGGGTGATGCACCAAAAGATCTACTAAGATCTTCCTATAAAAATAGGCTTGAATGCTATGTGCTAGTGGTGAGCACCCTCTCCTTGATATAGTGAAGCACAAATGATAGTTACCAAACATAGACATGCATAAATATCTAGGTCCCATAGGATATCCAATGATAGTTGACAGATTTGGAAATATATGCAGGCCCCTCACACATGCATACACTTGATAAAACCCTAAAGAGATTTAAAGTATTATAAGTAGATACATGCACTATGGGATAGCCTTAATGTATGGGAATGTTGAAGGTTGGCACTATGTTTTGTATCTCTCTACTTTTTTGGCACTAGTTTCCATTTTTGAATTAGGTTTTAGGGCCCTGTAAAAACTCATCTAAAATATGATCTCTTTAACTGGTTAGAAAAAAATCACATACAAAAATACACTTTATTAAATAAAATATAAACATAAATTTACACTATTTTTAGTCAATAACCAGCCAAAAAATCTATCTCATTTTCACAAAAATATTTGTCTTTATTTTAATCAACACAAGGTAGCAAACTATATCCTCATTTTAATCAATACAAGGGCAACACAATTTATCCTTTCAAAAATTTAAATAAATTTTTTTGGCGCTCATACCTTAATCAACACACTGCATGAATTTAGGAGAATTGAAACCGTGACCTCTCCTCATGCATAACCCAAAACAAGGCTTGGTTACTATCCAAGCTACCCTAGTGGGTAGTAATCTTAGTGGAACACAAAATATTTGAAGCACTTTTTTTGACCAATAAAAATATTTTTAACTATGCCAAGAAAAAACAAGAGCCACCCGATTTTGAACCTATGACCTTCCTACCCCAAGTGCCTTAGTGCTAGCTCAGTGACCAACTAGACTAGCCTCCTAGCTAAAACTCAATACATAAAATGGAATACTTGTCCTTCGTTCGTTGGTGCCACAAATCACACTTTGTTCCCTTTTCTCATTCGCAAATTCAAGCATGAAGGGATATCAAGAATGTTATGTCCAATAACATTAGTCTTTGCAATAAAATCATTGGTGTATTTATATCGTTTGGTTTATCCTTTACCTTGCTTCACGACATCGATGCTAATATGACATTTAAATTTGATTTTATGCACTTAATAATTTTGGCACCTTGTCCCTTTTAAAACTTTATATTATAATATTTGAAAAATATTATAATATTTATCTTTAAGCCTTGTCCTTTGCAGTTTAAACCTCTTTCATTTTCTTTTAAAAATTAGATATTTTTGGCCCATGCAAATTTAAAATTTTTCCCCAAGCTTTTAAACTCAGCTTTATAATATTTAAATTTAAAATTTAAATATTGTAATCCTTCTCTTGCCTTGAAATTTTTTGACCATTGCTTTACCTTGAATTTTTGTCCATTACTTGCTATCAAAACCATGGGGAATATTTTTGCCTTGACAACCATGCATATTTAACATCAATTTTTTTTTACCTCATGTATCCTTTGACATCAAAATACTTCCGCCTTATGTACTCTTTGACATCAATGGCAACTCAATATTCTTAATATTTCCAACAGGTAAACGATGATGTGTCGAATGATGTGGTAGATGATGTGGCATGTGATAATATCATGGATTTTCACAAGGTGAGTGATGATGTGGTATGGTTCAATGTGTTAGGTGTTAAAATATAAGGCATAACATCACATGGAAAGTATAAAAATATATTTTACTAATCATAATTTGATAATTCATTGAACCTATTGAATAGGTAGTCATATAGGTACCAACTTGCTTGAAGACACATGTATTTCAAATTGAATCAGACAACAACAAGTGGCATATTTTGGTTTAAAAGTTTTAAAGTGAAAGAGGATAGGACAAGTATAGTTTTATTCACTAATATATTTTATATTGGACTACAAATCATCACCTAATTGTCACCCTTTACATAGGATAATGACATGTGGCAACTTATTATTTGTTGATACTCTATCTAGATAGTGGTTAGTTGCCACCACCATCAACCATTAACATATTGACTTATAATGGTCTCCCATTTACTATAGGTACTAAAATATTTTTTAATTTTCAAATATATTGGATGTATTTGGTATGATTTTAGGGAAAAAAATTTAGGGGCCATATCTTTTACTTATGAGATCATTTTGAGCCTACTTTTAAAGTGCATGGTTTTTCAAATATTTACATTAATAGTGTTATTATAGTCATTATTGCACATAGGATTTTGTATTTGGATAGGAAAATTATGGGTCAACATGAGCCTTTATTTAATGGCCTAATCTATGTAATATAAAAAATAAATATTGAAGCTATGCTTAAAATCAATGGGTTGCAATAATTTGTAAATGAGATACCTATAAAGACTAATTCTAAAAAAGAAAGTAGGTGTTTAGGGATAATATGGATGAGGTATTGTGTATGATAGCTCATCATGTTGATAAGGTCTATGACACTCATATTAGCAACATTATTGATACTAAGGAATTGCTTGAAAAATTTTAAGGATTGTGTGATTGCATTGATTCTATATAAATCACCAATTTAGAGGTAGAGCTCACTACCTTGACTATGGATTTATTTAATATATTTGTTATTTTAATAATTCACAAGAATATATTTGGATTTATACAATAAATTAAAATATTTTGGATAAGGAACACGAAGCTAAAGGATAAAAATTTGATTTTATCAACATTATGTTTGATATAATTTTTGAGATATATGAGATAGTTATTATTGCATTTGAGATGCATAATATCTATTTCCCCTATTCTTCTACATATCCAATTAATTAAGTGTTCAAATATGTTCTTAACCATCAAGGTTAAATATAGTGGTGTAATATTTGTCTTCTCACTATTTAATCTCATGCAAAAGAGGTTATCAAGACTGAGACCAACAAAAAACCAAGTTGAAGTAAGAATCCCTTCAAGAATCCATTTTATGAATTTTACAAGGACACAAAGCATAATTTTACTAGGTATGCATTAAGAAGCATAAAGAAATAGATAAAATGGGATGTTTTATTCTCCTATACTTAATATGAGGATAATTATTATGGTGAAATCTCACAAGAACATATAGTTGTTCATTCAACATACTTGACATCCACTTCTTCTAGCAAGTGGATTTTATATTCAAGGGTAACATGATTTATGACCAAGCATTGACACCTTTTGTATGATTATAGCATATAAAATTTTGGAGAGTCTATTGTTATTTGTAATGGCTCCAATATAGCCATGCTACGTATCTTTAATTTTATTAGTTTGATCCCTAGGTTTAGATAGTTAAGCCTTGAGCATCAAGGTTTGGGTTAATGATAAATTTAGTCTATAAATAGAACAAGTTAGATTATAGTTGAAATTATCCACCATATTTTAATCTTATTTGCCTGTATTGTGCATATGATACTTTTACCCCTCCAAGTGGCTAAAAGTCTTTGGTATCTTTAAGTGGCTAAATATTTACAATGATTTGAATCTAGAATCTCAATATGCAAATTTGTTTTTTCTAGTAGTTGGATATAAATTATTATTATTAGATATTTTTTATTGCATGTTATTATATTACTATTAATATTTTGTATTTCATAAAGTTTTTTCATTACAAGCGGTATTAGATCATAAAAATTTGATTTATTTCTAATTTACTTGACTATCCTTAGTTATATGCATCAACATGCCAAAATTTTAGAATGTTGATCCACATGGGTGGTCATCCAAGGTAGTTGATATAGAGCTACGCACAACACACAACAAGAATGCAGAAACTAACAAATGCACAGGCAAATTCTAGCAAGCTTCATTAGAATCAGAGGTCTCCCCCTCCAATACACAGCAATTTTCCCCCCAAAAAAAAAAAATAAATGGCCAAGAGTCCCTCGATACAATGCATGCATGCCTTTTTCTCCTTGGCCGCCACCTCCTTCTCCATCATTACCTGGAATGCGAGACTCCCCATACCGCCCGCACGAATGCTCTGTCCCACTGGAAAATGTTGTTAGATGCATCGAAACATCATGCCTGTAGTGGCGGTATGCCTTGCAGCCACCTGTCGATCCACTGCCAAGTCAATCATTCCTAAGAATGTGCCATGGCCGTTTGCAGTTGATGCCACGTGTCCTATTTCCATGCTTCCTGTAACTGCTTCATATTCTCGTGCCACTTGTAACTTCACGCCATGTGTCCTTCTACACTGGTCCCTGCAGTCGTCGACTGGTCAACGTCGTGAGCGCCCTGTCGCAATATCGTGACATTTTTGCCCCAACACTTTCTCTCTCCTCTTTGGTCACGATATCGCAACGTTTTGACGTTAGGCTTCTCTCTCCTCCTTGTGTCCATGATTTCGCTACACGTCACGAAATCATGATGTCTAGGCCTTCCTTACTCGCTTTCCTCCCTTGGGCCACGAAACCGCGACATGTCACGATTTCGTGACATATTTGCATTGTGGAACCTTGCCCCCGGATATGTCATGATTTCACGACATCTTTGCATTCCGTACGTCCTTGGCTCGGAAGTGTCGTGATTTCAGGACATCTTTGCATTGTGGAACCTTTCCTCCGGATATGTCACGATTTCACGACATCTTTGAGCTCGGCCTTCGAAGGTGTTGCGATGTCTTTATGCTTCCAAGTCTTGCCTCCCAGAAGTGTCACGATTTTGTGACGTCTTTTAAACTTTATCTTGAAGGTGTCACGATTTCACGACGTCCTGAAACCTAGTCTTCGAAGGTGTCGTGATTTCACGACGTCCTTGAACTTTGTCTTCGAAGGTGTCACGATTTCACGACGTTTCTTGTGCCTTAGAACTTTTTGTCAAAGATGTTCCTGTGCTTTCAAACCCTGCTTCCGAAAGTGTCATGATTTCATGACTATTTTGCGTCCAGACTACGTTGCAACAGAAATGTCACGATTTCGTGATAGTTTCACGTCTCGACTGCGCTACTTAAGAAATGTCACGATTTCATGACAGTTTGGCACTAAAGCTGCCTTCCTTCAAAAATGTCACGATTTCATGACCGTTTGGCGCCTTGACCTCTTTGCCTCAGAAATGTCATGATTTCGCGACCATTTGGCATCTTGACCTGTTCACCAAAAAGCGTCGTGATATCGCGACGCTTTGACACTTAGAAAAAAAAACATTTTGGTTGATGCAAGATTGCCAGCTTTTCCTCTGGATGCTCCTGCATCAGTAGTGTTGGTCACAAATCTGCCACAGGAAGGGATTTTATTGGAAGGCCTTGGAGGGGGAGACCTCTGATTCTAATGAAGCTTGCTGGAATTTTCCTGTGCATTTTGTTAGTTTCTGCATTCTTGCTGTGTGTTGTGTGTAGCTCTATATCAAGTGGTATCAGAGCAGGTTTGTTCTGAGAGTGCAAATCGATTGCCGAACAGAGAGGTAGTTTGCACTAGGACCATGGTTGTGGGGTTGTGAAGAAGAAGCAAGATGCCTCCATGAAGAGACCATGGTGGTATAAGGCACAGACGAGCAAGAAGGGAGGAGGTCGATCTAAGAGCCCTGCAGAGGCAAGTTGAGGCCCCGCAAGAGGAAATTAGAAGAGGAGTCGAGCCGAGAAGGGAAGAACCCAGCGAAGATGAAGCGTGGGAAGAAGAAGTTCCATCTGATGTGAAAGAGGCCTTGGACCCAGCAGAGGCTAGGATGTATAGGGCTATCTCATAGATTGGGAACAAGCCAAAACTTGACGTCTCGACTTACTCTGGAAACCTCAACCCTGAGGAATTAATAGACTGGATCAACGACATGGAGGAGTACTTTGAATACGAAGAAATCACAGATCCAAATCGGATTAGATTCAAAAAAACCAAGCTGAAGGGGCATGCTAGCATCTGGTGGAAAGGAGTGCAGTTAGAAAGGAACAGGAGGGGAAAGGAAAGGATCACCAGATGGGATAGGATGGTAGAGAAACTAAAGAGGTAGTTCATCCCCGCAGATTATGAGCTGGATTTGTTGAAGAAAATGCAGAGTCTTTGACAGGCTAGTAAGTCTGTCAAGGAATATACTGAAGAGTTCTATCAAATCTCTATCAGAATCGGCCATTCGGAGGTGAACAAAGAGAAGGTCGCACATTACATAAATGGATTATGAACCAGCATTCAAGAAGAGGTGGGACTGGTTAGAATGAGCACAGTGGAGGATGCATATTAGTTTGCATTAAAAGTGGAAGAGAAACTAAATAGAAGGTTTGATGGCAAGCAGAGAGGGAAGGACAGGGGTGGAAGAGCTGGTGGAAGAGGTAGTGGTGGAAGATACAAAGATTTTGGAAAAGCTGCGGAAGCTAGCAGCAGCCAGAAACAAAAATAAGTGAAGGAGGAGGATGACCAACGCCCACGCAATTAGAGCAACAACTACCCAAGAGGAAGAGGTAGGTCTGGGCGAGGGTTTGGAAGAGGTGTCTTTAGAGGAACCTACTTCAACTACGGTGAAGAAGGACACAGGCATACAACTGCCCACAGCATCAAGAGAGGCCAAATCAAAGACCAAAGGGTCAGGCCCAAGCTGCTGTAGCAGACGAAGGTGTAGAGTCTGAGCATTCAGAGGAGGCAGAAAGAGGGGAAGCCATGATTATCAGAAGAGTCTTGTTGAATGAAGAGGAAAAGGCAGACCAAAGGAACAGCTTGTTTCGGACAAGATGCAAGTGCACAGGCAAGGTCTATAATATCATTATTGATAATGGAAGCACTGACAATTTGGTTTCAGAGGAAATGGTTTCCAAGCTACGGTTGGAAAGGAGAAAACACCCACACCCTTATCGAATTGCATGGTTGCAAAAGGACCATCGGGTGCTGGTGAGTGAGCAATGTCTAGTGAAGTTCAACATTGGAACTTACCAAGATGAAGTGTTATGTGACATCTTGCCCATGGATGCATGTCACCTGCTACTTGGGAGGCCATGGCAGTTTGACCGAAGTGTTGTTCATGATGGTCGAGCCAACATATATTCTCTGTCAAAGAATGGAGTTCGCCATAAGTTAAAACCCCTGAAAGAGGTGGATGAGAAAGTATGCAAGCAGGTACGAGTCCTGTCTAGTTGATGGTAGAAGATTCTTGGAAGGCCTGAAGCCGGATCATGTGTGTTATGCTATAATCCCCAGAGTTAGGGAAGAAGGATGCAAGGAGATTCCAATGGAAGTCATGGGACTGTTAGAATAATTCCCTGATATCATTTCTGACAATGTTCCTGAAGGTTTACCACCTGTTAGGAAGATCAGTCACCACATAGATCTGGTGCATGGATCGAGCTTGCCAAACAAGGCTACACATCGAATGACACCGGTGGAAACTGAAGAATTAAATCGGCAAGTTCAAGATTTGTTGAAGAAAGGCCTGATAAGGGAGAGTCTTAGTCCATGTGCTGTACCAACAGTATTAGCACCCAAGAAGGATGGAGAATGGAGGATGTGCAATGAATCTCGGGCAATCAACAAGATCACCATTAAATACAGGTTCCCCCTACCGAGAATGGATGATATCATGGACTGCTTAAGTGGAGCTGAGTACTTCACAAAAATTTATTTGAAAAGTGGATACCATCATATCTGCATTAGAGAAGGGGATGAGTGGAAGACAGCCTTCAAAACTAGAGAAGGACTGTATGAGTGGCTGGTTATGCCATTTGGATTAACCAATGCACCTAGTACCTTTATGAGATTAATGAATGAAGTTCTGAAGGAGTTTTTGGGCAAACTTGTTATTGTTTACTTGGATGATATACTGATTTTTAGCAGAACCTTAGAGGAGCACCTGATGCACATCAGGAAGGTTCTTGAGAAACTGCGGGAGGAGCAGTTATTGATCAATCTGAAGAAGTGCAACTTTGTGAAGAAGGAGCTGGTATACCTGGGATTTGTCATATCAGCAAATGGTCTCAATATGGACCCCGAAAAGGTGAAGGCTATATTAGAATGGCTTGTCCCAAGGAGTGTGACCAAGGTTAGATCATTTCATGGTCTGGCCAGTTTCTACAGAAAATTTATTAGAAACTTTAGCAGTATTTGTGCATCTCTTACTGAGACAATGAAGGGAAACAAGAAGGAATTCCAGTGGATAGTTGGAGCAGATAAAAGCTTTGCTATGATGAAGAAGAAGGTCACTGAGCAACCCATTTTAGCACTTCCAAATTTCAATAAGGTGTTTCAGGTAGACTGCGATGCGAGTGGCAGTGCGATAGGAGCCGTCTTGAGCCAAGAAGGTAGGCCTGTAGCTTATTTTAGTGAGAAGCTCAATGATGCCAGGAGAAAGTATTCGGTATATGATCAAGAGTTCTACGCCATAGTTCAAGCACTCAAGAAATGGAGGCACTATCTATTGCCGAAAGAGTTTGTTCTCTATACCGACCATCAAGCGCTGTAGTTTATTAACAGTCAAGGAAAATTGAATCAGAGACACCTGAAATGGGTAGAGTTCCTACAGAGCTATGCCATTGTGCTGAAGCATTGAAGTGGAAGATCCAATAGGGTGGTAGATGCATTGAGTAGGAGGCAATGTCTGATGATAGAAATGAGAGTGGAGGTTGTAGGGTTTGCTAAGCTCAAGAACTTATACCCTGTAGACCCCGATTTCGTAGAAGCTTGGAAAGCCTGCACTATGCTTGTTGCATTGGACAGGCCTAGATGGTTGGATTACCTGATTCAATATGGAATGTTGTTTAATGGGAACCAATTGTGCATTCCAAAGAGCTCAATGAGAGAGAACCTCATTAAAGAGAAGCATAGTGGGGGTTTAGCTGGACACTTTGGTCATGACAAGACCATATCATTGGTTAGTGAAAACTATTACTGGCCACAATTGCAGCAGGATGTGGCAAAGTTTGTACAGAGTTGCAGGATTTGCCAGATGGCAAAAGGTGTGAGGCAGCCTACTGGTTTGTATCAACCGCTACCTATACCTGAGCGGCTATGGGAAGATATTAGTAGGGATTTTGTGCTTGGTTTGCCTAGGATGCAAAGGGGGCATGATTCCATCTTTGTGGTAGTGGACAGATTTTCAAAAATGGCACATTTTATCCCGTGCCAGAAGACTAGCGACGTGGTCCATGTAGCTGGTTTGTTCTTTAAGGAAGTGGTACACCTTCATGGGATGCCAAGAAGCATTGTGTCAGACAGAGATACCAAGTTTGTAGGTTATTTCTGGAAGACCCTTTGGAAGAAATTAAAGATGGAGTTAAAGTTTAGTTCTGCTTACCACCTGCAAACAGATGGCCAAACAGAGGTGGTTAATCAGAGTTTGGGCAACCTACTACGATGCTTGGTAGGGGACAAGCCCAAGGGATGGGATCTGGTGCTGTCGCAAGCTGAGTTTGCGTATAACAGCTCGGTCAATCGGAGTACCAATAAGTCACCATTTTAGATTATCTATGGGAGCAGCCCATGAAACGCTTCGGAGTTAAGAAGGCTGGAGACAAGGGAGAAATGTAGTGCTGAGGTAGAAGACTTTGCCGAACACTTGAAAGGAGTGCATGAGGAAGTGACAAGACACATTGCCAAGATGAATGCTCAATATAATACGAGGGCGGATCAAAGATGTAGAGCTAAGGAGTTCCAAGTAGGAGATTGGGTCATGGTCCATCTGCGAAAGGAACGGTTTCCTGCCAAGACCTACAACAAACTCAAAATGAAGACATTTGGGCCATGCAAAATCATTGGCAAATGGGATTCAGGTAATGCCTACGAGGTGGAGTTACCAAGTGAACTTAACATCTCCCCCGTGTTTAACATCTCTGATTTGGTTGAGTATCATGAAGGAGAAAGTAGTGAAGTACCCAGTCCAGATTTGTGGAGCATTCCGCAGTCACCCCAGTTGCGGACGAGATAGAAGAAATTTTGGATACGCGTGAGGGTCGTAGTACTCGAAATAGGAGTTATTCTGAGTATTTAATCAAATGGAATGGCCGACCCATAGAAGATGCGACTTGGCTATCCAAGGCGGAGGTTGATCGTTTGGGTCTACCTCAGTCAAATTAGAAGTGAGGTCACTTCTCAAACCCACCCCGGGTGTCTGATGCAGGAGCATCCGGAGGCAAAGCTGGCAATCTTGCATCAACCAAAATGTTTTTTTTCTAAGTGTCAAAACTATCACGATATCGCGACGCTTTTTGGTGAACAGGTCAAGATGCCAAATGGTCATGAAATCGTGACAATTTGGCATCTTGACCTGTTCACCAAAAAGCGTCGCGATATCGCGACGCTTTTGACACTTAGAAAAAAAACATTTTGGTTGATGCAAGATTGCCAGCTTTGCCTTCGGATGCTCCTGCATCAGTAGTGTTGGTCACAAATCTGCCACAGGAAAGGATTTTGTATACATATGCGCCCTAGACTTGGCCAACATTGAAAGGCCGAGAGAAAGAGAAGTCTCCCGGGCCAATCTCCAGAGAGGGCTGGCTCCCAAACTACTCTAAACTGGTTTTGAAGATAAAGATGCAGGAAAGAAATGGGAAAATGCTGAAAGAGAGGGAAATAACAGAAAGGAATGGAAATATGGCCACAGGCCGAAGTGTATGATTTGGGGCAGACTAACAGCAGGAATTACACCAAGTTGTATTACAACATCTAGAAAAAGAAAGAAACAGAATTAAACTCACACCTTTGTAGAGATAATCCCCAGATCGCATTTTAGAATGTACTCACTAACTAGCAGTGCTCGAATTCAACATGCAGAATTCAAAATCTAACAACAAGATCATAAGCATGAACATAAATGACTTGTAAAATAGTGGGACATCACACACATAAGAATGCTTGCAAATTTTAGAAGCCGAGTCTCTTCTATTGATGCAGAGAACTTAGAGAGTTTTTCTTACAAAATGTCTAACCTCTTTTGCTTTAGATGTACATGAATATTTATAGAGGTCTTCCCTCTCTCTTTTGCATCACAACATTAAAAACATACAACAGATTTTGAAGAGGTGATCCGCAAAATGTGCACTTGAAAGGAGCAACAATCCCCTTAATCTACCTCGGAGAAATGACACATTAAATAACCATTATCAGGGCAAGCCGAAAATTGTTAGGAGACCACGAACAGAACTTTTAATGCTGGAGGCGTCTTTAATTCTGGTGGCATTGAAACTGTCTCAGGTTCTTCCATCTAGCGCACATCGGTAATCAGCAACATTTAATCTTTGAAGCTTCCTTGACCACGATCTGAAAATCAGTTGGAGAGCTTTTACTTGATCCTTATCTTCTCTTCACATTCTCCTATGCAATCTTGAAGGAAAATGCAAACAGAATTGTATCGGGCCTTTGTTGTTGCCTTGGTCACGAAAATGAGACAAGTCGCGAAAATGCGACATGTCGCGATATCGTGACACTTTTACCCTACTGCCTTCTCTTCTTGCCACCAGTCGTGAAAACATGACATGTCACGAAATCATGACATCCTCCTCTTTCTGGCTTTGTTCGTTGCTCCTTATCATGAAAATGAAACATGTCACGAAATCGTGACATCTTTCTCTTCTTGTCTTCCTTCTTACCAACGAAACATTGTAAATCACGATTTCTTTGCCTTCTTTAATATCAAAAATGCGACATGTCACGAAATCGTGACATTTTTTCCATTTGGTTCTTTCATCTTCAACAAGTCACGAAATCATGACATGTTTCTCCATTTGGCTTTATCTCCACAATATTGTCATGAAATCATACATCTTTCACTTCGATGCTGTAGGCAAAAATTTGACATGTCACAAAATCATGACATTCCATACAATCTAGCTGCCTCCTCGCTTCCTCCTCATGAAAACGTGACATGTCGCGAAATCATGACAATTCTCTACACTTTGCCCTTCCTATCCAATATGTCACGAAATCATGACACTTTCTTGCCTTCTCATCATTGTCGCTTCCTATCACGATATCGCGACGTCTTCCTCTTGCTGGACTTCATCTTCAAAAATGTCACGAAATCGTGACATCTTTCATGCCTTGTGTTTATCTGTCTCCTTCCCGCGATAACGTGACATGTCGTGATATCATGACATTCCATACCATTTTCTCCTTGCTTGCTTTTCTATCGCGATATCGTGACATTTTTCATTGACATTGCCCTTTAGCAGACATTCATATCACACTTCATATCACTCTTGACAAACTCCAACATGTCGTGATATCGAGACATTTTCATTGCTTCTTTACAAGTCACGAAAATGCGACATGTCGTGATATCGTGACAAATTTCCATGCTTGCACCTTTTGGTTTTGGACCCACGAAAATGTGATAGGTCGCGAAAACGTGACATGTCACGATATCGTGACAACTTTTGGGCTTAGCTTTTTTATGGTACGGACGTCGTGAAAACGCGATAGGTCACGATTTCGTGACATGTCACGAAATCGTGACACCTTTGCTTTTTCACTTACAAACATAGGATGAGGATTTTCTTTACAATTTGAGCATTCTTTTGCTTGAACATTAACAACAAAAACAATGTGGCAAAAATGCCAACATTCTTGGTGGCTCGTGGGGTATACAGTTCCGTTGTATGCACGAACATCAGGCCTTTATCCATTGGGCAACGGAGTCAAGAAATAGGAGAGATAGAAGAAGTGAATGCTGAGTGATGTTGGACGTCTCTGTAGGCTACTACAAACTCTTGCTGGTACTCGACATTCAAAAATAGGACCTGCAACAAAAATTATGGAAGAGCAGAACTCCCTTATTTCTTTAGAACTACTGCACTTTGCCTAGCTCAGTTGAGCCAGGTAATCACCAGGTGCTGTGAAAGGATCTTCATGGCAGTAGAGAAAAGCACCTTAACTACAAAAATGGAAATGAATGGAGTGATGACCAGCGGAGGCGCAGGCCATGGAATGGGGGTGGTGAATGATGGAATGGTGGAAGATGGCAGAGCAGAAGTGGTAGATACAGAAATAGGGTGCTATTGTGCTACCAGCTGCTGTGAAATAGATAATGAAATGGAAGTGGATGGAATGGAGATGGTAGTAGGAACTGTGACTGGGAAAGGATCTTCACAAGACAAAGGACTAGAAGAAAGGGAAAGTAGAAATGGGAACATCAGAGAGGGGAGTAGAAACAACAGCAGTGGCTTGATTATGTACAGAAGAAGAAGTAGTAAGAATTGCAGAAGAAGAAGGAACAAGAGAGGAAGGGAATGCATATGAGGAAGTGGAAAAAGAAGTAGAAGAAAGCCACTAACTGCTGGGAAGGAAAAGGGAAAAAAGAAAGAGGGAAAAAAATTTTTTTATTTTTTTTTTTTTTTTTACCAATAATAGGCCTTCAAATGAAGACCATTAACTGGAATTGACATTGCATGACCATCCATATCTTGCAAGTAAAAATAATTGACCTGATTGGCCCCTGTGATTTGAAATGGACCTTCCCATATTGCCTCAAACTTGTGATGTTTACCAGGCTTTGATTTCTTCTCATTCCACTTCAATACAAGATCGCCAACCTTAAAAGTCCTTTCAGAGGCCTTTTTACTGAACCACTTCTTTGTCATCCCAGCATGTTCTATAAAATTCTGGTAGGATTTCTCCCATTCTTCTTCCAACTGCAAGAGTTGAGCTAATCTCATGTTCATTGAATCAGATTCCTCCTCCTGATCATCAATCAAATGCCAAGCCTGGAGGGCTGGTAATTCAATATGAATAGGCAAAACCGCTTCTTTTCCGTATACCAATGAATAAGGGGATGTCTTGATGGATTTTTTCACAGAGATGCGATCAGCCCACAATGCTTGATTCAAAAGTAAGTGCCAGCTCCGCTTATTGTCACCAAGGGTCCTCTTCAAAATCCGAAGCAAATTCTTGTTTGTGGATTCGGCCAAGCCATTCCCCTATGGATAATAATTAGATGAAGTTTTCAAATAAATTTTGTGCTTACCCGCAAATTCACTGATTTTGGCCCCTATGAAAGGAGTTCCATTATCTGTTAGAATCGCATCTGGGATACCAAAGCGAGTGATCAACCCTTCCAGAAAAGTGATGACCGTGGCTTGATCCACCTGTTTAGTTGGAATTGCTTCAGTCCATCTAGTGAAATAGTCAGTTGCAGTCAAGATATACTTGTGACCAGCAGATGAGTTAGGATCAATGACCCCAATAAAGTCTAGATCCCATTGCTGAAATGGTGCTTCTACTTGAATCGGGTGAAGAGGTAATGATGCATTCCTGGTTCTACCGATGTATCTTTGGCACTTGTCACATTTTTGACTAACTTTGAAGGCATCTCGCAAAAAGAGTTGGCCAAAAATAACCTGCTCGAATAATATTTAATGCCATGGGTCTACCTGCATAATGACCTCCTGATAATCCATAATGGAACTCTTCTAAAACTTTCTCCTTCTCTGATTCTTTGACACATCTAAGAAGAACCCCATCAATATTCTTATAAAACAAGCCATTTGGTAGCAAGACATACTTGAGAGCTTGCAGTCTAAATCTTCTTCTCTGTGAGGCATTCAGATATGAAGGACATTTTCCAGAATAAAAATATTCCATCAGCTCCTCTGTCCATTCTCGATCCACTGCAAAATGATTGTCAAAATTACAATTATCTACTATATCCTCATATTCATGAATTGAGGATCCAGAGGAAGCATTCTTTGCAAGTTCTTGGCACAATGCTCGACCTCGAACAAGCTTGGTCGGTCGGATCTCAACATCAAATTCCTGAATTTTAGAAACCCAGCCAGCTCTCCTATCTCCAAGTTCTCCTTGTATAATAAAATTTTGGACATCTGGATGAACAACATAAACTATTGTTTTACTCTGTGAAACAAAGTGCCGAAACTTCTTCAGAGATTTCATTACCGCATATACTTGTTTCTCAATAAAGTTATACTTCTCTTGATGCGGTTGGATGACTTGGCTTAAGAAAGCAATCGGACGTTCATCTTCATCATGTCCCTTCTGTGTAAGCACCGTGGCATAAGCTTCTTGTTCACCAATGACATAAAGGATAAAATCCTTGGAATAATCAGGATTCACTAGGACCGGAGCTTGAGTGATCCTTTCTTTGATCTCCTCAAATGATTGCTTCCTCTGCTTAGTCCATTTGAATTCAGCATTTTTCTTTAAAAGCTCTGTCATTGGCTTTATTACTTGAGCGAAATCTGCAACAAACTTTCGAACAAAATTAATTTGCCCAAAAAAAGACTACAAATCCTTCTTATTGGCCAGCAATGGGAGCTTTAAAAGAGCTTGGGCCCTAGCTGGATCAATAGCTAGGCCATTTTCTGAAATTAGATGTCCTAGGAGCTTTCCCTCCTTTACAAAAAAAATTGACTTTTTTGGATTGATAGATATGCCATATTCTCGACATTTTTCAAATATCTGTCTTAAATGAGATCCGTGGTCCTCCCTATTGTGAGAAAAAATAGTCATATCATCCAAATAAATCACAATAATGCGATTTAACAACTCACCAAAAGCCACATCCATTGCCCTTTGGAAAGTTGCGCCAGCATTTGAGAGTCCAAACGGCATTCGTTGGTAAGCGAAGGTTCCCCATTTTGTGGTGAACGTTGTTTTGTGTTGGTCCTCATCCCTGACCCATATCTGGTTATACCCAGAGAATCCATCCAACAAAGAGAATCTCTGAGCTCCCGCAACCACATGAAGAATCTGGTCAATCTGAGGCAGAGGATAATGATCTTTTAGCGAGGCTTGATTCAAATTTCAAAAATCAACACATAGGCGAATGTCTCCATTATTTTTCCATATCGGGACCAGATTTGCCACCCAAGTTGAATGCTTGATGGGGTAAATGATTTTAGAATCCAACATTTTAAGAAGCTCCACCTTCATCGGTACTTCAATCTTGGGATTGACCGGTCTCTGCTTTTGTCTGAAGGGTTTCGCCCCATCATGCAACTCAATAGTATGCTGGATTACATCTTTGTTATATCCCTTCAAATCATGGTAACTCCAAGCAACTATGTCAGGAAATTCATGACATAAATCTCTGATTTGTTCTAACTCCTCGGGAGTGCAATCTGTTCCAACCTTTATCAATTTTTGGGGACCTATCTCTAGTTCAGTATACTCCTTCTCATCTACCTTGATCCTGTGCTTCTCTGCCCTATCATTCTGGTCAAAAAGGCTTTCAAGTGTAATCAATCCTTTGGGGATATGATTATTCCTTAATTGAATAAGCCCTTTGGCTTCTTCCTCATCAAGTGTTCTCTCTTCCACAGTGCTTGCTTCTCTTATCAAAAAATCTACAATCTGTTCATCACTTTCGAATACTTGCCAATACATGTTCTTGTCCGGGACTGAAGGTCTGTAAACTAACCTTACAGTCTTGGGTTTCCTCACTACATGGTCAATCGGAGAGAAGTTTGCTCCAAGAGATGCTAAAACATCAGCATGCTTATTCATCTCTCGAGAAATGGATTGAATATTCAATGCTGTGAAAGCTTCAAACAGGTCCCAAACTTTGTTGCGATACGCCTTTAGATAATGTTGCTTGGAGATGCACTTGTTTGTTACTTGATTCACAATCAATTCAGAGTCACCAAATATCTGCAATTGTTCGATCCCCAATTTTTTTGCCTTCTTCAAGCCTAGGCACAATGCTTCATACTCAGCAGCATTGTTAGTACAACTCTAGGTCAGTCGATATGAGTATGTTTTCTGTAGGCCAGAGGGAGAAATAAGAACAATTCCTGCTCCTGCACCATTTTTGCATCGTGCTCCATCAAAATACAACTTCCATAATTGATCGGGCATAGAGTCTTGACCAACTTGATCAGGAGGCAGTTTGACTTCAACCTCCTCAGGCTTTGTAATAGAGTAACAACCAATTTTAGTTTCCACCATGGCATTAAAATCGAGCATTGAAAATTCATCCTCTAAGTGAGGCTCATCCAGGACTTCATCTATCAAATCAGAATCTTCCAATTCTTCAGTTATCATGTGAACAGAGGGTGTGGACTTTTCTTCTTCCCCCATCTTCTCTATATGAAAAGTAGAAGGCTTCTCATTGGAGATCCGGATTCTTCTCCCCTTGAAAGGAATTTCCAAGTGAGAATAATCCAGAGAAAGGTAGCCTCCCAGCTTGGCAGTAAATTCTCTTGACAAACACATACTGAAATATGGTTCTAGATCGACCACAACTATCTCCTGAATTACTGTAATCTGAGGCATACTATGTAGAACCATAGGAACATCCTTGATTACACCCACTATTTTCATGGGAGTCCCATCCAACTGCAAGACACCAGGGCTACTTCTTGTATATTCCATACCCATGACTTCACAAACTGCCTTTGGCATGACAGTTGTCGCAGCACCAGAATCAATCATGCAGTTGTGCACTATCCAACCCTCCATCCTGAGTGACAAATAAAATGGGGGTGGTCTATTTTTTCCAGTGGCTGAAGTAGTTAATTTTTGAGCAAAAATCATCTGGGTAGGATTCTTCTCACTATCTTTCATAGAATTCAATGATTCTTGCAATAGATCAACTTGACCAGGTAAGTGCAATGCATCATAGAGACTAACCTTGGCTGGAATCTTCTTCAATTCTTCAACAATATTGTATGCAGATGCACCAGACTCCCTCTTTTCATTAATGTCTTCATATTTGCTCCGATATTGCTGAGTGGCTTCTACCCTCAACCTCTTAGTCAAAGATGGGTACTTGAGCTTTTCTCTGGCTCGGTCCTCTGTTTCAGCTCTTGCCTGTGAAGCTGAGGCTTTTTCTTGCAATCTTTCCTTTGCTCGTGGTGGCAAAAGATCTTTCAATAGAATAGGTGAATCTGGCTTTGGTACTAAAATAGGAGCTTTCATTTGTACTTGTTTCTTCTCATTCTGCATCTTAGGATCAGCTGGTACCCTCAAAGGTTCCATCTCTACCGGATCTACAGTGACTGGCTTCTTCTCGGTTCTGGTGAGAACTGAGACTTGTTCTTCAGATGGAACCATAAAATTATGATCTACCTCAGAAATCATATTAACTTGTCCTCCAGAAGAGCTTGCAGCCAATGTGTGCACATAGTTCAGATGAACCATACAAGTGTCTTCGCCGTGTGGATCATTACATGTGGAACACCAATATGTTCTTTCTACAGGGCCAACTTCCTCATTTGTCAACACAGCCGGGCTCTTTTCAGGCACTCTACTTGTTGAAGCTGCTTGTTCTCTAGTGATCGGTGGAGGTTGAAATCTCCTGGGTTGGAAATCTCTCTCAGCCTGCTTCCTTTCGAGAACTGTGATTTTGTTTCCCATCGCTCTTATAGCAGAATTAGCCGATTGTACCTCTTGTAATAGGATTGTGAAAGGATCAAGATTTGAGGGCACAGGAGGTGCCGATAGAGGTAGAGGTGTTGGCGGTGTAGGTAATGCGAGGAATGAAGTGGGAGCTGGCAATTGCGGAATGATTGGTGCAGGTAACTATGGAATAGTTGGAGCAGGGAGCTGGGGAACTGGAATGGGTGCGATCTGAGGCGCACTTGAGCTCCATGATGGAATAGGATACATGGAAGGCATAGGCTACGAAAATGAACCAGAATACAAATGCTTAGGAAGATCAGGTATGATAGGCATTGTTACCTTTGGAGGAAGCCTACCTATGGCAATTAAGTCAGCTTTCGCCTTTTGTGCTTGTTCGAACAACTCTGGAAATGTAGTCACATTGGATTGCCGGACAGCCAAGCCGATGTCTATGTTGAAAGCTCTAAGATAGTAGAATGCAGCTAGTTCATGAGCAGGCCGAAGACCATCAAGAATTCTCTGCCAGCTTTTGGTAAATCTGACATTGAAATCAGCTATCTCCTCCTGGGGGTGCCTTTGGATCGCATTAAATTGATGCAACAAGGAGTATGGATCAGCTTGTTCATGAAAATTTTTTACTAGTAGCTCTCCTAATTGATCCCATGATGCAATGGTGCCTGGTTGCAACGTTCGGTACCAATACAACAATTTGCCTCTTAGTGACAACACCAACAACTTTACCATCACATCCTCGTCCGTTATGTCATGGATAGCCGCCAAAGAGGCTACATCATTAATATGCTCATAGGCAGTTTTACCAGTACCATCATAGGTCGGCAAAGCTTTCAAAGCAGCTTGAGGGACTTGATTCTGTGCTGGTAAATTCAAGGCTCCCGAATCGTTCCATGCTGAGAACTTCCTTGGTGGAGGCTGCTGGGCCATTTGGAATGGTACGTATGGCTGTAGAGGTGGAAAACTAGTAGCAGTACTAGATGAATTTGAAGGAACAAAAAACACACCAGCTATTTGTGAGGATGTTGCAGAGGATAAAAGTGGTGGGGAGACCAACTTAGGATGTTCGCTTAATTTTTGGTTGTCAAGTTCAAAAAACTCAACGGGATTTTTAGATTTTTTGGCCTTCGATCTTGTGATCATGAAGTACAGCTTTCACCGTATCCACGTTCGGAGGCTTCTGGGTAATTCTGAGTCACCAAATGTTCTAATTATACAACATGAAGGCGAACATTAAACCTTAATACTATTGGAAGTGAAACTTTTAGGGTCCCACCGGGCGTGCCAAAAACTGTTGGTCACAAATCTGCCACAGGAAAGGATTTTGTATATATATGCGCCCTAGACTTGGCCAACATTGAAAGGCCGAGAGAAGGAGAAGTCTCCCGGGCCAATCTCCAGAGAGGGCTGGCTCCCAAACTACTCTAAACTGGTTTTGAAGATAAAGATGCAGGAAAGAAATGGAAAAATGCTGAAAGAGAGGGAAATAACAGAAAGGAATGGAAATATGGCCATAGGCCAAAGTGTATGATTTGGGGCAGACTAACAGCAGGAATTACACCAAGTTGTATTACAGCATCTAGAAAAAGAAAGAAACAGAATTAAACTCACACCTTTGTAGAGATAATCCCTAGATCGCATTTCAAAGAATCAAGATTTGAGGACATAGGAGGTGTCGATAGAGGTAGAAGTGCTGGCGGTGTAGGTAATGTGGGGATTGAAGTGGAAGCTGGTAATTGCTAAATGATCGGTGTAGGTAACTGTAGGATAGTTGGAGCAGGGAGCTAGGGAACTAGAATGGGTGCAATTTGAGGCGTACTTGAGCTCCATGATGGGATAGGATACATAGAAGGCATAGGCTATGAAAATGAACCAGAATACAAATGCTTAGGAAGATCAAGTATGATAGGCATTGTTACCTTTGGAGGAAGCCTACCTATGGCAATTAAGTCAGCTTTCGCCTTTTGTGCTTGTTCGAACAGCTCTAGAAATGTAGTCACATTGGATTTCCGGATAACCAAGCCGATGTCTATGTTGAAAGCTCAAAGATAGTAGAATGTAGCTAGTTCATGAGCAGGCCAAAGACCATCGAGAATTCTCTACCAGCTTTTGGTAAATCTAACATTGAAATCAGCTATCTCCTCTTGGGGTGCCTTTGAATCACATTAAATTTATGCAACAAGGAGTATGGATCATCTTGTTTATGAAATTTTTTGACTAGTAGCTCCCCTAGTTGATCTCATGATGCAATGGTGCCTGGTTGCAACGTTCGGTACCAATACAACAATTTATCTCTCAGTGACAACACCAACAACTTTACCATCACATCCTCATCCGTTATGTCATGGATAGCCGCCAAAGAGGCTACATCATTAATATGCTCATAGGCAATTTTACCAGTACTGTTATAGGTTGGCAAAGCTTTCAAAGCAGCTTGAGGGACTTGATTCTGTGCTGGTAAATTCAAGGCTCCTGAATCATTCCATTCTAAGAACTTCCTTGGTGGAGGCTACTGGGCCATTTGGAATGGTACATATGGCTATAGAGGTGGAAAACTAGTAGCAGTACTAGATGAATTTGAAGGAACAAAAAACACACCAGCTATTTGTGAGGATGTTGCGAGAGGATAAAAATGGTGGAGAGACCAACTTAGGATGTTCGCTTAATTTTTGGTTGTCAAGTTCAAAAAACTCAACGGGATTTTCAGATTTTTTGGCCTTCGATCTTGTGATCATGAAGTACGACTTTCACCATATCCATTTCTGGAGGCTTTTGGGTAATGTCGAGTCACCAAATGTTCTAATTATACAAGCATGAAGGTGAACATTAAACCTTAATACTATTGGAAGTGAAACTTTCAGGTTCCCACCAGGCGTGCCAAAAACTATTGGTCATAAATCTGCCATAGGAAAGGATTTTGTGTACATATGTGCCCTAGACTTGGCCAACATTGAAAGGCCGAGAGAAAGAGAAGTCTCCCGGGCCAATATCCGGAGAGGGCTAGCTCCCAAACTACTCTAAACTGGTTTTGGAGATAAAGATGCAGGAAAGAAATGGACAAATTTTGAAAGAGAGGGAAATAACATAAAAGAATGGAAATATGGCCATAGGCCAAAGTGTATGATTTGGGGTAGACTCACAGTAGGAATTACACCAAGTTGTATTATAGCATCTAGAAAAATAAAGAAACAAAAGTAAACTCACACCTTTGCAGAGATAATCCCTAGATCACATTTCAAAGAATCAAGATTTGAGGACATAGGAGGTGTCGATAGAGGTAGAAGTGCTGGCGGTGTAGGTAATGTGGGGATTGAAGTGGAAGCTGGTAATTGCTAAATGATCGGTGTAGGTAACTGTAGGATAGTTGGAGCAGGGAGCTAGGGAACTAGAATGGGTGCAATTTGAGGCGTACTTGAGCTCCATGATGGGATAGGATACATAGAAGGCATAGGCTATGAAAATGAACCAGAATACAAATGCTTAGGAAGATCAAGTATGATAGGCATTGTTACCTTTGGAGGAAGCCTACCTATGGCAATTAAGTCAGCTTTCGCCTTTTGTGCTTGTTTGAACAACTCTAGAAATGTAGTCACATTGGATTGCCAGATAGCCAAGCCGATGTCTGTGTTGAAAGCTCAAAGATAGTAAAATGTAGCTAGTTCATGAGCAGGCCAAAGACCATCAGGAATTCTCTACCATCTTTTGGTAAATCTAACATTGAAATCAGCTATCTCCTCTTGGGGTGCCTTTGAATCACATTAAATTTATGCAACAAGGAGTATGGATCATCTTGTTTATGAAATTTTTTGACTAGTAGCTCCCCTAGTTGATCTCATGATGCAATGGTGCCTGGTTGCAACGTTCGGTACCAATACAACAATTTATCTCTCAGTGACAACACCAACAACTTTACCATCACATCCTCGTCCGTTATGTCATGGATAGCCGCCAAAGAGGCTACATCATTAATATGCTCATAGGCAATTTTACCAAGATACTGTTATAGGTTGGCAAAGCTTTCAAAGCGACTTGAGGGACTTGATTTCGTGTCTGGTAAATTCAAGGCTCCTGAATCATTCCATTCTAAGAACTTCCTTGGTGGAGGCTACTGGGCCATTTGGAATGGTACATATGGCTATAGAGGTGGAAAACTAGTAGCAGTACTAGATGAATTTGAAGGAACAAAAAACACACCAACTATTTGTGAGGATGTTGCAGAGGATAAAAATGGTGGAGAGACCAACTTAGGATGTTCGCTTAATTTTTGGTTGTCAAGTTCAAAAAACTCAACGGGATTTTCAGATTTTTTGGCCTTCGATCTTGTGATCATGAAGTACAGCTTTCACCATATCCATGTCTGGAGGCTTTTGGGTAATGCTGAGTCACCAAATGTTCTAATTATACAGCATGAAGGTGAACATTAAACCTTAATACTATTGGAAGTGAAACTTTCAGGGTCCCACCAGTGCGTGCCAAAAACTATTGGTCATAAATCTGCCATAGGAAAGGATTTTGTGTACATATGTGCCCTAGACTTGGCCAACATTGAAAGGCCGAGAGAAAGAGAAGTCTCCCGGGCCAATATCCAGAGAGGGCTAGCTCCCAAACTACTCTAAACTGGTTTTGGAGATAAAGATGCGAGAAAGAAATGGACAAATGTTGAAAGAGAGGGAAATAACATAAAGGAATGGAAATATGGCCATAGGCCAAAGTGTATGATTTGGGGTAGACTCACAGTAGGAATTACACCAAGTTGTATTATAGCATCTAGAAAAAGAAAGAAACAAAAGTAAACTCACACCTTTGCAGAGATAATCCCTAGATCACATTTCAAAGAATCAAGATTTGAGGACATAGGAGGTGTCGATAGAGGTAGAAGTGCTGGCGGTGTAGGTAATGTGGGGATTGAAGTGGAAGCTGGTAATTGCTAAATGATCGGTGTAGGTAACTGTAGGATAGTTGGAGCAGGGAGCTAGGGAACTAGAATGGGTGCAATTTGAGGCGTACTTGAGCTCCATGATGGGATAGGATACATAGAAGGCATAGGCTATGAAAATGAACCAGAATACAAATGCTTAGGAAGATCAAGTATGATAGGCATTGTTACCTTTGGAGGAAGCCTACCTATGGCAATTAAGTCAGCTTTCGCCTTTTGTGCTTGTTTGAACAACTCTAGAAATGTAGTCACATTGGATTGCCGGATAGCCAAGCCGATGTCTGTGTTGAAAGCTCTAAGATAGTAAAATGTAGCTATTTCATGAGCGGGCCAAAGACCATCGAGAATTCTCTACCGACTTTTGGTAAATCTAACATTGAAATCAGCTATCTCCTCTTGGGGTGCCTTTGAATCACATTAAATTTATGCAACAAGGAGTATGGATCATCTTGTTTATGAATTTTTTTGACTAGTAGCTCCCCTAGTTGATCTCATGATGCAATGGTGCCTGGTTGCAACGTTCGGTACCAATACAACAATTTATCTCTCAGTGACAACACCAACAACTTTACCATCACATCCTCGTCCGTTATGTCATGGATAGCCGCCAAAGAGGCTACATCATTAATATGCTCATAGGCAATTTTACCGATCTTGTTATAGGTTGGCAAAGCTTTCAAAGCAGCTTGAGGGACTTGATTCTGTGCTGGTAAATTCAAGGCTCCTGAATCATTCCATTCTAAGAACTTCCTTGGTGGAGGCTACTGGGCCATTTGGAATGGTACATATGGCTATAGAGGTGGAAAACTAGTAGCAGTACTAGATGAATTTGAAGGAACAAAAAACACACCAGCTATTTGTGAGGATGTTGCAGAGGATAAAAATGGTGGAGAGACCAACTTAGGATGTTCGCTTAATTTTTGGTTGTCAAGTTCAAAAAACTCAACGGGATTTTCAGATTTTTTGGCCTTCGATCTTGTGATCATGAAGTACAGATTTCACCATATCCATGTCCTGGAGGCTTTTGGGTAATGCTGAGTCACCAAATGTTCTAATTATACAGCATGAAGGTGAACATTAAACCTTAATACTATTGGAAGTGAAACTTTCAGGGTCCCACCAGGCGTGCCAAAAACTATTGGTCATAAATCTGCCATAGGAAAGGATTTTGTGTACATATGTGCCCTAGACTTGGCCAAAATTGAAAGGCCGAGAGAAAGAGAAGTCTCCCAGGCCAATATCCCAGAGAGGGCTAGCTCCCAAACTACTCTAAAGCTGGTTTTGGAGATAAAGATGCAGGAAAGAAATGGACAAATTTTGAAAGAGAGGGAAATAACATAAAAGAATGGAAATATGGCCATAGGCCAAAGTGTATGATTTGGGGTAGACTCACAGTAGGAATTACACCAAGTTGTATTATAGCATCTAGAAAAAGAAAGAAACAAAAGTAAACTCACACCTTTGCAGAGATAATCCCTAGATCACATTTCAAAGAATCAAGATTTGAGGACATAGGAGGTGTCGATAGAGGTAGAAGTGCTGGCGGTGTAGGTAATGTGGGGATTGAAGTGGAAGCTGGTAATTGCTAAATGATCGGTGTAGGTAACTGTAGGATAGTTGGAGCAGGGAGCTGGCAAACTAGAATGGGTGCAATTTGAGGTGCACTTGAGCTCCATGATGTAACATGATACATAGAAGGCATAGGCTATGAAAATGAACCGAATACAAATTCTTAGGAAGATCAAGTATGATAGGCATTGTTACCTTTGGAGGAAGCCTACCTATGGCAATTAAGTCAGCTTTCGCCTTTTGTGCTTGTTTGAACAAATCTAGAAATGTAGTCACATTGGATTGCCAGATAGCCAAGCCGATGTCTGTGTTGAAAGCTCAAAGATAGTAAAATGTAGCTAGTTCATGAGCAGGCCAAAGACCATCAGGAATTCTCTACCAGCTTTTGGTAAATCTAACATTGAAATCAGCTATCTCCTCTTGGGGTGCCTTTGAATCACATTAAATTTATGCAACAAGGAGTATGGATCATCTTGTTTATGAAATTTTTTGACTAGTAGCTCCCCTAGTTGATCTCATGATGCAATGGTGCCTGGTTGCAACGTTCGGTACCAATACAACAATTTATCTCTCAGTGACAACACCAACAACTTTACCATCACATCCTCGTCCGTTATGTCATGGATAGCCACCAAAGAGGCTACATCATTAATATGCTCATAGGCAATTTTACCAGTACTGTTATAGGTTGGCAAAGCTTTCAAAGCAGCTTGAGGGACTTGATTCTGTGCTGGTAAATTCAAGGCTCCTGAATCATTCCATTCTAAGAACTTCCTTGGTGGAGGCTACTGGGCCATTTGGAATGGTACATATGGCTATAGAGGTGGAAAACTAGTAGCAGTACTAGATGAATTTGAAGGAACAAAAAACACACCAGCTATTTGTGAGGATGTTGCAGAGGATAAAAATGGTGGAGAGACCAACTTAGGATGTTCGCTTAATTTTTGGTTGTCAAGTTCAAAAAACTCAACGGGATTTTCAGATTTTTTGGCCTTCGATCTTGTGATCATGAAGTACAGCTTTCACCATATCCATGTCTGGAGGCTTTTGGGTAATGCTGAGTCACCAAATGTTCTAATTATACAAGCATGAAGGTGAACATTAAACCTTAATACTATTGGAAGTGAAACTTTCAGGGTCCCACCGAGCGTGCCAAAAACTATTGGTCACAAATCTGCCATAGGAAAGGATTTTGTGTACATATGTGCCCTAGACTTGGCCAACATTGAAAGGCCGAGAGAAAGAGAAGTCTCCCGGGCCAATATCCAGAGAGGGCTAGCTCCCAAACTACTCTAAACTGGTTTTGGAGATAAAGATGCGAGAAAGAAATGGACAAATGTTGAAAGAGAGGGAAATAACATAAAAGAATGGAAATATGGCCATAGGCCAAAGTGTATGATTTGGGGTAGACTCACAGTAGGAATTACACCAAGTTGTATTATAGCATCTAGAAAAAGAAAGAAACAAAAGTAAACTCACACCTTTGCAGAGATAATCCCTAGATCACATTTCAAAGAATCAAGATTTGAGGACATAGGAGGTGTCGATAGAGGTAGAAGTGCTGGCGGTGTAGGTAATGTGGGGATTGAAGTGGAAGCTGGTAATTGCTAAATGATCGGTGTAGGTAACTGTAGGATAGTTGGAGCAGGGAGCTAGGGAACTAGAATGGGTGCAATTTGAGGCGTACTTGAGCTCCATGATGGGATAGGATACATAGAAGGCATAGGCTATGAAAATGAACCAGAATACAAATGCTTAGGAAGATCAAGTATGATAGGCATTGTTACCTTTGGAGGAAGCCTACCTATGGCAATTAAGTCAGCTTTCGCCTTTTGTGCTTGTTTGAACAACTCTAGAAATGTAGTCACATTGGATTGCCAGATAGCCAAGCCGATGTCTGTGTTGAAAGCTCAAAGATAGTAAAATGTAGCTAGTTCATGAGCAGGCCAAAGACCATCAGGAATTCTCTACCAGCTTTTGGTAAATCTAACATTGAAATCAGCTATCTCCTCTTGGGGTGCCTTTGAATCACATTAAATTTATGCAACAAGGAGTATGGATCATCTTGTTTATGAATTTTTTGACTAGTAGCTCCCCTAGTTGATCCCATGATGCAATGGTGCCTGGTTGCAACGTTCGGGTACCAATACAACAATTTACCTCTCAGTGACAACACCAACAACTTTACCATCACATCCTCGTCCGTTATGTCATGGATAGCCGCCAAAGAGGCTACATCATTAATATGCTCATAGGCAATTTTACCAAGATCTTGTTATAGGTTGGCAAAGCTTTCAAAGCGACTTGAGGGACTTGATTCTCGTGTCTGGTAAATTCAAGGCTCCCGAATCATTCCATGCTAAGAACTTCCTTGGTGGAGGCTACTGGGCCATTTGGAATGGTACATATGGCTATAGAGGTGGAAAACTAGTAGCAAGTACTAGATGAATTTGAAGGAACAAAAAACACACCAGCTATTTGTGAGGATGTTGCATAGGATAAAAATGGTGGAGAGACCAACTTAGGATGTTCGCTTAATTTTTGGTTGTCAAGTTCAAAAAACTCAACGGGATTTTCAGATTTTTTGGCCTTCGATCTTGTGATCATGAAGTACAGACTTTCACCATATCCATGTCCGGAGGCTTTTGGGTAATCGTCGAGTCACCAAATGTTCTAATTATACAAAGCATGAAGGTGAACATTAAACCTTAATACTATTGGAAGTGAAACTTTCAGGGTCCCACCAGGCGTGCCAAAAACTATTGGTCATAAATCTGCCATAGGAAAGGATTTTGTGTACATATGTGCCCTAGACTTGGCCAAAATTGAAAGGCCGAGAGAAAGAGAAGTCTCCCGGGCCAATATCCAGAGAGGGCTAGCTCCCAAACTACTCTAAACTGGTTTTGGAGATAAAGATGCAGGAAAGAAATGGACAAATTTTGAAAGAGAGGGAAATAACATAAAGGAATGGAAATATGGCCATAGGCCAAAGTGTATGATTTGGGGTAGACTCACGAGAGGGAATTACACCAAGTTGTATTATAGCATCTAGAAAAAGAAAGCAACAAAAGTAAACTCACACCTTTGCAGAGATAATCCCCAGATCGCATTTCAAAGAATCAAGATTTGAGGACATAGGAGGTGTCGATAGAGGTAGAAGTGCTGGCGGTGTAGGTAATGTGGGGATTGAAGTGGAAGCTGGTAATTGCTAAATGATCGGTGTAGGTAACTGTAGGATAGTTGGAGCAGGGAGCTAGGGAACTAGAATGGGTGCAATTTGAGGCGTACTTGAGCTCCATGATGGGATAGGATACATAGAAGGCATAGGCTATGAAAATGAACCAGAATACAAATGCTTAGGAAGATCAAGTATGATAGGCATTGTTACCTTTGGAGGAAGCCTACCTATGGCAATTAAGTCAGCTTTCGCCTTTTGTGCTTGTTTGAACAAATCTAGAAATGTAGTCACATTGGATTGCCAGATAGCCAAGCCGATGTCTGTGTTGAAAGCTCAAAGATAGTAAAATGTAGCTAGTTCATGAGCAGGCCAAAGACCATCAGGAATTCTCTACCAGCTTTTGGTAAATCTAACATTGAAATCAGCTATCTCCTCTTGGGGTGCCTTTGAATCACATTAAATTTATGCAACAAGGAGTATGGATCATCTTGTTTATGAAATTTTTTGACTAGTAGCTCCCCTAGTTGATCTCATGATGCAATGGTGCCTGGTTGCAACGTTCGGTACCAATACAACAATTTATCTCTCAGTGACAACACCAACAACTTTACCATCACATCCTCGTCCGTTATGTCATGGATAGCCGCCAAAGAGGCTACATCATTAATATGCTCATAGGCAATTTTACCAGTACTGTTATAGGTTGGCAAAGCTTTCAAAGCAGCTTGAGGGACTTGATTCTGTGCTGGTAAATTCAAGGCTCCTGAATCATTCCATTCTAAGAACTTCCTTGGTGGAGGCTACTGGGCCATTTGGAATGGTACATATGGCTATAGAGGTGGAAAACTAGTAGCAGTACTAGATGAATTTGAAGGAACAAAAAACACACCAGCTATTTGTGAGGATGTTGCAGAGGATAAAAATGGTGGAGAGACCAACTTAGGATGTTCGCTTAATTTTTGGTTGTCAAGTTCAAAAAACTCAACGGGATTTTCAGATTTTTTGGCCTTCGATCTTGTGATCATGAAGTACGACTTTCACCATATCCACGTCCGGAGGCTTTTGGGTAATCGTCGAGTCACCAAATGTTCTAATTATACGAGCATGAAGGTGAACATTAAACCTTAATACTATTGGAAGTGAAACTTTCAGGGTCCCACCAGGCGTGCCAAAAACTATTGGTCATAAATCTGCCATAGGAAAGGATTTTGTGTACATATGTGCCCTAGACTTGGCCAACATTGAAAGGCCGAGAGAAAGAGAAGTCTCCCAGGCCAATATCCAGAGAGGGCTAGCTCCCAAACTACTCTAAACTGGTTTTGGAGATAAAGATGCAGGAAAGAAATGGACAAATTTTGAAAGAGAGGGAAATAACATAAAAGAATGGAAATATGGCCATAGGCCAAAGTGTATGATTTGGGGTAGACTCACAGTAGGAATTACACCAAGTTGTATTACAGCATCTAGAAAAAGAAAGAAACAAAAGTAAACTCACACCTTTGCAGAGATAATCCCTAGATCACATTTCAGAATGTACTCACTAACTAGCAGTGCTCGAATTCAACATGCAAAATTCAAAACCTAATAGCAAGATCATAAGCACAAATAGAAATGACTTGTAAAACAGTGGGACATCACACACATAAGAATGCTTGCAAATTTTAGAAGCCGAGTCTCTTCTATTGATGCAGAGAACTTAGAGAGTTTTCTTACAAAATGTCTAACCTCCTTTGCTTTAGATGTACATGAATATTTATAGAGGTCTTCCCTCTCTCTTTTGCATCACAACATTAAAAACATACAACATATTTTGAAGAAGTGATCCACAAAATGTGCACTTGAAAGGAGCAACAATCCCCTTAATCTACCTCGGAGAAATGACATATTAAATAACCATTATCAGGGCAAGCCAAAAATTGTTAGGAGAAATGACCACGATCTGAAAATTAGTTGGAGAGATTTTACTTGATTCTTATCTCTTCCACACGTTCTCCTATGCAATCCTAAATAAAAAATGCAAACTAAACTATATCGGGCCTTTGTTGTTGCCTTGGTCGCAAAAATGTGATAGGTCACTAAAATGTGACATGTTGCGACACTTTTACCCTACTGCCTTCTCTTCTTGCCACCAGTCATGAAAACATGACATGTCACGAAATTGTGACATCCTCCTCTTTTTGGATTTGTTCACTACTCCTTATCATGAAAATGAAACATGTCATGAAATCACGACATCTTTCTCTTGCGCTGTATTTTCCGCTTTCTTACCTGCGAAAACGGAACATATCGCAAAATCACAAAAATTTACTTTGCCTTGTACGGTTCAACTTTCAACTTGTGAAAACGCGACAGGTTGCGAAAATGCGACATGTCGTGAAATCATGACATTTTTTCCATTTTGTTCTTTCATCTTCAACAAGTTGCAAAATCGTGACATGTTTCTCCATTTGGCCTTTTCTCCACAATATGTCGCGTTTTCGTGACATTTTCTATCTTCTTTCACTCTGATGCTTGTAGGCCGTGAAAATTTGACATGTCGTGAAATCATGACATTCTCTACAATCTAGCTGCCTCCTCGCTTCCTCCTCGCAAAAATGTGACATGTCGCGATATCATGACAGTTCTCTGTGCTTTGCCCTTCCTGTCTAATATGTCACAAAATCATGACAATTTCTTGCCTTCTTCATCATTGTCACTTCATGTCACGATATCATGACGTCTTCCTCTTGCTTGGCCTCATCTTCAAAAATGTCATGAAATTGTGACATCTTTCATGCCTTGGCTTATCTATCAGTCCTTCCCGCGATAACATGACATGTCACGATATCACAACATTCCATACCATTTCATGACATTTTTCATGCCTTGGCTTATCTATCAGTCCTTCTCGCGATAACATGACATGTTGCGATATCGTGACATTCTGTACCGTTTTCTCCTTGCTTGCTTTTCTATCATGATATCATGACATTTTTCATTGACATTGCCCTTTGCTACTTTATGTCACGATATCATGACATTTTCTATCACACTACTCCATGGCCACCACAAGTCATGATTTTGCGACATGTCGCGATATCGTGACAACTTCATTTTAGTGCTTCCGTTGACTGCGTTGACCGTGAAACTCCAACATGTCGCGATATCATGATAGTTTTACTGCTTTGCTTTCATTGACTACTTTGACCGCAATAATGTGACAGGTCATGAAAATGCGACATGTCACGATATCGCGATGTATTTCCATGCTTGCACCTTTTGGTTTTGGACCCCGTGAAAATGCGGTAGGTCACGAAAATGCGACATGTCATGATATCGCAATAACTTTTGGGCTTAGATTTTTTATGGTATGGATGTCGCAAAAATGTGATAGGTCACGATTTCGTGACATGTCACGAAAATGTGATAGGTCGTGATTTAGCGACATGTCACGAAATCGTGACAACTTTGCTTTTTCACTTACAAACAAAGGAATGAGGATTTTGTTTACAATCTAAGCATTCTTTTACTTGAACAATAACAACAAAAACAACAGAGGAATGAGGATTTTGTTTACAATCTGAGCATTCTTTTACTTGAACAGTAACAACAAAAGCAATGTGGCAAAAATGCCAACAGATAGATAGCATTATTCACCTACACCATGTTCATGAAGTCAATCATGTCACATTAGTTGCTACTAATTTGGTAACAATGGTTGTTGTGGTATATTTTCCAATAAGGGGATTCTATTTTATGGCATACGTTCAATTAATAATTCCTCTAAATATTTGACAAAGTATATTCCACATAATATGTAATTTTTCTAATGCAGACAAAGCAAATAGGAATAGTTTAGGATTACTGCATAGAGTTCACAAGTCTTCTCACCTATACCCATAAATTAAATATAGTAGTCATGGATACAACTTATACCATTGTATTAAGGATTAAATTTGGTGGTAAGTCAATATTTTGACCTCTATACTCTTAATGATGCTCAACATATAGCTTTGGAAGTAGAAAAATAGCTCCAAGAGCCTAGTTACAAATATATATGTGACTTAAATTCTCAATATCTTTATCATAATAACAATAATTCTTAGGTATTATTCTAATTCAAATATTATTATCACCATTTACATGAGGATGATATCATAGATCTCTCTAATTATTATCTTATACATATCTAAAATTACAATACTATCAAGGTAAAAGTATTAAATGACAATGCATCATATTTATTGATTTAGGCAGCACACATATCTTAATGGATTATAATATAACAAATATTTTGGGCTTGTATATCAATTATTCAAATCAAAATAAATTTCAAGTCTTAATTTTAGATGGGGGTACTTCTTAGTGTGTGGGTAAAATATATAAATTTAACATTCAAATGAGGTATTATGCTTTGTTTAAAAATATCTTTACCATGAACCTAGTAGTGTAGATGACATCTTGGGAGCACAATAATTATCTTAGCTCAATGATATTACTATTATATTGTAAATAATGTATGTAAAGTGGATATAGAGTGGAAGCATAATTCATATCCAATAATATAAAAACCCTTCCATCCAAGGTGATTAGTTCACGTAGCATGGAAAATTTTTCAAAGAAAGATGGTCATGGATTCTTTGTCTAAGTCAATTGCATGAAGTTTCAACCTTCAAATCAGTTTTATCCAAATCTTATATTGAACTTGTAGAATATTATGGATTGATATGAGGAGGTATTTAGTGATCCCATAGGTCTTACTCCTAACCACACATATGATCATGCCATCAACATTATTCTATGAATTCAACCTCTTAATGTACAACCTTACTACTATCCCTAGCCCCAAAAGTCTAAATTTGAGTAGCTAGTTTAGGAAATGTTGGAGAATGGAATTTTTCATCCAATAATTAGTCCATACACTCATCTAGTGGTGATGATACAATGCAAGGATAATTTATGGTTCATATCTCCTAATTTTCATCTTGTCAACAAGATCAATATTAAATATAAGTTTTCTATCCCTATTATAGATGATTTTTTGGATGAATTCCATGGTGCTAGATAATTTACAAAATTATACTTATATTATGGGTTTCATCAAATAAGGGTTAGAGAAGAGAATATCTACAAGACTAATTTTTTTATACATGAGGATCATTATGAATTCCTTGTCGTAACTTTTAGTCTCACTAAGGATTATTCCACTTTCTAAGGTCTCATAAACTTTATATTTCATTCAAAAATTTGCAAGTGTGTCCTAATTTTATTTAATGATATATTAATGTATAGAAAGTTCTAGGAGGATCATGTACTTCATGTGGACAAATTTCTTCACCTATTACAAAGGGGAAAATATTTTTTCAAAAGATCCAAATGTTAATTTGGAATCTAGGAGGTCAAATATGTGAAAAATATAGTAAATAAGAAAGTAGTCAAGGTAGATCGTAAAAAGATCAAAGATATGTAATATTGGACCTTATACAAATCTCTTAAATACCTATGTGGATTTTTAGAAATCAAATTACTATAAAAAATTCTCTACAAATATAGAAAAAATTACCTTTCCTCTTATTACTCTCACTAAGAAGGATGTCTTTTTTGGTTTGAACTTGCTTTACAAGCCTTCTAATCCCTCAAGGAGGTTATCTGGACCACTTCTATTTTGACAAAACCTAGCTTTAGTCAACCTTTTATCATTGAGTGTGATGCTTTCAACATAGGTATTGGAGATTTTTTTATGCATAATGGACACCCATTGACATTTGAAAGTAATCACATTTCTAGTAAGAACATGGAATGTTCCACTTATGAGAAGGAAATAATAGATATTTTGCATGCTATAGATAAATGGAGGCATTATTTATTAAGGTGTAACTTCATCACCATGATTGACCATAACAACCTTAAGCATTTATTAGAGGAAAATATTTCTTTTCCTTAATATAATAAATAGATAATCAATCTCTTGGGGTTATCATTGAATGCAATAAAGGAAATGAGAATGTGATGATGATGCTTTGTGTTACAAATATGATAATATTTTTGTTTTCAATTCCATCTCTAATATTCTAGTTGAAACTCTTCCAAAGTCAAGTCTTCTACTGATAAGTGCAAGAACATGGTTTTGGTAGCCTCGATGAAGCCATCCAAGCTTGTTTTTTTATCTTTGAATTGCAAGATTTAGAAGAACATTATTGGTCCTTCTCTTGGAGTGATGTCGAACAAATCTATCAAATATATTGACCCTGTGGTTGATTTGTATGACATCTTGTCTCTCGCCACCTCTATGATCCTTCAAGCAAGAAATATCATCAACTAAATTAAGAATCATAAGGTGCCTAGGTAGAATGAGGAAGCATCCAATATGCAGGATGACAACCAGGAGCAAATCCATATATTTGAGTAACTGGGATGTCCCCATTTCCATTTTGTTTGGGGATGGTCCCTTCCTCTGGTTTATTTTGTTGATTTTGGGCTACTCTAACCTTTCCCCTTTTGTTTTATTGTTTGTTAAGCCTCTTTCCTTTGATAGGTTTTGTTCACTTGTTGTGGTTCTGAGTTGAGGTATTCCTAATTTTGGGATCCTCCCATTTTTTGTTGATGTAATGGTTTGTGGATCTACCTAAAACCCCATTATCAATCAAAAAAATCCACTCTAATACTATTCCATAATGAATTTATTAGCTTCAATAGGATTGAATTTCCAATATGGAGACAACTTAGATCATCTAGGAAATGGAGAATCATTCATCATTACCATCTGGTTTCTCATATGTTGATGGAGTGTTCCACAAAAATGATCATATTTATATTTATTAATAATTGGCTTTTAAGACATGTTCCCTCAAATAATTTGATGCATCTCCTTTGGAGGGACATTTGGGATTCTTGAAAAAATATTAGTGAGGAAAGCATTTTTTCTTGAAAAACATTAAAAATAGATGTCAAGAGTTTTATGGTAGAGTGAGGTGTGTTAATGTAATAAGTAGAGATAGTTAAATTTCTTCTATTATTGCAACCTTTCCTATCAATGATTACCAAAGGTAGCATATATTCATATATTTCATTTAGGATATTCGAAATAATAAGGAAAAATGATTATTTTTGTGGTAGCTTATCACCTTTCTAATAATGCTTATTCTTATGCATTGCAACATCCCTATTTAGCAAGTAAGGTGGCCAAGATATATTTTTTTCTATATTTAAGTTTCATATTATACCCAAGTATATTGTGAGTGACCATGACCTTGTATTCACTACTAATTTTTAAACATAACTATTTCATTTTAGTGGTACTAATTTGAGTATGTTCTCTTCTTTTCACTCCAAATAAAATGGTCTAATAGAGATTGTTAATAAATATTTTGTTACTTCTATTTATTGTTTTGCTTAAGACAAGCAATAGCAATAAGTTCATTAGCTCTTGTTAACTAAGAGGTGGTATGATAATTTTTACCATTAATCCATAAAATCATTATATGGTCTAAAACCTCCATTAGTGGTAGAATATTTTGTAGGATCCTCTATGGTTGTATAGGTAGATGATTTGCTATAGTAATGATGGCTTGTACATAAATTTCTTAAATATAATTTGGCCTAAGCTGAGCATTGCATGAAGTAAGAACAATATTCACATAAACCTATAATTATTTTCCATAGGGGATATCATATTTATGTGCTTACAATCCTATAAGCCATTGTCAGTGAATATCAACTCCAAAAATATATTGGCTTCTCAATTTTATGGACCGTATGAGGTCATTTATCGCATTGGTGAAGTGTCATATCAATTGGAGCTTCCACTATATTTTCACATCCATCATGTCTTTAATGTATATTGTATCAAATAGGTTATTAACCAAAATGTATAGTCCCAAATAGAACTTCCACTACTGAATTAAAGAGGTCAATTTAATCTCCATCTAGAAGCAATGTTATAGTCTAGATTTTATCATCTTTAGTCTTGACAAATTTAGGAGTTCCTCATAAAGAGGTAGGATATTCTAGAATAATATACTGCATGGGATATTAAGGGTATTTTCTAGCCTTTTATATATTTTAGGATAAATATTTATTATTAGGAGGATTCATGTAATATATCCAATATAGTTATGTCATCTATATTTATTTTTATTAGCTTGGGACCTAGGTTTAGATAGTCATCCCTTGAGCATTAGGATTGGGGTTGATGATTAACTTAGTCTATAAATAGAATATTGGTGATAGATGAAATCATATTTATATTTGGATCTTAGTTTCCTCTATTGAATTTTTCCCCCTCCAAGTGGCTAAGAGGCTTAACCCTCTCTAAGTGGCTAAGGTTTTGCATTGATTTGAATCTAGAATCTGATTATAGCATATTTTAATTTTTAGCATTTGGATATGAATTATTATGATTATTGGATATTAGTATTTCATATAATTATATTTTTATTATTATTTCTATATTTTTTGAATTAATTTCATTACATAATTGGAGATCATTCCTCTTTAAATGTAGTTGGATGTGGTGAGATTCATATTGTTTATTCCTCATTTGATGAGGTTTTCATATTCTAATTATCAGTTATAATATTTCATATATATATCTTATCACTTACATGAATAAAAATATGAAATTATATCATAATAAATTTGTGATCAAGCATATTGATGATGGTTTGAAGACAGTTGTCTTATAGTACCATGATGAGTTGGATTAGATGTATTAATATGGATGAGAAATTGACTCCTATTTGTTTCTCTAAAAAAAGATATTTTGTGACTATGGTGGCATAGGTAGATGATGAGATTATCAATAATGGCATCATAAATATTATCATATTTTATTGTCCTTGGTGGGTCAATCATACCTCATAGGGAGTGACATAGTAGGGCTACAATTGAGAGCATGGGATTTGGCTCAATTGGGTCCTTAGAGAGTTTTTACAAGGTCAAATCCTTGTTAATATGTGAAATTTAGATGAAATTGGACTCAATAAAAATTAAAAATGGAGGTACAAAATATAAAAATGGAAATAACTCAACAAAATAAAAATGGGGTGATGCACCAAAAGATCTACTAAGATCTTCCTATAAAAATAGGCTTGAATGCTATGTGCTAGTGGTGAGCACCCTCTCCTTGATATAGTGAAGCACAAATGATAGTTACCAAACATAGACATGCATAAAGATCTAGGTCCCATAGGATATCCAATGATAGATGACTGATTTGGAAATATATGCAGGCCCCTCACACATGCATACATTTGATAAAACCCTAAAGAGATTTAAAGTATTATAAGTAGATACATGCACATAAAAACAATTCTATAGGGAGCCACACACAGCTAAAAATTGATGTAGGATTTTGTATATGTGTGTGTATAAGAAAATAATTAAAAATATTGTTCTAGAAATGATTGTTCAATATCACCCAAAAGCCACTAAAGAGGTGACTAATTTTATAAAAATAAATTAAAGGAGAGACTACAAGATAATACAATTTCAAAAAATATATGCTATTGTTATTTATAGTTTACAAAATGGAACATTTTCACTCTCAAATTATCTATATGTGGATCTAACAATCCCATCTAATATTCCTAAGGATCGTAGACATTGAATGAAGTACTAAATCATAATAACTATTAGGCCTAGGATTGTCATTTTCATACATTTTCTTGAGTGAATGTTTGATCCATTTACTTCAATATGTATTCTGGTAGGTGAGCTTTGTCTTTTTAATTAGGAAAAAATTAACTCAATTCATCTTCCTTTGTCATAGCTTATCCTCCTATTGGGTTCTCAACTGATGGTATCCTGATTTTAAATCAATTTTAGAAAATATGGTGGCACCCTTAAGTTGATCAAATAGATCTTCAATTTTGGATAAAGAATACCTATTATTAACGGTTTCTTTATTTATAATTTTGTAATCTACGCATAACCTTAAAGAACCATAATTATTTTTAACAAACGGTATAGGTACACCCCATGGTGACACACTGGGTTTAATCAACCCTTTTTCCAGCAACCATTGAAGTTACACTTTTAACTCCTACATCACAATAGGATTCATCATATAAGGATTTCTATGAATGGGATTGGATATCGATATCAGTACAATAGTAAAATCAAATTCACATATAGGTGGTAGCTCTGGGGGATTTTTAGAAAATACATCCCTAAAATCATGCAAAATTGGATGTTTTCCAAACACTTTTTTCTTTCTATCATCCCTAGTCTTATGGTTTAACTTAATGGAATAGACAATTCCATATTTTCTAATAGCTTTCTTTAGTTGCATTGTTGAAATAAACTAAGTCTAAAATGATCCCTGCTCACTATTGATTCTAAATATCCATTTATATGTATATGTATAGTCTATCCATCTATCTTGGAAGTTAATTGGGGCTTCATGAACCTTTAACCTTCCCATTCCTAAGATGATATCAAAGGTATGTAGTGGTGCTACATATAAGTTCCAAATGGTAGAGATATTAGGTAGGGTAATCTTAGCTATGGGAAAACACTTATCCAATGAGTAGGTCTATCTAGACTCATACTTTACTCTCCACCCTTGTGCCAAAAAAAATGATCTTTTTGGTATATCCCTGACTATACTAGAAGAAATGAAACTATTAGTAGCTCCACCATCTACCAAAATTTTAATTTTATTATCAAACAATTTACCATTCAATAGCATTGGTGTGGCTTGCCCATATAAGTTTTGGTTTCTCATTTAGATATTGTGGTTTGGTTCCTCTACCCTTTTACTTGGTACTAGATGATTTGGACATCAGTTTGCATAATGTGGACCCCCACAATCATAGAAACCATCCTTGGGACTTGGGTGTCTTTCATATTTTTGTTTCCCTATTTACTATACTTGTCATGGTTTTTTCTACCTCTAAGGTTGATGATTATTGTTATTATTTCTCTTTTAGAATTCTTCCTGGAATTTCCTTGGTTTTTGTTATTCTTTGTATCAAACTTAAGATTACCTATTTTTTCTTTCTCTACTCTTGTTTTCATTTCATAAATCCATTTCCTTTTTCTTAGTGATTGTTGATCCTCTTTTGAAAATTCAACATAATTAAAGTAAATCCTATTAAACTATAGGTTGGCTTTGGCCTATCAAGACAAATCATATGCTTGTTGTAGAGTCTCAGGTTTGTGCAAGTTTATTACTAATATAATATTAGGATCTACTCCTAAGATGAACTTGTGCACCTTCATCTTCTCATATACCTCATATATTGGTACATACTTAAGCAACTTCACAAAATTTTGGTAGTAAATCACCACCATCTTTGTTCCTTGGTGAAGTGTGGAGAATGCCTTGAATTTATCCATGTAGTATTATTTTTGAAGAACACAAGTTTATACTTAGAGGAGGGGTGAACAGTATAAGACCACTTTTTACTTTTATTTCCCAAATAATATTAATCAATATAATCAGTGGAAGTATTAATAGCAATAACCAAAGCAATGCACAAATCATCACACACAATAGAGACACCAATTTTAACATGGTTCACCCAATGTGAACCTTTTAATCTGCTGGGCCTCTTAAAAAAAAAGGACATTCGATCTTGAGGAAATCGCCTCAAAAACCCATTCCACCTGCTTTCCTTTTAGAATAGAGAGGCGGGGACAAATCTTGAATGAGAATTATCCCCCTCCGGGCAATAAATAAGTGAATGGGGAAGTTTATAACCTTATATAAGAGAGCGTCGGGAGGAGTATTGTTATTCTTTCAGAAAGCGGGAACTGCTCGGAAATATATTCCCCACCCCCCGGCACGAAGAAAGACTGGGCGGATGGTCGGTCCATCCCTTTGGTGATCAAAAATAAAAAGAACCGGGATTGGAAGAGGTGTCAGGACCCCCTCCATCTCATTATCGAATTCTTGCGGAGCTATTGATTACTACAAGAAAAAACGACCTCTAATAAGGATTTTAAGAGCCTTTTAAAAGAAAATCCTCTTGGAGTTTTTGGAGAGGGCTTCGGTGGGGAATATTCATTTCCACCATCCTCGAATGAGATTCGGCCGGAGGAAATCGGTGCATGGGGAGGAAGCACACGCATCTCCGGCATCATAAGTGTCCCACCCACATAGATAGAAGGATTCAGAGGAACAGCAAGCCTCTTAAAGAGCTAGAAAGTGCACTGAGAAGAGTCTTGGACTAGGGGGGCAAAACCCCTCTATGAGTGAAAAGCTCGTTTATTACTCATTCTCTGAACATGGGTAGAGTGTTCGAACATGGAGATGACTCAGTCAGTTAGTCGGCAGGAATAGAAGCACATGGGAAGAGGTGGTTGCAGCCCGAGATCCAATAGGCTTGGCCAACCCCGCATCCCAAGCGGTAGGTGGGACAATGGTCAACTATTATTACGTATATAATCTGGTTGTTCCCCTACTATTCTAATAAGGGCGAAACGCAAGCCCTTACTATAACAGTAGGGCGGTTCAGGGTTGGCATTGGTGGGCGGGAAACGAAGATTCCATTTCCAAATGCCACCCACATGGTTCGGGAGTGTGCGAGGAGGGAGGCGTGCGAACTATTGTGGTGGGCCCCCCAATCTATTTAATAAAGGGGACGACCAAGACGCTTTACTTACTAGTATTCCGACTAATAATAAGGTAAGACTTCCCGCTTTAATAATCAATCTTTTTCTTTCATCATAAAATGTCTGGCCGCCTCGTAACGCGAATCCAGGGACTTGTGAGACGAATCCGGGGAATGGGCTGCTCAATATCTCCCCAGTAGAGTAAAGCTTGCTTGCGTCGAAATAGCAGCTTGATCAGAGTAGGGGAGTCCCTCTCTCTCACTGTTCATTATTTGAACCCGGCGACCCCTTCATCCAGAAGAGTTCGAATCTGGATCAAGAGAGGTTTACCAGATCTTCCACCCCAAATGGTAATAATAGGCTCTATCCAATATCGGAAAAACCTGAGGAGGATTCCTTTTCTATATGATATTGTCCTACCTCTTCAACAATGGGAAGGGGCCGGAGATCTTCCCCCCTTTAAGGAACTTTAGTATGATCCTTTACGCCCCCTTCTATAACCTCCTTTGAGCAGAACACTTGGAACTAGAGGACCCCCTTTATTGCAATTTATTGAATTGATGGGGCAGATTCCATTATATACTTATTAACTAGTCTCCACTTCATACTCCATCATTCCATATCCGTTTCGGTTATTCGCTGATCGAGACCACCCTAAAGGATTCTTCTCGACTTCTTCTCCAAAGGGTCATAGAATCAGACTTCCCCTTTTCTAATTGTCTGATTTCAAACGCCCCTACTGTTACGGAATGAAACCACCACCTACTGGAGCCGAGGCGCGCCGCCTCATGATGGGGGCCGGGCCCTCCACCCACCAACAACAAAACCAAATTGAGAGCCCTTTCTGGGACCACATTGATCGTCTTTTTGTGGAGATATACAATACATATCGTGTGGAAGAGGTGCTTCGGTTGGAGAGAGTGGAATGGACCAAATATCAAAACTTGAATAGACGGGATCGGGATTTCATGTTAGGGGGAGCTCGGGTTTTGATGGAGCAAGACCTCCAAAGAAGGGAGCGACTTGTGGCGCAACAAAAGTATGTTATTATGAGATATTTTCAGGCGCGGAATGAACAGCCGCGGTAACGGGTGCAGAAGCTGTTGGGAGAAATGGATTTGGGCTGGCGGGCTGAAACCGCTCGACCTTTCTTTGTCTTTAGGTCTAAAAAAGTCATTGGAAGGGTCTAGGAGCGGGGGGGGTCCAACCCCAAACCCAAGGGCTTCAAAGGTCGAATTGTGAATAGAGCGCTTTTAAAGGCCCAGTTCACATGTTCTGTGTGTTCTGGCATTCACCCGTAGATTTAATTTTGATTTGCTTTCGATTCCGGCCCTCTATAAATGAATGAATGAATATGAAAATGCCGACCCCCGAGAGAGGGGGAAAAAGGCAATGGCGGGACGGAAGGAGTCGATCATATACGTATTAACAGCTCAAGCTCAAATGCTGCTTCAATTGGAAAGGGATATGGAACCCTTTAATAATACTTTCCATGAGGGAAGGGATAAAAGGCTAGCTCTGGCAAAAGGTTTATTCAGAAGGCTAGCTTTAGTCAGCGCATATTCTCTTCCCCGTTTGGGCTATTATCCAAACGCCTTTATTGATTTATTTATACGAAATGAATAGGGGCGAGATTCTATAGAAAGGGTTAATTTATTAATTTCTAATAAGGGCCAGAATTCTATATATATAGGGGCCAATCCAATCTGTGGAGGGGTCGAGGAGGCAAGGGTCGAGACAACCGCCTCTAGAGGTTTGTTAGGCTGCTAATCGAATCCAGGGGTCATCCCAACTAAACATTTATTGATACATAATAAATAGGGCCGCCTTTTATTAGAAATGTTTCGATTCATTAGGGGCCCATCCCCCAATATTTTTTCTAAATATTTCTCAATCAATCTCTTGGGAATCCTTCCCAATTACAATGTTTATGGACCTCTATCCAAAGGAGATGTTGATCCCCTAATCTCAAGTTCGTGGATCTCTTCCATAGGAGAACTCTTTTCCCTTCTACTTGGCTAGTGATCTTCTAGAAGACTCTGTCTCTCTACTGCACTAACTGGTGGATCTCTCTCCACTTGAAGACTCCTCACTCAGATCTGTCTTCAATTGTCCTGGATGTTGGATCTCTATCCACTGAGACTCTGTCCTCTATACTCTATCACCTCCAAAGCTCTGTCTCAATACTGTACTAAACACAATCCAGTCGGTCTAGCATAGCTCTGCTCAATCTCTTGTACTAAACATAGTTCATTCGGTCTAGCACAACTCTGCTCAATCTCTTGCACTAAACATAGTTCATTCGGTCTAGCACAACTCTGCTCAATCTCTTGCACTAAACATAGTTCATTCGGTCTAGCACAAGTCCACTAAATGCCTAACACAGTTCATCGTCTAGCACAAACACCAATTCACTAAACACAATCATCGGTCTAGCACAAGTCCACTAAACCACAAACACTCAGTCTAGCACAAATATGCTCAATAGGTCCACACAGAACCTTCTCAAATCTACTCAACAGGTCCACATAGAACCTGCTCAAATCTACTCAATAGGTCCACACAGAACCTGCTCAAATCTGCTCAACAGGTCCACATAGAACCTGCTCAAATCTGCTCAACAGGTCCACACAGAACCTGCTCAAATCTGCTCAATAGGTCCACATAGAACCTGCTCAAATCTGCTCAACAAGTCCTCTCTAGGACTTGTCCAAATCTGCTCAATAATTCCTCTCTAGGACTTGTCCAAATCTTCTCAATAAGTCCTCTCTAGGACTTCCTCAAATCTACTCAATAACCTCAAGGACTTCCAAAATTACAAAAGCTTACACAAAATCAGTCCACAAGCCTTCTCAAAGACTTACCTCAAATCAGTTTAACAAGCTCACACAGAACTTGTCCAATCTCATAGAATCATAAAGAGAATTGTTAGAGACTCAATATGTTCTATACTCAATGCTCAATCAATATCTCAATTCAATATCATAGAAGCATAAAGAGAATTTTTAGAGACTCAATATGTTCTATACTCAAATCCCAATCTCAACTCAATCTCAATCTCATAGAAGCATAAAGAGAATTGTTAGAGACTCAATATGTTCTATACTCAAATCCCAATCTCAACTCAAATCAATCTCATAGAAGCATAAAGAGAATTGTTAGAGACTCTATATGTTCTATTCTCAAATCTCAATCTCAACTCAAATCAGAATATAGAATAGTTTGTTTCATGGAACTTGAACAACCACTTCACACAATTACTTGACTAGGCTCAATCAACTCTACTCAACCAATCACCTCAAGGAACAATCCTTTCCACAAACCCTAGTCCAAGCATGTATCAACCAACTCAAAATATTTCCAACAATGCTCAACAACAAATCTCACATAACAATGATACTCATGTTCTTAACTCAAGTTCAAGTTCTTTGCATGACCAATTGGCTTCAACAACAATGCTTATAAAACAAGGTTTAATCACAACTCTCAAACTAGAAAACCTTGAAGCATTAAACCAACAACTCCTCAAAAAGGAAACCACAATCAATCCTTTTCTCTCCAAAGATATTTTCAGAAATCAATCACCCAAATAAGTCAATGAAGAATATTGCCCATACCTTTTTGATGCCTTATGAGTTGTCCACTAAATCTGCCACACTCAACACATTTTATTTTTCCAATCTCAACAAGGGTTAGAGGTCTTGAGTAATAACACAATAATAAAAATAATATCTCAATAACACCTTATTACTCCTACTCAATAAAATGCACCATACCCTCTTATGCAAGAAATAAACCCTCAAAAGAATGAATCAAACTTACTTTTGAAACTCCTTGACAAAACCAAAAATATCTCCTTGCACACACCTTATTTCTCCCTCTAAGCAATCTAAACAAATAGCTCTCGAAAAGAGCTTTCCAATGATATATAATATGATATACTTCCAAAAATAAAATCAGTAGAAATCTCTATCTTTCCTAGGGCATACCATATCCTTATTTCTCCTTAGGCAACCTTGGCAAAAATTAAAATATTAAACAACATCAAAAATTAAATCCACTTGCCTTGCCCTCGATGGGATTCGATCCCTCGACATCCTCCTTCCCAATGCCTTAGCCGTAGCCAAGCCATCATTGGGCCACGCACCCTGACGTGTCTAAAATGGCACGTCCACCATAAAGTTTTCGTGAACAACGCTCCTTCAAAAAACAACAAGCGCTTCAAGCGCTTCTTCCTTGCAATCCAAAAGGCCTCACGCGAATCGAACGTGGGACCTCCTCCTTAGTACCAAGCCAACATACCACTAGGCCACGCTGGCCTTTGCGCTTAGAGCCTCCGAACCTTCACACCTTTAGCCTTTACGTAAATCGTAAGGCCTTCGAAAAACAAAACCTTTTCGCATGCGCTTCGAATAATAATTGCAAGGGATGCCTTGGTAAATATTTTTTGATGGCATTTATATAATGCCTTTGTCCTCTTTTGCAATCACGTCGGTGCTTCGAATAATTTCGACGTCGACGTGATTTTTAATTTATAATTAATTTAAATTTAAATATTATAAATTAAAAAGAACCAACCTTAGGTTTAATTTAATTAAACCTTAGAACCTTGTCTTAATGCCCAATCTTGGTATAATTAAATATTATTTATAAAATTTAAATTCCTTGTGAATTTAAATAATTTATAAATAATTATTAAACCTCCTTTTTAACCTTTGCAATAACCCATCTTGGGTTTTTATAAACCAATCACTTAACTCGTGCTCCCAATAATATTAAAATATTATGGAGCCTTTTTCCTTTCACTTCTGCACTGATGAAGCTTTTTCCTGGATGACTTGGGCGACTTTATTTCTTGCCGAATTCCTTAATAAGAGTGATAACTCTATCAGGTGACATCAATGACAACTTTGACTTAGAGGACTCAAAATGTCCAACAATCTCCCCCTTTGTCATTGATGGCAACCCTTATCCTTTTACTGAAACCTGACCTTCTTTTCTGCTCCCCATGGGACTTTGCTCCCCCTGGCTCAATGCTCTCTCAAATATCAAATCTCTCCTCATATCAAATCTCTCCCCAATACACAAATCTCTCCCCCTTTGACATCAATGGCAAAGGGTCACCTTTGGGGCTCGGGGCTAAGAATGAGCCTCTTAGCTTAGCCCCTCCCCCACCTCCACATGAGGTGGTTAATTCTCGGGTGGGAGTATTTCTACTCCCCGAAAGCACAGATCTGTGCCTTTATCTTTCTCTCTTCTTCTGTGAGTCTTCTGAATCCTCTCACTGTTTCTTTCCAAGTCATCATCCCTGTTCCTGTCGTCACTTATGTTCCTGTTCCTGCTCTTGTTCTCATCCATGTTCCTGTTCTTGTTCTTTTCTAAGTCTCTATTCTTTTTGAGTCTCTATTCCTGTTCATCTTCTTGCTTCTATTCATATTCCTATTTCTATTCATATTCCTATTCCTGTTCATATTCCTATCCCTGTTCATGCCTGTTTCTAGAATATTTTCTCTACACCATCTTGCTATGTGACCATCATTATTGCACTTATAACACTTAATGTTATTATTCCTTGGATGTGCAACTGTCTTAGGACTTCTCCTAGTGAAGCCATATCCTCTTCTATCTTGAATCCTGCAATTCATTGCCTTGTGACCAAACTCATTGCATGAGTAGCAATATCCTTGGAAAAGCTATCCTTTTCCATACTCCTGTCTTTGATGTGTCCTGCACTGTGAAGCCATGTGCCCAAACCTATGACATGAAAAACATCTTCCATTGAAGCTTCCTTGTCTTGACCTCATTGGTCTCCTATTCTGATTGTTGTTCCATCTATATCTTCTTTGTGCATTGTTCCTATCTTTTTTGAACTCTCTGTTGTCCAACTCATCCTCTGATGTCTCATTCCCACTTATACTATCATCTTCTTAAATTTCCTTCTTCTTCAAGACTTGAGGTAGATTCTTCTTCCTATTTCTTTTGAACCTTTCCAAAGCCAAGACCTGTTGAACATGATGTTCGTTGTTGTCCACAGATGAACTTATCCAAGTTCCTAGAGCTATTTTTGAAACTCTTCATCTTGATCTTGGAGTCCTTTAAGTCTTCTTTTAAAGTAGCCACTTCTTGTGCTAACTTCTCACATTCCAAGATATTTGCTTCTAATTTATCTTTGAACTTGCTTGCCTTAGCCTTTGATTTCTCTAAATCTTCTATGAGCAATAATATTTCTTCATCACATTCTTGAAACTGACTTTCAAGCTTAGAGTGTTGCTTTCTTACCTTCTTTACTATGTCAAGGGCATAGATAAGTTCTCCCTTGAGATCATAACCATTCTCTACTGAATAATCCTCTATTTTTTTACCTTTGTCCGAGTTTCTACTTCCTTTAGACTTGTCTTCTATGGGGTCACTCACTTCTTCTTCTAATGCCATTAGAATATTTTCATCTGGTCTTTCAAGTGCATCTTCAAAATCATCATCACTGAAACTATAACCATCCCTAGTGCAATCATCTTCAAGATGTCCAAATTTACCACATCTAAAACACTTGAGAATAACTGGAGTCCTTTTCTTAATTGGATCTTTCTCTTTAACCATAAATAGGACTTCATCTCTATCATTGTCTGAAAAACTAGCATCACTATCAATTGAGTACTTACTTGCATTATCCGCATAGTAGCTTCTCTTTTGTCTCTTGAAGAACTTCTTTCCTTGTCTGCTTTGTCCATCCTTGCTTTTCTTTTGGTACCTGTATCTTTCTGACTCCTTGTACCTGTGATCCTATTTTTCTTCATCATTGTTGTTCTTTGGCTCCTTGCACTCTATTGCAAAATATCCATACCTTCCACAATTGAAACATTTGATAGATCTTGGATCTATGGGTCTTCTGGAACCTCTATCTCTTCTACCATAATTTGCTTCTTCATCACTGGATGACTCACTACTCGATTCTATCTTCTTTCCCTTTTTATTTTTGTCTACTTTGAAAGCAGCTTCTTTTGGAGGAATAGGATCTTTTGTTCTTATCTCAAAAGTAGTAAGCATGCCAAGCAAAGAATTCCTTGTCAAAGAATCACTATCAATTGATGTTTCTATAGTAGAAACCTTTTCACTATACCTTTTTGGAAGAGTTCTCAAGATCTTATCACAAGCATCAGATTCATCAACCTTCATTCCCAGACCTCTCATCTCATGTACAAGTTCATCAATCTTACTGAGATAGTCACGAATGTTTTCATCATCCTTCATTCTTAAGTTCTCAAATTCTCCTTTGAGATTTCTGATCTTAGCTTTCCTGACTCCTTTATCTCCTTCATATATGTCATGCAAAAGTTCCCACATTTCTTTTGTTGTTTTACAATCCATAACCTTCATAGATTTTGATCTACGCAATCCTTTTATAATTGCATTCATAGCTCTTGAGTTTGCATGCATTAGAAGCTTACCTTCCTTATCTATAGGAGGATTGACTACTGAATCATATCCAAGTTCCATTACATCCCAAACTTCATTTCCAAGTGCCATCAAGTAAAATCTCATCAACATACACCAATACAAGAAGTCACTTCCATCAAATACTGGTACTACATTATTGAAGAATCCTCTCTTTGATCCTTTTGATCCATTGTGTTCTTAGACCGCTTTTCCTTCAAGTTGTCAAACTCTTCTGAAGGAACCCACTATGATACCAATTGAAGAACACAAGCTTATACTAAGAGGGGGTGAACAATATAAGACCACTTTTTACTTTTCTTTTCAAATCAATATTATATCAATATAATAGATAGCAATATCAATAGTAATAACAAAAGCAATGCACAAAACACCATACACAATAGAGACACCACAATTTAACGTGGTTCACCCAATGTGGGCTACCTCCACAGAGAAAATATTTCTCAAATAATCTCTTTGGGAATCCTTCCCAATTACAATGTTTATGGACCTCTATCCAAAGGAGATGTTGATCCCCTAATCTCAAGTTCATGGATCTCTTCCATAGGAGAACTCTTTCCCCTTCTGCTCTGGCTAGTGATCTTCTAGAAGACTCTGTCTCTCTGCTGCACTGACTAGTGGATCTCTCTCCACTTGAAGACTCCTCACTCAGATCTATCTTCAATTGTCCTGGCTGTTGGATCTCTATCCACTGAGACTCTATCCTCTATACTCTATCACCTCCAAAGCTCTATCTCAATACTATACTAAACACAATCCAGTTGGTCTAGCATAACTCTGCTCAATATCTTGTACTAAACATAGTTCATTCGGTCTAGCACAACTTTGCTCAATATCTTGCACTAAACACATTCATTCTCTAGCACACCCAAATCAATCAAATCTACTCAACAGGTCCACATGAACCTGCTCAAATCTGCTCAATAGGTCCACACAGAACCTACTCAAATCTTCTCAAATCCACACAAGAACCTACTCAAATCTCTCACACGGTCCACACAGAACCTACTCAAATCAATGCTCAATAAGTCCTCTCTAGGACTTCCTCAAATCTGCATAGCAAGCTTCCACAAAAGCTTACACAAAATCAGTCCACAAGCCTTCTCAAAGACTTGCCTCAAATCGGTTTAACAAGCTCACATAGAACTTGTCCAATCTCATAGAATCATAAAGAGAATTGTTAGAGACTCAATATGTTCTATACTCAATGCTCAATCAATATCTCAATTCAATCTCATAGAAGCATAAAGAGAATTTTTAGAGACTCAATATGTTCTATACTCAAATCCCAATCTCAACTCAATCTCAATCTCATAGAAGCATAAAGAGAATTGTTAGAGACTCAATATGTTCTATACTCAAATCCCAATATCAACTCAAATCAATCTCATAGAAGCATAAAGAGAATTGTTAGAGACTCTATATGTTCTATTCTCAAATCTCAATCTCAACTCAAATCAGAATATAGAATAGTTTGTTTCATGGAACTTGAACAACCACTTCACACAATTACTTGACTAGGCTCAATCAACTCTACTCAACCAATCACCTCAAGGAACAATCCTTTCCACAAACCCTAGTCCAAGCATGTATCAACCAACTCAAAATATTTCCAACAATGCTCAACAACAAATCTCACATAACAATGATACTCATGTTCTTAACTCAAGTTCAAGTTCTTTGCATGACCAATTGGCTTCAACAACAATGCTTATAAAACAAGGTTTAATCACAACTCTCAAACTAGAAAACCTTGAAGCATTAAACCAACAACTCCTCAAAAAGGAAACCACAATCAATCCTTTTCTCTCCAAAGATATTTTCAGAAATCAATCACCCAAATAAGTCAATGAAGAATATTGCCCATACCTTTTTGATGCCTTATGAGTTATCCACTAAATCTGCCACACTCAACACATTTTATTTTTCCAATCTCAACAAGGGTTAGAGGTCTTGAGTAATAACACAATAATAAAAATAATATCTCAATAACACCTTATTACTCCTACTCAATAAAATGCACCATACCCTCTTATGCAAGAAATAAACCCTCAAAAGAATGAATCAAACTTACTTTTGAAACTCCTTGACAAAACCAGAAATATCTCCTTGCACACACCTTATTTCTCCCTCTAAGAAATCTAAACAAATAGCTCTCGAAAAGAGCTTTCCAATGATATATAATATGATATACTTCCAAAAATAAAATCAGTAGAAATCTCTATCTTTCCTAGGGCATACCATATCCTTATTTCTCCTTAGGCAACCTTGGCAAAAATTAAAATATTAAACAACATCAAAAATTAAATCCACTTGCCTTGCCCTCGGTGGGATTCGATCCCCTGACGTCCTCCTTCCCAATGCCTTAGCCGCAGCCAAGCCATCGTTGGGCCACGTGCCCTGACGTGTCTAAAATGGCACGTCCACCATAAAGTTTCCGTGAACAACGCTCCTCCGAAAAACAACAAGCGCTTCAAGCGCTTCTTCCTTGCAATCCAAAAGGCCTCACGTGAATCGAACGTGGGACCTCCTCCTTAGTACCAAGCCAACATACCACTAGGCCACATTGGCCTTTGTGCTTAGAGCCTCCGAACCTTCACACCTTTAGCCTTTACGTAAATCGTAAGGCCTTCGAAAAACAAAACCTTTTCGCATGCGCTTCGAATAATAATTGCAAGGGATGCCTTGGTAAATATTTTTGATGGCATTTATATAATGCCTTTGTCCTCTTTTGCAATCACGTCGACGCTTCGAATAATTTTGACGTCGACATGATTTTTAATTTATAATTAATTTAAATTTAAATATTATAAATTAAAAAGAACCAACCTTAGGTTTAATTTAATTAAACCTTAGAACCTTGTCTTAATGCCCAATCTTGGTATAATTAAATATTATTTATAAAATTTAAATTCCTTGTGAATTTAAATAATTTATAAATAATTATTAAACCTCCTTTTTAACCTTTGCAATAACCCATCTTGGGTTTTTATAAACCAATCACTTAACTCGTGCTCCCAATAATATTAAAATATTATGGAGCCTTTTTCCTTTCACTTCTGCACTGATGAAGCTTTTTCCTGGATGACTTGGGCGACTTTATTTCTTGTCGAATTCCTTAATAAGAGTGATAACTCTATCAGGTGACATCAATGACAACTTTGACTTAGAGGACTCAAAATGTCCAACAATCTCCCCCTTTGTCATTGATGGCAACCTTTATCCTTTTACTGAAACCTGACCTTCTTTTCTGCTCCCCTGGGACTTTGCTCCCCCTGGCTCAATGCTCTCTCAAATATCAAATATCTCCTCATATCAAATCTCTCCCCAATACACAAATCTCTCCCCCTTTGACATCAATGGCAAAGGGTCACCTTTGGGGCTCGGGGCTAAGAATGAGCCTCTTAGCTTAGCCCCTCCCCCACCTCCACATGAGGTGGTTAATTCTCGGGTGGGAGTATTTCTACTCCCCGAAAGCATAGATCTGTACCTTTATCTTTCTCTCTTCTTCTGTGAGTCTTCTGAATCCTCTCACTATTTCTTTCCAAGTCATCATCCCTGTTCCTGTCGTCACTTCTGTTCATGTTCTTGCTCTTGTTCTCATCCATGTTCCTGTTCTTGTTCTTTTTTGAGTCTCTATTATTTTTTGAGTCTCTATTCCTGTTCATCTTCTTGCTTCTGTTCATATTCTTATTTCTATTCATATTCTTATTCCTATTCATATTCTTGTCCCTGTTCATGCCTATTTTTGGAATATTTTCTCTACACCATCTTGCTATGTGACCATCATTATTGCACTTATAACACTTAATGTTATTATTCCTTGGATGTGCAACTGTCTTAGGACTTCTTCTAGTGAAGCCATATCCTCTTCTATCTTGAATCCTGCAATTCATTGCCTTGTGACCAAACTCATTGCATGAGTAGCAATATCCTTGGAAAAGTTATCCCTTTCCATACTCCTATCTTTGATGTGTCCTGCACTGTGAAGCCATGTGCCCAAACCTGTGACATGAAAAACATCTTCCATTGAAGCTTCCTTGTCTTGACCTCATTGGTCTCCTATTATGATTGTTGTTCCATATGTATCTTCTTTGTGCATTGTTCCTATATTTGTTGAACTCTCTATTGTCCAACTCATCCTCTGATGTCTCATTCCCACTTATATTGTCATATTCTAAAGTATCTTCTTCTGAAGTTCCTTCTTCTTCAAGACTTGAGGTAGATTCTTCTTCCTATTTCTTTTGAACCTTTCCAAAGCCAAGACCTATTGAACATGATGTTCGTTGTTGTCCATAGATGAACTTATCCAAGTTCCTAGAGCTATTTTTGAAACTCTTCATCTTGATCTTGGAGTCCTTTAAGTCTTCTTTTAAAGTAGCCACTTCTTGTGCTAACTTCTCACATTCCAAGATCTTTGCTTCTAATTTATCTTTGAACTTGCTTGCCTTAGCCTTTGATTTCTCTAAATCTTCTATGAGCAATAATCTTTCTTCATCACATTCTTGAAACTGACTTTCAAGCTTAGAGTGTTGCTTTCTTACCTTCTTTACTTGTGTCAAGGGCATAGATAAGTTCTCCCTTGAGATCATAACCATTCTCTACTTGAATAATCCTCTATTTTTTTACCTTTGTCCGAGTTTCTACTTCCTTTAGACTTGTCTTCTATGGGGTCACTCACTTCTTCTTCTAATGCCATTAGAAGATTTTCATCTGGTCTTTCAAGTGCATCTTCAAAATCATCATCACTGAAACTATAACCATCCCTAGTGCAATCATCTTCAAGATGTCCAAATTTACCACATCTAAAACACTTGAGAATAACTAGAGTCCTTTTCTTAATTGGATCTTTCTCTTTAACCATAAATAGGACTTCATCTCTATCATTGTCTGAAAAACTAGCATCACTATCAATTGAGTACTTACTTGCATTATCCGCATAGTAGCTTCTCTTTTGTCTCTTGAAGAACTTATTTCCTTGTCTGCTTTGTCCATCCTTGCTTTTATTTTGGTACCTGTATCTTTTTGACTCCCTGTACCTGTGATCCTATTTTTCTTCATCATTGTTGTTCTTTGGCTCCTTGCACTCTGTTGCAAAATATCCATACCTTCCACAATTGAAACATTTGATAGATCTTGGATCTATGGGTCTTCTGGAACCTCTATCTCTTCTACCATAATTTGCTTCTTCATCACTGGATGACTCACTGCTCGATTCTATCTTCTTTCCATTTTTATTTTTGTCTACTTTGAAAGTAACTTCTTTCGGAGGAATAGGATCTTTTGTTCTTATCTCAAAAGTAGTAAGCATGCCAAGCAAATAATTCCTTGTCAAAGAATCACTATCAATTGATGTTTCTATAGAAGAAACCTTTTCACTATACCTTTTTGGAAGAGTTCTCAAGATCTTATCACAAGCATCAGATTCATCAACCTTCATTCCCAGACCTCTCATCTCATGTACAAGTTCATCAATCTTATTGAGATAGTCATGAATGTTTTCATCATCCTTCATTCTTAAGTTCTCAAATTCTCCTTTGAGATTTTTGATCTTAGCTTTCCTGACTCCTTTATCTCCTTCATATATGTCATGCAGAAGTTCCCACATTTCTTTTGTTGTTTTACAATCCATAACCTTCATAGATTTTGATCTACGCAATCCTTTTATAATTGCATTCATAGCTCTTGAGTTTGCATGCATTAGAAGCTTACCTTCCTTATCTATAGGAGGATTGACTACTGAATCATATCCAAGTTCCACTACATCCCAAACTTCATTTCCAAGTGCCATCAAGTAAAATCTCATCAGCATACACCAATACAAGAAGTCACTTCCATCAAATACTGGTACTGCATTATTGAAGAATCCATCTCTTTGATCCTTTTGATCCATTATGTTCTTAGACCGCTTTTCCTTCAAGCTGTCAAACTCTTCTGAAGGAACCCGCTCTGATACCAATTGAAGAACACAAGCTTATACTAAGAGGGGGGTGAACAATATAAGACCACTTTTTACTTTTCTTTCTCAAATCAATATTAATTAATATAGATCAATGGGTATCAATAGCAATAATCAAAGCAATGCACAAAACACCACACACAATGGAGACACCAATTTAACGTGGTTCACCCAATGTGGGCTACCTCCATAGAGAAAATATTTCTTCTAAAATTTTCTCAATCAATCTCTTTGGGAATCCTTCCCAATTACAATGTTTATGGACCTCTATCCAAAGGAGATGTTGATCCCCTAATCTCAAGTTCATGGATCTCTTCCATAGGAGAACTCTTTCCCCTTCTGCTCTAGCTAGTGATCTTCTAGAAGACTCTGTCTCTCTATTGCACTGACTAGTGGATCTCTCTCCACTTGAAGACTCCTCACTCAGATCTATCTTCAATTGTCCTGGTTGTTGGATCTCTATCCACTGAGACTCTATCCTCTATACTCTATCACCTCCAAAGCTCTATCTCAATATTATACTAAACATAGTCCAGTTGGTCTAGCATAGCTCTACTCAATCTCTTGTACTAAACATAGTTCATTCGGTCTAGCACAACTTTACTCAATATCTTACACTAAACATATTCATTCATTACACTCTTCTCACTAAAATTCTTTTACACCACACAAATCTCTCAATAGGTCCACATAAACCTTCTCAAATCTACTCAATAGGTCCACATAGAACCTGCTCAAATCTGCTCAATAGGTCCACACATAACCTACTCAAATCTTCTCAATAGGTCCACACAAAACCTACTCAAATATGCTCAACAAGTCCACATAGAACCTGCTCAAATCTGCTCAACAGTCCACTAACTTGTCCAAATCTACTCAATAAGTCCTCTCTAGGACTTCCTCAAATCTGCATAGCAAGCTTCCACAAAATCTTACACAAAATCAGTCCACAAGCCTTCTCAAAGACTTACCTCAAATCAGTTTAACAAGCTCACACAGAACTTGTCCAATCTCATAGAATCATAAAGAGAATTGTTAGAGACTCAATATGTTCTATACTCAATGCTCAATCAATATCTCAATTCAATCTCATAGAAGCATAAAGAGAATTGTTAGAGACTCAATATGTTCTATACTCAAATCCCAATCTCAACTCAATATCAATCTCATAGAAGCATAAAGAGAATTGTTAGAGACTCTATATGTTCTATTCTCAAATCTCAATCTCAACTCAAATCAGAATATAGAATAGTTTGTTTCATGGAACTTGAACAACCACTTCACACAATTACTTGACTAGGCTCAATCAACTCTACTCAACCAATCACCTCAAGGAACAATCCTTTCCACAAACCCTAGTCCAAGCATGTATCAACCAACTCAAAATATTTCCAACAATGCTCAACAACAAATCTCACATAACAATGATACTCATGTTCTTAACTCAAGTTCAAGTTCTTTGCATGACCAATTGGCTTCAACAACAATGCTTATAAAACAAGGTTTAATCACAACTCTCAAACTAGAAAACCTTGAAGCATTAAACCAACAACTCCTCAAAAAGGAAACCACAATCAATCCTTTTCTCTCCAAAGATATTTTCAGAAATCAATCACCCAAATAAGTCAATGAAGAATATTGCCCATACCTTTTTGATGCCTTATGAGTTGTCCACTAAATCTGCCACACTCAACACATTTTATTTTTCCAATCTCAACAAGGGTTAGAGGTCTTGAGTAATAACACAATAATAAAAATAATATCTCAATAACACCTTATTACTCCTACTCAATAAAATGCACCATACCCTCTTATGCAAGAAATAAACCCTCAAAAGAATGAATCAAACTTACTTTTGAAACTCCTTGACAAAACCAGAAATATCTCCTTGCACACACCTTATTTCTCCCTCTAAGCAATCTAAACAAATAGCTCTCGAAAAGAGCTTTCCAATGATATATAATATGATATACTTCCAAAAATAAAATCAGTAGAAATCTCTATCTTTCCTAGGGCATACCATATCCTTATTTCTCCTTAGGCAACCTTGGCAAAAATTAAAATATTAAACAACATCAAAAATTAAATCCACTTGCCTTGCCCTCGATGGGATTCGATCCCCCGACGTCCTCCTTCCCAATGCCTTAGCCATAGCCAAGCCATCATTGGGCCACGCACCTTGACGTGTCTAAAATGGCACGTCCACCATAAAGTTTCCATGAACAACGCTCCTCCAAAAAACAACAAGCGCTTCAAGCGCTTCTTCCTTGCAATCCAAAAGGCCTCACATGAATCGAACGTGGGACCTCCTCCTTAGTACCAAGCCAACATACCACTAGGCCACACTGGCCTTTGCGCTTAGAGCCTCCGAACCTTCACACCTTTAGCCTTTACGTAAATCGTAAGGCCTTCAAAAAAACAAAACCTTTTCGCATGCGCTTCAAATAATAATTGCAAGGGATGCCTTGGTAAATGTTTTTGATGGTATTTATATAATGCCTTTGTCCTCTTTTGCAATCACGTCGATGCTTCGAATAATTTTGACGTCGACGTGATTTTTAATTTATAATTAATTTAAATTTAAATATTATAAATTAAAAAGAACCAACCTTAGGTTTAATTTAATTAAACCTTAGAACCTTGTCTTAATGCCCAATCTTGGTATAATTAAATATTATTTATAAAATTTAAATTCCTTGTGAATTTAAATAATTTATAAATAATTATTAAACCTCCTTTTTAACCTTTGCAATAACCCATCTTGGGTTTTTATAAACCAATCACTTAATCTATGCTCCCAATAATATTAAAATATTATGGAGCCTTTTTCCTTTCACTTTTGCACTGATGAAGCTTTTTCCTGGATGACTTGGGCGACTTTATTTCTTGTCGAATTCCTTAATAAGAGTGATAACTCTATCAGGTGACATCAATGACAACTTTGACTTAGAGGACTCAAAATGTCCAACAATCTCCCCCTTTGTCATTGATGGCAACCTTTATCCTTTTACTGAAACCTGACCTTCTTTTCTGCTCCCCCTGGGACTTTGCTCCCCCTGGCTCAATGCTCTCTCAAATATCAAATCTCTCCTCATATCAAATCTCTCCCCAATACACAAATCTCTCCCCCTTTGACATCAATGGCAAAGGGTCACCTTTGGGGCTCGGGGCTAAGAATGAGCCTCTTAGCTTAGCCCCTCCCCCACCTCCACATGAGGTGGTTAATTCTCGGGTGGGAGTATTTCTACTCCCCGAAAGCACAGATCTGTACCTTTATCTTTCTCTCTTCTTCTGTGAGTCTTCTGAATCCTCTCACTATTTCTTTCCAAGTCATCATCCATGTTCCTGTCGTCACTTCTATTCATGTTCCTGCTCTTGTTCTCATCCATGTTCCTGTTCTTGTTCTTTTTTCTATTCTTTTTTGAGTCTCTATTCCTGTTCATCTTCTTGCTTCTATTCATATTCCTATTTCTATTCATATTCCTATTCCTATTCATATTCCTGTCCCTGTTCATGCCTATTTCTAAAATATTTGCTCTACACCATCTTGCTATGTGACCATCATTATTGCACTTATAACACTTAATGTTATTATTCCTTGGATGTGCAACTGTCTTAGGACTTCTCCTAGTGAAGCCATATCCTCTTCTATCTTGAATCCTGCAATTCATTGCCTTGTGACCAAACTCATTGCATGAGTAGCAATATCCTTGGAAAAGTTATCCTTTTCCATACTCCTATCTTTGATGTGTCCTGCATTGTGAAGCCATGTGCCCAAACCTGTGACATGAAAAACATCTTCCATTGAAGCTTCCTTGTCTTGACCTCATTGGTCTCCTATTTTGATTGTTGTTCCATCTGTATCTTCTTTGTGCATTGTTCCTATCTTTGTTGAACTCTCTGTTGTCCAACTCATCCTCTGATGTCTCATTCCCACTTATACTGTCATCTTCTGAAGTATCTTCTTCTAAAGTTCCTTCTTCTTCAAGACTTGAGGTAGATTCTTCTTCCTATTTCTTTTGAACCTTTCCAAAGCCAAGACCTGTTGAACATGATGTTCGTTGTTGTCCATAGATGAACTTATCCAAGTTCCTAGAGCTATTTTTGAAACTCTTCATCTTGATCTTGGAGTCCTTTAAGTCTTCTTTTAAAGTAGCCACTTCTTGTGCTAACTTCTCACATTCCAAGATCTTTGCTTCTAATTTATCTTTGAACTTGCTTGCCTTAGCCTTTGATTTCTCTAAATCTTCTATGAGCAATAATCTTTCTTCATCACATTCTTGAAACTGACTTTCAAGCTTAGAGTGTTGCTTTCTTACCTTCTTTACTATGTCAAGGGCATAGATAAGTTCTCCCTTGAGATCATAGCCATTCTCTACTGAATAATCCTCTATTTTTTTGCCTTTGTCCGAGTTTCTACTTCCTTTAGACTTGTCTTCTATGGGGTCACTCACTTCTTCTTCTAATGCCATTAGAAGATTTTCATCTGGTCTTTCAAGTGCATCTTCAAAATCATCATCACTGAAACTATAACCATCCCTAGTGCAATCATCTTCAAGATGTCCAAATTTACCACATCTAAAACACTTGAGAATAACTGGAGTCCTTTTCTTAATTGGATCTTTCTCTTTAACCATAAATAGGACTTCATCTCTATCATTGTCTGAAAAACTAGCATCACTATCAATTGAGTACTTACTTGCATTATCCGCATAGTAGCTTCTCTTTTGTCTCTTGAAGAACTTATTTCCTTGTCTGCTTTGTCCATCCTTGCTTTTCTTTTGGTACCTATATCTTTCTGACTCCCTGTACCTATGATCCTATTTTTCTTCATCATTGTTGTTCTTTGGCTCCTTGCACTCTGTTGCAAAATGTCCATACCTTCCACAATTGAAACATTTGATAGATCTTGGATCTATGGGTCTTCTGGAACCTCTATCTCTTCTGCCATAATTTGCTTCTTCATCACTGGATGACTCATTGCTCGATTCTATCTTCTTTCCCTTTTTATTTTTGTCTACTTTGAAAGCAACTTCTTTCGGAGGAATAGGATCTTTTGTTCTTATCTCAAAAGTAGTAAGCATGCCAAGCAAAGAATTCCTTGTCAAAGAATCACTATCAATTGATGTTTCTATAGCAGAAACCTTTTCACTATACCTTTTTGGAAGAGTTCTCAAGATCTTATCACAAGCATCAGATTCATCAACCTTCATTCCCAGACCTCTCATCTCATGTACAAGTTCATCAATCTTACTGAGATAGTCATGAATGTTTTCATCATCCTTCATTCTTAAGTTCTCAAATTCTCCTTTGAGATTTTTGATCTTAGCTTTCCTGACTCCTTTATCTCCTTCATATATTTCATGCAGAAGTTCCCACATTTCTTTTGTTATTTTACAATCCATAACCTTCATAGATTCTGATCTACGCAATCCTTTTATAATTGCATTCATAGCTCTTGAGTTTGCATGCATTAGAAGCTTACCTTCCTTATCTGTAGGAGGATTGCTATTGAATCATATCCAAGTTCCACTACATCCCAAACTTCATTTCCAAGTGCCATCAAGTAAAATCTCATCAGCATACACCAATACAAGAAGTCACTTCCATCAAATACTGGTACTACATTATTGAAGAATCTATCTCTTTGATCCTTTTGATCCATTGTGTTCTTAGACTACTTTTCCTTCAAGCTGTCAAACTCTTCTGAAGGAACCCGCTCTAATACCAATTGAAGAACACAAGCTTATACTGAGAGGGGGGTGAACAAGTATAAGACCACTTTTTACTTTTCTTTTCAAATCAATATTAATCAATATAATAGTAGCAGTATCAATAGTAATAATCAAAGCAATGCACAAAACACCATACACAATAGAGACACCACAATTTAACGTGGTTCACCCAATGTGGGCTACCTCCATAGAGAAAATATTTCTTCTAAATATTTCTCAATTAATCTCTTTGGGAATCCTTCCCAATTACAATGTTTATGGACCTCTATCCAAAGGAGATGTTGATCCCCTAATCTCAAGTTCATGGATCTCTTCCACAGGAGAACTCTTTCCCCTTATGCTCTGGCTAGTGATCTTCTAGAAGACTTTGTCTCTCTACTACACTGACTAGTGGATCTCTCTCCACTTGAAGACTCCTCACTCAGATCTATCTTCAATTGTCCTAGCTGTTGGATCTCTATCCACTGAGACTCTATCCTCTATACTCTATCACCTCCAAAGCTCTATCTCAATACTATACTAAACACAGTCTAGTCGGTCTAGCATAACTCTGCTCAATCTCTTGTACTAAACATAGTTCATTTGGTCTAGCACAACTCTACTCAATCTCTTGCACTAAACACAGTTCATTCAGTCTAGCACAAGTCCACTCAAATCTACACTAAACATAGTTCATTCGATCTAGCACAAATATACTCAATAGGTCCACATAGAACCTTCTCAAATCTGCTCAACAGGTCCACACAGAACCTGCTCAAATCTACTCAATAGGTCCACACAGAACCTACTCAAATATGCTCAATAGGTCCACATAGAACTCTCAACTCAAAAAAACCTCACAAAACCTGCTCAAATATGCTCAACAGGTCCACATAGAACCTACTCAAATCTCTCAATACCCACAAACCCCATCAACAACCCCTCTATAACTTGTCCAAATCTGCTCAATAAGTCCTCTCTAGGACTTTCTCAAATATGCATAGCAAGCTTCCACAAAATCTTACACAAAATCAGTCCACAAGCCTTCTCAAAGACTTACCTCAAATCAGTTTAACAAGCTCACACAGAACTTGTCCAATCTCATAGAATCATAAAGAGAATTGTTAGAGACTCAATATGTTCTATACTCAATGCTCAATCAATATCTCAATTCAATATCATAGAAGCATAAAGAGAATTGTTAGAGACTCAATATGTTCTATACTCAAATCCCAATCTCAACTCAATCTCATAGAAGCATAAAGAGAATTTTTAGAGACTCAATATGTTCTATACTCAAATCCCAATATCAACTCAAATCAATCTCATAGAAGCATAAAGAGAATTGTTAGAGACTCTATATGTTCTATTCTCAAATCTCAATCTCAACTCAAATCAGAATATAGAATAGTTTGTTTCATGGAACTTGAACAACCACTTCACACAATTACTTGACTAGGCTCAATCAACTCTACTCAACCAATCACCTCAAGGAACAATCCTTTCCACAAACCCTAGTCCAAGCATGTATCAACCAACTCAAAATATTTCCAACAATGCTCAACAACAAATCTCACATAACAATGATACTCATGTTCTTAACTCAAGTTCAAGTTCTTTGCATGACCAATTGGCTTCAACAACAATGCTTATAAAACAAGGTTTAATCACAACTCTCAAACTAGAAAACCTTGAAGCATTAAACCAACAACTCCTCAAAAAGGAAACCACAATCAATCCTTTTCTCTCCAAAGATATTTTCAGAAATCAATCACCCAAATAAGTCAATGAAGAATATTGCCCATACCTTTTTGATGCCTTATGAGTTGTCCACTAAATATGCCACACTCAACACATTTTATTTTTCCAATCTCAACAAGGGTTAGAGGTCTTGAGTAATAACACAATAATAAAAATAATATCTCAATAACACCTTATTACTCCTACTCAATAAAATGCACCATACCCTCTTATGCAAGAAATAAACCCTCAAAAGAATGAATCAAACTTACTTTTGAAACTCCTTGACAAAACCAGAAATATCTCCTTGCACACACCTTATTTCTCCCTCTAAGCAATCTAAACAAATAGCTCTCGAAAAGAGCTTTCCAATGATATATAATATGATATACTTCCAAAAATAAAATCAGCAAAAATCTCTATCTTTCCTAGGGCATACCATATCCTTATTTCTCCTTAGGCAACCTTGGCAAAAATTAAAATATTAAACAACATCAAAAATTAAATCCACTTGCCTTGCCCTCGACGGGATTCGATCCCCCGACGTCCTCCTTCCCAATGCCTTAGCCGCAGCCAAGCCACCGTTGGGCCATGCACCTTGACGTGTCTAAAATGGCACGTCCACCATAAAGTTTCCGTGAACAACGCTCCTCCAAAAAACAACAAGCGCTTCAAGCGCTTCTTCCTTGCAATCCAAAAGGCCTCACATGAATCGAACGTGGGACCTCCTCCTTAGTACCAAGCCAACATACCACTAGGCCACGCTGGCCTTTGCGCTTAGAGCCTCCAAACCTTCACACCTTTAGCCTTTACGTAAATCGTAAGGCCTTCGAAAAACAAAACCTTTTCGCATGCGCTTCAAATAATAATTGCAAGGGATGCCTTGGTAAATGTTTTTGATGGCATTTATATAATGCCTTTGTCCTCTTTTGCAATCACGTCGGCACTTCGAATAATTTTGACATCGGTGTGATTTTTAATTTATAATTAATTTAAATTTAAATATTATAAATTAAAAAGAACCAACCTTAGGTTTAATTTAATTAAACCTTAGAACCTTGTCTTAATGCCCAATCTTGGTATAATTAAATATTATTTATAAAATTTAAATTCCTTGTGAATTTAAATAATTTATAAATAATTATTAAACCTCCTTTTTAACCTTTGCAATAACCCATCTTGGGTTTTTATAAACCAATCACTTAACCTGTGCTCCCAATAATATTAAAATATTATGGAGCCTTTTTCCTTTCACTTCTGCACTGATGAAGCTTTTTCCTGGATGACTTGGGCGACTTTATTTCTTGCTGAATTCCTTAATAAGAGTGATAACTCTATCAGGTGACATCAATGACAACTTTGACTTAGAGGACTCAAAATGTCCAACAATTTTGTGAGGAACCTCTTCTTAAAGGCTTCAACAAAGCCTTCCCACTTCAGGTTTACAACCTGAATATTTTTTCTAGCTTTAAATGTGTTCCACCATTCCAACCCGATCTCTTATAAATGGAGAGTGGTCCCAACTATTTGTGTCACTAAGTAGTTCTTCATGGAGAATTATATCTCCAACTCATTCAAAAAATCCTTGGTTTAATCACCTAATCTATTCTAATGAATCTGTATATTTTTATATTCTTCAAATCATTAACCATTTCCACCTCTATAAGGGCCTTGAATTCTTGCTCTCCTGTAGTAGGATTTCCTTCCTATATAACATCAATATTTCTATTATGTGAACTATGACTGACTATAGTTTCCAACATCTACCTTTGTAGGTTCATTTTTTCCCTCTGCTACTCTATTTGCTCTTGCAGTAGTGAGACAACAACAACGCGGTTCTCTACCTCTCTACTAGAATTCCCTAAACTCTCTCCTCAAGGTCTATCCTAAATATTATCCTACCTAATATACCTTTGCATTTGAGAATATCCTCTCCTTCCTCTTCTTAATTTTAGTTCCATATTCCTTGGCTACACAAAAGAAAGGTTGAGTTAGGTTACAATTTTTCTTCAAATTGCACTTTAAAATACTAATTAGTTATATCATCCATGTGAACTAAAAATAGAGTATTATCATCCAATTATAATATTAATGGTCACTCTTACTCCACATAAGGTGACATCCCCAATGGAATATATTTTCTTTCTAAAGTCACTTATCAAGTTCGATCAATCCTAAGTTTCACTCCAATGAAGCTTCTAGTCCTACGATCTAGAGCTCTGATACCAACTATAACAACCCAAATCTAACCAACCTAGGAGAGAGATATTTTTTTACAAGCAAATATCATAGTTAAGGTTCACTAAAGATGTTTTTAATAGGATTAAAGTTGATAAGGAATTACCACATTTCAATATTATAACATTGCAAACATTTCTTGAGTGGACAGGAAAGGCCAAATATCTCATAGATATTGTATAAAGGACACTTCAAATGGTCACCCTACATTACTTACTCTTTGTGAATGTAAGATATCTTGACCATAGAATTGGGATTAATCTTTCTCAATATTTAGGTAAGAGGGATGTTGATTCCCATACCAATAATATGTTAATCTATGATGTTAATTCTAGGTGTAATACCTTTAAGATTAGTCAAGTGCACCTCCACGGTGGAACTACTAAATATTTAGTGCTTAACTATCCTATTTTTGTGATGGGTTTAGTTAAGCCAACTATCACTCTATATGATAGTTTTGCATGGATGCCTAAGCCTACCTACTCAAGGTTCCATCACTTAACATCTTAAAAAAAGGTTTCAAACCTTCATGGTTGGAAGTAATATCCAAGATACACCACTTAAAATATTATCTAGAGACTTTTCATATTTGTATCACACTCTATTTCCCCACTCAAAATGTGCCCATTGCATAAGATACCTGGGTGTTACCTCCCTACAACTTAGGTAGGTTTGAATTCATACTATAGGGATTCTAAACAAGGTTACTTATAGTGAGCCCCTTTTTAAAATACCCAACCATAAATATAAACAACATAAAAACCTTAACTAACTTTCTCTCTCTCTTTCATGAAAAAAAATGTTCATATTGCTAAAGTGTGAAATGACTTAAATATTTCATGAAGCATTTTATCAAAAGCGATTAAAATTTTAAATTAGGTCTAAATGATTTACATTCATTTAATCAGCATACAAAACCCTCCTGAGGAGGATTTTATATTGAAAAACTATAATGCAATCCTTTCATAAAGATTTGGAAACAACCATAGCAACCATTTTGCATCAAACACCAAAATGAATCCATCTTACAAGTTTTCCTTAATAATAACATTCATTATAAAATGACCAAACTAATAATTATAGAATTCTTTATAATTCATCTCTTTTATTACAATTCTAATTACAACATAATCATCATATATATCATTATAGGTTTTATTTCCATCCATAACCCAGTTTGCTACATTCTTTGAACTTCCTTGAGAGGTAGTTGAAATAAAAAATTATGACAACTCCTCAAAATATCATGATGCATTCCTAAATGCCTATTATTATTCATCGCATTCAACAAATCATAAAGAAACATTGCTTAACCTTTTCATATTTCATTGATAAAATCTTGTAGAAAGTCCTATTATATTTCCACATCATTCACGTGAAGGAACCCCATAAATTCCTTCACTCAAATAGGACTCTATGTCTGTTTATCTAAATATATAATGAAACCCCATAAATTTTATTATTACCATTGGACTCCACATCCAATTAAATATTCATGAATATAAATGCAATAAAAAATTATTCAAATTCATATCTTAAAATACCACATTCAAACATAACCATTTTACAATTAAAAATTGGAGTAAACTCAACAACAAGAGACCAACAAAATGGACTCCAATCACATAACACAAATGCAATAATGGAATAAAACTGCCAGTTGATATTCTTCTCATTCCTGAATTCACACCCCTTCTACAAAATATTACAATCCATCATATAGAAACCGAAAACCCAAGAAACCCTAAATAAACCCTAAAAATGTATTTTTTCAAAAAAATGTTAAAAATAGATCTTTTTCCTAAAAACTGCTAAAAATAGAAATGAGTCGGATTGCACCTAAATTTGGTGCACACATCCCTATTACAATAATGAACCTTAATTTAAAATATTAGGTCTCAAATTAAGGTATAACAAAATATAATAAACTTCTGACAGCCAAAAAAATCTAAAAAAGCCAAGAACCTATTCTAAAAGCTAATTTTTGGGCACTAGATGTTGGAGTTAGATCCCAAAAACATGATTTTTGGAGGGTCAGGAGGATCAAAGATAATCCTAATGCAGAACACACATGCGTAACCACCTGTTAAATTTCAAGGTAAACGGGCGTACGGTTCACAAGTTATGGCTCTGGCAAGGTGCAACAAAAATCTATAACTGATCTTTCACTTAGCTAATAATTGATTCCTACAATAAATAAAATATCATGTTGCTTCTTTATCTAAGAATTTTGATCCTTATTTTTTTAAAACAAAATCATAACTTTCCAAAAGAACTAAATACCCAAATAATCAAAGTAAACCTTCCCTTATTTTAATTAAATGTTCCAAATATATTCATTTAAAAACAATGACTAAGTCATTACGTAACAACACAATAAATAAATCCCTCTTTTCTCTTATTTAACCACATAAATAATCTGATCGACTAAGCATTCAATATGAATCAAATACTATATCTATTATTAAGTAAAACCTTGCAAAACAAGCTTAATTCAACATAATTAATTCTTTGACCATTTATTCTAGGCACGTGATCAATATAACCACATGGCCTTCATTCGAGAAAGAAAGACCTAAGTATTGTTTAAAAATGAAGGTTGGTTTCCTTATTTAAAATATAACATAAATATTTTAACATAGCATGAACTCTAGAATAAGAATGCATAGGGGGTTTTCATTTTAATTTTTAGCATAAACAAAATAGGTTCAAATACAAGCTAGAGACCATCAAAGACTTAGACTCAAGCTTCATTGCTCAAACGTCAAGGGTATAAAATTAATTCCCAAATGAGACTAGCTCACATGTTAAACAACATATTTTAATAGCTTAAAAAAATGAATAAAGGGCACTGAACTGGTAATAGGTCATGCATTGCAATCCAAATAAACTAAGCGAACAACATGGTTTTTCTTTTTACATCTACCCTGACATTTCCATACGACTACAAACTAATTACTAGAAATTTTTTTGGTAAAATAATAATAAACAATTAGAGGTGTGTCCATACTGACGAATAAAATTTAGGTGCAAAGAAAAGAAACATCATTAACAAGTATAGTTTTTGAACAATATAAAACCAATTCATTTTATATTTTATAATGTTTTTTCTATGGTAGCACCACATAGAATCACTGCACTTCCCTCTTCATAACAATGAATTCAATTTTCAACCAAAGCAACATATCAAGAAATTAAGGTAATATAGCAAAACGCCTTTAAATCTTAGAAGCTTTTGGATATATATACTATGATCTTGTATGGTGCAAATCCACTTGTATCCAAACATAGTTTTCCTAATTCTCTATTTCTCACCTTGATAATGAGTCTCCTACAGTTGGTTTCTTTTTGCATCTTGTTTCAAGGAGCAAGAAGATGGTCCACCCATCCTCATGAACCAAAATTTTCAACCACCCAAACAATTTGTTTTCTTTTATATTTTATATTAATAAAATAAATGTTCTTTCATAATATTAATAATATTTTCCTTATTTTTTAAATTTTAAAATAAGCTTTCCTTCTAAAATGAAGAGCATACCACCCTCCATTTATTGCATTAATATTTCCACATTGTTAATGTTTGGTTTTCTAATGTTAGTTATAAAATATAACCTTTATATTAATAATTCCACACTATTAATATATATACAACATTATAAATCATAAATTAATTTAATAAAATTATTTCCATCAATGGAAATTTTATCTTACAAAGAAACTAATCACATATGCAAAGAAGGTAACCACACATAAACCAAAAGAAAAGGAGTAATATACCACCATCCCCTGTTGCCCATATCCTTAAGCAAGGATTTTATGATAATTTCTAGTTTATCATCTTTTTTTATGGATGGTTTCAATGGATGATGATTACCTTTAGACACATCAATATGAATACAACTATATGTGGGTAAATTCTATCCTAGATAAATCCTACCCTAGAGTTGTTGTCAATCATACTGAACATCATTTCCCTTTTTTGGCCTCTCGTTCCCAATGGCCAACTTCCTTGTCCACCCATGAAAGTACTTGGTCTTGCAACACATATATATCAACAATGCCATATTATTATATAAAAAAAGCAATAATTGCAAACAAACATCAATAATACAATTATTACCAAGCATTGAAACATCACACCAATACATAATTCATCTCATAAATGAGTCCTCCCAAGGTGGATCATGCCATACTACCCTCTTGGACTAAACACAATTGTCTATGTTTTCCTACAGTATATATATATAATTTTCATTCAAACAAATAAGGAAAATATATTTTCATTTTATCCATTTTTTCCCAATTGGTAATTTTCTCAAAATATTGGTCCCATTGGATCTTGCAATATTCTAGAGTTTATTTTCTCATCACTTTGGAACGAAACTCTAGAATATTCATTAGTCTTACCTCAATGATCGAGGGATATGCTATCTATAATTTTCAAATATCCCACTCATGATTAGGATCAAGAATATACTTTCTAAGTAGAGATACATGGAAAGTGCCATGGATATTTGATAGATTGGGTGGCAAGATGAGTCTATAAGCTACTGGAGTTATCCTCTCAATTATCTTAAATGGCCCAACATATCAAGAATACCTTGATTATACTTTTCATGGGTTTAACTCTTAAGAATACTTTATCTCCCATAGATAATTCTCTAGGTGATCTTTTCATATGAACATAGTTCTTTTGATGATCAATTACTTTCTTAAGCCTTTGCATGATCATTATAAGTTTTTCCACCATCACTTTAACTACATTTGGTCTGATGACAATTTTATCCTTCAAATTTTTCCAAGATAGAGGAGTTTTGCATCACCTATCATACAAGGCTTCAAATAGGGTTATTTTCACGAAAGCATGATAACCATTATTATAAGAAAACTCTACTAGATGCAAAAAGTCTTCCCACTAAGACTTCTAGTCCATATACTATATGTGAAGCATGTATTCCAAGACTTGATTTACCCTATCTATTTGACCATCTATTTTTTTATGGTATGCAGAACTAATGTTCAACTTGATGCCCACTGCATGGTGAAGAGCCTACCAAAACTTAGATGTGAATCTAGAGTCCCTATATGAGATTATTACCTCAGAGAATGCATGTAACTTGAAATTTTCTTTGGAAAACCTATTTACCACCACTAGAGCATCATCCTTGGTATTCCTTAGTATAAAGTGTGGAACCTTGGTCAAATTATTGACCACCATAAGGATTGCATTGTGCTAGTACATAGTATTAGGTAAATACATAATAAATTCCATATATATGACCCACAATTTCTACATTGGTATATCATGTGGGTATAATTGTCATGTTGGATGTCTATGATCAACTTTCACTTTTTAGCATTTTAGGCATCAAGTCATAAAATCAATGATATATCCCTTTATACCTAACTAGTAGAAGGTCTTTTTTAAGTTCACCCTCATTTTAGCTCTATAGGTCCAAAATACCACATACTTAGAAAAATTTCTCCAAAATTTTTCTAAGTTCCAAAAGGTACTCCAAACTACAGTAGTGGCTTAGGACAACATGCTCTAGATTGTGGTCAACTTAGTCAACCAGGTACTTTACACATTTCAAATCATGACTTAGAGTATAAAAAGATAAAGTAGCTTGCAACAAATATTCTACACCACACAACCCATAGCATGGTTATATACCATACCTAGTGTAGTCAAATATGACAAGGTGGTATTTCAAATCATGGCTCACAACACAGTTCCATTTCATATCATCTAGAACATGTATCTATGCCATAGACCTTAGTGCATGGTTCTATAATCTGGTCAACACAATCAAAATCCCAAGTTTGATAATTCAAATCATAGTCCAAAATATAGTTCTCCATCGTGTAATCTACCACATGGTTACACGTAATGCATTTCAGCTCATTTTTCTATACCATGTTCAACAAGGTCAAAGATACTACTTAAAATATCAAAAGAGTGGCTCAAAACATGGTTCCATGCCATGTGATACATATAAAAGTTTCAAAAGCACATCTCCTAGGATAAAATATCCCTTATCCCAAGCCATAGTCAAATTAGTAAAATGTTTCAAATAAAAGTTTCAAGCACTGGCTTGGAACTTGGTTCTACATTGTGGAAGATGAAGATTGAAAAGGTAAGATAGGATCCATACTACAATAGGATCTTGGCTACAAGGTGTTTCAAAATATGAATCTTAAAAAGTATTCTAAGATTCTAAATAATTTAATCTTGGTCATTCAATAGCAAATCAATGGTCTATATCAAAATTGGCTCAAATCACATATAAATGCAAGATCTAACACAAAATAATATAACAGACCTCTATTCGAGTGATTTCTAAGCTGAATCTAAAGAGCAAGAAAATTAAGGGATAGGAAATCAAGATTCATGAGCTAAGTTAGTTGTAGAACTACAACATGACAGCCACGATAAGAACAAAAGATTGCCTTGATTTTAGATTAAAAATATCTATAGCTAAGAGCCATGAGAGCTTAATAGGTTGTAAAATCCAAGCTACAAAAGATTGAAGGGTCACCCAATTTCCTTATTTCTTGAATCAAGAAGAAGGCTACCACCTCAGCATCTTGCTAATCTAGAACTACAATTTCTTTTTAATATTCCTTATTCTTTAAAACCTTTCAAATTAATGCAAAAAATATAAATAGAAGTTGCACCCTCACTTTCAAGGGTTGGCTCTAAATTGCTTGCTTGCCCTACTATATACAATTTTTGCAAATCAATAGAAGGAGAATTACTTGGATGTTTGTCTTAGAATTGTGTCTTATTTCTTTTATGTATTATCAATATTTGAAGCCATTTTTGCTACTTATGCTATGGTTAATTTATTCTACTGATATTGGATTGCTAGCTTAGAGTAAATTTAAATACTTCATATCTAAATGTATGCTTGGAAATAATTCTATTTCTATTAATCAAAGTATTGATCTAATTATGCTATTTAGATTACTGATGCTCTAGGTATTTGAAATAATTCTTGAAGTATGCATATGTGCTTTAATGTTAAATATATTTGAGTTTTTTATGTTGTTAATCTTAAGTATTTCTTGTTGGAAATTAAGTTGTTAGATGTTATCTGTAGATGCATATGTTATTAGCTTTATCCATCCACTATTGATTTATTACTTTCTAAACCCTTTCCTCTTTCTATCCCTATCTTTACACATTTAACTAAGCTTAAATGAGTCAACATCTAATTAGTTGACAAGGTATACTAGCCTAATTTAGAGGTTGGATTAAAAGTAGTTTTAATCCATCCAATATTGGGGTCAAGACTGTGATTAGTGGATGTTCACATTCTTAAAACCATTACAGATGATAGTCATATCTTGAATTCACATTGATGTGAATTTAGACAATAATTTTAGGCACACCCGATGGGACCTAGTTTATAGAATGATTAATTCATACACTAGAAATTATTTTTCATTTTCCCATAGGAATCAAGATTTAATGAGTTGTATTGACCTCACCAAGTGATGGAAGAAAATTCAAAATCAAGAACCTAGAAAGCCCTTTTAGTAGCTTATTCTTTCATATTTACCAGGTCATCTTCTAGGAATAGTCAAGAACTTGTTTCATTATTTGAGCTAACATCAAGAATATATAAGTATACGAGAAGCTTATCCCTAGATTCACCCTTTAAATAGATCTTAATACCATCAAGAAACTATTTATCCTCAAGTCGAACCCCACTAAAAACCCTAGTAAACATGGTTGGATAGCAGAATGTAAACCATAATCAAGCTCTGTAGAAATACTCTAATTAGGATACCACTAGTCCTTTAGGACTCACTCTTATCCATGATATTGCCCAAGCTATATTCAAAGCTATACCTATGTATGATGGTTCTAGTATAATTTCTTATGAGCATTTTAGGATATACTAAACTTAGCAACCATCCACAATATTAGAAATAAGGATGTCATAATCAAGCTTCTAGCCCTATCCTTTAGAGGGAAAATTCTACGTTGGTTTGGAACCTTTGAAGACAAAAACTTAATTTCATGGGATGCATTAGTTGTTATTTTTGTGGAATAATTTAATGAATCTATTGATCCTTTCTCCCTTGTAAACCAATTCACTTCTATGAAAAAACGTCAGCAAGATTTAGTTTCTAATTTTAATCTGAAGTTTAGTAGAACATGGAAAGGATACCTCCTAAAGCTATACCTACTACTCCCCTTTATTTCATGTATTATATTAGATCCTTTGGATTATAATTAGAGCTAAAAACTCAGAAGTCAAGAATATCTACCTTTTCTCAAGTATACAATGTAGTCATATAGGTAGAAAATATCCTAATTAATGTAGGAAGGCTACCTCCAAATATAGTCATGCCATATTGCTCCGATATACCTTAGTTTCAAGCTAAAGTATCTATATATTTATATATGGCTATGTCTTCCTTCTCATCACCACTTCCCCAAGTGGCCTTGATTCCTTCTTCCAAAAAAAAAATGCCTCAATTTCTTTTCCACCACTCCCATCTCAAATTCCCCAAGAATCCACCCTATTTCTCAATATTCAGAATACCTTGAAAATAATCAGTAACAAGGTGAATGCAATAGAAACATGAGAGATGAATAGATCTTAGTAGAGAATATTCCCATACATTAATAAGGATCAAATCCTAGTACCAACAATAATGCAGGGCCCAGGGTCAATACAAATCAAGAATATCAAGAATTTTTCCTTGAGACCAGTTTGGTAAATATTTGGTATCTTATTTGTAATGATCCTCATGATTCAAATACATGTTTCATGTACCAACACCATGTACAACAGGCCATGGAGAAAGCTGAGAGGAATTGAAAGGAAGAGTCAACATGATATGGTAGTCAAAAACAATTATGGTTGGACAAGATCTCTATGAAGAAGAAATAGTTTATATCATGACCATGTCTAGAAAGAAGACATTGCAGATCGATCCATAAATGTTGGGTCAATTTAAAGTCCCCTCTCAAAAGAATGATGAATTACCTCTACAAATTAGTGATAAATTCCTAGTTTCATAAGTAACTAAAAAAAGAGATGCAATTTCTAGAATCTAAGAAAAGGGGATGAGTGCTCCAAAGTAGTGTGAGAGAGAAAATAATAAAGAAAAAATATGTTTCAAAGATAAAGCACAAGAAAATCTAATATTTCCTTCCATTAATAATAGTCAAAGGATTGAAGCCACCCAACAATACAAGAGAAAGTATAGTGAACCAAAAAAGAAGTATGAAAAAACTCCCTTGGAAAAATCAGAGTTTAACATTGTGGAAGAACTAAAGAGAACCCCATCTAGAGCAAGTGTAGGTTATGGGAAAGCGTCATGTTCTTTTTCCTTTAAAATCTAATTAATGTCAAGTGTACACGGGGGAGATTTATTAGAATCTCTGCTTCCCCACTTGAGGACATATTTCTAAAGGATATCTCGAGCATATGAAAATTCTCAACACAACTAGACCCCTAATTTAATGTTTTTTCCTATGGTTGTATGATAGTTGATGTAATGCTTGTTTTTATGGTGTTTATGAGTTCAATTAAGACAAACACCTAAGATTTTTTGGATCTCTATTAATCTTGACTCTTTATCGAGCCTTAACGGTTATTTGAACCTAAATTATTAAGGGTAATCTAAATGCAAGTCTTAAGTTTAAATCACACAAATGCATGCAAAAAATAGCTAACCTATATGCACTTCAATTTTTGAATGCACTAGACTAAGGAGATTTTGATTTTAGGGTAAACAAGAGAGAATGCAAGCAAACAAGCTAACCTAGATGCAACTAGATGACTTTCAATTTCTTGCCTAAGTACTTGAATATGAAGGAAATGCTAAAATTGAGCCTAGGGTTCCTTGATTGATTAGTATTTTAGTTTTTTGTAAATAAATCAAAGAATTTTGTAAAGAAATTGCAAGGTTTTGTAAATGATTTAGGTTTTCTAACTAGAATTCCTTAATTTTCCAAAATAGGTGTGATTTATGTTTCAAAATAGCAAAAAAATATAAACAGAACACAAAGGAAATGAATTTGCAAGGCTAAGGAAGGGCCAAGTGGCCGGATTACCTCTCTCAGAACCTATCTGCCAAATTTTCCACTAGTCCCAAATTCACCACATGGGTGGTGAACTTGGTAAATCTAAATAAAAAGTTGAAAATGAATTAAATTAGTTTGATTTGGGAGGTCTGTTTGAGTGCAATGAGGTGGTAGAATATCTCCCCAATAAAACCTCCTATTGACAAAAAATAAATTTACTTTCCTCCTCGAGTGGAATTTGGCTTGCTACAAAATTTGCCATTAGGTCTGCCAAATTTACCACTAGTAAATTTGGTCTAAGTGGTGAATTTGGTTCTGTTATTTTGGTTACCAAATTCACCATAGGGGTGGTGAATTTGGTCTTGGTATGGTTTTTTTAGGGTTTTGAGGTAGATTCTAATGGATTCTTACTATTTTTTGAGCTAAATATGGAAGGATCTTACTATGATTTATAAGGTTTGTAAGTGATAAAATCAAAGGATTGATCCTCTAAAACTTAGTTTTACAAAATTCACCATAGGGGTGGCAAATTTGGTCCTATGATGGATTTTTGGAATTTTGGGGCTGATTCTAAGACGATATTAATAGGGTTTTTGGTTGATATTGTAGGGGAAGAATCCCACTATGTTCTGAAAGGTATATAGGTGATAAAATTAGAGGATTGGACCTCTAAAAGAAATGATTTGAGGACTTAAATTTTAATGGTAGAGAAAAGGATAAAAACCCCTTTAAGAGATTGTAACTTTAGTAAATTAGAGTTGTAAAAGAGTATGAAATGTAGTATAAGGGACATGGAATACTATATAGGTGTTAATATAACCTCCAACAAGATTAAATCAACAAATTATAGTAATAAATCAGAGAATCTAATGATTTATGTCAAGAATTGTTTAAAACTTAAATAAATAGACAACATGCAAATATGTGAAAATAGAATCGAAACTTGATTTAACATACGTGCAGGGGCCTAAGAATCATATTCTAAGATGTTAGAAAATGTAATAAATAACTGATTTAACTTAATAAAATCAAATTAGCATTTAAATGATGAAGTTGCAATGAAACTTTTGCAAAAAATAGAGTTAAGCATAAATATATGAAATGAAAATAGATGCTATTGAAATGCTTGAATAGAGGAAATAGAATGTAAAAATTCTTAATACATGAGAGTAAAATAGCATGGAAGAAGATAAAAGAGATTAGTATTTTGTAGATAAAGTAGAATGACTGTAGATAAAATATTTAGTAATAATTTTAATCATAAAGCAAGCATGGAAATATGATAAAATCCCTGTAAAACAAAGGATTAAAGACAAGATGTCATAAGAAGATAAATACAAACTAAAATAATCCTACAAATATATGTTAGAGCTATTAATATATTTTGAAAATATTTACAATTATACCTACAAACAAATATGTTAGAATCTATAAAACAAAGGTGAGCTCGTCAATGATGAATATACCAAAGTAAACGAAGAGAGAGCAAGTAAATGGAGTTAGTCAACTTGTAAAGCTAAAAATGAGGAAGCTAAAATGTAAAGGGCAGCAAGAAAATGAAGGAAATAGCTATGCTATATTTCACCTAGCTATGGCCCCTCCCTAAGATGGATATATCCTTGCCACCAAGCCTCCTTGCCTTGCCTAGTTGCCCTCCACAAATGCTTGCAAAGTGGCCTCAAATGCTTGAAATGCTTGAAGAGAGCTCTAAGAATGCTTAGAATGAGAATGCTAAGAAGAAAGAGAGAGCTTAGAAATTTGGGTAGAGATTTGCTACAGTGAAATTGCTTGGAGAATGCTTACCCCATGACCTCCTTAAATAGGATTTGGGAGGGGACTTGGAGGGAATGAATGGATAAGATCAATTAAAAAAAAAACATCCTAATACTTCTTGAAGCATGCAGGATCAATGGTGGAGGTGAAAGGAGGCTGAATCCATGCCAAACTATTTCATGTGGAAGATTCTTGACCGTTTTTGTCAAATTCTCCACTATTTACCAAATTCACCATAGGGGTGGTGAATTTGGTTTTGAGTGGTGAATTTGGTAAGGAATCAAATTAGATTTTGATTAGTTTAAAATTTGAAAATTTGCCAAAACTACCACTAGCCAAATTCACCACAGGGGTGGAAAATTTGGTAAAAAATGATTTTGAGTGAAAAAGGTTGATTTTGTAGTTTTTACTGAATTTGGTAAATTGATTTTGAGTGAAAAGATCGATTTTGCAGTTTTGCCAAAGTTGCCACTCAACCTGCCAAATTTGGCAATGAGAAAAATTGGTCAGAGTGGTGAATTTTGTAAAGGTGAAATTTTATGCCCAAATTGATGGGGAATGATCAAATTGATGTTTTGTGATGTTTGGAATTGATTTTGGGAATTTTTGAGATGTTTGCAACCAATTTTGGAAAGTTGTGACTAGTGTGTCAAAATTGGGTGTCTACATTTTGCCCCAATTTTGATGTGATATTTGAGATGTTACATCAAAACCTAAGTTGTGATACTCAATTTTGATGTTGTGATGTGTTGTTGTTGTACTGTTTTGCTAATTTAATGAGTTGAGTGATATTTTGTAAGTTTTGGTGATTTTTTATAGTATATATGCCTCATTTTGTGTGTCTCAATATTGGAGAAATTTTGTTTTACCCCATGAAATTTTCTTGCCTTACAATAAAATGATCCCTTTTGAAAAATTTTGTGTTTGGTAATAGATTTCAAGGTAAATTATCTAGGGCATGGGATGTTTAGGTTGGTTCGTGTCAATGGGCTAGGCTTTTAAAAGGCAAAAGAGGAGGTGAAAATGACCTCATTTGCACTTTTACTTATTGTAAAAAGTTGGAGAGAGTGAGACAAAGTAGTTGGAGAGGATGGCTCATATCCAGGTATGGAAGCATCATGCTAACGTGGTTCAAGGGACAACTGATGTATCAAATTGAGACCAAGAGGTAGGCCTTCATTCTGACTCACATATTTTACATTTTAGATATTTTTTCTATTTTTCCAAAATCTATGGTGAATTTAGCACCAGTGGCAATTATGGTAGGGGTGCCACTAGCAAATTTGGTCCCAGTGGTAAATTTGGTATTGGTGAATTTGGTGTTAGTGGTGAATTTGGTTTAAGATAGCTAATTTTATTTGTATTGTCTAATCTCAATATGTGTGCAAATATAGGCATATTTATACTTGCTGAAAAGCTCTTTTTGAGGGCTATCCAATGGTAGTGTTTTTGTGAAGCTTTGAGATGATTTTATGATTCTTCTAACTCATTATTATGGATTAATGTTTGCTAGGTGATAAGGGTTTTGACTAGTAGGGAGCATCGTACTAAATGCTTGGGGAGTATCCTAGTGGGTGAGCAAAGTTTTGAGGATGCGGTGGTCTTGTCGATGACAGGGCTATACCATGTTGCTTATATGCCTAAGTTAGAGCTTGATCACTCCTTGCTAATAGCCCTTGTAGAGAGGTGGTACCCATCCACCAACACCTTCATCTTATTAATGGGTGAGATGACTGTTACTTTAGAGGATGTGTAGCACATTGTCAAGGTGTTAGTTTGAGGTGTGCCCATCTGTGTGGGGATGAATATTAGCATTGGGAAGTTAGACTTCTAAAGTAAAGGAAACTTCTTAATAATTAAGAAAGGGTTAAGGATCAATGATGCTTACATAGGAGGGCACATTGATTGGAGGACTATACTTTTGGAAATAATTTTTTCTGGACTAATGATGAGTGATACTACCAAGATTTTTATGTTTTGGAGATGGGGATTGATTATAGTAGTGTTGAGGGATATTCAAATAGTTTATGCCTAGGATCTAGCTATCTTAACTAGATTATACCACACTTTGTATAGGGTGGTCTACATATAGGGTTAAATTTTGACTTGATGCACTTTGCTACAGGTTTGGGCATGAGAGCATATAGTCATATGATGACCCATTGTGGTGACAAGATGTATTGACCCTAAGAGTCCTATGTTTTATAGATGGGATAGGTGCATTCATCCTTCGTATTATAATCTGTCCTGGGTGTGACATATAATTGATGACATACGAGTAGCACATGTTACCTAGAGACCATGGAGGGATGTATATGCATGGTCTAAGGATCACAAGGAGATAGCTAGAATGAGATGTATTCGATGGTTGGATTATGGGAATAAGGGTTATGAGTTATATAGATATTATCATGTGACCCATCAGTTTGTATAGGTATAGGGAGTACCAGAATTGGGGGAGGTTTGGATATGACAAGTTCATCATGAGACTTGGTGGGATCCCATGGATCCTGTTATCCACCTAGAGGTTAATGAGGATGATCTCATAGTCTTGACTCCTACACTGGATGATGTAGGAGTGATAGCAAATTATGGTATCTGGTATAGATGGTTTATATCTCATCGATTGATAGTGGACCCACCGCTAAGGGACTAGAGGTAGGTATTCCAAGATATATTGAGTGCTTTATGAGTAGCTATGCATCATTGTGGGAGATAAATATGGCAAAGGATGATGGAAAGGTAAGGAATGAGGAGATCAACTCCTTTATATGTAGCTCCATTGATGGCTATCCCACTCTTGTATGCCCTAACTAATGGAGGGGTATTGAGTCTAAGCTAGGGTTATGCATAGCGATGAATATTTTCCAATTGGACTAATATTTGCATTTTAAAAAATTCAAATTTGCTATTTTGGATGACCCAAACATTGGCCCTTTCACCCAAAATTTTCAAAAAAAAAAAATAGGTGTTAGTTCATCAAGCGTTGATAATAGTATTACAATTTTTTAAAAAATTCACCAGCAATCTTGCCTAAATAGAGGACCATTTTCACATAAAATTTCTAAATTATCTCGTCCAATTTACCAAGTATACAACTATATATAATTAACACCCCAATGATACTTTTTCATTTTTGGACCTTGTTATACAGTAGACATATATCTAGACCTAGTTCTGCACCAGATTGGACACATTTATGTAAGAGACTAGACCCAATTCTGCAATAGACCAAACCAAGTTCTACACTGGACTAGACCCAATTCTGCATCAGATCGAACCCATTTCTACACTAGATTGGACCCATTTCTACACTAGATCGAACCCATTTATGCATCAAACCAGGCCCATTTTTGCACCAAACTTGAATATGTCCTACACTAGGATGATAGCAAACCATATTCTACACCAATTTGATATCATACCCCATTTTGCACAAGGCTGATACTGAATCTTGTTTTACAATAGGTTGGCTTTTAGACCCCATATTGTACAAGGTCTTCCTCCTAATCTTGTTCTATACAAGGCCAATATCCAGACTCTATTCTGCACTAGAATAGATTTCCAAAATGTGTTTTGCATTAGGTTCTTAGTTTATCTTAAGACATTCTGTATATAGTTTGAAGTAGCTGTAGAAAATATGTTAATGCTTAGTTTCAATTATTTTTCTCTATTTTACCCCGTTCTACATGTTGTCTTCTATTTTTTGTCCTTCTGTTAAAACTCTTTGATTCTTTATTTCTATTTAGATCTACTTTTATATTATATAAATAGGTAAATAATTTAGTAAATTATTTTATATACTATAATCTGATATTGTTCCATATATGTATCTCTAATTATTTTTTGCATACAATTTTTTTTTTTTTAAATTTAATTTGAATTTGTATATTGAAAATTTTTGTTCTCTTATCAATTACAAGTGTTGTCAATAGAAAATACAATAGTGGCATACACTAAAAAATCACATTAAAACATGGCAAAAAATAGGTATGTATTTTTTAGCAATCAACCATCTATTTATTCTAGTTACAATATTATATTGAGGCCTAATAGAAGTAACATCTCTTTAATATTTTATTACTTTTCTAAAATGAAAAACACTTTCTTTACAAGAAAAATGTCACCTTCCAATGTTGGAAATAAGGGGACCAAATCTTCTACTGAAAAGAGTATCCTCAATATTTTAGCCATACGTTGAAATCAAACAAGCCATCGATATCCCTACAATTTGAGATACAAATGATTTTTGACTTCTAAGCAGTCAGTTGTATATTTTGCAATTATTTTCAATACTACTTTCTTCCTCAAATAGTTAGTTCTTAGTAAGTGCTCAATGATATGAATATTTTTTTCTATTTGTAAGTTAGTTTTTTAAAATCCAAAAATGATAAAGAATATTATTGTATGTTACTATGCAAAATACCCTATTGATCATGATAAACCTTCACTTGAAGATATTCCTCACCAAGAGATGCCTTCTAATGAAAATTATCTTAACAATGAAATCTAGCAATCACTTGAAGATATTCCTCACCAAGATATGCAAGTTGAAAATGAAAGCAATAAATCAAATACACTGCAAACTTCTTATGAATATTCAAGAAAAAATTCTAAAAATAGAAAGACAAAATCTAATTAGGTTATTGGAAGGTCATTTAAGAATGAATGGGTAGAAAAATTTCCTTGGATTGAGCTAGTCTTGACTGCAGACAACCAAGTCATTAAAAAATAATGTAGATGCAAAATTTGTAGTTGGAAACTAGGTAAGGATCATAGGCTGCAAAATAAAAAAGATACAATAGAAAAACATGTTGGCAAAGTATATGTAAAAGTTATAGGAAGTGATGGTAAAATTAAAAAAGATGTTAGGTGGAAGGATGCATCAGAATGTATACATGTCAGATATGCAATAGATAATAAGAATAACTTAAGGTAACAAAAATCCCTCATTGAGAAATGTGGAATGAATGAAAACTAATTTCATAAAATGAAGAAGACCATTTTAACTTCAAAAAGTTTACAGTTTTGTTGTTGTATTTAGTATTCTCAAAAAGAGTAGACCCATGTCTGATTTTATTGATTATAAGCACCTGTATGAACTAGATGATGTGCAAAACATTCCTAGTTCCCATTTTTTAGATCAAAGTGGTTAGGAAATGATAAAATTTCTATATTTAGTTGAGAATGAGGACCTAAGGGAGAAAGTAAAACTTTCCAAATTTATTTCACATTCTATTGATGAGGTGACAGTTGTGGACAACACATCCTATATTTGAATGTATGTGTACATATTTTAAAATCATGTAAGGCAACCTAGTTTGCTAGGATTACATAAGATGGTGGAAATTTAAAATTAAGAAAACATATATAATATTGTTTTGGCTAGTTTAAAGGAAATTGAGGGAATGAATGATATAGAAATAGCCACAAAGTTAATTTGTGTTGGAGCTGATGGTGCTGCTATAATGCAAGGGCACATGAATAGCCTATGTGTTCGACTCTAAACCTCAAATTCCCCATATATGATACCCATTCATTGCATGGCTCATAGAGTGAATCTTGCATATCAAATCATGAGCACTTTTAAAAATATTACTAGTGGAAGACCTTATTCGTGAAATACATTATTATTTTTCTTGCAGTATAAAAAGGTTTGTAGTAGGTTTATGTATAGCAGTGAATATTCATCAATTGGGCTAATATTTACATTTTCAAAAATTCAAATTTGCTATTTTGGGACACTCGGACATCGACTGTTTCAACAGTTTGCACTAGGAGTTACAGAAGGAAAAACATTGTTGAAAGATGTGGATACAAGGTGGATTTCATTGTATCAACCTGCACACAGAATTTTTACAAAATATCAATCTTTAATAGGGTTTATGTACGCAAATAGTAGGGTAGTCGAAAAGGCAAATGATATGTTATTTCGTTTGACTAACTTGAAATCCCTTTTTACATTATGTGGTATTCTTCCAATGTTACAAAAAATAAACAGATTGAATAAAATTACACGAGAGATACATGTATATCATTTATTTCATGATAATGAGAAAGTAAATGTGTATGATTATTGATAGGTTATATGTGTCCAAATCTGATTTTACAGATCCCTTATTTGAAAGTTGGAAAACATTGAGATACATGAATGATGCAAAAAATATTTTGGAGTTTGACATCAATGATAATATTTGTATTAATGTTTATGGAAATATGATACCTCTATATTGTTATGAAAGGTAGTAAATTATAGTTACTGAAAAATGTTAAAAAAGTTTGTGTAACACAATAGATACAAATATGTTTTACACAATACTAAGAAAAAATTGTTCAACATAGCAAAATCATTGACAAATGAGAGAAGAGATCAGTTTCAAAGACATGAGTTTCTTGAGGCCATGGGTTTTGTTAACCCTTTATTTTGGGGTTCTTAAAATGATCACAATTCTACATAAGAGTTGTTTATTAAATATATGGGCATCCTTATTGAGCATTTTAGTAAAAGTGTGGAAGTCAATGATGTTGAAATAAAAGGTATTCTCAACAAAGATCTTTTAAGATAACAGTCATAGCATTTTAGAAGTACAATGGTTCAACAAGCATCACTTTTGAGTAACATCCATGAGACTGGTTCAATTGCACATTTGTGGCAAAAGTTGTATCCAAGTAGTATCTTACAAGATACAATTAGTGAATACTTTTATTTATATAAATTTTGTCAAACAATGATTTTGGGATTTGTGGAAGATGAGAGGGTTTTTAGTGAACTATATTTTGTTACATCTAAGCTTTGCATCAGGATGGACAAAAATCTAGAAAAGTATTTAAGAATTTATGTGTCATCATATCAACTAGATAAATTTCCATATGATAGAGCATTGGAATACTAGAATTTAATTGCATATAGAAGGGGTATCATGAATATGACCGATAAGGAGGATAATGATGCTTTTAGTGATCAAATACTGGCTTCATAGATTGATTCTAGACTAGTTGAGAAGTGTTCTTTTTAGCTACCTAAATTTTGATTTTTTTAGTATATCATAACAATGTAAAATTTGACTTTCTTTGTTATCAAATTTCACAATATTGTTTCAAAATACGCTATTCTAAGTATTAATTTTGGACAAGTTGAGAACTATTCATTCTAGATTTCACAATGTTGTTTCACAGTGTTTCTTCATAAATTGTATGTTTTATATTAAATTATGCTTTTAAAAATTGAACATTTTATATCACATTGTGCTCTTAAATATTGTATGTTTTATATCATAATGTTTCAACTACCTTCCTTGATAAATTGTTGTCTTATATTTTATATAAGAGTATTGGTATTGTATTGTTAATGTATGAATATTGATCAACAAAAATATTCTTTTGTTGTTTGAGATGAAGATAGTAAATAATATTGGCGAGTAATACTATAAAAGCCACACAAAATTATAAATGCAAACAACCTTTGAATGATTGAAGACATACAATTAAAAAACATTGTTTTTATTAATTTGATTAGAGATATATTACATTGTACAAAATTATTGACTGTAGTCAACTTGAAAATATTTTACATTGTTAAATATCTTATTTTGGGATAGCTTCCTCATTTTAACTTGCAAAAACATTTTATTTTCCTTTATATCCTTCCTTGACACCTTATTTTGGCAATGCACCAATTTTGACTAGATTTTCTTGTACTTTCAAAATACTCCCCAACAATGCACTTTCTTATTGGTTTGGATCTTCGAGTATTGTTGGAAGTGTTTATTTTGCTTTCTAGTGTTGTAGTACAATGTTCAAATATTCATGGATCTTATCCCTAATATATTTTCTCAAAATATTATTATCCACCACTTTTAATTGCATTCTTTTCTTCATTTCCATTGCATTTTGCAAAAATGTTTTTGTCGCATTGATATTAACATGCATGTTGTTAACTTGCCTTTTCAATTTTTCAAAAATTTATTGCAAAAAGAAAAATAAATCATTCAAAATAGTTATATAAAAAATTATTACTTGTTTTAATGAAATATAAAAAATAAACTACAAAAGAAAATTGAAACATAAATAAACATTTTCTTACCTCAACCACATCCCTGGAAGACTTAGTAAGTGCAAATTTTTCCTTATCGAAATCCCATTGGTTATAAAAATCTGGGGGTTCTACATTAATATTATCTAATCTACTCACAAAAATATTTAAAACATGATCATCATACATAATTTTTTAATTGATTTTTACTGTTGTGGCCTCATTAAGGAGGCCTCTAAGATTTTCTGGTTCATACTGAACCAAAGAAAAAATTGAATCTCTTTTTTTGTAATTCTTATATCGGGCATTTATTTGCTTTATTAGGACCTTGGCCCGATATTCCAAATCCTTAATTTCTTGAAAATATTGAAGCACAATTTGTTTCATGGTTGCTTCCATATTTTCAACCATTAAGATATTTTCATCAAAATTAACAATGTTATCCTTAGTTTGAGGAATAGGGTCATTTCCTTCAAAAGCTGGAAATGATGTCTTCTCAGCTGTAGGGGCTTCCATTTTTTGTGCTTCATCTAGTGGATCTTAAAGCACATATGTTGCATTAAATCCTAAAATGTTTCCCTGCAACAAAAAATCATCATCAAGTTTGATATTATCCAATCCAACAGATGAAACATCTGGTGCCTATGAAGAAGTGTGGAATGTAAAATACGAGAACACAGGCCCAAGACTTGGTGATTTTGACTGTGATCTCTATAAAAAATTTGTTTTCCACCTCCAACCTATGTTTGGCCTCTCATCTGTATAGGTTGTGTTTGTTGTTGTTGTGGATGTGGATGTTGTGGTGGAACCTGTTGTTGCGGTGGATGTGGTTACTATGGTGGAAAATATGGTTGCGGTGGAAGTGGTGCTGCCATATGGCCTCTCGTTCTCATTGGTTGTTATTGAAAGGTGGTTTAAAACATAAAAAAAAATTGATAACATTATTCAAAAAATCAAATAGAAAAAAAAAAACTTAATTCAAAATAAATACACATTGTTTTACCTAAAGATGATGAAATATGTTGAATTTGGGTACCAATGGGGGGGTGGCCACACTAGATTTAGCCTACACATTTTTTGTATACCTAAGAGTACAAAAACCACCAGGATAAGGATATTACCTTGAATATTTTGGCAGACTTTGTAATAGTGATATTTTTGATCCAGTGTCTTCAGAATCACCAGTTTGCTTTGGCCTATGACCCATATTGATAGTATCCTATTTATTACTTATTTATTACTTATGGTGGCTGCCCTACCCTAAATTTAGATGAAATAAAAAATAAAAAAATATAAATATGCTAAAATATAAAAAACTATTTTATTGTCAAATATTATGATTGACTAATTATCTTCAATTCATATGGTGTCAAGGCAATGGCTTGTAATGTTGCATGCACTACAGTAGGAATAGGAGTATCTTGCAAATTATGAAATTTTTCAAAATATAGTGCTAAAATATAATTAACAATTGCCACAATGGGTTTTGTGTTGCTGGTTTGCAATTGCACCGCATGCAACTCTGCCCTAATGCAATCTGCAATATAGGTACACCAGTTGAACCTCTCTTGATGCTCATAGCGAGTAACATAGGCTAGTGCCCAAAATAGAATTTTTGATCTTTCAAGTAGAATCAGTATTACTTGGAAGAACTCAATAATGGCCTTTAGAGTTGGATGCTTAACATTAGTGATTGTTAACCATATTTTTGACTTAGTAGCGAAAGTTGCAAAAACAATTAGATAACAATTTACAAATTTGAAATTTTTAGCATTAATAGATTCTAAGATACAAGAATTATACCTACCAAATATTATGTGCCAATTTGGTACATTTTTTGAGGTAGCCTTCCTCATCTATAGAGAGCTAGAACTTCATTGACACTAGAGGAAAATCACTAAAAGAAATATTTGTCAATCTCTTAATGCCTACTACTATGATGGTGAATGATAGATTTCTATTATGTATTTTTATTTTTATTATGGCCATGTCATGGTCATAACCACCAATGATATGTTGCAGGAGGACTTTATCAATTTTGAAATGTGGTATTGACTAACCATGATAAGTCCATACCTAGGGTTATTAACAAATATAAAATTAGTTTGCAAGAAATATTCTTGAACTTTGGAATAGGGGTGGAAGTGAAAACCATTACTAGAAATTAGAAACTTAGAAATAGGAGAAACATGAGAAATAGGTTGCTCAATAACGGTTCACTTTGGTTGGGTGTAGTCATAGAAATGAACTCAAAAAATAATAGTTGATGCCCTTTTATAGATAGAATGGACAGATTCAACACGTGGCAATATTATATTGGACATGCAATATGGGTGATCGATTGTGTGACATGTGGAAGGTGGTCAATGGTGGATCATTTTCTACATAAGGCCCCTTATCGAGGTCTAAACCATAAACTGCATCAGGCCTGACATTGGACCATATTCTGCTTAAGACCTAGTACCAAACCCTATGCTGCATTATAATTGACACTGAACCATATTCAGAATAAGGCCTTATACCAAACCTTATACTATATCAAGCATGATACCAAAATCAATACTACATCATGCCTGATACCAAACCATATTCTGCATAATTTTTTTCAATAGGCCACACTTCAAACCATATTCTGAATTAGGCCTAATACCAAACCATATTCTGCATTAGGTCTAGCACCAGACCACATTTTGCATCAATCCCAATACCGAACTACATTATGTATGAGGCTAGACCATATTCAGCATCAGACCAAATCTAGACCTTATTTTGCATCAAGTCGGATCATATTCTGCACCCGACCTGATATCGAATCATGTTTTACACTCGACCTAATCTTGGATTATTTTTTGCACCTAAACTAATCCAAGATCATGTTTTACACCTGTCCTGATATCGGATCACAGTTTGCACCTGACCTGATATCGGATTGCATTTTGCACCCAACCTGAATTAGACCTTATTCTGCATCAAGCTAGATCATATATTGTATTTTTCCTAATATGGACCTTATTCTACATAAAGACAGACCTTATTTTTCTCTCATATTGATTTGAATCTTATTATGTATCAGTCCAGACCATATTTTGCATCCAAACCTTTTTTTTTCTCAGTCCAACCAAAACTGTCAAATTCACCTTTTTTTCAAAAAGTAAGGTAATTCACCATTTCCTTCGACATGAGGTTGGCCAATATTTGCCATAGTTTCAAAATGGATTCACCTATTTTTTACAAGTATATTTTAGTTTTGACCCCTTATGCATAACCCTGGTCTAGGAAGAGTCAGGCAGGATCTTGGTGGAGCAAGGCCAAATTTTAGTGGAGGGGGAGGTCCTAGCAGGATGAAAAAGGAGGCTACGATGGTGGATTTGAGGTTCCTCCATCGTACTTTGGAGGAGGTGAGGATACAGTTAGTATCTTTTATGTTTTATGAGTGGAAAAGGTCACTAGAGTCAGATATGAGGTGACCAAGCTTAGGTATGAGGTGGCCTAGGTACAAACATATTATGGGGAGACTATTTCTAAGCTTTAGTTAGCCTTAGATCGAGTCATGGAGGAGCAGGCCAATGACCAGGTAATCATTATTGGTATTAGGTTTAATCTAGAGCAAGTGATAAGAGAGAGAGATAAGGCTCAAGCTATGGTTAGGTGGGGAATGTATAGTACCCTAGTGGACATTATTATAGGACCACTTGAGCGTAAGATGGTAGTTTCTAGGGCAGTTATGGAGGCTATGGGATCAAATATTATAGAGTAGGTCAGATTTATTTGAGATAATAAGATGTAGGACCATACACTATCATGAGCTATATTATTTTGTGGTTTGTATGGAGCATCGAACACCATATCCTTCAAGGCCATGATCTATGGCCCCATCGATGAGTGATACCTAGAGGACTGCCAACCTTCAACCTCACCCTTGTCCTCCACTAGGGGATTCTAGGGAGGCCATATATTCTTGTTAGGTAGCCTTATGGGTATTTACGAGTGAGTATACTAATTTTTAATGTTGTGGTACGTCCTTCTATTGTAGTTTGAGTGTACCATTCTTCCTTTTGTGATGCACATTCTCTATTAGCATGTATATTATGAGCTATATATATATGATGATACTTTTCATTTTGGGTTATGATGAGATATTTTTTATTCTTGTGACTTGTTTTGATGATGTGTTGATGTTATTTATGTGATATTGCTTTGATATAATGATGATTTGATGTGGTTATGCTTTTATGTGATGATGCTTTGATGTGGTGTAGATGATTTTGATCAATTTGCTTTAGAAATGATATATATGAGGGAAGATGTCCCAATTGAGAGATGTGTCGAGTATCTTGGATGAAGGATGACCATACTAAAGTGTATGTATGTGAGTGGTGGTCTCTAGACCTGATATAGGAGAATGCTCATTTTTTTTAGAGGCAAATGTTTAACCTCTTATTATATTCTTATATGTGGGAATATGATCTCATTATGTTTAAATGGTATGATATCATTTAATACATAATGAGGTACTTGTAATATATACAATGAAGTATATTATTTTGAAACTATTTTTCCTCTCATCAATGTTTAAGTCCAATACTCTATGAAAAACTTAACTACGTAGATGACGTACCTATAATATATACATGAGATATAATATGTTTTCTTCTCATCAATGTTCAAGTGCCATTCTCTATGAAACACTTGACTACGTAGATGAGGTACCTATAGTATGTACAATGAAGTATATTGTTTTGAAATATTTTTTCCTCTCATCAATATTTAAGTGTCATACTCTATGAAACACTTAACTGCGTAGATGAGGTACCTGTAGTATATACATGAGATATAATATATTTTCTTCTCATCAATGTTCAAGTGCCATTCTCTATGAAAACTTGACTATATAGATGAGGTTCCTGTAATATGTACAATGATAAATTATTTTTACTCCTTATCAATGTTCAAGTGTCATTCTCTATGAAACACTTGACTGCATAGATAAGATGGTTGCTCTTCATCAGTGTTCAAATGCCATTCTCTATGAAACATTTGATCATGTATATGAAGTTGTCTTGCTTATTATCAATGTTCAAGTTCCATTCTTTATGAAACACTTGACATAGATAAGATTTAGGATTTTTACCAATGTTCAAGTGCCATTCTCTATGAAACACTTGACTACGTAGGTAAAAATATTTTTACTTCTTATCAATGTTCAAGTGCCATTCTTTATGAAACACTTGATTGTGTAGATAAGATATAGGATTTTCACCAATGTTCAAGTGCCATTCTCTATGAAACACTTGAATACGTAGGTAAAAATATTATGCTTCTTATCAATGTTTAAGTGTCATTCCTTATATCACACTTGACTGCATAGATAAGATTTAGGATTTTTACCAATGTTCAAGTACCATTCCCTATAAAACACTTGACTGCGTAGGTAAAAATATTATACTTCTTATCAATGTTTAAGTGCCATTCTTTATGAAACACTTGATTGCATAGATAATATTTAGGATTTTCACCAATATTCAAGTGCCATTCTCTATGAAACACTTGACTACATAGGTAAAAATGTTATGCTTCTTATCAAAGTTCAGATACCATTCTCTATAAAACACTTGATAACGTAGATAATATTGAGAATTGATTCTTATTAATGTTCAAATGCCAATCTTTATGAAACATTTGATAACATAAATAAGATAGGATTGATTCATTATTACCAATGTTCAAATACCATTTTCTATGAAACATTTGACTGGGTAGATAAGAGTTGTTGATTGATTCTTATCAATGTTTAAGCACCATACTTTATGAAACACTTAATAACATAGATAAGATATGTTGATTGATTCTTATCAATGTTTAAGTACCATACTTTATGAAACACTTAACAACATAGATAAGATATGTTTGATTTTTCATCAATGTTTAAGTGCCATACTTTATGAAACACTTAACTTGTGTAGATGAAATTTTTTATTTTGCAAGCCTTTTGCAAAGCTTTGATATGAAGTTTGTGAATGCTTTTGATGTTGATTGTAAGACTTTTTTGCAATAATTGTGAGATGTTTTACTCATATGATTTTTTCAATATTTTGCAGATTGACGGAAAGATCTTTGCAAATATTTTGCAAAGTAATGAAGAGAATGCCTTCATGATTGACTTAGTATATATATATATATATATATATATATATATATATATATATATATATATATATTTGCACATGTTTTTGCAAAGGGAGGGAGAGTGATCTTTAATTTTTTTTTGTAAAGTAATAGAATGACCTTTACAAATTTCTTGTGGTTGATTTTTTTATCCTTTGTAAATGTTTTACAAAGTGATGGAGAATGATATTTACAATTTTTTTGTAAAGTAATAGAATGACCTTTACAAATATTTTTGTAAAATTAATAGAATGACCTTTGCAAAGTAGTTAAATAATCTTTGCAAATATTTTGTAAGTTAATGAAATAAATTTTGTAAATGTTTCGATGGGATGCATGGTAATGTAATGTCATGGATGCTTACAATGATTTTTGCAAGCTATTTTGTTGTCATGAGATGAAAATTTGTTTTTTTATTTTTTTGAATTTACATTGTGGAATCGGTAGCTACCACAAATCTGGGCAGGCCGTCCAACTTTTATGGTCATCACAGTATTCTGCGTTGTCTGCCCTAGAATCCACCACACATATCTTCATGCAATCCACCCCTATAAACACCATGCCATAATCATTTTAAACCTTTTACGCCATTGAAAGCACCAAGAAAGGGACAAGCGTTGAGTCTGACATAGATGAAAAATTATTATTTGCGACAAACAATGTTAATATTTTATTTACAAAAAGTTCCTAGAATAATTTTCATGTATCTCCTTCATTTTTTAAAAGAAAAATTACTTTTAAAGGAGAAATATTTAGTGTTGCTGAATTTCTTAACATATGAGAAAGGGTAACAGGAGTATACAAGTCCATTACCTAAAACATGTAAATATTTACATGTACGTGAGAAATTGGGATTGATACTCATTGCCCCATATGATGTGTTGAAAGATTCAAGGATTTTTTATTGTAAAAAAAAAATCATACTGAGTGTAATGCTCCCATATGCATAATCCAAGAGAAGAAGAAGCCCTTCTCCCATGTCGGGTGTGTGTACAAAAAATATATATGCACAAAATATGGGAAAAATAAATCCCCTTATCTAGGAGGTTCGTATGACAACATTACCTCAAGGTTGAAGGATCTTGTTCGTATGAATAATTATATGACATCCATGTTGGTTTATAGGTATCAAATAATCGACTACTTGATGTAGTCATAAATGATTATGGGTACGTAAAGTGTTGATTACTAAATCCTTGTGCTTTCAAAGAGCCTATAAGTTAGCTAGGATGTTTTAGTTTTGAAGAGAAAAAAAAGCAATAATTTGTTATCACATATCAAGAGGGAGGAAGTTCTCTATCTATTTTGTGTGAACAGATAGAGAATATCTAGTTTGATAGGTGATTACATTTTGGAACTTTTGATGTTTTATTGCATATTTGCATAATATTATTGATTGGAAATAGAACTCTGTCACTCTAATAGTATTGTTAGAAAAATAGATAATGGTGAGAGTATGATTTATGGATGTTCTACTATCATAGAGGCTCAAGTGTCTATGAAGACAATATAGATCCATTATCTTATGAAGCATATAAATTATTGCATGCTCACAAGGCATTGGATCTATAGGGCCTCATAGTCTGATAGATCCTTTTAAACAATAATTTATGGGAGAAATGATTTTTATTTGATAGAATGTCGATGATATGGTCTAGAAGGCTAAAAGGATAATATTGATCTAGTGCATGGTAAGATACACAAATTATTTTATGTCTACAATATATTGGATCAATAAAGTCTCCAATAACCTCATGGATTATCGAAGGTGATTGTTGTAATTTGTAAATTATGATAGCATGTTGACACAATAAATAACTGAAGAAGTAAAGGTAACATTGATCCATTGCCTAATGAGATTTACAAGGAATTTGCAAACCTACACATAATTATATCAAGTGAACCGTACAATTCCTATCATGTATTGGAGAGACAGCATGTGAGAATTAGATTTATGTTTGATTGCATACTGAAAATAGTAGTTGAATGGGAAAGAGTACCCTTAATCATTCATTCCTATATAAAGTTGATAAGTAATTGTTAATCCACAAGAGAATGGATTATTAGGGTATTCTTGGCCCATGCAACAAACCAAATGGGTAAGCAAGTGATGATATATTATGTATGATCTGTGAACTCAAATGACACGCCAATCAGAGAAGAGAACCCCATTCAACCAGTGACTAGTAAAATTCACAAATGATTATGGATTTATGAGAAACTGGTTGAATGCAATTTACCATACCTTAATGGACTATCAAATGAGTTATATGTGAATAATGTGATGAATAGATATCATGACACATTCAATAGAATGCTCTTAAATTCTCTTACACAATACATCATTTTGCATTATAGAAGAGAAATAGGTGTCTTTGAGGAGTTTATTAAATAATCATGAGTGTTTATGGAACACAAAATTCCTTTGTTGAGAAACATTTTAGATACGTATTATTGATAATGTTGTAAAATATTATTGATATTAATCGTGTGATTGTGTATGGAATAGAGGAAGGTAGGTTATATGTATTGTTTGTTTTGAAGAGATAGAAGAAGTGAGGTAGATGAAGATTTGATTGTTACTTATTTTTTTGGTTACCCCAATATTGGGATAGAAGAAAGAAAAAAGGTCAGGTCATCAGGGCTATGGATGATCACGTCATACATCACTTAACCCAAGAGAAGGAGAAGAAGAGAATAAGTATGATAGTAGTGAAGTGGGAGGTAGAAGAAGATTTTAGAGGACAAGATTTTTGGACTGAGAGAGTTTACTCAACATATAGTTAGCCTAGGTGGATGCAATGTATTTGTAATAAGGATTGGCCTTTGCATCATAGTAAACCCTCCTAACTTGATAGTATGATCAAGAAAATGAGGCAAACATGCAAGGGTCAAAGTGTATATTATTTTATGATGATTTTTGTCATGTATTCAATCAAATGAGCAGGCAAGTGAATCAATGTTCTATATGCATAATATATTTTAAGATGAATGATATTAATTGGTTCTTTGTGTTCTTGGTCATCCAATGTGGCTAGGTGGTAGGCTTCTAATCCAAATTTGGCTATGATAATAAAGTATCCTGGCCAATTAGGCTCAAACTTTCATTTTAGGTCAACATCAACGTTAGTATTCCTTTTATTTTATATGAGGACTAAATCCCCAACTTCAAAGGACCTATAATGCACCTTATTGTTGTAGGTACGTTGAATTCTATTATGGTATATTCTGATATGTTCTAGCATATTGATCCTTTTTATTCTAAGATTTATAGTTTTTGTAAGAGGCTTGAGCAATATTTGTCTCCTACTGAAGAATCTTGTAACAAGACTCTTAGAGAGGGTATCTCAAGTTCAAAAGGAAATACTACTTTGGTACCATAAACTAAAGCATATGGTGTTGCCCCAATGGGAGTACACACACTTGTGTGATATACCCATAAGGTAGGATAAAGTTGTAAGTGCCAATATCAATCATTTTTGTTGACTAATTTCTTAAGGATTTTGAGTAGTGTCATATTGGAGGATTCAACTTATATGTTTCCTTGTGGGTAGTAAGGTATAGACCATTTCTATTGGATTTTGTATTTGGCACACATTTTGGAAACATTTGTATTTTTAAAAGGGGTACCATTGTCTACAATTATGGTAGAAGGGATACCATATTATCTAATAATTTGATTTAGGATAAATTTTGATACTTGGATGTCTGTGGTAGAGGATAGAGGTATTGCCTAAACCCACTTAGTAAAATATTATGTAGCTGTAATAATGAACTTATGTCCATTATATGATTGAAGGTTAGTTTTACCTATGATATCCAATCCCCAAGAGGATAAATACCAAGGATAAGTGATAGGTTGAAGTTCTTGAGATGGAGCATGGACAAGATTGTCATGTCATTGAAATTTATCACATTTCTTGATATAGTTGTGAGTATCCTTTTCCATGGAGGGCCAATAGTAGCCCATCCCAAGGATCTTCTTGGCTACAACTAGTTTGCTAAAGTTACCACCACATGATACATCATGGGATTCATTTATGATAGCTTGGTATTCATATGTGTTTACACATCTGAGGAGTATACCTTGAAAGGATCATCAATATAAGATATCTCCAATGATGACATATTTATAAGATTTTAAACTAAATTGTCTATACTTTTGAGAGTTTAATCCTTTAGGTAATTTTCCTTCTTTGAGGAAATTGAATATGTCTTGATACCAAGGTTCTTGAGGTATATATGTTTTGATATTACATATGTTAAGAGGTTGTAGGCATGATTCAATCATGAAAGGTTCACTAATTGACCTTATATTGATAGTAGCTTCTTCATACTTCAATTCTAAAGGTATGAGAGATACGGTTGTTTCCATAGCATCAACATGGTTATTGTTGGAACATGGTATAACTTATATAGGTATTTAGTTGAAATAAGTTTTCAGTATGTCTACAATATCTTTGTATGGATTTATCTTTTCATATTTGGTTTAATAGGTATCATTCACTTGGTTGATCACTAGTTGTGATGTTGGACAATTTGAGTCAAATTTGTCATTGATGTCAAGGAATGCAGTTGTCATTGATGTTAAGGAATAAGCTACAGTTGATGTCAAAATGTCAAAAGGAATAATGCGAGAGGTTGATTGAAAAGATGTCATAATATTATTTTTTATATTATGTGTGGTAAGATAAAGGGTTTTTATTAAAACCATGGTGGAAAAATTATTTTTTATTAAATCATTATGAGCAACAAAATGTTTTTATTTAACCCCCAAGAAAGCTTTAATTTTTATAAAGCCAAAGGTTACAAATTTAATTTATAAAATTTAAATTCTAAATAGAATTTAAATGATTTATAAATTAATTATGCATATTATAAACACACTGACGTCCAAGTTTAGTACACCACCGACATGCAGGATTTGGAAGGCAAAAGGTATTTAAACATTTACTTAAGTTCAAAACCAAGTATTCAAATTTCCTCCAATTATTTTTGCATCAAAAATTGTGCTAAGATTCATGGAGAAAGTGCTAAGGAGCAGTGAACAAAAGGCTCGTGCATTCAGTGAGAAATGAATGCATCGAACACGCTATGTGACAAGATGATAAGGGAGCCAAGGGCTCTAAAGGATTAAGCAAAATATTAAAGTGCCTTATGCACTTTTAGTGGGCATGTGAGTGCTTGGATCAAATGGCTAGCAATCCACGGCCAAGGTGCTAGCAAGGGAGAGAGTACAAGATCAAATCTTGCAAAATGTGGAGCAGGAGATATAAAAGGGTTTTTATATTTTTAATTTTATTTTTAATTAAGTTGCTAAGGTTGTGGAGAGATAAGGGTTGTTAATAGAAATAAAAATTATTCTTTTCTTTGCTAAGGCTAGGGAGAGATAAGGGGTAAATTGGTTATGATATTTACCTAAGTGGTAAATGAAAATTTACTAGGGTAATATTATTTTTACCTTAGGGAATTAAAAATTGATTTATTGCATATATTTGGTAAAGTGACTTAATCAATTATTGCAATATTGAGAAGAGTAAGGTGTGTTTGATCAATTATTGTTGATGAATTATTTCTTTAAGATGGAGTAATAAGGTGTATGTAAGTTTTGATATTTACATTGTATCTTTGAGAGAGTTTATCATCTTATAAATTCTTTGAGCTTGGAAAATAAGTGTTTGTGGTTGTGGAAGATTTTTGAGGTTCCTTCATCATCAATAAAAAGGTATGGACGTATTTTTCTATAGTTGAGTTGATTGGTTGGTTTTCTAGAAAATAAGTTTGGATTGAAAAGGACTTAAGTAGGTCTCATTATTGAGTGTGTTGAGTTAATTCTTCAAGGTTTTCTAGAATAAAGAGTTGTTTTTAAAACCTTGTTTTATAAGAATTCTTTTTGAAGCCATTGGTTGTGTGAAGAACTTGAACTAGGGTTTGAAAAGAACATGAGTATCATTGTTATGTGAGATTGTTTTATAAGCATTGTTGTTGAAGCCATTGGTTGAGTGAAGAACTTGAACTAGGGTTTGAAAAGAACATGAGTATAATTGTTATGTGAGATTGGTTGATAAGAATTGTTGGAAATATTTTAAGTGAAGGTTCATATGCTTGGACTAGGGTTTGTAAGCAAGGATTATTTCATTGAGTGATTGGCTGAGTAGAGTTGGTTGAGCCTAGTCAAGTGGATGTATGAAGTGATTTTTCAAGTTCTATAAAACAAAATATTCTATATTCTGAATTGATTTGAGGAAGTGATTAAATATTGAGGTGATTGTGAATCATATTGAGTCTCTAACAATTCTCTATATTTTTCTAAAAGAGTTATTGAAAGTGATTGAACATTGAGGTGAATGTGAAGCATATTGAGTCTCTAAAAATTCTCTGTATGTTTCTAAGAGAGTGATTGAAAGTAATTGAGCATTGTGATGAGTATAGAGCATATTGAGTTTCTAACAATTCTCTTTATGTTTATACAAGATTGGATAAGTTCTAGCGTGGACTTGTTGAGTAGATTTGAGGTAAGTATTTGAGAAGACTTGTGGAAAGATTTGGGTAAGCTTTTATGGAAGCTTACAATACAAATTGAGAGCAGATTTGGATAATTTCTTGTGAGAAATTATTGAGCAGATTGGACAAGTTCTAGAGAGGACTTGAGGATATATTGGTGTGAGCTTTTATGGAAGCTTACAAGGTATATTTGAGACAAGTATTTGAGAAGACTTGAAAGTAGATTTGATTGATTGATTTGTTCAAACCTTGAGTTAAGGTTTGGGGTAGATCCAACAAAGTTGATTTGAGATTGAGTCAAGCTTTGAGTTAAGACTTGAAGACAGATATTGAGGACATATTTGTGCAAGATCGAAGGACTATGTTGAGTACAGATTCAAGGATAGATTTTGGTGCAAATTTGAGGATAGGTTTGTGCCAGACCAGAGACAAATATTGAGGAAAAATTTGTGCTATACCGAAGGACTATGTTTAGTATATATTTAAGGATGGATATTGGTGCAAATTTGAGGATAGGTTTGTGCCACACTAGAGATAGATATTGAGGATAGATTTGTGCTAGACTAAAGTACTATGTTTAGTATAAATTTGAGATAGATATTTGGAGGTGACAGATTTTAGGACAGATATCTCCAAGTAGATCAGGGAAAATAGGTGTCTTCTATGGATAGAGTTCCATTTTCTAAGGGTAGTGGAGGCAAAGGTCTTCTAGAGAATCCCCAGCTAGAGCAGAGTTAGGATATTGGTGTCTCTTGTGGATAGATATCCATGAAATTTGATTAGGGGATTGGTGTCTCATTTGGATAGAGATCCATAAAAATTGTAATAGGGAAAGGATTCCCAAGAGATTGATTGAAAAAAAATTAGTGAAATATTTTCTCCTTGGAGTAGCCCACATTGGGTGAACCACATAAATTTTGGTATCTCTATTGTGTGTGGTGATTTTTGCATTGCTTGATTACTGCTATTGATATTGCTATCTATACATTGCATAATATTGATTGGGAAATAAAAGTAAAAAGTGATCTTATACTGTTCACCCCCCATCTCAATATAAGCTTGTGTTCTTCAATTGGTATCAAAGTGGGTTCCTTCAAAAGAGTTTAACAGCTTGAAGGAAAATCTTACAAGAACACAATGGATTATAATAATGGATCATCAGATAATTCAACACCAATATTTTATGGAAATGGATATAAATATTGGAGTATGAGAATGAATATTTACCTGATGGCACTTGGCATTGAAATTTGGAAAAAAGTTGAAAATGGATACATACCACCAATTTATCCACCTACATATAAGGAAGGTAAGCTTCTATAGAATTAAAATTCAAAATAAATGATTGCTATTTTGAGAGGTTTGCATGGAATAGAGTCCATAAAATTTATGCATTGTCAAGATGCAAAAGGAATATGGGATAAGTTGCAATGTATATATGAAGGAGATAAAGGTGTCAAGAAAGAAAAAATATGAAATCTCAAAGGACAGTTGGAAGAGTTAAGAATGAAGGATGAGGAAAACATTAGTACTTATCTACTTTGAGTTGATGAGGTTGTTAATACTATGCAATAACTTGGAATTAAGGTTGAAGAATCAAATGTTTGTGATAAGATCTTAAGATCTCTTCCAAAAATATTTAGTGAAAATATTTTTGCTATAGAAGAATCAAAGGATGGTAATTATTTGACAAGAGATATGTTGCTTGGTATTCTTACAAATTTTGAGTTGAGAACAAAAGAACCTAATCCTCATAAGGAAGCAACCTTCAAAGAAATCAAACAGATAAAGGGTAAGAAGTCATAATCAAGTAATGATTCATATAGTGATGAAGAAGACAACTATGGTAGAAGGAATAAGGATTCAATAATATCTAGAGATGCAAAATATATTAGATGTTTCAACTATGGAAAGTATCGTCATTATGCAACTAATTGTCAAGAATCTAAGAATAACAATTATGTAGAAAAATAGGATCACATAAACAGGGAATCTAAAAGATACATGCATCAAAAGAAAAGCAAGTATGGACAAAGCAGACAAGGAAATAAATTCTTCCAAAGGCAAAAGAGGAGCTACTATGTAGACAAGGCAAGTAAGTACTCAAGTGATAGTGATAACAGTTTTTCAGATAATGATAATGATCAAGTCCTATTTATAATTGAAGAAAAAGAAGTCAAGAAAAGGTCACCAATAATTCTCAAGTATTTTAGATGTGGTAACTTTGGACATCTTGAATATAGTTGTACAAGAAATGGTTTCAATTTTAATGATGCTGAATATGAATATACACTTGAAGGACTAGAAGAGAATATTCTAATGGCTCTAGAGAAACAAAAAAGTGATCCTATAGAAGACAAGTCAAAAGAAAATGAATATGCGTAAAAAGGCAAACAAATAGAGGAAGAATCGGATAAATAAGGATATGATCTCAAGGGAGAACTTATTTATGCTCTTGACATAGTAAATAAGTTAAGAAAGCAAAACTCTAAACTTGATTTTCGGTTTCAAGAATGTGATGAAGAGATAAAAATGGTTATAGAGGATCTAGACAAACCAAAGGCTAAGACAAAGAGGTTCAAGGATAAGTTAGAAGCAAAGGTCTTCTAATGTGAAAGGCTAGAACAAGAGGTAGATTCATTAAATATGGAAGTCAAAAACTCCAAAGTCAAGCTACAAGGATTCAAAAATAGCTCAAAGAACTTAGATAAGTTCATCAAGATACAAAAGCCTACATCAAGCAAGACAAGTATTGGATTTGAACAGGAGAAAAAGAAACAAGAAGAGAAGTCAACCTCAAGATCTGAAGGAGAAAAAACTTTAGAAGAAGAAACTTTAGAAGAAGATAGTGTAAGAGAAAGTGAGACATCTGAGGATGAGTTGGACAACTCAAATTTCAACAAGGACAAGAATAATGCACAAAGAAGAAATAGATGGAACAATAATCAGAATAGGTCAAGAGAGACTAAGAGAAAAATGAGGTCAAGACAAGGAAATTTCAATGGAAGGTGTTTCTAAAGTCATAGGTTTGGACACATGGCTCCATAGTGCAGGACACATGAAAGAAAAGAATATGGAAATTTCATAAATGGACATATTTTCCATGGGTATTGCTACTCATACAATCAGTTTTGTCACAAGGCAATCAATTTCAGGGTTTATGATAGAAAAGGATATGGCCTCACTAGGATAAATCCTAAGACATTTGCACCTCCAAGGAATAATAACATTAAGTGTTATAAGTGCAATAATTATGAACAAACAACAAAGTGGTGTAGAGTAGATATTCCAAAATCAAGTATGAATAGGAACAAGAATAGAAACAAGAAAAGTGATATGGATAGGAATAGGAACAAGAACATGAACAAGGATATGAACATGAACAAGAATAGGAATAGAAAAATTAACATGGATAGGAACATGGACATGGAAAGGAAAAATTAGAGGAATCATAAGGATTAGATAAGAAGAAAATATGATAAAGTTAAAGACCAGTGCTTTCTAGGAGTAGAAATACTTCCACCCTCAAATTAAACACCTCAAGAGGAGGTGGGGGAGGGGCTAATCTAAGAGACTCATTCTTAGCCCTGAGCCCCAAAGGTGACCCTTTTCCATTTATATCAAAGGGGGAGAGATTTTTTATTTGAGTAAAGAGAAGATATTTGAAGAGAGCATTGAGCCAAGGGGAGCAATGTCCTAGGGGGAGTAGAACAAAGAAAAGGTTATGTTTTTGGTAAAAAGAATTTGGTTTGCCATCAATGACAAAGGGGGATATTGTTGGACATTTTGAGTAAAATTTGTCATTGATGTCAAGGAACAAAGTTGTCATTTATTTCAAGGAATAAACTACATTTGATGTCAAAAGGTCAAAAGGAATAATGCGATAGGTTGATTGAAAAGATGTCCTAATATTATTTTTTATATGATGTGTGGAAATATAAAGGGTTTTTATTAAAACCATGGTGGCAAAATGATTTTTTATTAAATCATTATGATCAATAAAAAGTTTTCATTTAACTCCCAAGGAAGCTTTAACTTTTATAAAGCCAAAGGTTACAAAGTTAATTTATAAAATTTAAATTACAAATAGAATTTAAATTATTTATAAATTAATTATACATATTATAAAGGCACCGACGTACAATTTTAATACACCGCCAACGTGCAAGATTTGGAAGGAAAAAGGTATTTAAACCTTTGTCTAAGTTCAAAACCAAGAATTCAAATTTCCTTCGATTATTTTTGCACCGAAAAACATGCTAATATTTATGGAGAAAGTGCCAAGGAGCAACAAATAAAAGGCTTTTGCATACAATGATAAAGGAATGCATCAAACATGCTACATGGCAAGAGGAGAAGGGATCCAAGGGCTCTTAAGGATTCGACAAAATATTAAAGCACCTTTTGTGCTTTTAGTAGGCATGTGAGCATTTGGCTCACATGGCTAGAAAGTCATGGCCAAGGCATTAGCAAGGGAGAGAGTGCAAGATAGAATCTCGTGAAACACAGAGCGAGAGAATTAAAAATAGTTTTACCTTAGGGAATTAAAATTTGATTTATTACATATATTTGGTAAAGTGACTTAATCAATTATTGTAATATTGAGAAGAGTAAGGTGTGTTTGGTCAATTATTGTTGATGAATGATTTCTTTAAGATGGAGTAATAAGGTGTATGTAAGTTTTGATATTTACATTGTATCTTTAAGAGAGTTTATCATATTATAAATTATTTGAGCTTGGCAAAGAAGTGTTTGTGGTTGTGGTAGATTTTTGAGGTTCCTTCATCATCAAGAAAAAGGTATGGGCATATTATTCCATAGTTGAGTTGATTGGTTGGTTTTCTGGAAATCAAGTTTGGAGTAAAAAGGACATAAGTAGGTCTCCTTATTGAGTGTGTTGAGTTAATGCTTCAAGATTTTTTGGAATAAATAGTTTTTGTTAAAACCTTGTTTTATAAGCATCGTTGTTGAAGCCATTGGTTGAGTGAAGAACTTGAACTAGGGTTTGAAAAAAACATGAGTATCATTGTTATGTGAGATTGGTTGATAAGCATTGTTGGAAAAATTTTGAGTGAAGATTCATATGATTGGACTAGGGTTTGTAAGCAAGGATTATTTCATTGAGTGATTGATTGAGTAGAGTTGGTTGAGCCTAGTCAAGTGGATGTGTGAAGTGATTGTTCAAGTTCTATAAAATAAACTATTCTATATTATGAATTGATTTGAGTGAGTTATTGAACATTGAGGTGATTGTGAAGCATATTGAGTCTCTAACAATTCTTTGTATGTTTCTAAAATAGTTATTGAAAGTGATTGAGCATTGAGGTGAATGTGAAGCATATTGAGTCTCTAAATTTTTTTTGTATATTTCTAAAAGAATGATTGAATGTAATTGAGCATTGTGATGAGTATAGAGAATATTGAGTTTCTAACAATTCTCTTTGTGTTTCTATGAGATTGGACAAGTTCTAGTGTGGACTTGTTGAGCAGATTTGAGGTAAGTCTTTGAGAAGACTTGTGGACAGATTTGGGTATGCTTTTGTGGAAGCTTACAATACATATTGAGAGCAGATTTGGATATGTTCTTGTGAGAACTTATTGAGCATATTGGAGAAGTTCTAGAGAGGACTTGAGGACAGATTGGTGTGAGATTTTGTGGAAGCTAACAAGGCATATTTGAGACAAGTCTTTGAGGATACTTGAAAGCAGATTTGATTGATTGATTTATTCAAACCTTGAGTTAATATTTGGGGCAGATCCAGTAATGTTGATTTGATATTGAGTCAAGCTTTGAGTTAAGGCTTGAGATAGATATTGAGGACAAATTTGTGCTAGACCAAAGGACTATTTTTAGTACATATTTGAGGATAGAGTTCATTGTAAATTTGAGGACATGTTTGTGCCATACCAGTGATAGATATTGAGGATAAATTTGTGCTAGACTAAAGGACTATGTTTAGTATAGATTCAAGGATAGATTTTGGTGCAGATTTGAGGATAATTTTATGCTAAAATAGAGACAGATATTGAGGATATATTTGTGCTAGACCGAAGGACTGTGTTTAGTATAGATTTAAGATAGATCTTTGGAGGTGATAGAGTTGAGGACAGAGATTTCCAACCAGAGCAAGGAATACATGTTTCTTTTGTGGATAGAGTTCCATTTTCTAAGGGTAGTGGAGGTAGAGGTCTTATAGAGAATCACCAACCAGAGTAGAGTTAGGAGATTGGTGTCCCCTATGGATAGAGATCCACAAACTTTGATTAGGGGATCAATGTCTCCTTTGGATAGAGATCCATAAACATTGTACTAGGTAAAGGATTCCCAAGATAATGATTTAGAAAATATTAGTGAAATATTTTATCCATGGAGTAGTCCACATTGGGTGAACCACGTAAATTTTGGTATCTCTATTGTGTGTGGTGATTTATACATTACTTTGATTATTGCTATTGATATTGTTATCTATACATTGCATAATATTGATTGGGAAAGAAAAGTAAAAAGTGGTCTTATACTGTTCACCCCCCCTCTCAGTATAAGCTTATGTTCTTCATATGAAATGTCATACACTATTATGTTCTTGATATTTAGCTTTGTTGTGGCCCTAAGACCTAAAATGAGTGTCTCATATTCTACTATATTTTTGATGCATGAAAAAAAGTTTAAATTATAGTGAGATGAGTTTTTGTTGAGGGGTGACTAAGATAATTTCTACCTCTACACATTTTGCACATCTAGCTTCATCAAAGTGCAAGAACCATGTTTCAGGTTCTTGGACTTCTATTTATGAGACCATATCATCAAGGAAATATATATTTATAGGATTTTCTTATTCTAAAGGAGTTGTGGCAAGTTGATCTACTATAACTTGTCCTTTTAGTGATTTTTGGTTTGTAAACTCTATCTCGAACTCACTAAGGGCTATGATCCATTTTGTGGTTCTACCTAATAGCTAGGGTTTTGATATGAGGTAACATAGTGGATCTATCCTTGCTAATACATACATATTTTGACCAAGCACGTAATGTATTAGTTTAAGATATGAAAATACCACTACTAGGCAAATCTTATCTAGTGGTGTGTTATGAGTTTCATAGTTTACTAGAGTTCTACTAATGTAGTAGATTGATCTTTCTCTATATTATTCATCGTATTGCGCTAACGAAGCTCCTAAGACATGTTCAATAGCAACTATGTATAGAAATAATGGTTGATTTAAGTTTGGTAGCACCAATATAGGTTGTGTTAAGAGAGAAGTTTTTAGTGCATTGAAGGCTTCTTGGCACCCTTCAACCCATTCAAATTTAGCTCCTTTATTCAAAATTTTGGAGAAAGGTTGACACTTGTCTACAAGTTGCAATATGAATCTTTGTATAGCCTATAATTTTCCTTGAAGGCTTCATAACTCAGTCAAGTTATTGGGTGGTGGTATGCTTGTTATAGTCATAATTTAGAGGGATCAATTTCAATCCTTTGATGAGATATGATGAACCCAAATATATTTCTGAATTTTATCTCGAACATACATTTTAGGGAGTTTATTTTGATGGTATAGTCTCATAGTATTTATAAAATACTCATAATATCTCGAGTATGGTCTTTCCTTTTCTAAGATCAACCTATGATACTGTTTTATGCATGAGATCATGAACTATGTATGTCACAGCCCTTTGATAAGTTTCTCCCATGTTCTTAAGGCTAAAGGGCATAACCTAATAGTAGAAGTTTCCCCATGGGGTAGTGAAGGTTATTTTAGATTGATATTCTATTGTAATCTTGATTTTTTTGTATCCTGAGAATCCATCCATTAAGGATAACATTTCAAACCCTACGATGAATTTGTCTATCACATCTATGTTTGGTGAGGAGAAATAATCTTTAGGATAAGCATTTTTTATATCCTTAAAGTAGATGTAAATTCAAATGGATCCTTCCTTCTTAGTGATAGAAACGATGTTGGAAATCCAATCCGAATAGTCTATGACTTTTATGAAGCCAATGTCTAATAACTTTTGAAGTTCATCCTTTACTAGAAGGGTGACCCTTGGATGGATTTTACTTAGTTTTTGTTTGACAGGTTTGGTGTTAGGACACACTACTAGATGGTGGACTACTAATGAGGTATCAAGTCCTAGCATATTAGCATATTCCCAAGCGAAGATGTCAAATAATTACTCTAATAGATTCATGTAATCTATTCATTCTTCTTGGGTTGGGACCTTCCCTAATATGATAATATGTGTATCTTGCTCTGTTACAATGTTGACCTCTATGGTATCTTCTATTAAGGCTTGTGACTCATCTTCAAAATAGAGAGGGGTATCTATAATCCTCAATTTTTTAAGTTCTTGGGAATCTGTAGATGCTTGTTCTAAGTTGATAGGTTGGGATGAATTTAATTGAAGATATAATAAAGAGATTCTTCTATATGGTAATTTTCTAAAGACTCTTTAAGATCTTCATTGGTTGAAATTGCTTCTGGGTGAACTATCTCAAACATGTTAATATTTCCAAATCATATAGTTTTATGGGGTGTTTGATTGAGGAGTGACCATATATATTCTTAATTCTCTTCACTCCATTGAGAACCATGTATTAATTTGAAGCATTCGTCATTGTATTCTTCTCCTGATATAGGAGAGGTTATATTTTTGTTCGGAATAAATCCAATCCCACATCATGCAAGCCAAGATGTGGCTTCTAAAGGTTCTTTAATACCTCGTTCATAGTGACCTAAGCCTTTACCTTGATACCCCATATTAAAAAGTACTTTTTTGACTATGGGAAAGGAAGGTGACATGTAACATATAGTGTAGGTTCATTCACTTGGCATAAGGTTGCATCCTTGGATCTTCTCATTGTGGGTTGTTACCCCGTGGATGAAAGTACAAGATCCTATTTGGATTTTGAATCCCTTTCTACTAGGAATAACTATGTCTCGAGGAGAAAGGGACATTTTTATTAGCTTTATGAAAGAGTATGATTTTTTATAAATATGGTTAACTTGATTATCAGAAAACAATTGTTGGAGAGTTTTCTCTAAGTCTATGAGGGGTTCCTCTAATATTTCCTTTTCTTTACCTGTCTTTGATTGATCATTTGATTTAGCTGATTGTATGGAATGGCAAATATTGATCTCTTGTAAATAAATGGTGTTGCACATGGTGAAGTTTTTGGGTCTCCAAGAATGTGTATAACCATTCCTTGATATTTGTATTTAAGGCATTGATGTAAGGTGGAGCGTATATCCCTCATAGGATGTATCCAAAATCTCCCAAGGAGCATGTTATATGTTACATCACATGATATGACATAAAGAGGGTATTTATGACATGAGGCCCTACTTTGATAGGTAAATTAATGATGCATGTCACCTCTCATTCTTGATTATCAAAGGCTCTAATAATGGTCTAATTTTTGTAAATCATTTTCGAGTAAGTCAATAATATGTAAAAATTTGACATTACAAATGTTCAAGGCTAATATGTTGTTTACTAGGACCCTCTTGATATACTTATCACCTATTTGAGTAATTATGTAGAGGGGGGAATCCTCTGATATGGTTTTGAGAGGAGTGTCTTCCTCATGAAAGGCTAAAATAGTATTGTTAATTCCAATCAACCCAACCATGTTTGTTATGTCATTTGAAGATAGGTCTTGAGTGACTTCTTGTTCACTTAAGATTTTTAACAATATTTTCCTATAATCAGATGATGTTTTTAGGAGTTCTATGAGGGAGATTTTTGCATGTACTTCCTATAATTATTGACAAATATAGAATGTATGCAAGGTGTTTTGAGAATGTGTAATTACCAAAGGTGATTTATTAGGAACATTGATCTTTTATTTTGGGAAAACCAATAGAGGTTGATAAAAAAATTGATTATTTTCTTGTTGCCTTGTCTTGATATATGAATGGCATCTACAAATTTAGCTAAAATTTGATCATGTGCTGGTAAGGAATCTTCAAATATTCCCATGTCTTTTTTTGAAATTTGTGCTTTATTAATTGTGAATTTTCCTTCCTCAATGAGGTCCTGTATAATTTTATTTAAGGTTCTACTTGTTGGTAGTATGTCCTTGTGTTTGGTGGTAGTCACAGTATTCATCTTGCCTATACCAAAAGGGTGCTCCTTTTGATAGGTACCAAGGTCTAACAGGAAAAAGTTCTATGAGTTTGGATTCGAGAAGTATTTTTAACATCGTTGTTTGACTTTATCCCATGTTAGTATATTGTCTTTGAGGCTTGTCCTCCTTTTGGATAACCAACTTGTGAGGAGTATTTTTAGTAGTATTTACATTATTATTTTGTCGAGATTCGGTTATAGCATCTCCTACAACATTTTTTTGTATTTCCTCTTGTTAGAGGGATTTTCATCTTCTTTATTGTTATAATTGAGTTGGACTCACCTTATGAGAATGGCATCTACCCTTTTAGCCATATCAATGAATTTTTTTTAAAGTGGTTAAGTTTATCATCTCCAGGGGATATGACAATTGTTCATGAAGGTTTCATATGAAAATATGTAAGAGTTCCTTAGGAGGAGGAATATTTTGAATTTTTCCTATGATGAGACATCTCCATTTGGCCAAGAAATCTGAGAATTTTTCATTCTTACCTTTTTTAAGTTGGTAAATATCATCTATGGTAACCTTATCATCTATGTAGATTGAAAATTGTTTAATGAAGGCTTCCATAAGTTCATTAAATTTTTTTTATGGAATGACGAGGTATTTGAAAATACCATTCTAAGGCTAAAACACTAAGGCTTTTAGAGAATAACCTAAGGAGAATTTTTCATCATGATTGATGTCACTACAAGCTATTTGAAATAGCCTTAAATAATCGATGGGGTCTTGTTTTCCATTATATATTTTAAACTTCAGGGTTTCAAAATTCTTTGGAAAAGGATGATTAAGAATTTTAGGATCTACAGGTTCATTATAGAACTCTTCAAAGTAGTATTTTAGTTTATATTTTACTTGAAGAGAAGCAATTTGATGTTCAAGTTCTTCAAATTTGTCATCTCTATTTTCTAAGTTTGAAATCTTGGTATTGATATTTTGAATATCGTTTGGAATTTGTGATTGAGCTAAGGTTTGCATATTAAAAGGTATACTTGTAAAATTTGAAGCATTTTTATTTGATGTTATTATGGAGGGAGTTGAGTAGGTCCCATGTCGAGGGTGAAAAGGGGATTTTTAGAATTAGTTGTTTTGTTAGGAAGTACCAAAAATAAATTTCTTGGAGTGGAAATTTCTATAGACAAGGTAGGAGGTGTAGTAGAATCAGTAGGTTGTGTCGTAGTCACGCTGAGACTTGCCAAGTTGTTTTGAATTTAATTGATTTGAGTACTGGTTGATTGTTCATTAGAATATCCTATGTTTTTGTGCATTGTGGAAGATTCACTTTGACTTGTTCTCTAAGTTCATCTTTAAGGACATCCAAAATGATATCCTTGTTTCTTTTAATATAATATCTAACATGGCCTATAGTTTGATAAGGGATTTGTTCAACAATTAATTGTTCCCTTGGTACTTGTTGTGACCAAGGTTTTATTTCTTGTTTTATTTTTCCTTGAGAGGATGATACTTCCTAAGAAGTGATAGGTACACCCTTATTTTAGGTTTTATAAGGATGTTGAGACATGGCTAGAAGACCTAACTTTGAAGAAGGGGATTAATTTATTAAAGTTTTATTTTTAGAATACTTATAGAAAAGAAGAGAAGATGTTTGAGATCCTTAATAAACCTAGATAAGTAGCCCTCCTTATAAATCCTACTAATCCACTATAATATACTTGCCAAAGAATATTGCTCCCCTAAGTTTCGTACATTGGTTTACTCAAGGGATCGTTAACCTTACCACAGTAGGATTAGAAATTGGTTATGTTCTTGTTGTCTTAATTTAATGTGATGTAAACTAATCAAAAAAATTAGATGGTATGTTTAAGTTCAACAAAAAATTTATCTTTGTTAAGGCAAAATGAAGTATTCACGTCAGGTTCACCAATTTATATAGGTGGTAGGAAAACATCATATTCTTTTTGCTTTGAAATATATTTAATGTCAAGTGTGCACAAGGGAGATTCATTAGAATATCTACTTCCCTACTTGAGGATATCTTTCCAAAGGATATCCTAAGGATATGAAAATCCTCAACACAAATAGACCCTTACTTCAATGCTTTTTCCTATGGTTGTATGATAGTTAATGTAATGCTTTTTTTTGCGGTGTTTATGAGTTCAATTAAGACAAACACCTAAGAGTTTTTGGATCTCTATTAATATTGACTCTTTATCAAGCCTTAATGGTTATTTGAACCTAAATAATCAAGAATCATCTAAATGCAAGGCTTAATTTTAAATCACACAAATGCAAGAAAACAAGAGGTAACCTATATGCACTTCAAGTTTTGAATGCACTAGACCAAGGAGATTTTTATTTCAGGTCAAACAAGAGATAATGAAAGAAAACAAGCTAACCCAGATGCAACTAGATGAATTTTGATTTATTACCTAAGTATTTGAATATGAATTAAATGCTAAAATTGAGTCTATTTTTCCTTGATTGATTAGTATTTTAGTGTTTTGTAATGAAATCCAAGCGTTTTGTAATGAAATTGTAATGTTTTGTAAATGATTTGGGTTTTCTAACTAGAATTCCTTAATTTTCCAAAATAGGTGTGATTTATGTTTCAAAATAGTAGAAAAATAGAAACATGATATAGAAGAAATAAAAGAAAGTGCCAAATTCACCACTACTACCAAATTTGCCACAAGGGTGGCAAATTTGGTAAATCTACATAAAAATTTGAGGAAAAATTAAATTGGTCTGATTTGGAGGGTCTTTTTAAGTGCATTAAGGTGGTAGACTATCTCCCCCAGCTAATTAGACCCCTTGTTGATAAAAAAAAAAATTCTTACCTCTTGGAGTGGAATTTGGCTTGTTGCCAAATTTGCCACTAGGTCTACTAAATTCAGCACTGGCAAATTCGATATGAGTGGAAAATTTGGTTCTATTATTATGGTTGCCAAATTCACCATAGGGGTGGTTAATTTGGTCCTAAGACTGGTTTAATGGGGTTTTAGGGCAAATTTAGATGGATTTCAACTTTGTTTTGAGATGAAATTTGTAGGGAAGGATATTCTTATGATTTTTAAGGTTTGTAAGTGATAAAATCAAAGGATTAAGCCTCTAAAACTCATTTTTTTCCAAATTCACCATAGGGGTGGCAAATTTGGTCCTGAGACAAATTTTTGGAGTTTCGGGGTAGATTCTAAGCCAATCTTAACAAGGTTTTTTGGATGAGATTGTAGGAGAAGGATCCCACTATGTTTTACAAGTTTTGTAGGTGATAAAATTAAAGTATTAGACCTCTAAAATAGAGGATTTTAGGACTAAAATTTTAATGGTAGATAAAAGGATAAAAACGCCCTTAAGAGACTATAATTTTGATAAATTAGATTTGTAAAAGGGTATGAAATGCAGTTTAAGGGATAAGGAATACTATATAGATTCTAATATAACCTCCAAAATGATTAAATCAACAAATTATAGTGACATATTAGAGAATTTAATGAGCTATGCCAATAATTGTTTAAAACTTAAAGAAATGGACAACATGCAAATATGTGAAAATATAACTGAAACTTGATTTAACAAAAGTATAGGGGACTAAGAGTCAGATTCTAAGATGTTAAGAAATGTAAGAAATAACTAATTTAACTTAATGAAAGCAAATTAGAATTTAAATGATGAAGTTGCAATGAAAATTTTCTAGAAAAATAGAGTTAAACATAAATATGTGAAATGAAAAGAGATGTTATTGAAATGCTTGAATAGAGGAAATAGAATGTAAAAATGCTTCATACATAAAATTAAGATAACATGGAGGAAGATAAAAGAATTTAGTATGTTTTAGATAAAGTAGAATGATTTTAGATAAAATATTTAGTAAGGATTTTAATCATAAAATATGCATGGAAATATGATAAAAGCCTTGTAAAAAAAAGGATTAGAGAAAAGGTGTGTTAAGAAGATAAATGTAAACTAAAATAATCCTAAAAAGAGATGTTATATGTGCTAATAGATGCTGTAAATATTTAAAAATAGACCTACAAGAAAATATGTTAGAACCTAAAAAACAAAGGTGAGCTCAACAATGGTGAATATGCCAAAGGAAATGAAGAGATAGCAAGTATATGGAGTTAGTGAACTTGCAAAGCTAAAAATTGAGAAGCTAAAATGTAAAGGGAAGAAATAAAATGAAGGAAAGAGCTATGCTAGATTTCACCTAGCTATGGCCCCTCCCTAATATGGAGATCTCCTTGCCTTGCCTAGTTTCCCCCCATGAATGCTTGCAAAGTGGCCTCAAATGCTTAAAATACTTGAAGAGAGCTCTAAGAATGCTTAGAATGAGAATGCTAAGAAGAAAGAGAGAGCCTACAAATCTTTGTAGAGATTTTCTATAGTGAAATTGCTTGGAGAATGCTTAGCCCATGACCTCCTTAAATAGGATTTGGGATAGGACTTAGAGGGAATGAATGGATAATATCAATTAAAAAAAAATCATACTAATCCTTTTTGAAGCATGTGGAATCAATGGTGGAGGTGAAATGAGGCTCAATCCATGCCCAAATGGTTTGTGTGAAATATTCTCAACCATTTTTGCCAAATTTGCCATTGTTTACCAAATTCACCACAAGGGTGGAAAATTTGGTTCTGAGTGGTGAATTTGATAAGGAATCAAATCAGATTCTGATTAGTTTGAAATTTGAAAATTTTCCAAAATCACCACTAGCCAAATTTACCATAGGGGTGGCAAATTTGGTAAAAAATTATTTTGAGTGAAAAAGGTTGATTTTGTAGTTTTGCCAAATTCACCACTCAACTTGCCAAATTCACCACTAGCAAATTTGGTTAGAGTGGTGAATTTGGTAAAGGTGAAATTTGATGCCCAAAATGATGGGGAATGATCAAATTGATGTTTTGTGATGTTTGGAATTATTTAGTGAAGTTTTGGGATGTTTGCGACCAATTTTGGAAAGTTGTGACTAGTGTGTCAAAATTGGGTGTATACAACAAGTCTCTATGATACTCTCTTTATCCCTAGTTAGATTGATATAGATAGGAATATACTCATTCCTATATAATATTGTTGTAGTTATATGGTAGACCAGTTAATACCATTGGAGTTGTAAAGGATGTGCTGATGAGATTACATAGAGCTCCAAAGGTTACTAGTGTACAAGAAATTGTAGTGGTAGACCTAGAGCCTTACTTTGTTTTGTGTCTTTCTAGAGAGTTCACTACTAAACTAGGAGGTTATATGTATTTAAATTACTCTAGCATGATTATTCCATACAAAGGTAAGATATTTAGGACAACCCTTGAAAATCTTGTGTTTTATCATATTCAAAAAATAGAATAAGACATGTGTAACCTCTTAGTGCTGAATGAATTTGAATTGGTATAGAACTTTGAATAGTTATAAGTGAAAGATGAGTTGTCATTAAAATAATATTATTGAATTTTTGGGATTGGTATGGGCACTTACAATATTTCTTCTAAAGAAAAGAAAAATATCCCTACCATATCCAATCAGTCACTGAGAGAGTCAAACATTTGGACAATACATTTTTATGGTGCAAGATGCAAAAATGGGTTTGGTGCTGGTATCATTTTGAAATCTCCTTCAGAAGGTATAAAAAGTTTTATTTATAGATTGACATGGTATTATACTAATAATGCTATAGAATATGAGGCTATACGTTTAGGATTAATGCAAGTAGAGAGTATGGAAATTAAAATGTTAGATATATATGGTGATTCAAATCTAATAGTTAATCAAGTCATAGAAAAATGCAATAGCAAGCACCATTACTTAAAATCATATAGGAATAGAGTATAATATTTGATGGAGTATTTTAACACTTTAAACATCCACTCTATTCCTAGGAGATAAAATATTTCTGTTGATGCTTTAGTAGTAAAGGGTTTTAATTTTAGTCCTTCATATATTGGATTAACAAAAGATAAAATAGTTAAATTAGTCTTTCAATTGGCAGTACCAAGCATATATATTTTCTAGTAGGTTTTTGAGAATGATGATTAGATCATTGAATTTCTAGTGAGAGAAGCTTGCTTATCTAATTTGCAAGAAGATCTCCCTCAAAAAATGGATCAACAAGATATAATACAGTTAAAGAAAAATCATATCCCTAAGGTTTTTATTACACTAGAAATCCTTTTTGATAATGAATATGGGAAGAAATAAAGAGCCATGAAAATTAATGATGAGATCTATAAATATATTAAGGTATAAAAATATAAAAAACTCAATATTGGCATTCGCTATTCTCCAAAATAAGTGGAGGAAATCAAGGTCGTATACCTCGAATATAATGATATTATAGCCTGGTCATATGAATATCTTAAGGTATATGATAAAAGATATTCAACACACTATTGAATTGGAAGTTGATGCAAAGCCTTTTAGGTATAAGCAGGGGCCTATGAATCCTAATATTGAATCCATAATTAAATAGGAATTGCTCAAACTATTGAAATAAAAGATTATCTACCTTATCAAACATTATGCATGGGTTGCTAACTTGGTACCTATCAGGAAAAAGAATGGAGATATTCACTTATGTGTTGATTTTAGGAACCTGAAAAAGCATCACTAAAATACCACTATCCTCTTCCTCAGACTAACCAGCTTTGCAAATTGTTGTAGGGGTTGAGAGTTTTTCTCTATTAGATGGTTTCTTAGGATAGATCTAGATTTGGGTGAAGGATGAACATTAGTTCAAAATAGCCTTTACTACCAAGTGGGGTACCTTTGCTTATTATAGAACACCTTTTGATTTATTTGATGCAAGGGCCACTTTTTGAGAGAGCCATGGACTATGATTTTGGGAATTTGATCAATAAAGTCATTCTCATCTACCTTGATGATATGATTGTATTTTCCCATAAAATAGAAGCTCAATTGGAACACTTGGAGCAATTTTTTTAGGAATACAGAGATTTTGGCATCTCCCTAAATCCAAAGAAGTCATTTTTTACAATCCATAGGGGAAATTTTTTAGGGCATGTAGTATCCAAAGAGGGGATGTCAACTGATCCTAAGAGAGTAAAACAAATACTAGATCTTCCTCTCCTTTTGAATAATAAGGCCTTGCAATCCTTCTTTGGAAAAATAAATTTTGTAAGGAAGTTCATTTTAGAAATTTCTATAAATTTTAAGCTTCTTTTAGAGCTACTCAAGAAAAATATGGAGTTTAAATGGATTTAAGTAAGGAAGCAATAATTTTAGGCAATCAAGCTAGCCATTACTACTACCCTAGTACTAGTAAACCCTAATTTTAGCAAATATTTCATATTATATGCTTATGGATTTGAGGAGAGTTGTGCAACAATACTAACACAAAGGAATGATGCTAAATAACAACATCCTATATTTTTTTGGATTCAAACTCTTCATGAGTACTAGACTAAATATAATTTTGTTGAGAGATAAGTATTTGCAATAATGAAATCATTGAAGAAGTTTAGACAATACTTGGCTCAAAATAAAACTCCTGTTTATGTGGTACATCTAGATGTTAGAAGTTTTATCTTACAAGGACAACTTGGAGATAAGAGAGTTAGTTGGATTACTAAGATTCAATAATATGATGTAGAAATACATCCTACGAAGTTAGTTAGAGATAGAGCATTATGTAAAGGAATGATAGAAAAAGCAATCTCATATTAGATATCAACTTATTAGCCATTACGATCTAAACAGAGTGGGAATAGTTCTTTAGAAAGTTTAGATTGGAATGATTAATTAACAAGTTATTCCCAAATAGGAGTATGCCCTCAAGATATTAATGCTTCATAAAGAAGGGGGTATAGACTTCAATATTTGAAATATTTACTTTTACTTGAAGGGATATATAAAATAAACCTTGATGGAGTTCTAAAATGTTTGAAATAAAATCAGAAATAGAAGGTCATTGAAGAATTTCATGAAGGATTTTTAGGGGGCATTCTTCAGGAAGAGTTACTACCATGAAAATTATAAGGTCAATTTGTTACTATCATACCATTTTTTTTGACACTTTCAATGTAACAAGAACATATGATAAGTGCTAGAGGTATGTAGGAAGGAATAGAAATGCTTCATTCCCCCTTAAGCCTATCAAAGTAGAAGAGCATTTCCAGTAGTGGGGACTAGATTTCATTGGAGTCATAAATCCCAACTATTTAGTAGTCCACAAATACATTTTAACTACTATAGAATACTTTACAAATGAGTGAAGGCAATATCAACCTAGAGATCATATCAAGATGTAGTGATAAAATTTGTTGAAATCCTGATCACAAGGTTTGGTCTCCCTCAAGCCTTGGTAAGTGGATGGTCCTTTTTTCAAAGGTGAAAAGTACATGGAGTTTGCAATTCAATATGGAATATGCTTAAATAAGTATTCTAACTACTACCCTTAAGGGAATGGATTAGCAGAATACACTAACAAGAATCTACTCAACATTTTGAAAAGAGCACTGAAAGATAACAAAAAAAGTTAGCATCTTCTACTACAAAAAGTCAATAAAAACAACCCCTTATGCATTAGTGTAGGGAAAGAAGATATTATGCTCACTAATATTGAGATACCAACTCTAATATTAGCTAGTCAATATGATGAATCAAATAAAAATCTAGTAAAGGTCATATTGATGCATCTCCTATAGTTAGATGAATAGAGGACCAAGGCATATGAAATTTTAGAAGAACTCTATAGATGCTAAAGAATGGTTTGAAAATAATGCTAGATTCAAAAAATTTAAAGTGGAGTATTTTGTTCTAAGATAGAATGTAGAAAATCCAAACTAGGCAATCACAAAAAAATTGACTCTTTCTGGGATGGTCCATTCAAAGTAGTTGAGGTCAAGAAAAATAATGCTTTCCAACTCCAAGATCAAGAGGAAAATTTATAGCCAATCCCAATTAATGGATATCATTTGAAGTTGTACTTTGAGTAAGAAATCCTTTTCCATGTAATATATGTACATGTGTATTATATTATCTTTATTTTTAGTTTTTTGGTATTAAGAAAAAGAAAAACATGGGCAGTGGTTCACAACATGCTCCCAATCAAGAGTCAAAAGAGTCAAATATAAGGTTGTGCACTATTCCATTGTGTGTTCTATATCATGTCCAAAATAATAAACAAAATTTTGTTGTGAGATGCAATAGGTTCTAGGCCACGACTAATCAAAAAACAAGGTGTCACTTACAAGTTGCACCATTTTTTCCACCAATTTGAATTTGAAGCATGCATATGAGTGGTGACTCATCTATCACATTAATGATGGGGGGTGCACACATAATATTTCAAGCTATAATTAAACTAATTTTTATTTTTAAAACAATGATAAGTCCTCAAGAGTGGTAGCAATGAGTTGAAATGAATTTGTAGGGCACCAAAAGAGAAATTTTAGAAGTTTTTCAAATATGGCACTGAAAGTTGTAGAGCAAGTTACTTAGTAGGAATGCAGTGAATTTTTGCACTACATTGATAAATTAGAGGTAGCATATGATACAAAAATGATATGGAGAATGAGAAATAGACTTAGGCAAGAGATTGATAACAAAGTTTTGCAAGGACAACCAATGTCAGTTCAAGGTACTTGCACCATCCGCTCTCTTTTTTCATTTTATATCTATGATTCTATTCATCCCTATCCAAAATTTATTTTTGCCATAGTAAAATTCTATGACCCTAGTGCTAAAGTAGTAAAAATAGCCAAGGACAAAACCCTTTTCAATATAACTACACAAGATTGTCATGATATTTTTTATATGGTAGAGATCCACTTGTGAATCCCAAGCCCTTCAACCCATATGACCAAGCTAGGTATTATTAATTGAAGGGTCATCCTTAGAATGTCAAATATTTTAGAAAATGGGTTTATAGCCAGTTCAAAACTATAATATCTAGGGATACTTTACCTGAAACCCCAATTTCCATCAAATATTTTGCCTACCTAAAAAATATTTTCCATGTCAGCATACCTAGCTGATTTGGATTCTGACCAGTATGTAAGAGATTGAATTATAGCTATAATTTACTATATTTATATCAAATATATATATAGAATGCCTATGGGAGATGACAATAATACACCAATTTACTTTGACTAGCTAACCTTCCTCTCTAAGAGAATTCATAAGTAACTAGTAACAATGAAGAAAGATTCTAAAGCCTCCTCTTTCAAGCATTGATCTAATTTGGTTTGGATGTTTCTCAGTTTTGTAAGGCAAGAGATGCCTTGGATACCAGTAATATATAAAAATTATAATGGAGATACCATACCAGTCAATACATGGAATTTTTTTTTGAGAAATATTAAGTCTTACTATAGCTTCAATATGGAATTATTAGGGCCAGCCCTAAAAATTATGTATGGCCAGTATCCCAGAATTCCTCCTCTAGCTAAAGAAATATTGCAAACAAAGTAAGTTGAAGAAGGATACTAGTATATTTTAACTAAGGTAACAATTATTAGACTCTATGGCTTCATTGGGAAACCATTATTGCTTCCACATGTTGTCACCAACATAATGTTGGCATTAGAATATTGTAGATAAGCTAACTACATCAATGTCACCTTTGGCACTAGGAAAGGAAGAAAAGGGACAAAGGATTTCCCTCACAATGTGGAAGATATTGCAATAACAAGGAAGGTTCAGCATGATTATATCACTTTGGTCTTATTTATTTTCCACAAATATGGGGATATGACCTAGCTAATAAATTGTTGGAGAAGCTAACTGCCTTCAATGGAGAGAGATCCCCTAAGTTTGAAAGGAGTTTGAGGTCTCAAATTGAAAAACATAGAAATAATAAAGAGAGCTCTCCATTATAGTGTAATATCATAAATATGTAAAAAATTCTCCCTTGGAGAGACTTTTATGAAAAATTAGCTAATTATGAACCCAAAAAATAAGAAGACCCACCAGCTAAAGGAACCCAAAATCAAAGAAATGGAGAAAAAACATGGTTGGGATGAGGTTAAGGTTTTGGAATGGTGGAGAATGAGAGTAGAGATAGACATTATAAAATCCATGTTTGGCCATCAAGCATATATTGATTTATTTGAGCTATATGACAATCATATTAAGACTTGGAAGGCCAAGAATGGTAGAAGCTTAGCATTAAGCTACAAAAAAGCTAAGACATAGAAAATAGATAAAGGTAAGGCAAAAGGAAAATTCAGGAGGGAAATGACAAAAGAACGACCAAACACCTCCAAATTCTTCCTCTTCATCTTCATAGAAATATGTTGAGGAAAATATAATAGCTTCCCCATCAATAACTAAAGAGTCTTAGTTTATTTTTGAACCTTCACATGAACAATTGCAACATTACACGGTGGGGATCACAATGATGTAGAAAATGCAATATTATAGTGGTGATCTTGGTAAATATGAAATAGAAAATATAGAAAATATTTAGGTAGAACAAAGGCCAAAAAATATTTTCTTGGGGGGAGAATCCCCTTCTCAATTTCCAATGAGAGACGATGCAGAAGATAGCTTTGTATTTACTCCTATCAAATTTATTGTAGCCTTTTCAAAGCCTTTAAATATCTTGGTATTAGAGGTTACACTACCAGCTACACAATATCAAGATGATACTTAGAAGTTTAAGCCTTCGATGCCTATTGTATTCAAAAGGAATGCAAAATATTCAATAGGGGAGGCCAAGAAAGAAGTTAGCAAGAAGAATAAACTAGATCAAACATAAAAAAATGTACAAAATTAAGTTACAACTATGGAGCAACCAGTTCAATAGACACAAAAACAAAGTGTGGATGACATATTTCAATGGTCTAATTTGGTATATGAAGGTATGATTCCTATCTCTTCTTCTCCTTATCCTCCTTCCTTGAAGAAATATCCCTCCCATTATCAAGATAAAAAGGAACAAAGGATGTCATATCCACCATATAATTCCCCACCTTATTAACCAATTGTATCACCATCTCATCTCCACCTCATTCATTAAAAATTCTAATATCATTATATCTCATTCACACTCTTTCACCTCCAAAATCATCACCACAAATATTAACAAGGGAACAAGCACTCCCATATTCCCTACCATATTACACAATTGTAACATATTTTTCCATTTCAACACTTATTACAACCCCTACAATAAGCACATATTCCACCATTATTATTGCACACCCTTTCCATGTGTTCTAGGCCCATTTTTCCCTTCACTCATTAGTGCTTCTACTCCTACAAATCATCCTACAACTTCTTTGCAGAAGGTCAATAATATCTCATAAAAGGTCCAAACTTTTTTGAGTAAGAAATTGGCCTAACCTTCAAATAAAACTGCTAGACAAAGGAAAACTATGATTTTTTATCCTATTTATAGGCAAAGAACAACAATGTCCCTCACTTCTCTTGTTATCAAACCAGAGTAAGACATGATTGTAGAAGATTATCAACTAGAAGAGCATACTAGAGATATTATTCAATTGATCATGGAGGGTAAATTGGTTATATATAAGGCTCATATTGAGACCATCTATATCTAGAGTGATATTTGCAAGGAGAAATATGAGAAACTTGGGAAAAATATTGAAAGGTTGGAAAAACAATCAACAATAAAAAAAAGGTAGAGAAAGTTGTAAAAAATGAAACCAAGAACAAGCAAAACAAATATCAAGAGACCATAAAATTCAAAGAGGAAGTTGAGGATCTAAAGAAAAATAATGAGGACCATGTCAAGGAGATATGAGCATTAAAAAAATAGTTGCAGGTTGAGAAGGCTAGAGCTACAGGTTTATCCAAGGACAAAGTAAAGCAGATCAGAAAGAAAATATGGTCTAAAATTTTAGAGAAATGTTTAGAGATCTAGCCTATGATTGATTACATGGATGAGGCTAGCTATTTTTTGTAGGCAACCAAGGAAAATTTAGAAAATTTTAATGAAGGACTATAGCCAATGGTGTCGTGAGAAGAAAAAATATATAAGTTATCTGAGAACAGATTCAATGCTACTATTAAACCCATCTCAAATAAAGCATGGAATACCACAAGGTTAGTGATGCAAGAGTCTATCTTCTAGAGGGAATAACTTTTAATATGATCATTGAATTAGTTTATGAGGAGATGGATAATGACATGGACAGTGTCATGGCAAGGATTATTTGAAATCCTTGAGGATTGTTCAGTGTGTTATCGAGCCTTAATTCTTTCATCTAGTGCCTCAAAAATGAAATTTAGTATTTTTTTTAAATCTATAAAGGAGCATATTTGGGATAACTTCTTATTTAGGTATGTGTCGGTGTTAACATTTTCTAGGAGGCTTAATATGGGAAAACCAAAAATATGTATTAATTTAGAAGGCTATACGAACTCTTTTTTGTTGGCACTAAAAGATGAAATAGCCAAAAATAATAATAATAAATAAAAAATAAAATATTGTAATTTCTTATCTTTAGGGTTTTTTTAGGGTTTCTTTTGGGATCTATATATTCCCTTGGTATCACATTGTAAAAGAGGGTGAAATCTAAGAATGAGAGAATAAAGCATTTGTTGGTTTATTTCCATCTATTGTGGTTTTATGTGATTGGGAGTTTTTGATTTATTTTATTTTCATCACAATTTAATGTGATTGGAGGTTCTTGTTTTGACCTCTTGTAGCTGGATTTACATAAGTTAGTGGCTAGAATTATTCTAAAGAAAAATAAGCTACTCCAAAAGCGATGGCTACTAATGGACATATTCGAAGGTATGCTCTAGGAGATTGTAGATGCTAACAAAGAAATGATGCATAATGGTTTTGAAGGATTGTAGAATGAATATAACATCATTTTATAAAAATAAGACCTTCAAACTAGCTTAATATCAATCATGCAAGATGAGTCTAAAATAGATGCTTCAGAGGACCCAATCAATCAGGATCAAGTTTCTTAGCTAATAAAATATTTAACTAGGCTTAAATATTTGATGAAAGATCTAGTATATAGGGGACATTCCATGTCTTATGAGGAAACTACCAAGCTGCAATTTATCCACTAACAGCTCAAAGAAATGGCAAATCCCACTAAATCAATCTAGGATCAAGCCTTAGAAATATTGAATCAAATGATTCAATTGTTCAGAGTAGAAGCAGAACAAGAAGTTGATGAAGAGAAAAAGTCTAATGAAGAAGAAGAGAGTGAAAAGAAATAGGTAATGTAAGAAAATTAAATAGAGGAATAGACTTAGTAAGAAGTGTAAGAAGAATGAGGATCTCCTATCGAGAATTTTGAAACATTTTTGAGTGCTACAACTATCAAATAAGCCCTAGGAACATGCTTTATGATTTTTTTAATCCTAAAAAGTGTCAGAGATAGAAAGGAAAGATTTTGCAAGTAGCTTTCATATAAAAGTCATGTCGTTGATCCTTTAATGGATGAGCAACCTTGCTAATGGGATATATACTCATTTTTACCTCTCACATTGCTTCCATGTGAACCATTAATCTTTGAATATCTTCATAAATTTTCAAGAAAGTGATGGTCACAATGAAGATATTCCTTGAGATTCCATTTCTCCATTTCCCTTCATCCATTTTGTTTACACTACCTTTACACTATTCCATTTATTTTCACCATCTCCATCTATTTCATAACATATATCCATTTATATTTTGAATCCAATTACCCCAAGGATAAGGCTTTGAGTTCTCAAATTTTCTACCAAAGTTCCTCCATAGATGCTAGAATGTAGGTCCAAAAGACCATATATTTAGAAAAAAAATTAAAATTTTTCTAAGTCCCAAAAGGTGCTCTAAACTACAACAATAGCTCAACACAACATGCCTTAGACCATGGTAAACTCATTCAAATAGGCACTTCATGCATTTCAAATCATGGATTAGATCACAAAAGGAGAAAGTGGCTTGCAGCAAAGATTCTACACCATGAAATCCACAACATGGTTCTATACCACAGTCAGTGTAGTAAAATATGGTAAGGTAGCATTTCAAATTATGGATAATAGCATAGTTCCATACCATGTGGTCCACCACATATATCTATATCATATACCTCAAAACATGGTTCTACACCACGATCAACATGATAAAACTCACAAGTTTGATAGTTCAAATAATGGTACAGAACATAGTTTTCCATTGCACGATTGACCATATAATTCCACATCATGCATTTTAGCTCATTGTTATATCTCATGGTCATCTTGCTCCAAGTTGCTACTTAGAATATCAAAATAGTGGCTCAAAACATGGCTCCATGTTGTGCAATCCAAAGCAAAGTTTCAAAAGCACATATTTGAGGATAAAAGCTCCCTTTTCCTAGGCCATGGTTAAAGTAGTCAAGTATTTCAAAGAAGAGTTTCAAGTATCATATTAGAACATGGTTATACAATGCAGAGGATGAGGATTAAAAAGGTAAGATAGGCTCCGTGTCATGATAGGCTCTAGGCCATGAGGTATTTTAAATAGACTCTTAAGAAGCATGCCAATATTTCAAATGATCTAATATTGTATTTTGATAATATATCAACAATATACATCAAAATTAGCTCAAATAACATATAAATGCAGGATATGACATGTCATAAGATAACAAACCTTTGTTTGAGCAATTTCTAAGATGAATTCAAAGAGCAAGAAACTGAAGCGATAAGGAATCAATATTTATGAGCTGATTTAGTTGTATATCTATGGTAGGGTACCCATGACAAGAATAAGAGATGGCATTGATTTTAGATTAACCAGATGTAAAACTGAAAGCCATGAGAGCTAAATAGATTACAAAATATAGGTTGCAAAATATCAAAGGGTCACATAGTTTCCTTCTTTCTTTAATCAAACAGAAGGCTACCACCTCAACATCTTGTTTATCTAGTACTCCAACTTCTTTGTAATATTCCTTATTCTTTCAAACCTTTCAAATTAATGTAAAATATATAAATAGAGGCCACACCCTCACTTTGAAGGATTGGCTCTAAAGTTTTTGCTTGCCCTACTATATACACTTTCTACAAATCAATAGAAGGATCATTACTTGGATGTTTGCATTAGACTTGTATCTTCTTTCTTTTATGGATTATTAATATTTTAAGCCATTTTTTCTACTACCACTATGGTTAGTCTATTCTATTGATATTGGATTTCTAGCTTAGAGAAAATTGAAATGCTTCATCTCTAAATGTATGCTTGGAAATAATTCTATTTTTTTTAATCGAAGTATCGATCTAAGTTTGCTATTTAGATTATTGATACCCTAGATGTTTGAAATAATTCTTGAAGTATGCATATGTGCTTTAATATTGAAGATTACTAAGTTTAGTATATTTTTAATTTTTAACCACAAGTTTTGATTGTTGGAAATTGTGTTATCATAGGTTCTCTATAGATGCATATGTTGTTATCTTTATCCATCCACTATTGAATCATTACTTTATATATCCTTTACTATTTCTATCCTTGTCTTTATACATTTAACTAAGCTTAAATGAGTCAACATCCAATTAGTTGACAAGTTACACTAGCCTACTATGGAGGTTGTATTAAAAGCAATGTTGATCCATCCAATATTGGGATCAAGGCTATGATTGGCGGGTGTTCACCTTCTTAAAACCATTATAAAAGATAGACACAACTCAAATTCACATTGATGTCAATTCAGACACCAAAAATATCCTCCAAGATGAGTAGAGTAAAGGGATCTATGTGCCTCATGCATAATAAATCTCCTCAAATAATCGATTTCAGGTATGAACACCCTATCTTTAAAACATAAAAGAGCATATTTTATACCAAAATCCTTGTTCTCTATAAATTTTCTATTCATGTTAGCCTAAATTTCACTTCATTATTGATCCTAAGATTGAATTTTACTAACTTGGTCCATTAAGTCCACATGACTATGGGTCAAAGCAGCTATATCCCTTCTACTTAAGGTATTAATGACCCTATTTTCATTTTCTTTGATATACTGTATATCAAATTCATACTCTGCTAGGAACTTGGTCCATCTTCTATGTCATTGAGCATAGGTTGAGTGAAAATGTACCTCAAAATCTGATGGCTGGTTCTTACTTCAAAGGGTTTTCCTAGTAAGTAATACCTCCAAATATCAAGAGGCACAATCGTGGCTAGCTCTAGATAATGCATAGCATAGTTTACCTCATGTTTCTTGAGTTTCCTTTATTCATATGGTATGTCTAATTCATCCTAGGATAAAACTACTCCCAAACCTTCCAAATAAGCAGCAATACATACTAAAAAAATCCCTTGAGTATCTAGAATTTTAAGCACACATATGGTAGTAAGCTTCTACTTAAGAAACTCAAAGGTAGCTTCACACTTATCTATCCATTTGTATTCCTTTCCTTTGTTTTGGAGGTTGGTTATAGAGTAGTCTATTTTGGTATAATATTTCACAAAACACGTATAATATCCTATAACACCCATGAAGCTTTGTACTTCAGGCACATTAGTGGGTGGTGGTAAACTCAAAATGGCCTCAATAATTTTTAGATCCATAGTTATTTTTTTCTATAGATATGATATATCCTAGATATTGTACCTCTAGAACATAAATATCACACTTAGGCAAGTTCCCATAGAGTTTGTTATTCCTTAACAACTCAAGCACGATTCTCAAATGTCTATTATGCTCTTCCCTACTTTAGGAGTATATCAAGATATCATATAGAAATATAAATACAATATGATCTAGATGTTTTTTGAACACATTTTTCATTAGATTCATGAATATTTCTAGTTCATTCATAAATTAAAATTGTAATACTATGAATTCATAGTGCTCATACCTAGTCTTAAAAGCGGTCTTGTGAGTATCCTCCTCTCATATTTTCAACTGATGGTATCTTGATTTTAATTTTTTTTAGAAATTATGGTGGTGCCCTTAAGTTGATCAAATAGATCTTCAATTCTAGGTAAAAAATACATATTCTTTATGGCTTCTTCATTAAACATTTTATAATCTATGCATAACCTTAAATAACTATCTTTCTTTTTGACAAATAGTACAGATGCATCCCATGGTGACACATTGGGTTTAGTCAACCCTTTTTCTAGAAACCCTTGAAGTTACACTTTTAACTCCTTCATATCAATAGGATTTATTCTATAAGGAGTTCTATGAATGGGTTCAGCTCTCGATATCAGTTCAATAGTAAAATCAAATTTATGTTTAAGTGGTAGACCTGAGAGGTCTTCAGGAAATACATCCCTAAACTCATGCAAAATTGAATGTTTTCCAAATACTTCTTCCTTTTCTAATACATACCTAGTATGTTTCAAATTAATGATATAAACCATTCCACAATTTCTAACATATTTATTTAGTTGCATTGTTGGGATCAACTGAGGTTGAAATAACCCTTGCTCACAATTGATTCTCAATCTTTACTTATATTTATTTGCATATTCTATCCATATATCTTGGAAGTTAATTATAAATCCATTAGCCTTTAACCAATCCATTCATAATATGATGTCAAATACATGTACCAACACTACACATAAGTGTCAAATGGTAGACCCATTGGGTAGGGTAGTCTTGGTTATGGAAAAACATTGATCCATTGAGTAGGTCTTTCCAAACCTCTACTTGAATTTATATCCTTGTGCCAAAAATATTGGTATTTATGGCATATCCCTAACTATACTAGAAGAAATGAAACTAAAAGTAGCTCCAATATCTACCAAAATTTTAAATTTCTTATCAAATAATTTACCATTCAAGAGCATTGGTGTGACTTGCCCATCTATGTTTTAGTTTCTTGTTGTTGCATAGATACTATGGTTTGGTTCCTCTACCCTCTTACTTGGTCCTAGCCAATTTGGATATCAGTTTGCATGGTGTGGATCCTCACAATCATAAAAACCACCCTTGGTACCTAGCTATATTTCTTATTTTTGTTCCTCTGTGCACTCTACTTGTGACTATTTTGGCTACCTCTAAGGTTGAGGATTATTGTTATTATTCCTCTTTTGGAATTTCTTCCTATAATTACTTTATTGTTTGAATTCTATCTCTTGAAATTTGGATTACTTCTAATTTTATTGCTTTGATATTGTTCCCATTTCATAAAACCAACACTTTTCTTTTTTCTTAGTGATTGTCAATCCTCTTCTAACAATTCAACATGATTAAAGTAAGTCTTATTTGATTGTAGGTTGGCTTCAACCTGTTGATCCAAATGATATGCTTGTTGTAGATTATTGGGTTTATGCAATTTTATTGCTATTTTCATATTAGGATCCACTCCTAATATGAACTTTTGCACCTTCATATTCTCATTTATCTCATATTTTGGTACATGCTTAAGCAACTTCACAAAATTCTGGTGGTAAATCTCCCATAGATTATAGGGTTTACCTTGTATACCTCTATAGTATAAAGGATGCTTCAAATGGTCACCCCATATTTCTTACATTCTTCATGAATGTAAGATATATTGACCATAGCATTGGGATTAACCCTTCTCAATATTTAGAGAAGAGGGATGTCAATTCCCTTACCAATCATATGTCAGTCTATGATGGTACTTCTAGGTGTAATACCTTTAATATTAGTCAATTGCACCTCCATGGTGGAACTACTAAATATTTAGTGCTTAACTACCCCATATTCATGATGGGTTTAGTTAAGGTGACTATCACTCTACATGATAGTTTCACATGGACACCTAAGTCTACCTGCTCAAGATGCCATCATCTTGCATAAGGGTTCCAAAACTCCATGGTTGGAAGTAAGATCCAAGGTATAATACTTAAAATATTACCCAAATACTTTATATATTTGGATCACACTCGAGTTCCCCACTTGAAATGTGCCCATCGTATATGTCATGACCCACCCTTTGAAGACTTTTACATGATGGATTTTTGTTTAGATGAGATATTTCTCAAAGGAATGATCGACATACTATGCTTTATTTCTGCAAGTATGGATGCTTTGTAGAAAATAAAATATATTTTAGTGAAGTGATGGTTGATAATTAAATGGTTTATTATTTAAAAAAAAATTATGAAAGAATATGATGTTTTTAATAGAAATATGTATTGCAGGATCAACCATTCTTATCAGTAGAAGAAATAATCAACCACTATAGATGGGATGTTTAAATGGGAAATGATGATTGCCCATAATGAAGACAGCTCCAAGGAGGATAGATTTCCTTCATTCATAGTTAATTGGTACATAGAATGAACCATCGGTGATGAGGTTGTTGAAGTCAAAACAAAATATTTGATGGGTTTATGTGTGATGCTTGTATTGATACTTGAAAATAATTTTCTCTATTTTCATAAGAAATGATTGTGATTATGTGAGCTAGATTTTGCTTTCATATTTTCTTATTATTATTTTTATCAATATAATGCAATCTCTGAAGTAATGGAAAACTTTATTAAAAGTTTAAAAGGGTTTAAATTTAATTTGTTTCAATATTATTTGAGCATCAAATATTTTACAAGCTAGTAGTGGCTTGCATTAAATAAAGTTCATGTTTATTGAATGGAATACCTTCTGAAAATAATTGTTGGACCCAAAAAGACTAGTTAGTTACCAAGAGTTTTGGACATTGTGGAGAGGAAATCTATGAAGAGTGGCCTCTTGAATGCATCCAAAGGAGCCAAACGTGGGAAGTGATAGTCGATAGCCAAGAAAATATTGGGGGATCCTTTTGTATTTTGTCTTTGGTTTTTGAAGAAAAGAGGAAAAAATGAGTTTTTGCAAGATGAAAATGGAAGGTCCAATTGGATAGAGAGAACAAAATCTTTGTTTGGTTTGAAAGGAATTCGTATAGTAATACCAAGTAGATTCGTTTGAATTATGGTTTACAAAATTTATTGTGAATTCTTCTTCTTTGATTTCTTAAAAGGAGTAGGTATGCTCATATACTTTTGGTCTGTATTTTCTTTTCGAGAATTGTAAATGTATTGATTTCAAAAAATAATGAATTGGAAATGAAGTCATAAATTGATTGATAAACGAACCAACCCCTATGTTATTTTTTACTAGTACTTAAATTGAGTTTTCTTCCTATGAAGAAATTGTTGTGGGTTGAAATCATTTATCCAGAGACATATTTTATTCTATATGTTTTGTATATTTGATATATATTTCAATAGTGTTCCTAAGGTAGATAAATTAGTCTCTATTAATTAGAAATTTCATTTTTTATCATTTTGAAACTTTAGTAACCGATGAATTTAGATGTGACCAAAGTGGATTCATTTCTTTAATTTTAGTTTTGTTGGTTAATATAATTATAGGTCTCTCAAACCATAGGTATTCAACCTATGATAATGATAGTTTTGGTTAGTGTGCTAATTCTAACTCAGTAGACCTTATGCTTATACCCATTTTATTGGTTTAATGTTGTAAATGATGTGGGAAGAGATGTCAAGAGTGTACCACAATTAGATCATAGAAGGCATACACTTATACTTCCATATGTGAGGAATTTATGTGTGACTATGTTTCTTGAATTCCTTGTCAGTTTAATACCATAGATTTAAATGGGTATTGTATAATATTTTTTTGGTTGGCATGTGAGTTGAATTAATGTTGATCATATGAATTATTTTGGAATCAATGAATTGAATTGGAAAACGATATTTGTGCTATTGATTGCCATCATTGGATATCATGTGTATGTGTTGCAATTGGGCATTGTTCAAACATAAAATATGAAATCCAATGACTATCTTTATGGAGATTAAGAAGGCAATATATCTATGAAGGAAAATAAAATACGAAGTGCTGATTATTTATGAAGTTGTTTTGCTTTTAATTTTTTGGCTTATTTATATTTGTGAAACAAATTTTGAAAGTAAAGGGTTCATTGTTGTTAAATGAATAATCATTTTGAAAAGTAGATTGGATGGTGATATTGAACTGCATGCTTTAAACATTGCTTGTATTATTGTAATGTTGGGTTATTGTATTGTATTATCTATGTGCATATAATTAGAATATATACGAAAAGAAGAAAAGAGCATCATGGATACTCCATATGCATTGCAACTAAGTTGATTGACTAATGACCTTAGACGATAGCATCATGGATGCTGGATTGCTAAGAAGTGCAGTTACCTAGACTATGAACTGGGATCTCATCAACCGAATTATGAGATAAAGACTATTTGTATTGGTGGAAGTGGATGATTTGTACTTCCAAGGAATTAAGTCTTGATCTATAATAAATAGTATTCCTATGTTGTAACTATCAAATTAATTTGAAAAATAGTTGGTTTGAGCTGATATCTCAAGATGTAACGATGGATGTTATTTTGTTGGGATAACTTTATTTTGTTATGGATATTGTAGTAGCATGTTAGTTACATATGGGTCAAACGTAGCAATATATTAGCAACTAAATGATGCTTGGTAGCTAAGAACCAATCTCGGATATACTTTTCTTCTTGATTAGAACAATGACTTAACTTTTGAATGGTGTAATAGAATTCCTTTAATCCATATGTAATAAATGGAGGGGTATTTTCTTTGAGATTGAGTTACATTCAATATCTAGAATTATCATCTTTTATGAGCTTTTAGTTTAAATCAAGAGTGTTAGTAATTGACCCTTAAGGAGGATTTTTGAAGGAATATTTAGTTAGCTCTATTTATTATAATGTGTTAATTATGATGACTATTAGAATTTTTTAGAGGGAATTTCCATTATACTTAAAGAAAATATTAATTAAATATGATTAGTGGATTCAAGAATTCTAGTAAAACTAGCATTAGGTTTGTGGAAAGAACAACCAAAGGAATGGTTGTATAAAGAAAAATTTCTCTTAAATTGGTCAAAGGAGAGACCATATGTTAGAGAGCCTATTAGAGAATATATATAACCAAAGGAATGGTTGTTATTAAAAGGCTTTCTCTATGGTAAAAATAAAGACCATATAATAGTTGGACTAGCTCATCATTGGAAGATGAGAAAGGAAGTCTAATATTTATATGTCTTGGTACGCCTATGCAGATAGACTTGCATGGGTATAGATCCAAGTTATCCTTTTGATAGATTAAAAGGAGAGCAAGAAACAAGCTAGCTCATATAGAATTGGGATGGATAGCTTATGTTCACTTTGATGTAGAGATGGGTGACTAATGAAGTGATTGATGAGGACTTAATTTTTACGTAAATTAATACTAGGTTAAATATATATAATCTTAGATTTTAATCTTATATATATATATATATATATATATATATATATATATATATATAATTAGGGTAAAAATTTTGGTAGTGACATTTAGTATCAGAACATCATTTGTAGTGGAATAGGTTCATTGCACAAAACCGATTGTGATGTGTGATAGAAAATATACTTGTGTAAGGATTAAAATTTTCCAAATAGAGTAATTATGGGTTAATGTAGGTTCATTTGTATACTTGAGATAGTTGGGTAAACTCTTATTAGTAGGTGAAGCAATCCAAAGATGTAATTACTAATGGATTCATACTATATCTTCTATGTGTGGTCAGGAATATTACCATAAAAGAGAAGAAGAGGAAGTGTTACCCCATCGACAAGGCAGACACGATGGACCAATGTGGAGGATAGATGTAGGATCATAGAACCATAGTAATGAAATATGAGAATGTTAGTAATGAGGGAGAGAATCTATTAGTGATAGTGGCTTTACTTCGAGAGTAAATGGAAACATAAAAACAATTATTGGATGCCATGCTAAATTAGGAAGCACATGCTAGGAAATCTAATAGGGGACAAGCAAATGAACCCCGTACTAAGGAACAACTAGCTATAATTCAACTTGAGGTTGAGTTGAGCAAGGAGATGAAATATTTAAAATCTTCCAAGTTTAATGGAGAGGAAGATGGTGATAAAGTTGAGGCTTGATTAAAGGATGATGAGCATCAGAAATGCTCATATTTTGTATACATTTTCTTGATTATTATGCGACTGTATAATAAGGATTGCATATGTTTATGAATTATTATATAATTATTTGATAAAATTATGCATGTTATCTAATTCATGTGTTTTCAGTGTGTTTTTTTGGAATTATAGTTGATTTAGTCAGATTTGGATCAGTCGAGGTCTTTTCATGCACCTGACACTTTGTTTCTTTCAAAATCAACATAGAGTAAGTAGGCACATTCCTATTACAAGAAGGCATCAAGCGTAAGTAGGTGCTTTCCTCTTCCAGGAAGGCACCAAGCGTAAGTAGGCACCTTCCTCTTCTAGGAAGGTGCCAAGGAAATACAAGTGCCTTCCTCTCCCAGGAAGGCGCTAATAGAAGGCCAGTGCCTTCCTCTTCCAGGAAGGCACCAAAGGAAAATAAGTGCCTTCCTATCATAAGGAAGGTGCCACTAGAAGGCAAGTGCCTTCCTCTCATAAGGAAGGCACCAAGGAAAGCGTATTCCTTTCATAGGAAGGCACCAACAGAAGATAAGTGCCTTCCTCTTCTAGGAAGGCACCAACGGTAGTAAGGCACCTTCTGCATAGAGAAGGCACCCGACATACTTAGGCACCTTCCTCATAGGGAAGGCACCCCTGTTCTTTTCTCGTTGACCAAACAAGCACAACATGGACAATAATGACTGGTGTAGTTCCATCTCTACGTGATGTAGAGTTAAATTAGGGATCACACCGATGTATGAGAATGTCCTACCAATTCCAGGTGAAGCACAAAACAATCAGTAAACATGCCACCATTAGAAACAAATGCCAATTTTAGCAGACGTCGATCACATTTACCAGACTATCTTAGTTTAGTCTGGAATGAATCGACTGTTATAACTTCTTTGTAACAGAAGATTTGTGGGTGTACTGTATAAACACACGTAGACCTCTCTAAGGATATATAGAATATTTTGATAGTAATTATGGAGAGATATACAGAAGAAGCATTGTAATACTTTGATAATTATAATACAGTTCTACAAGTTTCTAAGTTTGCGTTCAGCTAGGAGGAAGCTGCTGGAGCCTGGGCCCACTCGAAGACAGTATTTCTTCCCCTATTTTTCCTATGTTTTCTAGATTAGTTTACTAAATTTATAAGATTGTTTATTGCATTGTTATTTACAGTATTACAGTAGGTTTATTTCTAGGAATGCATGAATATTTCCTTTCTGTAGATTTAATTGTTTTTTTTCATGTAAATTATTGAGGAGTGTATAAATGATTGACGACCATTTGAAACACCCCCCAATAGTAGAACTAGCAGACTCATCTCAAGTGGTATTGTAAGCAATATTTTTCAATACCCTTCACAAGTTTACGAAGCTCCCTAAGTTGAAAAATTAAATGCACGGGCATGTGACAAAAGTAGGAAAGAAGTTAACCTTGTTTGGCCTACAACATTTTGGCATCATTGTCAAGGAAGCATCTTAACTAGATTATTTACAATACCTGGAAACCTTCCATCTAACCTTGTATGAGTTATTCGAGAAGAAGAGGACATGAAGGTCGGTTTATAAAAATTAATCCACTAGAACCTGAGTCAGCCAAACATTCTAAATTTGAATTAGACTCATCTGACCCACCACCAGCAATCCATTAGAGTGAGGAGCCACACTTTGTGTAAAGTGACTCCTCATCCCACCAACATGGGGAAGAATGAATCATCATAAATCCCATGTTTAATAGGACACCCTTAGAGGAAGCCCTATTGTGGAAAGTTGTATAATATCGGATGATAACACCAGAAAACCTTAGAGCCTTGACTCAAAAATTCTTAAACGACCGTAAGGCCATAAATACTGCATTAGAGATCGCATTTCTTGAAAAATTGCTGACAATAAAGAAGTCTCATCTGGCTTCAGTTTCTCGATTGATGAAGGAGTAGGAGATACCAAAATGAAAAAAATATCCCCTGCTCACCTTTTGACCTTCATAGGATACCCAACTGAGGACCCTAACCTATTTTTATTTAATTTTGATGTCTTATGTAGGTCTGTGGACTACAAATATGATATGCAGAAGCTGAAACTCTTTCCTTCCATGTTGGACGATGTAGCTCTATGGTGGTTCATCGGTCTGGGAGACAAACACATTACCACTTGGGATCAAATGAAGAAGCTATTTTTAGAGAAATACCAAGATTTTGGGAGAGCAAGAGACTCTAGATAAGAGGTCCTAAGCATGACATAGAAAGAAGATAATTCTTGCGAGGAATACTAGGAGAGATTCAACTTCCATCTTCAACGATATCCTCACACGAAACTAGTTGATAAGTCCCTCAAAAGAATCTTTTTGAGAGGACTTACCAATGAATCACTGGAGTCTCTTAACATGATTTCTGGAGGTGATGTCTACCAGCATGCTATGGAAGACATCCGACAACTATGCCAGAACTACTAAAGAAGGAAAGGCAAGACCACTTCTAGAACCATAAAAGTGACTGCTTCAGTCACGAAGATAGAAATAGGTAACATGCTAGAAGATTTAAAGAGCAAAATGCTCTCATCTCTAGCATTGCAGATGGATACATTGTTGTTAGAGAAAAATAAGAAAGAAAATGAAGCAACATTGGCTTATTTCTATCCAAAATGTAGAGGGAAGCATGCAAAGAATGCATGCCTAGAGAACAAAGTCAGAGTATGAAAAATTTGTAGGCTAAACCATAAAACTTGATTGTGCCCACAACTACCCAGTAATTAGGAGGATGCTGAAAGCATGAATGCCTATTTCATAAGCAATCGAAAGAGTTGGCCACAACCCCTTGCAGGGAATATGCCAACTAGAATGTTGTCATATGGGGGAGGACCATACATGCCCTAAGGCCCACCTCAACCACCTAACATGGGGTGGTGGTGGTCATCACCCTGGTCCAATGCACTCCCAACAACATTCCTAAACTAGCAGCCATGGATGCCATATCCATATCTTGGGCAACAATGGAGAGGCCACACTGCATGGAATCAGGCTCCATAGAATGTAGCACTAGCTCACCCCCAACAAAATTTATCAACATTGCCAGTAGTGAGACCTATGTAGCTACCCGCACAACCGATGACAAATCTAAATAATAGGGTGAACCAGCCAGCATACAATGTGGAGGGTGAGATGTATCCGATGTACCATATTCAGCTTAGGTCTGGTATACATCTAGGAGTACGAACACCTCCACTGGTAGAAGAGGAGGAAGAATTAGTAGAAACACCTCTTGTAGAAGAGGTGATAGAAGAAATGCCTAAGAGAGCAAAGGCTCCATTTCCCAGCAAGCTACAAGAACAAAGGAAAGTAATGCAGTCAGAGTTTGATATCTTGTCTATCTTGAAGAACCTCACCGTGACAATTCCATTAGTTCAAGCCATTCAAGATGTTTTGATATATACCAAGGCAATAAGAGAGATGTGTCTAAGGAAGCCAGGATGAAGAGCAACCTAGACTATCAATGTCATGGGTAAACTAGCAGATTTGATGATGGGAAAAATGTGCCATCCTAAGTATGCAGACCTGGGTAGCCCGGTGTTGACTATAAAAATTAAGGGACATTCCTTGTCCAATACGTTGGTCGATATCATAGTAGCCATCAATGTAATACCTCAAGAGACCATGCAGAGGTTACAACTCATGAACATGAAACCCACTACGACAGTGCTACAACTGGCCGATCGATCGACCATGGCATCGAAAGGAATGTTGGAAGACATAATAGTGACAGTCAGTGCATGGGAATACCCAACCGACTTTTTAGTCTTGCAATCTAAAACTAGGTTGGGCAGTTACCCGCTCATCTTGGGAAGGCCATGGCTGGCTAGAAACATCCAACGCTTACATTAGCTATCGATATGGGCTGATGACCATCTTCGATGGATGAAATGTTAAAAGGTTGACTATTTCACCCCAGTGTAGTCTGTCGACTCAATAGGAGAACCCATGTTGATCGAGCATGAAAATCCTGAGCTATCCATTATCTAGCCAATGATGACATTGGATGATTTTGCAGAATAATATGAAGATGGTTCTATTGTGGAGTTCCTCCATGAGGAGTCCTCCATCTTCACACCTAGATCACCATTGGCTGACACCCAAGATCAACACATTTAGCAGATACATGTCGGGCCAAGAAGAACATTGAATTTCAGCAGTGGGTTGACTCCCACATAATTGATGAAAGTAGAAGAGCTCTTGGTTAGACACCAACAAGAATTTGCATGGGATTAATCAGATATGAAGGGTATCAGCCCAAAAATCTATACCCATCGTATATACCTCGATGATCAAGCAACTCCAAGCAGGAAACCACAAAGAAGAATGAATCCAACAATGAAAGACATTATCAAGGAAGAACTATAAAAACTCTTGACTTTTGGATTCATCTATCTAATTTTTGACAATGAGTGGGTATCACCATTAGTGGTAGTCCCTAAAAATAATGGGAAATGGCAAATCTATGTGGACTATAGAGCGTTAAACAAAGCAACCAAGAAGGACCACTTCTCGCTCCTATTCATTGATCAAGTCTTGGATACACTCTCAGGGAGGAAGTATTTATCCTTCCTAGATGGATTCAGTGGATACAACCAGATCTAGATAGGATAAGAGGATCAGGATAAGACAACATTCACTTGCCCATGGGGAATGTTTGCCTATCGGGTATTACCTTTCGAATTGTGCAATGCACTTGCCACCTTTCAAAGGGCGGTGCTTAGCATATTTTTATACATGATGGGAGATGTGGTCAAATTATACATGGATGACTTCACCGTATATGGAAAAACCTTTGATGAAGCAATTACGAACTTGGAAAGAGTGCTTGAAAGAAGCAAGGAAAACAATTTGTCCCTGAGCAATGAGAAATGCTTTATGATGGTGCAAGAAGGCATCATACTAGGACACCACCTCTTTTTAGAAGGAATAAATGTTGATAAAATAAAAATTGAGGTCATCGGAGACCTACCCAGCCCCAAAACACAGAGAGAGGTGAGGATTTTTCTTGGATTAGCTGGGTAGTACCGATGATTTATCACCAAATTTATAAAAATTGCAAAACCACTACACACTCTATTATCTAAAGATGTGGAGTTCAATTGGATGGAAGACTGCGAAGAAACCTTTCAATTGCTTAAAGAGAAACTAATATCCACACCAGTTTTAAGAGGTCCAAATTGGGCCATACCATTCCATATCTACTATGATGCATCCAACGATGTGATTGGATTTGTCCTCGGATAGAAGTATGGCAAAGAATTTTATGCCATCTACTATGTCAACAAAAACTTGGCAGGAGCCAAGCTCAACTACACGGTGACGAAGAAGGAGTTCCTTGCAGTTGTGCATGCCATAAAAAAATTCCACCATTATATCACCAGGTATAAGGTATTTTTCCACATGGACCACATGGCTATCAGATACTTGATGAGCAAGCTAGCCATTGGCGAAAGAATTATCATGTGGCTCTTTTTACTACAGGAATTCTACATCACAATAGTAAAAAAACCAGGCAAGGACAACATCGTAGCAGATTTTCTATCTAGATTGATATTGGTAGACCATATAGTAGTGGAAGACCAATTTTTGGATGAACATTTGTTCACCATTAGTGATCAAATCCCATGGTATGCAGATATAGCCAATTACTTGGCCACTGGAAGAACCTCACCTGCTCTCTCTTTCCAAGAAAAGTAGGCGGTCATAGAGAAAAGAGCATCGTTCCTATATATTGATGGCCTCCTGATCAAAATAGGATGTGACCAAATTATAAGGAGATGTGTAGCAGAGCAGGAGTTCTCAGAAGTACTCAAAGCATGTCATGACAAACCATGCGGAGGACACTTTACAAGGAAACAAACTACCTAAAAAATCCCATAGGCTGGGTACTTTTGGCCCACTTTGTTCAAGGATGTGGCTGCGTACGCTATCAAGTGTGATGAATGCCAAAGAATGGGTAGGCCAACCCATCAAGATGAAATACCCCTCTAGCCTCAAGTACACCTTGAACCCTTCGATAAGTTGGGCATGGAATTTGTGGGACCAATTAATCTACCTTCAATAGGGAGGAGGTTTATTTTGGTTTGTACAGATTACGTCACCAAATGGGTTGAATTTCAAGCATTGAGAGATTCAAAAGAAATAATAGTCACTGATTTCTTATTTGCCCATATTTTTACATGATTTGGGGTCCCTAGAGAGATAACAAAATACCAAGGGCCTCAATTCACCTCCAGGTTGATCAAGGAGATGATGGAGCAATATTGAGTTTGGCACAATAAAACTACACCCTACCATCCATAGGAAAATGGGCAAGTGGAAGTGATGAACAGAGAAATAGAGAACATCCTGATGAAGACCATGTAGCAACACAAAAAATATTGGGCTACATAGTTTCTAAAGGCAGTCTGTGCATATAATACCACATGGAAATCCATCACAAGCTTCACACCCTTCTAACTGGTCTATGGGAAGAGTGCGATGATGCCCATTGAATTTGAAATCAAGACATTGAGGAAGGATTCAAAATTGAACTTGAGCTTGGATGATGCTCAAGAAGAAAGGATTCGACAACTAGATTAGTTGGACGAAATCCGAATGGATGCTTTGCAGAGAATGAAAATCATACAAAAGCAAAGAAAGCGATGGCATGATCACCACATTAAACTAAAGTAGTTCCAAGAAGGATAATGGGTGTTGTTGTATGATTCTTAGTTCTAGGAAAGAAAAGGTAAATTAATGCAAATATGGATGGGACCATATGAGGTGGTAGAGCTCATCAAGAATGGGGTAGTGCATGTTAGAACAATTAATAGTAGCAACACCATGTTAATGGTCAATGACCACCGACTGCACCCCTATAACACATCCGAAACCTTATAGGTGGAATCCAGAATAGACATGGGGGATACCCCATCTTGTTAGATTTGGACCAAAATCTTAACAGGTAAAACAGTGGGCATGGAGGTGCTCACCAAAATTAGTTAATTTAATTTTTTCTTACGATGTGTTTTGCAGGGACGATGCCCACATGCAAGCTATAGGCATCCTAATCTAGGGCCTAACAGACATGGAATGCATCTAACTGCCTTTATTTTCTTTCTTTTCATTTAATTTTTGTAGGTGGAAGACCTAACAGCATGAGGAATAGGTATCTGGGAAATCAGGCCTGATTCGGCTTAGCATTCTGACATCAACACTCGTAGGTAGAAGCTGAGGCAGAGTGAAGCGAGACTGAAAAGGCTTGATCACCCTTTCCCAGTCAATTGCAACATTATTTCCAAGAAGAAGGCACCTTCCTTATAAATAAGGTGCCCATCCAGAAGAAGGTACCTTCTTTATAAATAAGGCACCCAACCAGAAGAAGGCACCTTTCGTATGAAGAAGGCACCCCACCAGAATAAGGTGCCTTCCTTATAAAGAAGGCACCCAACCAGAAGAAGGTGCCTTCCTTATAAAGAAGGCACCCAGCCAAAAGAAGGCACCTTTCGTATGAAGAAGGTGCCCCACTAGAATAAGGTGCCTTCCTTATAAATAAGGTGCCCAGCCAGAAGAATGTGCCTTCCTTATAGAGAAGGCGCACAAAAAAAAAAAAAGTGCCTTCCATGGCTGGAAGGCGCCACAAAAAAAAAAGGCGCCTTTCGTGGCTGGAAGGTGCCACACAAAAAAAATCCTGAGGCGCCTTCCACATTAGGAAGATGCATACAGATCGAGGTTCCTTCCATCCTAGGAAGGCACAGGTGTTCAGCAGCACCTTCCACATCAGGAAGGTGCACCTATTCAGAAGCACCTTCCGTAGCAGGAAGGCACCATCATAAAAAAGGTGCCTTCCGCCACCGAAAGGTGCATCCAATCAGAGGCATCTTCCACCATTGGGAAGGCATCGATGCACCTTCCACCATCGAAAGGTGCATCCAATTAGAAAGCACCGACAACATTGGGAAGGCACCATATAAGTGCCTTCCACATCGAGAAGGCACCACATAAGCGCCTTCCACATTGGGAAGGTACCAAAGAGTGCCTTCCGTGTACAGCTAGCACTTAAGTCTCCCGGATGCCTCGATCAAAATGAAATCACCACATGAACAAGTGGCATCAAATGACCATACCCCTCCCCCATGTCATAAATCAGTGAATCAATGCTCTTCACAATGCATGAAACACAAAATAAGGTACATGCATACTAACTCAAATATTTATATAATTACTCATAAATTATGCAGTACCGGAAAAAATATTGTCGTCATAAAAAAAACATATCCCCCCATGGCCAAAACCACGTGCCAATGATACGAAATGTGTACCCTAGAATTAAATGCTAAGGTTAGGTGCCTTCCCTATAAGAAGGCACCTTCCTGAAGAAGTAAGGACAAAAAAAAGTGCAGTAGTAAGGGAAGGCCCCATGGGAGGAAGGTCAAAAAATAACGCGGTGAAAAAGAATGAGCCGAGTGATATAGAAGGAATCAGGGGGGCGATAAAAACATAGTTCGAGGCCGAGGGATGGTTCAAATATTGTACCCTAGTTAGTCAGTGCCATGATATGAAGGCAACTAAGGAATTCATTGCCTCCTTGAGTGGCAACATAGCTTAGGTGTGAGGGGTAGAAATTTTGGTCACCCCCGAATACATCTCGCAGGTGACTAGATTGCCCCTCATAGGGGAATGCATATACAAAGGTGAACTACTAAAGCCGTACGTCGAAGTGCTGCTACTAGGAGGAAATGTGCAGATAGATAAGGAAGGGCTATCCAAAAATAGCCTTCCCATGAATCTGTGGAAGATATTCGAGTAGGTTGCTTGATTCTTTACATGCACTAGGAAGTATACCCATTTGCACGCTAACCATGTGTAGTTTTTGAATCACCTGGTGCATGGAAGGAAGTTGAACGTGCCCTTCTACCTAGAAAATTCCCTAAAGGAAGAAGTGGGAAGGTACCAGAAGGGAGTACCATCTATCTTGGCCCACCATGGGCTGATATCAGCACTGGTCCGCCATGCAAAAGTGCAAAGGCATAACTCCGACACAGAGGGATATGGCGGCAAAGAAAGGTAACAGGATCCTATTGTTGAAACAGGGCAAGAAGAGGGAAGCCCTGCAGAGGAGATGGCAAGTATCAGGCAATTGGAATTGCCCTATTTCATGAAAAAAAGAGGGCATTCACCAGTGCTCGAATGCATAGAGGAAAGAGGGAATTCCCTAGTGCCTGAGTATGAAGAGGGAGGAGCACCGGTTATTACCAGCAAGGCTGAGTTCTGGCTGCCAGAACCAGTCCCTAGGAGGAAATGCCTACGGTGAATCCTCCTCTTGGTAGAAGAAGAACAGAGTGACCCGAAAGTTGACGTTGTAGCCCAAACCCTCTGGGAATTGACAAAATAGATCCCATAAGATGTAGGGACTTTCGAGAGCAATGATTAGGTCGACACAACCTTGGAGGAAGTGCTAGAGTGGCAAACCAATTGCTAGATGGCCCAATAAATTTTGGAGGACTGCCAGAACAAGCATAGAGGGGAATTGAAAGAACGAGAAAGATGAATCACCCAGCTTGAGCAGCTGGTCTAGCAGTTATGGGAGGAGAACTAGCTACTCTAAGATAGGGGAATAGAAATAAGGGACGCATCGACCCAAACTGACTAGGCAAAAGATGTCCTGATGAATTCTTCCACATCTACATAACAAGTATTCTCTTTAGGAGAATTTTTATTAGACACCCGATAGAGCAGCCTAGAGGTAGGGGATAATTCCTCTATTTTTGGGAGTGAAGGGGAAAGAAGTCCCACAACACCCCTGTCATCGTCCTAAGTGATACAAAGAAGGACGAGGGCCAACAATAGTAGACAAGATAGAGGGATAAGGAAGAACTCCCTAGACCTGAGGAAGGAAGAGAAGAACCTAAGGGGTCGACATAGGATAGATAGGGGGTGAATAATCATCCCTAGGGATGTCAGCACAGGTCCTCCAGAGTGAGGAGAATTCTCCAGGGACCATAGAGCAGGTCCCTCGAAGGGAGAAAGAGGAAACCCCTATTTGAGCCATCGCATTTTCTATAGAGGCCAAAGGAAAAGGGTCCAGGATGGATCGAAATAAGGCGAAGGTGACCTTCACCGAGCCAGAAGAAGATGATTGGGATATGCAACCATTCGTAGAGAGGTAAAAATAGTTAGAACGACTACTCAAAGAGATGACAAAAACTAAGGAGACTCGGAAGGCAACCTCAAGGATGCAGGGGGACTCTAGTATCTACATCAATCTAGCAGAGGACAGCTAGTTATGGGAGATTTACGAGTCATCTCGAGGATGACCCTCCATGATAAGAAGGTATTTTGAATGATGGGGGGTTTATGGCCCCGAATTGGAAGCCACTACCATTGCAAAGGAGAACGCAGGGCTTACTCCTAAAGCAACCCAATTGTACAAAGCCCAAGTAGTTCATCTCAAGAGGGATAATTTAGATATCCCTCTTGCAGTGGTCAAACCTCCGGACATTGACCTATGGAAAGCTACAGAAGCTACATTTCAGGTAGTAGAGATGACGCTGGCTAGATCACCTCCAATAGTGGCCAGGATGAGGAAAGCATAGCCGACAACAACACCCATAGCTCCGTGTAGAAAAAGAGGAGCCACACCTCTAGATGCCAATGCATAGAAGAGGCAGACATGGGTCGTAGGTACAATCGGATCCACCAAGAAATAGCAATGATGAGGGGTTAATAGGGCTACCTACATTTTTTATGCCACGGGAGCGTGGCATATATTAGGTGTGGGGGGATGATGAGCATCAGAAATGCTCATATTTTGTATACATTTTCTTGCTTATTATGCAGTTGTATAGTAAGGATTGCATATGTTTATGAATGATTATATAATTATTTGATGAAATTATGTGTGTTATCTAATTCATGTGTTTTTAGTGTGTTTTTATGGAATTGTAGTTGATTTAGTCATATTTGGATCAGTCGAGGTATTTTCATGGACCTGGCACTTTGTTTCTTTCAAAATCAACATAGAGTAAGTAGGCGCCTTCCTCTTCCAAGAAGGTGCCAAGCATAAGTAGGCACCTTCCTCTTCTAGGAAGGCACCAAGCGTAAGTAGGCGCGTTCTTCTTCCAGGAAGGTGCCAATGAAAGACAAGCGCATTCCTCTCCCAAGAAGGCACCAATAGAATGCCAGAGACTTCCTCTTCCAAGAAGGTGCCAAAGAAAAATAAGCGCCTTCCTATCATAAGGAAGGTACCAAAAGGAAGGTGCAACTAGAAGGCAAGCGCCTTCCTCTCATAAGGAATGCGCCACTAGAAGGCAAGCACCTTCCTCTCACAAGAAGGCACCAACAAAAGATAAGCACTTTCCTCTTCTAGGAAGGTTCCAATTGTAGTAAGGCACCTTTCACATAGAGAAGGCACCTGACATACTTAGGCACCTTCCTCATATGTAAGGCGCCTCTGTTCTTCACCCATTGACTAAACAAGCACAACATGGACAACAGCGATTGGTGCAGTTCCAACTCTACATCATGTAGATTTAAATTAGGGATTGCACTGATGTATGAGAATGTCCTACCAATTCTAGGCAAAGCACAAACCAATCAGTGAACATGCCACCATTAGAAATGAATGCCAGTTTTAGCAGATGTCGATCACATTTACCAGACTGTCTTAGTTTAGTCTGGAATAAATCGACTGTTATAACTTCTTTGTAACAGAATATTTGTGGGTGTGCTATATAAACACACGTAGACCTCTCTAAGGATATATAGAATATTTTGATAGTAATTATAGAGAGATATACAGAAGAAGCATTGTAATACTTTGATAATTATAATACAGTTCTACAAGTTTCTAAGTTTGCGTTCAGCTAGGAGGAAGCTGCTGGAGCCTGGGCCCACTCGAAGACAGTATTTCTTCCCCTATTTTTCCTATGTTTTCTAGATTAGTTTACTACATTTATAAGATTTTTTATTGCATTGTTATTTACAGTATTACAGTAGGTTTATTTCCAGGAATGCATGAATATTTCCTTTCTGTAGATTTAATTTTTTTTTTCATGTAAATTATTGAGGATTGTATAAATGATTGACGACCATTTGAAACACACCCCAATAGTAGAACTAGCAAACTCATCTCAAGTGGTATTGTAAGCAATATTGTTCAAGATCCTTCACAAGTTTACGAAGCTCCCTAAGTTGATAAATTAAATGCACGGGCATGTGACAAAAGTAGGAAAGAAGTTAACCTTGTTTGGCCTGCAACAAAGAAAATAGAAAACTATTGTAATATGAAGAAATTTTACTCTAGCACTCAAACGTCTTATGCTACCCTATATTTTTAAGGATATGGTTTGGATTATTGGGAAACTCTTAGTAAGGAATGGAAATTAGCTACAATAATCAACCTAAAATGGGAAGAGTTTGTAATAGCATTTAAAGAAATATTCCTCATGAAGCACTTCTATTCCCAGAAGTTTGAGGAGTTCACTAAAATTTGGAAAGGAAATAGGACAGTAGAAAAATAATATCAAAGATATATCAAGTTGTTGAACTATGTACCTACTTATAATGAGAAAAGGAAGATTCATAAGTTTATACTAGGTATAGATCCTATAATAGGGCAAGAAGTTGATATGTGGGAACCTACTATTATGCATAAGGCTTATGATTTGGATAGAAACAATGAAACATATCTGAAATCCTATTTTGACTATGAAGGATTAGATGAGTAGGACAAAGAAGCACTAAGAAAGAGAAAAATGTAGGTTTTGTTAAGTGGGAAACTAAACAGGTAAACAAACATTCCTCTAAGCATGACATAAGTAGAGACCAAAAGCAAGGAAAATATAGAAGAATGTTCTAAGAAAAGTACCGTAATCCCAATACCCATAACAATGGTAACAATATATCATCATAGGGATAGACTAATTATCCACATGTAGAAAAAAAAGAGAGGGACAGAAGCAAAAATAATATTTATGATCGAAATAAAGGTGTTATATTTGTAGAGGTCTGCATTATGCCAATATTTGTCCAAAAATAGTAGGAATGAGTTCAAAGGGAAAGGAACCAATGTACAAGGAATATGCATCTAAGGAACCCATACACAAGATTTATGTAGCTATAGGCCAGAACCTATAAGGTCAAGCCACACCATCATTGATAAAAGGTAGGCTTTTTAGTAAGGATATTAAAATCTTAATAGATAGTGGTGCTACGGATAGTTTTATTTCCTCTAGTTTAGCTAGATATATATCAATAAAACCAAGAATCATGGCACATGGGTGGAAGGTCGAGTATGGTTTAGGATAAACCTACTTTGTAAATCAATGTTACACTATGGCAAAAATTACCTTACCTAGTGGAATGGCAATGGGATACCTGTATGTAGTGCCATTGCATGATTTTTATGTAATCCTAGGAATGGATTGGTTGTAAGCACACAAAGTAGTGCTCAATTTTTAGAATAGATGGATTGAGTACATGGAAGAGGGAGAAGATAAACGAAGAGTGTATATCCTGCATAGGTATTTTCAACCTAAAATTATCTTTGTTATGTAGCTAAATAAAGCCATTGAAAAAAGAGGAATGGTCCATGTGGTAAAGATAAATGAAATTTGGGAAGAAAAGAAAAGGTGTTCAAAAAGCACCCAATACTTTAGGAATTTAGGGATATATTTATTTAATATTTACCTGGATTACCCCCTAAATATGGATTTTATTTTACAATTAAACTTCAACCTAGAACCGAGCCCATACATAGAGCACCTTACATAATGAATCCCATAGAAATGTAGGAGCTAAAGGTATAGATATAATAATTGTTGGAAAATGGATTAATCATATAAAGTATGTCACCATGGGGAGCACCTATGTTATTCATAAAAAAAAAATATGGGTCCTTGAGATTATGTATAGATTATAGGATGTTAAAAAAGTCAACAATAAAAAATAGATATCCTCTACCTAGGATTGAAGATCTCTTTGATTAGCTTAAAGATGCTACTATCTTTACAAAGATTGATCTAAAGTCTAGATATCATCAATTGTGGATCTGTGAAGAGGATATGCATAAGATAACTTTTAAAACTCATTATGGCTATTACAAGTTCACTATATTACATTTTGGTTTAACAAATGCACCAATAGCATTTATGATTTTAATAAATGGTATCTTCAAAAATAATCTGGATAGTTTTTTTTCGGTGTTCTTGGATGATATATTAGTATATTCCTGAGATAACATTGAGCATGATAAACATATTAGAATTATTCTAGAACTATTAAGGAAAAATAAATTTTATGGGAATATGTCCAAGTGTGAATTTTATGTACCAAAAGTACAATACCTAGGACATATTATTTCAGAGAGAGGGATTGCAGTAGATCCTAATAAAATTAAGGTTATTTTGAATTGGTCGTCACCAACAAATGTGATATAAGTATGAATTTTCATGGGATTGATATGTTACTGTAGATGATATTTCAAATATTAGACCAAGATAACCTCTCCCATAAATTATCTTCAAAGTATAAGGAAAATAATTTAGGTGGATAGATAAATGTAAAGAAGCCTTTGATCTGCTTAAGCAAAATCTTACTACGTCGCCTATACTAAAGATATTTGATCCTTAGGGAATTTTTTTGTTTGTACAAATGTTTTATTGGAATTTTGGTAGATTTTTCTCACAAGAAGAAGAAGTAATGTCCTATGGATCAAGGAAACTAAAACTACATGAGGTTAACTACACAACCCATGATCTGGAATTGGCAGCAATCATTTTTGCTCTCATGATTTGGTAAAATTATCTAGTAGGGGGACCATTTAAAATGAGAATAGACCATAAAAGTTTACAAAATATATTCACTCAACCTTTACTGAATTCTAGGCAAAGAAGGTGGATGTAATTTCTTGCTGAATATGATTTTAGCATTGAATATATAAAATGGAAGGAAAATAAAGTTATTGATGTACTGAGTAGGAGGAGATAGATAGTTAATATGTATTTTATTAATGTTGATTTGTTGGAGAAAGTTAGGTAAATGCAACATCAAAATTATTTTTACAATAAAATTTGGAAAAGAATGCAAAAGAAATTAGATGAAAACAAAGACTATAGCATCAAGGATGGTTTCTTATACTTTTAGGATAGGGTAGTGATTCCTAAAACTAGAAATTTGAGAAATATGATTATGCATGGAGTGCATAAATATCCATATTCTACCCATCCAGGTAGATCAAAAATGAGGGAAAATATGAAGAAAAAATTCTATTGGCCAGGAATGAAGAAAGACAATTGCATTTGTCTCTCAATGTATGGAATCCTAGAAAGTAAAAACAAAATATAGACATATTTCTAGATTTTTGTATCCACATGATGTACCCATGAAAAAATGGCAATTAATATCAATGGATTTTATCGTAGGGTTGCCTAAAAATAGGTTTCAACATGATGCAATCCTAGTAGTGATTGATAGACTGACCAAGGTTGCACATTTTATACCTGGGAACACCAAGGATGATGTCGTAGTTGTGTATAATATATTTTACAAAGAAATATTTTGGGTAAATGGTTTTTTGGAAGTGATTATATTATATAGGAACATGAGACTTACATTTGAGTTTTGGCAAGCCTTGCATCATACCATTGGTACTAGATTGAACATCAGTTTTGCTTATCATCTCTAAACTGATGAACAAACTAAAAGAGTGAATCAGGTGTTAGAAGACATGCTTCACATGTAGTACATGGATCAAAATACTTAATGTAAGGATTTATTGCATTTGGTATAATTTTCCTATAATAACGATCACCTTTCGACCCTAGGTATGGCTCCATTGAAGCTTTATATAATAGAAAATACAAAACACCATTATCATGGGATAATCTAGAAGGTTAGATTGTGTTAGGTCCACACATGGTCAAAGAAATGGAGCAAAAAATAAATATAATCAAGGAAAGACTAAAAGAAGCCATTGATCGACAGAAGAGTTATGTCAATCTTAAGAGATTATAAAATGAACTTCTTGTAGGTGATAGGGTATTTTTGAGGGTGATACCAAAGAAGAGTACCATTAAGTCAACAAAATTGGACCCTCAATTTGTGGGACCCTTTGAAATTATAGAGAAGATAAGTCATGTGGCATATCAACTTGCCTTACCACCTAATTTGTCCAAGGTTCATGACACATTTCACATTTTTTTACTCAAGAAATATGTTGCTAACCCTGTATATGTGTGGGATTTCTCTAATTTGCAGATGGTGAATCCAAAGGCTATAGAGTTTTGACTAGTAAGAATCCTTGATTTTCATTCCAAATTGATGAGGAAATGGACTCTAAAGCAATGCAAGGTCCAGTAGGACTGTTATTCTAAAAGAAATGATACTTGGGAAAAAGTAGTAGATATGCAAAAACAATTTCCTTTCTTGTTTGAAAACAATTTGTAATTGTTATTTATTTTTTTATGGATGAAACTAGTAAAAACACAGAGGACTATGTTGAGCCTAAGGGGGGAGGATGTCATGACCCACCCTTGGTAGAATTTTTACTTGATGGATTTTTGTTTAGCTAAGATATTTTTCAAAGGAATGATTGACATGCTATGCTTTATTTCTACAAGTATGGATGCTTTGTAGAAAATAAAATATATTTTAGTGAAGTGATGGTTGATAATTAAATGGTTTATTATTTTCAAAAATGATTTTATGAAATAATATGATGTTGCTAATAGAAATATGTACTGTAGGATTAGCCATTCTTATGAGTAGAAGAAATAATCGGCCATTGTAGATGGGATTTTTAAATGTGAAATGATGATTGCTCTTAAGGAAGATAGCTCCAAGAAGGAAAAATTTCCTTCATTCATAGTTGCATGGTTAATTGACACATAGAATGAACCATTGGTAGTGAGGCTATTGAATCCAAAATAAAAGAGTTGAAGGGTTTATATGTGATGCTTGCATTGATACTTGAAAAAAAATCTATGTTTGCATAAGGAATGATTGTGATTATGTTAGCTAGATTTTTCTTCCATATTTTATTATGATTCTTTTCATTAAGATAATGCATTCTTCTAAAGTAATAAAAAAATCATTAAAATTTTAAAAGGGTTTAAATTTAATTTATTTCAATATTTTTTGAGCATCAAATATTTTACAAGCTAGTAGTGGCTTGCATTAGATAAATTTCATGTTTATTGAATGGTGATCTAACCAAAAAGCGTGCACCCATCTACTGTATTAATCGAATTCAATCATCCAAGCATAAAATAATGACAAGATTGCATAGATTCAACAAAATAAGTGTTTCTTGTATTAATATTTGCAAAGAATCCCCAATTACAATCATGCCCCTCTTAGGGTCACTCAAATGATGATACAATTAATACAATGCCAAAGCCCTCAACAGGGTAGGCGCACTAATGTTGCTTTTCAACTAGTCACAAACTGCTCTAGGGTGGAGTTGCCCTCTTCTTCGCATTGGGGAAGGAACTTGATGGTTGAATCTCCTTCGAATATGTTCCCTGTGATCAAGAAACAACATAAAAACATCAAAAATATAGGCAACCTCTCATGATGAGGCCCTTTTGGGAAAAATGCATAAAGATACTATTAAAAGTGTATATTCAAGAAAGCATGAAAAGCATCTCTAAACTATGTTAATTGGATCAAGATTTATGGAATTGCATAAAGAAAGATAGCAGCTAAACAATGAATGGACCAATCACGTGAAATAAAGCATAAAAGCACATAAAGAATCCATTAAAGCCTACTTAATGCAAATGCAATGAAACTATTCTAAACCTAATTCTACCGGTCAAAAATCTTCTAAACTACAACTGAACCATAGAAATGACTAATTTAAACTATCTAGCTAGATCAAAAATAGAAACAATAAGGTGGCGATACCTCTATTGCAAACCGTAGCTCTGGTGAGCGGTCTACACTGTAAACCATGGCTGAAAGCCATGGTGAGCACTCTGATAGGTTTACCCTCAATTTCAAGGGCAGTGGGCTTGACCTCCTTGTCCAAATTGATGTTCAATGGTCGCCTTCGGTGTCCTCAGACTGATTTGGTGGTTGATTCACTATGAGGGGCCTTCGTTTGCTTGGATATGTGCTTCTTGGCTCTCCTAGGCTCCTAGGGCATCCATAATGCAATTCATCATGAATCTTGGCAAGTAGGTAGGGGATAAGTGCAATAGCTCTCTCTCAGTATACTCGGTTGAGTGTACAATTCGACAGGGCTTCGCTGCTCAAATCTCCAATGCTCTCTCTGATAGTTTGCCCTAATTTTGAGGGGTACTTATAGGACTACCCAAGGGCTAGGGGTGGCTTCATGGAGAAGCCAAGATCAAGAAGGGGTGGTTAGGATAGTTGGATTGGAAGCTTCCATCCTCTAACCACCGTCTTCTAGATCAAATGGTCATTCAAACCGATTTGGCTTGGATGAAGGCCAACTAAACTTTAGTTAAGACCGTAGGTTACAACTATGGTCTAGACTATAAACCGTAGGTCTCAACCATGGTTCAGCCTGTAGACCATAGGTTTGGGCTGCGGTTCAGACTGATTAGGCCAAGGAGCCCAAATTGAGTGGTTAGAACCACTGCTCTATCTTGGAGTCTATCCAAGATCCTCCATATGGTCTTGTAGCATGTCCATATGAGTAGTCGCCATCGACATGATGCGTTTTAGGTGTCTACAGATGCCCCTTTTGAGATGCATTGTGAGATCGAACAACGTTGAGCAAAAATATACCTCCTAAAATGATGTCGAAGGTTCTATGATGATCATTAGTCAGATCAACATTAGATGCCTCTTGTCCAACAAAAGGACGTGCATCCTAGAATCATTGCTTCCAACTGGGTGAAAGGCTTACATTTGAAAAGCTTGTGCCCTTCTCATCTCATTCGGGTAGCATTTGATGCATTCCATAGGTATCTTATGACCCATAGATCCGAAAGGTAGAAGAACAACAAGCAAATTGTCATATTTGCTATTTACCCCAAGCAAAGGGGTAAGCTTATGATAGTTGTTGACAATGATTCGCAAGGATGAACGCAATTTTGACAAGATCAAGGGATCTACGATCTTCGAGATCTTCTATTGATTTTGATTATGATTTGATATTATGACTACCCCCTCAAGCGATGAGTCGATGAGGGTAATGACAATGATTAAAGCGATGATGTCGCTTGACCACCATGGATGATCTGAACAAATTTAGATTTGAGCATATTAATGCCTTGGCTAGGCCTAGTTCAGCTTTTGATTCCAACTATTAATAGTAATTGCACATTCCTATCCCATGGAGCAAGTTGGGCTACAATAGTCATCTTAGGGAATCGAAATGAGACAATTCCAATTAGATTTGTGTTGAATCAAGTTATCGATGATTTGCTAAAAGATGTCATAGGAGACATGACATGAAACGCCTCATTCCCATGGAGAAGTCTAGCTGCGAAGGCCTTCTTAGGGATTGAAAAGAAGCATATCAGATCAACGATGACAATTTTACCCCAAATGTCCTTATGGTAATTTACTCATCTTGTCGGATTGCATGGATCGCAAGTCGCTGCAACCGCCAAGTGTATAGGGTAAATTACTGAATACGAGGTGCATTTGGTGTTTTTAATTATTTGATTTTTTTTTGTTAATTTTGATTTTTTTGAATTGATCCTAGTGCTTTGAACATCACCAAATTTGCAACATTGATTGCTCTTTTTGAAAATTTGATCCAATGGGAGTCATTAATTTACCTTTTTAGACCTTCCCATGGTGGGTTTTGACTAAATTTGCTACCAGTTGCAAACCATGGCTAGGGTCTATGGTTCCCTATTGCAATTTTGGGAACCACGGCTAGGGCCTATGGTCCATGCGAAATAAGAAAAGCTTATAAAAGGTTCAATTTTCAAATTTGTTTCATTATTCCTTGACATGACTGGCAATTTCAGAGCTCTAACAGTGACAAGTTAAACCTGACCTAAAACCCTACCAAACTTTTACACCCACACCTTACACACCGCATGATGGCAGACCATGGGCAAGCTTCATCTAGCCGAGGCAGAGGTGAGGGCAAGGTAATTCGAAATCGAGACCTCGCATCCATTACCAGTAAAATTAACCTCATTAAGAAATGGGCTAATTGAACCTAATTAAACTACTGGTAACGAACCTCATGTTAGATTAGGCTAATTTAGGTATTATTATTATATATTTTTTTTTTTAGTCGGGGAAATGACCCTGGTAGGATCTCAGTTGGAGACCGCAGGTACCAGCTATGGTTCCCAATTGACCAATTGGGGACCATAGCTGCCAGCTGTGGTCCGCATTTAAACTCCCAACGGTCAATTTTTGACCGCATGCGGACCGTAGGGTTGACCCGCGGTTCATAGACTTTAGGAAAAATTTATCAAATTTTTAATTTTTCCAAGGTTTTATAGGCAGTTAATGCTAATTAATGCATTTTTGACTTGTCTAAGTGATATTTTTTGATTTTTATGATTGCCTGATGACATGTTTTTGTATTTTTATCAATTTTTAGATGTTTTTGATGATTTTTAGGTCATTTTTTAAATGGTTTTGCTTGTTTTTAGTTATCTTTTTCCTTATACTATGCTTTTATTTCAGAGGTTGACCTCTAGAGCTCACGAGCCCGACATCCTTAAGACTCTCCATGGATAGCTCACTCCCGGGGAGCGGAGATGGTTTAGAGCCATCGGCTTTGGCTACGTCCTAGATCTACCCACGATTAGGGTGGATCAAGCTTACTTGACTACGTTGGCCCGATGTTGGAATGCGTGGACCAACACATTTCACCTACCTACAGGTGAAATGACTATGACCTTGGAGGATATTTATAGGATCTTCAGGATCCCCATTGATGGTGAGGCCATCATCTCTTCTACTTTTAGGGCTAAGGGGCCCATTTTTGATGTTATCTTCGATGACCGGAGCCAGGAGGCTCAGCATAGTATCGATCATGGAGGAGTCCACATCGGATACTAGCAGGGGAAGAACATCTTCTCTATGTGGGAGGTCATATTTATGCACCTGGTGGTGCAAGTTGTTCTTCCAGACTCCTCGAGCATGAGGATTCCCTAGAACCTCTTGGCCACTATCCGAAGAGTAGTTCAGAGCTCAGCAGATCAACCATTATGACTGGCCTAGGGGAGCACCCTACTATGCCAGTTATATAGAGAGCTTTATCAGATTACTGACTAGAGCCATCGAGGCATCAACTACAGCCTACTACTTCAGATTTGGGGCTAGCAACACATCAAGATAGAGCATCCTAGAGAGCTACCACTACACATCTCGGATATTGATGATGACCACCAGTGCTATACCACCTGCTAGCCTCATGAGGAGGAGGGGTTTAGGAGCAGGACCCATGCTGGTGACATCCAACATTATATTACATAGTTTGCATCACTCGACCTAGATGATATTGAGTGGTGATCATACATGGATTGCCCAACATGGGCTGAGGTGGATGAGTGGCTTCGATAGGCTCACCGAGATAGGTGGCTACTCGATCAAAAGGTCGATATTAGAGAGTATCAATTCTACTCTCACATCCTACATCAGTTTGACATAGTGTAGGACATCTCGGAGATCCCATTTGTGTACCGACGCTTGGCTTTAGAGTGAGATCTACCATGGATTCGACCTTTAGCTCTAGGGGATGAGCTAGATGACTTCTAGGAGTCTAGGGTTGATAGGGCTACTACCACCCCAACATATGATGGATGGTGGTCCATGCTTCGATGGCATGGATCGAGGCCTTTGGGTAGAGTGCTAAACCAGACAGAGGTAGAGGTGGATCCTGATGGGCGTAGGGTGCACCAACGGATAGAGGGTAGATGGGGCACAGAGGCCACCATCGAGGAGGCTCCTGAGGTTGACCCAGATGATGAGGCTCTAGAGGAGGGTGAGGTCCCTCCTGATAGCATAGAGGGGCTACTCCTAGCCTAGGTTGTTGACTTGTAGAGTCATCTCGATAGATATGTTACACAACAGATGGAGTGAGACACCACTATTGCCACTCTAAGGGCATAGCTAACTGACAGAGATCATAGACTGACTCAAGTAGAGCAATAGATTACTAGCCTGATAGCATAAGCCATGATAGTAGAGGCCCAGGTCAGAGAGCTCACCAGTGCATGTAACTTGGCACAGGCACAACGGGGTGAGGTAGTGGTAGAGAGGGATCTACTTAGGGCACAGATGGGGGCTCCTCCACCCTCTCAAGTGGTCATGGGACCTCCAACTATTCCTTCAGCTACATTTCTAGGAGGTGATGATCCTATGGCAGAGGTCAGGTAGCTCACTTCCCTCATAGAGGAGGGAAATGACTTATGTGATGTGAGGGTAGCTCACATCTCCCAGCTAGAGGGCTACATCAGACTAAGGGGCTTAGAGGTACCTGAGGATAGACATGCTACTAGGTCTCAGAGGACCAGGTCCAGGACTTCAGGATAGTCCATAGCTAGCTCCAACTAGAGGACTCATAAGATAGAGAGGATGCATAGGTCCTCCAACACACATGGTGGTAGCTCTCATAGGAGCCACATGGAGACAGGTGTGACCTCGAGTCATAGGTCTAGCCACCTAGACATACTAGTATCCCATGTGCTAGGCCTCTTCGAGTTAGGTGGTACATAGGGCCCTCAATAGGGCACACAATAGGCACCAGAGCCGACTACAGAGTAGGCTCCAGGTCATAGGGCTGAGGGAGGTGGTGAGAGCTCTAGTTTAGGGGGAGTAGGCTAGAGCTAGGGCTCTACTAGATCTAGGCTACATTTTTGCATATGTACCATTTTTGGTGTAAGGTCGAGGACCTACATGATTGTAGCCTATGGGCATTTTGTACTCCTGATGTACTCTTGAGACACACACACACACACATATATATATATATATATATATATATATATATATATATATGATCATTTATGGCTCATTATGTGTACTTGTATATATATTTTTAATTTTATATTTATGTTATGCACATGGATGCAATGCTTATGTTAATTTGATGCTATATGATGTGATGTATGGATGACATGCACTAGATAGCTATTTAATTTATGATGATGATGATATGCAGTGATCTAGATGCTTAGATGTGCGATTTATGATGGATGCATATGGATGCAATGTTTTCTCTTAACGCATATTTGATATTGCTTTATTGTATGCATTAATGTATGTAATGATTTATTTACATGATGGTAATCTAATGTAAATGAACCTGTATGCTTTAATCACTTAAAACATAAGGAATGAATGCAAATATGTTTATCAATCTAATGGATGACACCACATAATGTATAAAAATCATGAATGTAATTGAAAATCCTTAAGATAAGAATTTAATCAATTAATCACCCATATATGAAATGCAATGAATGCAGTTGTATGATGTGAATGATATAATGTGTCATTCTATTTTCTTTTGCAAATTTGAAAAATATGCATGATATAGTCAGTGGTCATCTAAATATTATTTCTAATATCCATCCGGTATCTATCCTATATTTTGATTGTGCTCTATATGATGATGTATCATGGACTCGATACTTTGCAATTTGATGATTTTATATGGTTTGTGATATTTGATATTTTGTTGCTATGAGAGAAATTTTTGAGGTTTTCCATGAGACTCAAACACCCTAATAGACTTATCAAAAGTTGCATACTAACCACACTAGACTTCTGAGATAAAAGGATTTTGCTAGGATAGGCCCTAACTATTCATTATCCCTGTGTGTGCACATGATTATTTTAAGATAAGACACGAGCGTTCCTCGATGTCAGGCAGGATTCTTTCAGCCCATTGCTAAGATAGGGGTACCACAAATGTCTTATCCAATCCCAAGTTTAGATTTTAGTTGGACTAAACCACTAGGCAATGCAGGACACCTGAAGCTAGCTCTTCCACATTCAAACATTGGTCTACCCACAAGCGAGATGCAAGTGTATCAGACATATCATCATGCATAAGGTACAGTAGTGCCGACAATTCTAGGGATTCAAGCTCATTCCTTTCTATCATTCAATTTTTGGGATACTTGCTCATATGTAGTGAAGCAAGGGAGTCGATTCCATATTCATTCTGAACTATCTCTGGATCTTCATTTGATCTCTCTTCGAACTGGATTTTGGATCTTCATTTGATCTCCACTCAAACTTTTATTTATGATCTTCATTTGATCTTCACTTTGAACTTGATTTGAGCCTATTTTTTGATCTTCATTCGATCTTCACTTTTTGGCATTTACATTTGATAATTTTCTTCAAAAACTTTCCTTTGGGGGATTTACTTGGGAAAAATTATTTCTGGTATATCGATTGAGGATATCGATCTTATGATATCAATATGGGATATCAATCTTGGGAAGTCGATCTATGATATCGATCTAGGGTATCAATCATGAGGATTGATGTGGGATATCACTTTGGGATATTGCTCATTTTATCATAAGCAAGGGATTCTGAATAGGGAACTAACCTATCCTTTTGCCAACTACCAACATTTCCCATACCGTCCGCACAGAGGGATAAGCAAGAATAACTCTTTTCGCTTCAAGATACCCGGTCCTGCTTCATGGCTTTCATCTTCCCCTAGTCCTTGTTAGGATTGTTTAATTTGTTGATTAGTGATAGGCTTCTGATATGCTAAGGGCTATACTAACTAAACCTTAGCTACAAAAGCAAAGCAAGCTTTCTACCAACTCTTGATAAGACCACTAGGTATGGTTGAGTGACCGGAAAACCCTAGTATATCTCCATAGCAACATTATAGGTTGTGTTGAAAAACATAATTACTCACATGAATGATGGATCATGATAAATGCAGAGATGCATGATTTAAACACAAACGTGGTGTCATTTGTAAGACTGACAAACATAATCCCTCCTACTATGGAATGCAATGGATGATGAATGCCTATATGCAATGCAATAATGCAATGAATGCATGTGTGAATGCAAAAATGAGAATGCAAAATTCAAATGCAAAATGCAAATATTTTTGGATTTTATGCTTTACCAATTTTTTTGGATTTTATTGATTTTATTATTTTTATGAGTTTTGAGCCTCATATCTGACCAAACGGTGAGTACATGCCTCTGGAGCCTTTAGATTGACCAAGCGATTTTTTAGCAAAATCCTTGGAGCTTTTTAGGATGACCGAGCGGTTTTAAGCAACCCTCGAAGATTTTTGGGGTTTGACCAAAGGGTTTATGAGCACCTTTGGGGAATTTTGGGATGACCAAGGATATTTTAAGAATCCTTGGAGCTTTTGGGTTGACCAAGCAATTTTTCAGAAACTCTTGGTACCTTTTGATTGACCAAACTACTCATAAATGAGCTTGGAGCCTTTTAGGATGACCGAGCGATTATAAGCAAACCCTCGAGGCTTTTTAATGACATGACCAAGCAATTTTAGGAACCCTTGGAGCCTTTTGGGATGATCGAGTGGTTTTTAACAAACCCTCGGAGCTTTTTGAGGTTGACCAAAGGGCTTACAGATGCCTTTGGAGCTTTTTGATTGACCAAACTACTTATGAGAGTGTTTGGAGCTTTTTAGGATGACCGAGTGGTTACAAGCAACTCTCAGAGCCTTTTACTATGCTCTTCAAGCATAAAACACCTTAATATGGATGATGTTGAGAGGTTCAGGCTCTTCAACACCCCCTAGCGATGTTAGGTGATAGGTACCTGGACCAATATTTTTAGATATGATGTAGGGTCCTAGCCAATTAGCCATGAATTTGTCTCGCATATCTGGTGGTAAATTAGAGTTCTATTGGTTCTCTTTCAAGACAAGATCCCCAACTTCAAAGTCTCTCTGGTGGACTTTGATATTGTAAGCTCATTTTAGTCACTCCTGATAAACATGAAGATGCTCCAAGGCATTCATGTGATGTTCATCAAGTAGCGTCAATTGATCCAGTCGAGCTTGTCGTACGGTGTCATCATCGATGAACTCTTTCAATGCGATGCACAACATTGGAATTTCTAATTCCAAGGGCATAATGGCCTCAACGCCATATACTAGTGAGAACGATATTGCCCTAGTGGGCATCCGAATACTAGTCCTGTAAGCCCATAATGCAAGGGGCAATTGGATATGCCAGTCTTTGTGGTTTTCTTGTACCATATTTTTCAAGATGGCCACCACTATCTTATTTGAAGCCTCAACCTACCCATTTGCTTGTGGATAGTATGGAGTCACAAAACTATGTTTGATTCTATATTTAGATGTCAAAGCTCTCATAGTTTTGTTCTTGAAAGATGTTCCATTATCCGATATTATTTTGGATGGAATCCCAAAATGACTTATGATATGCTCTAGTATAAACTCTGCTATACGAGCTCCAGTTGTCATTGTTAAGGGTATTGCTTCCACCCACTTTGTAAAATACTCAGTAGCCATGATTATGAATGTATGTCGGCCCGATGACGGAGGAGAGATCTTGCCTATAAGATCTAATCCCCACTAAGCAAATGGCCAAGCCGCTTGGATGGGCTGTAAGGCCTGTGATGGCAAGTGCATAAGATTAGCATGATGCTGGCATTTAACACATTTCTTGACATACACATTGCACTCCTTCTCCATAGTGGGCCAATAGTAGCCCATTCGAAGGATGCACTTGATGATGGCCATGCCACTGAAATGGCCACTGCATGTACCATCATGAGCTTGCAAAATCACCCATGATGCCTCTTGGGGCTCTAAGCAATGAAGGAGAACTCCATCATAGCCTCGTCGGTACAAGATATCTCCTATTAAGACATATTTAGCCACTTTCTATTTAAATGTGCACTTCACAGCATGCGAAAATCCCTCTAGGATTATACTAAGCTTCAGGAAGTCTTTAATTTATGACATCCAATTTTGATAAGCCTCAACTTTGACTGCTAAGACGACTTGCTCCCCCTGCGTATTTACCTTTGCAAATGCAGACTCAAAAACAACCCTGTGGTGAATGGTAGTACCACTCCCCATAGGACTCTGAGAGGTTAATGACCCCCAGGGTGCCTTCTTAAGAAAGTCTTCAACTTTGCAGAACCATTCAGCTTTTGGTTCTACACTGATCATGTTGACCGATTCTCTATTATCATAGGCTGCACGCTCTACTGCTGGATGTGAGAGCATCTTGACATGGATGGTAGTGAAATCAGTAGATGGATTCTGAGGGATTAAAGATCCCAAAGAAGCCATGGTGTCTGCAAACCTATTTGACGATCGAGGGATTGCCTCAATGTCATACCATTCAAATTTAGCCAAATATGTGTCAACTAGATCTTTATAGGCTTTCAGTATGGGACATCGACACTGAAAGAGCCCCTTGACTTGATTTAATATGAGCAAGGAGTCACCAAAGATGTTCAATCTCTTAATATTCATGGTGATGGCTATGTGGAGGCCCAACAATAGGGCTTCGTACTCAGCATTGTTGTTGGTGCATGGAAAATCCAACTTAAATGACAAGGGCATTGGAGCTCCTTGCAGCATGAAGAACACTATTTCAGCACCACCCCCTTGCTCGCACTTTGAACCATCAAAGAACAGAGTCATATCAGCATTGTTCTCTAGTTCTTCGGGTTCGGGAGCTTCAGATATGACAAAGACTGCATCATCCAAAAGCTCAATTGTTAGAGGCCTACTATTTGATAGTGGTGCCTCAACTAATTGATCCGCTATGACCTATCCCTTAATGGACTTCTGGCTTATGAATTCCAGATCAAATTCCATCAATAGCATGATCCACTTCGTAGTACGCGTATTGTGATAAGTCTTACTCATCATGTACTGCAAAGGATTTTGTTTGGATATAACATATGTCGTATGACTTAACATATAGTGTCGCAATTTCTTTGTAGCGAACACTACTACTAAACACAATTTTTCCACATATGCATACCCGAGCTCATAGCTCACCAAGGTTCGACTAATATAATATATGGCCTGTTCTTTGCCTTGCATGTTCTTTTGGGCTAACATGGTTCCCAGTGCAAAGTCAGTTGCCGATATATATAGTAGAAAAGGCACCTCTAGCCTTGGTGGAGCTAGCACTGGTGACATTGCTAGGTATTGCTTTATTTTAGTGAAGGCTACCTTGTAGTCCTCATCCCAATTGAATGGGACTCCCTTATGTAGTAGTCGATTCATGGGTCAACATTTATCCAATAGTTGAGCGATAAATCACTTTATCGATGCTACCTTGCCCTGAAGGCTCCTTAATTCCTTAATATTGGTGGGAGGATGCATTTCCAAGATGGCCTTGACCTTCGTTGGGTCTACTTCGATGCCTCTCTTAGAGACGATGAATCCTAGTAATTTTCTAGAAGTTACACCAAATACGCACTTCTTAGGATTCAGCCTGACATTGTGCTCTATCAAGCGATCGAAGACCTTTCTTAAGACCTCTGCATGCTCTTCTCGTAGCAATGACTTGGCTAACAAGTCATCGATATAATATTCTAGAATTTTGTGCATATAGTCATGAAAAATGTATGTCATGGCCCGCTGATATGTGGCACCAACATTTTTGAGGCCAAATGGCATAACTTTGTAGCAAAATATTCCCCATGGTGTTATAAACGTGGTTTTATGCTGGTCTTCGGGTTTAATCCAAATTTGATTGTAACCAGAAAAACCATCCATTAAGGAGAGCATTTCGTGACCTGCAGTTGCATCTACGAGAGCATCAATATTGGGAAACAAAAATGAATCTTTGGGTGTTGCCTTATTTAGGTCTCTAAAATCCATGCAAATACGGATTCTTCCATCGGGTTTTCCCATGGGTACCATATTGGACACCCATTCTGGATAGTCGATGGAGATCACAAATTCCACATCCAACAACTTTTGTAGCTCATATTTCACCATTAAGGCTACTGTTGGGTGCATTTTTCTAAGCTTTTGCTTGATCGACTTCTTTGTCAGATCTAGCGAAAGGTTATGCATAACCAATTTTGGGTCTAGACCTGGCATATCCTTGTACATCCAAGAAAACAAATTTGGTCTCTCTTTCAGTAGAGGGATGAGGGTGGCCCGCTCATCTGGAGTGAGACTCTCTCCAAATTTAACCTTCTTTGCACTGGCAGGATCATTACTGATATCCACCTCAAAGGTTTCCTCTACTGACATATGTGATCCCTCCTCAAGCTGGTGAGGCGTAGGAATCATATGGATGTCATCAACCGGGTTGATCGGTTTCGCATTGGAAGCATTTTTGGCATGATAAACATCATATGCACAACCTGGTGCAAAATGGAAAGGTTGCAACATTTCTTCATTAGGGAAGAAATCTTCAGGCTCAATGGGTGAATCAGCGTGATCCCAATCGATAGCATCTTTGTTAAGATACAATGGTTTGGATGGATCTACTGGATTGCGGAGTGGAGTGGTCAAATCAATGGAGACCATGTTTATGGAATGGAATTGATCTCCAAGACCACATGGACCAACTTCTACAAAATCTACGTAGTCCTCATACCCATGATCTGGCTCTAATGGCACAGGCACAAAGGGGTCTTCCCTATGAGGACTGTGAACAATCGGATCCTCCCTATGCACTGACTGCAAAATAGGATCATTTGGCTCATAGAGCTCCATGTAGGTCGATGGAAGGGGATTAACCAACCGATGAATTTGATCCAAGTTTAACCATCTTGCTCTCAGACGAGGACCAACACGTAGCTATCGATAGACCTCATCTATGTCGATGGGTTGATGATGGTAACACAAATAAGGAGGACCAAGGTAGGCCCTCTCTAACTCATCTTCTTCATCACTATCATAATAGAATCCTTCATTCGCCCCTACTCCTAGGGGGTGCTCTGGCAAGTGCGGCCCCATGAATCTGACTGCTTGATCATTGTCATCACTATCTGGATAAACCAGATAATTATATCGTAAGTGTGACATCGCCAAGAAATCTAGCTCTGCTTCTTCCCTTGAATGATCAACATTGGGAAGGATCTCTTCGATAGCCTGTATCAATTCAATAGGCAATAGATGACGTGCATGCCAGGGCCTCACATAGGCACCTTCGACTTCATCCCCAGATTCATCATCGTTTGAGGATTCCTCATCTGCATCATAGCCTGGTCCACTCATATCGGAGGTGGACTCTACTCCATCTTCATTACAAAGATCTCCTAGCTCGAGATCACATACAGTAATGGGGTTACACCCCTACACATCTGTGTCATCGACTGCATCATGGGTTTGGTGTCCCAGGTGATCTCTGGGGTTTAGTTCTATCTCAGTCTGCTCAAGGAGCCCTTCATGATGATCTTCGAGTGGCTCCATGGTGACGACAGATATCATAGGGTGATTCCTCCAGAATCTGGAAGGATCCAGATGATATGGATTAAAATCCACATCGTCCACCATACTAAGGTATAGATGATCTAGGGATGCTACGAGCAAATCATCCTACCCTCGTATCTATAACCCTAAACCGAACCTATCAGTGACTAACTGATAACAAGGTTCTAGAAGAGTCCTCCATCCTTGTTCAAAGAGACCAAGGCCATATCCATGCCAATGATACAACTCGAAGATACACATGGCATACTCGAGGTTGGATAGATAATGAACATTTACAGTGAAAGGTTCATCGTCATCTTCATCCATGGGCTCTCACATTGGAAGCTAGTCTAGCCCCGCATAGATGAAGTTAGTCTGATTAGGTGGCTCTCCCAATGGAACCACCGATCCAACTAGGTAACGATGAGCGGATGGTCAGCCCATCTCTTATGTAGTCTTTAGAATCGGTCCAAAGGTTACATTCTATACAAGGTACTCGCCTAATCTAGTGTTGGTGAGATGTACTATCACCCACAGTGTGGATGACCCTACTGAAGATGTAGGTGAGGTAGGTTGAGGTGCCTCCTCGGCTTTGTCTTGGGGTTCCTCAACTTCCATAGGAGTGGGAACCTCCTCGGTGATTGGCTTGGGCTCACGCTCCTTCTCTTTCTCACCCATTTTTACCTTCAACTTCCTTTCATCCCGATGCATGACTGATGTCGATGGTTTTAGGGAAGTGGCAGTGGTGTGCTCTAATCTATGTGACACAGATGGCGTTGGTTGAGCATGTACTACTGGTTTACCTCCTGGCTTATTTACTAGTGATGATGACCGAACATCTAGGTGCATTTACGGGAGTATGAAACCCCCAAGAAAATCTTCTAGGTTCATGAAATTAAAATGTTCTTCATTCGATGCCACTACGTGAACCTGTCCCTCATGAATATACTTCACACATTGATGCAATATCGAGGGAACACAATGCATTTCATGAATCCAAGGCCTACCAAGTAATATGTTGTACTGCATGGCCCCTTCTATCACATGACACATCACAAAGATGGTCTTCAAGCCTACTTGCATGGGTAGGATAATTGTGCCAATAGTCGAACATAGTGCATCGTTAAACACTCTCAATGTAAATGTAGTGGGCACAATGTGTGATTTAGGTAGCTTCAAATGACTCAACACCTTGGTCGTTATTATGTTGATCGATGAGCCGGTATTGATCAAGACCTTTTTAAATGGCATGTGATTAACACATGTAATTATGTGCAACGGTGGGTCATCCGTGGTTGTAGAAACCATCCTTATCTCATGATCATAAAATTGGATCATCGGTTCCTGACACTGCTGTACATGTCCCACAAAATTAGTAAATGCTTGTGCATCCTGGGACTATACTTCAATGGACCTCAAAATGTCCATAAGAGTCTCCTTGTGCCTCGGGACTATTGTATTAGCTCATATATTGACAACTTCGTGGGAGTTATCTATAGGTTTTGGACCAACCTACTCCTTATGGTCACCATTGATCTTGTTGGTGGGCCTAGAATATTTTGCATCGACTCACTGATTCGGCGTGGCTTGTATTTGAATGGGAGCATGATGTTGATTCTATTGTTCATATCTCCCATGCCTAGTGACAATGTTCACCATGCCTATGAAACCTTGGGTAGGTGGTTCGACTCACACCTGGTTGACCTCGCCAACATTGTTGCGAGGTGCCTCATGATTTGGCAAGGGGTTTTTGTAAATCCCCATATTCTGATTATCGGGTGCCTATGGGTTGTGCAACACTACAAGCTCACCTTTGTCAATCATATTTTGCACCATGTGTTTGAAATTCTAGCACACCTCAATGTCATGGCCTTTCGTTCGATGAAAAATGCAAAATAGATCTTCTTGGTACCCCTTTGATTTGGGTTGATTGGGGTCTACCATCTTAATTTTGGGTAATCTAATTACCTTGGCCTTGCATAGTTGATGGAAAATTGACATCAGTGATTCTGTCAATGGTGTGAACTGGCGAGGTGGGCATTGATATTTGTTCTTGCCCTTATAATTGTTGTTGCACTTTTCATATTGCGCAGGAGGAGGTTGGGCCTAATAATTCTATTTTTGTTGCCCCTTGTCCTCCCTATGGAGATTCAGCACCACTTTATTCACATGCTCTTGCTTGCCCTATTATTTTGTGGTGCTCTTATTTTATCCATTTCTCCTGTTCTTGAGCTTCAAGTTGCCTTACTACAACTTGATATCCTCAATCACTTTGGCTTGCACCAAAGCCTCTTTGAATGTAGGATACTACTGCAGCTATAGCAGTAACGAGATGTGCTTGGCACAACTCTTTGTAAACATTCAAGTTAACTCTGTGGTAGGAATAGGGAATGGCAACTTCACCATTATTCTCCTCCATCTCTTTCTATATTGCTCTATTGGCTCATCATCATGTTGAGCTAGCCAGATCAGAAATATTGGCCTATTTCTTGATGCCAAAGGAATAGCATTCAAGAAAGGCATCAGCTAATTGCTCAAAACTGGTTATGCTATATTTCTTTAGCTGATTGAACCACTCTCAAGCTGGATCGAAAAGTGTCATGATGAACGTATGCAACAATAATGCATCATTGCTTGCTATCTAGAAACAAGCATCTAAAAAGATCGTGACATGTTCTTGTGCATCTTCATCACCCTTAAACTTGTCCAACTTGGGCATATCAAAATGCTCAGGGTAAGCCAGAGTAGGCACCGAAGGATCCAAAGGCTCATTATGAATTTTCCTTAATTTCGGCTTTTGAATAGCCGTGCCTTGTCTCTCTATGGCTTTGATCTTCTTGGATAAGTCCTTATAGGCCTCTAAATATAGAAATTCCTCCTCCCTAAGTTGACATGGAGGTGGATTAGGAGGTACTATATTCCTCGTATGATATGGAGGGCATTGATCTTCCTCCTCATCTCGAGAGCTCTCAGGATATTCTTGCTTGTATTTGTATCCTAATTCTTCATGATGCCTCTACCTCTGATTATCAAGTGGCGATGGTCACTCCCTCTATTCGACACTAGCATGAGTATGAGCATCTCTTTGCTCTTGATGCATATCAACTTGAGACAAAGCCTTCCTATACACACACTCTCTATGCTCATCATGAGGATATAGGCCAGCCCTAGCTAACCTATCCTCCTACTCCATGCACTCCTTCTGGGCAAGGATACGCTCTTCATGCATGTGCTACTCATATAGCCTCTATCTAATGAGACTCTGTGCTTGAATATTCTCATCTTCAATGTGCTGCCTCTCGAGGTGAGCATCCTCAAATTGATCTTGGAGGAGTTGGCATTTCTGCTCTGATACCAGTCGATGTGATCTATCGATCTGATCGGTCATGGGAGGCCTCTGGTATCCCTACTCTGTATGAGTGACCTTGTGGGTTCTATACCCATCAAATTGATGTGATGTGCCTTTACCTCTATCTATGAATATGGAATTGGCATCCTACTATGTCCTATACTATGAACCACCATGCGTAGATAGTGGGTGTGTGACATGAGGGTGCTTAGAAGCATCTCCATGCTCTCTAGTAGTCCTGATGACACTCATGCTATGCTCACTCGAGGCACAAGTGGGTGGAGCAGAGGGCTTGCATCCTAACTATTCTAAAACACTACCTAGATTCTCTATATGTCTAGACCACCACCGCTCATGTGATAGTGTGCTATTAGCTCCCACATTTGATATATCAATGGTGATCTTATGTGGTGGACCACGCATGGGAGTATGGTTAGACCTATGCTCGGTAGCGAGCCTGTATTCCTACCCTTGAATGGGTGGATCTCTAGTCCTTCTATACTCATAATATGGAGGCATGGATCCTCCTATAGACTTAGTACGTAGGGGCACCAATCTGGTCCTATGCATAATAAACTTTGGCCGATCCCATGGATGTGCATGTAGTGCGATCTCGGTAATGGCTTTCAAGTGGAGCACCCTCATGCTGAGAAGATCCCTATTCTATCCTATGCCTAGAGGAGTGTACTGAAGCTCCTCTATCTGGGGTATGCTCTATAGGCTCCTCTCATGTCGAGTTATCTCCTCTTATGCTTGTCGAATGACATTCGGTTTGCTCATGTGGTTGAGGAATTAACACGTGCTGCTGTGAATTGGTTAGGGGTTGGTCATCGACGTTAGGTTTAGATATTTTCTAACCATCCCATGTATCCACCATTGTGTACCTAACATCTAAATGTATATTTTATTATTAAGAAAACAAGGTATACAATAATGATTATCTCGTATTAAATTTTGAAAGTGAGCCCTAAACTGTTTGATGTGTTTTCAAGATTTTTTGTATCAGTGTAGAAACCCTTATCATGTTTTGCAAAACTTTTTGGATTTTATTCTCAGTTTAATGGCATTCACATGTATGCTCGTAGCTTGACAAATTGGCTATGAACTCCAAGTCGCGTAATCCAACCTATAATGTGTGGTAATGAAGCCCACACATGGTCAGGGAGCATAGGTCCTCCCATATCCTCACCCATTTTCCCCAATTTAGTGTTATACCCTCTGAAGAGAATACATGCAAATTTTCTAGGGTAAAAAAGGTTCTCGGATCTGGTATTGGTCTAGTATCCAAAAGGTTCATGGGATTTGGACCAACGGATGGAAGTTATGCCCACCGTCGTTGAACCCTACTAGTGGTTGGATGTCAAGCCCAACTCACTAGCATTTAAGTGCCAAGTGGTGTGTGTGGTTCCTTTTAATTTGCATGAAAGAGAAATGCATAAGACAACATTCAAATGATTCTTCTCTATATGTAATGCAATTAAAAAAATATTGTTTCACATTAAGAAAGTATGCATGATTAATTTCATATGATATTTAGACAATGCATACTAACTATGAAATGGCCACTGATCGAGCCTCAAGCAAGAAAAAAGAATACAAAATACATCCTAGCATGTTGGAGACTAGGGCGGACTGCACTCAAAGGTCCATTATTCCTAGCAACGCCTAGTAAAAACCTAAAAATGAAAGACCTAAGGACTTATGTGCATATTGCCAATTATGTTGTCTTTCCTAATTAGTCGAATTTATTTTGCATTCTAGAATTCAACAGATAGTGAAAATAGATACAGAGAGTGACAGTGGGACCTACCTCAAGTCCCTATATAAATAATCTTTATCCCTCTATTGTTTCATGTATATACTGTAAACTGTAGTTCTAGTCTACGGTTTTGAATGTGGCCTGCGGGTTGAACCTGTGGTTCAATTGTTGGCCCATAGTTGATAGCTACAGTCTGTACCTGCAAGTCAACAATGTCAAGAACACACTGTTAGATGCTATTTATGTGGAGTTTCATCGTGATCACCTTCTGATCTAACCAAAAAGTGTGCACCCATACACTGTATTATATCGCATTCAATCATCCAAGCATAAAATAAAGACAAGATTGCATAGATTCAACAAAATAAGTGTTTCTTGTATTAATATTTGTAAAGAATCCCCAATTACAATCATGCCCCTCTTAGGGTCACTCAAATGATGATACAATTAATACAATGCCAAAGCCCTCAACAGGGTAGGCACACTAATGTTGCTTTTCAACTAGTCACAAACTGCTCTAGGGTGGAGTTGCCCTCTTCTTCATGTTGGGGAAGGAACTTGATGGTTGAATCTCCTTCGAATCTATTCCCTGTGATCAAGAAACAACATAAAAACATCAAAAATATAGGCAGCCTCTCATGATGAGGCCCTTTTGGAAAAATGCATAAAGATACTATTAAAAGTGTATATTCAAGAAAGTATGAAAAGCATCTCTAAACTATGTTAATTGGATCAAGATTTATGGAATTGCATAAAGAAAGATAGCAACTAAATAATGAATGGACCAATCACGTGAAATAAAGCATAAAAGCACATAAAGAATCCATTAAAGCCTACTTAATGCAAATGCAATGAAACTATTCTAAACCTAATTCTATCGGTCATAAATCTTCTAAACTACAATTGAACCATAGAAATGACTAATTTAAACTATCTAGCCGGATAACAATTGAAACATTAAGGTGGCGATACCTCTATTGCAAACCGTAGCTCTGGTGAGTGGTGTGCACTGTAAACCATGGCTGAAAGCCATAGTTAGCAATCTTATAGGTTTTCCCTCAATTTCAAGGGTAGTGGGCTTGACCTCCTTGTCCAAATTGATGTTCAATGGTCACCTTCGGTGTCCTCAGACTGATTTTGTGGTTGATTCACTGTGAGGGACCTTATTTTACCCGAATATGTGCTTCTTGGCTCTCCTAGGCTCCTAGGGCATCCATAATGCAATTCATCATGAATATTGGCAAGTAGGTAGGGGATAAGTGCAATAGCTCTCTCTCAGTATACTCGGTTGAGTGTACAATTTGACAGGGCTTCGCTGCTCAAATATCCAATGCTCTCTCTGATAGTTTGCCCTAATTCTAAGGGGTACTTATAGGACTAACCAAGGGCTAGGGGTGGCTTCATAGAGAAGCCAAGATCAAGAAGGGGTGGTTAGGACAGTTGGATTGGAAGCTTTTGTCCTCTAACCATCATCTTCTAGATCAAATGGTCATTCAAACTGATTTGGCTTAGATGAAGGCCAATTGAACTTTAGTTAAGACCACAGGTTATAGCTATGGTCTAGACTGTAAACCATAGGTCTCAACCATGGTTTAGCCTATAGACCATAGGTCTGGGTTGTGGTTTAGACTGATTAGGCCAAGGAGCCCAAATTGAGTGGTTAGAACCACTGCTCTATCTTGGAGTCTATCCAAGATCCTCCATATGGTCTTGTAGCATGTCCATATGAGTAGTCACCATCGACATGATGTGTTTTAGGTGTCTACAAATGGAATACCTTTTGGAAATAATTGTTGGACCCAAAAATACTAGTTAGTTACCAAGAGTTTCGAACATTGTGGAGAGGAAATTTGTAAAGAGTGGGCTTTTGAATACATCTAAAGGAGCCAAATGTGGAAAGTGATAACTGGTAGCCAAGGAATTTTTGGGGGATCATTTTTGTATTTTACCTTTGGTTTTTTAAGAAAATAGGAAAAAGGAGAATTTTTTGTAGATCAAAACTGAAAGGTGCAACTAGACAGAGAGAATGAAAGTTTCATTTGGTTTGAAAGGAATTCGTACAACAATACTAGGTAGATTCATTTGAATTTAGGTTTGCAAAATTCATTATAAGTTCTTCTTATTTGATTTATTGAAAGGATTAGGTGTGCTCATATACTATTGGTATGTATGTTCTTTTTGATAATTGTAAATGTATGGTAAAAATAATGAATTGAAAATGAAGTAATAGACTGATCAATAAATGAAACAACTCCTCTGTTATTTTTATCATTACTTAAATTGAGTTTTCTTCCTATGAATGAATTGGTGTGGGTTGAAATCGTTTATCCAGAGACATACTTTAGTCTAGATTTTTGTATGTTTGATATGTCTTTCAATAGTGTTCCTAAGGTAGATAATTTAGCCTCTATTAATTAGAAATTCCATTTTTGATCATGCTAAAACTTTAGTAATCGATGAATTTACATGTGATCAAAGTGGAGTCATTTCTTCAATTTTAGTTTTTTCAGTTAATATAATCAAAGGTATCTCAAACCATAGTTATTCAACCCATGATAATGATAGTTTGGTCAATGTCCTAATCCAAAATCAGTCGACCTTATGCTTATACCTATTCGGTTGGTTTAATATTGTAATTTTTATGGGAAGAGAAGTCAAGAGTGTGCCATAGTTATATTATAGAAGGTATACAATCTACTTCCTGATGTGAGGTATTTACATTTGATTACATTGCTTTAATTCCTTGTCAGTTTAATACCATAGATTTAAATGGGTGTTGTGTATTAGTTTATTCGTTGGCATGTGAGTTGAATTAATGTTGACCATATGAATTCTTTTGGAATCAATGAATTGAATTGGAAAATGATATATGTTATTATTGATTACCATAATTGGATGTCATGTGTATGTGTTGCAATTACGCATTGTTCAAACACCAATTGTGAAATCCAATGACCATATTTATAGAGATTAAGAAGGTGGCATGCTTGTGAAGGAAAATAAAATCCTCATAGGCATAAAAATCCTAAGTGTTGATTCCTTTTGATTGATTATATTATATAGATGTGTGAAACATATTTTGAAAGTAAAGGGTTCATTTTTTTTGCTAAATGAATATTCAATCCAGAAAAGAAGATTGGATGTAGATATTGAACTGTCTACTTTAAAACATTGCTTGGATTATTGAAATGTTGGGTTGATGTATCGTATTATCTATGTGCATATAGTTAGAATGCATTTTTGGAAATAAGAAAAGAGCTAGCCAAATCCCTATGATATTCTCATCTCAGTGTGCTCAAGGATAGATACTCTGCATGCATCGTAGCCTAGTTGATTGATCGGTGACCTCAAAGATGATAATATCATGGATGCTAGATTGCTAAGAAGTGTAGTTACCTAGACTAAGAACTAGGATCTCACCAACTAGATTGTGAGATAAAGACCACTTGTATTGGTGAAAGTGGATAATTTGTATTTCCAAGGAATTAAGTCCTAATTTATAATAAATAGTATTCTTATGTTGTAATTGTCATATTAATTTGGAAAAGTTTTTGTTTGAGTTAAGATTTCGAGATGTAATGATGGATGTTGTTTTATTGGGATAACTTTATTTTATTAAGGATATTATAGTGGCATGTTAGTTATAGATGGGTCGAACATAGCAATATATTATGAACTAAATGATGCTTGGTAGCTAAGAACCAATATTGGGTATAATTTGGTTCTTGATTAGAACAAAAGATTAACTTTTGAATGGTGTAATAGAATTACTTTAATCCATATGTAATAAATGGAGGGATATTTTCTTTGAGATTGAGTTACATTCAATATCTAGAATTGTCATTTTTATGAGCTTTCAGTTTAAATCGGGAGTGTTAGTAATTGAACCTTAAGAAGGCTTTTCAAAAAATTGTTTAGCTAGATCCATTTATTATAATGTTTTAATTATGATGAATATTACAATTCCATGGAGGGGATTGCTATTATAGTTAAAAAAAATATTAATTAAATATGATTAGTGGATTCAATAATTCTAGCAAAACTATATTTAGGTTTGTGAAAAGAACAACCAAAGGAATGGTTGTATAAATAAAACGTTCTCTTAAATTGGTAAAAGGAGAGACCATATGTTAGAGAGCCTATTGGGGAATATATATAATCAAAGGAATGTTTTTTATTAAAAAAATTGCTCTATGGTCAAAAGAAAGACCATATAGTAGTTGGACTAGCCCATCATTGGAAGATGAGAAAGGAAGTATAATGTTTATAAGTCTTGGTGCGCTTATGCAGATAGAATTGGATAGATATAGATCCAAGTTATTCTTTTGAAAAATTAAAAGGAGAGTAAGAAATGAGATAGCTCAGATAGAATTGGTATGGATAGCTTATATTCATTTTTATGTATATATGAGTGACTAATAAAGTGATGGATGAGGACTTAAGTTTTATGTAAATCAATACTAGGTCAAATACATATAATATTAGATTTTAATCTTAAATTACACACACACACACAGATATATATATATATATATATATATATATATATATATATATATATATATATATATATATATATATATATATATATATATATATATATATATACATAGATAAATAGATAGATAGATAGATAGATAGATATGGTAAAAATCTGGGTAGTGATAGTAGAATATACCTAGGTGTTGCCTCCCTACAACTCCCTTAGGTTTGAATTTATCTTATAGGGATTCTATAAAATTTTCCTAACCCTCCTTGGTGGACCTTTTATTTTTGGATGAATAAGGTTCTAGTTATGATGCTTTGTTGACATAATGATTGGCAATATTTATTTTAGTTGTGCAAAATATTTATGTTGTGAAGAAATGGTGTAATTATTTTATGGTTGATTGATTATTTAAGAACTGAGTACTCTAAAGTAGATATTTTATGAAAATATGATATTTACTAATGTCTTGTCATGCTCTTGAAGAATAAATTTTAATGAGGAAGGAAGAAGAACATTATCTTTAGAGATGAAAGACGTTTTGATAATGTCCTTATAAGATATCTTATTTATGAATAAATTATTTTATTCACCTTTTAGAAATAGGATATGGATTAATTTATTAAGTTTTGTTATGTGCTCCTTATGACTTACGAAAATGTAAGTCCAATGACAAAAAAGACTTGAGAAGACCCACTCCTCCTTGCAAAGGTGGTTGAGTTGGCCATCACCTCAAAAGGGATATTGTTCTAGTGGTCGGGGGACAAGCATTTTTTTTAGCGAGAAGCATGATAGGCATTACGGTACGATAAGTGTGTATGGAGATAAGTGTGTATGGAGATAAGTGTGTATGGAGATAAGGGAGAAAAAGAATTATTTTTTACACTTCTTGGAGGAAGAAAAAAGAGGAGTGAGCAGTGAAGTGCAGGAAAGGAGGGACGACCTAGTTTGGGAAGTGAAAGGTGTTCATTCTAGAATCATTAACATATTGAGGTAATTCTCAAAATTGTCTCACTTTACTAATCTCACATTTGTAAACCTTAGGGAAGAAATACTTTTGTTTCTCGTTTTAAACTAGGTTTTAAGTTTCTACGACATCTTGAAAAGATTTCTTATTCCAAGCAACAATAACTTCATCAGTTTCATGATAGGAGAGAAAAACTATTGTAGAAAAGTATCTCTTTGAGTGTTGATTTTGATCAAAAATCTAAATGGGTAAAACAATTATTTTTATATCTTTGTTTAAGCTTGAAAATTAGGAGCATCCTTTATGTTATGAAAACCAAATGATCTTTGTAAAGGGTTGTCATTAAAAAATAATATTTTAGCTTATTTTTTGTCTATGTCTTAACTTGTATACTGATTATGAATGATAGGGTTGTCATATTACAACTCAGTAGAAGTTCTGCTAGGTGTTGGGTTAAAGCATTCCAATCTCTTCTTATTCTTTGAAAAATGGATAGATATATTGAAAGACCTTTGGGAAGTTCTTGTTTTAGATAGCACCATGGGTGTAGCTGCATTGCTATAGTATTGGGGAGATGGTATTTTTAGCTCTAACCTGATATGAACCCTCAGTCCTACATCCTAGAAGACATTAGGTGTTAGTATCAAGAAGTTTGTGATATCTTGTTTAGTTTTGAAGATAATTTTTTGAGATGGTGCTTTCATCAGGAGCATCACTATGTTACTATGGTTGGGTGAGTTTACTTAGTGTGTAATATAGGCTTACTTAGTGATATAGAGCTACGCACAACACACAGCAAGAATGCAGAAATTAACAATGCATAGGCAAAATTCCAACAAGCTTCATTAAAAACAGAGGTCTCCCCTCCAATACACAGCAATTTCCCAAAAATAAATGGCCAAGAGTCCTTCAATACAATGCATGCGCGCCTTTTATCCTTGGCCACCACCTCCTTCTCCATCATTACGCAAAGTGTGGGCCTTTTTCTTTATCCCCAGGACCGACTCTCTTTGGACCATCATTACCTTGAATGCGAGACTCCCCATACCGCCCGCATGAATGCTCTGTCCCGCCTGCATGATGCTGCCAGGTGCATAAAAAAAATCATGGCCTGTAGTGGCGGCATGCCCTGCAGCTGCCTATTGATCCACTGCCAAGTCAATCATTCACAAGAATGCGCCATGGCCATTTGCAGTTGATGCCACGTGTCCTGTTGCCATGCTTCCTGTAACCGCTTCATACTCTCGGGCCACCTGTAACTTCATGCCACGTGTCCCTCTGCACTGGTCCTTGCAGTCATCGGCTGGTCAACGTCATGAGTGCCCTATCGCGATATCGCGACATTTTTGCCCCAACACTTTCTCTCTCCTCTTTGGTCGTGATATCGTGACATTTTGACGTTAGGCTTCTCTCTCCTCCTTGGGGCCGCGATTCCGCTACACGTCATGAAATCATGACGTCTAGGCCTTTCTTACTCGCTTTCCTCCCTTGGGCCATGAAATCACGACATGTCACGATTTCGTGACATCTTTGCATTCCGTACGTCTTGGCTCGAAAGTGTCACGATTTCGTGACATCTTTGCATTGTGGAACCTTGCCTTCGGATATGTCACGATTTCGTGACATCTTTGCATTTCGTACGTCCTTGGCTCGAAAGTGTCATGATTTCGTGACATCTTTGCATTGTGGAACCTTGCCTCCGGATATGTCACGATTTCGTGACATCTTTGAGCTCTGCCTTCGAAGGTGTTGCGATGTCTTTATGCTTCCAAGTCTTGCCTCCCAGAAGTGTCGCGATTTCGTGACGTCTTTTAAAATTTATCTTTGAAGGTGTCACGATTTTGCGACGTCCTTTAAGCTTGCCTTCGAAGGTGTCACGATTTCGTGACCATTCTTGTGCCTTAGAACATTTTTGCCAAAGATGTCCTTGTGCTTTCAAACCCTGCTTTCGAAAGTGTCACGATTTCGTGACCATTTTGCGTCCAGACCACGTTGCAACAGAAATGTCACGATTTCACGACAGTTTGGCATCCCGACCATGCTTCTTCAGAAATGTCACGATTTCGTGACAGTTTGGCGTCCCGACTGTGCTTCTTTAGAAATGTCACGATTTCATGACAGTTTGGCGTCCCGACTGCGCTGCTTAAGAAATGTCACGATTTCACGACAGTTTGGCGTCCCGACCGTGCTTTTCAAAAAAATGTCACGATATCGCGACAGTTTGGCCCGCTGGCGCCCTTCTTCAAAAAGCGTCACGATATCGCGACAGTTTTAGTACTTAAGAAAAAAAACACATTTTGGGTGATGCAAGATTGCAACTTCGCCACCGGATGCTCCTGCATCAGACACCCGGGTGAGTTTGAGAAGTGACCTCACTTCTGATCTTTCCGAGGTAGACCCAGGCGATCAACCTCCGCCTTGGATAGCCAAGTCGCATCTTCTATGGGTCGGCCCTTCCATTTGATTAAATACTCAGAATAACTCCTGTTCCGAGTACTGCGACCCTCACGCATATCCAAAATTTCTTCTATCTCGTCCGCAACTGGGGTGACTGCCGGAATGCTCCACAAATCTGGACTGGGTACCTCACTGCTTTCTCCTTCATGATACTCAACCAAATCTGAGATGTTAAACACGGGGGAGATGTTAAGTTCACTTGGTAACTCCACCTCATAGGCATTACCCGAATCCCGTTTGCCAATGATTTTGCATGGCCCAAATTTCTTCATTTTGAGTTTGTTGTAGGTCTTGGCAAGAAACCGTTCCTTCCGCAGATGGACCATGACCGAATCTCCTACTTGGAACTCCTTAGCTCTACATTTTTGATCCGCCCTTGTCTTGTACTGAACGTTCATCTTGGCAATGTGTTTTGTCACTTCCTCATGCACTCCCTTCAGGTGTTCAGCAAAGTCTTCTGCTTCAGCACTACATTTCTCCCTTGTATCTAGCCTTCTTAACTCTGAAGCGTTCCTTGGGCTGTTCCCATAGATAATCTGGAATGGTGACTTGTTGGTACTCCGATTGACCGAGCTGTTGTACGCAAACTCAGCTTGCGATAGAATTAGATCCCATCCCTTGGGCTTGTCCCCTACCAAGCATCGCAGTAGGTTGCCCAAACTCCGATTAACCACCTCTGTTTGGCCATCTATTTGTGGGTGGTAAGCAGAACTGAACTTTAACTCCGTCTTTAATTTCTTCTAGAGGGTCTTCCAGAAATAACCTACAAACTTGGTATCTCTATCCGACACAATGCTTCTTGGTAGCCCATGAAGGCGTACCACTTCCTTAAAGAACAAACCAGCTACATGGACCGCATCGCTAGTCTTCTGGCATGGGATAAAATGTGCCATTTTCAAAAATCTGTCCACTACCACAAATATGGAATCATGCCCCCTCTGCGTCCGAGGCAAACCAAGCATAAAATCCATACTAATATCTTCCCACGGCCGCTCAGGTATAGGTAGCGGTTGATACAAACCAGTAGGCTGCCTCACACCCTTTGCCATCTGGCAAATCCTGCAACTCTGCACAAACTTTGCCACATCCTCGCTGCAATTGTGGCCAGTAATAGTTTTCACTAACCAATGAGATGGTCTTGTCACGACCAAAGTGTCCAGCTAAACCCCCACTGTGCTTCTCTTTAATGAGGTTCTCTCTCATTGAGCTCTTTGGAATGCACAACTGGTTCCCCTTAAACAGCATTCCATCTTGAATCAGGTAATCCAACCATCTAGTCCTGTCCAACGCAACAGGCGCACAGTGCAGGCTTTCCAAGCTTCTATGAAATCGGGGTCTGCAGGGTATAATTTCTTGAGCTTAGAAAACCCTAAAACCTCCACTCTCATTTCTATCATCAGACATTGCCTCCTACTCAATGCATCTGCCACCCTATTGGATCTTCCACTTCGATGCTTCAGCACAAAGGTATAGCTCTGCAGGAACTCTACCCATTTCAGGTGTCTCTGATTCAATTTTCCCTGACTGTTAATAAACTGCAGTGCTTGATGGTCGGTATAGAGAACAAACTCTTTCGGCAACAGATAGTGCCTCCATTTCTTGAGTGCTTGAACTATGGCATAGAACTCTTGATCATATACCGAATACTTTCTCCTGGCATCATTGAGCTTCTCGCTGAAATAAGCTACAGGCCTACCTTCTTGGCTCAAGACGGCTCCTATCGCACTGCCACTTGCATCGCGATCTACCCGAAACACCTTATTGAAATCTGGAAGTGCTAAAATGGGTTGCTCGGTGACCTTCTTCTTCAGCATAGAAAAGCTTTTATCTGCTCCAACTCGTCCACTTGGAATTCCTTCTTGTTTCCCTTCATTGTCTCGATAAGAGATGTACAAATATTGCTGAAGTTTCTAATAAATTTTTTGTAGAAACTGGCCAGACCATGAAATGATCTAACCTCGGTCACACTCCTTGGGACAAGCCATTCTAGGATAGCCTTCACCTTTTTGAGGTCCATCTTGAGACCATTTGCTGATATGACAAATCCCAGGTATACCAGCTCCTTCACAAAGTTGCACTTCTTTAGATTGATCAATAACTGCTCCTCCCGCAGTTTCTCAAGAACCTTCCTGATGTGCATCAGGTGCTCCTCTAAGGTTCTGCTAAAAATCAGTATATCATCCAAGTAAACAATAACAAATTTGCCCAAAAATTCCTTCATAACTTCATTCATTAACCTCATAAAGGTACTAGGTGCATTGGTTAATCCAAATGGCATAACCAGCCACTCATACAACCCTTCTCTGGTTTTGAAGGCTGTCTTCCACTCATCCCCTTCTCTAATGCGGATCTGATGGTATCCACTTTTCAAATCAATTTTTGTGAAGTACTCAGCTCCACTCAAGCAGTCCATGATATCATCCATTCTCGATAGGGGGAACCTGTATTTAATGGTGATCTTGTTGATTGCCTGAGAGTCGGTGCACATCCTCCATTCTCCATCCTTCTTGGGTGCTAATACTGCTGGTACAACACATGGACTAAGACTCTCCCTTATCAGGCCTTTCTTCAACAGATCTTGAACTTGCCGATTTAATTCTTCAGTTTCCACCGGTGTCATTCGATGTGCAGCCTTGTTTGGCAAGCTCGATCCAGGCACCAGATCTATGTGGTGACTGATCTTCCTAACAGGTGGTAAACCTTCAGGAACATTGTCAAAAATGATATCAAGGAATTCTTCTAACAGTCCCATGACTTCCATTGGAATCTCCTTGCATCCTTCTTCCCTAACTCTGGGGATTATAGCATAACACACATGATCCGGCTTCAGGCCTTCCAAGAATCTTCTGCCATCAACTAGACAGACTCGTGCACTACTGCATACTTTCTCATCCGCCTCTTTCAAGGGTTTTAACTTATGGCGAACTCCATTCTTTGACAGAGAATATGTGTTGGCTCGACCATCATGAACAACACTTCGGTCAAACTGCCATGGCCTCCCAAGTAGCAGGTGACATGCATCCATGGGCAAGATGTCACATAACACTTCATCTTGGTAAGTTCCAATGTTGAACTTCACCGAGACATTGCTCACTCACCAAAGACCCGATGGTCCTTTTGCAACCATGCAATTCGATAAGGGTGTGGGTGTTTTCTCCTTTCCAACCGTAGCTTGGAAACCATTTCCTCTGAAACCAAATTGTCGGTGCTTCCATTATCAATGATGATATTACAGACCTTGCCTGCGCACTTGCATCTTGTCCGAAACAGGCTGTTCCTTTGGTCTGCCTTTTCCTCTTCATTCAGCAAGACTCTTCTGATAATCATGGCTTCCCCTCTTTTTGCCTCCTCTGAATGCTCAGACTCTACACCTTCGTCTGCTACAACAGCTCGGGCCTGACCCTCTGGTCTTCGATTTGGCCTCTCTTGATGCTGTGGGCAGTTGTATGCCCTGTGTCCTTCTTCACCGTAGTTGAAGCAGGTTCCTCTAAAGACACCTCTTCCAAACCCTCGCCCAGACCTACCTCTTCCTCTTGGGTAGTTGTTGCTCTGATTGCGTGGGCATCGGTCATCCTCCTCTTTCACCTCTTTTTGTTTCTGGCCACTGGTAGCTTCACCAGTTTTCCCAAAATCTTTGTATCTTCCACCACTGCCTCTTCCACCAGCTCTTCCACCCCTGTCCTTCCCTCTCTGCTTGCCATCAAACCTTCTATTTAGTTTCTCTTCCACTTTTAATGCAAACTGATATGCATCCTCCACTGTGCTCATTCTAACCAGCCCCAACTCTTCTTGAATGCTGGTTCGCAATCCATTTATGTAACGTGCGACCTTCTCTTTGTTCGCCTCCGAATGGCCGGTTCTGATAGAGATTTGATAGAACTCTTCAGTATATTCCTTGATAGACTTACTAGCCTATCGAAGACTCTACATTTTCTTCAACAAATCTAGCTCATAATCTACAGGGATGAACTGCCTCTTTAGTTTCTCTACCATCCTATCCCATCTGGTGATCCTTTCCTTTCCCCTCTTATTCCTTTCTAACTGCACTCCTTTCCACCAGATGCTAGCATGCCCCTTCAGCTTGGTTTTTGCGAATTTGATCCGATTTGGATCTGCGATCTCTTCGTATTTGAAGTACTCCTCCATGTCGTTGATCCAGTCTATTAATTCCTCAGGGTTGAGGTTTCCAGAGTAAGTCGAGACATCAAATTTTGGCTTCTTCCCAATCTGGGAGATAGCCCTGTATAGCCTAGCCTCTGCTGGGTCCAAGGCCTCTTTCACATCAGATGGAACTTCTTCTTCCCATGCTTCATCTTCGCTGGGTTCTTCCCTTCTCGGCTCGACTCCTCTTCTAATTTCCTCTTGCAAGGCCTCAACTTGCCTCTGCAGGGCTCTTAGATCGACCTCCTCCCTTCTTGCTCGTCTGTGCCTTATACCACCATGGTCTCTTCGTGGAGGCATCTTGCTTCTTCTTCACAACCCCACAACCATGGTCCTGGCGCAAACTGCCTCTCTGTTCGACGATCGGTTTGCACTCTTAGAACCAACCGGCTCTGATACCACTTGATATAGAGCTATGCACAACACACAGCAAGAATGCAGAAATTAACAATGCACAGGCAAAATTCCAGCAAGCTTCATTAAAAATAGAGGTCTCCCCTCCAGTACACAACAATTTCCCAAAAATAAATGGCCAAGAGTCCTTCAATACAATGCATGTGCGCCTCTTTTCCTCGGTCGCCACCTCCTTCTCCATCATTACGTAAAGTGTGGGCCTTTTTCTTTATCCCCAGGCCCGACTCTCTTTGGACCATCATTACCTTGAATGTGAGACTCCCCATACCGCCCGCACGAATGCTTTGTCCCGCCTGCATGATGCTGCCAGGTGCATAAAAAATCATGGCCTGTAGTGGCGGCATGCCCTGCAGCCGCCTGTCGATCCACTGCCAAGTCAATCATTCACAAGAATGCGCCATGGCCGTTTGCAGTTGATGCCACGTGTCTTGTTGCCATGCTTCCTGTAATCGCTTCATACTCTCGGGCCACCTGTAACTTCACGCCACGTGTCCCTCTGCACTGGTCCCTGCAGTCGTCGATTGGTCAACGTCGTGAGCACCCTGTCGTGATATCGCGACGTTTTTGCCCCAACACTTTCTCTCTCCTCTTTGGTCGCGATATCATGATGTTTTGACGTTAGGCTTCTCTCTCCTCCTTGGGGCCGCGATTCCGCTACACGTCATGAAATCGTGACGTCTAGGCCTTTCTTACTCGCTTTCCTCCCTTGGGCCGTGAAACCGTGACATGTCACGATTTCGTGACATCTTTGCATTTCGTACGTCTTGGCTCGGAAGTGTCACGATTTCATGACATCTTTGCATTGTGGAACCTTGCCTTCGGATATGTCATGATTTCGTGACATCTTTGCATTTCGTACGTCCTTGGCTCGGAAGTGTCACGATTTCGTGACATCTTTGCATTGTGGAACCTTGCCTTCGGATATGTCACGATTTTGTGACATCTTTGAGCTCTGCCTTCGAAGGTGTTGCGATGTATTTATGCTTCCAAGTCTTGCCTCCCAGAAGTGTCGCGATTTCACGACGTCTTTTAAACTTTATCTTTGAAGGTGTCGCGATTTCGCGACGTCCTTTAAGCTTGCCTTCGAAGGTGTCGCGATTTCGCGACCATTCTTGTGCCTTAGAACCTTTTTGCCAAAGATGTCCCTGTGCTTTCAAACCCTGCTTTCGAAAGTGTCATGATTTCATGACCATTTTGCGTCCAGACCACGTTGCAACAGAAATGTCACGATTTCACGACAGTTTGGCATCCCGACCGTGCTTCTTCAAAAATGTCATGATTTCGTGACAGTTTGGCATCCCGACTGCACTGCTTTAGAAATGTCACGATTTCATGACAGTTTGGCATCCCGACTACGCTGCTTAAGAAATGTCATGATTTCATGATAGTTTGGCGTCCCGACCGTGCTTTTCAAAAAAACGTCGTGATATCACGACAGTTTGGCCCGCTGGCGCCCTTCTTCAAAAAGCGTCGCGATATCGCGACAGTTTTAGTACTTAAGAAAAAAAACACATTTTGGGTGATGCAAGATTGCAACTTCGCCACCGGATGCTCCTGCATCACTTAGTGGATTAACCTAGGTTTTACATCTAGGAATGTTGTAGCAAATGATTGAAGAGATAAATGAGTGAAAGGTGTTGTTATGATGTATTTTTCTTATGAGCTTTTGCAAGTGGTTCTAGAAAAATATTGAAGTGTTAACATAGATTATTAAGAGCTTTTGCAAGTGGTTCTGGAAAATATTGTACTATTAACATATATTGTTATGATATTTTGCACGTGGGTCTAGAATAATGTTGCAGTGTTAACATAGATTGTTATGAGCTTTTGCAAGTGGTTTTGGAAAAATGTTGCAGTGTTAACATAGGTTGTTATGAGCTTTTGCAAGTGGTTCTAGAAAAATGTTGCAGTGTTAACATAGTTTGATATGAGCTCTATGTTGTAATTAATTCTAAGATAGTAGCATGTTAATGTAGTAAAGGATAGAAGACTTTTCTTAAATGTGCTCTCCTTTTACTTATGTGATGTTGACAAACTATGACTGATAAATTTATTGATGGTTATGATGTATCTTTGTTGGAAGAGATTTAGCATATGGTAGTGATGCATTAAAGGTTAAGAATGTTGATATTTTAGTGTAAGTCCAGTTAATGGACACAACTAGTAGACACTATATTTCATGCATTTCTAGGAATGGTGCAATCAGGAATGACCCATCACAATAATTTGAAGATGACTATTATAGCGAAGAGAGATACCAAATTTTTATTGAGATGGATCAAGAGATAATTGAGTCTCTCCAGAGAACTAAATGGATAGTTCAAGAATTTCATCTCTTTCAATGTATTATGATAACTATTATTGAATTAATAAATGACTTTTGATTGTTGGGTTTTCCCTACGGGGATTTTTCCTGGGGTATATTTTTATGTTATGCAAATTATGTGGAATGTTCTTATGATTGAATTGATGTAAATGGTTACTGTGTGTTGGTGTAGACACCAAAATAGCACCAATCCGATTATGTGACGACAAGCGCTGATCGCATTGACACACACAACCCCTAGGGCAGCCCCTAGAGGTTAAACAATGGTTCTAACCACTCCCAAAAGCAGTTTTGGAAGGTCAAAAGTCAATTTGGCACCTTTTTGGCACTTTTTTCCCTATTCATCCCACCCTAGGACGAATTCAAACTGGCATTCATCCCACCCAAGGACGATTAAGAATTCGCCCCAGGGTGGGGCGAATAGCAGGTTTGACCGACAAAAAAAGTCAAACCTCGGCAACTCCGCCAGTTAACTGAGGCTTCAGGCCATGCAATTGTGAGGAATAGCTTTTATTCAAGAAGAGAGACTTCAGTCATGCATGTCTTTATTTTAGAGACCTCATGCAAGGAGATTCTAAATCAGGGAACTAGCTTTTCTCTGAAAATAGGACAGTTAACTCAAGTGGCACCCTCGCATGTGCAATTTAAACAAGAAGACCCTAAGGTCTATAAATTGGGGAGTTTTCCCACCCAAAAGAGATACAGAGAAGGAGCATTTGAGCAATGAAGTGCTGCCAATTTACATACCTACTTGCGATTTGTGCCTTTCACATCCTTAATCTCTCATTTGAAGGGGAGGTTATTGGGTGATTATTGGAAGCGCAAATCTAAGCCCAAACCCAAACATTTGGCCACAATATTCCACAAAATTTGTCGAAAACACCCCATAACAGGTTTTGGACCCATCCCAAGTGGATTGGTGCTAAAACAAAGTCCCAAACGGTGGGCGTCCTGCCCCCGGGCGCTCCCCAAACTATCGCAGCTCTAAATGCTCCACCCCAGAATGAATAGAAATATATGGCATATTTCTCTAATTTTTCTTTTGCATATTATTCTAGATTATTCAAATAGGTTGTAGTTTAAATTTCATTTCATTCTGACAAGTTTTGACCAGGTTTTTGTCATTTCTCGCCTTTACTAACTTGCAGATGGCACCATAAAAATATGGGTGATAGAGGAAAAATTGGAGAAATATGACCATCTGGGTCATCTCAAAATACCCCCAATTAGCTAACACCAATTTTGCAGGTCTTTTGGAGCTTTCTAGATAGGACATTGAAGAGGATACTTTCTGACAATGTATTACATGTTAATTCGTCCCACCCTATAATGAATAGCAATCTATGGTAGGTTTCATTGTTTTTCTTTTTGCATATTATTCTAGGTCATTTCAATAGACTGTAGTTTAAATTTCATTTCATTTGGAGCACTTTTGATCAGGTTTTTGCTATTTCCCGCCTTTACTAACTTGCAGATGCCATCATCAAAATATGGGTGCTAGAGGCAAAATTGGAGAAATATGACCATCTGGGTCTTCCCAAAACACCCCCAATTAGCTAACCCCAACTTTTCAGGTCATTTGGAGCTTTCTAAGTAGGACATTGAAGAGGGTGCTTTCTGACAAGTTATTGTAGGTCTATTCGTCCCACCCTGGAGCGAATACAAATATGTGAGGAATTTCCAAACTGTTCTTTTTGTAGTGGTCTTCTGATAACATATTTATGCTACTATTAAATTTTTAGGTCGATCCGAGGTCATTTGATTATCGTTTTAATATTTTCATGCATTTACTGACAGTAGGCCTTGGGAAATACATGCTTTATTCTGTCTGCAGGTGCTACTAATATTTTCTGTTTCTTTGAACACAGGTTTCCAACATTAGAGGAGTAAGAAGGAGCAAATAATCATATACACAAGTGGTGGCGACATTTTGGTCCGCCCATCTTACATGTGGGCACGTGGAAGAAGGATGGTTATCCATGGTTGTTGTGACAAGAAACACATTTGACGCTCCTATCCCCTAAAAAGGAAGGAGACGTATTGTAACACAACTTAAAAAGCGTATCAATAAAGAGATTACCATATTTCATATTGCTTTTATCTTGTGTCGATTTGTCTATGTTCTTTCTTGTTCTTTCTTGTGGCATATTCCTTTTTGTTTCCGTATCCTCGTGCTTTCAGTGGCGATCACGGTGGGACCTCTGTCCCTTGATTTTTAAGATTAAATTTCTGATTAAAGTTGCTTGTTATTTTGCTTATAGGTACAAAGTTTTCAAATGCTAGACTATTCTAGAGCAAAAATTCAGAGACATCTGATTTGGGCAGAGACGAGGTAGAGGTCTTAAACACCTTTTGTCAATTCTTTGCTTTATGTTCTCTGGTTATTTGCCTAAGTTTGACTGCTTGTTTGCTTCATTTATGCAACTTAAAAAGAACCCCACACACCACATGGTAATTTAAACCAAGGAGTTGGTCGTAAAACCCCAACCCTTGAGCAAGACCAAAGGTGGATTCCATCATCACTTTGGCTTGAGATACTGCATACATTACCCCGATCGTGACTGTTGCTAGACGTAAATCCTGACGAAAGCTGACCAAGTGTAGCGGGGGTGATTCCTAGAACATGAGGATAAGTCTTCTATGGTAGGTGTCATAAACAGAGTGATTCCCCTTTCGTACCACCTATGTTCCACGTATCATCTGCTCTCACGTACCTATAGTCTCCCTCACGTAAGGGCGGGTATATAGAGAGGTTGGTATATCGGTCCGGCAAAGGTATATCGAAGGGGCGACCATTTTTTGGGAGTCACAAGAGCCGTCATACTGCATTTAAATGTTCTTCACAAAAAATTTTCAAAACAACATCAAAACACACTAAACCAGATTCTAGGGCACACTTTTAAATCTTTAAACGAGATAACCATTGCATTGATTGTGTGTTTCCTTTCTGTTTAAGTGTAGCATAAAAAATCCTAAAAGTGATAAGAACCTACGCATCTTTAGGTAAGCATCATCATGGTGTACACCCGTAGCCAAGCCCGATCACGGGCAAAAGCTGTAGAGAGTGCACCAAGGGGGACAAGTCGCCTCCGATATAGTCCTGAGGACTTGGTCATCCCGCCTTGGTGGCAGGATACACAAGATAGTCCCCATCATGTCATCATCGAACAAGACTATAAAGGCACCCCCTTGAGGGGCACACCCACTCAACATAGAGGCACCTCCTTGAGGGGCACCCCCACTCAGCAAAGATCCTTTCAAGAGGAAAACCCACATGTGGCACTCAACCTAGATAGGAGGCCCCCCTTGGAAACTCGTTATGGGTGGCCTAGTGATGAAGTGCTTGAACAACATAGGGTCCACAAGGAGGAACCATATGATTTTGTTACTCCTTGTTTACCCTTGATTACTGTTAGAAACACTAGACCATATCCAGAGTATCAGGCTTTCCAGACAGGGCAAGACAATTCTGCCCGCACCTTTTATGCATACAATAGAGAGTACGAGGAAGATCACTATATTCCTCAAGAGCAGTACATAGCGTGGGAACGATGCACATCCACACCCGCAATGTATCAAGATCACTCATTGAGGCCAGAGCCTCAAGTGAATGCTGCTAACCTCGATAGAGGGAAGCAACCCATAGGGGTCTCGGATCACCATGACCGAGAAAGACATGTAGGGGAGGCATCTAGGCTTCCTAAACAAGAGACGGTGGACCAAATTGACTTGGCATTTGCCAAACTAGCCACCCGCCAAGCGCAAATCATGCAGCTCAGGCAAGACCAACAACAATTAGAACATTTGTGTCGCCTTAACCAAGAGCGCATTCAGCGTCAGACAACTGAATTGCTTCACAACAATGTGCCTGAGAAGGTCCCAGCCCCTCGCGCACATAAATCAGAAGTGTATGAGAGGCACAACCCCTTAGTGCGAGACAGGTCTCCACGACCTCATCAAGCACTACCTCTAAGACCTCCTAGACCTGAGCGGGAGGCCACTCCCCAAAACCACGATGGGCACCCTCCGCGGGCACCCATCAATGTTTACAGGCCTAGGCCAGACACTCCTCAAGAAGCTTATGAGGATTATGAACAAGAAGAAGAATGGGCTGAAATGCCCTATCAAGGCAGAAGGGGTGCTACCTAGCTACCCCTCCAAAGGCCTCAAGTTCCCCACAACCCACAACGGGAGAAAACCAAGGAGGAGGAGATCAAGTCCTCCGATGCATATAAAGCATTGCTAGAGCGCTTAGAGACTATGGAGCTCAAGACTTCTGGGCCCCAAAAGCCTACTTTATGCCAACTCCGTAGTCATTCTGTGCATCCATCAGTGTCGGCACCTCCATACCCCAAACACTTTAAGCTGCCCTAGTTGGCACTCTTTAGAGGGGAGGAAGATGCCCAAGAGCATGTGACTCGATTCCTGAGCCAATGCTTTGGCATTCAGGACAACGATGCTTTGCTATTAAGAACATTTATAACCACATTCATAGGCCCTGCCTCGGATTGGTTTACTCAATTACCAAAGCACAACATCTGTAACTTAGATCAGCTAGTGGACGCGTTCCTAGAATGTTTCACTTTCAACACAAAGAAAAAGGCATCACTAAGCGATCTAGCTAGCCTCAAGCAGTATGAGGAGGAATCTATGGTGGCATATGGGAACCGATGGAGGACGTTGCTTTCAAAGCTACCCTACCTCCCTCCTATGTCTGACTTGACCCAAATGTTCGCAAAGAGCTGTTTGCGATCGATCTCTGTGCTATTGTAGCTGTAGCAATATGCCACTTTAGAAGAAGCACTGGCGCAAGCCAGAATCATCGAAGAGATCAAAATACAGGATGGTGAAATTGCCAAGCCTAAGAAAAAAGAATGGAACAAGAGCACTAAAATAGGGACTACACAATAGAAACCCGTCGTGGTCAATCAAGTTGCTATCAACGCCCCTAAGCCTGCCCAAGCAACACAACCTCAGAAGGCTAACTATCAGGTGGTGCCTCCAAACAATTATGATAGAGAAAACCAAAAGCAGGAACAAAATTAGCAGCGTCACCCTAGGCGACAATTTACACCATACATAGAGTCCAGGGACTCCTTGTTTGACCGTTTGTCAGTGACAAACTTGATTAATCTGCCAGAGATTCAAACGATAGATCCTAATGCACCAAAGCCTAAGGGGTACAGGGAGGACTTGTACTGTAGGTTCCATAGATGAAAGGGACATGACCTTAATGCCTATTGGAAGTTCAAAGGTTTGGTGCAAGACCTCATTGACAATAATACATTGGCGGTGGACAACCCTATAGCGCCAAACAACCAACAAATGGGAGTTTTCAGAGACCCCTTGCCCATACATGATGCACAAGCAAAACCCCTTCATGTCAATGAGGTGCAACAAAATTGCCCCATGGAAGGATATGTAGGGATGATAAGCATCATGACTAGGAACAAGAGATACCCAGGAGCTGCCCCCGTGGTAGCTACAAGAGAAGTTCCAACGACGTCACAACCTCAAAACCCTACGCAGCTGCCCCCGCCTAGACCAGTGGCCACGATTCGAACTAGACTTACCCAAATTCTAAGGACCACGTCGGCTAGGCTCTCCATATACGAGCTTATTCAACAATCAGCGCCCCATCGGGAGGCTCTCATGGAGATATTAAAGGCCATTGAGCTGCATCCCCATGAAGCAAATTCTTTCAACAACTTCGTGGGCCATGTGAAACAATGTACAGAACCAGTCATCACATTTAGAGAAGATGAATTAAAATCGGTGGCTGGTGATGTGGCGGATCCACCCCTGCATGTTATCGCGTGGGTCAACGGGATTCCGTACAAGCGGGTGTTGGTGGACACTGGTTCTTCCAGTAACATTATTACAACCACCGCATTAAAACATTTGAAGTTGTCGGCCTCTCACATCGTACCTTCCACATATACTCTTCGAGCATTCAATGATGCGATATGCTCGACAGTTGGCACAATTGTCCTACCCATACAAGTGGGACAAAAGACCATTCATACATTGTGCCACATATTAGAAGGTGAGATGGCCTACAATATCTTGTTGGGGCGACCTTGGATCCGGGACATGAAGTGTGTCCCTTCAATTGCTCATCAATGCTTGAAGTATACATTTGAAGGACAGGTACATGTAGTCCCCATAGATTTAGAGCCTTTCAAATACTGCAATTCAGTGCAACTAATGCCACAGTCGACCCTTCCATCAACGCATTTGGATTTTTAGTTAAATCCATCTACAAGGGGTTCGATTACACAGGAATCTCCATTACCAAGGCAATCAAATTCCCAGGCGGGTCCATCTTCTTCATCTGGTCCTCCCACAACGATGCCACCTACGGTGGCCACACCAAAGGACAAGGGAAAGAAGCCCCTGGAAGAGGAACCACCCTTAGTCTCCAACATCTCGACAGAAGAGAAGCCTAGTAGAATGGAAGTCGAGATGCCTAGTTCACCCCACATGGAGTGGACTCAGGGAGAACTCCCATTCGCTCCCCCTCAAATGCCAACAATCATAGTTGAGATGACCAACATAGGATTGGGGGAGTATCTAGTGCAAAATATTATAGCAACGCCTACACTTGAGTCCATGCAGGACATGGGGAGACCTAGACTCCCCATCGGCTCTGTGGTGCCTCTAGGCTACCCACCCAATCAGACAAACTTTATTTATGGGGGCCTGGATAATGGCATTGAACCTTCCCTGCAAGAAGAGGAAGATGAAGAGCCCTTTGTTGAGGATGTCAATTATCTGTCTAACCCAGACTTCGCATTGAGATATCTTAGCCAATGCAATTGGCATGGATATGGGTTGGGCAGGTATGAGCAAGGAGTGCATGTTTTGTGCCAACCAAGATACCAAATGTCGTATGATAAGTCAGGAGTAGGGTTTAATCACCCCTTACCCCTAGACATCTTGGTCAAAAACATGCAAGGCCTAGGGATAGGCAACAAGGATGGGTTGGCATCAGATCCATATGCCAATCCAAACACAACTTATACATTGGGGGATTATTTCCCATTACAAACAAACAACCTTGTTGACCTCAACAACCTTTTCCCTTCGGTCGCAACGGGAGACAATTCAAGGACTCACCTCCATGAAGGGTATGGACAAGACCAAGAAGGGTCTTCGGATGATGAGTTGGAGTACGAGGTCGCACCTTGGGATCCTCTTGAGTCGGATAACAACCATTCACAGGTGCATCCCATGGATGATTACCAAGAGAGCTTCCTGACCATGTTCCCTTTGGATGTTCCAATGGAGCATCTGCCAGCTCAAGAGAATCAGATATGATAGCAAAAATATCCCTTGGACATAGATGACATGTTTGAACATTTACACATAGGTCCAGGACATAGGTGGCACCTCAACCAAGCATAGTTATAGCAATTACTGCACCCGCCACTCCAGGTACATAGAGAGCATCTTCTACCTGGAGACCCTATACAACCATCAGTGCCTAGGGCGGAACCGGTATTTTTATCCATGCATAGGGCTGATCCATTTGTGCCAGTACCCACAGAGCCAGATCCGAGGCACATAGATTATCTAGGATGTTCGAGCAGTCATACCCATGGTAATGGAGACCACAATCATTTCATCAACATGATCTCCATTGATTTAACCGCCCCCATCCATGATCCAGCTGATCCAACACAGTCATTGCATCTAGACATAGAGGCTATCGATTAGGATCATACTGACACACCACCATCCCCATCATAGTACTGGCCTTGTGGTGGGATGTTTCATTTCACTCTAGGACAGACTCGGGATGTCTTCCATGTTGAAGAGGAACCTGACGTTCCTAACGATGATCTTAATTCAGCAAATGATATCCACTTGATCCCAACTCCACACCAGTTGGAGGACGGATCCCACATGTCGATCGAGGAGACGATTGACGTAGACATCGGCTCAGATCCAATGAATCCATGGATTCTCAAGTTGGGGGTAAGTCTCTCCCCTCGAAGAGCAAGCCGACTACATTGCCCTTCTCAAGGAGAAGAAGGAGGTTTTTGCATGGTCATACAAAGACATGTCGGGACTAGACCCACAGCTAGTCATGCATAATTTAATGCTTGATCCGACAATCAAGCTAGTAAAGCAAAAACTACGTAAGATGCACCCAACAGTGGCCTTAATGGTCAAAGACGAGCTACAAAAGCTGTTGGATGCATAGTTTGTCATCTACGTGGATTACCCACCATGGTTGTCTAACATGGTTCCCATCAAAAAGCCCGATGGGAGGATTCGCATATGCACCGATTTTTGAGATCTAAACAAAGTGAGTCCTAAGGATGATTTTCCCTTTCCGAGCATCGATGCATTGGTAGACGCTACAGCGGGCCATGAAATGCTTTCCCTCATGGATGGTTTCTCAGGATACAATCAAATTCGTATCAATCCCGAGGACCAACTAAAAACGGCATTCACCATGCCTTGGGGGACATTTTGTTATAAGGTCATGCCTTTTGGCCTTAAAAATGTTGGCGCCACCTACCAACGTGCCATGACGTACATCTTTCATGATTACATGCACAAAACTTTGGAAGATTACATGGATGATTTGTTGGCCAAATCTCTTTTGCACCCAGATCATCTCGATGACTTAAGCAGGATCCTCGATCGCCTCATGGAACATAAAGTCAGACTAAACCCCAAGAAGTGCGTCTTTGGCATCACATCTGGAAAGCTCTTGGGTTACATAGTCTCTAAACGAGGAATTGAGGTAGACCCACACAAAGTCAAGGCAATCCTTGAAATGCTTCCCCCAACTACCATCAAGCAGCTCAGAAGTCTGCAAGGAAAGGTCGCATCGATTAAATGCTTCATAGCATAGCTATCTGACAAGTGTCGACCCATGAATAAATTATTGCACAAGGGGGTAACATTTCACTGGGATGACGAGTGCCAGTCAGCCTTTGATGACATTAAACAATACTTGGCTTCGCCGCTAGTATTGGCACCACCTAGACCAGGAGTGTCATTCTATTTATACATCTCAGCTACTGAGGTGGCACTGGGTGCCATGTTGTCCCAGAAAAATGAACTACACAAAGAACAGGCTACTTACTATCTTAGCCGCACCCTGGTCAGTTATGAACTTAACTATGCATACGTCGAGAAACTCTACTTGGCAGTGGTGTTTGCTACCAAGAAGCTATGCCATTACATGCTGAGCAACAAGATGTATGTTGTGTCTAAGGAGAATCCATTGCGATACATGATGAGTCATACTTATCATAGTAGCCGCACGACAAAATGGATCATGTTGTTGATGGAGTTTGACATAGAATTCATTGGACAAAAATCCATAAAAGGTCAAGTCATCACCGATCAACTGGTAGAGGCTCCTCTTGAAGACGATCAGCCTCTAACCTTCGAACTACCTGATGATGGGGTCTTCCATGTTTCAGAATCGCTAGATTCTGATGAGCCTGAGTCATAGGCTGACATAACCCTATTCTTCGATGGTTCTAAATGTGAGCAAGGAGGTGGTGCGGGAATTGTATTCTTCACTCCACAAGGGGCTCCAATGCCTCTATCATTTAAATTAGACTTCCCGTGCACCAACAACAATGTAGAATACGAAGCCTTGCTCATAGGTCTTCAGACAATAGTCACCATGAACATTAAATGTTTAAACATCTTTGGTGATTCATTGTTAATTGTCAATCAAGTAAAGGGGATATTCCAATGTAAATGTCTAGTTCTACAGGCCTACAAAGCCCTTGTGGACAAATTCCTGGCACAACTTGAATGGTATGACATCGAGGCACTCCCTCGATCATCGAACCATTTTGCGGATACTATGGCCTCCTTGGGGTCACTAATCTCGCAAGACCCTTCTGGTGCAATGACAACCATTCAGGTCAAAACATTATCGCAATCTATGATGGAGCGTGCAAGCTCTGACCTAACGCCAGGAATCCACCTGATCCAGATTGAACCATCCCAGGATAGGTTCTCTCAAATTCATGATTGTCTGACTCGAGCCAACTAGGGGTCCTTGTTCTCCCCGACCCCTCTTAATAGCAACACAACGCTATTTTTACAAGTTCTTTCCCGCTCAACTTTTGCTAGGGATGAACTTCAAGAGGGATTGGTCATTCATACCATCGAGGTTTTTGATCAGCAGGATTGGTACACACCCATAAGGGATTACCTCAAGCTAGGTACCCTCCCACTTGGATTGACACAAGCCATGAAAAGATCATTTAAACAGAAAGCGAGCAAAACATGTCTTGCTAGGAGACATTTTGTATCGTCGAAGCTATGAAGGAATCCTCCTCCATTGCTTGGACCAGCAGGAGTCCACTTGGGCGATCACCCAAGCCCATGATGGTACATGTGGTGGCCACTTCAATGGTATGGCCATCACAAAGTGCATTCTTCGCATGGGTTATTATTGGCCATATTTAGAGCGAGATTGTTGCGCATATGTGAAGAAGTGCGTGAAGTGTCAACATCATGCCAATTTGACACACGTACCTTCTTAGGCCTTGCAACCGATCCAATCGGCTTGGCATTTTTCGTAGTGGGGCTTTGATCTAATCGGAAAGATCTCCCTTGCATCGTCGGGTCATCACACATTTATCATAACGGCCACAAAGTATTTCACCAAGTGGGTGGAAGCAATTCCGTTAACCTCTATGACTGGATCCCGCATTGCGGAGTTTATTTTGCATAACATCATATGTCATTTTGGTATTCCATCCAAGATCCTCTCGGATAATGGGACGCCATTCAAGAATAAATATGTGCATGCTTTGACCACAAAGTACAAAATTCAGCATAGTTTTTCAACACCCTATTATCCGCAAGCAAATGGGCAAGCAGAGGCATCAAACAAAATGCTAGTCGCCATCCTCAAAAAGACCATCGTAGATAGTCATAAGGATTGGCACATTCAGATCCCGCTTGCCCTATGGGCTTATCGCACTAGCATTCGGACGCCCACTGGGGCAACTCCATTTTTGTTGGTGTATGGCTCCGAGGCTGTCATGCCTCTTGAGTTGGAAATCCCTTCCCTGTGCATTTCAATGCAAGAGTTCATCGATGATGACACTGCACGATAGGCCCGGTTAGACCAACTTACGTTGCTCGACGAACGACGTGTCAATGCTCTCGAGCATTTGCATATCTATCAAGAGCGACTTAAGAGAGCATATAACATGAAGGTTCACTTGAGGGACTTTCAGGTTGGTGACTTGGTCTTAAAAGAGAACCAGTAGAATTCTAATTTGTCATCCCATCTACGGGACAAGTTTGTGGCAAACTGGTTAGGTCCTTATGTGATTGACAAGTAAAATAGGACCTGGAACATACCGGCTCGCCTCTCTTGAAGGAATCAAGGAACTAGAACCCTTGAACATCAGTCATTTGAGGCCATTCCACATTTAGAGAGCCATAGTCCAACCAAAAGCTCCAAGGATTCCCACAATCGCTTGGTCAACCCAAAATGCCCCAAAGGTATCTATAAACCCTTTGGTCAAGCCAAAAGCTCCAAGGATTCCCACAATTTCTTGGTCAACCCAAAATGCCCCAAAGGTATCTATAAACCCTTTGGTCAAGCCAAAAGCTCCAAGGATTCCCACAATCACTTGGTCAACCCAAAATGCCCCAAAGGTATCTATAAACCCTTTGGTCAAGCCAAAAGCTCCAAGGATTCCCAAAATCGCTTGGTCAACCCAAAATGCCCCAAAGGTATCTATAAACCCTTTGGTCAAGCCAAAAGCTCCAAGGATTCCCACAATATCTTGGTCAACCCAAAATGCCCCAAAGGTGTCCATAAACCCTTTGGTCAAACCAAAAGCTCCAAGGATTCCCACAATCGCTTGGTCCACCCCAAAAATGTTCCAAAGGTATCCATAAACCCTTTGGTCAAACCAAAAGCTCCAAGGGTTACCATAACCGCTTGGTCAAAATAAATATTCAAAAACAAACAAAAACAATAAAATCATCAAAAATAAACAAAAAAATTGCATCTCAATTTCATGCATATTCAAAAAAAAAAAAAAACAAATCAAAACTACAAAAATATAGGTTGCATTAGGCATCACATCCATACATTGCATATTTACTAGGTCATATAAGTCAAAGGCACCATAGACTATCCTTACTTGGCAATTCCATAATTTTCCACATCAAATCCATTATATAAACGCATACATCCCGAATAACACCATCGCCATTTTTAGCAAAGTCAATTGTCTCCTAATGTATATAGGGTTTTCGTCATTCAGCTGTCTTTAAATTGCTAGCCAAAAAATGTACAAAGTTAAACGGATTTTCCAAGGGAAAAGTTTTACTTGGGTCAAGCCTCATTACGTAACATCCCTACACAAGTTAAAACACATAAAATAATTCCTAAGTTGTGTGAATGCAAGAGAAACCTACAAAGCAATCTAGGGTACCATAGGTGAAAGATTAGCCTATTCATCCCCCTGTGCGAATGGTTCAAGAGTGCTGAGAATTGAAAAAAGGACAAGCTCTTCCCCATCCATTCCCCCTAATCAACAGTGGTTTTCACCACTACCACAACTCCCAATCACCGTTGGTCCTCAAAGTTGTAAGGATTCGTACTACACGTCCCTGCCAAGGATGGGTAGTCATCCCCAAGGCCTAAAAGGATCAATGATCATTCAAAAACAACATTTCCACAAGCCATCATCACAATCACCTTTGGTCTCCCAAGTCGTAAGGATTCATACTACACATCCCTGCTAAGGATGGGTAGTCATCCCCAAGGCCTAAAAGATCAATACCCTTACTTCATAATCTCCATACTACCCTTTGGTTCCCAAAGTCGTAAGGATTCATACTACACATCCCTGCCAAGGATGGGTAGTCATCCCCAAGGCCTAAAAGGATCAATGTTATTCACCAATCACAAACATACCAGCTTCACCTTACAAAGCTCAAAAGCCAAATCAAATAACAGTGGTTATTACCACTATTCAAAATCCTTGCTCCAAAAGAAAAACAAAGAAAGAACAAAATAAACAGTGATTTTCATCACTTTGTATACGAGCAAATATCCTAAACCGTTGAGCCAATAAAAATCCCAAACTTGAATCCCTGGAATTCTTAGCATTCGAAAAACCATCTAGGTGATCCTCATTACGGGTTTGGTGGACAGCCTACCTGGCAATGGCGGTATCCTACATGCATGATGATATGTCTATCACATTAGCTTTGCGTGTGAGCAGACCAATGTTTGCATGTGGATGAGCTAGCTTATGGTACTTTAGGTTGTCTCATGGATTAATCTTACTAAATACAACAACGGAGTTAGTGGAGCTAATTAGGTGATCCTCAGTACAGGTTTGGTTGATAGCCTATCTGGAACTGGTGGTATCCTGAAAAATACCACATAAACGAACTCAATTGCACACACAGGGATGTGAAATAACTGGGCAAAGCTCAAGTCTGATTTATACCTTGTTCAAAAATCTTGCGAGATAAATGTACAGTTTTGGCTAGTTAGGTAAAATATCTGAGTCTCAGAAAAGCTTAATTACATTTTAAAAACAACTGGTACATTTCATTACGTCCATCATCATCAAAAAATATGTAAAATACAAAAACAAAGTTCTCACATGCAAAGTCATTCCACAAAGCCATCCCATAAGTACAACAAGCCAGTCAATCTTGTACAGTCTATGGTGCCATCGACAAGTTATCAACAACTCATTTCATTCATTCCATATGCATACATCATATAATTAGACACATCGCATTCATCATACCACATGCATACATCATCCTAAATAACAATGTATAAACACAAAGACAGTCATCTGTCTATATCAAAAATACCCACAAAACTTTTAAAAACATCAAAAAACTACAAAAAATGCACCAAAAACAAGCAATAAAACTGTCCAATGAGAGTGCTTTTGCACTTGACATTATGGGCATGCAAAATAGATGTCGGGGTCACAAATCCTCACTATCCTACTCCCTAAGAAGGCTACCATAGCCGGACCGCTCCATGGGACGATGGATTTTTGAGAATTTCATCCCCAAATGGCATCACAAAATGGGTCAAAACCCAACCAAAAATAGCAATAACATTGTCGAACGAAGGCGCTTTTGCACCTGATATTCTTGGCATCCAAAATAGACGTTGGGGTCACGAATTGTCACTATCCTACTCCCTAAGAAGGCTACTATAGCTGGACCGCTCCACGGGAGAATGGATTTTTGTCAATTTCAGCTCCAAATGGCGTCGCAAAAAGGGTTTAAACCCACCAAAAACAAGTCAAAATGTTCGGAAAATGCTTTCGCATTCAACGGTAAACAACTGAAGGCACCCTTACCTAAGTCATCTTGGGTCAAGTGACTCATCACTTTTCTCATGTCGGTCATTCCCTCATCGATTCGTCGCTTGAGGGGGTAGTCACACTTAGTCACCAATCAACAAATACACACCCAATCATGGAAATGACACGCATTCAAAGGATCATTGACAAAGACAATCACGCCCCTGCTTGGGGAAGCAAACAAGCAACAATCACAAGCTGATCAAACACTTGGCATTCGTGAATCATGAACTCAAGGTTCCCATAGACAAAAGGTTGTGCCCTTTGCCTATTCATGACTGATCAATGTCCAAGTTCAAGTAACACCTCACCGAACAAGGTTAACACTTGAATTAAGTTCCTTAGCTCATCAGAAGCAAGGATTCAAGAATGCGTGCCCTTTCCATACTTGGGGCATCAAAATTTGGTTAGGTTACTAAGAAACCCTAATCATTAGTGCTTTGGTTATCTATTTTTGTTCAGCGTTGCGCCTTGCACAATGCTTCCCAAAAAGGGGCATCTGTAGACACCAAAATAGCACCAATCCGATTATGTGACGACAAGCGCTGATCGCATTGACACACACAACCCCTAGGGCAGCCCCCAGAGGTTAAACAGTGGTTCTAACCACTCCCAAAAGCAGTTTTGGAAGGTCAAAAGTCAATTTGGCACCTTTTTGGCACTTTTTTCCCTATTCGTCCCACCCTAGGATGAATTCAAACTGGCATTCGTCCCACCCAGGGACGATTAAGAATTCGCCCCAGGGTGGGGCGAATAGCAAGTTTGACCGGCAAAAAAAGTCAAACCTCGACAACTCCGCCAGTTAACTGAGGCTTCAGGCCATGCAATTGCGAGGAATAGCTTTTATTCAAGAAGAGAGACTTCAATCATGCATGTCTTTATTTTAGAGACCTCATGCAAGGAGATTCTAAATCAGGGAACTAGCTTTTCTCTAAAAATAGGACAGTTAACTCAAGTGGCGCCCTCGCATGCGCAATTTAAACAAGAAGACCCTAAGGTCTATAAATTGGGGAGTTTTCCCACCCAAAATAGATACAGAGAAGGAGCATTTGAGCAACGAAGTGCTGCCAATTTACATACCTACTTGCGATTTGTGCCTTTCACATCCTTAATCTCTCATTTGAAGGGGAGGTTATTGGGTGATTATTGGAAGCACAAATCTAAGCCCAAACCCAAACATTTGGCCACAATATTCCACAAAATTTGTCGACAACACCCCATAACAGGTTTTGGACCCATCCCAAGTGGATTGGTGCTGAAACAAAGTCCCAAACGGTGGGCGTCCTGCCCCTGGTGCTCCCCAAACTACCATAGCTCTAAACGCTCCACCCCAGAATGAATAGAAATATATGGCATATTTCTCTGATTTTTCTTTTGCATCTTATTCTAGATTATTCAAATAGGCTGTAGTTTAAATTTCATTTCATTCTGACAAGTTTTGACTAGGTTTTTGTCATTTCTCGCCTTTACTAACTTGCAGATGGCACCATCAAAATCTGGGTTATAGAGGCCAAATTGGAGAAATCTGACCATCTGGGTCGTCTCAAAATACCCCCAATTAGCTAACACCAAGTTTGTAGGTCTTTTGGAGCTTTCTAGACAGGACATTGAAGAGGGTACTTTCTGACAATGTATTACAGGTTAATTCGTCCCACCCCAGAACGAATAGCAATATGTGGTAGGTTTCATTGTTTTTATTTTTGCATCTTATTCTAGGTCATTTCAATAGATTGTAGTTTAAATTTCATTTCATTTGGAGCACTTTTGATCAGGTTTTTGCTATTTCCCGCCTTTACTAACTTGCAGATGCCATCATCAAAATCTGGGTGCTAGAGGCAAAATTGGAGAAATATGACCATCTAGGTCTTCCCAAAACACCCCCAATTAGCTAACCCCAACTTTGCAGGTCATTTGGAGCTTTCTAAGTAGGACATTGAAGAGGGTGCTTTCTGACAAGTTATTGCAGGTCTATTCGTCCCACCCTGGAGCGAATACAAATCTGTGAGGAATTTCCAGATTGTTCTTTTTGCAGTGGTCTTCTGATAACATATTTATGCTACTATTAAATTTTTAGGTCGATCCGAGGTCATTTGATTATCGTTTTAATATTTTCATGCATTTACTGACAGTAGGCCTTGGGAAATACATGCTTTATTTTGTCTGCGGGTGCTACTAATATTTTCTATTTCTTTGAATGTAGGTTTCTGACATCAGAGGAGCAGGAAGGAGCAAAGAATCATATACACAAGTGGTGGCGACATTTTGGTCCGCCCATCTTACATGTGGGCACGCGGAAGAAGGATGGTTATCCATGGTTGTTGTGACAAGAAACACATTTGACGCTCCTATCCCCTAAAAAGGAAGGAGACATATTGTAACACAACTTAAAAAGCGTATCAATAAAGAGATTACCATATTTCATATTGCTTTTATCTTGTGTCGATTTGTCTATGTTCTTTCTTGTGGCATATTCCTTTTTGTTTCCGTATCCTCGTGCTTTCAGTTGGAAATTTTGAGGAGTGTTTGTTGTCATTGATTTCAAAAGCATTGTTATGCTATGTTCATCATATTTGAGGACATTAAGTATTTCCTTCAAAAGAAATAAGGTCTTGAAAAGCAATAGGTTTTAATATTTATTTTTAAATATTATATACCTAGGAGGGTTCAAAGAATGAAGATCAAAATAAGGAGAAGCAAGTTCAAAATTAAATAATAATATTTATTTATTATTATTTCATATCAAAAATCGAGTTTAAAAAGATCAAGGAACAAGTTGGAAAAAACCCACAAAGAGATTTTAATTTAAATAAAAATGGGTGCTAAGGTTAAGTTAAATATTTATTTTATATTTAATTTTAACTTTAATATTCGAATTAAAACAAAATTTGAATAATCGTCGACGTTGAAATAAGCTAAAGCTGGCATATAAATAAATCCAAAGTTGGCATTTGGAATATTATCCATGTGATAGTTTTTGGCTCATGCAGAAGAGAAGTGTGATTTTTGCATGTGTATTCGAGAAAAGGAAAGGATAAGTGTGACTAGCCTTCAAAAAAATATTCAAAGCTCCTCATAGCCGAGTTGATAGCCAAGGGCTGCGTAAGACGCATACTAGATGCCTAGTGAAGGTTCAAATTCCATGCACATTGTTTTGGGTGAAGGAAGGTTCACATTTTAAGTTTGCACCATTCGAGTGAGAAGGTCAAAGGTACGCTAGTGCCTTTTTGCTCTTGTGGAGCCACACAGCCCAGTTGGTGGGCATGAGCACTATGAAAGTTCTTGAGGGAGAACCAACGATAGTTCAAATCTTACCAAGGCCTTTTGGGCAACACTATTGAGGTATGTACATTGTGAGGTTTGATTTGGCTTGCAAAAAATGAAAAGGGAAAAAAAAATTATTTCCAAGGGTTTATGTTGATTAAAGTTTTGGCATAATTAATTTGATTATAAGTTTTTTAGGGGAGTTAAAAGGGAATGCAAAACTTTTATTTTTGAATTGAATTTTTAAGTGATTAAGGAGTTATAAGGGAGTAAGGAAAGTTTATTTTGATATTCAAAGGTGTTGGATATTATTTTAAAAGTTGGATATTATAAGGTGTATTTGGATATTATTTTTGTATTGAAGAAATATTTTGAAATAAGTGTTAGGGTTATAATTCTTGTCATCTAACTTTTGTGCTTGGCAAGGAAAGTGGTTATAATTGAGATAGGTTTTGATGTATATTCTTCATCAAGTAAAATGTATGGGTATATTCTTCTTTTGTTGAAATAATTGATTGGTTGATATTTTATGAAAATAATATTGGTTGATATTCTAAAATAGAAGTAAATGCTATAAACCTCATTTGATAAGCATTACTGGATATTTTGAGCGAGTGAATGCATATCTCATTGTTGTGTAATTGAGATCCCTTGTTGAGTTTGAATATTGAACTAGGGTTTGAAATATCATGAGTATCATTTTTATGTGAAGTGGTGAAATATTTTGAACTAGGGTTTGCAAGATCATGAGTATCATTATTATGTAAAGTGGTAAAATATCTTGAACTAGGGTTTGCAAGATCATTGTTATGACTGGTTGATAAACATTGTTGTTGAAGTGAGTGGTTGAGTAAAGAACTTGAACTAGGGTTTGCAAGATCATGAGTATCATTGTTATGATTGGTTGATAAGCATTGTTGTTGAAGTAATTGGTTGAGTGGAAGATATTCATCTTATTTAAGTGGATGTGTTGAGGTGATAGTTCAAGTTATGTGAAACAAATTGTTCTATATTCTAAATTGACTTGAGAAAGTGATTGAGTGTTTGTAAGAGTGAAACATATTGAGTCTCTAAAAATTCTCTATATGTTTCTATGGTAAAAAGAGAGATTGAAAGTGATTGAGCATTGTGGTGAATGTGAAGCATATTGAGTCTCTTACAAGTCTCTTTATGTTCCTATGAGATTGAACAAGTTCTAGTGAGGAATTTTTGAGCAGATTTGAGGTAAGTCTTTGATAAGACTTGTGGACAGATTGGTGTGAGCTTTTGTGAAAGCTTACAATACAAAATTAAGGACATATATTATTGATAAGATTAGAAAAGTTCTAGTGAGGACTTGTTGAGTATATTAGATAAGTTCTAGAGAGGACTTGTGGACTGATTAGTGTGAGCTTTTGTGAAGGCTTACAAGGTAGATTTGAGATAAGTCTTTTATAAGAATTGCGAGAAGAGTTGATTGATTAATTTGTTCAAACATTTAGTTAAGGTTTGGGGTAGATCCAATAGATTTGATTTGTGATTAAGTCAAACTTTGTGTTAAGGCTTGAGGACAGAGATTGAGGACATATTTGTGCTAGACCGAAGGACTATGTTTAGTGCATATTTGAGGATAGATATTGAGGATAGATTTGTGCTAGATCGAAGGACTATGTTTAGTGTATATTTGAGGACATATTTTGGTGCAGATTTGATGATATATTTATGCCATATCAGAGATAGATTTTGAGGATAGATTTGTGCTAGAATGAAGGACTATGTTTAATGCATATTTGAGGATAGATTTTGGTGTATATTTGAGGATATATTTTGGTGTATATTTGAGGATAGGTTTGTGCTAGACCAGAGACATAGTTTGAGCATATTTTTACTAGACCGAAGGACTGTGTTTAGTGTAGATTTGAGATAGATTTGAGAGTAATATTTGGAGGTGACAGAGCATAAAGGATGATAGTCTCTAGTGGATAGAGATCCATTAGCTAGGGTAGTGATGATAGGTCTTTTGAGTGAGGAAATGAGTATTTAGTGGATAGATATCCATTAGCCAATGCAGTAGAGGAAATAGTTATTCTAGAATATCACCAGCCAAAGTTGAGGAGAAAGAAGTTCTCCTATGTATAGAGATCCATGAAATTTATTAGGGGATTGGTGTCTCCTTTGGACAGAGGTCTATAAACATTGAAATAGGGAAAGGATTCCCAAGATATTGATTGAGAAAATTTTAGTGAAATATTTTCTCCATGGAGTAGCCCACATTGCATGAACCACGTTAAATTGGTGTCTCTATTGTGTGTGGTGATTTGTGCATTGGTTTGATTACTATTGTTGATATTTCTATCTATACATTGTATAATATTGATTGGAAAGAAAAGTAAAAAGTGGTCTTATACTGTTCACCCCCCCTCTTAGTATAAGATTGTGTTCTTCAATTGGAATCAGAGCAGGCTCCTTCGGAAGAGTTTAACAACTTGAAGGAAAATATTACAAGAACACAATGGATTCTAAAAATGGGTCCTTCGATAATTCAACACTAGTATTTGATGGAAGTGATTATATATTTTGGAGTATGAGAATGAAGATTCACCTGATGGAACTTGGCAATAAAATATGGGAAGCAATTGAAAATATATACATACCACCAGCTACTCCACCTATAGATAAATATGGTAAGCTTCTACATTATTACAATTCAAAAGCAATGAATGCAATTTTGAGAGGTTTGCATAGAACAAAGTTCATAAAATTTATGCATTGCAAATATGCAAAAGGAATTTTGGATAAGTTTCAAAGCATATGCAAAGGAGATAAAAGTGTCAAAAAGGTAAAGATACGAAATCTCAAAGGACAATTTGAAGAATTAAGAATGAAGGATGAGAAAAATATTAGTGCTTATTTACTTCATGTAGACAATGTTGTTAATGCTATGCAAGGAATTAGATTTGAGGCTAAAGAATATGATGTTTGTGATAAGATCTTAATATCTCTCCCAAAAAGGTTTAGTGAAAAGATCTTTGCTATAGAGGAGTCAAAAGATAGTGATTATTTAACAAGAGATGTATTACTTGGTATTCTTATAGCTTTTGAGATGAGAACAAAATAGGAACCTAATATCTATAAGGAAGCAACCTTTAAAGCTACTAAGAAGACAAAGGGTAAGAAGTCTGATTCAAGCAATGAGTCATCCAGTGATGAAGAAGTAAATTATGGTAGAAAGAATAAGGATTCAAGAATATTTAAATATATAAAATCTATTAGATGTTTCAACTGTGAAAAATATGATCACTATGCAACTTATTGTCAACAAGCTAAAAATAACAATGATGAACAAAAACATGATCATAAGAACAGGAATAAAAAAAATATAGGTACCAAAAGAAAGGTAAGTATGGAAAAGGAAAATAGGAAAAGAAGTTCTTTCGAATACAAAAAAGGAGTTACTATGCATACAATGCAAGTAAGTACTCAAGTGATACTAATAATAGTTTCTCATATAATGATAAAGATGAAGTTCTATTTCTAATAGAAGAAAAAGAAGAAGTTTAGAAAAGGTCACCAATAATTCTCAAGTGTTTTAGATTTGGTAACTTTGGACATCTTGAAGATAGTTGTACAAAGAGTGGTTTCATATTCAGTGATGATGAGTATGAAGATACACTTGAAAGAACAAAAGAGAATATTATAATGGCACTAGAAGAAGGAGGTGATCCTATAGAAGACAAGTCAGAAGAGAATACAGATTTTTTCAAAGGCAAACAAATAGAGGAAGAATCAGAAAAAGGAGATATTTACCTTGAGGGAGACATTATTTATGCTCTTGACACATTAAATAAGGTAAGAATGAAGAACACAAGCTTATATTGAGAGGGGGGTGAACAATATAAGACCACTTTTTACTTTCTTTCCAAATAAATATCAATTAATGTCCTTAATTGCAATAACCAAATATAGTAGTGTGCATTAATAACTAAAATAGCGGTAGTTAGCAAGAGCACAAGTCACCACACATAATTGAGACATAATATTTAATGTGGTTCCCCCAATGTGGGATAGTCCACCAGATAATATCCTTATAATATTTCACACAGAAATAAGGATCCTTATCCAATACAATGATTTCTTTGATCTTCTCAAAGCTAGGCAATAACAAGTTCACATAGAACTTGTCCAAATTTTAATAACAAGCTCACATAGAACTTGTCCAAAACTAAATAACAAGTTCACACATAACTTGTCCAAAACTGAATAACAAGCTCACACAGAACTTGTCCAAATCTGCTCCAATAAGCTCACCAAGAACTTGTCCAAATCTGCTCTAGCAAGCTCACCAAAAACTTGCCTAAATATGCTCCAACAAGCTCACCAAGAACTTGTCCAAATCTGCTCTAGTAAGCTCACCAAGAACTTGTCCAAATCTGCTCTAGCAAGATCACCAAGAACTTGCTCAAATATTTCCACAAATATGTCCCAAAACTGTCCATAAAGTTGTCCATAAAGCTATCCCAAAAATGTCCACAAAGCTATCCAAAATTATCCACAAAGCTATCCCAAAACTGTCCACAAAACTGTCCCAAAACTGTTCACAAAGTTGTCCCAAAACTATCCACAAAGGCCTTATCAAAGGCTCAATCAATCATGCACAAGTAGAACTCAAATCTCATCCACAAATATATCAAGGTAAATATCAAAGATGAACTCAACAATGAATGGAAATGTACTCTTCAATGGATAACAACAATGATCCACAATGATCTTAACTCAACTCAACTCAAATCAACTCATAGAAGCATAAAGAGAATTGTTAGAGACTCAATATGTTATAAGCTCAATCTCAATTCAAATCAAATTTTGTTTCATGGAACTTGACCAATCACCTCACACAATCACTTGACTGGGCTCAATCAACTCAAATCAACCAATCACCACAAGGGACTATTATTTCTTACAAAAATCCTAGTCCAAACATGTACCAACCAACTCAAATGTTTCCAACAATGCTTAACCACAAATCTCACATAACAATGATACTCATTTTCTTTTCAAGTTCTTTCAAAACCAATGGGCTTCAACAACTATGCTTATAAAACAAGGTTTAAACACAACTCTCAAACCAGAAAACCTTGAAGCATTTAACCAACCACTTTCGAAAAGGAAACCACAATCAATCCTTTTCACTCCAATGATATTTCAAAAATAAACCACCATAAATAATCAATAGGAGAATGTGCCCATACCATTTTTATGCCAAGAAGTTTTCCACAAAATCTGCCACACTAAACACAACTTTCCTTTCCAATATCAATGAGGGTTAGTGGACTTCAAATAATAACCACAAGATAAGCATAACTCAATTTACACCTTTTTACTCCAACTTAATAAACACATCCACAAAAGTCCTTTTTAATAAAAACCCTTATAAAAAATAATAATCAATAAGGATCTCAAAAATATTTTATAACAACTCATTATTTCTCCTAAATATTAATTTTTAATTTCATAAATATCAAAATAAATCAACAACTCATCCACCTCTAAAATAATAATCACAGCCCTTATACAAATAAAGTTTAATTAAAAACTTTAATTATTCCTTAACCATCTTATAACACCTATCCTAGGGCATAAAAGAAATTAATTAGAGCAAAATGTAATTACCTCCTCAAGGGGATTTGAACCCCCAACTTGCACACACCATGATTGCCTTAGCCATGACTAAGGTTGCCACACGAGATGGCTGCTCATTCAAAAGGAAAAGGCACGACGTGCCTTAAGTCCTTCCTCCATTCCAAGAAAACGAAAAGTGCTTCAAGGGCTTTCCCTCCAATGCCTTCGAATGTAGTCAAGGAGATTCAAACCTTGATGTAAAGCACTGCCACACACCTTAACAAAAATCCAATTGCCAATGTGCCACTTTGCCCATAATATCTTGGGCTTTCGACCAACCGTGGATTTATTTGTTGCCTCCCTTTTCAAAATTATTTTTGCACAAGCTCTCTTCAGATTCTTAGCCAACGATTAACATGAGGAAGGATTAATTTTTAATGAGCCTTGGGATCCCCCTTTATATAGTCTTCTCCTCATTTTATATTAAGTTGGCATATTATTTATTTTCCCTCTTTCTTTAGACGTTAACGTTAAATTTAATTTTAATTTTGAAATTTAAATTTAAATTTTAAGTAATTAAAAATTTAAACTAAATATTTAAAATTAAATATCTCCATCATCGTGGCACCTTTTTTGACGAAACAAAAGGCCAACCTAGGTTTTAAGAAAAACCCATTTCAAATCTGCCATCCATGGTTTTAAATAAAACCTTTTATTTTGTCTGCCTTGGTTTTCACAAAAACCTTGAATTTATCCATGCTTTCCAAAATATCATCTACCCACCAAAACTCAATGTGATCCATATGACATCAATGACAACATAAAATAACTCAAATTGCAAATAAAGAAAGCAAAATTCTCAAGCTTCAATTTCAATAATGTGATGAAGAGAGAGGAAATATTATAGAGGATCTAAAAAAGTCAATGGCTAAGAAAAATAAGTTTAAGGATAAGTTAGAATCAAAGGTCTTAGAATATGAAAGGTTAGAACAAGAAGCAACTTTACTAAGGAAATAAGTAGAAAAGTCTAAGAAGCTACAGAAATTTGGAAGAAGATCAAAGAATTTGGATAAGATTATCAAGACACAAAATCCTACATCAAGAAAAATAGGTCTTGGTTTTGAACATGTACAAAAGAAATAGGAAGAAGAGTCAACCTCAAGTTTTGAAGAAGAAGAAACTTCAGTAGAATATAGTATGAGAGAAAGTGAGACTTCTGAGGATGAGTTGGACAAAAAAATGATCAACAAGGAAATAAACAATGCACAAAGGAAGAACAGATGGAACATGAACCAACATAGGGTAAGAGATAATAAGAGACCAATGAGGTCAAGACAAGGAAATTTTAATGGATGATGTTTCTCATGTCATAGATCTAGGAAAAAGGCTTCATAGTGTAGGACACATGAAAGATAGGAATATGGGAACTTCAAAAATAGATAGATTTTTCATGGGTATTGCTACTAATGTAATCAGCTTTGTCACAAGGCAATGAATTGTAGGGTTCATGAAAGGAAGAAATATGGCTTCACCAAAAGAAATCCTAATATATTTACACCTTCAAGGAATAACAATATTAAGTGTTACAAGTGAAATAATTATGGACAGACAACAAAGTGGTGTAGAGCAAACATTCTAGAACCAAGCATGAATAAGAACATGAACAAGATTAGTAACAAGAATATGGACATGAATAGGAACATGAACATGGATATGAATAGGAACAAGAACACTAAAAGGAACTAGAAGTATCAAGATAAGAAGTAAATGGACAAAGATAAATATCAGTGCTTTATGGGAGTAGAAATAATCCTACCCCAAAATTAACCACCTCAAGAGGATGTGGGGGAGGGGCTAAGCTAAGAGTTTCATTCTTAGCCCCGATCCCATAAGGTGACCCTTTGCCATTGATGTCAAAGGAAGAGAGATTTGAGTAAGGGGGAGATATTTAGGTTAGAAGGAAAGAATTCAGTCAAGGGGAGCAATTTCCCAAGGGGAGCGCAAAAAGGTCAAGAAAATGGTAAAATGTAATTGGGTTACCATCAATGACAAAGGGGGAGATTGTTGGACATTTTGAGGAGTGTGTGTTTTTATTTATGTCAAAAGCATTGTTGTGCGATGTTCGTCATATTTAAAGACATTAAGTGTTTCCTCCAAAATAAATAAGGTCTTGAAAAGCAATAGGTTATAATATTTATTTTTAAATATTATATACCCAGGAGGGTTCAAAGAATGAATATAAAAATGCAATTTAAAAATTAAAAAATAATATTTTATTATTATTATTTTAGATCAAAAATCAAGTTTAAAAATATCAAGGAACAAGTTGGAAAAAACCCACAAAGAGATTTTAATTTAAATAATGATAGGTGCTAAGGTTAATTTAAATATGCATTTTATATTTATTTTAAACTTTAATATTTGAATTAAAACTAAATTCAAATAATCGCCGATGTAAGCTAAAGGTTGCATATAAAATAATGTCAAAGTTGGCATTTGGAAGATTATCCATGCGATATTTTTTGGCTCGTGCAAAAGAGAAATGTGATTTTTGCATGTGTATTCGAGCAAAGGAAAGGACAAGTGTGACTAGCCTCAAAAACAATATTCAAATTACCTCGTAGCTGAGTTGGAAGCCAAGGGCTCCGTAAGACGCATGCTAGGAGCCTGGTGTAGGTTCAAATTCCATGCACATCATTTTGGGTGAAATAATGTTCACGTTTTAAGGTTGCACCATTGAAGGGATAAGTTCAAAGGCATGCTAGTACCTTTTGGATCTTGTGGAGCCATGCAGCCCAGTTGGTGGGCATGAGCACTACAAAAGCACTTGGGGGAGAACCAACGACGGTTCGAATCCCACCAAGGCCTTTTGGGAAACACTATTGAGGTATGTATGTTGTGAGGTTTGATTTGTCTTGTGAAAAATAAAAAGGGAAAATATATTTTTTTTCCAAGGGTTTATGTTGATTAAATTTTTGGCATAATTAATTTGATTATAAGTTTTTTAGGGGAGTTAAAAGGGAATGCAAAACTTTGATTTCTGAATTGAATTTTAAGTGTTTAAGGAGTTATAAGGGAGTAAGGAAAGTTTATTTTTAAGATTCAAAGGTGTTGGATATTATTTTAAAATTTAGATATTATAAGGTGTATTTGGATATTATTTTTGTATTGAATAAATATTTTGAAAGAAGTGTTAGGGTGATAATTATTGTCATATAACCTTTGTGCTTGGAAAGGAAAGTTGTTATAATTGTGATAGGTTTTGAAGTCTAATATTCATCAAGTAAAAGGTATGGGCATATTATTCTTTGGTTGAAATAATTTATTGGTTGAGATTTTATAAAAACAAGATTGGAGTGAAAAGGATTTGGTTAAGTTTTCCATTGTAAGTTTGTTGAGTTGATGAGTTTTTTGAAATAGAAGTAAATGCTATAAACCTTGTTTGATAAGCATTGTTAGAGATTTTGAGTGAGTGAATGCATATCTCATTGTTTTGTAATTTATATCCCTTGTTGTTGAGTTTGAAGATTGAAATAGGGTTTGAAATATCATGAGTATCATTGTTATGTGAAGTGGTTAAATATCTTGAACTAAGGTTTACAAGATCATGAGTATCATTATTATGTGAAGTGGTAAAATATCTTGAACTAGGGTTTGCAAGATCATTGTTATGATTGGTTGATAAGCATTTTTGTTGAAGTGAGTGTTTGATTAAAGAACTTGAACTAGGGTATGCAATATCATGAGTATCTTTGTTATGATTGGTTGATAATCATTGTTGTTGAAGTGATTGGTTGAGTGGAAGTGATTGAGCTTAGTTAAGTGGATGTGTTGAGGTGATAGTTCAAGTTCTATGAAAAAAATGTTCTATATTTTAAATTGACTTGATAAAGTGATTGAGTGTTTGTAAGAGTGAAACATATTGAGTATCTAACAATTCTCTATATGTTTCTATGGTAAAAAGAGAGATTGAAAGTGATTGAGCATTGTGGTGAATGTGAAACATATTGAGTCTCTAACAATTCTCTTTATGTTTCTATGAGATTGAACAAGTTCTAGTGAGGACTTGTTGAGCATATTTGAGGTAAGTATTTGAGAATACTTGTGGACAGATTGGTGTGAGCTTTTATGAAAGCTTACAATATATAATTGAGGACAAATATTATTGAGCATATTGGACAAGTTCTAGTGAGTAATTTTTGAGCAGATTACACAAGTTCTAGAGAGGACTTGTGGATAGATTAGTGTGAGCTTTTGTGAAATCTTACAAGGAAGATTTGAGATAAGTATTTGAGAAGACTTTTGAGAAGATTTGATTGATTGATTTGTTCAAACCTTGAGTTAAGGTTTGGGGCAGATCCAATAGAGTTGATTTGTGATTAAGTCAAGCTTTGTGTTAAGGCTTAAGGATAGATATTGAGGATAGATTTATGCTATATTAAAGGACTATGATTAGTATATATTTAAGGATAGAGATTGAGGATAGGTTTGTACTATACTGAAGGACTGTGTTTAGTGCATATTTTAGGATAGATTTTGGTGCAAATTTGAGGACAGGTTTGTGCCAGACCAGAGATAGAGTTTAAGGATAGATTTGTGCTAGACCGAAGGACTATTTTTAGTGAATATTTGAGGATATATTTTGGTACAGATTTGAGAACATGTTTGTGCCAGACCAGAGACAAAGTTTTACCATATTTGTGCTAGAATGAAGGATTGTGTTTAGTGCATATTTGAGACAGAGATGAGAGTACACTTTGGAGGTGATAGATTATAGAGGACAATTGTCTCTAGTGGATAGAGATCCATTAGCCAGGGTATTGAGGATAGGTCTTCTTAGTAAGGATAGGAGTATTCAGTGGATAGAGATCCATTAGCTAGTGTAGTGGAGGCATTAGTTCTTCTAGAAGATCACTAGCCAGAGCTAAGGAGAAAGGAGTCCTCCTGTGGATAGATATCCACTAAATTTATTAGGGTATTGGTGCTTCCTTTAGATAGAGATACATAAACATTGTAACAGGGAATGGATTCCCAAGAGATTGATTGAGAAAATTTTAGTGAAATATTTTCTCCTTGGAGTAGCCCACATTGGGTGAACCATGTTAAATTGGTGTCTCTATTGTGTGTGGTGGTTTGTGCATTGGTTTGATTACTACCATTGATATTTATATCTATGCATTGCATAATATTGATTGGAAAAAAAATTAAAAAGTGATCTTATAATGTTCACCCCCCTCTCAGTATAAGCTTGTGTTCATTGTGATGATGACTATTTTCAAGTAATGGTTAGAGTAGATTTACATGTTTATATGTTGCCCGATATTGTAATTATATTCTAAAGTAAAAATTATGGTGAATTCATACTCATTGGATGCTAAAGTTGTAATTGCCAAGTGTAATAAATTTGCTTAAGTAATAATGAACCATGACTGGTAGAGAGCTTATGTTTGCTGCACTTCGTTAAGCAAATACTAATTTTTAGTTTTTTTGATATTTGTGAATAGCATAGTGTTAGCTAAGGAAATTGAAAATATTTCTTGTAAACCTAGCTTACATGCGAATTATTGTAATGAGCTTATAGACTCCTTAAAAACTAAAATAAGTGTAATTAACCAGAGACTTTAGAGAATGATAAATACCCTATTGTGTTACATGGGTAGATTCATGCAGGGTTAATGATTTGAGAACCTTGCTTAGTGCAGGAAGCTGAGTTGATGTTATCACAAAATAAATATGGAAATGACATAATTTTGGAATGAATAACTCATTTAGTGGATGAGAGGGATAGTTGAATTCCATCATGCTCTTGACACCAATATAGAAAGACTTATATGGTGCAAAAATTATAGCATACTTATTTCAATAGATAGAAATAAGAGGGGCTAGCTTATTAATAGATCAATAAGATGGATAGCACACTTCTTTTGATAGATAGAAAGAAGAGGTGTTAACTCATTAAAATACCAATGAGAAGAATAACCCAAAAAGTTACTACCTTATACCTAGCACTCTCGCGCATATGTAATTACATAATATGTGGAGATAGGTGTGCCTTGTGAAGAATTTTTGATAACATTAGTAGTAATTAGGTTGAGGATAACTCTATGGGATTACCACCAACCTTTAAGGGATAAAGGGTGTAATTAATTATAAAAATAAAGTGTTGAGTAAAATTGGGTTATGAAAACAAGGTTACTTATAGTGAGCCCCTTTTTAAAACTCCCAACCCTAAAGATAAACAACATAAAAATCTTAACTAACTTTCTCCCTCTCTTTTATGAAAAAAAACATGTTCATATTTCTAAAGCAGGAAGTGAATTAAACATTTCATGAAGCATTTTGATCAAAAATGATTAAACTTTTAAATCATGTCTTCATGATTTACATTCATTTAATCAACATACAAAACCCTTCTAAGTAGTTTATATTGAAAAAAACTATAATGCAATCCTTTCATAAAGACTTGGAAATAACCATAGAAACCACTTTAAAACAAATAACCAAATATTTTCATAAAAATAAATCCATCTTACAAGTCTCCCTTAACAATAAAATTCATTATAAAATGACCAAACTAATCATTATAGATTTTTCTATAATACATCTATTTTCTTACAATTATAATTACAACATAATCATCATATATAGAATGACAAATTTTATTTCCATCCATTCCCTGGTTTGTTGCCTTCTTTGAAATTCCTTGAGAGGTTTTTGTAATAAAGGATTAGGAAAACTCCTCAAAGCATGATTATACATTCCTAAATTTGTATTCTTATCCATTGAATTCAACAAAGCATAAAGAAAAATTGCTTAACCTTTTTCCATTTCATCGATAAAATATTGTAGGAAGTCCTATTAAATTTTCACATCATTCACATGAAGGAACCCCATAAATTCCTTCACTCAAATAGGACTTCGCTCCTATTTATCTAAATATATAATGAAATCCCATAAGTTTCCTTATTACCATTAGACTCCACATCCAATTAATTATTCATTAGTCTAAATACAATAAGAATTTATTCAAATTTATATCTTAAAATACCACATTCAAACATAGCCATTTTATAATTAATAAATCTATAAATGATCTTTCACTTATATACATAATAGTTTATTCCTATAATAAATAAAATATCATGTTGCTTATTTATCTAAGCATATTGATCCTTTATCTAGAAAAAAAAAACATTTCCAAAAGAACTAAATACCCAAACAATAAAATTCAACATTCCCTTATTTTAATTAAACATTCCAAATATATTTATTTAAAACCAATGACTAAGTCATTACGTAACAACACAATAATTAAATCCCCCTTTCCTCTTCTTTAACCACATAAATATTTGCTTGAAGCATTCAAAATGAATTAAGTACTTTATCTATTATAAAGGTAAACCTTGTAAAAAAATCTTAATTCAACATAGTTAATTCTTTGACCATCTATTTTAGGTGCACGATCAAGATAACCACATGACCTTCATTGGAGCAAGAAATACCTATGTATGGTTTAAAAATCAAGGTTGGTTTCCTTATTTAAAATATAACATAAATATTTTAACATAGCACAAACTCTGGAATAAGAACACACAAGGGGGTTTTCATTTTAATTTTTAGTAGAAAAAATGGCACTAATACAAGCTGAAGATAATAAAAGACTTAGAATCAACCTTCATTGCTCAAACATCAAGGGTACAGAATGAATTCCTAATTAGAACTAGGTCACATGTTAAAAAACAAGTTTTAATAGCTTAAAAAGAAGAATATTAAGAGTTGAACTGGTAATAGGTAATGCATAGTATTCCAAAGTAAACTAAGTAAACAACATGTTTTTTCTTTTCACATCTACCTCAATGTTTCCAGAAGACTATGAACTAATTACCAAAATAACTTTAGATAAAGGCAATAATCAACAATTAGAGGTGTGTTCATACAAACAACTAAAAGTTAGGTGCAGATAAAAGAAACACCACTAACATGTATAGTTTTGGAGCAATATAAAAATAATTCATTTAGATTTTATAATGTTTTTCTATGGTAACACCACATAGAATCACTACACTTCCCTCTTTAAATCAGTGAATTCAATTTCCAACCAAAGCAATGTTTCAAGCAGTCAAGGTAATATAGAAAAATACCTTTAAATATTAGAAGCTTTTGGATTTAGAAACTATGAGCTTGAATGGCACAAATCCACTTGTTGTGGCCAAATGCAGTGTTCCCAATTCTCTATCTCCCACCCTGGTAATGAGTCTCCTCCAGTTGGTTTCTTTTTGCATATTTTTTTAAGGAGCAAGAATATGGTTCGCCCATCCTCATGAACTAAACTTTTCAACCACCCAAATAAATTGTTTTCGTTTAAACTTTATATTAATAAAACAAATACTCTTTCATAATATTAATAATATTTTCCTTATTTTTAACTTTTAAAATGAGCTTTCCTTCCAAAATGAAGACCATTCCATCTTCCATTTATCACATTAATATTTCCATCATATTAATGTTTGCTTTTTTAATATTAGTTATAAAAACTTTTATATTAATAATTCCACACTATTAATAAAATACAACATTACAAATCATAATGTAATTTAATTAAATTATTTCCATCAATATAACTTTTATCTTATGAAATAACTAATCACATATGCAAAGATAAGCACACACAAACCAAAACAAAAAGGACTAAAACACCACCATTCCCTATTGCTCATATCCTTAAACAAAAGAGTTTGTGATAACTTCTAGGTTATCAAATTTTACTATGGATGATGATTACCTTTAGACACATAAATATGAATACAACTATATACGGGTAAATTCTACCCTAGAGTTATCAATCAAATAGAACATCATTTCTTTTTTTTGGCCTCTCATTCCTAGTGGCTAACTTCCTCGTCCATCCGTGAGAGTATCTAGTCCTACAACACACATAACATCAGAAGTACCATATTCTTATATAACAAAGCAACAATTACAAATAAACATTCATAATGCAATTAATACAAAGTATTGAAAAATCACATCAATACATAATCCATATCATAAATGAGTCCTTCCAATATGGGTCATGACATTGCTTTCTTGTCTTCCTTCCTTGAATAATCCCCCTTCATATTTGCGTATTCAACCATTTGTTAGCGAAGTGCTCTCCCTATGATTATTTTAGTGGTCTTGATTTGTATATTATACTCCAAAAATCTTGATAATCCATTAGGTTCTCTTTTCACTCCTCTCTACACCCATTATATAATATCTAATACTAGAATGTATGACAAAAGCAATAATTTTGTTAATAGAGATCATGATTTTGAAATATTTCAATCCCCTCATTAAAGCATACACCTATTTTTAGATAAAATTATATATGTATGTATATTATTAGATATAAGAAGAGGTTTTTAAAGGATCCCCTAACCTTTTACAAAAGGGAATCATTAGTTTTTGAGAGGAATCCAAGCAAAAAATAAACCAAAGGCACCCACCAAAGGGACCATCACTAGCCAGCTAACCATAGAGCAAGAGGGGAGAAAGTAGAACTAGGAGGTCCTAAGAATCCAAAGAATCTACCACTAGAAATAAGAAGCCAAAAGGAGATCCCAACCTACTGATGTGTAGTCATTATACACATCATTAATTCTCAATAAATTTTTCAATCCAGGGCAATGTACAAGGCTATCTACGAAAGAAGGGGTGAACAGAGTTATAACTAAGGTCAATTTAGAGCAACAGGTCTTATTGGTGAAACCGATTGTGTGGGGTATTTTGGACATTCCTATCTCTAAATTGCATGAATTAAACCTTAATCTAAGATGAAGAATTGGAAACTAATCATTAACTACAGAAATGAAGTCTTAATTACAATTACAGAATGAGACCTAATTATGTTGCAGAAATACCAGTTGCAGAATTAAAAGTCTGATTATAATTGCATAAAGGAAATCTATTTACTTTTGTAGCAATGAAAACCTACTTCTAACATGGAAATGAAACCCTGTCAAGGCTCTATAATAGAAGGTTTTCAATCTTCTATGCAGGGGTTGACAGGGTTTCATTTCCATGTTAGAAGTAGGTTTTCATTGCTACAAAAGTAAATAATCTAAGATTACAAATATCATTAGTTGTTTACAAAGGAATGAAATGACAAGTTCTACAACTCATTTTGCTACAGCAAAATCAGAATAAAAACCTGTTGTTAGTCCTCCTTCTAGGTCTGAAAGTGGCCACTCTCCTTGTCCAGAAGAAGTTATGAGTCTCTCTCTCTCTATATATATCTTACTCACACTCATTTACAAGCAATATGAAATAGAAATAGTACACTTTATTGATTTAAACACATGATTACAATGATTCTACTAAAAACCTATTACAGGACTGTAACAGTCACTTCTCTAGTTATTGCCTATTTTCTACTTTCTGCTTTCTTTATCTTCTATCTCCACTTTCTATACCCTACTAGCTCAACCTAAATGGGAGCCATATTTATAGATGTCCTAATATCTACTAACAAGCTAAGAATATCTCAAAAGATCTAATCCTATTATGCTGCAACAATTCCTGGTTTTATCCTAGAAGAAGATCAAACTTGATCTTTCCATAAATGGTGGCTTTGGTCGGCAAGGACAACAAAGGCAGATCTGAGATATTTTCCCTTACCCTTTTCAATATTTATTTCCCTTTTTCCAGTGTTAGAATTTGGTCAATAAGTCAAAAAGCACATTCTATTTTCATTCCGAAGATAAGTGGCTCATTTCGAAGATACTGCAATTCTCATTTCGAAGATCCACTCATTTCGAAGATACTACAATTCTTATTTCGAAGATCCGCTCATTTCGAAGACACTGTGTTTTCTCATTCTGAAGATATTTGTTAATTTCGAAGAGACTTTAGAATGAAAAAATGTGGGCTCCTTAAATTATTTCCTCTACATTTGTCATTTGGTTTGCTTCTCAGGATCAAATTCTAATGGTCTTCATATCTTTTCACATGTGAATTCCATGCCTTGCCATTCATTGGCAGCTGGCTAGAATTTACATGGGAAAAGCCAATTTTTGCTACACAGTAATAGTTTAATTGCACTATTGCCAGATTTAGGTAAAAAAATGCTTGAGATATATCAAAACATGATTAGTAAAATGCTGCTATTAATCTAAGCATATCTCATTTAGCAAGTCATAACAAAACAACATAAAACTCATGCAAAAAGCTGTAAAAATCAGAATATAGTATTTCAGATACATTCATCATGCAAATAGTTAATACACAACATATTGAATTAACTTAACTAGCATATTAGATTAAACATAAGATTTTATAGGCAATTTGAGTGTTCAAAACATGTTATGATTGAGGCATTTCCAGGCCTCATCATTTTACCCCCAACTTATATTGATGCATGTCCTCATGCATTATGTTGGCTTATGGAATCACATATGTCCATGGTCAAATTCCATGACCTGTAGAACAACTTCTTGTCTATATAAAATCCCCTGTTCTTCTGAAGGTCCTTGAGCCATTCTTCAAACTGTTCATCAGGTTGGGCATCTTCTTCAAAGTAGAATGGAACTGGAGTGATAATGGTTGGAGGTCTAAATCTGAGACCTATCCAATTATGTTGCATGATTTCAATCAACTGTATTACTCCTTCTACCCTTCTTCTAGACCATTCTAAGTTGATGGGGGAAATGGGTTCTCTTTTCTGCAAATACATGGAAAGTTTAGCCCATATGTTTCTACAAACTAATAATGCTGGAATAAAATTGTCATTACAAAAATTATGGAATCTGTTCACACAGTCCCTCAAGTTTGTCAAGTACATTCTCTTCACATCATCCCTGTTCATCATAGTGAAGTGTTGTCTTGTGATAATGGGGTGATTTGGCTGAATTGCTCTGACTAACAATTCAACTCTTGTTTCAATCTCTTTGTTCTGCATTTTCTCCTGGTCCCAATAAAATTGATTCTGCAAGGTGGACATGAATGCCCTCAATTGAACATCTCCAATGTAGATCTGTGGATGAAATTCTACTTCTTCTAGAATAAAGATACTATGTAAAAATAGTTCACATAGGAGATTTTTTTGCTCAATAGGGCTGTCAAAATATGCTTCCAGGAAATTTGTAGTGGTGTCCAATTTATATGGAAGACCTGAGCTAATACGCATGACCTGCCATCTGAGGTACTTCTCCTTCAGAATAAGACTGTAAAATTTGGCTGGTCGTCTGAATTGGACTAAAAGTTTAGCAATTTGACATAAATCAGACACCTTTTCTTTCAATACCTGAATCTTTGTTTCCTTGGCCTCTAGCTGTTTTCCGTCCAATTTGAATTTTTTAGTCTTAGTGGCAAGCTTATCATATCTAATCACCCAACTGGCTATATCTATTGTAATCACAATGACACTGAGAAGGGGGGTGAATCAGTGTGTTCTTTAAAAACTTCTAAAACAATTAGATTATAAAACCAGCAGCAGTTTAAAGCGGATAAAAGAGATACTAAATGCATCAAGAAAGCATCACACATAACACAACATTTTAACGAGGTTCACCAATGTGGCTACTCCTCAAAAAGACTGCTTGGACTACCATCCAAATCCAGTCAATGCAAAGCTACAACTTTACATAATCCTTTACCGGCACCAGGCTGGAAGGAGCACCAACCCCTTAACTTTATCTGCTTCAACGAAATGGAGCACCAACTCCTATTTTACCGGCACCCTACTGGAAAGAGGCACCAACCCCTTAATTTGCCAGCACCAAGTTGGACAAATTGTTTACCGGCACCAAGCTGGAAAGAGGCACCAACCCCTTAATTTGCCGGCACCAGCTGGACTTCAATATTGAATAAAAAAATGTTTGACATATACCTTTGTTATTGCAAGACTCTAAGTGGTCTACATCACCTTTGCAATCTCTGTGCACTCTGCTCTCTCTTGCACAATCACTTCACACAGTTTGTTGCCTTTGCTACAGCCAGACTTTGCAATCAACTTTGCCCTTCGCGCTTCTCTGCACACTCTGCTTTCTCTGCGCACACGCTTCGCACACTCTGTGTCGTTTCACATTCTGCTCTCTACTCAACACGAACTTCACTTTCACAAACACTATGCTCGCATTCACACTTTATCTTTACACCCCACTTTTCAAACTCGAAGTACCCTTGCTTTTATAGAAGAAGTTTTAGGAACAAACCCTAAAAGAACGTCGGTTGAGAAACCCTAGAATTTATCAGCTGCCAAACCCTAAAATCCGTCGGCCCAGATTTAACTTTGTCGGCCTCAAACACTTCTTCCACCTTCGTCACTTTCCTGTAGCTTATTGCCGCGAAATAGTAACATGTCGGCCCTTTTAATTTAATTTAATATTTTAATTTAAATTTTAAATAAAATAAAATTTAAACTAAATATTTAAAATTAAATATCTTCATCAGGGGCATCTTTTTCAACGAAACGAAGAGCCAACTTGGGTTTTAAGAAAAACCCATTTCAAATCTATTATCCATGGTTTTAAATAAAACTTTTTATTTTGATTGCCTTGGTTTTCACAAAAAACCTTTAAAATTTAAACTAAATATTTAAAATTAAATATCTTTATCACTGGGGCATCTTTTTCAACGAAACGAAGAGCCAACTTGGGTTTTAAGAAAAACCCATTTCAAATATATTATCCATGGTTTTAAATAAAACTTTTTATTCTAACTGCCTTGGTTTTCACAAAAAACCTTTTAGCTTCTTGACATCTCAGGTTATGAAGACTTCTTCTTCTCATTAAGAATTATGTTTTATATTTACGTGCATCTATCATTTAAGGACTCATGATCTGACTAACTTCTAAACTTTATCCTCTACATCTGAGTGACTTCTAAACTACCTATCCATTGCATCATTAGATCTAACTGACTGTATTGACAACAATGACAATCCTCCTGCAACACCTTGCTCAACACTGAACTCCTATCCATTGTACTTTGGCTGCACCTTGTTGTTCAATAAACTCTTGTCCATTGCATCAATAAATCTATCTGACTGTGTTGACAACAATGACAATACTATTTGCTTCACTTTGCTCAACAATCTCCCCCTTTGGAATTGTTGGCAACACATGTGCAATTTTCCTGTAAATCTTCTCCCCCTTTGACAATAATACCAAAGGGCTGCTGAGACTCCCCCGAGTCTATGCACAATATTCTTAGACACAAATTATTACAATTAGCAAATATTCCAAGCATGAACAAGAAGAAAAACAAGTACACAAATGCTCCCCATGAGTCCAAGACCACTTCATTTCACTGATTGACAACATCATGATAAGCATAATAGGCATCAATAAAATCAACAATGTGAATAGCAGCAATAACCAGTGAATGACACCATCACCATCAACTTCACCAATATAACATGTGTAAGAACATGATGAACCACTATCTTCTATGCAACTACCCTCTGTTGCTTTGCAAACTCAAACTTGTCCACTTTTAGTGAAGGCATACAATAATCTTATATAGCCAACTTTTTGTTCTGCAATGCCAACAACATCTGCATACAACTTCACCATGCATCTTGGATATATTCTCAACAAGCTTGAACCCAATGACAGTTGTTTGTCTCTCTCTGCAGTGAGAATCCAGTAGGCTACCTCAATCCACTTTCAACTCTATGCAGGTACCAAACACTGTACCACAGCACAACCAACATCTTTTCTCAACCAATTAGGGCTTTAGCAACAATGCTTATAGACAAGGTTTAACCAACATCATTCAACTCAAGATTAACTTTGAAGCATTCAACCAATCACTACATGAAAAGGAAACTAGTAGACATCCTTTTCCTTCCAAAGGTATTTGAACAAGACAGCCACCAACATAAATCACCAAGGCAAAGAATAACTTGCTCAAATCAAACTCAATGGAGTAAGCCCAAATCATGTATCAAGAAAAGCATTAACTTGATCAAAACAACCACTATGAAAGCAACTCAACTATTCATCACCAGGCTGGAAATCATCACTTTGCTCATTAAAAAACTTTTTTTCTTCAATCTTCCCATTCAACATGCTGATTTCACTTTTGTCAATAGAATTGACAAGTGACTCACATCTGTACCAATTTTTGTCCAGCACTGCAATTTTGCTGCCAACTCTTACTTTCAACTATGCATGTCGGAAGAAGACATTTTGTCAAACACTTTATGGCCAACCGTAGTGCACCTTACTCGGCCTCAAGCTTCTTATCCTTGGAGTGGCATTAAATCAATAGTTAAAACAAAAGCTATCTGTGAATTAAATATATTCACCAAGGTGTCATGAAAGATCTGGCAATCTTCACATCAAAGAGTAAAAACAAATACATGTTGCTCGAAACACAAATACACAGCTAGGGCAAGCATTCTTTCGTTGAGCAAATTATCTGGACTATTATGATTCGTAATTTTGAACAGTGGTATTAAGAATCATCAACGGTACAACAGTGACATATCTCAAAACTACCAATGGTGACAGCTCTCAAATTAAACACCACACTTCACGGCATTTCCACAAACCACTATATAAACTGAAAAACACACTTTAACAACTATACAACATTAACCTGACTGCTTACCTTTCATCCTCAGATACCTAGACAAATACATAGGAGCATTAAAATAAAACTTTAATATTGCTCCTCCTGAGGATGTGCCACCTGGAGTTGCTTAGAGCAATGGCAGAGTAGCCTCCTTCAGTCCAAGGAGACACAATTTCCTTTCTTCTATCTTTCTCCAGACTTTCCTGAACTTGGGCTTGGGTTTTTCAACAACATCCCTATTTTGCTTCTGTTCGTGAACTTGAACATTTCTCTTGTGGGGTTGTCTCTTGTGCATTCTTGATGGATGATTATTTTCTTTTCTTTTATGCACATGATATGTTCCTTGTCGGTGTTGTCCTCTTTGTGTATGATGAAATCTAGGGTTTTGCCTTAGATTAGATATAGAAGTGCTTGGACAGAACCTTGCTATGTGCCCTTGACCGTTGCATTTAAAACATTGCACATGTTTTATTCCCTGTCTGTATTGCATTCTATGTGTATGATGAAATCTATGGTATTGCCTTAGATTGGATACAGAAGTGCTTGAACAAAACCTTGCTATGTGCCCATGGCCATTACATTTAAAACATTGCACGGGGTGTTCACTCAAAAAAATAGAAGTATTTTTATCGGCATAACTCTTTGATCTATTGTTCGGTCCACAATAAATTGCCTTGTGACCAAAGTGGTTGCATTTAGAACAATAGCCATAAAAAGCATTATTATTAAAAGAGTGAGAGTGAGAGAACCTCTTTTCTTGTGGTTGCTTTCTTTGTAGATCTTCTTTGATATTTTCTTCCTTTTGAGGATTCGACTTGAGACTTTTCTTGTTTCAATCCTTCAACCGAGGACTTCTTCTTCTCTGCATATTTGGAGGATGAAGGTTGTTCGACTTCATATCCAAGACCAAACTTAGTCTGTGGAGCTTCTTTGTTGATTTATCATTGTATCTAGCAACTCTGTGCTCTTCTCAAATTTGAGATTTATATTGGCCTCTTTTAGTTGTTTCTTCAATGAAACAATCTCTTCTTCTTGTTGGCGGCATACGGTCTCTTTCTCATTGATCCGAGACCTAAGAATATCTTCAATCCTTTTGTTCTGTTCTACTTGCGGCTTTAGATCAACAATAACTCTGTTTATATTCCTCTTCACTTGTCTTTGTATACATCATTCTTATTACCCAGTTGTGTCTTCAAGGCTTCTTCGGATTTCTTGGCCTTTTGAACTTGTAGGAAGAGATCTTCAATCTCATCCTCATATTCTTCTAATTTCTTGGACGAGTATTTTGTTCTTTTTCTTTTCTATTCTCCACTCTTCAAGAAGCGAGATATCAACTCTCCTTCAAAATCTACTTCAGCCTCAAGATTTTCATCACAAACTTCAGGATTCACTTCTTCTACCTTTTTCGGTTCAAATTTCTCTTCTACGGGAACCAAAGTGGCTGGGATGCCTTTTTGGATGAGGATCTATTCTTCTTAGCCATTGTGTACTAATCCAAGATCAACCCTGACTGATTTAGCCAAAATTGGGAACTTGGCTCTGATACCAATTGTTGTAATCACAATGACACTGAGAGGGGGGGTGAATCAGTGTGTTCTTTAAAAACTTCTAAAACAATTAGATTATAAAACCAACGACAGTTTAAAGCAGATAAAAGAGATACTAAATGCATCAAGAAAGCATCACACATAACACAACATTTTAACGAGGTTCACCAATGTGGCTACTCCTCAAAAGACTGCTTGGACTACCATCCAAATCCAGTCAATGCAAAGCTACAACTTTACATAATCCTTTACCAGCACCAACTGGAAGGAGCACCAACCCCTTAACTTTATCTGCTTCAACAGAATGGAGCACCAACTCCTATTTTACCAGCACCTACTGGAAAGAGGCACCAACCCCTTAATTTTCCAGCACCAACTGGACAAATTGTTTACCAGCACCAACTGGAAAGAGGCACCAACCCCTTAATTTGCCAGCCCAATTGGACTTCAATATTGAATAAAAAAATGTTTGACATATACCTTTGTTATTGCAAGACTCTAAGTGGTCTACATCACCTTTGCAATCTCTGTGCACTCTGCTCTCTCTTGCACAATCACTTCACACAATTTCTCTGCCTTGCTACGACCAGACTTTGCAATCAACTTTGCCCTTCGCGCTTCTCTGCACACTCTGCTTTCTCTGCGCACACGCTTCGCACACTCTGTGTCGTTTCACATTCTGCTCTCTGCTCAACACGAACTTCACTTTCACAAACACTATGCTCGCATTCGCACTTTATCTTTACACCCCACTTTTCAAACTCGAAGTACCCTTGCTTTTATAGAAGAAGTTTTAGGAACAAACCCTAAAAGAACGTCGGTTGAGAAACCCTAGAATTTGTCAGTTGCCAAACCCTAAAATCCGTCGGCCCAGATTTAACTTTGTCGGCCTCAAACACTTCTTCCACCTTCGTCACTTTCCTGTAGCTTATTGCCGCGAAATAGTAACATGTCGGCCCTTTTAATTTAATTTAATATTTTAATTTAAATTTTAAATAAAATAAAATTTAAACTAAATATTTAAAATTAAATATCTTCATCACGGGGCATCTTTTTCAACGAAACGAAGAGCCAACTTGGGTTTTAAGAAAAACCCATTTCAAATCTGTTATCCATGGTTTTAAATAAAACTTTTTATTTTGACTTGCCTTGGTTTTCACAAAAAACCTTTAAAATTTAAACTAAATATTTAAAATTAAATATCTTTATCATCGGGGCATCTTTTTCAACGAAGCGAAGAGCCAACTTGGGTTTTAAGAAAAACCCATTTCAAATCTGTTATCCATGGTTTTAAATAAAACTTTTTATTCTGACTGCCTTGGTTTTCACAAAAAACCTTTTAGCTTCTTGACATCTCAGGTTATGAAGACTTCTTCTTCTCATTACGAATTATGTTTTCTATTTTTGTGCATCTATCATTTAAGGACTCATGATCTGACTAACTTCTGAACTTTATCCTCTGCATCTGAGTGACTTCTGAACTTCCTGTCCATTGCATCATTAGATCTAACTGACTGTATTGACAACAATGACAATCCTCCTGCAACACCTTGCTCAACACTGAACTCCTATCCATTGTACTTTGGCTGCACCTTGTTTTTCAATAAACTCTTGTCCATTGCATCAATAAATCTGTCTGACTGTGTTGACAACAATGACAATACTATTTGCTGCACTTTGCTCAACAATATCTACATTGCATTGTTCTAAGGACACAATATTAGGTGGTCTGACTACAGGTGGAACTCTAGGTAGCAGATCTACCTGAACCCCTTTTTTTGCCACTTCTAGTGGTTGATCATCTGTCAATAATTCTACCTATACCCCCTTATCTACTATTTCTATTGGGTTGTCATTAGACAGTAATTCCACTTGCACCCCCTTATCTACTACTTCTACTGATGGTGTAATAGTTTGAAATACAGGGACATCAATAGAAGTACTTACTTGATTTGTTTCATGCTGCTGCTTGGACTATTCCTATGTTGGTGACTCATCTCTAATGTTTTATGCTATGCTTTTTTCCAAGTCTAAAGCATCTTCAGAATGAAAGGGTGCTTCTGAATGAGAAGGCACATCTTCAGAATGAAAGGGTGCTTCTTCAGACTAAGCACCTATGTCTGCCTCAATAGAGTCATCTGCCTTAGATAAATCTACAAGCAATTGAGCCAAATCGTCCTTATCAATGGATACAATTGGCTATTTTTTAGACTATGACAACCTTTCTCTCAACTCTTCCACTTCCTACTATAACTCTACAATTTCTTTCTTGCATCTCAATGATGTTTTATCTCTCTACAATCCATTTGGTTTGTGTCTTGATAACACTCCTTGCTGCTCTCAGCTACTCTGTGATGTCTTCCTCCTCTGTTTCTGCTTCAGAATTAGATGCAGACAAGTCAGCTACAACAGGCTGCTCAACAGCTGGCTCTTCCTCTGCAAAATCTATTTGCTCCTATTCAGAAGGCTCTATGAAACTATCTATAATTGCATCTACCATTTCTATGGCTTGTTGAACTATAGCCACCTCCAAATTATCCTGCCCAGCCTCTTCCTCAATTATCTATTTAGGGAATTCTGGGAAGTTTTCAAGGGCTGGTTGTATCTTTGTGACATATGGAATGCTTTGTCCACCTTCTTGTTCTATGACCTAGTTTGCCATTTCCCTCAAGTGGAGTCTTGTAGACCTCCTAGTTCCAAATGCAAACTTCTTCTTTTTGCTCTATTTTTTGGTGACAATAGGGGTTGTGGGATCAGTTTCAGATGCTTCTATTTCCCTTGTTGTTTCTTCCCCTATTGGGCTAGGTGCTTCATTTCCCTATTCTGATAAATCAGTTTCAACTTCAGAAAAATGGACCTTCTTCTATTTTTCTGTTCTTCTGCCAGTTCTAGACCCTCTTTTCTTTTGCTTCTTGACTCGTGAAGTTGAAGGTTTTGGTGCAAGGTGTTCTGCTGTTGCTGTTGAGTGTGTTTCTTTTTTTGCAATAGCTTCTGTAGCAGTTTCTGTTTCATCTTCTACATCTTCTATAGTAGTTGTTTCTTCTTCTACAACAACATCAGTAGTATCTATTTCTTCCTCTTCATCCTCATCTCCAAAAATTACATCATTTAAGGTAGAGTAAAACCTCTCAAAGCTCCTAGGGTTTCCTCTAAAATGGTTCTGGCAAACTAGTTTGATGAGACCATGGTGGCGAAGACTCCCTTTTCCTTCCTAATATCTTTTTGCCATGTTTTTCAATTCTTGGTGCAGGTATAGGGGAATATTTACCCTAACATCTGGTTTTTTCCTACCATGTCTGAGATGATTTAAAATTTTTATATGATGCCCTGACAACAGTACATACTGCCCTTCACAGGTTAGAAATTTGATTATCCATGTGGCCACTTCATCCCAAGGTTCCTGTAGGCTGGCCCTTTTTACCCCCTTACATGTGTTATTATGTGTTAAATACTCTGGTGCCCTATCATTTTATTCTAGAAATTGATTAACTGTATTTACCAATGTATTTTTGCCAGACCTAGAAATTGGAAGACCTTCTAATGGCAGCTTAGTAATTTGACTCAAAAATTCAGGGGTTACCTCAATAGTCATGTCGTTAACGTGTGATCGGTTATTTTTGAATGTGTGGGTGAACATGTCGGCCAAATATTTAGAGGACCCATCAAACTTATCCAAAAATGGCATAAGCCCTCCATATTCAAAAATCTGCAACACTTCTGGATTTTCTTGGAGGTGGGTGGTATCCGCTGGTTCCATTTTTGTTTTTCACCCCATTTTCTTGTCTTGGTACGTCACAAACTGCTCACTTCTATTGCTATTCCTCTATTGGATCTCTAATTTTTGGTGTTTGCAACTTTGCAGGGTTTGGTTCCAAGTTTTCAATTACCCTATTTTTGTTCTTCGGAATGAACAGTAATCTGAGCACTATACCTCGTATTCATTTTGTGCTAGCAAATATGTCTTCAGAAAGAACAGTGGTACGTGTTTCTATTTTTGCTTTGAACACATGTCCATTAATGGTTGCATAGATGTCCTTGCCGTCAGATCCACCTTACTTATTTTTTAGTTTTTTTGTTTTGCCTACGGACTCCCACGTGCATGTTTATTAGCATCAAAACAAATGGTGGCATGTTGTTGGTCACGTCCTCCGTGATTCTGGTATTTTCCAAATGGGTGCAAAAACAAACCACATCCTGACTGACACGCGTTCATTTATCATATGTTGTCAAAAGATATTTTACTTGATCGTATTTCTTTTCTTCCTTGGACGCCACATGGAGATATTATATTGAATGCTCTTTCCGAAGATTATGATCTATTGCAAAAACAAAACTTCATTCCGAAGATTATGACTTCATTCCAAAGACAAGTCTTCATTTTGAAGATTATGATTTCATTCCGAAGACAAGTCTTCATTTTGAAGATCATGCTTCTTTGCGATGTCAAATCCTCATTCCAAAGACAAATCCTCTTTCTGAAGATGAATCCTCTTTCCAAATATTAGGCTATATTGCGAAGGCAAATCATTTCAAAGACAAAACTTCATTCTGAAGACAATTCTTGCTACATTCTAAACACAAATCTTGCTTCATTCTAAAGATGAAGCTTCATTCCGAAGATGATGCTTCATTCCGAAGACAAATCGTCATTCTGAAGGCAAAGCTTCATTCTGAAGACAAATCGTCATTCCGAAGACAAAGCTTCATTCCAAAGACAAAGTGCAACATTCATTCTGCTTTCATTCGAAGATAATTTCAACTCGAAGATAATACAACAATTAGTCTAAAGAAGATAGTAGGAACTATTTTTGGCATTCTTGTTCCGAAGATTAAGCAGAAATCAATATTTCCATTCTAAAAACATGTTTTAAGTATGCCAACTCTTATGGATACCTTTTATGCTAACGATTAATTATTATATACTATATACCAATCATTTACAATGAAGAAATGTAAGAAATATATACCTTATTAAAAAAAATTAATGCAAGTTTTTGAAAGATGACTGCTTCTGTTGATGTTCTACTGAGATTTTTTTTAATATTTCAAAACAAGTGCAGTTGGTGAATTTGTACAATGAAGGTTTAGAAATTTTCAAGGTTATGCATGCCAGAAAACTGGTTTTCATGCATACCAACCCAGTAGTGCCTTGGAAAGGTTTTCACTACTGAGTTATTCATTTTTCTCTTTTTTTTTCTATATATATATATTTTTACCTCTCATTTTCTCTCTTTTTTTTCTTTTATTTTTCTTGATTTTGACTATGCCCATGAAGGAATTCATGATTTCCCTAAAATCATGCCCATGAAGGAATTCATAATTATATTTTATTCATCTTTTTGTTTTTTGCTTTTTTTTATTTTTTATTTTTTTGTATTTTTCTATTTTTTTCTTGAAATCCATGATCATGTTGATTGTTTTGAAGTGGAAGAGAAAATTTCTTCCACCTGTTGTGTATCCAAACTGTTAAGATGCTGCAAGAATTCTTCTTTAGTCAAAGGTGTATGGTACACCCTAAGGTGATGTCCATTCACTAGCAAATTTCTCTGTGACCCATCAATAGGAGATAAAAGAGCTGCTCCATTGTCAAATACCTCTTCAATCTGGTAAGGTCCAAGTCATCTAGTTCTTAGCTTTCCAAGGCAGTCCTCATAGCAAGAATCAAACAGTAAATCCCAATCTCCTTGTTGAAGTTTCTTTTGCTGAATGTGACTGTCATGCCACATCTTCCTCTGCTCCTGAATTACTTCAGTTTGGTGCAGAGCATCCAACCTAAGTTCATCCAATGCATTCAGCTACAGAATCCTATTTGTCTTTGCCTGTGACAATTCAATTCCAATTTCCAATGTTGTGCGCAGTGTTAGTAGCTCAAATTCAATAGGTAAGAGGGGATTTTTACCAAATACTAGTTCATAGGGTGTGAATCCAGTAGTGGATTTCCAAGTAGTATTGTAAGCCCACACTACTTCAGGTAATTTATCTAGCCAGTTTCTCCTATGAAAAGCTACTATTTTTGTTAAGATTCGTTCTAGTTCCCTATTTGTTACCTCAACCTGGCCATTTGCTTGTGGATGATAAGGTGATGATTTTCTATGTTTTATTTCGTATAATTTTGTAAATGCCTCAATGACTTTAGATGCAAATTGGGGTCCTTGGTCTGTGGTGATAGATCGGGGAGCTCCAAATCTCTAAAAAATTTGAGTATACAAGAAATCAATGACCTTATCTTCACGAGCATATTTGAAAGCACACACCTCTACCCACTTTGTCAAGTAATCAGTGCATACTAGAATATGCACCTTTCCTTGAGAAGGTGGATCAATAGGTCCTACAAAATCAAGCCCCCACCTCTCAAATGGCTCTAAAACCAATTGAGGCTGCAGTGGCATTTCGTTTGTATGAGTGGGTTTCCCCATTCATTGGCATGCATCAAAATGCCTGATGTACTTTTTCACATCCTTGTGAAGAGATGGCCAATAATATCCTGTCCCTAAGATTTTCCTAATTGTGCTTTTTACAAAGTAGTTTCAACCTGAGGGTTCATCATGACATGCCCTAAGGATATCATACACCTCATCCTTTCGGATGCACCTACGTAACACATGGTCAGGACTGCACTTAAAAAGTATACCCTTGATCCATTCAAAATAAGAACTCTGTTTGATCAATTGTTTTTCTATTTTGAAGTGAAATGTGGAGGAACTTTACCTGTGACCAAGTAATTGGCTATATCTGCAAACCAAGGTGATTGGACTGATATAGCAAATAATTTTTTATTAGGAAAGGTGTCTTCAAATAATTCCCCTTCATCTGTGTTCTATAATCTGGACAATAAATCTGCTACAACATTAGCTTTTCTTGGTTTGTTGATTATAATGATATCAAATTATTGTAGCAATAGTAACCAATGAATAATTCTTGCACTTACCATAGGATTATTCATCAAATATTTAATGGCTATGTGGTCTGTGTGAATAAATATTTGATAACCTGTGATGTAATGCCTGAATTTGTTGATGGCATAAATTACTGCCAAGAATTATTTCTCAGTTATGGTATAATTTTTCTCAGCTCCTATCAAATTCTTGCTAATGTAGTAGATGGCATAGTGTTCACCATTGTCAATTTGTCCTAATGCTACTCCAATTGCAATATTGGAAGCATTATCCTATATGTGAAATGGTAATGTCCAATTAGGTCCTCTTAACACAGGTGGAGTTACTAATTTCTCTATCAGAGCTTCAAATGATTCCTGACATCTTATAGTCCAAGAAAATTTAGAATCTTTAGTCAATAGGGCAAACATGGGATTGGCTATTGTGCTAAAATTGGGAATAAACCTGTGGTAGAAACCAATGTGTCCTAGGAAGCTTTTGACATCAATATGAGTTTTTGGAGGAAGGAGGTTCTTGATAATTTCTACCTTCTTTGGATCAACCTGGATCCCTTGAAGAGAGATGTGATGACCAAGAACTATCCCTTCCTTCATCATCATAAAACATTTTTTTGGATTCAAGGATAACTGGTATGTTTCACAACGAGTTAAAACTTTGTCAAGGTTTTCTAATGTAAAGTCAAAAGTTTGTCCACATACTGTGAAATCATCCATGTATATCTCAACACTGTTGGTAGTCAGATCAAAAAAATTTGCTAAAATTGCTCACTAAAATGTTGTTGGGGCATTACACAAACCAAAAGGTAAAACCCTATAGGCAAATGTTCCCCATGGACAGGTAAAGGTTGTTTTCTCTTGATATTCAGGTGTAATCTAAATTTGATTATATCCTAAATCCATCAAGAAAACAAAAGTATCTCTTTCCAGCAAGGGTATCTAACACCTGATCTATGAAAGGTAATGGAAAATGGTCTTTGTATGTCACTTTATTCAGCTCTCTATAGTCTACACATACTCTCATTTTTCCATTTTTCTTAGGAACTATAACCAATGGAGAGACCCACTAGCTATCAAAAATTGGGTAAATGAATCCTACCTCCAGAAGTTTTTCAATTTCTTCCTTTACAATATCCCTTAGGGTAGGATTCAGTATTCTCTGGGGTTGTCTTACTAGCTTGACTTCTTTAGTATAAATTATGTGGGTACATATATCAGGTTGAACTCCTGACATATCTTTATAGTCCCAAGAAAAAGAATGGACATGCTTCTGTAAGACAACTATCAATTTGTCTTCCTCTTCCCTAGTAAACCAGCTGTAAATGTTCAAAAATTTTCCTGACTAGACTTCTATTTGTTTTGTATTTGGAAGGACTGAACTCACTTCTTCATACCTGGTGATTAGGGAGTTAAGAGGACACTGCTGAGATGAGAGGAAATAAGAAATTTTTGTTTCATTATTTTCTGATGGAAGCATATCCTGTATGGAATAGTGAGAAGGAAAAAATAGGTGATGGTGCCACCCATGTGGTAGTGAAACAAAGTTTTCTTGTAATAGTACAGATGGTTCACCTTCAGAGTTTTGGTTCTCCTCATTCCTTAACAATTCCTGGATATTTACTACTTCCTCTTCTAACCCTTGTTCCTACAGAACATTCATTAGGATAGTTTCATTTTCTAAATTTTTTGTTTCTTGGAGGTCTTCTATGTGTTCTCTTACTACCAAGGTGGCTAGTGTGCAAATAACCTCCTCTGATTCTTCATATGAATCAGGAAACCATAACTGACCTAAAAAATTGTTGGAGGGTCTTGCAGGAGGATACAGAGAGATCTATTTTAGATCAATACCATTTGAAATAGTCATTTTTCAAGATCTACAATATATGAAGATTGTTATAGTTGCAAGCCAAGGTCTTCCTAAAATAATGGGATATCCATGTGCTGAATTTCTTGGCTATAAAACCAAAAAAATTGCAAGGAATTCCCAAGAAGAAACTTCTATAGGAACATCTTCAATGATACCTTCAGGTTTTGCAACTGACCTATCAGCCATTTCTAAAATTGTAAATGTGGGGCTGAGATGTTTGAGCTGTAATTATTTCATTATATCTTTGGTCATGACATTTATTGTAGCTCCTAGATCTACTAAGACATTTGATATTGGTACTGATCCTATGGTAACTATGATAACTGGACTTCTTGGGTCACTATACTTTGGAGGTACTAGTTTTCCAGATAAGAGATCAACTATTTTTCCTTCAACCTAAACAGTCTTAGGAAATGTTTTCTTTTTTCTTACTGCTCTTTTAATGGAAAAATATTGGATAGTACTTTTGAACATTGGTATATTCTTAATGGCTTGTAATAAGGGCAATGATATAGTTAACTTTTTAAGTTCTTTGACTAGGTCTGACTCAAAATTTTTTGTTGTGGTATTGAATCTTTCAGGATATGGAATTATCCTTGATGAAGGTAATTGTTCTACCTGTGGTTCTATTTTTTCTTCTTCTTTATTTATTGTTGGCTTGACTCTAACTGGTTCCAAAGGTTCTTGTTCTTCATTTTATTTTCTTTTATTTGAAACAGGTTCAAGTACAACTTTTCCTGAACGAAGTTGGATGTTACTACAATCAATAACATTTATTTCAACATTTTCTTTAGCTTTAGTCACATAGACAGGAGATGCTTGTCTCATGCTATTTGAATTAGTGAATGATTGAGTTGGAAGTTGAGGTTGTTTCACCTGTTGTGTTTGTTGTGGTTGGTTCTATTTTTCTTGAAAGTTTTGATTAGGTGCAGGCAGCAAATGCTGATTTTGACCTTGATTTCTTTGCTGCCTTGGATAGGACTGGTATTTTTGATTCCACTACAGTTGATTTTGCATCCAAAGTGGATTATTCTAATTCTAATTCCAGGATGGGTTTTTTTGATTCCATGATGGGTTGTTTTGACTTCATGATGGGTTGTTTTGATTCTGATTCTAGGCTAAATTACCCCAATTTGTTTGTGGCCATTCTTGGGAATTTGTCCATTGAGGATAATTCCAAGGACGTTGGGGTGGTTCTGATTGTCCCCAAGGCATAGTACTAGGATTATGCCCCCAATTTGTAGGAAAATGAGGGGGATTTTGGTATTGAGATAAATTTCCCCCTTTTTTTGGTCCAACATACTTGAGTTCCTCAGTCTGACTTTCTAACATAGTTTTGAGTTGTGGTAGGAGGTGGCATTGATCAGTTGAATGCTTCTTTGAACAGATACTACAAATGGCTGAGATAGATGTTTTATTCAAAGGAAATTCCTACAAAGCATGTTTATTTCTACATCTTGGGCAATAAATTGCCAAAGGTTCTATGTTTTTTGCTTTTGCAGACATTTCCCCCAAAGTTGTGTTTAATTGCACTAGAATATCAGTTTTAAAATTTGCAAGTTCTTCTATTAGGTCCTTCACATCAGTGCTATTTGTACTCTTTTTTCTTCTTCCCTACTTATTGCGAGAGTAATTTCTATAGAGACCCACAATTTCCTCATTACTGAGAGTATTTACATCCCCTTTTCCCATCAAATCCAATACTTCTCTGGATTCATCTTGTAATCCTCTTAAAAATATGGTTTTGCATAACTCTAGTTCTACAAGTCCACATATCCTTTGAACAAAGGAGAACCTATCAAGATAGTCTTCTAATGTTTCATCATCTTCCTGTTTAATCTTGAATAACTCATCTTTCCTATTCCTTACACGATAATACTCCTGATATTTGTCTAAAAACATAGTTTCCATTTGATCCCAGGTTCGGATGGAATTTGGCTCTAAGCTCATGAACCAGCGTAATGCTGAGTCCTTAAGTGTTGAGGGAAAAACCTTAAGTTTCTTATTGTCATTTACATAATCATAGTTTTGACACACTACCTTGAATTCAAACAAAAACTGATCAGGATCTTCAGATACAACACCTCGAAAGGTTGGAAGTACTAAAGGTGAAATTATTTTCATGGGAGAGTTTTGTGTTGGATTCAAATGAATAGGATATTCAAATGTTATGGAATGTTGAGAAATATCCTGATCATCTCCTTCATCATGGACATAGCCATGTTGGCCATCTCTATCTAGATTGCCTCCCTCTGCCATAGCTTCTGGTTTCTTAGTTAAACTTATCCAAATTTCTCTCTCAAGAGATCCAAGATCCTCTATTGATAATGAGTCTGACGATTCTTATTTCTTAGGATGTTCTAATGATGGTGAAACTGGTGATTTTCCTTTCTTGAAATGTTATAATGATGGTGAGACTAGTGATTTTTCTTTCAATATTTCTGGTAATTCAAACATAGGTGATTCACCCCTTAGGTGTGAATATCTTCTTAATGGAACAAGCCAGTGATCCTTTTGGGTAATTCTACCTTTTTCATCCCTAGACTTACTCATTCATGTTTACTCTTAAATGACATAAATTATAGGTCAATAGTTGTTACTTTAACTAGTTGTTATATTTAGATTTTATCCTGAATCTTTATAGCTCAATATAATTAATAGCTATTGGACTGTTATCACCTTCTAGCAACACAATTCCCTGGAAATGACACCAAAATTATGCGTAGTCATTATACACATCATTAATTCTCAATGAATTTGTCAATACAGGGTAGTGTACAAGGCTATCTGTGGAAGAAGGGTTGAACAGAGTTATAACTTAGGTCAATTTAGAGCAAAAGGTCTTATTGGTGAAATCGATTATGTGGGGGATTTTGGACATTCCTATCTCTAAATTGCATGAATTAAACCTTAATCTAAGTTGTATAATTGGAAACTAATAATTAACTATAGAAATGAAGTCCTAATTACAATTGTAGAATGAGACCTAATTATGTTGTAGAAATAGCAGTTGCAGAATTAAAATTCTGATTATAATTGTAGAAAGGAAATCTATTTACTTTTGTAGTAATGAAAACCTCCTTCTAACATGGAAATGAAACCTTGTCAAGGTTCTATAATAGAAGGTTGTCAATCTTTTGTGCAGGGATTGACAACAAAAAGCAAGAAATTAGAGAAAACAGGAAATTTTGGAAATGACAGTATGCAATAAATTGAAAGCTTTGTTGAAAGTGGGGATTACAACCAAACCATTAATCACAAAACATAAAATAAGCTAAGATTGCAAATATCATTAGTTTTTTACAAAGGAATGAAATGACAAGTTCTATATTTTTCTGTAGCAAAATCAGAATAAAAACCTGCTGTTAGTCCTCCTCCTAGGTCTGGAAGTGGCTAGCCTCCTTGTACAGAAGAAGGTATGAGTCTCTCTCTCTATATATCTTACTCACACTCATTTACAAGAAATATGAAATAGAAATAGTACACTTTATTGATTCAAACACATGATTACAATGATTCTGTTGAAAACCTATTACAGGACTGTAACAGTCACTTCTCTGGTTATTGCCTATTTTCTACTTTCTACTTTCTCTATATTCTATCTCCACTTTCTCTACCCTACTAGCTCAACCTGAACAGGAGCCATATTTATAGATGTCCTAAGATCTACTAACAATATGAGAATATCTCAAAATATCTAATCCTATTATGTTGCAACAATTCCTGGTTTTATCCTAGAAGAAGATCAAACTTGATATTTCCATAAATGGTGGCTTTGGTTGGCAAGGACGGCAAAGGCAGATCTGACATAGTTTACCTTACCCTTTTCAATCTTTATTTCCCTTTTTTCAGCATCAAAATTTGGTCAATAAGTCAAAAAGCACATTTTGTTTTCATTCCGAAGATAAGTGGTTCATTTCGAAGATACTACAATTCTCATTCCGAAGATCCGCTCATTCCAAAGATACTGCAATTCTCATTCTGAAGATCCGCTCATTTTGAAGACACTATGTTTTCTCATTTTGAAGATATCTGTTCATTCCGAAGAGACTTCAGAATGAACAAATGTGGGCTCTTTAAATGATTTCCTCTGCATTTCTCATGTGGGTTACTTCTCAGGATCATATTCCAATGGTCTTCATCTCTTTCCACATGTGAATTCCATGCCTTGCCATTCATTGGCAACTGGCTAGAATTTACATGGGAAAAGCCAGTTTTTGCTGCACAGTAACAGTTTACTTGCACTGTTGCCAGATTTAGGTAAAACAAATGCTTGAGATATATCAAAACATGATTAGTGAAATGTTGTTATCAATCTAAGCATATCTCATTTAGCAATTCATAACAAAACAACATAAAACTCATGCAAAAAGCTGTAAAAATCAGAATATAGTATTTCAGATACATTCATCATGTAAATAGCTAATACACAGCATATTAAATTAACTTAACTAGCATATTAGATTAAACATAAGATTTTATAGGCAATTTCAGTGTTTAAAACATGTTATGATCGAGGCATTTCTAGGCCTTATCACCTACCAACTCAAATTTTTGATCACCACTAACAAAAAAATGGATAATCTTAGAGCCATCAAGACCAAAAATCCAAAAAATAAGGGCAACTAGAAAAACCTAGATCCCCCTCAAGCCCTTCTAAAAATTGGTACCAAATAAACCTCAAAGAACTCAATCCATTATAGACTTCAACTCTTCAATGCAGAAGATGACCATGTTAAGGGTATTGATTTGGGTCCATGGTAGGTTTTTTTCATGTCTTTACCAACCTTGGAAGATTTTGGAGTCTCTTGAGGTTTAGGCAACTTCCTTGACATAGTCATGCTTAATATTATCAACTTCTTTTTTTTAGTATTGAAGTCAACCAAATTAGAATCTCCAATGAACAAGGGAGTCTTCTCCACTTCAACCATTTTGGAAGATAGGTGTTTTGAATGCCTTGTCATACAATCCATCCCACTAGAACCACTTGGGGGCATGCTACCTTTAATATAAACCATTTTTGCTACCTTTTCACCCGAGGTGACCTTTGAAAGAGTAGGGTCTTAAGAGTTGGTAGAGTTATCATGAAGTGAAAGATTCTCATCAAATTGAGAGTCAACAACATAATCAACCAAAAGCACCTTTAAAGTTCTTGAGCTACCATATTTCTTTGTGATATGTTCAATAATAATTTTAATTAACCCTTGGTGTAGAGGATAGAAGGCATCTCCATTCTTTACACTTTACATAAATTTCTCTAGAGATTTAAGAAGAAAGGTAGATATATTTAATAATCTTCCATGGTGTATCTAGTTTAGGAAAGTAAAGTGGAAGCTTTAAAGGATATACCTATTGCTATATAGAGTGAAGTAGTCCATGATAACTAGAATTACCCTATTCCATGGTGATTTAAGGGATTTTATGAGTAGTAATTTTTAAAATTCTCAACCACCTTGTTCTCACCCACAAAATTCCTCATTTATTTAGCCAAGGAGTATTTCTCCCTATTTAGACAAACATTTTTAGTTGATAGCCTTATGACTTCCTCAATGTTTGGCTAAAAAATATCACTAGGCATTCTTGCCTATTCTCATCCTTTTACATCATCAATGCTGCTATATTGATATTTCATCTATATGCATAAATTACAAAGTTTTTACTAAAATGTAAGTTCGTAAGTACTGGAGCATCTATGATGGTCTCTTTATTTTTTGAAAATTCTTTATCTCATTATTTATCTACAAAAAGGGGTGGTCCTTCTTTAGCATAAGTGTCATTGGTCTGACTATTGTTATAAGATATGGTATGAATATCATGATACAATTGATCTACCCCCCCAAAAAATACAATCTCTTCTTATGCTTTTATAGCGAAGGTTCATAATAGCTTCAACCCTATTAGGATCTATAGTAATATCATATTTGGAGACCACATGCCCAAGTAATTTTCTCTATGATATGGAGAAGACATATTTATTTAGGTCCAAGCATACCCAAAATTATTGACAATGTTGTAAAATCCTTTCTAGGTGCTCTAAGTAATTATCCTTTCTTTTTCAAAACACCTTTAGATCATCTAAGTAGATAAATATCATATTTCTTATTATGTCATGGAAGGCACTATCCATGACCCTATGGAATTTTTATATTGTGTTAGATAGCCCAAAATGCATCCACTAGTATGCATATATTCCCCATTTTGTGGTGAAGGCCATCTTGTGTTGGTCTTCATCTCTTACCCATACCTGATTAAAACCATAAAAACCATCTAGTAATGAAAACCTTTCTAACCCTTTTGATGAGGCCTAGAAATACCTCATTGTTACACTATGTTTGGCATATAAAAAACTACCATATTACAAAACATGACAAAGTTAATTTCCAAATATTTGATTAGAATATATTATTTGTTAAGTTCTTGCATGATTTTACATTAGGAACACTATACAAATATTTTGACTATTTTTAAGCATTTTGTGGTTGTTCTTTCTTGATTAAGAAGAAAATAAAACATGCATTTCAATTAGCCAAATGTGGTATGATAATGTATATTAACTTCACAATTATGTTTAAATGTTTTTTCACCTTTTAAACTTGTTTGAAATCCACATTGGGGCCAAATTCCTAGGACTATCATAAATCTGGAAATCTACAGAAAACAACCATATAAAAATCAACAAGCTGTCAGATTGCATCCCTTCCCACCTCCTATTTAGGTCTGGAGAGGATCCAAAAAAAGCTAGCAGGTTGGAAAGGACATCTGTTATCTCAAGCAGGCAAACCAGTTTTAACTATGGCTTCACTTCAAAGTATACTCGTTTACTTCCTATCAGTCTTCAAAGCTCCCAGCAAGGTGTATCACAAAATTGAGCAGTTTCAAAAAAAATTCTCTGGTCAGGGACTAAGGATAAGAAAAGGATCCATTTAGTAGGTTGGAACAAGGTTTTCAAACCTAAAGCTGATGGGGGGTTAGGATTGAGGAGAGTTGCTCATATCAATATAGCTCTATTAGCCAAACAAGCGTGTTGGTTATTGACTAAGGTCGATAATGAATGGATTGCCATAGTTAGGAGGAAATACCTCCAAGGTGTGAACTTCCTTAATGATAACTTAGCAAGCAGGGGGTCTACTTTTTGGAAGGCAATCCTCATGAGCAGGGATCTTGTCAAGAAAGGTCTTAGATGGATTCTAGGAAATGGGCAAACAATAGACTTTTGGAAGGATCGGTGGGTGAGAGCTGAGGAGTTATCCCAAAATCCTCATTTTTCTAGGATTCAAGAGCATATGGAGGAGCATATTAGGAAGAAGGTTGCAAACTATATGTGGCAGGATATAAATATCAATAGGTGGAAACACATCAGAGTACAGGGTTTTGAAGCGGAGTCTGAAGAGCTTTATAACATTTTAACTTAGCAAATTATTCCCTCTAGAGAGGATGAAGATCACATTGTTTGGGCTGAGACTAAAAGTGGTGACTTCATAGTTAAGTCTGCCTATAATTTACTTCTCAATGTGGAAGGTCAACAATTTCAACCGAGTTTGGTTTGGATCAAAGGCTTAATTCCTAAAATATCCTTTTTTTCATTGTTGGTGATTCAAGGAAAAATCCTTACTATGGACAATATGTTATCCAAAGGTATGGTTATTGCTAACCATTGCTACATGTGTAGGGCAGGATGGGAGACAACCCAACACTTGTTTCTGGAGTGTCCGATAGTGGAGTCCATCTTGGATTAACTTTTCCAAGCCTTTAGGATATCGTGGGTTAAGCCTGCTCTAATATTCGAAGTGTTCCATCAATGGCCTCAACCCTTTGTTAGCCTAAAACTTAAGTACCTATGGAAAATTTTTTGGCATAATTTTATCTGGCAGATTTAGCTAGAAAGGAATCATAGAGCCTTTAAGGATACCATTCACAACCCAAAAACCATCCTCAACAAGATTATTGTATTTGCAAAATAAAACCTTAGCACCTTAGTGGATGAGAACCACTCAATTCTTCCCCAAGAAAAAGAATTAGCTCAGGCCTTAGGTATTGAGGATAAAACTTCCATTCCTTTGCCCAATCCCAAAAATGGAATTTCTTGGGAGCCACCCCCCTAGGGTTTGTTTAAACTAAATTTTGATGGTGCATCCAAGGAGAACCCGGGAAGAGCTGGAGCTGGAGGAATAATCAAGGATCATCAAGGAAATTTGGTCAAGGCCTTCACTAAACCATTGGGAATCAGAACTAATAACGAAGCAGAAGCTAGAGCCCTTTGGAGAGGGTTGCAAGTAGCCCAATCAACTCAAGGTAACTTGATGATTGAATGTGATTCTATGAACATCATCAACCTGTTAACCAATGGCAAAAAACCTCCATGGAGAATCGAGGGAGTCATCCATGAAGTGAGGATCCTTTTTGCGGTAAGACAGAATAGGAGGGCTCGTCACGTGTACCGTGAGGCCAACAGGTCAGCTAAAAAATTAGCCAACATAGGTGTTGATGTTGGTAGTTTTGTGACATGGACACAAGGTGTGCCACGTGAAGTGGAAAACATTATTAGTCATGAAAAGAAACCTACCCATTAAGGAGAAATATGAATGGGTGTTCTTTCCCCATGGAGCTGGTAATAACTATGGGGTTTCCCTCTAAATAATACCAAATTGGAAATGAAGGTAACAAGGTGTAAGCCTTGGAATATTTCGACAGAGAATAGGAAATGGGCAAGCAACAGGTTTCACAAGTGCAAAGTTCCAAACTTCAATTCCTGTCAATGTAAGTAATGTTTACAGTTATGTTTAGGTATGGGTGTGCTTTGTTAGTAAGGTGTTGTAGGGGATTCAACACAATTTATGGTAAGAAAGTTTCAAGGATGACTAGGATCTACAATCTTAGCAGAAGGCTAGATATTGTAATAGGTTTTGGGTTAACCTACAAAACCCGATAATTAATGAAGACTTTTATTTACCAAAAAAAAAATCAACAAGTTGTCACTTTATAGGAGCACCTTGAAGTTGTAAAGCAAAGCATGAGGAAATATATGGAATGAGTTTAGAGGTACTAAAGAATACATCTTACTACCCAGGTGTTGTAGGTGAGTTGGAGACGAGAGGGAAATCCTCCAAGGGAGGTCCCAGGTTCGAATCTCCACCCTACCAAAAAGCTGAATTAGGTACCCAAAATCCAATTGATAATGTTGGTGCGGGCAGGGCTTGGTGCGACCCCCAAGTGACGTTGATGGTGTAGAACCCCCTGTTCATGGTCTCTTAGACAAAGACATCCCCGCAATGGGTTTTTCACTAAAAAAAAAATACATCTTACCTATTTATAAGCACTCCCACATGGTCTAAATATGCAGCAATAGGGTATAACAGAGCAGAGACAATTGTGCAACACTATTGCATAGTTTCAGCATGGTTACTTGGTGACTGAAGTGTATAAATTCAGTAGAAAATAGGTATATGCTAAGTTGCAATCCTTCTTGTTGATATTTGAATATTTTCCCATGTGCTAATTAATTTGAATTTTCAAGAAGCACCAATATTTTACAACTGTGCAACAGAGCTAGAAAATGCAGTAATTTGTCATATAAATTCCAACCAACAGCCAATGAATGGTAGGGCTTGGAATTTATTACTCAAAGCATGTAAAAACTATTGGAAGCACTTTATTAGGGATAGGGTAGACATTCTACCCAGTTACACCTACTTGGTTGGCTATTTTAAATGCATTTGAGCATAAAGCAAATATACAACCTATTATTCTGAAGATGCTCCAAAATAAGGGGAAAAGTGGCTAGTTTGAGTCAAACAAATATTTGGGCATCCAAAATGGTAGGGAAAAGGTATTTTAAGGTGGATACAGGTGTATAAGAATATTTATAACCTCATCCAATGCACTCCCACCACTAGACATGCATTCCAAGGGCCAATAAAATATGCTACAGTAATTTTGTCCTAAATTGGACTAATTCAGTTTTAGATTTGATTGGCAAATCAATGTAAAATAGCAAATAGGATATTTTGGGCACGTAGAGTAGGAATAAGACAATATAAATAATAGCTCCCTCATTGGTTGAGCTAGGATATTAGGAAATAGGAGATAGATGCAGTAGATATCAAAGTGTAATAGTGTGCAATAGGATTGTCCTGTAGAGTATGTAATGTTATTTTCTAGATAAATAAAGTGCAGTTTTCCATCATCTGTTGTTATGCATGAGTGTGTTAGTATTTAGTAAGTAGAATAGCTCTTATACCTTCTTCTAGAAAAGGAAGCAAGGGCCACTTCTAGGCCTAGAAGAAGGACTGACTGACAGGTTTTCCCCTGAACTTTGCTGCAACAAAATTTAAGTGGATATTTGTCAAATTCTTTAATTATTTCACACTAACCATTGTTGTAGCTTTAAGATTTATTTTCCATGTTTAAGAGTGAGATTTCAGATTGCATAGATGTGTGACAGTTGATAGATTAGTTAATCTGTGATTTCTTGATTCATGTTTCAGCAATTAAAGTAATCTGCAACATTGTAATTGTTTCTTTATTTTCAGCAACTTTTCAAGTTTTCTTGCATTTTCCTTTTGTTGTCAGCTACTGTGATAGAATATTGACAACCTTCTATAATAGAACACTGATAGGTGTTTAAATTGTGTTTACTTCAAGCAACTTCCATTATGCAAAAGTAATTAGGTTTAAATTCTGCAACATTTACTTTTCTATCATTTCAATTATTGCAAATGTACTTAGATTCCAATTTCTGAAATTAGAATTAGTTTTCAATTCCTACAAGTTAATTTAGTTTCCATTCTATAGACTAGGTTTAGTGTGACACCAAAAGGCTAAACCAACATCTGTTTCACCAAAGTAATGCTTGTAGTCTGAATGTCTAAATTGTAATCTGCCCTAACCTTCTATCGTAGATAGCCTTGGACACCACCCCATATTTGACAAATCATAAGATTAAATGATGCTATTAATGACACACATCATTTTTGGCATTGTTTCTAGGGAACACAATGTTGTTAGAAGGTAAAAGCAGCCCAATAATGGTTAATTATGCTAAGTTGTGAATTTCAGAGTGAAATATGGATAAATGATTGGTATAAGTAATAATTTTTGGTAAATTGCATTTCAGTCCATTTAGAAAATAAGCAAGAAACCACAGGAAGAAAAATTTCACAAGAGGTTGAAATTATGTCAAAGTTGTCTAAATTTTTTATTTCCAAAAATGTTGGAATTTTCAAAGAATCACAATCATCCACTTCAAGCACTGCAATATCCTTTGAGAAATCATTACAAGGAGGAAAAATCAGTAGTTCAACACCACTTTCTCTTGACAAATCCATACAATCAGGACAATTTGACAAGATTTATAATTATTTTTGGGAACCTATAATGGAAGGTTCACTAGAGAATCCAAGGAGAGCCAGCAATGTGCTCCACCCTAGTGCAACTAGTGCACCTGCAAGAACTTTTCAAAACCCAATTCAATTAGATCCTAATCAAAATGCTCCCATGAAGGTCATTTCACCTTCAGTGTTACCAAATTTCAAGGGAGTTACATCTGAAGACCCTGATATATTTTTATTTGAGTTTAAAATTGTATGTCAAGCTCATGATTACACTAATGACAATCAAAAGCTCAAATTATTTCCTTCCACTCTTAAAGAGTTAGCTCTACGATGGTTTATTACCTTAGAACCTGATTCAATTAGAACTTGGGATGAGATGGAAAACATATTCTTGGAGAGATACCAAGAATATTGTCAAGTCAAGAATCAAAACGATGAATTTCTTACAATGAAACAAGAGGAAAATGAAATCTTAGAAGACTATCTAGACATATTTTCTTTTGTTCATAAGAGATGTGGAAGTGTTGAACCTAAAATTTGCAAAGTCATATTCTTAAGGGGACTGCAAGATGAATCTAGGGATGCATTGGATATCTTGGGAAGAGGAGATGCAAATGCACTTGAATTTCAGGAAATCCTTAAACTCTATAAAAATTACTCTCATTCAGGGCATAGAAAACACAAAATTGGTAATGATAAACATGATTTGAAAGAATGCATGAAAGAGGTTGATATTTTAGTACATCTTGATAAAATATTAGATGAAAAGAATGAATCTGTTGAACCTTCAATCATCTATTGTTCAAAATGTAGTGAGAAGCAACACTCTCTTCATGACTATCCTTTGAACAAAACATTTATACCTGCTACATGTAGCATTTGTCAAAAAGGACACCCCACAGATCAGTGTAGTTTATTGCCAAAACTCAAAAGTGTCTTTGAAAAATAGTCTCAACCTATGAAAAACTCAATTTTGTAGGACAAGGACAAGGGAATAATTTTCATAAATTTCCATATCAGAATGCTTCTCAATTTCCTGCACATTGGGGAAATAATCCTTGGTATATGCCATGGTCTACTTCAGGTCCACTTCAACAATGTTGGAGTCAACCACCATGGGCATATTCCCAAGAATGGTCTCAACATGGTTGGGTGCAACAACAATGGAATCAACATCATCCACCATGGTTGCAACCAAAACTACAAGGATATCAATGGGTACAACAACAAAAATTGTACAAAGGGCAGCAACATTATCAAAAATAGAAATCAAACTTGTTGCCTACTCATACCTATAATTTCTCTCAGGGACAACAACAACAAAAAGCAAAACAACCTTTGTTTTCAGCTCAACCTGTGGCCAATCCCAACATGGTTAAACAGGCAACCCCTATCTCTATGGCTGAATCAAAAAATGCAGCCATAATGAATGCTAGTGACTGTGATAAAACTTAGTTGTGTTCAGGTAAACCACTACTTGAACCTATTCCACTTATTAGTGTAGAAATGGGAGTTAAAAAGAATGAACATGAAAATAAATCTACACTGAAATATCAAAAAGAAAAAGAAGACCTCCCACAGGATAACTCATCAAAGAAAGTACCATATTTTGAACAATTTGAGATATCAAAAATAACATCTTCACAATCATATTTGATAAAGGAATTAGAACATTTAACTATTAAAATCCCTTTACTTCAAGCTATTAAAGATGTACCAATCATTAATAAGATTGTTCAAGAAATGTGTTTTAGGAAACCAAGAAAAAATAAGAAAGTATATCCTAAAACCATACAAAAAGGTGGAAAATTAGTTGACTTGCTTGCCGGAAAACTTACTCCACCTAAGTATGATTGTCTAGGAAGCCCACAGTTTCTTAGAACATATAAGGAAAATGAAAAGAACATTTCAACTTTGGCCTCCATAGTTGTAAAGGATAATGAAGAAGAGTTGGATTCATCCAAAAAGTTTGTTTTTGCTGAAAATGTTCATATTTCAGATTTTAAAGATGAACCAACTATTGTTCAACAATTATTATGGAATGATGAAAAGCATAATTTTGAAAATTTGTCACCCATTCTAGTACAAAACAGTTTTCTTCATTTACCACATGGATGTCATCATTTTTTCTCATCTTTTCATTATCATTTATCAAAGTTAATTCTTTCAAGAATTGTTTTTGGTAAACATACATAGATTTTCCATTCTTTTCCACCATATCATTGCTCTCTTAATTCATTAATGCATCATTCTCCAAGAACCAATTCAAAACATCCTAGTACAAAACAAACTGAAATGCAGCCAAAACAACCTTTGAACAACAATAGTTGGTTGACTAAAAACCAGGAAGCAAATTTGTTTGATGTATTGATCCAACATCCTAATGCTTTACTAACACTTTATGCATCTTTAGCAGTTGGCATTGAGTTGTTGTAGGTACAAAAAAATAGATTTTGCAGTTGAATGCATTTGATGAACTTTGGTTGGAAGCACTTCACCAAATAGAGTTCACTCAACAAAAATGGAAAATGTGGCATGATGATCACATTAAGAGCAGCAAGGATGAACCAGAGGAGTTTGAGAATGAAGTTGTTCAACTTTCTTCAGTTGATGATTCAAGGAGGACATTAGTGGTAAATGGACATATTTTACAGTTGTACCATAAACCACTAACAAAGGTGGAATTTGCTCGATATTTCACATAGTTACATTTGCATAAGATAGAAGAGGCTTCCTCTTCTGACAAAGATTCCAAATGATCATATATTTGAATCTTGAAAAAAAAAAAAGAGAAAAAAAAAGAGAGAAAAAAAAATGAAAGAAAAAGAAAAAAAGGAAAAGAGAAAAATTGCAGCATAAGGCATGTCCCAAAAAATGAAGATACATGAGGATATGCATCAATTTCAGCAGAGAGAAGAACTAATGAGGTCAATACTTCATTTATAGCAATACAGAGGTAATGATGACATCATAATATTCTTACTACTCATATGGAAGGAAGGTTGCATCATTGTTGCAGCTTTCAATAGAAAAAGATGTTTTCATACAAAAAAATTGATGTGCTTTTTGCAGAATAAGGATTGTTCTTATCCAAATAAGAATGAGAGAAATTCTCTCTCATTGTAGCCTCATGAGATACATTCTATCTCATTGAAGCCCTTGAAAAAGATAGAAGTTGGTTGAAAACTAGAAATGGCAGCCTCTTTTGATGAAAAATGAAAAAAAAGATGAAAAAAAAGAAAGAAAAAATGATGAAAAAATGAATAATTCAATAGTGAAAACCTCCTTGGAGGCACTACTGAGTTGGCTTGCATGAAAACTAGTTTTTCAGTGTGCAATACCTTGAGTTGATCCACCCACTTCTGTTCCACCATTGTACAAATCTCACACTGCACATGTGTTATGTTTATGTTTTCAGATAGCTTGCTAACAATCATCGAAAGCAGCTTGTCAAGTGCATGATAAATTTTCATGATAGTAAGGTATGTGTTTCTTGCATTTAGTCATAGTAAGCATTTAGCATTTAGTGTATGATAATCGGTATTTGGCATAAACTATTCATACAATATTGGCAAGTTAGAAAAAAATGGAACATGTTGTTCAAAATGTCAAGAAACACCCCCTTCTGCCCTTAGTTGCATGGAAACTTCAAAACTATGAAAAAAAAACTGATTTTGGGATAGACATGGCAGCAATTCTATTTGAATTAGTAGGGCAACTTTCAGAAGGAGAATTACAAGTTGATACCCCACAAATGCTTCATAAATCTGAAGAGGATAATCTGGAAAATGCACCTGAAAATTCTATTTTACTCCTACTGCAATAAAACAACATACAAAACAAAGAATAACATTTAAAAAAAAGGATGGAGAAGAGATTTTTGATGTTATGGAAGGCTTACACACCCTAGAGATGGGCCCACACTAGAATATATAGCTAAATTTTGCATAGGAGGCCATTTCGGCATGTTTTTGACACATCTTCGGAATGACAGTCTCATTTCAAAGCATCTTCGGAATGAAAAAAGCTATGCAAAAATTCTTGAAAATGCTATAGAATAGCAAAAAGAGTAGGGCACATCAAATATTGAGGTTCCTAAAGCTCAAAATCATCCCACCACAAGTAAGTACATCCCTCAAAAAGGTTCAAAATTGAATTTTTGTCAATTTTGTTTCAAAGGTGCAAAACAACAAAAATAGGTATCCAAGCTGAAATGTTGTCAAGATAGAAAATTCCACTAGTAGTAGTGCATCTACCAAATATGGTTCCATTAGAAAAATACAATAAGGCTATTGCAAGATGAATCACATGATACCAAGCCTTTAAGAGGTACCTTGCAACACTAAAACTTGTAGAAGGGCAGAAAAAGAGTCAAAACTACAGGAATTGCAAAAATTGCAATATTGAAGGATGAAAGTGCAGAATTCAAAATAATTGCAAGTTAAAATAAAAAAATTGAAAAAATGCAATAAAGAGCAGGATAAAAAAAAGAAGAAAAGAAAAAATTGCAGAAACTACAGAAATTGAAAAATTGCAAGACAAGTGAAATACATGTGCTTAATTGCAAAATGCTTGGTGTAGTGTAGTAAGGAGAAATTTCTTGGGTAGCAGGTAATGTGACTTGTTTAGAAATTAAAAAAAAAAAGTATAGCAATTTCATCACATTTTCAAAAATTGCAGTACTTTTAATTTTCAACATTTTGAACCATTTTTCAAAAATTGCAACAATTTCAAAAATTGCAGCATCCTTATCATTTGTCAAAAAAATTGCAAATATTTCTCAAGTGGAAAAGGATGTTTTTCACAAGGATAAAACCTGCATATTACTATGGCCTACTAGGATGCATGAGGGCATGCATCAGTTCAAGCTGGGGGGATGATGAGGCCTAGAAATACCTCATTGTTACACTATGTTTGACATATAAAAAACTGCCATATTACCAAACATGACAAATTTAATTACCAAATAGTTGATTAGAATATATTATTTGTTAAGTTTTTGCATGATTTTATGTTAGGAACACTATACCCATGTTTTGACTATTTTTAAGCATTTTGTGACTGTTCTTTCTTGATTAAGTAGCAAATAAAACATGCATTTCAATTAGCCAAATGTGGTATGCTAATGTCCATTAACTTCACAATGATGTTTGAATGTTTTCCCACCTTTTAAACTTGTTTGAAATCCACATTGGAGCCAAATTCCTAGGACTGTCATAAATCTAGAAATCTGCAGAAAACAACCATACAAAAACCAACAAGTTGTCACTTTATAGGAGCACCTTGAAGTTGTCAAGAAAAGCATGAGGAAATATATGGAATGAGTTCAGAAGGACTAAATAAGATATATGACCTATTTTAGAAGCATTCCCACATGGTGTAAATAGATAACAACAGAGTATAACAGAGCAGAGACAATTGTGCAACACTATTGCATAGTTTCAACATGGTTACTTGGTGAATGAAGTGTATAAATTCAGTAGAAAATAGGTATATGCTAAGTTGCAATCCTTATTGTTGATATTTGAATATTTTCCCATATGCTAATTAATTTAAATTTTCAAGAAGCGCCAATATTTTACAACTGTGCAATAGAGCTGGAAAATGCAATAATTTATCATATAAATTCCAGCCAGCAACCAATGAATGGTAGGGCTTGGAATTTATTACTCAAAGCATGTAAAAACTATTGGAAGCACTTTATTAGGGATAGGGTAGACATTCTACCCAGTTACACCTACTTGGTTGGCTATTTTAAATGCATTTGAGCATAAAGTAAATATACAACCTATTATTCCAAAGATGCTCCAGAATAAGGGGGAAAAGTGGCCAGTTTGAGTCAAACGAATATTTGGGCATCCAAAATGGTAGGGAAAAGGTATTTTAAGGTGGATACAGGTGTATAAGAATATTTCTAACCTCCTCCAATGCACTCCCACCACTAGACATGCATTCCAAGGGCCAATAAAAGATGCTACAATAGTTTTGTCCTAAATTGGACTAATTCAGTTTCAGATTTGATTGGCAAATCAATGTAAAATAGAAAATAGGATATTTTGGGCACGTAGAGTAGGAATAAGACAATATAAATAATATCTCCCTCATTGGTTGAGCTAAGATATTAGGAAAATAGGAGATAGATGCAGTAGATATCAAAGTGTAACAGTGTGCAGTAGGATTGTCCTGTAGGATATGTAATGTTATTTTCCAGATAAATAAAGTGCAGTTTTCCATCATTTGTTGTTATGTATGAGTGTGTTAGTATTTAGTAAGTAGAAGATCTCTTATACCTTCTTCTATAAAAGGAAGCAAGGGCCACTTCCAGGCCTGGAAGAAGGACTGACTGACAGGTTTTCCCCTGAACTTTGCTGCAATAGAATTTAGGTGGATATTTGTCAATTTCTTTAATTGTTTCACACTAACCATTGTTGTAGCCTTAAGATTTATTTTCCATGTTTAAGAGTGAGCTTTCAGATTGCATAGATGTGTGACAGTTGATAGATTAGTTAATCTGTGATTTCTTGATTCATGTTTCAACAATTAAAGTAATCTGCAGCATTGTATTTGTTTCTTCATTTCCAGCAACTTTTCAAGTTTTCTTGCATTTTCCTTTTTTGTCAACTACTGTGACAGAAGATTGACAACCTCTTGTAACAGAATACTAATAGGTGTTTAAATTGTGTTTACTTCAAGCAACTTCCATTATGCAAAAGTAATTAGGTTTAAATTCTACAACATTTACTTTTCTATCATTTCAATTATTGCAAATGTACTTAGATTCCAATTTCTGAAATTAGAATTAGTTTTCAATTCCTACAAGTTAATTTAGTTTCCATTCTATAGACTAGGTTTAGTGTGACACCAAAAGGCTAAACCAACATCTATTTCACCAAAGCAATACTTGTAGTCTGAATGTTGTAATTTTCCCTAACCTTCTATCATAGACAGCCTTGGACACCACCCCGAATTTGACAAATCATAAGATTAAATGATGCTATTAATGACATGCATCACCTTATACCATTTGAATGATCTATTCCATGGAAGGTATAATATAGAGATATTTTAAAGAATATTTGTTTAGATCCTTGGACTCCACACAGTCTAATTTTACCATTCTTATTTATTACAGGTACTAGGTTAGAAACCCAAGTGGTATGCTTTATTAGGTATATGATTTTTGATTCTATCAACTTATCCAATTACTTTCACATAAGGGGTTTAATTTTTGGATTTATTGGTATCTATTTCTATCTAATTATTTTTTCTTGCATATCTATTTCAATTGTGTGTTGAATAACACTTATGTCATATCCTTTGAGGTCTTCATAAGTCCAAACCATAATATATTTAAATTTTTTATATAATTTTATAAACAGTTCCTTATCTTCTTGCATGGCTACCATCATTATTTTCAATGTTTTTCTAGGAGATACCTTTATTTCTTGATAATCCTCATTTTTTGTAATAAAACCCTTCCTTTCCTTGCATCCATCATCCAAGCTAAAAAATGATTCTAGGGTGATTAGTCCTTTTGGAATTTTATTTAAACTTAAATAAATAATTTGATCTTCATATGTCTCCTCTATTTCAAGGGCATTATCTTTAGCATATTCATATGCCTACTATATAAATAAGGTAATATACTCATCATTCTCAAGAACTTACCAATTTTATTAGTTATCAGGTATTGCTAGCCTCACTATCATCTCTACAAGTTGATAGTTTTTCATATATCATTGATTAGGCTGAATTGTGAGCCAAATATTGCCATTCTATCTATATCTATGTTTTTTCTCTCAAAATTAATTTTATGTTGATAGCATCAAAATATTTCATTAAATCCCAAATTCTATTTTTGTAAGATTTTTCAATTTATTCTTGGCTAGCCATTGGGTTCTTATTTATCTAACAATAAGTTTAGTGTCACAAAAATCTGAAGCACATTGATTTCTATTTTTTATTCCATTTGGAACCCCAAAGCTAGGGCTTCATATTCTGATCTAATTTTGTAACAAGCAAACTATAGTCTATACACCTATAAATATTTTTATCCTTCTAGGGAAACAAGATATATTCCTACCCTTATTTCTATCTTACTTTCAGAACCATCAAAGTATAGCTTTCAGAGTCCAATAATTCTTGGAATAGAAGTATTTTCTTCCTAAATTATACATGTTCCCATGATTTATTACTTATAGTCATATTTATTTTTTTGCATACTACCTTGTTGATCGATCTATTCCCATTTTGGATTTTGATATGAATTTCTATCAACTTCTTTTTTTTGTTTGTTTTTATTTTTAATATTTATTTTTCTATTTAAAAGTTATTATATCCCAAATTGGCATGGATATGATAGTCTTTTTTTAGTATTCAACTATATTAAAAGTTTCAAACCACCTTTCACCTATGGTAGTATTTTGGGTTTTGAATTTTTTTCTCCTCTCCATTCTTAATGGTAGGCATCACTTTATTACATCCTCATTCATGGTTTTAGGTATTTTTGTGGATATTATGTTGTGTAACTATATATTATATTTTATTTATCTTTTCATATCACTTGATCTATGACATCCTTTTGATGATTGTGAATTGTTGCTACAATATTCACTATGACCACTCAAATCCTCTTGGTGATTTTCCTAAACTTTTAATAAGCCATCTACTACATTGTTGGAAGCTCTAGTAAATGCATCAAAAGTTATGGGTGGAGGTGCTATTTATTGTGGATATATGATTTGTTAATTTTGGGAATAAGTTAATAGGAGGTGTAGTGGCCTTGGTGGTAATTTGCCTATTTTTATCAAATCATCCTTAAGTGTTAAACCCATTTTGTATATTTTGATGGTTTTCCAATAATACTAGCTCAAAGAAAATATTATTCAAGATCACAAATAAATAATATAAATGCTACTTCACAAAACTACAATGACTCATAGTTGTGGCATAATAACAATATATCACAAATACATACATACACACATACATACATAAATATATATCATAGAACTAAAATATTGATATAAAGAGATATATATATTGAAGAACACAAGATTATACTGAGAGAGGGGGTGAACAGTTTAAGATCAACTTTTACTTTTATTTCCCAAATAATATTATCCAATATTATCAATGGTAATATCAATAGTAGTAATCCAAGAAATGCATAAATCATCACATACATTAGAGACACAAATTTAACATGGTTCACCCAATGTGGGTTACGTCCACGGAGAAAATATTTCTTCTAAATGTTCTCAAAAAATCTCTTGGGAATCAATTCCCTATTACAATGTTTATGGACCTATGTCCAAAGGAAACACCAATCCTCTATGCTTTGATTTATGTATCTCTCTCCATAGGAGAAATATATCCCCTTGCTCTAGTTTATGGATCTCTCTCCATAGGAGAACTCTTTTCCCTTTGCTATTGTTCGTGGAACTTGATCTCGAAGAAATATATATCCCCAACTAGTTTTTGGATCTTTATCCATAAAAGAAATCTATCTCCCTAGCTGGTTCATGGATCTATTTCCACAGTGGAACTCTATCACCTTTTTAATCTGGTTCATGGATGTATCTCCATATGATAACTCTATCCCCTATAATCTATCCGATGAACTTATAGAAGACTTCTTTCCCCACTGCTTTGGCTTATGGATCTCTCTCCATAAGAGACCTCTATGTCCACTACACTGGTTTATGGATCTCTATCACTGGATAAATCTATCCTCTTTGCTCTATCACCTCCAAATCCTACTCTCAACTCTATCTCAAATCTATCACAAACCTTAACACAAAGCTTTATCAAATAAACAACCAATCCTACTCTCAACTCTGTCTCAAATCTATACCTGTAGACACCTAAATTACGTAAATCAGATAAAACTACCAGTGCATCACATATGCAAATATTATCGACATCATATGGACCCATTGGAAACCCCTCCTAGAAGTTTAGGGCAGTTTTGGGGCACCTTCGTGTGACCGTCCCACCAATGTATGGCCATAGTTGGTGACCATCCCACCTAGGTATGACCATCCATAACCATCCCTAGGGGGATGGTCCCTAAACAAACCCTTGAAAAATCAAGGGATGCATGAAATGGAAATAAAATACTAGAATTACCACATCCAATCATCCCAAATTGATTGGGTACCTACCATTAGATTTAGGGACAGAATATTGGGAGCCCCAAATGGGCAACCTTCCCTCACCTATGCATGTTAGCAAATTGGACAAGTGGTGGCACTTGCCTCGCATGGAAAGACTTACTCCTTTCCCCTAGATGCCCTTTTGGGCTATAAAAAGAGGTGAATTCACCCATTGAAAAATATGATATTTGAAACACTTGAGCAACGAAGTGTTGCCCAATTCCATCCTTACCTTTTGCAAACCAAACTTTACCCCACATTTGACCTTGAAACCCTCTTCATTCGAAGGCTCTTTTAGAGGCAATAGAAACATATCTGAGAAATTACAAACCAACCAAATTGAAGGTAGACTTGGCCCCATATATCGACAACACCCCTAAAATAGTTTTGGACCAATTTTATTGAGCATTGATGGTAAAAATACCTAGGGATGATCAATAGTCAGTAGGTGCCACACCTAGGGATGGTAAAAAAAAAGCATGGAATTTAGGTAAAATGCCTCCATAGACCCATTAGGAATCCTTACATAAACCCTTGGTCCAAATTTGGTAAGGTTTGGAGTATATTTGATGGTAGATTTGAGGTCTCCAATGTTGCAAGCTTAGGTGTCCCTATTAGGGACGGTCACTATTTTTGCACACTTTTACCTTTAATATTGTGTTTAAATCTCTCCAAAATCATTTATATTAGATTATATTGCATTTGTATATTATCTAGAATAATTTCCATGTGTTTTAGATTAGTTTTGATGTTTTTAGAATAATTCCTTTTCTATGCTTTCAATGCTTATATTCTATAACACAGGTGCTACTAACTCATTTTAAATCCTTTGTGTGTAGATGCAGGTGTTATAGACAGAAGGAAGGAGCTAAAGAGGCAAGGAAGAGAAGCCCAATACTAGCTCTCGATTGTGGGAATGTGAGATTCACACCATAGAACATCACTTTAAGTCCCTTTCAAGGGATTAGATCCCTTGCATATTGTAATGTTGAGATGTATCACATTTATAAAAGCCCTCAAGGGGATGTATTGTAATCATTTTTAAAGCTATAAATGAATAAATAGAAGTATAAATCCATCTCTTTATTACATACTTTGTTTCATTTGATAGATTACATGTTTATGCTTCTTTCCCTTTGAATGCTTTCAAACTGCTTTACATTGCAATAAAGTGCCCTTAAGGAAATGTTGTAAATTTTGCTTCTTTAGTGGCTTATAGATGTCTTTTGGGATGAGGAATATCAAAATGCCTTTTATAATATCAAGTAATACCTGGATTCACTACCCGTATTGGATCCTCCATGACTAGGAGTGCCATTCTATTTATACATCTCAGCTACTAAATTAGCATTGGGTACCATGTTGTCCCAAAATAATGAATTTCACAAAGAACAGGATACCTATTACATTAGCCACACACTGGTCAAATATAAAATTAAATATGCATTTATTGAAAAGCTATGCTTATCAGTGGTCTTTGCCACCAAGAAGCTAATCCATTATATGCTCAATCACACCATGTATGTCATATCTAAGAAACCATTTTGATATATGATGAGTAGAACATATCACAAGAGTCGCATGATAAAATGGATAATGTTGTTGATAGAATTAGACCTAGAATTCATTGGACAAAAATCAATAAAAGGATAGGTCATAGTTGATCAACTAGTAGAGGCTCCTCTTTAGGATGACCAACCTCTGAATGTAGATATTTTTGATGATGAAGTGTTTCATATCTCAGAATCACATGATTCTATAGAACCTGATTCATAGGTGTACATAAATTTATTCTTCGATGGTTCTAAATGCAAGCAAGTGGGTGGCATTGATATCATGTTTTTCACATCACAAGGTATTGTGTTGATGGATATATATCACTAGAGAACTCTATCCTCTTTTCTCTATCACCTCCAAAGCCTACTCTCAACTCTATCTCAAATTTATCCCAAATCTTAACACAAAGCTTTATAACATCAACAACCAATCCTAATCTCAAATCTGTCTCAAATATATACCAAATCCTATAATAATTCTAGCACAAATATGCTCTAACTTTGCTCACAAATATACACCAAAACTATCCCAATTATTCTCTCAAGACTTGCTCAAATCTACCTTCAAGCCTTCTAAAAATACTAGCTCTAAATTGCCTTCAACCCTTATTAAAATACTTGCTCAAATCTACCCTCAAGCCTTCTCAAAAGACTTGCTCAAATATACCTTTAAGACTTCTCAAAGACTTTCTCAAGTCTACCTTAAAGAATTCTCAAATACTTGCTCAAATCTACCTCAAAGCTGCTCCAAGTCTTCTCACAAGACTTGCTCATATCTACCTCAAAGCTGCTCACTGACCCTACTCAATTATTTCCAAATCTTGCGTAAAAAACACAACTTATAACTCTTTCAAAAAAGCTTTCTTTACATAAATAAATTATACTTAGATTTCGTTTAACCTCTGGAATATATAAGGAATGATATGCATTATCAAAAATCCAATATGTTCTTCACATTCACAAATCTTGCATTCAGCTAATCTAATCTCTCTCTTGCAAGAACCCCTTCAAATAAAATTAAAACACTATAATTTATTTCACAAAACTAGTCTATATTTCTTGCAAATTTTCTCTCTAAGATCAATCACACTAATGCACATTTTTCCCTCACAAAATTGATCTCAAACAACTTCACAATTCCTATCAATATCTCTCAAACCAATGTTCAAAAGGTTTCACAATGATGCAAAAATTAAATTTCAAATATAGCACAAGTAGTTAACAATCTCTAGCACAAATATCTCAATATCTTTCAATAATGGAAGCACAATATTGTACTCAAACTTTAATGCAATTATTTCAACTTTCTCTCAATAATTATGCACATGTAGGTCTCAAACCCTAACTCAAATATTTTTAACAATGCTTACCAAAACCCATTTTATCTCCACCTTATGTTCCAAAAGCATTCACTTAACAAAACACCTTAAACAAGGAATGATGTTACCATATCTCTTAGTTTTCCCTTACGGAGATATAGCTTCAAAAACCTATCTCACAAACAACTGATTTTTCTAGTGCTACTTCAAGGGTTAGATTACAAGATACTTTCTTAAACATCCACATGAAATTTCCTCTCAAAAATATATGCTCAATGAAATCTGAAATTATTCTTATTTTATTCTAAAAAATAAAGCATTAATACTCAACACAACCTTTCATATCTTCCTTTCACCATGCAAGAATTATAATAAAATGTTAAACAAATTATCACATCTTATTATTCCTAATATTGCAAAATAAAATTCAACCCAAAAACACCACAAATTACACACATAAATTCCTTATACACCTTGTACCTCCTACTTTAAATAAAATATTTCAATGCACCTCAAGTTTTCAACAAAACCATAATATCATTTACTTAACACACCACACATGACACTAGGCAAAACTTCTTTATAATTCAACCAACCTTAATTACTCCACGCTGCCCTTTTTCTAATTCAAAAATAAAAAATATATAAAATAATCACCTTATGAATCTCTAAGAAAGCTCATATTTTAGCCTTAGTGAATAATTAATTTATCGAAAATTATTGCCCCCTTGTTGTCACCACCATGATTCGAACTGACATCACTTACTGGCCTATGCCATAACTTCAGCTAGACCACCACATGGGTTGTCCACCCACACAAAATCTAAACCAAACACACTCTACTTTATTCCTATATTTAGCACTAACAAAGTTTTTCAAAACAACTTTATCTCTCTACCTTTGCTGCTTCTCGAAATCGAGATCTCCCTACTACTAAGAATTAGCACAAAGGGATATACCATATAAGCTAGCTGCCCATATGGGATTACTTTTAACTATCACCATGCTTTATCCTAATTTTGACATCAAAAAATGTGTTGTCCCTTTTTCCTTTCTCCCACATGACCATGAACGAAGCACATACAACCTTTCATGAATTTTGCACATGCATTAACCAGAATTTTTGAATAATAATCACCACTACACACTTTGCAATAAAATTTATGTTATATATATGCATTTGCCCTTATGATCCTTCACATCGGCACTTGGGTAGGTATTTGAAATTTCAACATTGGTGCCCAACATTAAACCTTTAAAATTATTATAATAATTTAAATCTAAAGTAGATTTAAATATTATAATTTATATTTTAACCTTTGGGCCCTTTTAATTTTTTAATTATTATAATTATTTAAATCCTCATAGATTTAAATATTATAATTTCCTTTTCTCCTTTGGGCCTTTTTATTTGGGTAAAGTCTTTTCCACCATAAAATATCTTCCTTTTTCTTTTGCAAGCACCACCATGGTAAAACCATTAACCTTTTATTTTCCTAGATATAAATGACAACCAATGTTATCAAATTATGACATCAATGACAAAAATATACTCAAAATTTCCAACAATCTCCCCCTTTGTCATGATGGCAACCCTTTCTAAAAAAAACCCTTTTCAACTACTGGATTCCAAATTTGCTCCCTCTGAAAAACTGCTCCCCTTGACTGAATGCTCTCCTCCTTACTCAAATCTCCCCCTCTTTGACATCAATGGAAAATGGAATCCTTTGGGTATAAATATAATACTCTTAGCTCAGCCCCCTCCCCACCTCATCTTCTTGAGGTGATTAATTTTGGGGTGGGAGTATCTCTACTCCCAACATACAATGCTCTTTTTCTTTGTCAAACTCCTTTTTCAACATACCCTTTTGATCCTTTTGAGTGTGCCTACTCTTGCTTATCTCTGGAAGTTTTGGAAATTTTGTTCTACACCACTTGGATTTATGCCCTATATTATTGCACTTATAACAATTAATATTGTAGTTCTTGTAAGGTGCAAATGTCTTTAAGTTCCTCCTAGTAAAGCCATAATCATTTCTATCATGAAACCTATAGTGGATCGTTTTATGACCAAAGCAATTACAAGAGTAGCAATACCCTTGGAAGACATATCCATTTATGAAAGAGTTATCATTACTTTTAGTGAGGTCATACTCCTTTCCATGAGTCCTATAATGCATAGCCTTATGACCAAACTGATTACATGAAAAATAACATCCTTTGAATAAATCTTGTCTTGAATCCTCCAGTCTCTTAGTTCTCTCTTTATCTTCTTTGTGATGATCCTTGTTTCTTGTTTGTGCATTGTTTCCTTTCTTAGTGAAGCTTATATTCTTCAACTTATCCACATAAGTCTCAATTTATTATTTACTCTTTTCCTCTAAAACTTCTTCTTCTTTTGAGCTTGAGCTTGGCCCTTCTTGTTTCCCTTATCTTTCTTCAAAACCAAGTCTTGTTTTGATAGATGAAGATCTTTGTGCATTGATAATATTATCCAAAGTCTTTGAATTTTTTCCAAACATGTGTATCTTATCCTTAGAATGTTTCACTTCCATCCTTAGTGAAACTATCTCATGTTCTAATCTTTCACATTCTAGCTCTTTTACCTCTAACTTTTTACTCATGACCTCTTTGATTCTCCTTGCCTTATCTTTTGAGTTTGTCAGGTCTTGTAGAATCTTTTTTTTTTCTTCCTCACATTCTTCAACTTGATTATTTAGTCTTGAATTCTATTTTCTAACCTTTTTTAATTCTCTAAGAGCAACAATAAGTTTTTCTTCTAGATATATTGTGCCTTTCTCTTTATTTTTTGAATCTTTTTCTACTTTTTGGTCTTCAAGAGCATCTTCATAGTTTTTAATTTTATCTTCAATGGAAGCATTTTCTTCCTCTTATATTGCCAAAAATAGAATCTATTTTTCTTTACTATCTGAGGATCTTTCATCACTGTAACTTGAATCCTTGCTTGCCTTTTTAACAAAGAAACTCTTATTGTGCCTTTGAAAGAACTTCTTTTCATGCTTGCCTTGTCCATACCTATTTTTATTTTCATACATGGATTTTATTTCTTCCTTTTTATTATAATCTTGTTTCTCTTCACTGCTACTACTTTTGGCTTTTGGAAAATTAGATTCATAGTGACAAAAATTACCACAATTAAAACACTTCACAATATTTGTACCTTTGTGCTTTCTTGAGTCTTTTTTGTTTCTTCTCCCATAGTTAGCTTTTTCATTACAACTTGAATCACCACTTGATTCTGATTCTGATCTCTTATCTTTTGTCTTCTTTGAAGCTATGAAAGTTGCCTCTTTCTTGGAGTTGGGATCCTTTACTATCCTTATCTCATAAGTTGTGATAATTTCATGTAACTAATCCATAGTCAAATTTTCAATATCTGAAACCTTTCCATCATACCTCATCATAAGTGATCTTAATACTTTCTGAGCAACACTAGAGTCTTCAATTTTGAATCCAAGTCCTCGCATGGTATTAAAAACATCATACATAGAAATTAAGTATGTGGTAATATCTTCCTCATATTATATATTCAAATATTCAAACTTTTTCTTGTGGTTTTGTAGTTTTACCATCTTGACCTTTTTATCTCCCTCATATGTCTACTTCAATTTTTCCCATATCTCTTTTGCTGATTTACAATGCATAACTTTCACAAATTTTGCTTCACATAATCCACTTAAGATTATATTCATAGCCTTGGAATTATTCACATGTAAAATCTTACCATTTTTATTTGTGGGAGGAGTAGTTGTATGTGTGAACCCATCCTCAATTGATTGCCATGTCTCATATTCTTGTACCATCAAGTAAGTCTTCATTATTATTCTCTAAAAAGTATAATTGTTTCCATAAAATAATGGTACCTTATTTTATTAATATTCATTTTGATATGCCATCTATTTTCATGTAATATATTCCTTCAAGCTATTAGAATCTTCATAAGGAACCCACTCTGATACCAATTGAAGAACATAAGCTTATACTGAGAGGGGGGGTGAACTGTATAAGATCAACTTTTACTTTTCTTTCCCAAATAATATTATCCAATATTATCAATGGAAATATCAATAGTAGTAATTAAATCAATGCACAAATCATCACACACATGAGAGACACAAATTTAACGTGGTTCACCCAATGTGGGTTATTTCCATGAAGAAAAAATTTCTTCTAAATTTTCTCAACAAATATCTTGGGAATTAATTTCCTATTACAATGTTTATGGACCTCTATCCAAAGGAGACACAAATCCCCTATGCTCTAATTTGTGGATCTATCTCCATAGGAGAACTCTATCCCCTTGATCTATTTTATGGATCTCTCTCCACAGGAGAACTCTTTCCCTTTTGCTCTGGTTTATGGAACTTGATCTAGGAGAACTCTATCTCCTCAACTAGTTTGTGTATCTCTATCCATATAAGAACTCTATATCTTGAGCTAGTTCATGGATATATTTACATGGGGGAACTATATTACCTCTCTAATCTGGTTTGTGGATCTCTCTCAATAGGAGAACTCTATTCCCTCTACTCTAGCTAATGAACTTCTAGAAGACTTGTCCCCACTAATCTAGCTTGTGGATATCTCTCTATAGGAGACCTTTGTCCCCACTACACTGGATTATGGATATCTATCCACTGGATAACTCTATCTTCTTTTCTCTATCACCTCTAAAGCCTACTCTAAACTCTTTCTTAAATCTACCCTAAGCCTTAACACAAATCTTGATCAAATCGACTCTCAAATCTATCTCAAATCTGCACCAAGCCCTATCAGAATTCTAGAACAAATATTCTCTAACTTTACTCACAAATCTAAATTAAAACTATCCCAAGTCTTCTCTCAATACTTTCTCAAATTTTCCTTCAAGCCTTCTCAAAATACTAGCTCTAAACTACATTCAAGACTTCTCAAAATACTTGTTCAAATCTGAATTTAAGCCTTCTCAAAGACTTATTCAGATCTGCCTTCAAGCCTTCTCAAAGACTTGATCAAATCTACTTCAAAGTTACTCCAAGTCTTCTCACAAGACTTTCTCAAATCTTCCTCAAGGCTCCTCACTGACCCTACTCAATTATTTCTAAATCTTGCATACAAAACACAACTTAAAACTCTTTCAAAAAATCTCTCTTTACACAGACAAATTCTACTTAGAATTAGTTTAACCTCTGTAACATATAGGGAATGATATGCATTATAAAAAACCCAATATGTTCTTCACATTCACAAATATTGCATTCAACTAATCTAATATCTCTCTCTTGCAAGAAACCCTTCAAATAAAATCAAAACACTCTATAATTTGTTTCACAAAACTGGTCTATCTTTCTTGCAAATTTTCTCTCTAAGATCAATCACACTAATGCACAATTTCCCTCACAAAATTGATCTAAAAAAACTTCACAATTCCTATCAATATCTCTTAAACCAATGTTCAAAAGGTTTCACAATGATGCAAAAACTTTCTTTCAAATCTAGCACAAGTAGTTCACAATCTCTAGCACAAATATCTCAATCTCTTTCAAAAATGGAAGCAAAATCTTGTACTCAAACTCTAATGCAATTATTTCAAAATTTTCTCAACAATTTATGCACATGTAGGTCTCAAACCCTAACTCAAATATTTTCAACAATACTTACCAAAAAGCCTTTTATCTCCACCTTATGTTCCAAAAACATTCACTCAACAAAACACCTTAAAAAAGGAATTATGTTCCCATATCTCTTAGTTTTCCCTTATGGAGATATGTCTTCAAAACCTGTCTCACAAACAACTAATTTTTCTAGTGATACTTCAAGGGTTAGATTACAAGATACTTTCTTAAACATCCACATGAACTTTCCTCTCAAAAATATATGCTCAATGAAATCTGAAATCACTCTTCTTTTGTTCTAAAAAATAAAGCATTAATACTTAACACAACCTTCCATATATTCCTTTCACCATGCAAGAGTTATAATAAAATGTTAATTACTCCTAATATTGCAAAATAAAATTCAACCCAACAACACCACAAATTACACACATAAATTCCTTATACACCTTGTACCTCCTACTTAAAATAAAATATTTCAATGCACCTCAATTTTTCAACAAAACCATAATATCATTTACTTAACACACTGCACATGACACTAGGCAAAACTCCTTTATAATTCAACCAACCTTAATTATTCCATGCTGCCCTTTTTTTTAATTCAAAAATAAAAAATAATAAAATAATCACATTATGACTCCCTAAGCAAGCGCATACCTTAGCCTTAGCAAATAATTAATTTATCAAAAATTATTGCCTCCTTTTTGTCATTGCCACGATTCGAACAGGTGTCACTTGCTGGCCCATGCCCTAGCTTTGGCTAGGCCACCATGTGGGCTAGCCATCCATACAAAATATAAACTGCACATGCTCTACTTTATTCCTATCTTCGGTACTAACAAAGCTTTTCAAAACAAAACTTTAACTCTCTACCTCCGCTACATATCGAACTTGAGACTTCCCTGCTGCTACGGCTTAGCGCCAAGGGATTTGTTTTTTGGGCTAACTGCCCATATGGGATTACTTTTTGCTATCACCACTCTTTATCCTAATTTTTTCCTCAAAAAGGTGTTACCCATTTGTCCTTTCTCCCACATGACCATGAACGAAGTGCATACAACCTTTCATGAATGTTGCACATGCATTAGCCAGAATTTTTGCATAACAATTACCACAACTCACTTTGCACTAAACTTTATGTTATATATATGCATTTGCCCTTATGATCCTTCACGTCGGTGCTTGGGGAGGTATTTGAAATTTCAACATTGGCACCCAACATTAAACCTTTAAAATTATTATAATAATTTAAATCTAAAGTAGATTTAAATATTATAATTTATATTTTAACCTTTGGGACCTTTTAATTTTTAATTATTATAATTATTTAAATCCTCATAGATTTAAATATTGTAATTTCATTTTCTCCTTTGGGCCTTTTATTTGGGTAAATTCTTTGCCACCATAAAATATCTTCCTTTTTCTTTTGCAAGCACCACCATGGTAAAACCATTAACCCTTTATTTTCCTTGACATAAATGTTAACCAATGTCATCAACTTATGACATAAAATATTTGACATCAATGACAACAATATACTCAAAATTTCCAACATCTATTGCTTGGATATTTGTCTTCAATATGTAATTTTACTTTGTTCTCCTCAAATATCTAGGATATGTATCATTTCATAATCCTCTCATATAGATAAAACTATCATATTTCCACATATCATGTGGCTCTTCATTTTTACTCTGACACCTTGCACTTTCTCTCACATTGACACACATATTATATAATATATAAACCAACTACCAAACTAATATTTACAATGGAGGCAAATAGTGTAATGCTTCCAACACCCCCCCATACTGCATTATTTTGTAGGAAGGTTTTTTCCTTCATTCTATGATTCTTCTTTCTCTTCATTATTCAATTATGACTTTGGCATGGCTAGATATATGTAAAATTTATTGGGTCTTCCTCTATAAATTATATGTGTCTACCTCTAGATCAATGTATGAGTTACCTCATGGTCTCTACCTCTAGGTCACTGCTTCTAGGTCACTACCACTAGATTTACCTGTAGGTCACTACCTTTGGGTATTTACCTCTAGGTCATTAACTTATGATCACTCCCATTGGATCATTGCTTCTAGTTCTGTACCTATGGAACTCTACCTTTGGTTCACCTTTGAATTATCATTGTCTCTGGGTCATCCACTAGAACATTCATAAGACTATCATATTTGTAGGATCATCACTATAGGTGCTTTCAATATTCTCACCAAACTTTGATTATACTTGTTTTCCTTCTATATAAACCATACAACATTCCTTTTATATTATCCCATTCATTTATGTTTATCCATCCACAATCCATTTTTAATCTGTAGTCTTTATTTTATTTTTGTAGATAAAATATTTATGAATGATTATGTCCAAAAATTTCACAACAATGGAGATTCCAAAATTTCTCTAACTTGTGTCCATATCTACCACAATGATTACATTTTTTTCCTATTATAGGATTATATTTACCATTTTTCCCTTCATTTTTGTTGATTCTATCAGTATTTATCACTAATTTTATGTCACTATTTCCTATAACAAACATAGTCCCTTGCTCATTACTGCTAGTTGTTGTGGCCATTCAACAACTAGCCCCAAAATTGGGGACCCACATTTAAAATTTGATTTTTGGGATTTATGCTTGTCTTTGAGCGTCATTCTTCATAGGTCTCTACCCATGTGCTTGCGTTGGTTTCCAAGATTCATTCTAGGTAGTGTATCCTTTTATTTGGATTTTCAAGGTTTAGTGTTTTTGGATCGGATTGATAGGTATAAATTTATGTTTAAAAATAAGTTTATTGTTTTCTTTTTATTTTTGAGTTCAATAATTAAAACTTTTAAAGTTTTTTAATTTGAATAAATTAAATTAAATATTTTTTTTAATAGTGATAAAGAAAAAGATATAAAAAGAAAGAATATCTATTTCTATAGATGTACATTACATATATGGATGTAGATCATTCATGAAATAAAAATTAAAAAACTAAAAATAAAACAAATAAATTATATATATATATATATTATTTTAATAAAGTTTAAAGAAAGTTTTAAAGCTTTAATATTGTTTCCTCATATTCTTTATGCAATTCAAAAGCTTTTAAACCCCCTACCCTTTAATATTTAAACTTTCTTTTAAGGCTTAATTTTATGAATGTGTTTCTTGATTATAAATTTTAAAGGAGGGAGTGTGGATTCTTAGGTGACCCATACGTGGACATAGTTTCGAGATCGGATATGGTTTGGAACTGATAGCATGGCAAGGGCCCTAACAGATACAATGATAATAGTTGTGATGATTTGGATATTGACCAAGGATTGAGAAGATACTAATGGGGCTACACAGTGAATGTAAATACCCTACATGGAGGTACACTTGGTAGATTCTAAACACGATGATAGTGATGCATGGAGATGGTCTTTGAGGAACAATGATGACCGTCGATGAGTGATAGGGAGCAATGACTATGATACAGTGGATTTGGTGTACATAGTGGCAACCAAGAGAGGTACTAGGATGCAAAAGATGGTTTTTATTTGTGTGAGAAGTGTGAGCCATAATCGTGAGTGACACAGTGATTACCTAGTGAATGGACTCTAAGATGCGGTAGTGCATGATGAAGAACGTAGCATTTATGGGGATGTGAAGGCTCCAATGGCAATGTGATAGTTCAAGATAATCAGTTCATCAACACTACATTGGAGAAGTATATGAAAACCCATGAAGCACAATGGACCTATGAATAGTCGATGACATGGTCTATCTTACGTGGATCTACTGATGCCAGCGATGGGCTAATGATAGCAATGATACGCAGACCAAAAAAATTGATGTAAAAGGAGGTCATAAATGTAGAGTGACATGGATACCATTTGGAAGATAAATATGGACCATCATATTGTCCAAGATAGTAGACCAAATAGTGCTGGAATATTTTATAAAATTTCAAATGCCAAAACAATTACAACAAGGATTGTAATCAGAGTTATCATCAATTTAGTGATTTATAATTATGTAATCTTGCACTACCTAGACCATGAATGAATTGGAATGAGCATGTGATCCTTATGAGGTGAGTTTAGTATGAACCATGCTATGAAGTGGAAGAAGAGGTATTAAAGTGGAATGAAACTCCAACATAAAAGTATGCTAGTAGATGGTGTTTCTCCCTCGTCGACGCAAATAGAATAGTGTGACATGGACATGAAATATGGATAATGCAACAAACATAAGAGTGGAGTGAAGATAAGGCTCTTTGAATTTAATGAGAAATAATTTAGTGGAGAGTAGGATAATACACGTGTTCACTTCAAAAGGGTAGTAGCATCAAACCATGTTTACAGTGAATGAATCTAGGGTTGACCATCATGGAATTGTAGTGGTGACATGGGGGCCACTATGTGATGATTACATCAGATGCATGTGAATTCCACAAATGCAACCAAAACCTGGATGACCACATCTAGGATATGCATCATAGTTTATAATGGGGATGTTGGCATCAATATCAAGGATTATCAAAAACTACATCGACAACTAGGAAGGCAAGCGAGTATCAGGTAGTGAGACCAAGGAGGTTGTAAGCAGGCATAGGCTACTAAAACATGATTTATGACATGGTAGCATAATTTTAGAGCTTATCCATTATGGGTCAATAGTGTAGCGATTACCAACTATGAGGTACCCACATAATAATGCAACCGTCATATAAATAAAAATGAACACCCACAACATGTAGGGACAAGTAGTGACACGTATATGCGATGATGGGAGATATTTTAGGTGGTGTCAATGTAAAACAAGGTAGATTCCTATTAGTTAGAAAATTTAAAGCAAAGTGATCTTACCCAATGCTAGAGGAATTGTACTAGTTAAATGCTCATCAACAGTCGCATGACAGGTCTATGAAATGCCCAGTAAGGGTGTGTGATTTATAGAGCTAAATACAGTAACGAATGACAATGCTACCAAAATATTGGTTTGTCGAGAAACATTTATGTTATAAAATAAATAATACTTCATGGAGAAAGTGTTAAAAAATCAAAGAGTGCAAAGCGTTGCAAGATGAAATTGTATGAATCATTGTTGAAAATGTGTTGGTAATGAAACTAAACAAAAGAGATGAAATGAAATGAAGCCAAACCAGTGAAAAGGGAAAGTGAAAAGTCTCTTCAGAAGCTTTGAAATAGGGCATTAAAATGGTGTATAGGGGCTAGATCCTCTTGGAGATAAAATGCTGGAGGATTTTTGAAGAGAGACTAGAAATGTCTATTGTTGTAAACCTGAATATTATTTTTTAATACAAAATTTTAGAAACTTGCATCTTGTGAGCATTATTGGGGGAGAAAATGTCAATGGGTAGTTGTTTTAATGTCAATATTTCTCTATGCTTTCCTAGATTTCTATCTTGTGGTTAATGCTATAAAAAGGTTGCACTACGTGAAGATCTATAGGGTGTAGATTTCATTTATTTTTCGTAGAGGTTAGCACTTGATATAACTCAAATGGTGTTTTTACAGGTTTTATTAGGTCAGGTTACTCATTTGAAATTTCTCATTTATCCATGGTTTTGCTATGTAGGGTGGCATTAGACTGGATTATGTTGCATGTTTACATTTTTAGTTTTCTATTCTATTTTCTAGGCTTTATGTTTATTTTTTGAACTTTCCTTTTTGCAATTTTTTTAATATTTTGGTGATTAAAATAAAAATAAAAAATTAAAATGCCAAAAATAAATATATGGGTGTGAAGAATGAGTTTCAATATTTCATTCGAAACAATTTTGATCTCATTTCGAAGCCATTTTGAATTTATAAAAAATATTTAAAGTTGTTTTATGGGGATTTTTATAATTTCAAAATTTCACATTATTTCATATTTTGGAGGCAAATCAATTTTTTGAGCTTTGCATTTTTTTTCATAAGAAATAAATGAACTTCCCTTTATAAAAATTACAATTTCATTAAAGAGAAGTAATTTATATGGCATTCCATAGGCCATCATTTGTAGAGCAATAAATTGGCTTCTCTTTATGAAAATTCTAATTTCATTAAAGAGAGGTAATTTATACATTATATCAAAAGCTATTGTTTTAAAGCATTAAATTATTTATTCTTTATGAAAATTATGATTTCATTAAAGAGGGGTAATTTATAATGACATTCTAAGACCTTTACATTTCATAGCTATTCATGCATATTTATTTCCTTTTTATTCATCAAGCAATAATAAAAGGAATTCAATTTTCATGAACAATTACTAACATAGCATGGTAAAATAAACCAACACAGACCCCTTGTTAATAGTTACTTGCAAATAACTAAGGTATTCCTAGCATTCATTTGACATTTATTTACAATATTACAAATACACATGTGCAATTCTTACATAGAAGAACCTTGGAGAAGTTATATTTTGTAAAGTTCTTTGCAAGAGAGGATTTTCGGTCCAATACCCTGATTGTGGTGGGGATTTTGCAACTAGGAAAAATATCCACTCAATAAAAATGATGCTATAATAAGGGCCTAAATTGGTTTACTTTATTGCTATTTAGATGCTAAATTATTCATGTTTACTTGAAATGTTTATTTGAAGACATTGGTCTTGACTAAGGAGATTTTGTTGATCACATTCGTTGATTTAAAAGTTCTTCAATTGATGATGCATTGATACTAACCTTTTGCAAATTGGAGAATGTTATTTATTGCTATGGTTTAATTCATGCATTATAATTGATGAATGTGATGATTTGTTCATTTGAATTTTGTTAGTCATTTCATGTTTCTTTGCAAGATATTTATTTGACTAACAAATTTGGTATTAAAGTTATATTATTTAAGGTTCACTAATGGCATCATTTATTCCAACTAGGGAAAAAATGCATCTTGGATAAGGGATTATTATAGCTGTTTAAATAGAGCTACCCATAAAATCCTTGAAGGGGTAGTAGATATTTTACCTTAGTTTAGGCATGATATGGATCAAGCCAAGGAACATATTCAAAGATACAAGGACACGTTAATTCATTTGTGAATTATGCATTCAGATTTTCCTTGTAGGTCTTTTTCATAAAAATTGTATGAGGTTGTGTTTGATTGGCACATCCACTTACCTCAAAGTTCTATCATTTCTTGGGATATACTAGAAGTAATATTTATCAACCATTTTGAAAATTTGGTTGATCCAGTTATGATAAATAATCAATTTGTCTCTATCTATAAGGAGCCTAATGAGTCCATGAGCCAATTCAATGAAAGGTTCGATAGGTTGTTTATCAAAACACATGCATATTAAACCATTACATAATAATACACCATTCAAATATACATAGGATCCATAGACCCCTTACTTGCTACATTTCTAGGGAAAAATATTGAAAATCCACACTTGCATAGAGTCTACGAGGCTGTAATAATAGTATAACAGTGGTATATTTCAAAAAGGAATGAGGTGGATCAATAATCATTGCTTAACCATAAGGCTCAAAAATAAAGTATCACCCATGAGTTAGGGTGGGTCACAACCTTATCCCATGATGAACTATTTTTAGGAGCTATGGATTCTAATCTACAACAACCATCCTATATAGCACCCCTGAATCAAAGGAGGTCTAACGTGATCAATCAATGGGATAAAGTTGAAGGTCCAAATATTAAAACCACCTTGGACTTATTCCAAGAGAATGTGCAAGTATCAAAGCCAATGTCCATTAATTAGGATTAGGGTGAGTAAACTCATCAAGATATAGATATTGTTTCATGTTTATTCACAAAGGAATATGGGGACAATAATTAGAAGCAAAATATAAAAACTGATCCCATTGTAAAAACCCTCGAGCCCTTAAAAGTGGTTGAAAATAATGCTGAAAGGGAATCAATAAATGAATCCTAAGACATAATAGAATTGAGATACATAATAGAATTGTACCACTTGTTCTTGGAAGACACTTTGGATCAAATTGTTAAAATTGATGACCAAGAAAACCCACATATTCCAAATTGTGATAAAATTGAATCATGGATTACAAATGTGGATTGTGATCTTGCAATCTTGAATACAAAGAGTAGCACACTTTTGAAAATAATTGAATCATCTAAGGAAGGTGAATGTGAGTTTGAAGATAAACCCATTGATGAATTTGAAGAATTTCAAGTAATGGTTGAACATCACACCCTAATTCTAGATTATGATCATTGTTGGTGGAATAAATGGGAGAAATTTGTCACTCTTTTTAATGAAATACTTGCTTCACCTAATATGCAGGACAAATTACAAAGGCTAGTTCTACAAATTAAAGGAAACATCTCTCAACTACAAGAACAAAAGCCTCAAGATGCACATATTGATGATATCCTAGATCATCCTCATGAGATAAAAGTTGAAGATACTAAAAGTGATACTCTTTTAGAAGGTGGAGGGGTCCTAGAGTGGACTGGTTTTGAAACATGTGATGAATTAGTATCTTCCATAAATTTGGATGAGATGATTAAATTTGATGATCAAAGCCTTAAAGATCCTCGATATGGTGACAAGGAATAATTTGAAGAAGAATTTCTTGACGAACTTGAAAATTACGAAGAGTATACAATAGAGTTTCATCCCATGGGTTTAGACGATCATTATTATAATTGTAGAAAAAGGTATGAGGAATCATTTTTTTCTCATGCTCCTACTGATAAAATTTCTATTTCACTTGACAAACAGGATGTTGAAAATTCTATCTTGCATGAATATTTGGCAATTTTTATACAACCGAAATATGACAAGTCATTTACATAGATATAGAAAGAGATTTCAAGATCCAATAATTTTCAAGATGAGTTTATTGAATATAATGCTAAAAGATAAAATGATGATAATGACTCTACTATTCTAGGCAAAGAAAGAGACTCACTCACTTTGTTCCCATTTCAGATGAAAGGAATGGAAAGTATTGTTTCACCTAAGGATCCTAAAAGGTCTATACTTCTTAAGACAAAGAACAATATAGAACCTGAATGGTTTGGGTTTGATATCACTGATGATCCAATTGAATATATCATTTTATCTAAAACAAACCAAATGGTTGATTAGGAGCATGGGTTATTTGACACATCCCTAGATAGATAAAACTCGTGGTTTGAAAAGGATGGACATGTTTTTAATTGGGTGCCTAATTTTGATGTCTTTAATGAATAGGTCATGAATGAAGATGGAATATATGATGATGATGATGGAGAACATGAGAAAGAAGAAGTTACAAATCCTCTCCAAATATTGGTAAATGAAAATATGCCAAAGGTAAAATCTCACCTTTTGTATTCCACCATTCAAACTCCAAGTGAAGGTTTACCTAATTGTTTTTTGGATTTAAATGCTATCAATGATGAAATACCATTTGTGGTTGATAGAGAATTTGAGTAAATTTCTCCTCATACCACTAATGATATTACTTTGATGAATGAAATAAAATTAGATAGAATTGAGTTATTGAATCAAGTGCATCAACAAGTAACAATTGAATCTAGGATACAAAATTATGATGATCCTTATTTGATAGATATTCTATATGATTTTAAATTGTTGTGTAGTCATGATTGGTATAAATATATGGATGATGATTTGGTTTTAAAATTTCTAGAAATAGCCTCATATATAAAGAAAATCTTATGTGCTTGTGAAAATGATAACTTAATTCAAAGTGATGAATCATGTTTTGAAATTTACACCTCTTTGAATGAGCAAAAAATAATTGAAAATCAGTTATTATATAATCAATTTAATGATTTGAAGCTCACCTATGGGATTTTTGGTAGAACTAAATCAAATTGATAGGGTGAGAGAGGTAATATGAAAATTATTGTATTATTTGGCCTAATCTTGTTGTCATTGGATTCTTGCAAAGCTTGGCACGCGTATCATGTTATATGTATTTTAAAATGTGCCAACCATGTTTGGGATTCAGGGAAGTGATAACTCAAATTTTACATCCTCTTGTACCATAGTGTATATTTTTGTATATAGTTTTGGTTTTTGTATTTTTATTTATCTTTACGGTGTTTGTGTTTTCTCCTTAATTTTTGGTTTGTTTTGTGTTTTTGTTAGTTTGCATTAGGTCAAGTTATGAGTTTTGGTTTACGTTGTTAGTTTTGTGTTTTGGGTTGTTTCCTTGTTTTGTGGTGATGTTTCATGGTCGCTAATTTATGGCCTCTTGACTATTTTTTTTGTTCCTTTGTTAAGTAGGTTGGAATACCTAATCTGAAAGTAGGTGAACCTGAGAAAAGGGGAATGAATTATTTTATGACCATACTCTTATTTTAGGACTAAAATAGTGGAGAGTGGAACAATGAAACATTTCGCTAAAACTCCACATGTAATATACATATTATAGGGTATTTTTAGAAGTCTCGAAGGATGAATTTATCTTGATTTGCAAATTAAGGCTAAATTCTAACATGCTCAAATTCAAGTGTTACACAAAGGTTTGCAAATTTCTTTATAAAATAAGAATACAAGCAATGCAAATATTGATCAAATCTATTACCAAGTTTAGATAAACTCCACCAGGGCTATGGACACCTGACTAGAAGTGGGGATCTATCTAGAAAAAGCTTGATATAAAAAAATAAGCATTTTAAAGCCTGATCAAATTAGTCACCTAGTTCATAAAATCTCCACCAGGGCTATGGATGCCTGACTACTAGTGGGGCTCTGTTTGAACAAATTATGCTCAAAAGAGACTTTGCAAAAAAAACATTCAAAATGAAATAATATGAGCAATATTTTATATCCTAATGCAAGTCAGGTGATGGAATCCAGATGGTTTTCATAGGTGAAAAAATGAATCATTTTTCACACACTGAGAAAAGGTAAATGGATTAGTTATTTTTATTCAAAGCTATTCATCCCACATTATCGGGACATCGCTAAATAATTAATATTTCATTGACATTTTATGTTCTTGTTTCTTATTAGGTTCTTCACACAAAATGCTCAGGAGCATTTCCCAGTAGAGTAACCATTTTTTGTGGCCATTCCACAACTAGCCCCAAAATTGGGGACCCACCTTTAAAATTTGATTTTTGGAATTTTCTGCTTGTCTTTGAGCATCATTATTCATAGGTCTCTACCCATGTGCTTGCATTGGTTTCGAAGATTCATTCTGGGTAGTGTCTCATTTTATTTAGGTTTTCAAGGTTTAGTGTTTTTGGATCGAATTGATAGGTTTAAATTTATGTTTTAAAGTTAAGTTTATTGTTTTCTTTTTATTTTTGAGTTCAATAATTAAAACTTTTAAATCTATTTGAATTGAATTAATGAAATCAAATATTTTTCTTAGTAGTAATAAATAAAAAGATATAAAAAGAAAGAATATCTATTTATATACATGTACATTACATATATGGATGTAGATAATTCATGAAATAAAAAAATAAAAAATAAAAACTAAAAATAAAATAAATAAATAATATGTATATATATATATATACATATTATTTAAATAATTTTTAAAGAAAGTTTTAAAGCTTTAATATTGTTTTCTCATAATCTTTATGCAATGCAAAGGCCTTTAAACCCCTACCACTTTAATATTTTAACTTTCTTGTAAGGCTTAATTTTATGAATGTGGTTCTTGATTGTAGGTTTTAAAGGAGGGAGCATGGATTTTTAGGCGACCCGTACGTGAACATAGTTTTGAGATGGGACGTGGTTTGGAATCGATAGCATGGCGAGGGCCCTGGAAGATATAATGGCGATAGCTATTGATGATTTGGACATTTATCAAGGATTAGGAAGATATGGATGGGGCTACATGGTGGATGTGGATAGCCTACATGGAGGTACACTTGGTAAATTCTAAACACGATGATAGCGACACATGGAGATGGTCTTCGAGGAACAACGACGACCATCGATGAGTGATAGGGAGCAACGACCGAGGCATAGTGGATTTGGTGCACATAGTGGCAAATAGGAGAGGTATTGGGATGCAAAATATGATTTCAATTTGTGTGAGAAGTGTGAGCCATGATCTTGAGTGATGCAGTGGCTGCCTGGAAAATGGACTTTGATATGTAGTAGTGGATGATGAAGAAGGTAGCATTTACAAGGATGTGAAGGCTCCAATGGTAGCGTGATAGTTCAAGTTAATTAGTTTATCTATGCTACACTAGAGAAGCATACAAAAACCCATGAAGCATAGTGGACCTATAGATAGCCAATGATGTGATGTCTTACGTAGACCGATCGATGCCAGCGATGGGTCGATGTTAGCAATGATACGGAGACTAACGAAATCAATGCAAAAGGAGGTCATAAATGTAGAGTGACATGGATACCATTTAGAAGACAAATGTGGACCATAATATTGGCCAAGATAGTAGACCTTCCAATGCTGAAAGGTTTTATAAAATGTCAAATACTAAAACAATTACAACAAGGATTGCAATCGAAGTTATCATCAATTTGGTGATTTATAATTTTGTAACCTTGCACCACCTAGCCCATGGATGAATTGGAATGAGCATGTAATCCATATGAGGTGAGTTTCATAGGCACTATGCTATGAAGTGGAAGAAGAGGTATTAAAGTGGAATAAAACTTCAACATAAAAGTATGCTAGCAGATGGTGTTTCTCCCTTGCCAATGCAAAAATAACAATGTGGCATGGACATGAAATACGGATAACACAATGAACGTACGCGTCGAGTGAAGATAAGGCTTGTTGAATTTTATGAGAAAGAATTTAGTGGAGAGTAGGGTAATAGGCATGTTCACTTCAAAATGGCAATAAAATCAAGCCATATTTATAGTGAATAAAGCTAGTATTAACCATCATGGAATTACAGTGGTGACGTGGGGGCCACTATGTGATGATTATATCAGGTGTAGGTGAATGCCACTAATGCAACCAAAAATTGAATGACCATGTCTAGGAGACACATCCTAGTTGACAATGGAGATGTTGGTAGCAGTATTAGGAATTATCAAAAACTATGTTAGCAACCAAGAAGGCAAGAGAGTATCAGGGAGGTTGTAAGCATGCATAGGCCACTAAAACATGATTGATGACATTGTACCAATTTGAGGGCTTATCCATTATAGGTTAGAAGAGCGGCAATTTCCAACTATGAGATACCCACATAATAATGCAACCATCGTATAAATGAAAATGAATGCACACAACATATAGGGACAAGTGGTGACATGTAGACACGATGATGAGAGCTATTTTAGGAGGCATTAGTGAAAAATGAGATAGATTCCCATCAGTTAGAAAATATAAATTAGATCGAGCTTACCCAATTCTAGAGGAATTGTACTAGTTAAGGTCTCGTCAATAGTCACATGACATGTCTATGAAACGTCTAGTAGGGGTGTGTGATTTATAGAGCTAAATGTATTAACGAATGACAGTGCTATCAAATGTTTGGTTTATCAAGAAATATTTCCATTATAAAATAAATAAGACTTCATGGAGAAAGCGTTACAAAATCAAAAAGGGCAAAGCGTTGGAAGATGAAATGGTATGAATCATTGTTGAAAATGTGTTGGTAATAAAACTAAATGAAAAAGATGAAATGAAATGAAGCTAAACCAGTGAAAAGAGAAAGAAAAAAGTCTATTCGAAAGCTTTGAAATAGGGCATTGATATGGTGTACAATGACTAGATCCTCTTGGAGGCCAGATGTTAAAGGAATTTTGAAGAGAGAGTGGAAATGCCCATTGTTGTAAACCTAAATATTATTTTTTAATACAAAATTTTAGAAACTTGCATCTTGTGAGAATTATTGAGTGATAAAATGTCAATGGGTAATTATTTTAATGTCCATATTTCTCTACGCTTTCCCATATTTCTATTTTGTGCTTAGTGTTGTAAAAAGGTTACACTACGTGAAAATTTGTGGGGTGTAGATTTCATTTTTTTTTTGTAGAAGCTAGCACTTGGTCTAACTCAAATGGTGTTTTTGTAGGTTTTATTAGGTCAGGTTACCCATTTGAAATTTCTCATTTATCCCTGGTTTTGTTGTGTAGGGTGGCATTAGACTAGATTATGTTGCATGTTTACGTTTTCAATTTTCTATTCAATTTTCTAAGCTTTATGTTTATTTTTTTTTAATTTTCTTATTTCGATGATTAAAATAAAAATTGAAAAAAAAAATAAAATGCCAAAAATAAATATATGGGTGTAAAGAATGAGTTTCAATATTTCATTCGAAATAATTTTGATCTCATTCTGAAGCCATTTCAAATTTATAAGAATTATTTAAAGTTGTTGTTTTATGGGGATTTTTATAATTTCGAAATTTCACATTATTTCATATTTTGGAGGTAAATCAATTTTTTAAGCTTTGCATTTTTGTTCATAAGCAATAAATGAACTTCTCTTTATGAAAATTACAATTTTATTAAAGTGGGATAATTTATATGGCATTCCATAGGCCATCATTTTTAGAGCAATAAATTGGCTTCTCTTTATGAAAATTATGATTTCATTAAAAAAAGGTAATTTATACATTATATCAAAGGCTATTGTTTTAAAGCATTAAATTATTTCTTCTTTATGAAAATTATGATTTCATTAAAGAGGGGTAATTTATAATGACATTCTAAGGCCTTTACATTTCATAGCTATTCATGCATATTTATTTCTTTTTTATTCATCAAGCAATAATAAAAGGAATTCAATTTTCATGAACAATTACTAGCATGGCATAATAAAATAAACCAAAATAGACCCTTTGTTAGTAGTTACTTGTAAATCACTAAGGTATCCCTAGTATTTATTTGAAACATATTTACAAGATTACAAATACACATGTGCAATGATTACATAGCGGAACCTTGGAGAAGTTGTTTTTTTTTTTAAGTTCTTTGCAAGAGAGGGTTTCGGTCCAATACCTTGACCGTGGTGGGGATTTTGCAACTAGGAAAAATATCCACTCAACACTAGTCTATATTGTATATCCAAGACCTTCACATTTTGGTCTAATGTTTGGTACAATTGGCTCTTTCATTTTTTTTCCATATTTTCCCAAACCTATATCTTTATATCCCATTTTATTTAACAATTTTGAACCAATTCCTTTAGTATTCCTTTCAAAATAACTAAAACAATCATCAGACTAAACCCTATCAATATTAACAAAAATCTTAGCATCACTATCTCTATCATAATTGGAATCCATATCATCAATTTTGATAGCATAAGTTTTTTCTAAACAATCATGAACTAAATTCAAATCCTTTGTATCACATGTATCATCTATTTTTATAATATGTTCTTCTATATTTGTAATGGGTTCTAATTCATAAGTATCATTGCTTATATCACAATTTTTCTTTTCATTTTGATAAATATCACTAGTATCATGACATGAATCTATCATCATGGTCCTTAAATAATTTGTATCATAAAAAATATCTTTCATCATTGTTTTTTTCCCTATTTCTTCAACCTTTTCTTGCTTTCTTATCTTGGAAACATTTAGAGTGATTATTCCCTTGTATATTATTTTCCATAAACTAGTAAGCATAGTAACAAATTTTTCATAACAATAATTAGCATCATTAAGAATACTTTATATGCATTGTTGAAGTATTAAAAATTCTCCCTTTTTTGCTTCACTGGTAATATCTACAAGTTTATTCTTCAAATTTGTAGTCATTTCCTCTTGCTTTCTATTCTTACCTTTTAGAACTTCATTAGAAAGTAATTCCATATACATTATCTTTCCTATATAATTAGGTAATGTGAAAACATATTTAGAGTCTTCAATTGCTTCATCAAGTTTTGAACTTAGATAATTTCCAAGTATTGAAATTTTTTCATCTTTGGCTTCTCTCATGATTGATTGCAAGATTTTATTTTCCTTCATTGATGTATCCTTTTGTCCTTCAATTATTTCTATCATGTATTGACTACAATATTTTAAAATTTTCAACATTTCTTTAGTCTCTTCTAGTGAGTCACCTTGAATGTATATTTGTTCTTCTTGAAAACATAAATTTTCTTCTTTGATTTTTTTTTTAATAAATCATGTTTTTGTATTTCTATTTTTAAAACATTTATTTTTATTTTCACTTTCTTTTTATTTGCCATGTTCCTTTGAATTTGAAAACCTTATGTCTCCCTAGTTTTAAATAAATCAAATTTTCTAAATTTCAAAATTATGAAATACAAATCCTTATATCTCCCTTGTTTTAGAAACTAATAATAAATGTTTACAAATTTATGTTTCTTAAGGTTTGAGGTTGAAATCATTTTATCTCCCAAATAACTAAATTTCAAAAAACTTCTATTTTTTCATGATTTTAAAATATTTTCCAGAAATAAAACTAAACCAAAGACTTCAATAAAAAACTTAAAATATATATAATTAACTTATCACTCCAAATAAACTTTAAATAACTTTGCAAAAAAAAACTTTAAATACTATCTTCTCTCTCTAAATATTCATTCATTTAATTCATTTCTTATTTATCTAATAAAATTAAATAATCAATTAAATATCTTACTTATCTCTCCATACCTTAGTAAATTAAATATAAGTTTTTAATTCAATAATATTTATAAACCCTAGAAAACTTGAAAATGTACCTCATGTTTTTGCACCTTTTTCCTTCCTCACACACTAGACTACATATGATATCTTTGAGTGTGCCTAATTCAATTCTACCTGGCATAAAATTTGTTCTACCTTCCAGTGCCTTGTTGCCTAAATCAATGCTACATGGATTAATTTCTTTTGATACTTGTATCCTTCTTACAGTAATGATAAGAAATATATCTAGCTATATTCAACATTACACACTTAATGTTTTTCAAATGTTTGGACTTGCCTCATCTCTTTGGTTTCTTTCTTCACTACCAAAATTTGTTGGACATGCTCCTTAATTCCTATACTACATTAGACTACAATAAATGAAATATCCTAATAAATATTTCTACTACACACTCCTCCTTTAAGCTGCAAACTCCATGAATGTTTCAACTATGGATGCCTATCCTTTCACATTATAGTTGGCATAGGTGTAGCATAAGTTATGTTGTGTAACATTCCTAAATATACCTATCATGTACTATCTTCAAATGGTTCTCTTGGTTGGAGTTCTAATACTTTTCCTTGTTAATAAAGACTAATCATTTCAAATCATTCAAATTTCCTTTTTCTGATGTCTTTTCACATTTTGAGTTCCAAGCTTCATTCCATTTGCATTTTGAGACAATATGTGATGGTGTTTACTAATGATATGATCATTTGGTATTCCAAATACTTTTTGTCATGCACTATGGTTTGTTTCTTCCCTTGGGTGTTAACTAAGTGCTAGAAATTGGGCACTAGTTGAATACTGGCGTAGATGCTATATGAGTGTTGGCTTAGATGTTAGCTTAGTGTTGGCTCAAATTCAAGAATCATATGATTGATTCCACTATGGTGGAACTTTAATGGTTGTACATTTTATGATAAAAAATCCTTTCTAACCTTGTTTTGATATCTAACTTACTGCCATATTTGTTTCTTCAAATTTAATAATGCTCGTGCTCTTGATTAACTTTATTTATACAAACAATGCTTCATGTTGGCCCTTTATTCTACAATTTATTTATATTAGTCTTGTGTTGTTATAATATTGTAGTCACATTCCACACAAAATAGAATGCAATTGATGCTTTTAATCTTAGTGCTTGCAACACTTTTATATTTCTAAAAACCTCAGTCTTCTTTTTTCTTGATGTAGTTGATCGTATAGTGAGTCTAATGGATTCCTTTTCTCTACACCATGAATTTTCTATCTTTGGCTATCCATATCCAACTCTAATGAAAGCCTCTTTCCTTTTGTAGAGTGCTTGTACATAGCTCTATTCTTTATTTTACTTTGTAGAATACTCTTTCTTTCTAACTTCATAGTCAAAACTCTTCATAAAAATATAATTAATGGCTTCTTTGATTTGAAAATGAACATGCAATATCTTGACCTCCTCAATATACCTTATTATTTTTGGCTTCAATGGTGGTGATATCCTCTTCACCAATTGCAATATTCGTTTAGCTACAATTTCTTCAAGCTCTTTCACATTCAATGTTTGTCCAATGTAGTCTTATTTATATACCAAAATATTTTTATGCTTACAATATTCTAGCAACCTTCACACAATAGTTTCCCTTTCAATATACTTCTTAATATGGTACTTGAAACTACCAAGGTCGTTATCTTCACCCAAATTTGGACTTTTGCAAGTAACTACTTGTAGCTCTGATACCATTGAATGTTTTCTAGAAATATTAGCTCAAAGAAATTATTATTCAAGATCATAAATAATCATATAAATTCTACTTCACAAAATAAAAATGAATCACAATTGTGGAATAACAATGATATATCACAAATATATTAAATATCATAGAACTACAATATTGATACAAAGATATATATATATATATATATATATATATATATATATATATATATATATATATATATATATTTATATTTATATTGTTTGGAGATTTGTATCTAATATATAATTTTATATTTCTCTCCTCAAACATTTGGAATATGTATACTTTCATATTCATCTCATAAATATAAAACTCTTATCTTGTCACATATTATGTGACTCTTCACTTTGATACCTTGCAGTTTCTCTCACATTAACACATACATTATATAATATATAAATCAACTACCAAACTAATATTTAAAATTAGGGGCAAATAATGTAATATTTCCAACAAATTTTTGATAGGGAATCTCCTCCTCTAGTTTTACCAACATAGATATTTCAAAATTCAATGCTTTAATATAAAAAATAATTGTCAAACCTAGTGGGGTGGATCATCTCGTGTATATTTGCTAGTATTTATGGAATCTCAAGTTGAAATATTCCATTACTTTTGTAGGGGCCTTTTTTATTGTTGATAAAATTTCCAATATTATAATTCCATCCACTTTTTCTTCAAACCTCTCCATAAAAATATTGCCAAGATAGTCCCAATAGGTTATTGAACTAGACTAGAGTGTGGTGTACAATTCTTAGGCTTTTCCTCTAAAAGAGGTTTCCAGTAATATTAGATCCATATTTTACTCTGATATGTTGTGGAATCTACATTGGATAATCACATGGTTAAGAACCTTGATGGAGGCAGTAATATCTTTCCTAGTGAAATATGTGAGAGATTTTAGGATAGATTGGAATATGTTTTCCCATACTTCATTTGATTTTGGTGGCACCAAAAAACCTTTGTCACTCTATGCAAGAAATATTCTAGGGAAGGTTCTAGAGGTGAAGTAGCCATATTATGGATTACATCTTCCCTTCTTCATGGAATGGTTGCAGGTGGTGGCAATAACTTTTATCACAAATTATAGACACAAAATCCAATTATAGGTTATTTGTCTAGCTATATTTGTATTCCTCATTCAAGGTGGAGTTGCAAGGTTAATATAAATTTGTGCTTTTGAAAAGCATGTAGATTTATGTCTTCACTCAAACCTTGGTCTAGTATCTTCTGTAGTGGCTTCTTCTATCATTCATTCTAGAGTGAAGTCATTGAGTGAGTAAATAGACACTTCAACAAGTTAAAATAGACAAAGGCCCTCACAAAGTCTAAAGCTTTGTTGTGATTTTGAAACCAGTGGTACATCACTAGGATCCCATCAAGCATGTCATTAAACTATTATTGTCTTTGATTATCGTTGGTAGTGAAATCGTACCTCATGGGGAGTGAAATAGTAGGGTTGTAGTTGAGAGTATAGAATTTGGCTCAATCAAGGGCCTCTGGGAATTTTTACAAGGTTAGATACTTGTTAAGATGTGATATTTAGGCATACTTGGACTCAATCAAAGGGAAAAAAAGAGGTGTAAGAGATAAAAAGAGATGAATCAACAAAAGGAAAAAGAGGATGATGCACCAAAAGATCTGTTAAGATCTTCCTATAAAAGTAGGTATGAAAACTATGTGCCAATGGTGAACACTTCCTCTCCTCAACACAATGAAGCATAAATTATAGTTACCAAACATATTCATTCTTAAATAGGTGGGTCCTATAGGAGAACCAATGATATATGACTAATCCAAAAATAGGCACAAACCCCTCACACATACATACACTCGATAAAATCCAAAATAGATAAAAATATTATAGAAACATACATACACATAGAAATGGGTATGTTGGGAACCACAAATACCTAAGCTAAAAATTATTGTAGGATTTTCCACATATATATATATATATATATATATATATATATATATATATATGTGTGTGTGTGTGTGTGTTTGTGTGTGTGTGTGTGTGTGTGTGTGTGTGTGTGTGTGTGTGTGTGTGTGCAAGAAAATGATTACAAATATTGTACTAAAATCGAGGGTTTGGTATTGCCCATAGGATGCTCAAGAGGTTGTTTTTTTTACAAAAATAAATGAAAGGAAATCCTATAATAGAATACAATTCTAAACTTAGTAATCCTTTCTATAGTCTATGCTATTATTATTTATAGTTTACAACAGGGGAAATTTTCCCTACAAAATTATTAAGAAGTGGATTTAACAATCTTAGTTACCCTTCCTAGGGAGCTTACACATTGAATTAAGTACTCCTTGATCATTATAACTATGATTTCTAGGATTTTCATTGCCATACTTTATCTTGAATGAATGTCTGAGCCATTTAATTCAATATATCTTCTAGTAGGTGATTTTTGTATTTTTAATTGGGAAAGCATTAACTAAACTCATCTACCTCTATCATAGTTTATCACACCTTTGATTTAACTTAGGCATTGATGTCAGCTTGAATTTCTGGCACATTTTATTCTTTTAGATCTAGAGTCATCATATAGACTAATCGATAATTTTGTTGGTGGTGCCTAATAAAGAACTATAAAACCTTTGATAACAAAACTTATTTTAAAAATAAAAATTTCCCTTAAAACTTTCCTTATCACTTGATCTATCAAGACTTTATTATTAGAAAAAATTCACACAAGTCCTAATATTACAACTTATTTTAGCTTCCTCATTTTTCATAAAAAATATGTGTTGCCTATGATTAGTATTTTTCCTTATTCATGGATGAGTAGTGAGGAATCACTACAATAAACATGCACATCTTGGTTGTGGGTCATTAAGGTATTTGAGGTATTATTAGTTGGTTGTTAGTATTCCTCTTATTCCTTCCCTTAGTGGTGTCTATGAGGGGTGTATTTTAGGAAAGCACCATAACAAGTCCTTTCCAGAAGGGACAACTACACATATCACACAACCCTTAGAGCTTATTCAAAATGAAATTTGTAAACCCATGCTATACCATCTATTTTAACAATATATATCTATTCATTGATGACTTTTACTAGTATGTATGGTTGTATGCAATTAGTACCAAATATGAGGCTTTTGATAAGTTTAAAGAATTTAAAGCACTAGTGGAGAATTAGTTGGAATGGAAGATCAAATGCCTCAAAATATATGGAGGAGGTGAGTATGTGAGAAAATGTTTTTCATAAATTTTGATTTTTCATAATGTTACCTTTCAAAAGACTACCCATTATACTCTAGAATAGAACAAGGAATCTAGATTAAAAATTATAGTAATTATGAATATGGTTGAGTGTATGTTCCATTCTAAGGGTATAAAGTCAAAATTATGAGATGAGGCAATAATTTTTGTAGCATGCACTATCAATTGAGTTCCAACCCAATACATTCAGGTAATGACTTCTCTTAAGAGATTGATAGGATACATGCCTACTATATATTTATTCTATACTTTTAGATCTATATCATCAACCAATATACCCAAATATATTAGAAGAAATAGGTACTAGAGGATCATAGATTTGTTTTTATGGCATATTTAGATACCTCTAAGGTGTATCATCACTATGATCCAAATAGATGAGAGGTTATTATTTAATAAAATATTATATTTTATGATATTTTATTCATAGCGCATTTGTATCCTCTTCCTAATATCTTGGTGAAAGATCATTTACTCTCTCTAGTTGTTCTAGAGATTCCCTTAAATATTCTTATTGGTACCATTCAATTTATTCCTACATCTACACCCTTGAGTGGAGATTCTATAGTTGAGCCTAATGATTTGTTTTTACTTCAAGTAGAACCTATATATCACCATTATATTTTTATTGTAGGAGTGATGGTATTAATCCTTCTAATACATATGCAATTGGATTGGATGTAGTAGTAGATGGTGAGTATGATTTGTATATTTTAGGTTTGTATTACGATGTTGCTCCTCATGTTACATGTATATATCCCATGGTTTTTCAACATCTAAGTGGATTTAGACACCCCTTTGAGATGCTCAATACATTATTTTTATGTAATAGCACTATAAGGCCTCTTATTAAGCCTTGCTCTTTAAGGTTGATAATTTTGGATATTCTCTCACTTGCTTTGAGTACAAGGTCTAACTAGAATGTGAAGACATCATGTTTTGAATGTATGAATATTTTATGAAGAATCATATATGCGAAATTATTTGTATTTTGAAAGGAAATATTTTTTTTGGGTGCAAATGTGTTTATAGGACCAAGTATACTTTAGGTTATTAAGTAGATAAGCTCAAAGAATAGATTGTTGCTATGGATTTCTCTTCGAAATAGAGAATTGACAACTCAAAGAGGTTTTAATTTTTTTATATAATGGATTATATTACAATATTTTATCCATAAATAATTCCTAAGATTGAAGATAAATTAGATGAATGTGAAGAGTATCTACCTTCATTGTAAAGATTCAAGATAATATTTAGATGTAATATTTACATGATTTTAATTTACAATATCCCACTCCCTTGGTGTGTTATTTGAATATGTACTTATATGGGCTTAAGTAGGCATGATGTGCCTGGTATGATAAGATCCAATTATAAATTACTTACCTTTTTTTAGTGATATGGGGTACACCATGGTGTTCATATCAAACATTAGGATGGATAGACATTGTTGATTGTGTTATATGTGGATGATCTTATTACAGATAACTGACATACTTTAATTTAGGATATGAAATCATGGCTTTGTGATACATTTGACATAATATACTTAGGTATTTTATACTAGTTGTTATTTGTTCATATTTATTAGAACTTTTGGAAGATCACCATTCATATCCCTAGTATGTCATGAATATTTTATGGCATTTATAGATGAAAGCAAGTTTGATAAAAAAACCCTTTTTATTATGGATTAAAGCCCATTATCTACCTCACATTCAACCCAATATTGTATTTATCATTAGCTATTATTCCAAGTTTATAGATACATGTTAAATAAGTCACTAGATAATGACCAAGTATATCTCTTTTACATCGTAGCTACATATCAGTTGGGTATTGTAGCACCCTAAAATTGGCACAGCAAACCTTAGAAAATAATTAAAATTACTTTAGTAATAATTCAAAATCAAATTTCAACCCCAAAATCGCTCCAAAACCGCCTGCTACCTGTTTCCTCATTTTCCATGCCATTTTTAGGATTTGTTTTATCCATTGGATGATATCGTTGCCAATCATATGATATCACCTCAGATTGGACAAATTAATTTGGAGTAGAACGTCCAGACAATTTCGTCTCAAAACTGATTTTTCACAATTAGCTTTTGTTTCAATGATGTCTCTAACCTGGGCAAAAGCATGTTTGCATGGTTAGAGACTTCCCCCATTGGATATCTCCAAAATTGGGATGATATCCAACCTCTCAACATCCTTCCTATGCCTATTTAATCTTAGGCCCTCCCCTTGACATTCCCCTAGATGAAATTTCCTGTAACATGAGTTCTATTTGCATGATACCATCTTAAATCACCATTTGCCTTCGTAATTTTCCAAGTTTGTTTGCAGGAACTTCATTGTTTTTCAGACGAAGCAAGCTCAGATCATTGCAGATGATCTTGTACAATCTCGAACTATCATGCCCCAATTCGAGATGATTTCGACTGCAATCAACATTGGGGGCAATCAGTGCCCAAAGTTTGCACTTTTCCTATACCTTTCTACTATTCTATTCTGCATCTAGTTAGTTTTATTATTATTTCTTGTTATTATGCATCTTGGAGTTCACCCATGTAGCTTAAATACATAATAAAATCATGATTAGCTATTAAAGCATGATAATTTACTTGCATTTCTATTTGGGATTATCTTATTAACATCATTATTATCATTTCACATCATTTTCCTTTATTAGCATAGTTGCATTTTCTCGTATTTTGTGTCTACTTCTCTGATTGTAGGTCTCTGATGAATTCATCAGATCAATTCATCAGATCTTAGACAATCCTGTCAGATCAGAGATGATCCTGTCAAATTCCAGATGATCTGGACTGCTTCAAAAATCAAAACCTCCATCAGACATCCAGATCAGGTATGACCTTTTCTAATCTAGTATATTTCCTGTATTCTCTGTTTAATTCTATTTTTGTATTCATTTAAACCTGCATTTCATGTAGAACAGTTTAGATTCATTTGGCAAAACCTAGGAATTGAATGATCAAGCATAAAACTAAACACATCAAACACATTCCCAACCTAGGCATGGAAACTACCATTCAAAATTTTCCTGGTGAACCCACCATCCGTCAAAAATTCACCCTTATACACCTCCCCCGAGAGGCGGGACCTTCAAAGGGCCTCTCAGTCCGAGGTATTATCCCATCCTTTTCACATCCCCCTTCCGGGCACGGATCCTATAGCCTGAAGGTAAGGGTGCAAAAAATTTGGAGCGATACATTTTGGTGAACCCGAAATGAAACTAAAACCTTTTGAAAATAAAAAACAAGAAAACATAGATGCATTTAAAATCGTTAAGTTACATATCATGTTTAGATGGTAGCTCCTAAGAAAAGACTAGCTATCACTATAAATGTTGAAAACCAATTAGTAGCCACAGAAATTAATTATGTGCTTAGTGTACCTGAAACATATAGAGTTCCACCTTTGTGGGATGAACTTAATAGGAGATTGGGTATTATTTCATCTAGATCAAACGAACTTCGGAAAATTAAGCGGTTTGGCCTAGATAGAATTTTGGATCCTCATCAACTCATTTTTTATCATGAACTTCAGAGAGCTTGCCATAGGTGGTTAGCTTATAGGAGAGCTCTTGTGTCTTCAGAATTGTTCACCTTCAAGGAATACCTCGAGAATGCAACTGTTATACATCAATTCCTAGGTCGTGTAGAAGACCAAGAGGTAGTTCTTACGGATAGGGAAATGTGGAGGAGAGTTCCTAGAGCTATGTTATATCGAGAGTATTTCCACGAACTTTATTTCTACCAACCAGAGTCTGAGACAGATAATATCACTATAGCACTTTTTGTCAAATTCTTGAAAGAAAATTTTCAATTTGAAGAAGAACATTTCATGACTCCTAAAGAACTTGAGTCCGTTAATGATATTTATAAATTGTTCATAGAAAACTAGATCATTGCTTTCATTATTATTATTTATTGCATTTAGTGTGTTGTTTGTTATCTTTATAATATTGTTACAAAAACAAAAACAAAAAAAAACCAGAAAAACCAAAAACATAACAAAAACAAAACATTTTATTTTAAATACTATAGTAGGTATATAATTAAAATATATACCTCTTAAGCTTGTTGCATATATATATATATATATATATATATATATATATATATATATATATATATATATATATATATATATATATATATATATATAAGTATATATATATTTTCTGAAATCTAAATTTAAGCACAATGCCTAGAATTAGGAATGGTAAACAAACTGAAGAAGAAGAAGAAGAAGATTGGCTAGGAAACAAAACAAAAAACCCAAATGCCCTTCCTGAGGATCCAATTCCAGAAGGAGAAATTCTAGAACAGCCATAAGATGAGCTTGTTGTAGATGAACAAGAAGAAAATGTTAAAGAGGAAGGATCATCATCCCCTAGAATGGCTCCAGACGAAACTGTTACTTTTGATAACTTAGATCATTTCTAGAATTTTTTTAGTAATAACATTGGTGCTCCTAATATGGTAGTTCGTATTGATAGAGGACAAATTAGTGACACTCAAGCAGCTATGGAAGATATGTTTAACATACACACTAATACCTTGTCCTTTGTTGATCAAGAAAGTGATAAAGCTGGACCATCCAATATAGATATGGTCACTATGATTTAGAACATGCAAAAACAATAGGTTACCCAACCCCCTAAGGAACTTTTTATTGAGCCTAAAATCATCCCCACACAAAAGAGACCTTCATTCACTGCTTTATTTTGCCAAACTATTGATCAATATGCTTCAAATCGACAAAAACCTAAAATGAAGCCAAACACCAATTTTCAACAATCCGGGATACAACATAATACAACTTCAAAACTTCTTCATAACACCCTTCCTACCAACAATTTACACAATAGCAATATAGCATCTAATCTTCATGTCCCTCCATCATATGCTCACAAATCCCATATTAATGCCCTATCGAACCAATATGGTGGGCAAACCTGTAATCTAGAAGCCATGATGAAACAGTTAGCTTCCTGCATGGACCAGATAGATCCTTACCATCCCTCGTACAATTATCGAGAGATGTGTAGTCAGCCTTTGGATCCCATAGTTGTAGCACAACCACACCCTAAGCACTTTCCCATGCCCGTCCTGCCTATATATAAAGGAACTTAAGATCCCATAGAGCATCTTTGCATGTTTAGGATAGCATGTCATGATATATCACATGATGACTTGCTATTACTAAAAATGTTCCCAAAAAGTTTAGGAGGAATGGCATTAGAGTGGTACTATCAATTACCCACTCATTATTTGAGAAATTTTGAAGAAACAACTGAATCTTTTGTCCATAAATTTAGTGTCTACATTGAGAGACACGTGACCATTAAATATTTATACAAATTTAAACAAGACAAAGATGAATGTTTTGCTGATTTCTTAGCTAGATGGAGGCAGTTGACAGGAAAACTGCACTTTGTGCTACCTTATAGGGAAATGTTGGACATTTTATTAATAATTTGCAAGAACAAATATCCTATGAATTATCAACTGCTACCTTGACCACCTTCGATCAAGCTATCGACTTAGCTCGAAGGGTGGAAGATGCTCTCATTATAAGAGGTCAGCTCAAAAAGAAAGATGATGAGAAAACATCCATAAATCAATATAAAAACAAACAATTTGTAGGTGACGGAGTCACTGATAGTAGAAACATTGCTAATTTTAATACTGTGAAAACAATGGAGAAGTTTATATTAAAACCTCCTGATAAACCACCTCGAGAGTTTACTAGATTGAATCAACCAATATCAACTATTCTACCCCAATTACTTGAAAGAGGTTTGATTCAATTACCAGCTATTCGGTAACCTGATTCAACTATACTCAAATACAGAACTGATTTACATTATGATTTTCATAGAGGACCTAGACATGCTACAAACTCTTGCAAAATATTAAAACATAAAATACAAGACTTGATTGATAATAATGAAATGGAGGTGCAAGCCTTTCAACCTAAATAAAATTCTCCTAGTAATACTCAAAAGAACATTCCCCAGAATCAGAATCAAAATGCTAATCAATCATTGGACATATTTCAACATCCTTTACCAAAACATGGTAAATATGTGGCTAATCAAATCGAGCATCATAATGTTCCCCCTCCTACCCAATATGTAGGGACTATTAGCGGACAATTATCTATTCAGGATCCTCAAATATTTGGCACAACTTTATCCATGGTTACGTCCAGACCCCTATATAATACTCAAACACTGGATCCTAATGATGTAGAATCAGATAATGAAAGTGAAATAGACATCACCTCAAATCAATCGAATATTTTTGAAAACAAATCAAATCCTATTCAACCTATCATAGATTCTATGGTTTCGGAAGAACCATTTCCTAGAAGAGTTACTACTCGACCCTCTTCTAATCAATTCCTTCTTAATGAACAAGCCATAAACACTAGACCGAGACCAATTCAGCATCTTCAATATAACATTGTAGGTACCATCGGATTTGTTACCAGACAACAGGCTCACAATTCTCAACAGGATCAAACTCAGACTGATGTATCAGCTCCATTTATTTTGAAAAATCCCAATAAAGGGAATCATATGTCTAATGGTCAACCTAAGCCTTCTTACAATATTAATGAACAATTATCCAATACTACAGCTAGAATTTCCTTGTTGGACTTGTTAAGATCTTCTCCTACCCATAGGGATGAGTTAATGCTCACATTAAGCCAAATGATGGTACCTCAAAATATTCAACCTGAAGCCATGTCCAATACTATCATCACTCGATAAGTCGATTGTATTGACTTTCGAGATAAATATATCCCACAACATAGTTTACATAAGGATAACCCCTTATATATTACTGCCCTAATTGGAGATGTAGCTGTTAAACGAGTCTTGATTGATAATGGTTCATCTCTAAACATTTGCATTTTTGATTTCTACCAAATATTTGGGTTTAGAAGTGATGAAATGAAGAAAACTGACATGATCATAAAAGATTTCAATGACGAAACACAAGAAACGTGTGGAGTTATCACCATCCCATTGCAATTTGGTTCAAGAACCTTAGACATGACCGTGTTTATTGTACATTGCCCCACATCATACAATATACTCTTGTGTCATCCTTGGATCAATGCAATGTGGGCTGTCCCATAAACTTTACACCAGTGTTAAATTCAAATTTAAAAATTTGTTGGTCACTATCCATGGTGATCCTAGACCCTTTGATATGTGTGCTTTGGCATAACCTTTTGGAGTTCAATTTTCCCCTGCTCTGTCATCCACACATCCTAATTCTTATTTTTCATCTAAACGTGTGAAACACACACCCATAACTTCATCTATTTCTTCTCTATTAATTTCACCCTCATATATAGCTCAACAATCTTCTAAACAAACCACACTAGAACCTCAAAAATATCTTAAATCCACAACCAATCCTTCATGTTCCATCCCTATAATTTCAAAACCTATAGACCCATTTATTAACACCTCCAAATTATCTACATCTATCATACCTTCCACATCAGAAGATCATGGAAATGATCCTTCTACCTCTTATACTCTTTCTGATGAACTCTTACCTGATTTATCTAAAATTCTTATATTAGAAAAAACAAATGATTCTATGCAAGATTCCATTATATTAAGTAATTTACTACCTTCTTCTCATACCTTGGGCCTCCCACAACCTATGGGAAGTATCTACCAAGTTGGGAGTTGTGCTTTTATTTATAAGGGATATGACTGGGGAAGAATACCCCGAAACATCAAGACGTATTGTGATGGATATGCTCGATGCTATTTTGCTAATGAATATATTAAAGTTAAACACATAATGCTTAAATTGGGCTATAAAGGGAAAGGTTTGGGACCTTTCCAAAATGGTATGAAAGAACCTTTCAAGGTAGAACCGTGGCCTGCCCGCTGTGGTGTGGGCATTTTTCCTAGTAAGGATCAACCTTTCCCTTTTGAAGATGATGATCAACTCATATGTTATCAAGATTATCTAGATAAACAAGATTCTTTGTATCCCAAGAATAATTCTTCTACCTGCAATATGCTATCCATAGCTTACCCTGAAATGATTGTTGAATCCAATGATGAGTTGGAAGGAGATATTTTTCATGATGTCTCTGTGGAAGAGATGTTACACAATGGTTTTTATTTTGATGGTTCTATACCTACTATAGCCCAGATTGAGGCCACGACTCCTCAAGATGAATTATCCAAGTTAACCTTAAAGGAATTACAAGAATTGGGAGTTTCACCTGCCCCACCTAATTTTGAAAGAGATCTACACATGGAAGTAGAAAACGTCATTAAGGTTAACATTGGACCTGAAGATAATCCTCACATCATCAGTATTGGATTAGAATTAAGTCAAGAAAAACAAGAGCAATACATTTCATTCCTTAAAGAATATGAAGATGTCTTCGCTTGGACATATGAAGATATGCCAGGTTTAGACCCTTCTGTAATCATGCATCACCTAGTAGTCCATCCGGATGCTAAACCTGTTAAAGAGAAACTTAGAAAAATGCATCCCAAAGTGGCCTTGCTAGTCAAAGGGGAGTTAGAAAAACTCTTGAATGTTTTTTTTATACAAGCTATTGATTATGCTGAATGGATCTCGAATGTAGTTCCAGTCACCAAGAAAGAAGCTACCAAAGTTAGGTTTTGCACAGACTTTAGAGATATTAACGCTGCATGCCCTAAAGATGATTTTCCTATTCCAAACATGGATTAAATCATTGATTTTACTACGGGAAATGGAATGATGTCCCTAATGGATGGATTTTTTGGTTATAATTAGATCAAGATAGCTCCTGAAGATCAGGCTAAAATAGCCTTTATTACCCCTTGGGGTACCTTTTGTTGGAAAGTGATGCCATTTGGTTTAAAGAATGCGGGCGCAACATATCAACGAGCCATGACTTATATCTTTCATGATATGATGAATGATATCCTACATGATTATGTATATGATATTATAGCTCACTCTATTAATGAAGATGATCATTTAGATGATTTGAGAAAAGTATTTAATCGGTTAAGAGAATATCTTATTCGATTAACTCCAGCCAAATGTATATTCGAAGTCAAGTCTGATAAACTATTAGGGGTTTTAGTTTCTTTACGTGGTATCAAAATCGACCCTCTCAAGATTGTGGCTATCACTGATATTCCTGCACCTACCAATATATCTAAGTTACGAAGTTTACAAGGTAAGCTTCAAGCTATCCGTCGCTTCATCGATAAGCTGGTGGACAAAACCAGTCCTTTTCTTAAGCTTCTTAAGAAGGATGTCCCTTTTAATTGTGATGACGAATGTAAGGAAGCTTTTGAACTTCTCAAATAATAACTCCTCAACCCACCTGTGCTTTCACTGCCTAGACCTGATCGCCCATTTATCCTATATATTTCAGCTTCAGATTTTGCTTTAGGAGCTATGTTAGCTCAACTTGATGATGAGAAAAGAGAACATGCTAATTATTATATTAGCCAAACTTTAATTAGTTATGAAACCCACTACACAACATTAGAAAAACTATGTCTAGTAGTCATATTTTCTATGCAAAAATTATGCCATTATATGCTCAGTTAGAAAACATATGTCATTGCTAAATATGATCCCTTGTAGTATCTCATGAGTCGACCTTATTTATCGGGTCGTACAACAAAGTGAGTTCTTTCTCTAAGTGTGTTTGAACTCATGTTCATAGGACAGAAGTCTATTAAGGGTTAAATCATAGCAGATTAATTAGCTGCTGCACCCTTAGAGTCTATCCATCCCCTCATCATTGAGTTTCCTGATGAATGCCTTCAATTAGAGGTAGACCATGTTGAACAATGGTCCTTATACTTTGATGGAACCCGATGCATGAGTGGGGCTGGTGCGGGTATTATTTTAATATATCCACAAAAACACATTATACCTTTGTTCTTTAAATTAACATTTGCTTGCACCAATAATACTGTCGAATATGAAGTTTTAATCCTTGGATTACGAGCTGCCTTAGCGCTAAAAATTAAACATCTGCTAGTTTTTGGTGATTCTCAACTTGTTATAAACTAAATTAATGAAGTTTATCAGACCAAAGATGATAAATTACACCCATATAAAGAATATATTTTACAATTAATATCTCTATTTGATCAAGTTACCTTGGAAGCTATTCCTCGAACTAGCAACCGTGCGGCTGAAGCTATGGCCACATCTGCCTCTCTTCTACCCTTGGAGTTAGATGATGAATATACCACCATCATTATTCATCGACTCCAAGAACCTGCTTCAAATAAGTCATGCTTAGAACCTTTGGATGTGTTTCTAGTCAATGAAACTACTCCTAAACCTTGGTATACGGATATATTTTATTTTCTTCACAATGGGAATTTCCCTGCCAGTTCTAATAGAAACCAGCGTCGGTTATTACGTAGACAAGCAAGTCAATTTATAATAATTGACAATACTTTATATAGGAGATATTTTGAAGGTATCCTATTGAGATGTTTGAATCTAGAAGAATCCAAATCAGCTTTGAGTGAAGCCCATGATGGATCTTGTGGAGGACACTTTAGTGGTAGTGTCATTGCTAAAAAGCTCCTTAGGATAGGCTACTTTTGGCCTACCATGGAAACTGATGCACATGATTATGTGCACCATTGCGACAAGTGCCAGAAACATGCTGACCTTGTCCATGCCCCTGCACAAGCACTACAAGCTATTTCATCTCCTTGGCCCTTTTCAAAATGGGGATTAGACATTATTGGCAAAATTAATCTTGTGTCATCTGATGGACACAAATTCATCATAACCATCACTGAGTATTTTATGAAGTGGGTTGAAGCTATGCCTTTAGCTTCCTGCACTGGAACACAAGTCTCTAAATTTATTTTTAATCAAATCATTTGTAGGTTCAAAATTCTTGCAAATCTCATCTCAGACAATGGAACTTGTTTCAAAAATAAATATGTTAAGAAATTATGTCAAAATATAAGATTCAACATCGCTAGTCCACTCCCTATTATCCTCAGGGTAATGGCCAAGCAGAAGCATCTAATAAAACATTAATTGAAATCCTTAAAATATTGGTCAATATATTTGTCCGCAACTGGAACATTCAATTATATCTAGCTTTGTGGGCATATCGCACTAGTGTGCGTACTCCCACAGGTACTTCACCTTTTGTTTTGGTTTATGGCATTGAAGCTATTTTTCCCTTTGAATTAGAAGTTCCTTCTTTGGCTCTACTTCAAGATACAGAAGTAGGAGATGAATATCAAGCTGGCAAACTCAGTCAGCTAGAACTCCTAGATGAAAAGTGCATCAATTCTTTGGAGCATCTTCGTGCTTACCAAAACAAGCTTAAAAGATCATATGCTAAGAAATTTTGTCATCGATCCTTTGAGGTTGGCGACCTTGTTTTAAAAGAAAATCAAAAAAATACTAATGCAACTAAAGACCTTAAAGGTAAATTTGAACCCAACTGGCTTGGACCATATATTATCATTGCTAAATTTGAATTAGGAGCATACAAATTAGCTACCTTAGATGGTAAATATTTAAAAGAACCTATGAATATTATGCATCTTAAACGTTACTATGCATAAAATTTGGTCATTTCATCATTTGTATATATTTTGCATGTTGTCTCATTTTAAATATATATAAAACTGTTTCAACAAAAACAAACAAAAATAAAAGTAAAAACAACAATATTTTTAACTCTTTCAAAACCAAAAATAAAAAATAAAAAATAAAAAATAATAAAGAGAAGAAAGAGAGAGTCAAACTTATCAAACTCCTCACAAATATTTGTTGTATATATTTCTTCTTAAAGTATTGCAGTTATATTTTCAAATTATTTTGGATAAATTAGCATTTATTTGGAATCTCTCACTTTTGCAAACACAAAAATAAATATCTTGATTTTATCTGACATGATTACTAATCTCTCTTATATCAAAGTCCACAAATTCAATTAAATAAAGTTTGAGCACAAAGAATTGATCTTGTTATTTACTTAAACCAAGCATATCCTTTCACAATAAAATGATTATATTTGTAATGTCCATGCTATGCTACGTAGTAGAAATGGTTTCTTGAGCGAAAAGTTTCCCCTGCTATCCTATCATGCACATGGTCTAGAATATTTGACAATTGACAAAAGGACAAGCTCACCCCTACCCAGAATAAAAATTCCTTGCTCTACAGCTAATCCGAGCAAGTATCCCTAGAATAGGAAGCAAAAGAAAAAGAAAAATCAAGCAAAATCATGAGAAAAAGATGCATTATTTCAGAATTATTTTGTACTCTCTTAGCACTATTTCAGCATTATCACAAATATCAAAGCAAAAGATACGAAAAAAAGCAAAATACAAAAAAAAAGCGAAACAAGCAAAAGCAAAAGCAATAAAATCCCTTTCCCTACCCATTGAAAAGAAAAGAAGGGTTGATGAGCTTGAATCCCTGGAATTCTCAATTATTCAAAAACTATGAGGTAAGCCCCATAACAGGTGGTTTGTGCCCAACCCGCTTGGCCTTGGGTAACTCCTAGCATGGTGATATGTCTGTCACATTAGTGACCTTCTTTTGTACAGACCTATGTCTACTTATGGATTAGCTAGCTCTTGGTAACCCGACTTACATAGTAGTATGGTATGGTTATATGCATCTAAATCATTGTTAATGAACACTTATTTGGTTAATTCAAATCACTTGTATCAAATTATCTTGCTCAAAACTAGTAAATGCACAAAGCAATTGCACACACATTTGTATTTGAGAGATTTTGTGTATCATTATGATAAATCAAGATCGAAAATGAACTCACATACGCACATGGGATTCCTTATAAATCTAACTTTTGTCTTTAAGATACTTTGAAATATTTTTGCAAATTTTTTGGAATAATTTCATTTTCTTCTCTGAGAACAGTTGTTTAGTATAAAGACAACTACATGCATTATCAAAAAATCAAAATCATTTTCAAAAAACATGCAATAAATTTACATTTATATATAAATTTTTGACTTTCACGACGATGGTATAGTTCCAAAACCAAAATTGGAATTTTATGCCTAGCGCAAGTCCTCATATTCATATTTTCTGTTCATTTTCAAAAATTAAAAAATCAACCATACAATACAACTATTATTTTCTTCTTTGGATTTTGCGATGATGGTATAAGCTTATACATAATATTCTATGCCTAGCGCAAACCATTGTACTAATTTTATCTCCCATTCATTTAAAATCATAAAAACATATGACTTAAATCATTATGTTACACAATTATGCTTTAAAACAATGCACATTGTTACTATTTCATGTCATTATGTCAAAACTTCAATTTTGCAATGATGGTATAATTCCTAGGGAATTATTCAACAATTTTATCACACTTAGGAATTTATGCCTAGCAAAAATCATTTTCTAATATGTTTCATGCATAATATTTTCATGGAAATCTGAAAACAAATCACCATCATCATCATCATTTGCATCATCACAACAAAGTTGTAAGACAGTCTCTTAAGCACTCTTTTACTTTTAGCAATATTTCTATACCAAGATTAGCTTGACGACCTAGCGAGCGGCGACTCCATGAAATGGTCTATAATAGCGACAATGTCCTTTGAAATTATTGTTAAAAGTCCCTTTTTATTTTTATCAAATCACACCACAAACAACCAATTGTTTACATCATATTATTTCATTTAAATTTTACAAGCATGACATTTAAACCATAATATTTCCAAACGACATAATTACATGAATCATCAAATCAATCACATCACAACTTAAAGCATCATACACACACATAAGACAAGTCATATGATCAAAAATATCTCATCTATATATATATCAACAATATATACATCATCTCAAAAATGGATCGGTATGCCATAATCTGTATCTTGGCATACTCAATCTCCTATCAAAAATAATAAACACTATGTATCAATCTATGCAATGCAATCTATAGCAACTAGCCTCATCTCCTTCCCCACCCTGATGTGGACGAGGTGGCCCCATCGTAGTTCGTGTGGTACTATGAGTCTTGGACTCTGATCGTGATGATGTCCTCGATGACCTCATCACGATAGGCTTCACAATGTGGGTTGACAATGGTAACCTCTGCCCCTCTGGTACCATATGGTGTTATAGCATCTGATAGAATGTGATCTGGGCAATATCTCGTGCTAGGTCCCGAGTGCTTGCCCCTCCACTCTATGCTTTGAGGCATGCAACATCATCTCTGAGCTGTGTGGCCTCCTCTCGATGTCATGCAACCTCATCCTGCAAGGACTGCACCTGATCCTAGAGATAGATAGTCTCCACCCGGAGAGTATCCATCTCACTACTCTCTCCTACCTCGACACCCTTACCCTTATCGAGTGATGGTGGCCTCTCTCTCCATGGAGAAGGGGGTCTCTCCTCCCTCCTCTCCCACTATCGCAGCCTTTGTTGAGCCTGTGGCCTCCTTTGCTCTCTCCCATCGTGACCCTGTGTTGCCTTAATGGTCGCCTGGTGTCGCCTCCCCATTCGATGCACAACTACATGAATCAAACCCTGAGCCCTCGTCATCCAAGGAGGGTGAATGCCTGCGTACCAAGAATTGTAGCCATTAGCAACCCCTATGTCGTCCCCATCCATTGGTTGAATGGGGGCATCATTTGCGTCCTCACTCCAAAAGCACTGCATATCTAGAGCCCCACTGACTGTAGTGTTATCTTGAATGGTCTAGGAAAACTCATAGTCCCTGAGAGATGGGATCCCCTGCTATAGACCGAACTACCTCAAAACTCGGTCGTAGTGGTGGAGCTCCACCTCTCCCCTCTCCATCCTTAGCCAGCAGGTTTGCCTAATGTGAGCCAGCTCCTGTCCATCCTCAACCCACCCTAGATGATCTCTCCAAGGCCTCCAGGTGATTTGGTCAGAGACAAGGTTGTCAAGTAGTCTCTGAGACATTGGCAGATCTATCCGCTGCCGTGACCCTCTTCGGAGCCACCAGTAGAAAACTTGAGGCCTCTCCCCATAAATCCCTATTAGTGGGAGCCCTACTGGCCTCAGCACCATGATGTTCTCCCAGCACCAAACCTGCAGTAGTGATGTCATGACCAGACATCAATCGCCCTTGTATACGACCCCATGCATGATCCTATACAATCGGCATAGTACAAAGCTCCCCTAAGCAAACCTATACCCGTGGTCTCTCATGTCGTAGACCACATCTGTTAGTAGCCATGGTAGTATGCATCCACTTTGATGGCATAGCAATAGACCACCTACCACCCCAGCCAAAACTTGTGTTAGTCTAGATGCCCTAGGCATCTGGCATAGCGACTCGATGTTCACTCCGCCCTTCTCTAGGGTGAAGCTCGGATCTTCGCATAGTCGCATCATCACGTGGCCCTGATTTGCCGTGGGAGTTATTAGTTGTCCTTGTATGGGGATCCTCAAAATCCTCCATACATCCTCCAATGTGGGAGTCATCTCCCCTGTCGGTAACCAAAAACAAGAAGAACCCAAATACCACCTCTCTGTTAGGGCTATCAATAGCCCCATATCTGTAGAAACCTATGGCATATCTACCACATGCTGCAAGCTAACTTGAGCCAAATGATCTCACTTTGCCTGAGATAGAGAGGCCAAGTCATCCCTTAGCTTGTTGTATTTCTATTCCTGGCTCTTTAGTAATCCTCTCTGCAACATAAACAACAAAACAATAAAAATCATTAATAAAATAGTGATTAAAAATACAAGTAAAACAAGTTCAATTTCATACAAATGATGATATCGTCCACTATTGGATGATATCGTCCAAAATTTGAGCAATCTTGTCTCTGATTTTGCAAGAGGGAATCATCCCTTATTTTACAAAGTCGTCCCCATATCGTCGATTTCACCCTTGGATGAAATCGATGATATCGAGACGATTTCGATGAAATTGAGACGATTTCGTCCCAATGACGTCGACATCCCAAAAACGGTCGTGACGCTCAAAAATCATTCAAAATTAATCTAAAAAGCATGAAATTTAAAATTAAAGCCTTCTAAATTAAGTTTGGACCCTTACCCATAGCCCGCACCGGACCTCTGTCAATCTGTGCGCTGTCTTGACCATCTTGTCTGCAGAGCTCTAGAAACCAAGAAAATGAACAGTAACAATGAATTAGGGTTTTACCCTATTTTTCTTAATTTTATTCAAAAACACTTAACAACATTTTAAAATTTTTCTTTTTCGCGTTTTTACCTCAAACGTTCGATTTGGGTAAAAACATGGAGGGGACACCATAGTAAGTTGTCGTACGATTCGACCTAGAATCGTCACCTAAAAATGGGAATAATTTTTGCTTTCTTGTAGATCGAGAAGAACTCATCTTTAACGTATTTTCTTTAAAAAATTCACTAAAGAGGGGGCAAAATGTAGCACCCTAAAATTGGCATAGTAAACCTTAGCAAATAATTAAAATTACTTTAGTAATAATTCAAATTCAAATTTCAACCCCAAAAATGCTCCAAAATTGCCTGCTACCCGTTTCCTCATTTTTTGTGCCATTTTTAGGAATTTTTTTTTTGTTGGAAGATATTGTTGTCGATCAGATGATATCGCCTCAGATCGAACGAATTCATCTGGAGCAGAACATCCAGACGATTTTGTCCCAAAACTAATTTTTCATAATTAGCTTCTGTTTCAACGACATCTCTAACCTGGGCAAAAGTGTATCTGCATGGTTAGAGACTTCTCTCGTTGGAGATATCCCAAATTGGGATGATCTCCAACCTTCCAACCTCCTTCCTATGCCTATTTAATCTTAGGCCCTCCCCTTGAAATTCCCCTGGCTGAAATTTCCTATAACACAAGTTCTATTTGCATTAGACCATCTTAAATCACCATTTTCCTTCATATTTTTCCAAGTTTGTTTACAAGAACTTCATTATTTTTTATTCGAAGCAAGCTCAGATCATCACAGATGATCTTGTACAATCTCAGACGATCACGCCCCAATTCGAGATGATTTTGACTACAGTCAACATTGGGGGCAATCAGTGCCCAGAGTTTACACTTTTCCTATATCTTTCTGCTATTCTATTTTGCATCTAGTTAGTTTTATTATTATTTCTTGTTATTCTGCATCTTGGAGTTCACCCATGTAGCTTAAATACATAATAAAATCATGATTAGCTATTAAAGCATGATAATTTACTTGCATTTCTATTTGGGATTATCTTATTAACATCATTATTATCATTTCACATCATTTTCCTTTATCAGCATAACTACATTTTCTGTATTCTATGTCTACTTCTATGATTGTAGGTCTCTGATGAATTCGTCAGATCTCAGATGATCTTGTCAGATCAGAGACGATCTTGTCAAATTCCATATGATCTAGACTGCTTCAAAAATCAGAACCTCCATCAGACATCCGGATCAAGTATGACCTTTTTTAATCTAGTATATTTCTTATATTCTCTATTTAATTCTATTTCTGTATTCATTTAAACTTGCATTTCATCTAGAACAGTTTAGATCCATTTGGCCAAACCTAAGAATTGAATGATCAAGCATAAAACTGAACACATCAAACACATTCCCAACCTAGGCATGGAAACTGCCATTCAAAATTTTCCTAGTGAACCCACCATCCGTCAAAAATTCACCCTTATACACCTCCCCCAAGATGCGGGACCTTCAAAGGGCCTCTCAGTCCGAGGTATTATCCCATCCTTTTCACATCCCCCTTTCGGGCACGGATCCTATAGCCTGAAGGTAAGGGTGCAAAAAATTTGGAGTGATACAGGTATTCATTACTCAATTGGTATACCTCCAATTTTATAGGTTTCCTAAATATAGATTAGGTAATTTAGATTACTACCACTACACTACTAGTTTTACCTTCTATATTGGATATTTCCTTGGTTGTTAGTGAAGAACACAAGCTTATACTGAGAGGGGGGTGAACAGTATAAGACCACTTTTTACTTTTATTTCTCAAGCAATATTATGAAATATATAAATGGTAATATCAATAGTAGTAGTCAAAGCAATGCATAAATCACCACACATAATAGAGACACCAATTTAATGTGGTTCACCCAATGCGGGTTACATCCATAGAGAAAATATTTCACTAAATTTTTCTCAAAAAATCTCTTGGGAATCCTTCCCTATTACAATGTTTATGGACCTCTATCCAAAGGAGACATCAATACCCTAATAAAGTTCATGAATATCTATTCACGGGACAACTCTATCACCTTTTTTGGTTTGTGGATCTCTATCCACAAGATAACTCCTTCTCCTCTACTCTGGATGCTGATATCTTAGAAGACTACTACCTCCACTACACTGGATTGTGGATATCTCTCCATTGAAGACCTTTATCCTCACTTAGAAGACCTGTGTTATCACTGCCTTAGCTAATGGATCTCTATCCATTGGAGACTACTATCCTCTGCTCTATCACCTCCAAATATTACTCTCAGATCTGCCTCAAATATACACTAAACATAGTCCTTAATTCTAGCACAAATATGCTCAATCTCAATCTTAAATCTACACTAAACACTATCCTTCAATCTAGCAAAAATATGCTCAACAAGTCCTCACTAGAACCTGTCTAATATACTCAACAAGTGTTCACCAAAACTTACCTCAAATTGTCTCAACATGTCCTCACTAAGACTTACATCAAATATGCTCAACAAGTCCTCACTAGAACTTGTCCAATCTGCTCAACAAGTCTTCACTAATACTTATCTCAAATTGGATCAATAAGTCCTCACTAGAACTTGTCCAATCTGCTCAACAAGTCTTCACCAAGACTTACCTCAAATCTACTCAACAAGTCCTCACTAGAAATTTTCCAATCTGCTCAACAAGTCTTCACCAAGACTTACCTCAAATCTGCATTGTAAGATTCTACAAAAGCTCACACTAATCTATCCACAATTCTTCACAAAGAATTGCCTCAAACCTGTCCTTATGTCCCTTCTAGGACCTACTCAAATCTACCCAAAATATTTCACAAAATCTTGCTAAACTCTATCCTTAAGTCCACTCTAGGACTTACTCAAATTTGTCCACTAGCTTTCACAAAAGCTTATTCAAATCAATTGCAAAACTTGCATACAAAACTCAACTCAATCTCTTTTAGAAATTCTCTTCAATCACACAATAAGTTTCACTCAAAATCTTGTTTAACTTACAAAAGCATATAGAGAATGGTTATAGACTCAATATGTTTCACATTCACAAAACATTCAATCACTTTCAAACTTTCCTTCAAATCAATTCATAAATAAAGAACAATTTATTTCACAGAACTTGAACTATCACTCCAATGCATTCAATCAATAATGCTCATCCAACTTCACTCAACCATTCACTCAATGAAACACAACTTGCTTACAAACCCTAAAAAATTGTTTCACAATGCTTTCAACAACTCACTCTATGAATATCAACCCTTGAATCAAGATGATTCACATAACAATGATACTCATGATATTTTCACAAACCCTAGTTCAATATAGTTCTCAACTTCACATAAAAATGATACTCATGATATTTCAAAAACCCTAATCATGCACATGAAATCTTACTCAAATATTTCCAACAATGCTTATCAAACAATCTCACATAACAATGATACTCATGTTCTTTCATAAAGCCTAATATTTTTTTTTATTTGTGGAAAACATCCCAAAAGGGATGCCACTTTCGAGTAAGACCCAAGGAGGCAGGGGTATCCATTCCACAAAAAATTCCCAGGACTCAGACCTGGGCTACCACTTTGATATACTCAAGGAACAAACAAACACACAACCAATTTAAAAAAGTAAATAACAACAAAAATAATAAAATAAAATTAAAAACATGCTCCTTGAGTGTTTAAAAAACAAAAGCACAACCAAACACACACAATAAGATAAAAGAAACCACAACACAAACCATATATAAAAATACAAGAACCACATAACAAAATACAAACAAGACAAAAACAACATAACACTACAAAGACATAACCCAAAAAAACATGAAAAATAAACACAACAAAAACCTAAAAAATTAAATTAAAATAAAATAAAAATAAAAAACAACCAACAATAGACAATAAAAACAAAAAACAAAAAACATAGAGAACACTCACACATAAAAACACGAATTAACACAAACAAAGAGAAACCCAAGAACAAGAATGAAAAAAACACAAGAACAATAACAAAAATAATAAAAATAAAAAACACAAAACAACAAAAACACATGAACAACACAAAACAACACAAAGAACACAAAAACAAAAGAAAACAAAAGAACCCACCCACCTTAAAAAACTAAACAAAAAAAAAAAATTGAACATAACAATGACCTATCTAGACCAGAAGACTAATAACGCAATAATCAACAGAGGGAACAAAATAAAGAATAGAATGAACTAGGGAACTAAAAAAAACTAAATGAACCAAAGAGAAGCAAAAAAAAAAAAGCAAGAAGAAACTAGGTACCTTTAGAACTGGAGCCATCCAAAGAAATGATAGAAAGAAGAGCTTCCCTAATTTTAGAAGCCCACCATATAGGAGGGTGGCCATAACAAGTAAGATCATCTTTATCCAAATCCCAAATAGCTAAAGCATAAACACTCTTGTTTTGATCTCTGACCACATGATTGTAATCAACTTTCAAAAATCCCATCTAGATTAATTGAATCTTCTCAATAATTCTTTTTATTCTCCAATCCACCTTATGATTCTTAGGAGTCTTCAAGAGATTAATCATAATTTGAGAGTCAGACTCAACTAACACATTTTCCCATCCAACCTTAGTAGCCTCCTAAAGGCCTCTGAGGATACCATACCCATCAACAAGGTTATTGGAAAGAATACCCAAATTCTCAGCAAAAGTAAAAACCAGGGAGCCATCTGAAAGTCTACCAATTCCTCCCACACTGGCTTTTCCAGGGTTCCCTCTAGAGGCTCCATCAATATTGACTTTTCCAAAATCCTTAGGAGGAGGATGTCAATTTCTAGTCCTATCCATCTTACTAATACTCACATTCCCTTTAAGTTGGTTGCCCTTAGAATATTTAATCTTCAATCTTTGCATCACTTGATCCCATCTTTGGTGGGATTTTTGGGGGTGATTAAGGAGTTTATGGACTGATTCAACTAAGTTGGCTATGGTATTTTGCCAAATATAGTGAATATCCTTCCTATATTGATTAAAAATTTGGTTGTTCCTTTCATTCCAAATATTCCAAAGAATAATGGTAGAACCCATCCAAAATAACTGCCTAATAAAATGATCAACACCCTCTTGATTAGGCCAATCCCTCCAAAGCTATTCAAAAGTAAAAAAATTGGACCACTATAAGCCAAGTAAAGTGGCCATTCTCCTCCATAGCTCAGAGGCTAAAGTACACTCAATTAAAAATATGGTTGAGATTTTCTACATTCTCTTCACACATTTCACATCTAAAAGGGCCATGAAAACCACACTTCATAAGTTGCTCACCAGTAAGCACCCTACAATGCAATAAAAGCCAATTAAAGAACCTCACCTTAGGCCAGATATTTTGAGCCCATAATCAAGAAAAGATGTCAGAAGAATTGCTAGGATTATTATGGCATAAGGTCAAATAACCTTGAGCAACTGAATACTCACCCTTAGTAGTGTTTTTCCATCCAAAACAATCTTTTTCATGGGACCAATAAAGGGATCTCATATGAATGATGCCTTGGATATCTTGTCTTTGCCTTTTTAGAATTTGAATAGGTCAGTCCTCAATAGGGATCCAATATCTACCAACATTTGAATTACCAGTATGGTACCACCAGTAATTAGCCACCTTTATCCAATTAACTCGGTGAATCTCCTCCATCCAAGGCCTCCAATCGAGAAACTGGGTTATCAAAGGCTTGTGACCATCCCAAAAATCTGTCCAAAAATTTGCCTATTGACCATTATGAATGATCCAAAATAATTTTTTCTTTATCAAATCCTTACCAGTATTAAGAACTTCTAAAATGGGAGAACCTTTGGTAGGAAGTTGATAGCGAACAAGGTCTTCAGTACTTTTGTTCTCAGCATATTTAGCATGAATATTATTAGCCCAAAGAGCATTGGGGTTATGCAACATCCTCCAATATAATTTAGTAGCTAAAGCTTTGTTGTTATTAATAGAAGACCATAATCCTAACCCCCTTCACTCTTAGGAAGACATAAAGTATCCCATTTCACCAAGGCCCATTTTCTTTTCTCCTTAGTACCACTCCAAAGGAAACGATGACTGATTTGATCCAATTCTTGAAGAACAACCTTTGGGATATTCAAAATGGAAGAAACACAAATAGGAATAGTTTGAAGGATTGATTTTACCAAGGTGATTCTACCCCCAGAAGAAAGCCACCTATTGGTCCACTTTCCAATTTTCTTCTTGACTTTGTCCAACAACCAATTCCAATATTTATTTTTTTGCCTTTGAATATTTATGGGAATACCTAAATAAGTTATTGGAAGGGAGGTCTTCTTATATATTAATTTATCCAAGACCATGGATTCCTGTCTAGCAAAGCAGTGAAAGAAAATAATTTTAGATTTGTCTTCATTGATCAACTGCCCAGTAGCCTTAGAAAAATAGCTAATGATTTGCTTAATATTAGAAGCTTCCTTAACTGTAGCTTTACCTAAAAGAGTAGAGTCCTCCACAAATTGAAGATGAGAGATAGGTCTAGCTCCATGAGAATTTCACAAAGCCTAATCATACGCATGAAATCTTACTCAAATATTTCCAACAATGCTTATCAAACAAACCTTTTCACTCCAACTTTGCATTTCACAACATCCAACCCAATAATATTTCACTCACAAGGAATATGTGCCCATACCTTTTGTTTTGATGAAGATTTGACCTCAAAGCATGTCTCAATCACAATCATCCTGTTTTGACAATCTCAATGATTAAATATCAAAAATCTTCACTCAATCATTTTCCTCAAAATTATTTCACCATACAAAAATAAGTAAGACTAAAGTACACCTTATTATCTCCAAACTTATCAAAAATATTTCTCAACACATAGAAATAAAATTTTCTTCATCAACTCCAAATTAATCAATTTATAGAAGACCAAGTTCTTTCACAATCACTTTATAAACTCCCAATGATAATTCTCAATTTATAATAATTAATCCCTTGATTAACCCTTATTACTCCAACCTCTATTTAATTTTCAAATCACAAAATAATACAACATATCAAATACCCTTATATCTCCAAATATTATTTAATTTTTCAAAGCATAAAATAATATAAACTATCAAATACCTTACGAATCCCTACTTTCCAAGGCACTATCTAAACTCACGTGGCCTTACAACACTCCACAACCTTGGTGATATTAAAATTTAAACAAAAATTTAATTGCATACCTTATAACTTGGCCCACATGCAAAATGGATAGCGCTAGCCTTGGCTACAATTTGAACCCATAACCTCATTGTTGTCGTTGCACTCTAGTCAAAGCTTGGCAGTCATTTGGCCACACACCCACACAGGCCTAATCACTTAGGTGCTCTTCCTTGTTGCCTCTAAAATTTTTACAAACAAAAAAACTCAACACTTTGCCTTACCAAAATGAACGTGCAGGGATTTGAAACCTAAACTTGTGCCTTCCAAATGTATTAACTCTACCTTGGTCACCAAATGTGCTAACCAGCTCTTTGGGTATGCACTAAATTTACCACATGCATATAAACATGTGCCTTCCCTCCAAATATTTTAATCACATGAAATCACTTCTTTCTCACCACAAATAGCGCATGATTTTCTTAGACTTTGGGCTCATGAATTATGCATGGATGACTTAATTAAAATATTAATTCCCCTATATATACACTTTGTCTTATGTGCTTTGATGTCAGCCTTTTTAATTTAAAATTCGAATTTAAAAATTTAATTAATAAATTACTTTATAATCTTTTATTTTGGCACCCAAATTTATTTTAAATTTAAATTTTAACCTTTAGGTTAAAATATTTAAATTTAAATAAGTTAAATTAATTATTTTGCAAATTGCTCAAAGGGTCTTTTTAGGAATAAAATATTTTTAATTATTCCTTGGAGCTATTCTCTTCATTTCAACCTATAACTTGGAAAATTATAATATTAAATATTATAATATTATTATCCTTTTAAACCTACTTCTCCTTCCTTGGGTCTTCAACCTCTTAGGCCTCATTAGGAATATAATATTAAGGATAAATATTATATCCTATTCCTTTAAACCTCTTCCTTACCTTTTGTAAAAACCACCTGGTGAAATTAATAATGATGAAACTTAACCAACAAACTCTTGACATCAATGACAAAAATTATTGCTCATATTTCCAAAAATATCCCCCTTTGTCATTGATGCCAACCCTTTTTCCTTTAACCATTTCTTTTACCTTTTTTAATTTTTCTCCCCCTGAGAAATTTCTCCCCCTGATTGAATTCTCTCCCCCTAACTCAAATCTCTCCCCGTTTATCATCAATGGTAAAGGGTCACCTTTGGTTCTTGGGGCTCAAGGATAAGGATAAAACTCTTAGATTTGCCCCTCCTCCACCTCCTTTATTTGAGGTGGTTAATTTTGGGTAGGGAGCATCTCTACTCCTAGCATACACTGATCTTTACCTTTGTCCATCTTCTTCCTCAAATGATATTGTTGATTCCTCTAACTATTCTTGTTCTTGCTTGTCTCTGGAATTTTTGCCATACACCACTTGGCTATATACCTAAAATTATTGCACTTATAACACTTAATGTTGTGATTCCTTGAAGGTGAAAATATTCTATAGTTACTCCTAGTGAAGCCATATCCATTCTTGTCATGAACCCTGCAATTAACTACCTTATGACCAAACTGATTAAAAGAGTAACAATACCCTTGGAAGAGATTGCATATTTGTATCTTTCATGTGTCCTGCATTGTATAGCCTTGTGCCCAAACCTATGACATGATAAGCAACATCCATTAAATAACCCTTGCATTGACCCCATTGGTCTCTTAGTCTCTTCTACCCTATGTTGTTTCCTATTCCATCTATTTATCATTTGTGCATTGTTCCTTTCCTTGTTGAAATTTCTATTGTTCAAATCATCCTTAGAATTCTCACTCTCTCGTACACTCTCTTATTCTAAAACTTCTTCTTATTTAGGTCTTGATATTGAATCCTCTCCTTCTTCTCTATATTCCTGTTCAAAACCAAGTCTTGACCTCATTAATGGAAATCATGTGATTTAATAATATTATCCAAATATTTTAAAAGTTTACTGAACTGATATATCTTGTTATTAAACTTTTCAAGTCCTTTCCTTAGAACCTCACATTATTTCTCTATTATCTTAACTTTTCAATCATGTCCTCTTCAACTTCTTTTACCTTTTCACATTTATCTTTCAAGTCATTGAGTTCTTGTATAAGCTTTCCTTTATATTCATCATATTATTGAAATTGAAGCTTGAGTTTTGAAAACTTCTTTCTTAACTTTCTTAATTCCTTAGGAGCAGGAATAAGCTCACCCTCAAGATCAACTTATCCTTCCTATGATTTATTTTCAGTAGAAGTACTTCCTTCTTCTCTTATTTTCATAACAATATTTTCTTATTCTAGACCCTCAAGAGCATCTTCATATTCATCTTCACTGAAACTGAATCCATTCATTGTACAACTATATTCAAGATGACCAAAGTTACCACACCTTAAACACTTGAGAATTATTGGTGTCCTGTTTCTAACATTTTCTTCTACAAAAAATAGAATTTCTTCTTCTCCATTATCTGAGGACCTATCATCACTATCACTTGAGCTCTTACTTACCTTGTCTACATAAAAACTCGTATTATATCTTTGGAAAAAACTTCTTTCCTTGCTTGCCTTGTACATCCCTTTTTTTATTTTGGTACCTATTTTTTCTTGTTTTCCTATTCTTATGATCCTATTTTTCATCATCATTGCTACTTCCAAATTTTGGAAAATCAGTTTCATAGTGACCATATTTACCACAATTAAAAAACCTAACTGATTTTTTACCTATATACTTTCTTGAGTCCTTATTCCTTCTGCCATAGTTTGCTTCTTCATGACTAGATACCTCATTGCTTGAATCCAACTTCTTACCCTTTGAATTCCTTGTAAATTTGAAGATCGCTTCTTTCTGGGAATAACCTCCTTTGTTATCATCTCAAAAGCTATGATAATTCCATGTAACTCATACCTTATCAATAATTCAATATCTTTTGACTCTTCTATGGCTGAAATATTTTCACTATACCTCTTAGGGAGTGACCTTAAAATCTTGTCACAAACATATGTTTCTTTAAATTTAAACCCAAGTCCTTGCATGGAGTTAAAAACCTCATACACATGAAGTAGCTATGTAGAAATGTTTTCCTCATATTTCATCTTTAGGTCTTCAAATTTTTTCTTGTGATTTAACAATTTTGCCATATTGACCTTTTTGTCTCCCTCATATATACCTTTCAACTTATCCCAAATATATTTTGTTGATGTACAATGCATAACTTTTACAAAATTTATTTCATGTAAAACATTTAAAATTCCATTAATTTCCTTTGAATTATTTAGTTGTAGGAGCTTACCATATTTATATGTAGGTGGAGTAGTTGGTGGTATGTACTCATCCTCAACTGCTTACCATAAATCATTTCCTAGTGCCATTAGAAAAATCTTCTTTCTCACACTTCAAAATGCATAATTGTTCCCATCAAAAAAAGGTGTCTTATTTCCTAAAGATCCACTATGAGAATCCATTTATGTTCTTGTAATCATTTACTTTAAGTTGTTAAACTCTTCTAAAGGACCCTGCTTTGATACATATTGAAGAACACAAGATTATACTGAGAGTAGGGGTGAACAATATAAGACCACTTTTTATTTTTCTTTCCCAATAAATATTATGAAATATATCAATGGCAATATAAAAATAATAATAAAAGCAATGCACAAATCTCCACACACAATAGAGATACCAATTTAATGTGGTTCACCCAATGTGGGCTATGTCCATGAAGAAAATATTTCACTAAAATTTTCTCAACAAATCTCTTGAGAATCCTTCTCTATTACAATGTTTATGGACCTCTATCCAAAGGAGACACCAATCCCCTAATCAAGTTCATGAATATCTATCCATAGGAGAACTCGTTACCCTATTCTAGTTCATAGATCTCTATCCACATGAGAACTCCTACTTTGCTCTGGTTGGTGATATCTTAGAAGACTACTACCTCCACTGCACTAGCTTGTGGATATATCTCCACTAAAGACCTCTATCCTCACTACTTGAGCTAATGGATATCTATCCACTGGAGACTATTATCATCTACTATGTCACCTCTAAATCTTGCTCTCAGCTCTACCTCAAATTTGCACTAAACATAGTCCTTTGGTCTAGCACAAATCTGCTCAATCTCTATCTCAAATTTGTACTAAATTCTATCCTTCGGTCTAGCACAAATATGCTCAACAAGTCCTCACTAGAACTTGTCAATATGATAAACAATTCTACACCAAGACTTATCTCAAATCTTCTCAATAGGTCCTCACTAAGTCTTACCTCAAATTTTCTCAACAAGTCTTCACTAGAACTTGTCCAATTTGCTCAACAAGTCTTCACCAAGACTTACCTCAAATCCACTCAACAAGTCCTCACTAGAACTTGTCCAATATTCTCAATAATTCTTCACCAAGACTTACCTTAAATCTACTCAACAATTCCTCACTAAGAACTTGTTCATTCTACTCAACAAGTATTCACTAAGACTTACTTCAAATCTGCATTGTAAGCTTCCACAAAAGGTCACACTAATCTATCCACAAGTCTTCACAAATACTTACCTCAAACCTATCCTTAATTCTCTTATAGGACTTACTCAAATATAACCATAAGATTTTATAAAAGCTTGCTAAACTCTATCCTTAAGTCCACTCTAGGACTTACTCAAATATGTCCACTAGCTTTCACAAAATCTTATTCAAATCAATTGCAAAACTTGCATACAAAACTCAACTCAATCTCTTTTAGAAAATATCTTCAATCACACAAAATTTTTCACTCAGAATCTTTTTTAAATTACAGAAACATATAGAGAATGGTTAGAGACTCAATATGTTTTACATTCACAAAACACTCAATCACTTTCAAACTTTCCTTCAAATAAATTTAGAAATAAATGAAATTTTGTTTCACAAAAATTAAACTATCACTCCAATGCATTCAATCAATAATGTTCATCCAACTTCACTCAACCATTCACTCAATGAAACACAACTTGCTTACAAACCCTAAACAAGTGTTTCACAATGATTTAAACAACTTACTCTATGAATCTCAACCCTTGACTCAAGATGATTCACATAACAATGATACTCATGTTCTTTTCACAAACCCTAATTCAAGATAGTTCTCAACTTCACATAATAATGATACTCATGATCTTTCACAAACCCTAATCATGCACATGAAATCTTACTCAAATATTTCTAACAATTCTTATCAAACAATATCACATAATAATGATACTCATGTTCTTTCACAAACCCTAATCATGCACATGAAAGCTTACTCAAATATTTCCAACAATGATTATCAAAAAAACCTTTTCACTCCAAATTTGCACTTCACAACATCCAACCCAAAAATATTTCACTCATAAGGAATATGTGCCCATACCTTTTATTTTGATGAATATTTGACCTCAAAACCTATCTCAATCACAATCAACCTCTTTTGACAATCTCAATGATTAGATATAAAAAATATTCACTCAATTATTTTCCTCAAAATTATTTCACCATACAAAAATAAGTAAGACTCAAGTACACCTTATTATCTCCAAACTTATCAAAAATATTTCTTAAAACATAGAAATAAATTTTTCTTTATCAAATCCAAATTAATAAATTTATAGAAGACCAAGTTATTTCACATTCAATTTATAAACTCCCAATGATAATTCTCAACCTATAAGGATTAATCCCTTTATTAACCCTTATTACTCCAACCTCTATTTAATTTTCAAATCACAAAATAATACAACATATCAAATACCCTTATAGCTCCAACCCATATTTATTTTTTCAAAGCATAAAATAATGTAAACTATCAAATACCTTATGACTCCCTAATTTCCAAGATACTACCTAAACTCATGTGGCCTTACATTGCTTGATGAGCCTCGAAAATGCTCATATTTTTTATGGGTTTTTCTGATTATTATAAGGTAATATAATAGGAACTGTGCACTTTCATGAATTATTATGTAATTATTTAATATAATTGTGTGTGTTAGATAATTTACATGTTTTAGTGTGTTTGTGTGGAAATGTAGTTGGTTTTGATAGATTTGAATTAGTCGAGGTCCTTCGTGGACCTAGCACTCTGTTTCTCTCAAAATCAAGGCATGGTGGTTAGGCACATTCCTCTTCAAGGAAGGAACCAACAGAAGTTAGGCACCTTCCATATAAAGAAGGTACCCGACATACTTAGGTGCCTTTCGCATAAGGAAGGCACCCCATACAAGACAAGGCACCTTCCGCATAAAGAAGACACCCAACATTAGTGGGCACCTTCTGCATGAAGAAGGCACCCAACCTCAGTAGGCACCTTCCACATGAAGAAGGCGCTCAACATCAATATGAGCATTTCGCATAAAGAAGGCACCTACCAAAGCACTTGAGGAAGGTACCTTCCTCATAGATAAGGCACCTCCATTCTTCGCTAGTTGACAAAATAAAGTGATGTGGGTAGTGTTGACCAGTATAGTTCCAGTTCCAAATCACACAAGAAAATTATGGGAATTGCACCAACGGACGAGAATGTATTACCTACACCAGGTGAAGCATAATCCAGCTCAAGCAACTTGAACCAATCAGTAAACAAGCTACCATTAGGAACGATGACTATTTTTAGTAGATGCCAAATGCAGTTACGATACTGTCCTATTTTAGTCTGGACTAAACTACTGTTGTAACCTCATTGTAATAAAAGATTTGTGTGTGTGCTATATAAACACACACAGACCTCTGATAGATATCTAGAACATCATCCAAAATTTATTTATTATTATGAGGAGATATAAGTATTGTAATTATCTTTCAATTATAATAAATTTCAAGAGTTCCTAATCTTGTGTTCAGCTGGAAGGGAGTTGTTGGAGCTTGGGCCCACTCCAAACTAGTATTTCTTCCCTTTTTATTGTGCTTTCCTAGATCAATTTCCTGCTTTCATAGGTTTGCTTTTTGCATTGTTATTTTCATTGTTGTAGTAGAATTATTTTCATGTCTATTTAATTATGCACGTATGAGTATTTAATTTCCAAGGATCTAATTATTCATACATAAATTATTGAGGTGTGGATGAATGAATGTCATTATTTATTTTTATTTTTATTTTTGTTTTATTTACATGGTGGAATTGGTAGCCACCATGAATTCGGGCAGGCTATCCAGATTTTATGGCTGCCATAGTATTCTACGTTGTCTGCCCTGGAAGTCGCCACATAGATCTTTGTGCAATCTGCCCCTATAACCACCATGCCACAATCATTTTAAACATTTTACATCACTGAAAGCACTAAGAAAGGGACAAGCGTTCAGTCCGGTGAGGCCCGATATTTGAACCTTGGACCTCCGCCCCCATTATGGGGTTTGGAATGAATGTCATTATTTAAACCCCCCAATGATAGAATTATCCGGACTCATCTCAGAAGTAGGTATTGTAAATGATCTTGTCTAAGACACTTCTAAAGTTTACAAAGCTCCATGTTCTAACAATTTAAATGCATGGGTAGTGACAAAATAGGATCAAATTTAACCTATTTTTGGCTCAAAACATTTTGGCACCATTGCCAGGGAAGTGCCTCTACTAGATTAATTGCAATACCCAAAAAAATTCCATCTGAATTTGTATGAGTCCATTGAGGAAGAGAGGACCTGACATTCATTTCATAAAACAAAATCCACAAAAATTTGAGTCATTCTAACACACTAAATTTGAATTATATTCACCCGAATCATCGCTAGCAGTCCATTGGAGTGAGAATCCTCAGTTTGTGCAAAGTGCTTCCTCATCCCACCAACCTGGGGAAGAACAAACCATTGTAAACCCATTTTTTAGTAGGGCACCCTCAGAGGAAGCCCTGTTGTGGAAAGCTATAGAGGATCGGATGATAACACCATCCGAATTTAATGCCCTAACCCAGAAAGTTTTGAACGACCATGAGGCCATAGAAACTAAATTAGAAACCACATATCTTGAAAAAATGGCCAAAGAAGAGACTTAATATAGCTTTAGTTTCCTGATAGAGGAAGGAGTAGGAGAAATAACAATGAATTTTATATCCCCTGCTCACCTTCCTACCTTCAGAAGATACCCAACCGAAGACCCTGACCTATTTCTATTTAAGTTTGTTGTTCTATGCAGGTTTGTGGATTATAAATATGATACACAGAAGTTGGAGCTCTTTCCTTCTACATTAGATGATACAAATCTATGATGGTTCATTGGCCTGGGAGATAAACACATTGCTACATGGGATCAAATGAAGAAGCTCTTTTTAGAGCAATATCAAGACTTTAGGAGAGCAAGAGACTCCAAAGAAGAGGTCCTGAGCATGACATAGAAGGAGGATGAATATTTGGAGGAATACTGGGAGAGATTCAATTTCAATATTCAATGATCTCCTCATGCAAAGCTAGCTGATAAGTCTCTTAAAAGTATCTTTTTGAGAGGACTTAACAATGAATCATTAGAGGCTCTCAATATGATTTTTGGAGGTGACGTCTACCAGTACGCTATGGAAGATATCCGATAATTATACCAAAATTACTCAAGAAGGAGAGGCAAGATCACTTCTAGAACCATGAAGGCAACTGCTTCAGTCACAAAAATAGATATAGGAAACATGCTTGAGGATTTGAAAAGTGATATGCTTTCATATTTGGCATTGCAAATGGACACGTTGTTGTTGGAGAAAAAGAAGCAATAAAACAAAGCAACATTGGCCTATTTTTTCCCAAGATGTGGATGGAAGCATACAAAGAATGCATACCTAGAGAAAAAAGTTAGATTATTCATGGTCTACAAACTAAATCATAAGACTCGATTTTGCCCATAATTTCCCAGCATCAAGGAGGATGTTGATGTCACTGAAGCCTATTTTATAGGCAATCGAAGGAGTTGACCACAACCCCCTATGGGGATTATGCCAATAGGAATACCATCATATGGGGGAGGACCTTACATGCCATAAGGCTAGCCTCAACCACCTAACATTGGGTGGTGGGGGCCATTGCCTTGGTGCAATGCACCCCTAGGAGCAACATTTTTGAACCAGCAGCCCTGGATGCCATATCGATATTTTGGGCAACAGTGGAGAGGTCATGCTCCATGGAAACCAACTCTATAGAATGTAGCACTAGCTCACCCCTAGTAAAACCTACTAGCCTTAACTGTTGAGAGACCTACGTAGCTACTTGTACAATGGATGATGAATCCAAATATTAAAGTAAATCAACTGGCATACAATGTAGAAGGTGAGATGTATCTGATGTACCATATTAGTTGCAATCCTATTAAGCTTAGATTAGATATACAACTAGGATTAGGGTCACCTCCATTGATATAAGAGGATGCAAATATAGGAGAAACACCTCTTATAGAAGAGGTGGAAGAAGAAGTGGTTGAGAGAACAAATGCTCCATTTCCTAACCGGTTGCAAGAATAGAAGAAACTAACGCAGCCAAAGTTTGATATTCTTTCTAGCTTGAAAAATATTATAGTAATAATTCCACTCTTTCAAGCTATTCGAGATGTCCTGATATATACTAAGGTGATAAAGGATATGTGCCTAAGAAATCCAGGATGGAAAGTAACCCAGACTATCATTTTTGTGGGTAAGTTGGTAGATTTAATGATGCAGAAGGCATGTCATTCTAAATATGTAGACCTAAGTAGCCCAGTGTTGATTGAAGAATTGGGGGACATTCCTTGACCAATATTTTGGTCTATCTCAGTGCAGCCATCAACGTGATGTCGTAGGAGACTATGTAGAAGCTGCATCTCACAGACCTAAGACCCACCACAATGGTGCTGCAACTGGTCGATCAATCAATCGTAGCACCAAAAGGAATGCTTGAAGATATAATAGTGATGGTTGATGCATGGGAATATCCGGCCAACTTCTTGGTTTTATAGTCTAAAAAAATACTGGATGGCTACCTACTTATCTTGGGAAGACCATGGTTGGTAATAGTTGATGCTTACATCAGCTATCGTGATGGGCTGATGACTATCTCCAATGGAAAAAATGTCAAAATATTGACTATTTCACCCCATATACAATCTGTGGATTCATTAGGAGAGCCCATGTTGACCAAGCATGGAGACAATGAGTTGTCCATAATCCAACAAGTGATGGCATTAGATGAATTGGCAAAGGATGAATATGAATATGGTGCTATCGTGGGATTCCTCCAAGGATAATATTCCATCACAATGCCTAAGTCACCATTGGTCGGTGCCCAAGACCACCATATTTAGAAGATAAACATTGGGCCTAGGAAGACGTTAAACGTCAGCAGTGAGTTGACCCCCACATACCTAAAATAAGTAAAAGAGCTCCTGGTAAAACACCAATGGGCGTTTGCATGGGACTACTTAGATATGAAAGGTGTCACTACTTGTGGTGGTCCCCAAGAAGAACGAAAAGTGGTACATTTGTGTGGACTATAGGGCATTGAACAAAGTAGCAAAAAAGAATCACTTTCCACTCCTATTCATTGATCAGGCATTGGATACACTTTTTGGGTAAAATTAATTCTCCTTCCTAGATGGATTCAATGGATACAACCAAATCTAGATAGGAGAAGAATATCAAGATAAAACAATTTTCACCTGCCCATGGGTAATGTTTCCTTATCAGGTGTTGCCTTTTGTGTTATGCAACACACCAGCCACCTTTCAAATGGTAGTGCTTAGCATATTCTCAGAAATGATAGGGGAAGCAGTCGAAGTGAAAATGGATGACTTCACCATTTATGGAGAAACATTTAAATAAGCAATGACAAACTTGAAAAGAGTGCTTGAAAGAAGAGAGGAAAATAATTTGTCCCTCGGTAATGAAAAGTGCTTTATGATGATGTGATAGGGCATCATATTGGGATACCATCTCTTCGTGAAAGGAATAAAAGTTGACAAAAGAAATATCGAGGTCATCAAGGACCTGCCCAACCCTAGAACATAGTGAGAGGTGAGAAGTTTTCTCGAATATTTTGGGTATTACCGATGATTTATAACCAACATCAGTAAGATTACAAAACTACTGCACATTCTATTGTCTAAAGATGCAGAGTTCAACTGGATGGAAGAGTAAAAAAGAGTGTTTTAGTTACTCAAAGAAAATCTAATATCTACACCTATTTTAAGGGGATCAAATTGGGCCATACCATTCCATATCTATTATGATGCATCTAAAAATGCGATTGGAGCAGTCCTCAGGTAGAAGTAATGACGAGGAATTTTATACCATCTACTATGTCAGGAAAAACTTAGCAGGGGCTAAGCTCAACTATACAGTGAAGGAGAAAGAGTTCCTTGCGGTTGTGCATGCCATAAATAAATTCCACCATTATATCATCGGATACTAGGTGTTCATCCATATGGACCACACAACCATTAGGTATTTAATGAGCAAACTAGATATTGATGGAAGAGTTATCAGATGGCTCTTACTATTGCAGGTATTCAACATAACAATAGTTGACAAACTAGGAAAAGATAATGTAGTAGCAGATTTTATATCCATATTGATACCAATAGATCATGCAATAGTGGAAGACCATTTTTTGGATGAAAATATTTTCACCATAAACGAACAAACATCATGGTACATAGACATAGCCAACTACTTAGCCACCAGAATAACTTTGCCTGATCTCTCTTCACGATAAAAGCAAATGGTGATAGATAAAAGTGCCTCCTTTCTATGGGTTGATGTCCTCTTGTTTAAAACAAGATGTGATCAAGTTATAAGGAGATGCGTAGCAAAATAGGAGTTTTAAAAAATACTCAAAGCTTTTCATGATAAACCATGCATAGGACACTTTATAAGGAAAGGATTGCCTATAAAATCCTATAGGCTAAGTACTTTTGGCCCACTCTATTTAAATATGCAACTGCCTAAATCAAAAAGTGCGATGAATGTCAAAGAACAGGAAGAATGACCCATAGGGATTAAATAACCCTTCAACCTTAGGTGCACCTAGAGCCCTTTGATAAGTGGGGCATGGATTTTGTGGGACCAATCAATCCACCTTCAATAGGAAGGAGATTCATTTTAGTCTGTACATACTACGTCACCAAGTGGGTTGAAGTTCAAGCATTGAGGGATTCTAAGGAGGGAATAGTCACTGAATTCTTATTTGCTTATTTTTTTACAAGATTCGGGTTCCCTAGAGAGATAAAAATAGACTAGGGGCCTCAATTCACCTCTAAGTTGATCGAATAATTAATGAAGCAATATAGAACCAGGTACAATAATACTACACCCTACCACCCACAAGTAAACAGGCAAGTGGAAGTGGCAAACAAAGATATTGAGATCATCCGAACAAAAATCATGCAACAACATAGAAAATATTGGGATGCATGATTACCGAAGGTAGTATGGTTGTATAAAACCATGTGGAAATTGACCATAGGTTTCACACCCTTCCAACTATTCTATGGGAATATTGTAATGATGCCCATTTATTTTGAAATCAAAACATTGGAAACTGCTTTAGACTTAAATATAAGCTTGGAAGAAGCCCAAAAAGAAAGAGTTCGATAGCTGAATTAGCTCGACTAAATATGAATGGATGCTTTACAAAGAATGGAGATCATACGAAAGCAAAGAAAATAGTGGCATGATCATCACATTAAGATAAAGCAGTTCTAGGAGGGAGAATGGGTGTTGTTGTACGATTCTAGGTTCCAATAACAGAAGGGAAAATTAATACAGCTATGGATGGGACCGTATGATGTGGTAGAGCTTATCAGGAATGGTGTTATGCACGTCAGGACCATTGAGGATAATAACATTGTGTTGATAGTTAATGGCCACCATATGCGGCCCTACAACACGTACAAGAATTTACTGGTGGAATCTAGAGAAGGCATGGGGGATACCCCATCCCTATAAATCTAGATAAAAATCTCAACAATAATATGGTAGAAATGGAGGTGTCTACAAAAATCAATTATTTTAGATTTATTTATTTCTTACGATGTGTTTTGCAGGGATGATACCCACATGCAAGCTGCAAGCATCCTGAGGCTAGGATCTAACAAGCATGGATTGTGCCTAACTGCCTGTATTTTCTTTTCTTTTTGTTTGATTTTGTAGTTGAAGGGCCTGATAGCACAAAAAATAGGTATTTGGGAAACCAGGCATAAACTAGCTAAGAATACCGACACATGCGCACATAGTTTAGAAGTAGCATCTATCAAAGCTTGAACAAAGGTAACAAACTCTCCTCTAAGGAAAAAATCATATGCCAGGCCTGGAAAGAAGATGCTAGGGTAGCATGAAGTAAGTCTGAGGAGGCTTGATCACCCTTGCCCAAACAATCGCGATGTGGCTGCTAAGAGAAATTCCTTGCAAGATGCCTTCATATTCAAATAAGACTCTCCACTTAAGGAATAGTGCCTCCCTCCTCGAAGAAGGCACCTAACTAGGGTGGATGTTTTCCATCGTGAAGAAGGTACCAAGCTAAGGTAAGGTGTGTTCCTTATAAAGAATGCACCCCACAAAAATAAAACGCCTTACTTATAAAGAAGGCGCCCAACTAAAATAAGGCACCTTACTTATAAAGAAGGCGCCAAACTGAAATAAGGCACCTTCTTTATAAAGAAGGCACCCATCGCTCTTCCTAAAAAAAAAATTGATAGAAGGCACTTTCCGCATTAGGAAGGCGCCATGAAAAAAAAAATGATGAAGGTGCCTTCCATGCTAGGAAGGTGCATCCATTCAAAGTGCCTTTCGTAGCAGGAAGGCACCATTATTTCAAAGTGCCTTCCACAATAGGAAGATGTCATTATTTTAAAGTGCCATCCATAGTGGGAAGGCTTCATTCATTCGAAGCACCTTCCACATAAGGAAGGCACTGTGCTTTCAAAGTGTCTTCCAAATTAGGAAGGTGCCATTCATTCAAAGAACCTTCTGCATTAGGAAGGCACCAGTCATTCAAAGTTCCTTCCATGTATAGTCGACACTTTGGTTTTACGTGCACCTCAATTCGAATGAGATCAACACATGATTGGGTAGCACCATATTACCACCATCATCCCACATGATGGAAATCCACCCCAACCAAAAATATTACAGAGTTATGGGGCGGGATCCTCATGCACACCCCAAGGATGATGGATAGATGGTTTTTAAGCCAATCATGAGTTTGTCTTCGACATCGAACCTTGAACAATGTAGCAATGAGTCCAACGTAATCAACACATGAAAAATATACATCCTCTATGTCAAAAACTGACGAATCAACATTTTTTGTGATGCACGAAGCATCCAATTAGGTACGCGCATAATTCCAATTAAATTTTTTTATAATTTTTCATGAACTATGCAAAACTGAAAAATAGCACCGCCATAAAAATCATGTACCCCTCCATGGTCGAAACATCATGCCAACATTATGTCTTGATAAGTGTACCTTTCCAACCCCTAAAATTGAATTCTAGGGTTATGCACCTTCCTTATAAGAACGTGCCTTTCTAAGAAGCTAGGGAAAAAAAATAGAGGACACGATTAAGGAAGGCACCATGGGATGATGTTTGATGAACCATGCTGTCAAGAAGAATGATCCAAGTGACATGGAAGGGATTAGAGGGGTGGTCAAGACCTAGTTTGAAGTCAAAGGGTGGCTCAATTACTACACCCTGGTCAGTCAGCGCTAGGATATGGAGGTAGCCAAGGAATTTGCTACCTCCTTAAGAGGTGACACAGCTCAAGTGCATGGAAGAGAGATTTTGGTCACCCCAAAATACATATCCCAGGTGACAGGCCTACCTCTCATAGGCAAGAGCACATACATGGATGGTATGTTGAAGCAGTGCACCAAACTACTACTAGAGGGGGACAATGTATAGAGAGAGAAGCAAGGGCTACCAAAAAGTAGACTTCCAATTAATTTGCAAAAGATGTTCGAGCAGATTGCTTGATTCTTCACATGCACAGGGAAATATTCCCACCTACACATTAAATATATGCAATTTTTAGATCACTTGGTACATGGAAGGAAAATTAATGTACCCTTCTACCTAGAAAATATCTTGAAGGACAAAGTAGCTCGATATCAGATGGGTGCACCTTTCACCTTGACCCACAACAGGTTGATAACAACACTGGTTCACCATGTAGAAGCACAAAGGGAAGGTTCGAGTGTAGAGAGAGATGGTAGCCAGGGAGAACAAATAGATTCTAGAACTAAGTTAGGGCAAGGTGGTGAAGGCCCCATAGAGGAGGATGAAGAAAGAGGGCAATCACCATCGCATGATCTTGTAGAAGAAAGAGGGCAATCACCATTGCCAGCGGTGAAACCAAATTGTGGTAAACTGAACTAGTTCCTGGGAGAAAGTGCCCATGACATCTACTCCTATCATCAAAGGAGTAATAAGATGACCTATAGGTTGGTCTCACAGCCCATAACCTCCAAGAATTAACAAGTAAAATTCTACAGGGTGTAGGGACCTCTGAGGGCATTAATCAACATGTTGATGCAGCCTTAGAGGAAGCCCTAGAATGGCAAACCGATTGTTGGATGGCCCAATAAAATTTAGAATATTTCCAGGAAATGTATAGGGAAGAATTGGAGAAGCAAGCACAAATGATAGCTCAGCTTGAGCAACTAGTCTAGCAATTACAATATGAGAATTGATAGTTCCAAGCTAAAGATGTAGAGAAGAGGGATGCGTCCACCCAAAATGACTAGGCGATGGAGGTCCCAATGAATTCCTCCACTTCATTAGAGCGAGTATTTTCTTTAGGGGAATTCTGGTTGGATGCTCAACAAGGTAGCCAAGAAGCAGGGAAGAATTCCTCTATTTTCAAAATTTATGGGAGAGGGATCCCAACGAAGCCCCCTATTATCGAGTTGAGTGATACAAGACTTGGCATGGACCAACTGCGGCAACCAGAACTAGAGGTTAAGGAATAATTCCCTAGACCTAAGGAAGGAGGGGCCTAGGGAACTGTTGGATCCACACCAGAATAATCAGAGAAAGAAGGGACAACTCCAAGGTCAGTAGAGCAAGCCCCTCATGAGGAAAAGATACCCACTGGTAAGGAGGAGAAACCCCATGTTCTAGCTGCCACACTTTCCACTGGGGTAAAAAAAAAAGGCCCATGATGGTTCAAAATAAGGCTAAGGTGACCTTCACTGAACTGATCGAGGATGAATGGGATATGTAGCCATTTGTAGAGAGCAAAAGTAGTCCTAATATTTGCGTGAATAAATGGTAGCAACAAAGGAGACCAGAAAGTCTACTTCGAAGGTCAAGGGATACCTTGGTATTTGCATTATTCCAATGGATTATGATTAGTTTTGGGAGATTTACGGGTCATCACAAGGATGCCCATCTAAAATGTGGAAATATTTAGAGAGGTGGGGGTATACGGGCTTGAATTAGAAGTTGTTGCCATTGCAAAAGAAAATGCAAGGCTTACCCCTGAAGCAACCCAATTACATAAGGCCCAGGTAGTTCATCTCAGGAGGGACAATTATGACATCCCTCTTGCAGTTGTCAGACCCCCGAATGCTGACCTATAGTAGGTTGTAGAAGCTGCATTCTATGCAGCAGGGACTATGTTAGCTATACCACCTCCAATAATAGTCAAGGTGGGAAAACCGAATAGGTGAATTCAATATATTGAGCAGAGGTAGACATCAGAAGCTAGTCACCTCAACACCATAGTTCCACACTAAAAAAGAAAGACCATACCTCATGATTTTGGTCCACAAAAAAAGCGATCAGAGGATGTAGGTACAACCAAGACTATTGGAAAATGAATATTATGAGGAGTATGAAGGGCTACCTACAGTTTTTATGCCACGAGGGCGTGGCATATGTTAGGCATGGGGGGATTATGAGCCCCAAAAATGTTCATATTTTGTAAAAAAAAATTTGATTATTATGCGACAATATAATATGAAATATGTAATTTCATGAATTATTATGTAATTATTTAATAGAATTGTGTGTGTTATCTAATTTGTGTGTTTTAGTGTGTTTGTGTGGAAATGTAGTTGGTTTTGACATATTTGGATCAATCGAGCTCCTTCATTGACCTAACACTATGTCTTCTCCCAGAATCAAGGCATGGTGGTTAGGCACCTTCCTCTTCAAGGAAGGCGCCAACAGAAGGTAGGTACCTTCCGTATAAAGAAGGTGCCCGACATGCTTAGGCACCTTTCACATAATAAAGGCACCCCATACAAGACAAGTCATCTTACGCATAGATAAGGCACCCAAAATCAGTAGGCACCTTTCGCATGAAGAAGGTGCCCAACCTTAGTAGGCACCTTTCGCATGAAGAAGGCACTCAAAATTAGTATGTGCCTTCTTCATAAATAAGGCACCTACCAAAGCACTTGAGGAAGGCACCTTCCTCATAGAGAAGGTGCCTCCATTCTTTGCCAGTTGACCAAATAAAGCGATGTGGGTAGTGTTGATCGTTGCAGTTCCAATTCCATGTCACACAAGACAATTTTGGGAATTGCACCAATGGACAAGAATGTCTTATCTATGCCAGGAGAAGCATAATCTAGCTCAAGCAACTCGAACCAATTAGCGAATGTTCTACCATTAGGAATGATGATTGTTTTTAGTAGATGCCAAATGTGGTTACCAGACTGTCCTAGTTTAGCCTAGACTGGACTACTATTGTAACCTCATTGTAATAGAAGATATGTATGTGTGCTATATAAAAACACATAGAACTCTCTAATAGATATCCAGAAGTTCATCCATAATTTATTGATTATTCTAAGGATATAGAAGTATTGTAAATATCTTGCAATTATAATAAAGTTTAAGAATTATTAATCGCGTGTTCAGCTGGAAGGGAGTTTCTGGAGATTGGGCCCACTCCAAGCTAGTATTCCTTCCTTTTTTCTTGTGTTTTTCTAGATCAGATTCCTGCTTTCATAGGTTTGCTTTTTGCACTGTTATTTTCATTGTTGTAGTAGAATTATTTTCATGTCTATTTAATTATGCATGTATGAGTATTTAATTTCCAAGGATATAATTATTCATACGTAAATTATTGAGGTGTGGATGAATGGATGTCATTCTTTTAAACCTCCCAATAATAGAATTAGCCGGACTCATATCAAAAGTAGGTTTTATAAATGATCTTGTCTGAGACACTTCTAAAGTTTATGAAAATCCATGGTCTGACAGTTTAAATGCATGGGAAATGACAAAATAGGATCAAATTTAATCTGTGTTTTACCTGCGACATTGCTCCACAACCATGGCGCTATTAAAATTTAAACAAAAAATTAATTGCATACCTTGTACCTTGGCACACGTGTAAAATGGATAGTACTAGCCTTGGCTACGCTTTGAACCTGTAACCTCGATACCGCTACTGTGCTCTAGCTGAATTTAGGTAGCCATTGGACCACACACCCACACAGGCGTAAACACTTAGTCGCTCTTCCTTGTTGCCTCCAAAATTTCAATGAACGAAAAAACTCAACACTCTGCCTAACCAAAATGAATGCACAAGGATTTGAAACCTGAACATGTTCCTTCCAAACATCTTAACTCTGCTTTGGTCACCAACTGTGCTAACCAACACTTTGGGTATGCACTAAATGTACCACATGCATATAAACACATGCCTTCCCTCCAAATATTTTAATCACACGAAATCCCTTCTTTCTCACCACAAACAACGCACGATTTTCTTAGACTTTGGGCTCACGATTTATGCATGGATGACTTAATTAAAATATTAAGTCCCCTATATATACACTTTGGATTATGACTTCGACATTGGCATTTTTAATTTAAAATTCGAATTTAAAAATTTGAATTAATAAATTACTTTATAATCTTTTATTTTGGCACCCAAATTTATTTTAAATTGAAATTTTAACCTTTAGGTTAAAATATTTAAATTTAAATAAATTTAATTAATTATTTTGCAAAATTTTCAAAGGGTGGTCTTTTGAGGAATACATTATTTTTAATTATTCCTTGGACCTGTTCTCTTTGTTTCAACCTATAACCTGGACTATTATAATATTATTATTACCTTTTAAACATGCTTCTCCTAAGGAATACATTATTTTTAATTATTCCTTGGACCTGTTCTCTTTGTTTCAACCTATAACCTGGACTATTATAATATTAAATATTATAATATTATTATTACCTTTTAAACATGCTTCTCCTTCCTTGGGTCTTCAACCTCTTAGGTCTCCTTAGGCATATAATATTAAGGATAAATAGTATATCCTATTCCTTTAAACCTCTTCCTTGTCTTTTGGAAAAATCACCTGGTGACATTAATGATGACAAACTTAACCAACAAACTCTTGACATCAATGACAACAAATCTTGCTCGTATTTCCAATAGTTAGTGTTATAGATAGTAGTACACTATTTCTTATTCATCCATAAATTATTAATATGGTTCTAATAAGGCCACCAAATACCTTCGATGGATGGTTATCATTTTTGAGTAGATAAAAATTTCCAAGCCCTACCTAGACACTTTGAATTGTAATAATTAGAGCAACATCAAGGTTGATTACTATTTAGTTTTCCATTAATGGACTAAGAAAATTGATATTTTGCTACACTATGTATGATGAATTTATACTTATGGAATGACTGTTCTAGTTTTTTTACCAATCAACAAATATCTTGACCAAGGTTATACCCAAGGTAACATTTGTGCATATGTGGGAGCCTCTTGACATAGGAGATAATTCCTCAAAGGGGGTTACTAATAAGGTTATATCTTCATTTTCCTTTTTTATCTTAAGGGGGAACATTAGAATATGTAGTGGTTAAGCTTCACATGAATCAATGATTGACTTTGCATTATGTTCTTGGTATATACCATTTGGTCCCTTATACACCTTGTATATGTCAATATTTTATACTATTTTATTATTAAACCTAATGGAAAGTTCCTTAAGATTTACCTAAATCTCTCATGCAATTGGGAATAAATACTTTCTGATACCAATCAATTTGTTATTAGTTGGACTATATTTTGCTTTTATTTAGTGAGATATTTTAGGATTCATAGGTATCCTTTTACATCATGTTTCTTTTTTTATATTTGTTTATTCATATCTAAATTAAATATTGATTCTATTTTTTTTAGAAAGTATTTCAAAGTCTATCACCTTATAACTTAAACCTCATACATACTAAAAAAATTTATATACATAAACTTCTTGATATACCAAACCTTCTAGTATACTTGTCATATGTAGTAAATGGATGAATTATTGATATGTGAGCACCAATTGATCTACATAAAATAATCACTAATATATGGAAGATAATAATCTCTTCTTATGACTCCCACTAACTCACCAAGATACACCCCTAGTCAATGTAAATACTTGCAAGATGCCCTATAGGAGTTGTTGATAATTTAGGCTCACTATATACCAAATATAGTTGAAATATTTATGTGGTGGTCACTCATGGGATTGATAAGACCTCCAATAGGGTAAATAATTACTTCCTTATTTAATTTTATCTTTTTATGTGACCTAATGTATTAAAAATATAAATCATTATTTCATAATTATAAAAAAGTTCCTATTTAATATTTTTAGTTTGTTTTTAATTCCTACAAAATTAATGGACCCAATTGGTATTCATTCCATATTCACAAAAATAATGGATAACTAATCATGGTAAGTTTAATGAATCTAATAAAATATCATTTTCATGGGCAAGCTATGAAAATTCAATTATATGTGATTAGTTTATGGTTGAATGACTAAGTTCTACAAAGGGTTTGAATATATTTAAGTCTTGATTTCAATAAGTTATCTAATCACCAAAAAGAAACTAATTTAAGATACTTTTTTTAAATAGAAGATAATAGTGAAGCTCAAAATTTGACTTCAACTTGATTAATTTGATAAAAATATAAATCTAAATCACTATCTAAAGTGATTTTTCTTGTCTTTTATGAATGCATCCTAAAATAACTATCATAAAATAGTAAGAGGATAGACAAAAACAATTTTTTTTAAGAAGAGATATTTAATTAAGATTTTGACTAAAAATAAAACTAATTTTCTATTCCTAATGCAAGTTCCATAGGACACATATGTTATTAAAAGCATGAAAATGCTAATAAAAGCATTTCTATAGAGTAGAGATGCTATTTTGATTCTAAATTTGATGTAATTTTAGATTGCAAAAGTATATAAGCTATCAAAAATCTAATGTGATTATGTTTAAAAAAGCTTAAGTTTTATATCAAATATTCCTTGTTGGAATTGTGTTGAATATTTTCCACGTTATTCAAGTGGGGCTAACTCTGAAAGGAATTTACACTATACCCCAGGGAAATTATTTTGGGGGCTTAATCTATTTTTAGACCCATATGGATATTTTTGGGTTAATATAATTTCGGCCCATGGTATTGTAAAACAACATCTTGTGTTGGTATATAAAATAGCACTTGCATGAGGGTTTGGTAATGAATTTACAATCAATGTAATTGTAAGCAAAAGGATATTATTATATTGGAGATGGTAAAGTTTATACAATAAGGAGATATTCTTGCTAGGTTTTTTCCTGAAAGGGTTTCCCAAGATAAATTCTTGTGTAATGTGTTCTTCTTCTCTCTTTTTTATTTTGATTTTGTACTTACTGCTTTTAGAGCTAGGTTTTAGCTTTGTTTGAGGAGTAAGGGTTTCAATCCTAGGATAAATTGATTCTTAAGTGGGAGTAGTATGTAAATAATCTAGGTGAAAGAAAAATGATAGGAAGCACACGATTAGAGATCAAAAAATTTAATGGATAAAATTTTGAGTTATGAAAACACAATATGAAGGATCTATTGGTGGATAAAGATCAGTGGGTCATGGTATTAGAAGTAAAACCAACAGGAACAATAGATGAGGAATGGCTAAATATTGATAGGAAGGCAAGGAGCTCTCTTAGATTGTGCTTATCTGATTTGGTATTGCTAAATGTATCAAAAAAGGCTATGATAAAGTTATTATGGGAAAATTTGGGAGCATTGTATCAAAAAAAGCACTAGTAAATAAACTCTTTCTTTGAAATAAGTTATATTATCTTTGGATGAATGATGGTGACTCTATGGTTGAACATATAAATGCTTTTAACATTGTGGTAAGTCAATTAAACTCTGTATATGTAAAAATGGACAAAGAGGAAAAGTGTATTACTTTACTTTGTTCATTACCTGACTCTTGGAATAATCTAGTGTTGGCAGTTTTACCACACTAAAATTTTAATTGTAAAATTTTAAGAATATAAGATGAATGATGCAATTGTTTTGATTTTACTATTTTGATGTAACATTTTTGTTTCCCTCTTTGAGTGATTTTATTAAATTAAAAAGATTGATTTTGTCCCTGGAAGTACATAACAAATTTTGCCAGTAAAAATTAATGGAAATCATGGGCAAAATATAAAATGGAGAAATGTATGGCAAGAAATATCTTAGGATGAAAGGGTTGATGAAAAATGGACAAAGTCTTAAGCAAATTTTTCAAAGGAAAAGCATCAGTAAAAGATAAGGGGAAAACTTTTTCTCCCCGGGGAGGGGCAAAAATCAATTTCACCCTTCTTTTGGGATAAAAATGCCATGTTGTAGCACCCTAAAATTGGCGCAGTAAAATTGGAATAATTACATTCACCTTAGTAAATAAATTTAAATTCAAATTTAACCTCCCAAACCACCCGTTAACCGTCGAGAAACCCGTTTCCTCCTTTTTCGTGCCATTTTTAGCGAGTTGTTTTGACCGTTTGACGATATCGTCTCCGATCAGACGATATCGCCCCAGTTTGACGATTTTGTCTAGACTAGAACGTCCAGACGATTTCGTCACAAAACTGAATTTGCATAGTTGGAATCCGTTCCAACGGGTCTCCAATCCGGGCAGAAGCGTGTATGCGCCGTTGGGACCCTTCCCCCGTTGGAGATCTCCCAAATTGGGATGATCTCCAACCTCCCAACAACTATCCTATGCCTATTTAACTCTAAGACTTTTCCCTCCCCAACCCCTGGCTGAATTTTTATGCAAATTGAACCCTTATGCTCTAAAACATCGTAATTCATATTTTGCATTAGTCCTATAGTCATTTCATTGCAGGTACACCATTGGTTTTCAGTCGGAGCCGGCACCTATCGCGGTCGACGAACTCTGTCAAGATCGGAGGTGATCTCATCAAATTCGGGACGATCTCGTACTGATGCGAGACGATTTCGACTGCAGCACACATCGAGGCAATCAGTGCACTGGAGTTTGCTCTTCTGTCTCTTTTTTCTGTCATTTTATGCTATAAATTAGATTGTTTATTCGGTTTTTATACTATATTGCATTTGGAGTTCACCCATTTTGTCTAGTTTGCATATTAAGATCATATTCTGCTATCTAAACACAGTTATTTGCATTTACTTCTGTTCTTGTATATTGTTCAACACTCATATTCTTGTTTCATATAGTTTGCCCCTGTTTGCAAAATAGAATTTCTTGTATTTCGCATCTGTTTGTTGTTTTGCAGGTCTACGATGAATTCGTCTGACGAATTCGTCAGATTGCAAACGATCTTGTCAGTTTAGACGATTTTATCAAATTGAAGGCGATTCTGTTGAATTGCGGACGATCCAGACTGCTTCAAGCTTCAGAAACTCCATCAGACTTCCGGATCAGGTAATCTTCATTGGCCTCCTGCAAATTCTCTATTTCTGTTTTCCTTTCTATTTTTTGTATGCATTTAAATTGCATTTTCATGTAGTTTAAGTTAGATTCATTCGGCCAAACCTAGGATGAATGCTTAAAAATAAAACGAACTCATCAAAACTCATTCCCAAAACCTAGGCGTGGAAAGCTGCCGTCAAATGTTTCCTGGTGAACCCACCATCCATCGAAAAATCACCAAAATGCACCTCCCTTGAGAGGCGGGACCTTCGCAAAGTCCTCTCGTCAGAGGTACCGCACCATCCTTTTCCCATCCTCCTTCCGGGCGCGGATCCAATAGCCTGAAGGTAGGGGTGCGAAAAATTTGGAGCGATACATTTTGGTGAACCCGACGTGAATGCATCATAACCTTTTGAACAAAAACAAACAAAGACAAAAAAAAAAAAAATTAGAACAACTAAAACTTAGATGCATTTTAAAACATTTAAGGTTCAAAATCATGTTTAGATGGTAGCTCCTAAAAAGAGGTTAGCAGTTACTATAAACGTAGTAAACCAATTAGCGGCCATAGAAGTTAATTCTGTCCTTAGTGTCCCTGAAGCAAGTAGAAATCAATCCTTGTGGGACGAGCTTATCAGGAGACTTAGTATCATTTCATCTAGGTCCACACAACTTAAACAGGTTAAGAGGCTAGTCTTGGATAGAATCCTGGATCCTCATCAATTAGTGTTCTATCATGAACTTCAGAGAGCTTGCCATAGGTGGTTAGCCTATAGGAGAGCTTTAGTATCTTCAGAGTTGTTCAGCTTCGAGGAATACCTCGAGAATGCAGACATTGTACACCGATTCCTAGGCCTTGTAGAGGACCAAGAAGTTGTTCTCACAGATAGGGAAAGATGGAGTAGAGTTCCGTGAGCTGTGCTATATCGAGAGTATTGCCATGAGCTTTACTTTTATCAACCAACATCTGAGATAGACAATATCACCATAGCCCTTTTCATCAAATTCTTAAAAGAAAACTTTCAATTTGAAGAAGAACATTTCATGACCCACTGAACGACTTGAACCTATTAATGATATTCATAAATTATTCATAGAAGATTAGTTCATCTACTTTCAGCCTTATTATTATTGTGTGCATTTATTGTTTCATTTGTTGTCTTTATTATATTGTTTCAAAGAAAAACTAAAAATCAAAATCAAAAAATCAAAAAACATAGTAAAAAACTTAAACATTTCATTTACAATATTGCATTAGGTATATATAAATATATACCTTTTAATTTGTTGCATATATATATATATATATATATATAAATATATATATATTTGCTGAAATCAAAACTTAGCACCATGACTAAACTTAGGAATGGTAAAGAAATTTTAGGAGAAGGAGAAGATTGGCTACAAAATACAACTGAAAACCCAAATGTCCTTCTTGGAGATACAAATCCGGAAGGTGAAACTCTAGGTCAATCGGATGAAGACTTAGGTGAAGATAAGGAACAAGAAGGAAGTGTTAAAGAATCTTCGTCCCCTAGAATAGCTCCAAATGGAGGCATCACTTTTGACAACGCAGAACATTTTCAAAAATTTCTTAATCAACATATCGACGTCCTTAATGTGGCAGTCCGTATTGATAAAGGGGAAATTAGTGATGCTCAAACGGCCTTAGAACGGGCGCTTGATATGCAAACTAATCCCTTGTCTTTCATTGATCAAGAAAGTGATAAGGGTGGACCATCTAATGCGAATATGGTCACTATAGCCCAAGCCATGACCAAACAACGGGTCACCCAACCTCCTAAGCAACTTTTTACTCAACCTAAAATCACTCCCGCACAAAAGAAAATTCCCTTCACTACTTCCTTCCTCCAAACTATTGAGCAAAATGCTTTAAATAGACAAAAATCTAAAACAAAGCCAAATACAAACTTTCAACAATCTACAATACAACACAATCCAACTTCAAAACTCCTCCATAATATTTTTCCTACCAATGTTTTACACAATAGTAACATGGCATCTAATCTGCATGTTCCTCCATCCTACGCCCATAACACTTATGGCAATGCCCCACCGAATCAATATGGGGGGCAAACTAGTAGTTTGGAAGCTATGGTGAAACAATTGGCTTCACGTATGGACCGAGATAGATCCCTACCAGTCCCTCGTATAATTATCGAGAGATTTGTAGCCAACCATTGGATCCCATAGTGGTAGCTCAACCATACCCTAAACATTTTCCCATGCCCGTCCTGCCTATCTATAAAGGAACCGAAGATCCCATAGAACATCTTCGCATGTTTAGGATAGCATGTCACGACATATCGCATAACGACTTGCTATTACTAAAAATGTTCCCCAAAAGTTTAGGTGGAATGGCGTTAGAGTGGTATTATCAATTGCCCACTCATTCCTTAAGAAACTTTGAAGAAGCAGCTGAGTCATTTGTTCATCAATTTAGTGCCTACATCGAGAGGCATGTAACTATTAAAGACCTATACAATTTAAAACAAGATAAAGACGAATGTTTTGCTGATTTCTTAGCAAGATGGAGACAATTGACGGGAAAAGCGCACTTTGTGCTACCCTATAGGGAAATGTTAGACATTTTCATTAACAATTTACAAGAACAACTTTCTTATGAGCTATCAACAACTACTTTGACTACCTTCGATCAAGCTATAGACTTAGCTCGAAGAGTAGAAGATGCCCTCATTAGGAGAGGCCAACTTAGAAAGAAGGATGATGAGAAAACATCTAGAAATCAATATAAAAACAAACAGGTTGTCGGTGATGGAGTCACCGGCAGCGAAATGTTGCTAATGTCAATGCAACAAAAACAACAGAAAAATTCATCTTGAAACCTCCTGATAAGCCTCCTCGAGAGTTCACTAGATTAAACCAACCTTTATCAACTATTTTACCTCAACTTCTTGAAAGAGGTTTAATCCAAGCTACCGACTATCCAGGAACCGACCCAAGCATACCCGGATATAGAGCTGATTTGCCTTTGTGATTTTCATAGAGGTCCTGGACATTCTACCAACGCTTGTAAGAGATTGAAACATAAAATACAAGATTTGATTGACAATAATGAAATGGAAGTGCAAGCCTTCCAACCTAAACAAAACCCTCCTAATAATACCCAAAAAATTGTTCCCCAAAATCAAAATCAGAATGCCAATCAAACTTTAGACATATTTCAACACCCTTTACCAAGACATGGTAAAGAGGTAGCCAATCAAATTGAACATCACAATGTTCCCCCTCCTACCCGATATGTAGGAACCATTAGCGGGCAATTACCTATTCAGGACTCTCACACATTCGACACAACCTTATCCCTGGTTACAACCAGGCCCTTACATAATTTTCAAACTTCGATTCTAGCGATATAGAGTCGGATAGTGAGAGTGAAGTAGACACCATTCAATCGAATAGTTCTGAAAACGAATCAGATCCTATTCAACCTATCACGAGATGCTAATGTTCCAGAAGAACCATTTCCCAGAAGAGTCACTACTCGACCTTCTTCTAATGAAGTCCTTCCTTATGAACAAGCCATAAACTCTCAACCGAGACCGTTTCAACGTCGTCACTATAACATTGTAGGTACCATCGGAGTCGTCACTCGACAACAAGCTCAAAATCCCCAACAAGAACCAAACAGAATGATGGATCAGCTCCATTTGTTCTGAAAAATCCTAATAAAGGAAATCATGCTCCTATTGTTCAAACTAAACCCCCTTACAACATTAATGAGCAATTGTCTAATACCACCGCCAGAATCTCCCTTTTAGATTTATTAAGATCCTCCCCCACCCATAGGGATGAATTGATGCTTACTTTGAGCAAGATGATGGTACCTCAAAACATCCAACCCGAAGCTATGGCCAATACTATCATCACGCGAGAGATTGATTGTATTGACTTTCGGGATAAAGATATCCCACAACACAGTTTACACAAGGATAATCCCTTGTATATTACAACTTTAATTGGGGATGTAGCTGTCAAACGAGTCCTGATTGATAATGGCTCATCTCTAAACATCTGCACCTTTGACTTCTACCAACGATTTGGTTTTAGAAGTGATGAAATGAAGAAGACTGATATGATTATCAAAGCCTTTAATGACGAAACACAAGAAACGTGTGGAGTCATTACCCTCCCATTGCAAGTTGGTCCTAGAACCCTTGAGACAACTGTGTTCATTGTACATTGCCCAACATCGTACAATATACTTTTGGGTCGCCCTTGGATTAACGCCATGCGAGCAGGCCCATCAACTTTACACCAATGTGTTAAGTTTGAGTTTAAAAATCGAGTTGGTCACTATTCATGGTGACCCTAGACCTTTTGATATGTGCGCATTGGCGAGAACCGGTTGGAGTGCAATTTTGCCACTGCTCTGTCATCCACATATCCTAGTTCTTCTTCATCTAAAGCTGTGAAATATAAACCCATCATTTCATCTATTCCCCCTCCATTAACTTCATCTTCCCATATAGATCAACCACCTTCTAAACAAATTATTGTAGAACTTCAAAAAGCTCTTAAAACTACAACCAATTCTTCAAGTTCTAATCCCATAAATTCAAAACCTTGAGACACATCTATCATACCTTCCACATCTCAAGACATAGGTAATAAGCCTTCTACATCTTATGCCCTTTCTGATGATCTTTTACCAGATTTATCTACAACCTTAATATCAGAAAAAATGAATGCTTTCATGCAAGATTCAGACCTTTTAAATCAATTGCCGCCATCTCCTCGTACTTTGGGCCTCCCACAACCTATGGGAAGTACTTACCAAGTCGGGAGTTGCGCCTTCATGTACAAAGGATATGAGCGGGGAAGAATCCCTCAGAATATCAAAACCCATCATGATGGATATGCTCGGTGCTATTTTACCAACGATTATATTAAAGCTAAACCCATGATGCTTAAAATGGGATATAAAGGGAAAGGCTTAGGACCTTTCCAAAATGGCATGAAAGAACCTTTCGAGGTAGAACCATGGCATGCCCGATGTGGTGTGGGCCTATTACCTAGTAAGGGTCAACCCTTTCCTTTTGAGGATGATGATCATCTCATATGCTATCAAGACTATTTGGATAGACATGTTGATTTACCTCTTAAAAATCCGTCATTTTCATGCAACATGCTATCCATAGCATACCCTGAAATGATTGCTGACCCCGATGAAGAGTTGGAAGGAGATATCTTCCATGATGTCTCTGTTGAAGAGATGTTGTACAACGGGTTTTATTTTGATGGTTCTATACCAACCATAGCTCAACTTGAGGCCACTGACCCTCAGAACGAATTATCTAAATTAACTTTACAAGAGTTACAAGAGTTGGGCGTTTCACCTGCCCCACCTAATTTTGAAAGAGATCTACACATGGAGGTAGAAAATGTCATTAAAATTAATATTGGAACTGAGGACAACCCTCACATAATCAACATTGGAGCGGAACTAAGTCAAGAAAAACAAGAACAATACATTGCATTTCTTAAAGAGTATGAAGATGTCTTCGCTTGGACATATGAAGATATGCCAGGTCTAGACCCTTATGTAGTCATGCACCATCTAGTGGTCCATCCGGATGCTAAACCTGTTAAACAAAAACTTAGAAAAATGCATCCCAAAGTGGCTCTGCTAGTCAAAGGGGAGTTAGAAAAACTCCTGAATGTTATCTTCATACAAGCTATTGATTATCCTTGAATGGATCTCCAATGTAGTTCCAGTCACCAAGAAAGAAGCCACCAAAGTTAGGGTTTGCACAGATTTCAGAGATATTAACGTTGCATGCCCTAAAGACGACTTTCCTCTTCCAAATATGGATCAAATTATTGATTTTACTGTCGGAAGTGGGATGATGTCCTTAATGGACGGATTCTCCGGCTATAATCAGATCAGGATAGCTCCTGAAGACCAGGCTAAAACAGCCTTCATTACCCCCTGGGGTACCTTTTCTTTGGAAAGTGATGCCCTTTGGCCTAAAGAATGCCGGGGCAACTTATCAACGGGCTATGACCTACATCTTTCATGATATGATGCATGATATCCTACATGATTATGTAGATGATATTATAGCGCGCTCTCTTATTGAAGATCATCATTTAGACGATTTAAGAAAAGTTTTTAATCGATTACGAGAATATCTCATTCGATTAAATCCGACAAAATGTATATTCGGAGTTAAATCCGGAAAGTTATTAGGGGTTTTAGTTTCTTTACGTGGTATCAAAATTGACCCTCTCAAAATTGCGGCTATCAGCGATATGCCCGCACCCACTAATATATCCAAATTACGAAGTTTACAAGGTAAACTTCAAGCTATCCGTCGCTTCATTGATAAGCTGGCGGACAAAACTGGTCCCTTTCTTAAACTCCTTAAGAAGGACGTCCCCTTTAATTGGGACACAGAATGTAGAGAAGCTTTTGAACTTCTCAAGCAATATCTCCTTAACCCTCCGGTGCTTTCATCGCCTAAATCTGATCGCCCATTTCTTTTATATATTTACGCTTCAGATTACGCCTTAGGAGCTATGTCAGCTCAGCTTGATGATGAAAAACGAGAACGTGCTAATTATTACATTAGCCGCACCTTCATCAATTATGAAACCCGCTATACAGCGTTAGAGAAGTTATGTCTAGCGGTCGTGTTTGCTACGCAAAAATTACGACATTACATGCTTAGCCAAAAAACGTATGTCATTGCCAAATATGATCCTTTAAGATATCTCATGAGTCGACCTTATTTATCGGGTCGCACAGCCAAGTGGGTTCTTGCTCTAAGCGAGTTTGATCTCACCTTCATAGGACAGAAGTACGTTAAGGGTCAAATCATAGCGAGATCAATTAGCTGCTGCACCCTTAGAGTCTACTCATCCCCTCATTATCGAGTTTCCTGATGAATGCCTTCAATTAGAGGCAGACCTTGTTGAACAATGGTCCTTATACTTTGATGGAGCCCGATGCATGAGTGGGGCTGGTGCGGGTATTATTTTAATATCTCCGCAAAAACATCTTATTCCTCTGTCCTTCAAACTAACCTTTGCTTGCACCAACAATACTGCTGAGTATGAAGCTCTAATCCTTGGATTACGAGCTGCTTTAGCGCTTAAAATTAAAAACCTCTTAGTTTTTGGGGATTCCCAATTGGTTATAAACCAAATTAATGAAGTTTATCAGACCGAGAGATGATAAACTTCGCCCATATAAGGCCTATGTTTTACAACTAATGGCCTTGTTTGATCAAGTTACCTTGGAAGCCATTCCTCGAACTAGCAACCGTGCGGCAGACGCCATGGCCGTCGTTGCATCTCTCTTGCCCTTGGAGTTAGGCAGACGAATATGCTACTATCATCATTCGTCGACTCCAGGAACCCGCTTCACATAAGTCATGCTTAGAGCCTTTGGATGTGTTTCTAATCAAGGAAACCACTCCTGAACTCTAGTATACAGACATATTTGATTTCCTCCAAAATGGGACTTTCCCTGCTAATTCTAATCGCAACCAGCGTCGGTTATTACGTCGACGAGCAAGTCGATTTGTAATCATTGGCAATACTTTATATAGGAGATCTTTTGAAGGTATCCTATTAAGATGTCTAAATTTAGAAGAGTCTAAATCAGCCTTAAGTGAAGCCCACGATGGATCTTGTGGAGGACACTTTAGTGGTAGCGTCATTGCTAAAAAGCTCCTTCGGATAGGATACTTTTGGCCTACCATGGAAACGGATGCACATGAATATGTGCGCCATTGCGACAAGTGTCAAAAACATGCTGACCTTGTCCATGCGCCTGCACAAGAGCTGCAAGCTATTTCTTCTCCTTGGCCCTTTTCTAAATGGGGCTTGGATATTATTGGTAAAATTAATCCTGTGTCTTCTGATGGACATAAGTTCATCATAACCGCCATTGAGTATTTCACGAAGTGGGTTGAAGCTATGCCTTTAGCTTCCTGCACTGGTTCACAGGTCTCTAAATTCATTTTTAATCAAATCATCTGCAAGTTCGGAATTCCTGCAAATCTCATCTCTGACAATGGAACTCCATTCAAAAATAAAGATGTTAAAAAATTATGTCAAAAATATAAGATTCAACATCGTTGGTCTACTCCCTATTATCCTCGGGGTAATGGTCAAGCGAAGCTTCTAACAAAACTCTAATCAAAATTCTCAAAAGACTAGTCAATAAAGCGGCCGTGGTGGCATATTCAATTATATCCGGCCACTGTGGGCTTATCGAACTAGTGTTCGAACCCCCACGAGCACTTCACCATTTGTTTTGGTATATGGTGCCGAAGCGGTTTTCCATTTGAATTAGAAGTTCCTTCTTTGGCTCTGCTACTTCAAGACACCGAAGTAGGAGATGAATATCATCTTTGCGAGACTCAGTCAATTGGAACTCCTAGACGAAAAATGCATCAATGCTTTAGAGCATCTCCGTGCATACCAAAACAAGCTTAAAAGAGCATATAATAAGAAAGTTCGTCATCGATCCTTTGAGATTGGCGATCTTGTTCTAAAAGAAAATCAAAAGAATACAAATGCAACCAAAGACGCTGAAAGGTAAATTTGAGCCCAAGCGGCTCGGACCATACATCATTACTTGCAAAATTTGAATCGGGAGCATATAAATTGTCTACCTTAGATGGTAAAGAACTTAAAGAACCCATGAATATTTTACATCTCAAACGTTATTATGCATAAATTTGATTATTTCATCCATGTATATATTTGTTCAAAATCATTATCTTGTATTTCTTTCAATTTATTCAAAAACCTCAAAAACATTCATAAAATCTTCAAAAATCTTCAAAAATATTTATTGCATTTATTTTGTAAAGTTCCTTTTGCTTTAAAACAAAAATCAACATAAAAATCCAAAAACAGCTATATGCTTGACTCTTTCGAAACCAAAACAATATACAGAATAAAGAGAGAGTCAACATTCTCAAAACTTTCTCAAAATCATTATTTTCTTACAATTATTGCAATTATATGTTTCAACTTATTTTGGATAAAACTAGCATTTATTTGGCATCCCTCACTTGCACACTCACACAATAAATATCTTGATTTTATACGGCATGATTACTAATCTCTCTTATATCAAAGTTCACAAAAATCAATTAAATAAAGTTTGAGCATAGAGAATTGATCTTGGTATTTACTTAAACCAAGCACATCTTTTCACAATAAAATGATTATATTTGTAATTTCCATGTTTTGCTACATAGTAGAACTGATTTCTTGAGTGAAAAGTTTCCCTTGCTATCCTATCATGCACATGGTCTAGAATCTTTGAGAATTGGCAAAAGGACAAGCTCACCCCTACCCAGAATAAAAATCCCTTGCTCTACAACTAATCTGAGCAAGTATCCCTAGAAAAAGAAAAAGAAAAAGAAAAGAAAAATTCAAGAAAAGAGAAAAGAAAAATGTTATTTTATCGTTACAACAATGTTCCAAGCATTATCAAGCAAAAGAAAAATAAGCAAAGTTCAAAAGAAAGCAAGAAAAGCAATAAAATCCCTTTCCCTACCCTTTGAAAAGAAAAGAAGGGTGAATGAGCTTGAATCCCTGGAATTCTCAATTATTCGAAAACCGTGAGGTAAGCCCCATAACAGGTGGTTTGTTCCCAACTCTGCTTGGCCTTGGGTAACTCCTAGCGTGGCGATATGTCTGTCACATTAGCGACCTTCTTTTGTACAGACCTCTGTCTGCTCATGGATTAGCTAGCTCTTGATAATCCGATCTACATAGTAGCCTAGTATGGTTATATGCATCTACATCATGGTTAATGAACACTTAGTTGGTTTATTCAAATCACTTGTATCATAGTATCTTGCTCAAAACTGGTAGCTGAACCATACAATTGCACACACATTTGTATTTGAGAGATTTTGTCTATCATTATGATAAATCAAGATTGGCAATGAATTCACTTATGCACATGGGATTCCTTATAAATCTAATTTTTGTCTTCAAAATACTTTGAAATATTATTTTGCAACTTGTTTGGAATAATCAAGTACAATTATTTAACAACATATCATATATATCTTATCGACTTTCGCGACGATGGTATAATTCCAAAACCAAAATTGGAATTTTATGCTTAGCGCAAGTCCTCATTTTCATCTTTTATGTTCATTAAAAATCAATCATGCAATAAAACTATCTATTTTCTTTGATCTTCGCGATGATGGTATAAGTCTATACCTACATATTCTATGCCTAGCGCAAACCATTGTAACAATATTTTTTCCCAATTTATCAAAATTCATAAAAACCATATGACTTCATTTTATTACACAAATTATGCTTTTCAAAAGCAAACACATTTTTATTATTTCATATCATTATGTCAACCTTTGCATTTTGCAATGATGGTATAATTCTTAAGGAATTATTCAACAATTTTTATCACACTTAGGAATTTATGCCTAGCAAAAATCATTTTACAATATTTCATGCATAATATTTTCATGGAAATCTGAAAACAAACCATCATCATCATCATCATTTGCATCATCACAACAAAGTCTTAAGACAGTCTCTTAAGCACTCTTTTCTTTTAACAATATTTCTATCCTGGGACTAGCTTGACGACCGAGTGAGCGGCGACTCCATGAAATGGTCTATAATAGCGACAATGTCCTTTGAAATTATTGTTAGAAATCTCTTTTTATCACATTTCATTACAACCAATCAATTTGTTACATCAGATTATTTCATTTAAAATATTTAAAGCATGACATCCAAGTTATAATTTTTTCCAAAACGACATAATTACATGACTCATCAATAAAATCATTACATCAATCAACTCAATCAATCAATCAAACATAAAAAGCATCATAAGCATCACATAAGACAAGTCATATGATCAAAAATATCTCATCTATATATATCAACAGAATATATACATCATCAAAACTAGATTGGTATGCCACAATCGTACCTCGGCATACTCAATCCTCTATCAATACAAGTATAATACAATATCAGTGGCAGTATCCCGCCCTCTAGCCTCGAGAGCCTCTAGAGCTCTCGGCCTCATCTCCTCCCCCGCCCTGCGGAGGACGAGGTGGTCCCATCGTAGTATGTGTGGTACTGCGAGTCCTCGTCATCGACCGGGATGAGCTCCTCGTCGACCCTGTCCTGATAGGATCTGCTATGGCAGGTGGTAGCTGTACCCTCTGGCCCTCTGGCACCGCCTGGTAGTATAGCGCCTGATAGAATGCGGTCTGAGAAACCGACCGCAGCAGCTCCTGAGTGCTTACCCCTCCGCCTCGTGCCCTGAGACGAGCATTCTCGTCTCGTAGCTGCGACACCTCAGCCTGGTGTTTGTGCAGCTGCATCCTGTAACGTCTGCACCTGAGCTCGTAGACGATCTCTCTCTGCCCGGAGAGTAGCCATCTCGCTACTCTCTCCAATGTCCACACCCTTGCCCTTATCAGGCGATGGTGGCCTCTGTGGAGATGGGGGTCTCGCCTCCCTCCTCTCCCTCTCCCTCTGCCGCGGCCTCTCCTGTGCCTGTGGCCTCCTCTGCTCTCCTCGCGACCCCGGGCTGCCTCTACCACCGCCTGGCGCCGCCTCCCTATCCGACGCACAACTACGTGGATCGGTCCCTGAGCCCTCGTCATCCGAGGAGGGCGGATGCCTACGTACCAGGCATCGTAGCCATCGGCTACCCCTGCGTCGTCCCCATCCACTGGCTGAATGGGGGCATCGTCCACGTCCTGACTCCAGAATCGTTGCATATCTGGAGCCCCGCTAACTGTGGTGTTATCCCGGACAGTCCAGGAAAACTCATAATCCCTGAGAGATGGGATCCCCTACTGTAGACCGAACTGTCGCAAAACTCGGTCATAGCGGTGGAGCTCCACCTCTCCCCTCTCCATCCGTAGCCAGCAGACTCGCTTGATGCGAGCCAGCTCTGTCCGTCCTCCGGCCACCCTGGATGCTCTCTCCATGGCCTCCGGGTGATGCAGTGCTGGGACCAAGTCATCCAGTAGTCTCCGGGACATCGGCAGGTCGATCCGTCGTTGTGCCCCTCTTCGGAGCCACCGGTAGAAGACTCGGGGCCTCTCCCCGTCAACCCCTGTCGGTGGAAGCCCTACCGGCCTCCGCACCGCAATGTGCTCCCAGCACCAAACCTGTAGGAGCGATGTCATAACCAGACATCGGCCGCCCTTGTATACGACCCCATGCAGGATCCTATACAATCGGCATAGAACAAAGCTGCCCCAAGCAAATCTGTAGCCATGGTCGCGCATGTCGTAGATCACATCTGCCAGCATCCATGGTACCCTGCATCCGCTCTGGTGGCACAGCAGAAGTCCACCAACCACCCCAGCCAAAACTCGTGTCAGTGTAGATGCCCCAGGCATCTGGCGCAATGCCTCGATGTTCACTCCGCCCTTCTCCGGGGTGAAGCTCGGGTCACCGCAGAGTCGTCCCATCGCGTGGCCCTGATTGGACATAGGTGTGATCATCCTCCCTTGTATGGGGATTCTAAGAATCCTCCATACATCCTCTAATGTGGGAGTCATCTCCCCTGTCGGTAACAAGAAGCATGAAGAGCCGGGTACCACCTCTCTGCTAGGGCCGTCAGTAGCCCCATGTCTGTAGATACTTGTGGCATCTCTGCCACATGTAGTAAGCCGGCCTGTGCCAGCTGATCTCGCTCTGCCTGTGTCAGAGCGGCCAAGTCATCTCTTAATCCTCCATATTTCCACTCTCTGCTCTTTAGTAATCCTCTCTGCAAGCATAAACATCAAAACAACAAACAATCATTAATAACAATTTTAGCAATCAATAATGCAACTTAAAGATCAAAATTTTGCAATTGATGATATCGCCCACTATTGGCCGATATCGTCCAAAATTTGAGCAAAATCGTCTCCGATTTCGCGTGTCGAAATCGTCTCTAATTTGACGAAATCGTCCCTTTTTCGTCGATTTCGCCCTTGGGCGAAATTGACGAACTTGAGACGATTTCGTCCGGACGACGTCGATGGCCAAAAACGGCCGCGATGCTCAAAATTCATCTTAAAATCTATCTAAAAAGCATGTAAATTCAAATTAAATCAATTCTAAACTAAGTTTAAACCCTTACCCGTAGACCGCGGCGGACCTCTGCGAGATCTATGCTTTGTCTCTACCATTTTTGCTCCAGAGCTCTAAAAACCAGTAAAATGAACAGTAACAATGAATTAGGGTTTTACCCTATTTTTCTTAATTTTATTCAAAATAATTCAACAATAATTTTTGCTTTTCCGTGTTTTTACCGCAAACGTTCGATTTGGGTAAAAACACGGAGGGGGCACCATAGTAAGTCGTCGTACGATTCGACCAAGAATCGTCGCCTAAAAATGGGAATAATTTTTTGCTTTCTCGTAGATCGAGAAGAACTCATCTTTAACGCATTTTCTTCGGAAAATTCGCTAAAGAGGGGAAAATGTAGCACCCTAAAATTGGCGGGATAAAATTGGAATAATTACATTCACCTTAGTAAATAAATTTAAATTCAAATTTAACCTCCCAAACCGCCCGTTAATCGCCGAGAAACCCGTTTCCTCCTTTTTCGTGCCATTTTTAGCAGTTGTTTTGACCGTTTGACGATATCGTCTCCGATCAGACGATATCGCCCCAGATTTGACGATTTCGTCTGGACTAGAACGTCCAGACGATTTCGTCACAAAACTGAATTTGCATAGTTGGAATCCGTTCCAACGGGTCTCCAATCCGGGAAGAAGCGTGTCTGTGCCGTTGGGACCCTTCCCCGTTGGAGATCTCCCAAATTGGGATGATCTCCAACCTCCCAACAACTATCCTATGCCTATTTAACTCTAAGACTTTTCCCTCCCCAACCCCTGGCTGAATTTTTATGCAAATTGAACCCTTATGCTCTAAAACATCGTAATTCATATTTTGCATTAGTCCTATAGTCATTTCATTGCAGGTACACCACTGGTTTTCAGTCGGAGCCAGCACCTATCGCAACCGACGAACCTGTCAAGATCGGAGGCGATCTCGTCAAATTCGGGACGATCTCGTACTGATGCGAGACGATTTCGACTGCGAGCACACATCGAGGCAATCAGTGCCTGGAGTTTGCTCTTATGTCTCTTTTTTCTGTCATTTTATGCTATAAATTAGATTGTTTATTCAGTTTTTATACTATATTGCATCTGGAGTTCACCCATTTTGTCTAGTTTGCATATTAAGATCATATTCTGCTATCTAAACACGGTTATTTGCATTTACTTCTGTTCTTGTATATTGTTCAACACTCATATTATTGTTTCATATAGTTTGCCCCTGTTTGCAAAATAGAATTTCTTGTATTTCGCATCTGTTTGTTGTTTTGCAGGTCTTCGATGAATTCGTCGACGAATTCGTCAGATTACGAACGATCTTGTCAGTTTAGACGATTTTATCAAATTGAAGGCGATTCTGTTGAATTGCGGACGATCCAGACTGCTTCAAGCTTCAGAAACTCCATCAGACTTCCGGATCAGGTAATCTTCATTGGCCTCCTACAAATTCTCTGTTTTGTTTTCCTTTCTGTTTGTTGTATGCATTTAAATTGCATTTTCATGTAGTTTAAGTTAGAATCATTCGGCCAAACCTAGGATGAATGTTTAAAAATAAAACGAACTCATCAAAACTCATTCCCAAAACCTAGGCGTGGAAACTGCCGTCAAATGTTTCCTGGTGAACCCACCATCCATCGAAAAATCACCAAAATGCACCTCCCTTGAGAGGCGGGACCTTCGCAAAGTCCTCTCGTCCGAGGTACCGCACCATCCTTTTCCCATCCTCCTTTCGGGCGCGGATCCAATAGCCTGAAGGTAGGGGTGCGAAAAATTTGGAGCGATACACATGTTAAGTAGATTCCGTCCAAAAGAAGGCAAAATTTTACAAAGTGAAAAAAAGGTGAAAATAATGGATATAAATTGGTCAAAGTCAAAGGCGCCCTTGGGGGGCGAAAATCATTTTTGTGCTTCTTTAGGGTAAATTTCCAAATAAGAAAATTCTAGGGTGAAAATAAAGTGAAACACATGGCTCATGAAGTCAAATTCAAAGTCGCCTCTAGGAAGGGATAAAAATCACATTCACACTTCTTGAGTGCAAAATCCAAGTTGAGAATATTTTTTGGAGCAATCAAATTCAAAGAAATTTAAAGAAGGCACCTGCCCATGTGAATTCCCCCTATTTTGATCAAAGCAATGGTTTCACCCAGTTTGGAGAAAAATTTCTAGAATAGCCGGTCAAAGTCAAAGTCACCCTAGGTAGGGAGCGAAAATCATTTTTGCCCCTCTTGAGGGAGAAATAAATTATTTTTGCCAAGTTTCTTGTAAAAGTTTTCTCTATTCTATTTTTTAGGTAAAATTACTTAGGAGGGGTGTGGAAGCATGTTGATGGGTGAAAACACCAGATTGCTTGGGTGAAATTGATTCTTACCCCTTCCTTTTGGCAATGTTTTCTTTCAAAGTTGCCACTATTGCTAATATCTTTTAGGAAAGAGCGAAGATTGGTGGAATTTAATGCTTGAAGAAATGAAATGAAATTTTTGTGTGATCATATTTATTTTCGAGGTGTTTTCCATTGATCTCACCCCTTTTCAAGACAAATTTAATCTTAGTTGGGTCTCCACTGGTGAGGGTAATATTTCAAGACATAAAGTGATGGAATGGTATCTATAATTTAATATCTGATCTCCTACTTACTACATGATGTTGCTAAGTTTTGATGTAATAATGCCTAGAAAAAATTTCCTATCATCCATCTCTACTAATTTCCCAAGTGCATTCCATGAAAACCAGATCGTCATTTTCTAAAGAATGTTTTGATTTGGGCATTGCCATTATCAAGGAGAGAAAACACTTTCAGTTTTTTGCATCAATATAAAGAAATTCGGCTTCTAGTTTCTTGTGTAGTTTTGTGTTTGATCACTTTCTGCTTATCATTTCTTATTACGTTCATGTCCATTATTAGCTAAATTTAAATTCTACATCTAAATTTAATTTTTGGTAAGGGAATGAATACTGAAATGCTTCTTGGAGGTTATCTATGCAAATTGTGAGTGGTTCCTATGCCTTTCTTTCTATTGTATGCTAATTAACACTTGATTTGGATTTCAGTTGTTATTTTATCCCCGCTTAACATTTTTGACTCAGCCATATTTCCTATTTTGTTCTATCATTTTCCATATCTTTCTTGTTACCCTAAGATTTAAACCAAATTAGATTAGTAAGGGAACCAGTCCTCTCTAAATATTGGCTCGAAGGACATCTCTTTCCTTCAACTTTTCAATGTTGGTCGGGTCTAGGGCACATATACTTTATGATTAGGAAAATTCATGACCAATAATTTTTGGCATGCCCAGTGGGACAAATCATCTCTATAGTTTAAGGGAGCCCAAGTTGGTGAATCTTTGGCTTGCTTTTATCTGGAAAAATCACCATAGGTGATAATAGTTTTAGCACACTTTGAACAGTATTAAGTTTTGATATTCACCTTTGTATTATATGATTAGAACATTGGGTGACTCATGTGTACCCAAAAGCCCCCAAGCATGAAGTGAGCAAAAGATTTCTTCATGATCATAATATTGAAGATCAAAAATCTATAAGATCCTATTGATTTTTATTAACTTGACACCCAAGAGTTAGGAGAACATCCTAGGTTAATCACTCTGACTATCCCATAAAGTGTAACATATTTAGTGTGTTCTATGTTCCTTTAAGTCATGCTAGCATAGCCACTAGTTTTCTGCCTCCCAAAGAAAACACTCTAATACAAATGATTTAGAATCTTCCACCATAACCACCAAGATATTTCCTAGTATGGAACCACTCTGGACCTCTCAATATGCAAGCTCAGATTCTGATTTCACAAGCAACCATGGAGGCTTTGCCTACTTATGATAGTATAGGGAAGACGATTTATGAACATGTCCAAGAAGTGGTTGCCTTGGCAACAATCCATAACATCATAGATGAGGATATTATGGTAATATTGCTCATGCTCTCTCTCAGAGGTAAGCTAATTTATACGTATTGGTCATTACAACAAACCACCATTACCACCTGGGACTACTTGGACAAATTATTAATAAAAGGGTTCAACAAAAAAACATATCTATTCTCTCTATTGCATCAATTTACCACCATTTAGAGGCATCCGTAGGAGGAAATCATGGACTTCAACATAATATTATCCCAAACTTGACAGAGAGTTTTTGATGATCTCCAACCAAATCTTGAGAAAGTTGTATTTTACTACCTCTGAGATTTCAACTCTGATATTAGTATGGCCATCCAATAGTACAATGTCAACACATTTCCTGATATATATTCTACTACACAAAATACTGAGGCTGATCTTATTGTTATCGATAAGATTTCATTAAAAATGGTGATGCCTATTTTTCTAGATCTTCCATAGTATTTGTACGCTAATGTATCTTCTCAGCTCTTGCCCATGTCTCCTATGTATCCAATATCTTCATGGAATCCAATTTCATCTTAAACCACGATGATAGTTTATATCCTACAACTACCTACTCCAACCATTTCATAGTTACCCACTCTGATTCCATTACTAGCACTGCCATATCTACCTATACCACTTCCATTACTAGTTCTTCCAGCACCCTCAAATCTTGATCCACAAGAGAAGGTACTAGAAGAGTTACATTCAATGAAATCGACCATAAGAGCAATGGGCAATGAGATCACAGTTATTAAAAGGAAGTAGGCTAAAAGAGATTTCCAACCTAGGATATTTCAACCTCCACTGATCACTAGGAAGAAAGCAACTTCAACCAGTAAGGTACCTAAGATAAATCTGACTGTATTGGCAAATGAAGAAGTTGGCACATCAAACAAAGCATATTAGCACTCCACCTACAATGATCTGCATGGTGAGGAAACTTGCATGGTTCATCTAAAATTTATACATAAATTAACAAAGAGTTCTTATAGTGATCAAATCAACATGATAACATAAGTTGATCATAATTTTATGGTCCCTTATGAAGAGAAATTTTTAGTTCTTACAAGAGCTAGAAGAAACCCCATCATCATGGACCCAACTAAGATAGAACCCCTGAAGGTACCTACTAATTCAAAGGTATAAAATGATAAAAAACAAGCACAAGCTAAAGGAGCTATTCCAACATCTAATCCGGATGCACATGTCCTATTAAAATATCTTTGACCTTTGTGAGAAAAATAAAGAGTGCAATAAAAAGCTTCAACTTTACAAGCAAAAGCTGAAACGAAAGAACAGACCATAGAAAATCTTAAATACCCATACCTGACTAAGCACTAGAGGGTAGAGGCTACCTAACAATATCAAATTAGATATAAGTTTTCCAATGAAATAAGAGATTCCAGTGCATCCATGTATAACATCATTGAAGAGTTGAAGAGGATTCCAGACAAGGTGAGTCTTTATGATGCATTGCAGTTGCCTGGACAAGTGGACTTATTGCAAGAATCACTAAAATTTATGAAAGATAAGGGAAATAATTTGAACCAGATAATGTTAGCTCAAACATTGATGACTTCTACCATTGGAAAGAATATACCACCCCCTTTCTACTTGTCTCTCAAGATGTAATGTTGGATTGTGCATAATTGCATGATCAATTTTGGTGCTGCAATGATTGTCATGCCAAAGGCAATTTGTGATATTATAGGCATGGAATATACAAGTATCCCTAAAAGTTTACTATTATATGGAACCCCTATGAGGATAGTAGGGTTCATAAAATACATCCTAATTATGTTGCATAAAATACCTCATCCCTGTGATCCAAGAGGTGTTTGTGGTTTATCTACCTTACTTTAGCATGTGCCTATCATGGGAGTTTGTTGCGGGCCAAACAAGGTTAACTTTTTCCTACTTTTGTCACATGCCCGTGCATTTAATTTATCAACCCAGGGAGCTTCGTAAACTTGCGAAGGGTCTGAATAAGATTGCTTACAATACCACTTGAGATGAGTCCGCTAGTTCTACTATTGGGGGGTGTTTCAAATGGTTGTCAATCATTCACGCACTCCTCAATAATTTACGTAAACAAACGATTAAATCTACAGAAAGAAAATATCCACACATTCCTGGAAATGAACCTACTGCAAATACTGGAAATATCGATGCGATAAACAATCTTATAAAATAGTAAACTAATCTAGAAAAGAATACAGGAAAAGTAGGGGAAGAAATACTGGCTTGGAGTGGGCCCAGGCTCCAGCAGCTTCCTCCCAGCTGAACACGCACTTAGAACTCTTAGAACTGTATTCCAATTATCAAAGTATTACAAAAATATTCTATCTCCTCTCTCTGTATATCTTATTTCTATCTCTCTATTTCTATATATTTTCTATATATCTTCAGAGAGGTCTACGTGTGTTTATATAGCACACCCATAGAACTTCTGTTACAAAAGAAGTTGTAACAGTCGATTCATCCCAGACTAAACTAAGACAGTCTGGTAAATGTAATCGACGTCTACTAAAACTGGCATTCGGTTCTATCGATGGCGTGTTCGCTGATTGGGTTGTGCTTCACCTGGCATTGGTAGGACATTCTCATACATTGGTGCGATCCCCAATTTAGCTCTACTTGACGTAGAGTTGGAACTGCACCAGTCGCTTTTGTCCACGTCGTGCTTGTCTGGTCAACGGGCGAAGAACAGGGGTGCCTTCCCTATGAGGAAGGTGCCTAAGTATATCGGGCGCCTTCTCCATGCGGAAGGTACCTTATTTCCATGGGTGCCTTCCTAGAAGAGGAAGGCGCTTATCTTCTATTGGTGCCTTCCTATGAGAGGAAGGCACTTTGCCTTCTAGTGGTGCCTTCTCGTCGATACCTTCCTTATGGGAGGAAGGCACTTTTTTCCTTTGGTGCCTTCCTGGAAGAGGAAGGCGACTGCCTTCTATTGGCACCTTCCTGGGAGAGGAAGGTGCTTGTATTTCCTTGGTGCCTTCCTGGAAGAGGAAGGCACCTACTTCCTTGGTGCCTTCCTGGAAGAGGAAGGCACCTACTTACATTTGGCACCTTCCTGGAAGAGGAAGGCACCTACTCCCATTTGGTGCCTTCCTGGAAGAGGAAGGCACCTATATTTTCTGCATTGAACCCGAAAGAAACAAAGTGCCAGGTCCATAAAGAGACCTCGACTGATCCAAATCTAACTAAATCAACTGCAATTCCACAAAAACACACTGAAAACACATAAATTAGATAACATGCATAATTTCATCAAATATCTATATAATCATTTATAAAAGTATGCAATCCTTATTATACAACCGCATAATGATCAAGAAAATGTGTACAAAATATGAGCATTTCTGGTGCTCATCATCCCCCCATGCCTAACATATGCCATGCCCTCATGGCATCAAAACTATAGGTAGCCCTGTTGACCCCTCATCATTGTCATTTCTTGGAGGATTCGGTTGTACCTATGGCCCGAGTCTATCTCTTCTACGTGCTGGCATCTGAAGGTGTGGCTCTCCTTTTCCTATGCAGAACTGAGGGTGCGGTTGTCGACTATCCTTTCCTCATTCTGGCCGCTATCGATGGTGATCTAGCCAATGTCATCTCTGCTGACTGGAATGCAGCTTCGGTAGCTTGCCAGAGGTCAGCGTCCGGAGGTCTGACCGCTGCCAGAGGGATATCTGAATTATCCCTCCTAGAATGTACTACTTGGGCTTTGTATAATCTGGCTGCTTCAGGAGTAAGCCCTGCATTCTCCTTTGCAATGGTAGTGGCCTCCAATTGGGGGCCATATACCCCCCATCATTCCAAATACCTCCTCATCATGGAGGGTCATCCCCGGGATGACCCATAAATATCCTAGAACTGGCTGTCCTCTATCGGGTTGACGCAGATACCAGTGTCCCCCTACATCCTCGAGGTTGCCTTTCGGGTCTCCTTGGCTGCCATCATCTCTTTGAGTAGCCATTCGAATTGTTTTCTCCTCTCCATGAATGGCTGCATATCCCATTCATCCTCTTCTAGCTCGATGAAGGTCACCTTCACCTTCTTTCGAGCCGACCTAGGCCCTTTTCCTCTGGCCTCTGTAGAGAATGTGGTGGCTCGAATAGGGGTTTTCCCTTTCTCCCTGGTGGACGTCTCCTCGCTCCGAGGGGCCTGCTCTGGAGCATTCTCTTCACTCTATGTTACCGTCCCTAGGGGTGCTCCTTCATTCTCCTGTCTATCCTATGTCGACCCCTCAGGCTCTTCTCCTCCTTCCTCAGGTCCGGGGAGTTCCTCCTTATCCTCTAGTCCTATCTGCTATTGGAGGCCCTCGTCCTACTCTGTATCACTCAAGACGATGATAGGGGGTATTGTGGGACTTCTCTCCCCTTCACTCCCAAAAATAGAGGAATTCTCCCCTACCTCCGGGCTGCTCTATCGAGCATCCGATCAAATTTCTCTCAAAGAAAATACTCATTTGGTAGATGTGGGAGAATTCATCGAGACTTCTTTCGCCCAATCAGTTTGGGTCGATGCATCCCTTCTTTCTATTCCCCTATCCTGGAGTAGCTGGTTTTCCTCCCGCAACTGTCGGACCAGCTGCTCGAGTTGGGTGATCCATCCATCTCATTCTTTCAACTCCCCTGCATGCTTGTTCTGGTAGTCCTCCAAAATTTTTGGGCCATCCAACAATTGGTTTGCCATTCGAGTACCTCCTCCAAGGCCGCGTCGACCTGGTCATTATTCCCGAAAGTCCCTGCATCTTGTGGGCTCCGATTTGTCAATTCTCAAAGGGTTTGGGCTGCAACGTCTACTTTCGGGTCACTCTATTCTTCTTCTACCAAGAGGAGGAGTCACCGCAGACGTTTCCTCCTAGGGACTAGTTCTATCGGTCGAAACTCGTCCTCATCACTAATAAGCGGTGCTCCTTCCTCCTCATGCTCGGGCACTAGGGAATGCCCTCTTTCCTCTATGTTTTTGGGCACTGGTGACTACCCTCTTTCCTCTATGAAATAGGGCAATGCCAATTTCTCGATACTCACCATTTCCTCTATAGGGCTTCTCTCTTCTTGCCCTATTTTAGCAACAGCATCCTGTCGCCTTTCTTGGCCGCCATCTCCCTCTACGTCGAGGTTCTACCTCTACACTTCTGCATGGCGGACCAGTGTCGATATCAGCCCATGGTGGGCTAAGGCGGATGGTGCCCCCTTCTAGTACCGAGCCACTTCATCCTTCAGAGCATTCACCAGGTAGAAGGGCACGTTCAACTTCCTTCCATGCACCAGGTGATTGAGAAACTGCACATGATTAGCGTGCAGATGGGTATATTTCTTGGTGCATGTGAAGAATCGAGCAACCTACTCGAATATCTTCTATAGATTCATGGGGAGGCTATTTTTGGGTAGCCCCTCCTTGTCTATCTGCACATTCTCCCCTAGCAGTAGCACCTCGGCGTACGGCTTCAGTAGTCCACCCTTGTATACACATTCCCCTGTGAGGGGCAATCCAGTCACCTGTGAGATGAATTTGGGGGTGACTAGAATTTCTACCCCTCACACCTGAGCTACATCACCCCTCAAGGAGGTAGTGAACTCCTTGGCTGCCTCCATATCCTAGCCCTGACTGACTAGGGTACAGTATTCGAGCCATCCCTCGGCCTCGAACTGTGTCTTCATCGCCCCTCTGATTCCGTCCGTATCACCTGGTTCATTCTTCTTCACTGCGTGATTCTTAGACCTTCCTCCCATGGTGCCTTCCCTTACTACTACTATTTTTTTTGTCCTTCCTTCCTCAGGAAGGCACCTTCTTATAGGGAAGGTGCCTAACCCTAGCAGTTATGGAAGGTGCCATATCATTGGCACGCGGTTTCGGCTATGGGGGGATATGATCTTTATGATGACGGTATCTTTTTTGGTACTGCATATTTTATAAATAATTATATAAAAATTTGAATTAACATGCGCATACCTTATTCGGTGTTTCAGGCATCATGAAGGGTGTTGATTTGCTGATTTGTGACATGGGGGAGGGGTATGGTCATCTGGTGCCGCTCATTCATGTGATGCTTCATTTCGATCGAGGCATCCGAGAGGCGTAAGTGTTGGCTGTACATGGAAGGTACTCTTTGGTACCTTCCCCATGTGGAAGGTGCTGATGTGGTACCTTCTCGATGTTGAAGGTGCTTATATGGAACCTTCTTGATGTTGTCGATGCTCTCTGAATGGATGTGCCTTTCGATGGTGGAAGGCACCTTCTTGATGATGGTGCCTTCCTACTATGAAAGGTGCTTCTGAATGGGTGCACCTTCTCGATGTGGAAGGTGCCTCGATCTACATGTGCCTTCCCGATGTGGAAGGCGCCTCGGTCTGTATGCACCTTCCCGATGTGGAAGGCACCTCTGTCTGGATGCACCTTCCTGATGTGGAAGGCACCTTGGCTCTTTTTTTTTTTTTATGGTGCCTTCCAGCCATGGAAGGCGCCTATATATATCTATATTTTTTTTTTGTGCACCTTCTTTATAAGGAAGGCACCTTCTTCTACCTTCTTTATAAGGAAGGCACCTTATTCTAGTGGGCGCCTTCTTTATAAGGAAGGCGCCTTATTTTGTAGGGCACCTTCTTTATAAGGAAGGCGCCTTATTCTAGCGGGTGCCTTCTTTATGTGGAAGGTGCCTTATTCTGACTGGGCACCTTCTTTATAAGGAAGGCACCTTATTCTCGGCAATCATGTTGTGATTGACTGGGAAAGGGTGATCAAGCCTTCTCAGTCTTGCTTCATGCTACCTCAGCTTCTACCTACGAGTGTTGGTGTTGGAATGCTGAGCCGAATCAGGCCTGGTTTCCCAGATACCTATTCCTCGTGCTGTCAGGTCCTCCACCTACAAAAATAAAATGAAAAGAAAGAAAAATAAAGGCAGTTAGATGCATTCCATGCCTGTTAGGCCCTAGGTTAGGATGCCTGCAGCTTGCATGCGGGCGTCATCCCTACAAAACACACTTGTAAGAAAAAAACTAAATTAACTAATTTTGGTGAGCATCTCCATGCCCACCATTTTTCCTATTGAGTGTTCGGTCTAACAAGATGGGGTCTCCCCCATGTCTATCCTGGATTCCACCTGCAAGGTTTTGGATGTGTTATAGGGGCGCAGTCGGTGGCCATTAACCGTTAACACGGTGTTGCTGCCGTCGATTGTTCTAACGCGCACTGCCCCATTCTTGATGAGCTCTACCACCTCATACGGTCCCATCCATATTTGCATTAATTTACCTTTTCTTTCCTGGAACCGAGAATCGTACAACAACACCCATTCTCCTTCTTGGAACTGCTTCAGTTTAATGTGGTGATCATGCCACCACTTTCTTTGCTTCTGTATGATTTTCATTCTCTACAGAGCATCCATTCGGATTTCGTCCAGCTGATCGAGCTATCGAATCCTTTCTTCTTGAGCGTCATCCAAGCTCAAGTTCAACTCTGAAGCCATTCTCAATGTCTTGATTTCGAATTCAATGGGCATCATTGCACTCTTCCCATAGACCAGTTGGAAGGGTGTGAAGCCTGTGGTGGATTTCCACATGGTATTATATGCCCAGACTGCCTTCGACAACCGTGTAGCCCAATATTTTCTATGTTGTTGCATGGTCTTCGTCAGGATGTTCTCTATCTCCCTGTTCGTCACTTCCACTTGCCCATTTGCCTATGGATGGTAGGGTGTAGTTTTATTGTGCCAAACTCTGTATTGCTCCATCAGCTCCTTGATCAATCTGGAGGTAAATTGAGGCCCCTGGTCTATTGTTATCTCTCTAGGGACCCCAAATCATGTAAAAATGTGAGAAAATAGGAAATCGATGACCGTTCTTTCTTTTGAGTCCCTCAACGCTTGAACTTCAACCCATTTGGTGACATAATCTGTATAGACCAAAATAAACCTCCTCCCTATTGAAGGTGGGTTAATTGGTCCCACGAAGTCCATGCCCCACTTATCAAAAGGTTCTAGGTGTACCTGAGGTTGGAGGGGCATTTCATCTCGATGGGTTGGTCTACCCATTCTTTGGCATTCATCGCACTTGTTGGTGTACGCAGCCGCATCCTTGAATAGAGTGGGCCAAAAGTACCCAGCCTGTAGGATTTTGTAGGCAGTTCATTTCCCTACAAAGTGTCCTCCGCATGGTTCATCGTGACATGCTTTGAGTACTTCTGAGAACTCCTGCTCTGCTACGCATCTCCTTATAATCTGGTCATGTCCTCTTTTGAATAGGAGGCCATCAACCCATATGAACGATGCACTTTTCTCTATGACCGCCTACTTTTCTTGAAAAGAGAGAGCAGGTGAGGTTCTTTCGATGGCCAAGTAATTGGCTATATCTACGTACCATGGGACTTGCTCACTAATGGTGAACAAATGCTCATCCAAAAATTGGTCTTCCACTACTGCATGGTCTGTTGGTATCAATCTGGATAGAAAATCTGCTATGACATTGTCCTTGCCTGGTTTATCGACTATTGTGATGTCGAATTCCTATAGTAATAGGAGCCACCTGATAATTCTTCCACCAATGGCCGGCTTGCTCATCAAGTATCTGATAGCCGCATGGTCCGTGTGGACAATTACCTTATACCCGATGATATAATGGTAGAATTTGTTTATGGCATGCACAACTGCAAGGAACTCCTTCTCCATCACCGTGTAGTTGAGCTCGGCTCCTGCCAAGTTTTTGTTGACATAATAGATGGCATAAAATTCTTTGCCATCCTTCTATCCGAGGACTGCTCCAATCGCATTGTTGGATGCATCATAGTAGATATGGAATGGTATGGCCCAATTTGGTCCTCTTAGAACCGGTGTGGATATCAGTTTCTCTTTGAGCAACTGAAATGCTTCCTCATAGTCTTCCATCCAGTTGAACTCCACATCCTTAGATAATAGAGTGTGCAGTGGTTTCACAATTTTGCTGAATTCGATGATAAATCGTCGGTAGTACCCGACTGATCCAAGAAAACTCCTTACCTCTCTCTACATTCTAGGGCTGGGTAGGTCTCTGATGACCTCAATTTTTCTTTTATCAACCTTTATTCCTTCTACGGAGAGGTGGTGTCCCAATACGATGCCTTCTTGCATCATCATGAAGCATTTCTCGTTGCTCAGGGACAAATTATTTTCCTTGCTTCTTTCGAGCACTCTTTCCAAATTCATCATTGCTTCATCAAAGGTTTCTCCATAGATGGTGAAGTCATCCATGTATACTTCGACCGCGTCTCCCATCATGTCTAAGAATATGCTAAGCACCACCCTTTGAAAGGTGGCAGGTGCATTGCACAATCCGAAAGGTAATACCCGATAGGCAAACGTTCCCCATGGGTAGGTGAACGTTGTCTTATCCTGATCCTCTTCTCCTATCTAGATCTGGTTGTATCCACTGAATCCATCCAGAAAGGAGAAATACTTCTTCCCCGAGAGTGTATCCAAGACTTGATCAATGAACGGGAGCGGGAAGTGGTCCTTCTTGGTCGCCTTGTTCAATGCTCTGTAATCCACATAGATTCACCATTTCCCATTATTTTTAGGGACTACCACTAACGGTGATACCCACTCACTATCAAAAATTGGATAGATGAATCCGATAGTCAAGAGCTTTTGGAGTTCTTCCTTGACAATGTCCTTCATTTCTGGATTCATTCTTCTCTGTGGTTGCCTGCTTGGAGTCGTTTGATCATCGAGGTATATCCGATGGGTACAGATTTTTGGGCTGATGCCCTGCATATCTATGTAATCCCATGCAAATGCCTATTGGTGTCTAACCAGGAGCTCTTCTACTTTCATCAATTGTGTGGGAGTCAACCCACTATTGACATTCAATGTTCTTCCTGGCCCGATGTGTATCTACTGAATGTGGTGATCCTGGGCGCCAACCAATGGTGATCCAGGTACGGGGATGGAGGACTCCCCATGGAGGAACTCCACAATAGTGCCATCCTCATCTTCTTCTACCAACTCATCCAACGTCATCACCGGCTGGAGCATGGACAGCTCAAGATTTTCATGATCGATCAACATGGGTTCTCCTACTGAGTCGACGGATTGAGCTGGGGGTGAAATGGTCAATATTTTAACGTTCTTCCCATCGGAGATGGTCATCAACCCATCCCGATAGCTGATGTAGGCATCAGCTGTTGCTAGCCATGGCCTTCCCAGGATGAGCGGGTAACCGCCCAGCCTAGTCTTAGATTGTAGGACTAAAAATTTGGTTGGGTATTCCCATGCACTGACTATTACTATTACATCTTCCAACATTCCTTTCGATGCCATGGTCGATCGATCGACCAGCTACAACACTATCATAGTGGGTTTTAGGTTCATGAGTTGTAGCCTCTGCATGGTCTCCTGAGGCATTACGTTGATGGCTGCTCTGAGATCGACCAACGTATTGGACAAGGAATGTCCCTCAATTTTTATAGTCAGCATCGGGCTGCCCGGGTCTGCATACTTTGGATGGCACATTTTTCCCATCATCAAATCTGCCAGTTTACCCATGACATTGATAGTCTAGGTTGCTCTTCATCCTGGCTTCCTTAGACACATCTCTCTTATCACCTTGGTATATATCGAAACATCTCGGATGGCTTGAAATAATGGAATTGTCATGGTGAGGTTCTTCAAGCTAGACAAGATATCGAACTCCGACTGTGTTACTTTCCTCTATTCTTGCAGTCGATTGGGAAATGGAGCCTTTGCTCTCTCAGGCGTTTCTTCTATCACCTCTTCTACAAGAGGTGTTTCTACCTCTTCCTCCTCTTCTACCAGTGGAGGCGTTCCTACTCCTAGCTGTCTACCAGACCTAAGCTGAATATGGTACATCGGATACATCTCACCCTCCACGTTGTATGCTAGTTGATTCACTCTATTATTCAGATTTGTCATCGGTTGTGTGGGTAGCTACGTAGGTCTTACTACTGGAAATATCGATCAGTTCTATTGGGGGTGAGCTGGTGCTACGTTCTATGGAGCCTGATTCCATGGAGTGTGGCCTCTCCACTATTGCCCAGGATATGGATATGGCATCCATGGTTGCTGGTTTGGGAATGCTGTTGGGGGTGCATTAGACCAGGGTGATGGCCCCCACCACCCCATGTTAGGTGGTTGAGGTGGACCTTGGTGCATGTATGGTCCTCCTCCATATGACGACATTCTGGTTGGCATATTCCCCATAGGGGGTTGTGGCCAACTCTTTCGATTGCCTATAAAATAGGCATCCACGCTTTCAGCTTCCTCTTGATTACTGGGCAGTTGTGGGCACAATCGAGTTTTATGGTTCAGCCTACACACAATGCATACTCTGACTTTGTTCTCTAGGCATGCATTCTTTGCATGCTTCCCTCTACATTTTGGATAGAAATAAGCCAATGTTGCTTCATTTTCTTGCTTCTTCTTCTCTAACAATAGCGTATCCATCTGCAATGCTAGAGATGAGAGCATTTCACTCTTTAAATCTTCTAGCATGTTACCTATTTCTATCTTCATGACTGAAGTAGTCGCTTTCATGGTTCTAGAAGTGGTCTTGCCTCTCCTCCTTGAGTAGTTCCGGCATAGTTGTCGGATGTCTTCCATAGCGTGCTGGTAGACATCACCTCCAAAAATCATGTTAAGAGCCTCCAGTGATTCATTGGTAAGTCCTCTCAAAAATATGCTTTTGAGGGACTTATCAGATAGTCTCGTGTGAGGAGATCATTGAAGATTGAAGTTGAATCTCTCCTAGTATTCCTTGAGAGACTCATCTTCTTTCTACGTCATGCTCAGGACCTCCTCTCTGGAGTCTCTTGCTCTCCCAAAATCTTGGTATTGCTCTAAAAAGAGCCTCTTCATTTGATCCCAAGTGGCAATGTGTTTGTCTCCCAGACCGATGAACCACCGTAGAGCTGCATCGTCCAACATGGAAGGAAAGAGTTTCAGCTTCTGCGTATCAGATTTGTAGTCCACAGACCTGCATAAGACATCAAACTTGAATAAAAATAGGTCAGGGTCCTCAGTTGGGTATCCTCTGAAGGTCGAAAGGTGAGCAGGGGATATGTTTTTCATTTTGGTATCTCCTACTCCTTCCTCAATCGGGAAACTAAATCCAGATGAGACTTCTTCATTGTCAGCCATTTTTTTAGGAAATGTGGTCTCAAATGCAGTGTTTATGGCCTTATGGTCATTTAAGACTTTCTGAGTCAAGGCTCTGAGGTTGTCCGGTGCTATCGTCCGATCTTCTACAACTTTCCACAATAGGGCTTCCTCTAAGGGTGTCCTATTAAACAGGGGATTTATGATGATTCGTTCTTCCCCACATTGATGGGATGAGGAGGCACTTTGCACAAAGTGTGGTTCCTCACTCCAATGGATTGTTGGTGGGTCGGGCGAGTCTAATTCAAATTTAGAATGCTCGGCTGACTCAGGTTCTGATGGATTGGTTCTTATAAACCGATCGTCAGGTCCTCTTCTTCTCGAAGAACTCATACAAGGTCAGATGGAAGGTTTCCAGGTATTGTAAATAATCTAGTTGAGATGCTTCCTCGACAACGGTGCCAAAATGTTGTGGGCCAAACAAGGTTAACTTTTTCCTACTTTTGTCACATGCCCGTGCATTTAATTTATCAACCCAGGGAGCTTCGTAAACTTGCGAAGGGTCTGAATAAGATTGCTTACAATACCACTTGAGATGAGTCCGCTAGTTCTACTATTGGGGGGTGTTTCAAATGGTTGTCAATCATTCACGCACTCCTCAATAATTTACGTAAACAAATGATTAAATCTACAGAAAGAAAATATCCACACATTCCTGGAAATGAACCTACTGCAAATACTAGAAATATCGATGCGATAAACAATCTTATAAAATAGTAAACTAATCTAGAAAAGAATATAGGAAAAGTAGGGGAAGAAATACTGGCTTGGAGTGGGCCCAGGCTCCAACAGCTTCCTCCCAGCTGAACACGCACTTAGAACTCTTAGAACTGTATTCCAATTATCAAAGTATTACAAAAATATTCTATCTCCTCTCTCTGTATATCTTATTTCTATCTCTCTATTTCTATATATTTTCTATATATCTTCAGAGAGGTCTGCGTGTGTTTATATAGCACACCCATAGAACTTCTATTACAAAAGAAGTTGTAATAGTCGATTCATCCCAGACTAAACTAAGACAGTCTAGTAAATGTAATCGACGTCTACTAAAACTGGCATTCGGTTCTATCGATGGCGTGTTCGCTGATTGGGTTGTGCTTCACCTGGCATTGGTAGGACATTCTCATACATTGGTGTGATCCCCAATTTAGCTCTACTTGACGTAGAGTTGGAACTGCACCAGTCACTTTTGTCCATGTCATGCTTGTCTGGTCAACGGGCGAAGAACAGGGGCGCCTTCCCTATGAGGAAGGTGCCTAAGTATATCAGGTGCCTTCTCCATGCGGAAGGTACCTTATTGCCATGGGCGCCTTCCTGGAAGAGGAAGGCGCTTATCTTCTATTGGTGCCTTCCTGTGAGAGGAAGGCGCTTTGCCTTCTAGTGGCGCCTTCCTATCGGTGCCTTCCTTATGGGAGGAAGGCGCTTGCCTTCTAGTGGCCCTTCCCTGGCACCTTCCTTATGAGAGGAAGGCGCTTCCTTCTATTGGTGCCTTCCTTAGGAGAGGAAGGCGCTTGTTTTTCTTTGGTGCCTTCCTGGAAGAGGAAGGCGCTTCTCTTCTTGGTGCCTTCCTAGAAGAGGAAGGCACCTACTTGCTTGGCGCCTTCCTGGAAGAGGAAGGTGCCTACTTACGTTTGGTGCCTTCCTGGAAGAGGAAGGCGCCTACTCCCATTTGGTGCCTTCCTGGAAGAGGAAGGCGCCTATATTTTCTGCATTGGACCCGAAAGAAACAAAGTGCCAGGTCCATAAAGAGACCTCGACTGATCCAAATCTAACTAAATCAACTGCAATTCCACAAAAACACACTAAAAACACATAAATTAGATAACACGCATAATTTCATCAAATATCTATATAATCATTTATAAAAGTATGCAATCCTTATTATACAGCCGCATAATGATCAAGAAAATGTGTACAAAATATGAGCATTTCTGGTGCTCATCGGAGTTCACTGCCAAGTTGGGAGGCTACCTTTCTCTGGATTATTCTCATTTGGAGATTCCTATCAAAGGGAGGAGAATCCAAATTTATAATGAGAAGCCTTCAACTTATCACATAGAGAAGATTGAAGAAGAAGATAAACCCATGAATTTTGTCAACTTGATGATCGAAGAATTGGAGGAATTAGATTTGATGGAAGAAGTTCTAGATGAGCTTCGAACAGAAGATGAGTTTTCAATGCTCAATTTTAATGCCATGATGGAGACTGAAATTGGTTATTACACCATTACTAAGCCTAAAAAAGCTGAAGTGAAGGTGTTTGATGATCAAGATCCTATTCTTGATCAATTATGGAAGTTGTACTTTGATGGTGCAAGGTGTAAGAATGGAACAGGGTAGGGATCATTCTCATTTCTCCCTCTAGAATATAGAATATGTACTCTTACCGATAGACCTGGAGTTGTACAAACAATGCTGCTGAGTATGAAGCACTCTGCCTAGGTCTGAAGAAATTAGAGAAGCTCGAGATCAAACAATTATAGATTTTTAGATATTCTGAGTTGATCGTCAACCAAGTAACCAGTAAGTGTGTTTCCAAGAAGCACTACCTAAATTTTGGGACCTATTTGAGGCCTATACAACATTGAACATCCAAGCAATCTCGTGAGAGCAGAACAAGCATGCCGATATCCTGGCATCCCTTGGTGCTAATTTTTCTCTAGTTGAGCATGTGGTGAGAAAGCCCAAGATTGTGAGGTTAGTTTACAGACCTTCAGTCCCTGAAAAAAATATCTTCTAGCAAGTGTTTAATAGTGATGAATAGATTGTAAATTTCTTGATAAGAGAAGCTAGTAATGTGGAAGAAAGAACACTTGATGAGGAAGAAGTCGAGGGTTTGATCCAGCTATGAAATAATCATATCCCAAAAGGATTGATTACGCTTGAGAGTCTCTTTGATCAAAATAATAGAGTAGATAAGCATAAGATCAAAGTGGATGAAAAGGAGTACACTGAACTACAGTTGGGACCCGAGAAGTCGATCAAAGTTGGCATAGATTGCACTCAGGGAGTACTAGAGCAGATCAAGGAGTTGTGCCATGAGTACCCAGACATTATCGCTTGGAGCTACCAAGATTTGAAAGGCTACAACAAAGATGTGATCCAACATACCATTGAGTTGCAGGAAGGAGTGAAACCCTTCAGGAAAAATAGAGGCCAGTCAATCCCAAGATTGAAACCCTGATGAAAGCAGAGTTGCTAAAAATATTAGAAGCCAAAATCATCTACCCGATTAAGCACTCTACCTGGGTAGCAAATCTGGTCCCCATGAGGAAGAAGAATGGAGATATTCGCCTGTGCATGGATTTTCAAAATTTAAACTAGGCATCTCTAAAGGATCACTATCCGCTACCACAAATTGATCAGATTCTTCATGTAGTTGTTGGTGCTCAGAGATTCTCTTTGTTAGATGGATTCTTTAGCTATAACCAAATCTGGGTCAAGGATGAAGACCAATATAAAATGGTGTTCACCATGAAATGGGGAACATTTGCTTATCAGTGGATGTCGTTTGGTCTCTCAAATGCTGGCGCAAATTTTTAGAGAGTGATGGATGTAGCTTTCGATGAGTTGTTAAATCATGTTATTGTGATTTATTTGGATGACATGACTATCTTTTCTCACAATAGGGAGGAGCATAGTCTACATTTGAGACAAGTGTTCAAGAAGTTTGTAGATTTTGGAATATCAATCAACCCGAAGAAGTCCATCTTCATGGTAAAATAAGGAAAGCTCCTGGGCCATATTATTTTAGAGGAAGGTTTGGCTATAGATCCAACTAGAGCTGAGGCTCTCTTGAAGCTTCCATTGCTAGCTAACAAGAAGGATTTGTAATCATTTTTTAGGTAGATAAACTTTATTTGAAAGTTTGTTGTAGATTTCACCCAAGTGGTAAAGCCGATGATTGAGCTATTAAAGAAAAATGTTGAGTTCAAATGGACTGAGCAGAGGAAGCAAGCATTCAAGGAAATCAAAGAAAGAATTGCTCAAGCCCCAATTTTAGTGAACCCTGATTACTCAAAATATTTTATCCTGTATGTCATTGGTGAACAAGAGAGCTATGCAATGGTTCTTACGTAGAAGGGAGATGATGGAGATGAGGGCCACTGATTGCTTTCTTAAGCCAAGTCATCCAACCGCATGAAGAAAAATATAATTTCATTGAAAATCAAGTATATGCGATGATGAAATCCTTGAAGAAGTTTTGGCATTTTGTTTCTCAGAGAAAAACAATAGTTTATGTTGTTCACCCAGATGTCTGGAGTTTCATCATTTAAGGAGAGCTTGGAGACAAGAGAGTTGGTTGGGTTTCCAAAATCTAGGAGTATGATGTTGAAATCTGACCAACCAAGCTAGTTCGAGGTCGAGCATTATGTCAAGAGCTTGCAAAAAGCATTGCATCTGAATCCATGGTTTGCCAACTTGAGGATTCAGTAAGAGGAAGTAATTTCGCTAATCACTCTATGGGTGATCATGATTGGATAGAGGACCTTGTCAAATATTTCCATTCAGGAAGATGTCCTCCACACCTCAATGCCTCACAGAGAAGGAGATTCAGACTTTAGGCCCTTAGGTACGTGATGATGCCGAATGGACTATTCCATAAGAATATTGATGGAGTACTTCTCAAGTGCATCCAAGAATCAGAGAAACAAAGAATCCTAGAGGAGTTTCACTCTGGTTTATCAAGAGGCCATTATGTAGGGAGGCCAATGGCATTGAAGATCATCAAAGTAGGATATTTTTGGCCTACTCTCTTTGCAGATGCTTTCAAAGTTAGCCAGAGTTGTGACAAGTGCCAAAGATATGTTGGTAGAAGCAAGAATGCATCATTACCCCTTCATCCGATTCAAGTAGAAGCACCATTTCAGCAATGGGGCTTAGACTTTATTGGGGTCATTGATCCCAATTCCTTTGTCGAACACAAATACATCCTGACTGCAACCGACTATTTCACCCGATGGTCAGAAGCAATCCCGACCAAGAAGGTGGATCAGGAAATAGTTATCTCTTTCCTTGAAGGATTAATCACTCATTTTGGCATACCAGATGCAATCATAATGGATAATGGAACTCCCTTCATCGGTGCCAAGATCAACGAATTCATGGGTAAGTACGAGATTTATTTGAAGATATCATCTAACTATTATATCCATAGGGGAATGGCTTGGCTGAGTCCACAAACAAGAATTTGCTAAGAATTCTAAAGAGAACCCTTGGAGACAACAAGCGTAGTTGGCACTTGCTCCTGAACCAAGCATTATGGGACGATCACATATCTATGAAAAAATCCATCAAGACATCCCCTTATTCCTTGGTATACGACAAAGAAGTAGTCTTGCCCATTCATATTGAATTGTCGGCCCTTCAATCATGGCACTTATTGGATGGTGAAGATGATGAGTCTGATCCCATGAGCACGAGATTGGCTCAACTTTTATAGTTGGAGGAAGAGAGGGAGAAATCATACAATACCTTCATGGAACATGCCCGGATGACACATAAATGGTTTGGCAAGAAAACTTTTGAAAAATCATTCGAGGTAGGTGATCTAGTGCTGAAATGGAATGAGAACAAGGCTAAGCCTGGCAAGCATCACAAGTTTGAAGTGATATGGGAGGGCCCATTCCAGATTTTAGGTGTGAATCAAGTCAACTCATTTTATTTAAAGGATATGGATGGTCGTGTGTTGCCGATTCCAGTAAATGGTCTTCATTTGAAGGCCTACCATCAGTGACAAAATTTTGATCAAGTATGTATATATGTACATAATTTTTCTCTGTTATTTTATTCTAAGTCAAGTATTTTTAAAATGATATAATTAAAAAAATGGATGAAATGTTTTTGTCGGGAGAATTTAATTCTATCTCGAGCAAGTGTTTTCACCCCAAAATCACGTCTTTACTAAGTAAAACATTTTCACCCCAAAAATGTTTTAAAAAAAGGCTTTTCAATCATATGCTAGGTGAAAATCATTAAAAGAAAAAATATAATTCCTTGGCAATTAATTTTAGAGGCAAAGTCAAAGTTAAATTTTAAAATTTGTCCAAAGGCATGATTTGCTTTAAAAGCACCCCTATTTTTAATTGCCAAAAAAGGAGATAAAAGATTAAAAAAGGGATAAGAGAAAAGCAAAAAGGTAAAGCAAAATTAAAAGATGAAAACTTTTATTTTCACCCAAAAAAGAAAATTTGCCATGTTTTTTCTATTTTTGGGGTGAAATCCTCATTTATTTCCCCAAAGATATTTTGGAGCAAAACTGCAAGAAAATATTAAAAATCGCATGCTTTTTCAAGAACTCCAAGTGGCAAGATTATTTTTGATAAGGAAGGGGGCGAAATTAATTTTGCTTCACTTTTTCAGCAAAGCACTCTCAGTTAAAGCTTGCTTTTTAGCAATAAGCTTTTTTGGGGTGAAATTAAAAAAGATGAATTATTTTAAAAGGACTACAAAGCATGTAATTTCACAGGAAGTGCAAGTGTCTTGGTATTTTCACCCAAGGACATTTTCGGTAAAGCAAGTGTGCTCGATTGACATTTTTTGCTAGCCCATGCTAATTTTGGAGCAGTTGGATGCATGAAATTGAGCTAATTTCATTAATAAAACCCTCAGAAGATATTTTTAGTATTATCATGCAATGAAATTAATAGTTTTCACCCCAAAAAGTGCCCATCACTCCCACGTGGCATTTATTATTCCCAAGATGAGTCATTAAATACCTAGATTGTACCCTCCAAGACAAAAAGTGGTTGAGTATAGAGTTCGAGGAAGATTTACAATGTAAAGGCATTATTGGTAGTTAAGGACATCATGAAAAAGCATGTCAAGTGAGAGAACCAAGGGAGCATGTTCACTCGAATTCATCAAAAGCATGCCACCTACATTTAATTGGGTAGTTGGGAGAAAAAGTTTTAAATACGATAAACCAAAAGCTTGTAGTTAAAGAAAGATTGAGATTATTTTTCTGGAGCATTTCCAGATTAGATTTCAAATTGCTACTTTGTTGTAGGATTATCATATTGTTGTAAAAATATGATTGTACGAAGATGGGAAAGAAAGCTGCTGAGTCAATAAAATTTGCTAAGGCAAAAAAAGCTAAAAAAACTAGGCAAAATGAAAATGTAGAGCTTGACCCATATTATGATGCATTGGCTCAGATTGGAGACTATGCTATTTCAAACAAGGGCATGGAAAAATTATGCCAAGATGTGGAAGTTACTGTCGGGCAAGGCTTGATGCTAGAAATCCCATTAACTATTGCCTATCATGTGCAGCTTTCCTGGTACCTGTGTACACCTGTTCATCCTTACCCTGAGCTGGTGATGGTGATTTCAAAATTTTACAATCTTGCCACAAGGGTTGTCCATAATATGAAGGGAGATAAATTATTCACCATTTTGCCTAGCATAGTTAGAGAGGCATTTTCTTGTGGGGTGAAGCCTTCCTCGGATGTCATGTTCAAAAAGATGAATCTCAAGGAGCAAGAGGAGAGGTACCAGTCAACTATGATACTGTGCCAGTTCATGGAGAATCAATTGATAAAGGTACCCTAGTTTAGAGAGTTGCCGACTTTTCCAAAGCCCTTAATAGAGTTTAAAAGTCTAGACATGTTTTCCATGTTGGCTTGGGTGTCCGGTCTTCCTACCGACTCCATAGTGTATAAATGGTAAGCGGTGCTAGTACAATGTATTTCATAGGTGGAATTTTATGCCTCAATAGCAATGCAAGCAAGCACAAACCTGATTTTCTTTGATTGGGTGGATTACGTGGCTCGAGCAATGCATACCCAGTTGGAGAAGATACAGAGTGAAGGAGCAATATCATTCAGGCACACTTCATTTTTGGCCTGGTATTTCTTCTTCCACATGCACCGATATTTTTCTTTCATAGTGGTCAAGCAGGTTGATGAGGCAGACAGGAAGCTTCCAGTTTATTTGTGGACTCCAAGCTTGTCCAGGAAGGAGTCATTTTATAATTTTAATCACATGTTTTTGGGCCCCACCCTCGAACTTATTTTTGGCACATGTGAGAGAGTGCCAAGGGCGATGAGGGAGGAGATCATTGCGAAGGAGAAAGGAGATATTTTCTTGTTGATGCAAGGCATCATGGTACAAATTTTTGGCTTCACTGGCAAGTCATTTCTCCTTCCATATTTTACTACAGAGCACCTTTTTGCGATGGAAGTTGTCCTCTAGAACGACTTCATCAATGACGTCTATGGGGTAGGACGAGGAAAGAAGACTACATGCACCATGCCATTTCACTTCGATGGCATTGAAGTAGACCAGGTTGGCCAGAATAAATTGATTAATGAAGCTCTCTATGACATGGGTATGGTGGAGTTACCTCAATGATGGAAGTATGACCCTTTGGGTCAGTTCATGATATTGATTAAAGCCAAAAGTTTTCATTGCTGCCCCTAGGAAAATATTGAGTAGATGAGAAATAATCCAGAGGGGCATGATCTTGAATGGCACATTGAGCAGATGATGACATTCCCACCATGGCATGATTTCTATGAGATGGAGGTCGAATATAACCCTGCAGTTCACAAGCACTAGATTCCTCCTCCTAGGCTTGTTTGGAAAAATGAAGGAATAATTGCCCACTTGGTCCGAGGAGAAAATTACTAACTGGTGGGTTATGAGGGCCCACAGAGGGAAAACTAGGTCAGCTTATGGCCTAGCAATGGATGATGTATTTTTGGATGTATATGATGAATACTATGATAGTTATCAACCAATCTCTTTCGCTAAAATTGTACCTCAAAGCTTTCAAAGATCTGACAGTGAAGAGATCATGGCTGGACAAGAGCAACAAGTGGTTGAGGAAGTACCACTTGTGGAAGAAGAGAAATAACTATCACCGAAAGTGCAGCCCTAGTAGAAGAAGAAGAGTAAGCATGAGGCACTTCCTTTTCCTAAGATCTCCAAGAAGCCAAGAATAGGCGTAGTTTCTTCATCAAGTGTGAACCCTCCTCCTATAGCCGAAGCCACATAGGATGACATTTCAAGAAATCCTCCTTTGGTTCAGGTAGGACAACTTGGCCAACACATGGAAGTTATAGATCTGGAGAAGGAGATAGAGGAGGAACAAGACAAGGGTGAACCAGTGTCACAACCACCCTCATCATCAGCTCAAAAGGTGTCGAAGCTTGAAGGTACATTTTCTCTACCCTCTTCCCTTTCTCTTGAGCATTCAATGACTATTGCACCCCATTCCATAGTTATCACTTCTATCTCACCTCCATTCGGTATACCCTCCACTTCCATTTCACTTCTTGTTTCCTAAGTCACCAATGCTCCCTCTTCTTCTATTCTCTACTATTTCCTTTTCATTTCAAGTTCTTTTGCATCTGGTCCCAATCCATTTTTATTCCCTTCATCCTCCATTCCAATAATTTCTACCATGGCTATAAGTACACAAGCTCCTCCTCGAGTAAGTGTAACTATAGCCAAACCCCTCACTTCCATCCCCTCAACCACTTCCATTCCACCAACCATTCTCATTTCTACTTCCCTTCCCAAGCCAAAACCTCAGCAGGCTCATTTTCCCCTACTCCATTTATTGAGTTACAGGTGCTACTAAAGCCAGAGATGGAGATTGTGCTAGAGCATCCTATTGTAGCAAAAATGAGTCGAGCCCACCAAAGTTCATCATAGTGGCTAAAAATTCATAAGAGAAAAGAAGCTCAAGCTCCAGCAAAGACATTGAAGAAGGTCACTTTTGACCCTGAAGCTATGGAGTCTCATACTATAAAAATGATTCCCTAGGTCCAGAAGCCTCAAGGAGAAATGGCCCCAAGTGATTACACTTATGAAGTCATTACAGAGGACCTGACGAAGATTGATACTATGGAGAAGATGGGGAATATACAGGTGGATATGAGCTCTCTTTACCTGCATGGTGAGCATTACAAGAAAATATTTTTTGAGGTTGAGGCAAAGATTGTTGAGTTAAATGAAGCTCTAGCTAAAAATAGGGCACAGTTGGAGATAGCGAGATTAGAGGTAGAGCATTGGTAGTGGAAAGTGGAAGAGTTGGAGAATGCAGCCAAGGGATACCAGATAGCTTGGGTAGGAGCAGAGAAGCAAGTGCAAGCATTGACTACCTAGCTTGAAGCTTTATAGAAATAGTTAGTCGAAAAAGCCACACAGTCAATGGGCTTCTCCAAGGAGAAAATCAAAGAAGCTCATCACCATTTAACTAAATATTGTGTGACATTGGTGGTAGACATGCTCAAGGTTCTATTGTACATTCATGAGGCTCGGATAATAATTTTCATTGGTGATCGGACCTTGGAGTATGTCGAGGAGTAGCTGGAACCCAAGTTGGAGATGGCACTAAAGATTCAGGTGTTAGCTCAGTCTGACTTCCAAGTTAAGACACTAAGTGGGATGGATCAAGCTTGGGCCAGCACCAGGATTATGTTGTGTAGCTTCTTTTCTAGGTTGGATCTAGCTAGAGAGGGCCAAAAGCTAGCTACTATGTTTGAGCAGGAGCGTTGTATTTCACTAGTTTATTTTGAGGCTCTAGCCGATGTTAGGTTTTTGAGCTTCACTGATGATCAGGGGGAGCTTCTACCAAAGAAAGAATTGGAGGTGGCCTAGAAATTTTTTCGAAGATACTTCAGAGATCGATAGCTGGGAGGAGCCAATCATGGAGGAACAAGTACTGCCATGCATGGAGAGGCTCACCCGCATCGAATCATCTCTATTGGAGCTCAGTCAGAGAGCTAATCACATCAGCCTGGACCACGTCGAGACATTGCGCTTTGTCATTGATTCACTCTAGTATCCTTCAAAGCTTGATGAAGAGTCTTGGGCCCAGGTGGTTGCAGTATATGAGGTTACCAATGCAAGTCTCGCCAAGCAAGAAGCACGAGCACGGGTGGAAGCAGAGTAGAAAGAGGTTGTAGAAGAGTAGGAGAAATAGGCACAAGAGGAAAGAAAAAAGGAGGTTGCTGAATCAAATGTACCATCTGATGCAGCCAACGATGGTGATAGTTGAGCCCAATGGATGAAGGCCTAGGGTCGATTGCATCCAGATGAGTTGAATACCCCAAGAGCCACCAAAAGTGTTGGTAGTTTTGCCACACTAAATTTTGATTGTAAAAATTTGAAGAATATAAGATGAATGATGCAGTTGTTTTGATTTTATTATTTTGATGTAACATTTTTGTTTCCCTCCTTGAGTGATTTTATTAAATAAAGAAGGTTGATTTCATCCCTGGAAATACATAACAAGTTTTTCTAATAAAAATTAATGAAAATCATGGGCAAAATATAAAAGGGAGAAATGTATGGCAAGGAACGTCTCAGACAAGGAGGATGAAAAATGGACCAAGGCTTCAATAATTATTATTAAAAGGAAAAGCGCTAGTAAAAGATAAAGGGGAAGACATTTTCACCCTAAGGAAGGGGCAAAAATCATTTTCGCCCTTCTTTTGGGGTGAAAATGCCATGTTAAGAAGATTTTATCCAAGTGAGAAGAAGGCAAAATTTTACAAAGTGAAAAAGGGCAAAAATAATGGATGGAAATTGGTCAAAGTCAAAGTTACCCCTAGGGGAAGGTGAAAATCATTTTCACCCTTCTTCAGGGTGAATTTCTAAATAAAGATGTTCTAGGGTGAAAATCAAGTGAAACATATGCCTGGTGAAGTCAAAGTCAAAGTCACCCCTAGGAAGGGGCAAAAATCATTTTCACCCTTCTTTAGGGTGAAATCCAAGTTGAGGATGTTTTTAGTGCAAATGATGAAGTGACGTCATTCGGGTGAAGGTTGCTCCAATCAAAGTCAAAGCAATTTAAAGAAGGTGCCTACCCATGTAAATTCACCCCATTTTGAGAAAAACATTGATTTCACCCAGTTTGGAGTGAAAGTCCCAAAATAGTCAATCAAAGTCAAAGTCACCCTAGGTAGGGGGTGAAAATCATTTTCACCCCTCTTGAGGGTGAAATCAATTATTTTCACCCAATTTCTTGTAGAAGTCATTTCTATTCTATTTTTTGGGTGAAATTACTCAGGAGGAGTGTGAAAGCATATTGATGGGTGAAAACACCAGATTGCCTGGGTGAAATCAATTCTTGCCCCTTCCTTTCGACAAAGTTTTCTTTCGAAGGTGCCACTATTGCTAATATCTTTTGGGAAAGATCGAAGACTGGTGGAATTTAATTCTTGAAGAAATGAAATTAATATTTCCATAATTCCTGCTGAAGAGATACCAAGATTAAATGCTACGTCCTAGATTCTGGTGTGATCCTATTTATTTTTGAGGTGCCCTCCATTGATTTTGTCCCTTTTCAAGACAAAGTTAATGTTTGTTGGGTCTCCACTAGCGAGGGTAAGATTTTGAGGCGTAAAGTGATGGAATGGTGTCCAAAATTTAATATCCAAGCTCCTGTTTGTCATGTGATATTGCTGAGTTTCGATGCACCGACGCCTGGAACATTTTTCCTATCATCCATATCTGTTGATTTCCTAGGTGCATTCCATGAAAATGGGATCGTCACTTCCTGAAGAATGTTCTGATTTGAGCATTGCCATTATCGAGGAGAGAATTGCTCTTGCTGGTCTTTGACTAGCCAACATTTTGTTTTAATTTGCATTTAATTTTAGAGGTGAAATCCTCTATAAATACTAAGCATTTTGATGTAATGAAGGAGGATAGACACTCTATAGAAAAACACTTTGAGTTTTCTGCATCAATAGAAAGACATTCGGCTTCTGGTTCCTTGAGTAGTGTTGTGTTTGATCACTTTCTGCTTATCATTTCTGATTACGTTCATGTCCATTATTAGCTAAATTTAAATTCTGCATCTGAATTTAATTTTTGATAAGGGAATGAATATTGAAATGCTTCTTGGAGGTTATCTCTACAAACTATGAGTGGTTCCTATGCCTTTCTTTCTATTGTATGCTAATTAACACTTGATTTGGATTTTAGCTGTTAGTTTATCCCCGCTTAACATTTCTGGCTCATAGCCATATTTCCCATTTCTTTCTATCATTTCCCATCTCTTTCCTGTTACCCTAAGCTTTAAACCGAATTAGATTAGTAAGGGAACCAACCCTCTCTAGATATTGGCCCGAAGGACATCTCTCTCCTTCGACCTTTCAATGTTGGTCGGGTCTAGGGTGCATATATTTTATGATTAGGTAGATTCGTGACCAACACTAGTTATAGCTATCACCAATATTACTTCTAAATTGAAAGTAGAGGATATAGTAGGAACATTGCTATCTGAAAAAATAAGATAACTATATTCTGAGGATTATCATCAGAACGATGCCTTAGTTGTGAGAGGTCGTTCTCAAGAAATAAGTAAAATTAAATTAGAAGAAAGGAAATAAAAATCTAGGGGGAAATTGGTTGTTCCTAACAAAATAAAATGCTATAAGTGTGGTAAAATAGGACATTATAAAAGAGACTATAGATCTAAAAAGGTTGATGAAGGAATATCTACAAAAAAAGTCCACAAATGAAGATTCAAGGGACTAGTTCGTAGTTGAAACATGCTCAAGTGAACACCATAATTCATGGTTGATTGTCTCAGATGATTCTTTTCATATGAATCCTCATAGGGAGGGGTTTTATGAATATGAAAAGATAAATGAAGGTGAATTCTTATTGGGATATAATTTGAAAAAGAAAATAATAGGTCAAGGAAGAATCAAATTGAGGTTAAAATATGGAAGAGTTAAAACCCTTCCTGGTGTGATGCACATTCTAGGTTTGAAAAGGAATTTGATATCCAATAGTAAGATGAATGACATGGGTGTGACTGTGAAATTCAATAAGGATAGTTGCAAAATTTTTCATGGATGCTTATTATTGTCAAGGGGAGTTTGTATAGGAACTTTGTTCAAACTTGAGGCTAGAACTGTAAGTATTGATTGTAATAACTCTTTAGTTGTAGAGGAAATTAATACGATAGAAGAAGCTTGAAGTATTCTAGTAGTGAAGATAATGTTGTGCCATAAACACATAGGACACATTGGTGAGAAAGACCTTAAAAAATTAAAAATTAAAGGTATGTTTGAAGGAATTTTTGATTGGCCATTAAATTTTAATTTTTGTGAGCACTGTATTTTTGGAAAGTAAGTCTGAGTTAAGTTTCCCAGTAGTGCTACAATATCTGAAGGAATTTTGCATCTAGTTCACAGTGATGTGTTTGGACCTGCAAAAACACCATAATTAGGTAAATCTATCTATTTTTTTACATTTATAGATGAATTATCAAGAAAAAACCTGGGGATACTTTTTACAGTACAAATATGATGTTTTCAATAAATTTAAAGAGTTAAAGGCTCTTGTAGAAAATTAGATAGAGAAAAAGATAAAGGTTCTAAGAAGTGATAATGGTGGTAAGTATTACTCTAATGAATTTGATAAATTTTTCAAGGACTATGGAATAGAAATACATGGAACAACTCTATATACTCCACAACATAATGGAGTTGTAGAACGGATGAATAGAACATTGATGTAGAATGCTAGAAGCATGCTAAGTAGTGTAGAGTTAGAAAAGAAATTTTGAGTAGAAGTCATGTTAACTACTTGCTACCTCATCAATAGATCTCCTACCCCAACTTCGGTGGATAAAAATCCATAGGAAGTGTGTATTGGTAAGAAATCTTCTCTTAGTCATATAAGGTTTTTTGGTCGCAAAGCTTATATGTATGTCCCAAAAGAGAAAAGGACTAAGCTAGACTATAAATATAAGAAATTCATATTTTTGTGTTATAGTACTGGTGTGAAAGGATATAAGTTATGGAATTTAAAAACATAGAATATTACTTACAATCATAAGATGATCTTTACAGAAACAAAGGGGTTCCAAAACAAGAATTACAACTAAGAAAAGAACAAAAAATAGTTCAAGTAAAACTAGAACAAGATGAAGAACTTGTGGTAGAACCTGATGCTATAGAAGAATATGAATTATAGAGAGAATTTTAAGAGAAATATTTAGAGGAAGAAGGTGAGGAGGAAGTTGAAGATGCAAAACTTGGAACTCCAATTTTGAGGAGATCAGATCGAGTGAGAAGACTCCCAGGAAGGTATATCCCTTCAAAATTTTGTTCTACATTTAATTTATTAGTTACTGATGAAGAACCCGAGATTTTAAAGGAGACACTTTAGTCAAGTGATAATCATTCTTAGGAAAGGGATATGGAAGAATAAATAGAGTTCCTAGATAAAAATAAGACATGGGACTTGGTGAAATTACCCCTTGGCAGAAAACCTATTGGTTGTAAGTGGTTATTCAAGAAAAAGTACAATGTAGAAGGAAAGTTGGAGGAGTGCAAATCTCACCTACTAGCAAAAGGATTTTCTCAAGTTGAGGAAATTGACTTTGGTGAGATTTTTTCTCTTATGGATAAACTAACATCAATTAGAGTTCTATTGACTATTTCTATCGCTTCTAATTTTGAAATAGAACAAATGGATGTAAAGACAACTTTTATACATGGTGAACTTGATGAAGACACACACACACACACACACATACACACACACACACACACACACACACACACACACACACACACACACACTATATATATATATATATATATATATATATATATATATATATATATATGTCACAACTAGAATGCTTTAGGGTAAAAGGTAAGGAGGACTTGGTATGCAAGTTGAAGAAGTCTCTTTATGGGTTGAAGTAGTCTCCAAGGATGTGGAACCAAAAATTTGATAGGTTTGTTTTGATACTTAGGCTTGGAAAAAGCAAAGCAGATCCATGTGTATATTTCAAAAAGGAAGGTGAAATTTTTGTTATCATTGTATTGTATGTGGATGACATGTTAATTGGTAACAATAAGGAGATGATAAAGTTACTAAAATCTTAGTTATATTCTAAATTTGACATGAAGTATTTGGGTGCTACAAAATTTATTTTGGGTATGGAAATAATAAGGGATTGTGTAGATAAAAATTTGTGGTTAAATCAAAGTAAATATGTTGATTTGATACTACAATTTTATAGAATGCATGATTGTAAAACCAGTATGTACTCCATATTTGGTTGGTCAAAATTTATCTACTAAACAATGTCCTAATACATATGAGGAAATTGAAGAAATACATCATGTTCCTTATGCTAGTATTGTGGGTAGTCTGATGTATGCAATGGTCTATACTAGACCTGATATTACACATGCAATGGGAGTAGTTAGTAGATATATGTCTAATCCAAGAAAGAAACATTGGACTACTAAGAAGAGGATATTCAGATACTTGTAAGGAACTATAGATTATGCTATCTATTATGAAGGAAAATCTGGAGATAATAATATTGTAGATCTATAAGGGTTTGTGGATGCTAACTGGACTAGAAATCTTGACAAGAGAAGATCCATGAGTGCTTACGTGTTCAAGATATTTGGAGTGGTAATATGTTGGATGAGTAAAATTTAATCGATTGAATATTTATCCACTACATAAGTAGAGTATATTACAACAAATAACACATGTAAAAGTGTATCTATAGAGGTTGTGTTCAATAGTTGGAATGAAGTACAAGTCTATGAGAATTGATAGTGATAGTCAGAGTGCAATATTTTTGAAAAAAAATTCAGGTTTTCATGATTGGTCAAAACATATTGATAAGTATCAATTTGTGAGAGATATGGTTGAATAGAACTGAGTGATGTTGGAGAAAGCTGATACAAAGAATAATACTATTGATTCATTAATAAAGGTTGTTCTTTCTTAGAAATTTTCTTGGTGTAGAATATCTATGGGCATCGTTGCCCTTGATAGTTGATAATAGCAATTTTTAGCCTCTATGGAAAGTATTCAAAAAGTGGGAGAATGTTGAACTTGTGTTGAATAATTTCCATATTATTCAAGTAGAGCTAACTCTAAAAGGAATTTATACTCTACCCCTATCCTTGTCGAATATTGGGGTCAGGCCAGGCCTCGAGCAGGGTTACGAGGGAAACAAGATTTTTTGGGGGGTTTAAGATATATTTAGAACCATATGCATATTTTTGGGTTAATTTAATGTCATACCATGGTTTTTCACCCATGGTATTGTAAAACCCATTCTTGTGTTATTGGTATATAAAACAACACTTGCATGAGGGTTTGGTAATGAATTTGCAATAAATGTAATCGCAAGAAAAAATCAAGTGAAAGGATATTATTGTATTGGATACGATCAAGTTTATATAATTAGGATATATTATTGCTAGGTTTTTTATTGAAAGGGTTACCTGGGATAAATTCTTATGTAATGTGTTCTTCTTCTCTCTTTTTCATTTTGATTCTGCACTTACTGCTTTTCTATATTTTGTTTATCGAGGTATTATTTCTCTTCATTCCTAATTGCAAATATCAAAAGAGGCTATCTATCCTAAGTATTTTGAAGAATACTTAGAAATTTGACAATGCACTTGATGTATTGATCCTTATATCATGCTTTTATACCATATTTAATGAAATTTATACAAGACACAAAGTAACGGTTAGAAAATTTGGGAGTTTTCATCAAACTAATCCTAGTTTAATCCAATTGCATAAAATTTATCAAATACAAAGAAGGATTAGGAGCTATTAATGATATTACATACTTAACAATGGAGAATTGGGTAATTGATATTTTTATTTCATATGCCACAACAAATGGAAAGATAAACTTAGATTTTGACCATGTAAAGAAAAATACATGTTACATTAAAAAGATAATATAACAAAACATGTTAGACAATTTTCAACCTAGATTAAACTAGATGATTCTTTTGGTATTACCTTAGGATTAAATAATAAAATCACTAAAATATAATTTCCATTTATCAATAAGTTCTATTAGATATATGTTGCAGATAAAAGCACTATTAGAAACTAACATTAGTGAACTCACAATAAGACTAATAAAATTATTGACACAAGATGACACTATTGTCTACATAAATAATTTTTGTTAAGGGGGTGTGTAATTATAGTTTGGAATATTTAGATAGCTTAGATTGATTTTGAGGTAGCTAAATTGATAAAAATGTGTCAAAATAGTAGCCTTTGGTAGTCTTTTATGCTTTTTTATTTAACAACTAAAATATTATGATAAAATTAAATTAAATATCAACTAAACAAAAATATGACTGTGGTCAAAATTATCTTGACTAGATAATAACCTAAAGTAGTCTAAATTCTAAATATAACCCTACTTTGAATTGAATCAATTATTAATTTCATTATGAAGATGCTACAAGAAGCTCATAAATGGATGACATAGCAAAGCAAAAGCTAGTTTTATGAAATTGAATACACTAGTTACAAATGCAAGTAAAATTAAAGCTATGAGGATAAAAGGGGTTAGAATTATTTCATATAAGGAATTAGATTATTTGTTCATGCATTCACTAATCCTTACCTTCCTTAATTTTTAAGTATCTAATTCAATATTATTATTTGCAAATATTTCTAAAGTCATAGAGTTTAAATATCATAGTAGCCATGAGTGCAAGGGCAAGTTCTTTATGAAATGTACAAAAGGTACATTATATCTTTGATAAGCCAATACAAAATATAAATTCGTGTTACCTTAGCTTTAAATATTAAGTTTTGTTATCTACTGTTATCCTAAGAGTATGGGTTGGATTAGGAAAACTACTTTGTTAAAAAGAAATAGCAATTTTTTAAGTTTGTTTTACTTTGTGAATTATAGAAAGGTTATAAAATGAGAGGTTTTCATTGGGAAAAATATAAGTGAGAAATATTGAGATGGCTATAAGTAATAACAATTTACTACTTGCTTTTTCTTTTTATTCCCTTTAAGACAATATTATGACAATGAAAAAAGTACAATGGTGCCATTGTAAATGTGGTGATAGAATATAGGAGGGCTTTGACTTGTAGTTTTATGAGTTGGTATGGTGTCAACTAAGGATTATTAAAAATATAAACACTAGCATTATCAAGGTAAACATTAATATTAATTTATTAAAGAAAACATTTTTTGACAAAATTGATTTTGACTAAGGTTTTTTTAATTAAGGTCAAATTAAGATTTGGATAGTCTATACATGATAAGAATAAATATTTGTATGATTTATTTTTATTTTATTAGCTTAACATGGTATTTTTATGAAAAAAATATTGATCATAGAAGTATAATTTCTGTATGTCTACAATGTCTATTAATATCACTTGCAGAATGGAAATATTTGGATAACTTCAAGGGACCTTTATGGATCGAATTAAGGTAACTAATTTATATTTTGTACATAGAGTTGTAACATAGGTTATATCCGTTAGTTGTTGAACATATAACATTTTTTAATCTTATTACACTTGTGAAACATGTCAATATTGATGAGTGGATTGTACTAGATACATAACCTAGACATATTGTAATGCTTATTTATATGCCAATTGTTGAGTTTGTTGTTTGATATGGTTTTTTTGTTGTACATATTTTATATTTTGTTGTGCACCTTGTTGTGCTTGTCGTTATGTGACTTACTAGATATTTGATTGCAAAATTTAAATCATAGGTTGATTTTTTTTAATAAAATGCTAAACATATTGTGTTTTTGGAATTCATAATATTTTCTAGAAATACATCGAAGCAAATCCTTCCCTCAATTATTATATAGGAAAGACACAATAATTGGAGGTTCCTTTAAGCATCACTGATGAGCATCAGAAATGCTCATATTTTGTATACATTTTCTTGATTATTATGCGGTTGTATAATAAGGATTGCATATGTTTATGAATGATTATATAATTATTTGATGAAATTATGCGTGTTATCTAATTCGTGTGTTTTCAGTGTGTTTTTGTGGAATTGTAGTTGATTTAGTCAGATTTGGATCAGTCGAGGTCTTTTCATGGACCTGGCACTTTGTTTCTTTCGGAATCAACGTAGAGAAGGTAGGCGCCTTCCTCTTCCAGGAAGGCGCCAAGCGTAAGTAGGCGCCTTCCTCTTCTAGGAAGGCGCCAAAGGAAAATAAGCGCCTTCCTCTCCAGGAAGGCACCAAGAAGGCACCACTAGAAGGCAAGCGCCTTCCTCTCATAAGGAAGGCGCCGATAGGAAGGCACCACTAGAAGGCAAGCGCCTTCCTCTCACAGGAAGGCGCCAATAGAAGATAAGCACCTTCCTCTTCTAGGAAGGTGCCAATGGCAGTAAGGCACCTTCCGCATAGAGAAGGTACCCGACATACTTAGGCACCTTCCTCATAGGGAAGGTGCCCCTGTTCTTCGCCCGTTGACCAGACAAGCACGACGTGGACAACAGAGACTAGTGCAGTTCCAACTCTACGTCATGTAGAGTTAAATTGGGGATCACACCGATGTATGAGAATGTCCTACCAATGCCAGGTGAAGCACAAACCAATCAGTGAGCATGCCACCATTAGAAATGAATGCCAATTTTAGCAGACGTCGATCACATTTACCAGACTATCTTAGTTTAGTCTGGAATGAATCGACTATTATAACTTCTTTGTAATAGAAGATCTATGGGTGTGCTATATAAACACATGTAGACCTCTTTGAGGATATATAGAATATTTTGATAGTAAATGTAGAGAGATATACAGAAGAAGCATTGTAATACTTTGATAATTATAATATAGTTCTAAGAGTTTCTAAGTGCGTGTTCAGCTGGGAGGAAGCTGCTGGAGCCTGGGCCCACTCCAAGCCAGTATTTCTTCCCCTATTTTTCCTGTGTTTTCTAGATTAGTTTACCGCTTTTATAAGATTGTTTATCGCATTGTTATTTCTAGTATTGCAATAGGTTTATTTCCAGGAATGCGTGAATATTTCCTTTCTATAGATTTAATTGTTTTTACGTAAATTATTGAGGAGTGTATGAATGATTGATGACCATTGAAACACCCCCCAATAGTAGAACTAGCGGACTCATCTCAAGTGGTATTGTAAGCAATCTTGTTCAAGACCCTTCGCAAGTTTACGAAGCTCCCTAGGTTGATAAATTAAATGCACGGGCATGTGACAAAAGTAGGAAAGAAGTTAACCTTGTTTGGCCCACAACATTTTGGCATCGTTGTCAGGGAAGCGTCTCAACTAGATTATTTACAATACCTAGAAACCTTCCATCTGACCTTGTATGAGTTCTTCGAGAAGAAGAGGACCTGACGATCGATTTATAAAAACCAATCCACCAGAACTTGAGTCAACCGAACATTCTAAATTTGAATTAGACTCACTCGACCCACCACCAACAATCCATTGGAGTGAGGATCCACACTTTGTGCAAAGTGCCTCCTCATCCCATCAACTTGGGGAAGAACGAATCATCATAAATCCCCTATTTAATAGGACACCCTTAGAGGAAGCCCTATTGTGGAAAGTTGTAGAAGATCGGATGATAACACCAGACAACCTTAGAGCCTTGACTCAGAAAGTCTTAAATGATCGTAAGGCCATAAATACTGCATTAGAGACCGCATTTCCTAAAAAAATGGCTGACAATGAAGAAGTCTCATCTGGCTTTAGTTTCTCGATTGATGAAGGAGTAGGAGATACCAAAATGAAAAACATATCCCCTGCTCACCTTTCGACCTTCAGAGGATACCCAACTGAGGACCCTGACCTATTTTTATTTAAGTTTGATGTCTTATGCAGGTCTGTGGACTACAAATCTGATACGTAGAAGCTGAAACTCTTTCCTTCCACATTGGATGATGCAGCTCTATGGTGGTTCATCGGTCTAGGAGACAAACACATTGCCACTTGGGATCAAATGAAGAAGCTCTTTTTAGAGCAATACCAAGATTTTGGGAGAGCAAGAGACTCCAGAGAAGAGGTCCTGAGCATGACATAGAAAGAAGATGAGTCTCTCGAGGAATACTGGGAGAGATTCAACTTCAATCTTCAATGATCTCCTCACACGAAACTATCTGATAAGTCCCTCAAAAGCATATTTTTGAGAGGACTTACCAATGAATCACTAGAGGCTCTTAACATGATTTCTGGAGGTGATGTCTACCAACACGCTATGGAAGACATCCGACAACTATGTCGGAACTACTCAAGAAGGAGAGGCAAGACCACTTCTAGAACCATGAAAGCGACTGCTTCAGTCACGAAGACAGAAATAGGTAACATGCTAGAAGATTTAAAGAGCGAAATGCTCTCATCTCTAGCATTGCAGATGGATACGCTGTTGTTAGAGAAAAAGAAGCAAGAAAACGAAGCAACATTGGCTTATTTCTATCCAAAATGTAGAGGGAAGCATGCAAAGAATGCATGCCCGGAGAACAAAGTCAGAGTATGCACAGTTTGTAGGCTGAACCATAAAACTTGATTGTGCCCGCAACTGCCCAGTAATCAGGAGGATGCTGAAAGCACGGATGCCTATTTCATAGGCAATCGAAAGAGTTGGCCACAACCCCTTATGGGGAATATGCCAACCGAAATGTCGTCATATGGGGGAGGACCATACATGCCCCAAGGCCCACCTCAACCACCTAACATGGGGTGGTGGGGGCCATCACCCTGGTCCAACGCACCCCAGCAACATTCCCAAACCAGCAGCCATGGATGCCATATCCATATCCTGGGCAGCAGTGGAGAGGCCACACTACATGGAATCAGGCTCCACAGAATGTAGCACCAGCTCACCCCCAACAGAATTTATCGATGTTGCCAGTAGTGAGACCTACGTAGCTACCCACACAACCGATGACAAATCCTAATAACAAGGTGAACCAACCAACATACAATGTGGAGGGTGAGATGTATCCGATGTACCATATTCAGCTTAGGTCTGGTAGACAGCTAGGAGTAGGAATGCCTCCACTGGTAGAAGAGGAGGAAGAGGTAGGAGAAACACCTCTTGTAGAAGAGGTGATAGAAGAAATGCCTGAGAGAGCAAAGGCTCCATTTCCCAATCGATTGCAAGAATAGAGGAAAGTAACGTAGCTAGAGTTTGATATCTTGTCTAGCTTGAAGAACCTCACCATGACAATTCCATTATTTCAAGCCATCCGAGATGTTTCGATATATACCAAGGTGATAAGAGAGATGTGTCTAAGGAAGCCAGGATGAAGAGCAACCTAGACTATCAATGTCATGGGTAAACTAGTAGATTTGATGATGGGCAAAATGTGCCATCCTAAGTATGCAGACCCAGGTAGCCCGATGTTGACTATAAAAATTGAGGGACATTCCCTATCCAATACGTTGGTCGATCTTAGAGCAGCCATCAATGTAATGCCTCAGGAGACCATGTAGAGGCTACAACTCATGAACCTAAAACCCACTATGATAGTGCTACAGCTGGTCGATCGATCGACCGTGGCATCGAAAGGAATGTTGGAAGATGTAATAGTGATAGTCAGTGCATGGGAATACCCAACCAACTTTTTAGTCTTGCAATCTAAAACTAGGTTGGGTGGTTACCCGCTCATCTTGGGAAGGCCATGGCTGGCAATAGCTGATGCTTACATCAGCTATCGAGATGGGCTGATGACCATATTCGATGGATGAAATATTAAAAGGTTGACTATTTCACCCCCAGCGTAGTCCATCGACTCATTAGGAGAACCCATGTTGATCGAGCATGAAAATCCTAAGCTATCCATGATCCAGCCGATGATGACGTTGGATGAGTTGGCAGAAGAAGATGAAGATGGTGCTATTGTGGAGTTCCTCCATGGGGAGTCCTCCATATCCACACCTGGATCACCATTGGCTGGTGCCCAAGATCACCATGTTCAGTAGATACACGTCGGGCCAGGAAGAACGTTGAATGTCAGTAGTGGGTTGACTCCCACACAATTGATGAAAGTAGAAGAGCTCCTGGTTAGACACCAATAGGCATTTGCATGGGATTACTCAGATATGAAGGGTATCAGCCCAGAGATCTGTACCCATCGTATATACCTCGATGATCAAGCAACTCCAAGCAGGCAACCACAGAGAAGAATGAATCCGACAATGAAAGACATTGTCAAGGAAGAACTGCAAAAACTCTTGACTATCGGATTCATCTATCCAATTTTTGATAGTGAGTGGGTATCACCATTAGTGGTAGTCCCTAAAAAGAATGGGAAGTGGCGAATCTATGTGGACTACAGAGCGTTAAACAAAGCGACCAAGAAGGACCACTTCCCGCTCCCGTTCATTGATCAAGTCTTGGATACACTCTCCGGGAGGAAGTATTTCTCCTTCCTGGATGGATTCAATGGATACAACCAGATCCAGATAGGAGAAGAGGATCAGGATAAGACAACGTTCACCTACCCATGGGGAACGTTTGCCTATCGGGTATTACCTTTCGGATTATGCAACGCACCTACCACCTTTCAAAGGGCGGTGCTTAGCATATTTTTAGACATGATGGGAGACGCGGTCGAAGTATACATGGATGACTTCACCGTCTATGGAGAAACCTTTGACGAAGCAATGACGAACTTGGAAAGAGTGCTCGAAAGAAGCAAGGAAAACAATTTGTCCCTGAGCAACGAGAAATGCTTTATGATGATGCAAGAAGGCATCGTATTGGGACACCACCTCTCCGTAGAAGGAATAAAGGTTGATAAAAGAAAAATTGAGGTCATCAGAGACCTACCCAGCCCTAGAACGTAGAGAGAGGTGAGGAGTTTTCTTGGATCAGTCGGGTACTACCGATGATTTATCATCGAATTCAGCAAAATTGCAAAACCACTGCACACTCTATTATCTAAAGATGTGGAGTTCAATTGGATGGAAGACTATGAAGAAGCATTTCCAGTTGCTTAAAGAGAAACTGATATCCACACCAATTTTAAGAGGACCAAATTGGGCCATACCATTCCATATCTACTGTGATGCATCCAACAATGTGATTGGAGCAGTCCTCGGATAGAAGGATGGCGAAGAATTTTATGCCATCTACTATGTCAACAAAAACTTGGCAGGAGCCGAGCTCAACTACACGGTGACGGAGAAGGAGTTCCTTGCAGTTGTGCATGCCATAAACAAATTCTACCATTATATCATCGGGTATAAGGTATTTGTCCACACGGACCATGCGGCCATCAGATACTTGATGAGCAAGCCGACCATTGGTGGAAGAATTATCAGGTGGCTCTTGTTACTATAGGAATTCGACATCACAATAGTCGACAAACCAGGCAAAGACAACGTCGTAGCAGATTTTCTATCCAGATTGATACCGATAGACCATACAATAGTGGAAGACCAATTTTTGGATGAACATTTGTTCACCATTAGTGAGAAAATCCCATGGTACGTAGATATAGCCAATTACTTGGCCACCGAAAGAACCTCACCTGCTCTCTCTTTTCGAGAAAAGCAGGCGGTCATAGAGAAAAGTGCATCATTCCTATGGATTGATGGCCTCCTATTCAAAATAGGACGTGACCAGATTATAAGGAGATGCATAGCAGAACAGGAGTTCTCAGAAGTACTCAAAGCGTGTCACGATGAACCATGCAGAGGACACTTTGCAGGGAAATGAACTGCCTACAAAATCCTATAGGTTGGGTACTTTTGGCCCACTCTGTTCAAGGATGCGGCTGCGTACGCCAACAAGTGCGATGAATGCCAAAGAATGGGTAGACCAACCCATCGAGACGAAATGCCCCTCCAGCCTCAGGTACACCTGGAACCCTTCGATAAGTGGGGCATGGACTTCATGGGACCAATTAATCCACCTTCAATAGGGAGGAGGTTTATTTTGGTCTGTACAGATTACGTCACCAAATGGGTTGAAGTTCAAGCGTTGAGAGATTCAAAAGAAAGAACAGTCATCGATTTCTTATTTGCCCACATTTTTACATGATTTGGGGTCCCTAGAGAGATAACAATAGACCAAGGGCCTCAATTTACCTCCAAGTTGATCAAGGAGCTGATGGAGCAATACAGAGTTTGGCACAATAAAACTACACCCTACCATCCATAGGCAAATGGGCAAGTGGAAGTGACGAACAGAGAAATAGAGAACATCCTGACGAAGACCGTGCAACAACACAAAAAATATTGGGCTACACGGTTGTCGGAGGTAGTCTAGGCGTATAATACCACGTGGAAATCCACCACAGGCTTCACATCCTTCCAACTGGTCTATGGGAAGAGTGCGATGATGCCCATTGAATTTGAAATCAAGACATTGAGGACGGCTTCAGAATTGAACTTGAGCTTGGATGACGCTCAAAAAGAAAGGATTCGGTAGCTAGATCAGCTGGACGAAATCTGAATGGACGCTTTGTAGAGAACGAAAATCATACAAAAGCAAAGAAAGTGGTGGCATGATCGCCACATTAAACTGAAGTAGTTCCAAGAAGGAGAATGGGTGCTGTTGTATGATTCTCGATTCCAAGAAAGAAAAGGTAAATTAATGCAAATATGGATGGGACCGTATGAGGTGGTAGAGCTCATCAAGAATGGGGCAGTGCGCGTTAGAACAATTGATGGTAGCAACACCATGTTAACGGTCAATGGCCACCGACTGCGCCCCTATAACACATCCAAAACCTTATAGGTGGAATCCAGAATAGACGTGGGGGAGACCCCATCTTGTTAGATCTGGACCAAACTCTTAACAGGCAAAACGGTGGGCATGGAGGTGCTCACCAAAATTAGTTAATTTAGTTTTTTTCTTACGATGTGTTTTGTAGGGACGACGCCCGCATGCAAGCTATAGGCATCCTAATCCAGGGCCTAACAGGCATGGAATGCATCTAACTACATTTATTTTTCTTTCTTTTCATTTGCTTTTTGTAGGTGGAGGACTGACAACATGAGGAATAGGTATCTGGGAAACCAGGCCTGATTCGGCTCAACATTTCGACACCGACACTCATAGGTAGAAGCTGAGGCAGCGTGAAGCGAGACTGAGAAGGCTTGATCACCCTTTCCTAGTCAATCGCAACATGATTGCCAAGAATAAAGTGCCTTCCACATCGAGAAGGCATAGAAGAAGGTGCCTTCCTTATAAAGAAGGCACCCAACCAGAAGAAGGTGCCTTCCATATGAAGAAGGTACCCACCAGAATAAGGCGCCTTCCTTATGAAGAAGGCACCCTAGAAGAAGGCACCTTCCTTATGAAGAAGGCACCCCACCAGAATAAGGCGCCTTCCTTATGAAGAAGGCGCCCAAAAGAAGGTGCCTTCCTTATAAAGAAGGCACACACAAAAAAAAAAAAGCCCGAGGCGCCTTCCACATCAAGAAGGCGCATACAGACCGAGGCGCCTTCCACCCCAGGAAGGCATAGGTATACAATGCCTTCCACCCCAGGAAGGCATAGGTATTCAGCAGTGCCTTCCACATCAGGAAGGCGCACCCATTCAGAAGCACCTTCCATAGCAGGAAGGCGCCATCATCAAAAGGGTGCCTTCCACCACTGGAAGGTGCATCCATTCAAAGAGCACCGACAACATCGAGAAGGCACCATATAAGCACCTTCCACATCGAGAAGGCACCACATAAGCACCTTCCACATTAGGAAGGTACCAAAGAGCGCCTTCCACGTACAGCCAACACTTAAGTCTCACGGATGCCTCGATCGAAATGAAATCACCACACGAACGAGCGACATCAGATTACCACCATCGCCCATGTGATGGAAATCCACCCCAATCAAAAAAATCTCAAAGAATTATGGGGTGAGATCAGCGCACATGTTCCAAAGATGATGGACAGATGGTTTTTTTGAGCAAATCGAGAGTCTGTCTTCAAGCACCAACCATCAAACAACTCAGCACCAAAGTCCAAGCATAATCCGCACAAATGAAATACCCCTCCCCATGTCACAAATCAGTGAATCAATGCTCTTCATGATGCATGAAACACCAAATAAGGTACATGCATACTAACTCAAATATTTATATAATTATTCATAAATTATGCAGTACCAAAAAATATTGCCGTCATAAAAATCATATACCCCCATGGTCGGAACCACGTGCCAATGATATGGCTCGAAAGGCATACCCTAGAATTAAATGCTAAGGTTAGGCACCTTCCCTATAAGAAGGCGCCTTCCTGAAGAAGTAAGGATAGAAAAAAAAAATAAGCGCAGTAGTAAGGGAAGGCGCCATGGGAGGAAGGTCGAAGAATCATGCGATGAAAAAGAATGAGCCGAGTGATACGAAAGGAATCAGGGGGATGGTAAAAACATAGTTCGAGGCCGAGGGATGGTTCGAATACTATACCCTAGTCAGTTAAGGCCAAGATATGGAGGCAGCCAAGGAATTCACTACCTCCTTGAGGGGCGACGTAGCTCAGGTGCGAGGGGTAGAAATTCTGGTCACCCTCGAATACATCTCAGAGGACTGGATTGCCCCTCATAGGTGAATGCATATACAAAGTCAGACTACTGAAGTCGTACGCCAAAGTGCTACTACTAGGAGAAAATGTGTAGATAGATAAGGAAGGGCTACCAAAAATCAACCTTCCCATGAATCTACAGAAGATATTCGAGTAGGTTGCTCGATTCTTTACATGCACCGGGAAGTATACCCATTTGCACACTAACCATGTGTAGTTTCTGAATCACCTGGTGCATGGAAGGAAGTTGAACGTGCCCTTCTACCTAGAAAATGCCCTGAAGGAAGAAGTGGCTAGGTACCAGAAGGGAGCACCGTCCACCTTGGCCCACCATGGGCTGATATCAGCACTGGTCTACCATGTAGAAGCATAGAGGTAGAACCCCGACGTAGAGGGAGATGGCGGCCAAGAAAGGCAACAGGATGTTATTGCCAAAATAGGGCAAGAAGAGGGAAGCCCTACAGAGGAGATGGCAAGTATCGAGCAATTGGCATTGCCCAATTTCATGAAAGAAAGAGGGCATTCACCAATGCCCGAATGCATAGAGGAAAGAGGGCATTCCCTAGTGCCGAGTATGAAGAGGAAGGAGCACCGCTTATTAGCAGTGAGGCCGAGTTCTAGCCACCAGAACCAGTCCCCAGGAGGAAACACCTATGGTGACTCCTCCTCTCGATAGAAGAAGAAGAGAATGACCGAAAGTCGACATTGCAGCCCAAACCCTCCAAGAATTGACAAATTAGAGCCCACAAGATGTAGGGACTTCTGGGAGCAATGATCAGGTCGACGCAGCCTTGGAGGAAGTGCTGGAGTGGCAGACCAATTGTTGGATGGCCCAAAAATTTTGGAGGACTACCAGAATGAGCATAGAGGGGAATTGGAAGAACGAGAAAGATGAATCACCCAGCTCGAGCAGCTGGTCCAGTAGTTGCGGGAGGAGAACCAACAACTCCAAGATAGGGGAACAGAAAGAAGGGATGCATCGACCCAAACTGATTGGGCAATAGAGGTCCCAATGAATTCTCCCACATCTACAGAATGAGTATTCTCTTCGGGAGAATTTTGATCGGACGCCCGATAGAGCAGCCCGGAGGTAGGGGAGAATTCCTCTATTTTTGGGAGTGAAGGGGAAAGAAGTCCCACAACACCCCCTATCATCGACCTGAGTGATACAGAGCAGGACGAGGACCAACAATAGTAGACAGGACTAGGGGATAAGGAAGAACTCCTAGACCTAAGGAAGAAAGAGAAGAACCTGAGGGGTCGACACAGGACAGATAGGGGGGCGAAGAAGCACCCCTAGGGATGGCAGCATAGGTCCCCGTGAAGAGAACGCTCCAGGGACCGCAGAGCAGGCCCCTCAGAGTGAGAAGATGTCCACCAGGGAGAAAGGGAAAACCCCTATTCGAGCCACCACATTTTTTGTAGAGGCCAAAGGAAAAGGGCCCAAGATGGCTCGGAAGAAGGTGAAGGTGACCTTCATCGAGCTAGAAGAAGATGAGTGGGATATGCAACCATTCGTAGAGAGGCAAAAATAGTTTGAACAACTGCTCAAAGAGATGACAACAGCTAAGGAGACATCGAGGATGCAGGGGGACTCTAGTATCTACATCAATCCGATAGAGGACAACCAGTTCTAGGAGATTTATGGGTCATCCCGAGGATGACCCTCCAAGATAAGAAGGTATTTTGAATGATGGGGGGTATATGGCCCCGAATTGGAAGTCGCTGCCATTGCAAAGGAGAACGTAGGGCTTACTCCTGAAGCAGCCCGATTGTACAAAGCCCAAGTAGTTCATCTCAAGAGGGATAATTTAGATATCCCTCTTGTAGTGGTCAGACCTCCGGACGCTGACCTATGGCAAGTTGTAGAAGCTGCATTTTAGGTAGTAGAGATGACATTGGCTAGATCACCTTCGATAGCGGCCAGGACGAGGAAAGCAAAGTTGACAGCAGCACCCGTAGCCCCACATAGAAAAAGAGGAGCCACACCTCCAGATGCCAATGTGCATAGAAGAGGTAGACACGGGCCATAGGTACAGTCGGATCCACCAAGAAATGACAATGATGAGGGGTCAATAGGGCTACCTATAGTTTTGATGCCATGAGGGCGTGGCATATGTTAGGCATGGGGGGATGATGAGCATCAGAAATGCTCATATTTTGTATACATTTTCTTGATTATTATGCGGTTGTATAATAAGGATTGCATATGTTTATGAATGATTATATAATTATTTGATGAAATTATGCGTGTTATCTAATTCATGTGTTTTCAGTGTGTTTTTGTGGAATTGTAGTTGATTTAGTCAGATTTGGATCAGTCGAGGTCTTTTCATGGACCTGGCACTTTGTTTCTTTCGGAATCAACATAGAGAAGGTAGGCGCCTTCCTCTTCCAGGAAGGCACCAAGCGTAAGTAGGCGCCTTCCTCTTCCAGGAAGGCGCCAAGGAAAATAAGTGCCTTCCTCTCAGAAGGCACCAATAGAAGGCGCCACTAGAAGGCAAGCGCCTTCCTCTCATAAGGAAGGCACCGACAGGAAGGCGCCACTAGAAGGCAAGCGCCTTCCTCTCACAGGAAGGCGCCAATAGAAGATAAGCGCCTTCCTCTTCCAGGAAGGCGCCAATGGCAGTAAGGCACCTTCCGCATAGAGAAGGCGCCCGACATACTTAGGCACCTTCCTCATAGGGAAGGCGCCCATGTTCTTCGCCCGTTGACCAGACAAGCATGACGTGGACAAAGGCTGGTGCGTCCAACTCTACGTCATGTAGAGTTAAATTGGGGATCACACCGATGTATGAGAACGTCCTACCAATTCCAGGTGAAGCACAAACCAATCAGTGAGCATGCCACCATTAGAAATGAATGCCAATTTTAGCAGACGTCGATCACATTTACCAGACTATCTTAGTTTAGTCTGGAATGAATCGACTGTTATAACTTCTTTGTAATAGAAGATCTGTGGGTGTGCTATATAAACACACACAGACCTCTCTGAGGATATATAGAATATTTTGATAGTAAATGTAGAGAGATATATAGAAGAAGCATTGTAATACTTTGATAATTATAATACAGTTCTAAGAGTTTCTAAGTGCGTGTTCAGCTGGGAGGAAGCTGCTGGAGCCTGGGCCCACTCCAAGCCAGTATTTCTTCCCCTATTTTTCCTATGTTTTCTAGATTAGTTTACCACTTTTATAAGATTGTTTATCGCATTGTTATTTCTAGTATTGCAATAGGTTTATTTCCAGGAATGCGTGAATATTTCCTTTCTGTAGATTTAATTGTTTTTACGTAAATTATTGAGGAGTGTATGAATGATTGACGACCGTTGAAACACCCCCCAATAGTAGAACTAGCGGACTCATCTCAAGTGGTATTGTAAGCAATCTTGTTCAAGACCCTTCGCAAGTTTATGAAGCTCCCTGGGTTGATAAATTAAATGCACGGGCATGTGACAAAAGTAGGAAAGAAGTTAACCTTGTTTGGCCCGCAACAATCACAAATAATCACTATATAATCTATGGATAAGGATTAAAATACTCTAATCCAATAGATGGGTTTGTAGGGAATATTTATAGTGATATCAAAATCCCAAATACATAGAGTTTAAGTTGACATAATAGAAGGGCTTAAGGTCAATAATAAGTTATAAGGTGGGTTTAACCATGACCTAGAGGGATTACATAATAAAATATTACAATAAATTAAAAAAAAAACTATAACATTTTTCCATAGGCATATACAAGATTCCATTTAGTGCTAGCCTTGGCCATAAGTCAAAATACACTTTCAATACCCCCATAGTCTGAATTGAGGATCTAAGAAGAGAATAAATTAGTGGCAGTAATGTATTCCTCCTATAATGGATGCTCTAGTGGGTATCCACTCTTTATGAAGATTCATTTGAATCCCCATCATCATATAAAATTTGTTGTTGCAAAAATATATCTATCTAAGAATCTCCTCAAGCTAGATAATACTCATCGTTACCACTATTAGATACTCTTGCACATATCCAAAGAACACTTTTGATAAGACTCAAATGAGGAAGAGAATTCAATATTACCACCACTAATGCTTCAATATTCTATAGTTTCATAAGGTAGTACATCTTCCCATAAATATTCAAAGGCAAAAAAATAAATATTGGAATTGGTTGTTGGACAAAGTCAAGAAGAAAATTGGAAAGTGGACCAACAAGTGGATTTCTTCTGGGGGTAGAATCACCTTGGTAAAATTAGTCCTTCAAGCTATTCCTATTTATGTTTCTTCCATTTTTAATATCCCAAAGGTTTTTCTTCAAGAATTGGATCAAATCAGTCATTGTTTCCTTTGGAGTGGTACTAAGGAGAAAAGAAAATGGGCCTTGGTGAAATGGGATACTTTATGTCTTCCTAAGAGTGAAGGGGGGTTAGGATTTTGGTCTTTTATTAATAACAACAAAGCTTTAGCTACTAATTTATATTGGAGGATGTTCCATAACCCCAATGCTCTTTGGGTCAATAATCTTTGTGTTAAATATGCTGAGAACAAAAGTCCTGAAGACCTTGTTCACTATCAACTTCCTACCAAATGTTCTCCCATTTTAGTAGTTCTTAAGACTGGTGAGGATTTGAAAAAGAAAAAATTATTTTGGATCATTCATAATGGTCAACATGCAAATTTTTGGACAGATTCTTATGATCGTAACAAGCATTTGATAACTCAATTTCTCGATTGGAGGCCTTCGATGGAGGAGCTTCACCAAGCTAATTGGATAAATGTGGCTAATTACTATCGGTACCATACTGGTAATTCAAAGGTTGGTAGATATTGGATCCCTATTGAGGACTAGCCTATTCAAATCCTAGAAATGCAAAGACAAGATATCCAAGGCATCCTTCATATGAGATCCCTCTCTTGGTCCCATGAAAAAGATTGTTTTGGATGGAACAACACTACTAAGGGTGAGTATTCAGTTGCTCAAGGTTATTTGACCTTATGCCATAATAATCCCAACCATTCTTCTGACATATTTTCTCGATTGTGGGCTCAAAATCTCTAGCCTAAGGTGAGGTTATTTAATTGGCTTTTATTGCATCGTAGGGTGCTTACTGGTGAGCAACTTATGAAGCATGGTTTTCATGGCCCTTTTAGATGTGAAATGTGTGAAGAGAATGTATAAAATCTCAACCATATTTTTATTGAGTGTACTTTAGCCTCTGAGCTATGGAGGAGAATGGCCACTTTACTTGGCTTACAGTGGTCCAATTTTTTTACTTTTGAACAGCTTTGGAGGGATTGGCCTAATCAAGAGGGTGTTGATCATTTTATTAGGCATTTATTTTGGATGGGTTCTACCATTCTTCTTTGGAATATTTGGAATGAAAGGAATAACCAAATTTTTAATCAAGATAGGAAGGATATTCACTATATTTGGCAAAATACCATAGCCAATTTAGTTGAATCAGTCCATCAACTCCTTAATCACCCCCAAAACTCCCACCAAATATGGGATCAAGTGATGCAAAGATTGAAGATTAAATATTCTAAGGGCAACCAACTTAAAGAGAATGTGAGTATTAGTAATATGGATAGGACTAGAAATTGGCAACCTCCTCCTAAGGATTTTAGAAAATTCAATACTGATGGAGCCTCTAGAGGGAACCCTGGAAAAGCTAGTGTGGGAGGAATTGGTAGACTTTCAGATGGCTCCCTGGTTTTTACTTTTGTTGAGAATTTGGGTATTCTTTCCAATAACCTTGCTGAGGGGTATGGTATCCTCAAAGGCCTTTAGGAGGCTACTAAGGTTGGATGGGGAAAGGTGTTAGTTGAGTTTGACTCTCAAATTATGATTAATCTCTTAAAGACTCATTCTAAGAATCATAAGGTGGATTGGAGAATAAAAATAATTATTGAGAAGATTCAATTAAGATTTTTTTGAAAGTTGATTACAATCATGTGGTCAGAGATCAAAACAAGAGTGCTAATTCTTTAGCTAATTGGGCTTTGGACAAAGGTGATCTTACTAGTTATGGCCACCCAGGAATATGGACAAAGGTGATCTTACTAGGGATTTGATTGTTCATACAGGAATATGGTGGGCTTCTCAAATTAGGGAAGCTCTTCTTTCTATCATTTATTTGGATGGCTCCAGTTCTGAAGGTACCTAGTTTCTTTTTGTTTTTTTTTTTTTTTGCGTCTCTTTGGTTCATTCAAGTTTTTTTAAGTTCCCTAGCTCATTCTATTATTTACTTTGTTTCCTCTGTTGATTATTGCCTTAATATTCTTCTGGTCTAGATAGGTCATTGTTATGTTCAATTTTTTTCTTTTTTTCTTTTTTTTTTTTTTTTAGTTTTTTAAGGTGGGTGGGTTCTTTTGTTTTGTTTTGTTTTTGTGTTATTTGTGTTGTTTTTTGTTGTTCATGTGTTTTTGTTGTTTTGTTTGTTTTTTTTTTTTTTTAATGTTTTTTTTTATTGTTCTTGTGTTTTTTTCGTTCTTGTTCTTGTGTTTCTCTTTGTTTGTGTTATTTCGTGTTTTTATGTGTGAGTGTTTTCTATGTTTTTTTTTTCTATTGTCTATTGTTGGTTGTTTTTTATTTTTATTTTTATTTTTTAGGTTTTTGTTGTGTTTATTTTTTATGTTTTTTTTGGGTTATGTCTTTGTAGTGTTCTATTGTTTTTGTCTTGTTTGTGTTTTGTTATGTGGTTCTTGTGTTTTTCTATGTGGTTTGTGTTGTGATTTCTTTTATCTTATTGTGTGTGGTTGGTTGTTTTTTTGTTTTTGACACACTCAAGGAGCATGTTTTTTATTTTTATTTTTATTTTTGTTGTTATTTACTTATTTTTAAATTGGTTTTGTGTGTTTGTTTGCTCCTTGAGTATGTCAAAGGTGGTAGGCCAGGTTCGAGTCCTGGGTGTTTTTGGTGGAATGGATACTCCTACCTCCTTGGGTCTTACCCGAAAGTGGCATCCCTTTTGGGATGTTTTCCACAAAAAAATAATAATAATAAGGTAGTACATCAAGGTGCAATTTTCCACTAGACAACATATATCAACTTATTTTGAAACTTCTACTTGCTCTTAGACCATTTGATTTTTTTTATTAAAAAAGGACTTGCATGGATCTACTTATGAAACTAGCTATTATAAACTTCCAATAGAAATTGGACAAAGAATATAAGAAGGAAGGGATCACTAAAGATTATATTTTATGAATAAGCTGAATCAATACCCAAAACAAGAGAGAGGTATTAACTAAATTACATTTTACATCTTATTCCTATATATCTCCAAAAGATTCAAAACCTATGACAATTGTAACAAATAAAACTACATATTCCAAAGAAATAGATCATAGATTCTAATTGTATAAAATATAGTAAAATTTCCCTTTCGAAATAGATCAATATATTTTGAGGACTATTTCATATGATTTAGTCCCACACACTAGACAATATCTATAAACTATTGTAATCAATGCATAGAAATTGACAAATCATGCAATTTCAAAGAAAATGGCTCAAAATACTTTTGCACGCAAGGCCTCCAAAATATTTTTCCAAATAACCTTTAAAATATAGAAATTAAATCCCAAACCTTTGAAAATTGAAAACCAATCACTCACTTCCACTTGTCATTTATCTTCTAGTGTCCTCCATTAATATCTTACCACCTTAGTATTTTTTATCCTATGCAACTATGACAATTGGTTGAAGAGGTACATAAAATAAGCATATGCATAGTGCCAAAGGGGACCATATTGTCCAACACATTGGCTTTGTACCTACCAAAATATCTAAAAAATGTAGAAGAGATTTGTATCCTAGTCTCTCTTGCACTAAACATGACATGTTAGTTGTCATTCCAAGCTAATAAATAAGATGGATATTGTAGCACACTATACTCATTCCCTCTACATTCAACAAAAATAAAATAAAATGACTAGCATTGAATTTAAATGTGAAAATTTTATTTCTAGAATCTTTCCATGATCCAATTGGTCATTAATTACATGCCTGAAGAAACCATCACTCTTCCATAGAAGATGAGTTGGATGGCCTCTCATGGTGGGAAAATAAATTGTAGGTTCAATAAAAACCTGCACCATCTTAATTCCAATTGAAACAACATACTACAATGCCACTACTATGAACATACCTAAAATGGATGCCTTATATTACTGCCTTCTTATCTCATACCTAGATGATAAATACAATGTTTTTTCCCTCAAAAACAATTTCCATGTAAATTTTAACTTGTCTATTTCTTGATCGATCACCTTAGCATACCTTGACCTAGTTATAATAATGTCAATCCTCATCAGATTAAGGTGCACCCCTTCCCTATGTATACTAGCTTTGCATTCCCATTTTTTGTTAATATAAGGATGGAGGTATGCACTAAATTGCACATTTTTAATTTAAAAAATGTGTGTCAATTTCTTGATCCATACAAGAAATTTATTTATCCTATTTATTTAAATTATTCTTGTGATACGAGAATAGAGGCTCATCAAACTAGAAAACTAAAGCAATTCATGGAAAAATCAAGTCTCTTTCCCTTCAATACTTTTGAAAAGGTGGATATGAAAAAGGATAAAAGTTGTTTATACCTTTTGTGTATACATTGTCAATAGATTAATCTAAGTGTTCAAAGAAAAATATAAGACCTTACAAATATTATTTCTATGTGACCAATTGAGGTAGCTTCTTACCTACTTTAATATCATGTTCAAATTCACAATATTTTCCAAAAATAAATAGAAGCAAACCATTCACTTAAATCTTATATAGAAAGTGTAAAAGGACAAAATAAAAAAAAATGAAAGACACATAGATTGGGGTTGCCCTTAATCACCATAAATAATATTGTATTGTCTATGGATAAGAATCACTACACTCTGATCTAGTGGATGGAGTGGTGGGATATTTATACTAGTACTAAAACCTCAAACACAATAATGAGTTTAACCTAAGCCAACATAACAAGAGGTGTTATTTTTAATTATAAATTATAAGATGTGTTTAACCATAATAAGGTTAATTGTGACCCATAGGGATTACATAATTAAATATTATATTAATTTAAATACAATTGTACATTTCTTGCTTAAACGCCTATAGAATATTCCATCATATAATGTCAACCTTAGCCATAAGTCAAATTAAACTTTCAACATGTGTATTTTGTGAGAATTATTGGGTTAAGAAGGTTGGGAGATATTCATAACTAAGAAATTTACTAGTGAAACAAGTTTCATCTAGATTCTAGGCATTTGAAACCTTAAAAGTTTCAAGTGATTTTCATTTTTCCTAGGTAGGTAATATTTTTCTTGCTCATAGAATCCCTTTTATGTTGAAGTTAATGCATAAAAACTAGAAGCCTCTTTGAAATATTGGTATTTAGATATCATATTTATAAATTAAAAATTATAGATTTTGTAGTATATATGGCCATCCTAATAAAATATCACATAGATCTAAATATCCATTTTCTCAATTCACAAAAGTTCACTCATTTGTTTTGTAAAATTTATGAGATTTTTTAGAGAAAGTTAAAACTTTATAAACTACTCATAAAATTACCATATCTAAGTAAAATAAAGGCTTATTTGAAAGTGGAGTTGTCAAACATAAATAATTTTTGGGTATTAATATTTTATATACCTAAAATTGGATCACGTATCTCACATCAATTCTCATGATAAAATAGACTTTGATGGATGAGGAGATGGTGAACAAATATTCGAATTGCAAGGTAAGCGAGAAGTAGAGAAGCAATAAAAAGAGCTCAGGGAGTGACATGATAACAAATGGTGAGCCCAAAAACCATCACATAGAGAGAAAAAAGCCAAACAAGACTCACCCAGGCATAATAAACAACCAAAATGGAGACATAAGGGGAAAGATACACTCAATAAATCACTAGACGGTGATAAGGGGACCAGCCAGGTCTTGTTCATAGAAGCCCTCCAAGGGAAACCTAAACGCTCGACTTTCACAGCTAACAACTTTGTAGCTTGGGGCAGTGACGTTTTTTATCCTTAGCAAGTCATGGAAGGGTATGCGACACTAGATTCATTTTCCTGGTAGGGAAGTTCATTGAAGGACATCCATATATGTATTCAATTTAGTGGTGGGTAGTGACCAAATGGAAAACCCAAGGGTATCTAGAACTATCTACAATGTCCAAGGGTTTTTTTATGATCCGTCTCAACACACAGGAGGACACAAACCGTATTTTATTATGGGGCCCATGGTTCTTCAAAAGAAGAAGCCTATTCCTTTGCAAGTGGGAAGCTAAGTTTGACCCAGACACATAGAGCATTAACTGTGCTCCCATTTAGGTCCATCTCCCAAACCTACCTACATATTTATTCCATGAATATGCACTCCAAGGGATAGCCCAAGCTATTGAGGAACTGGTCACAATTGACCCATATACTCACGCTTGGACTCACCTAATGCATGTCCGTATCTACATCAATATCAATATGGAGGCTCAGCTCCCTGACCATCTCAACCTTATTTATAGAGCATATCATTGAAGCCAACCATTAGAATATGAAAACAAACCCATATTTTACCCCAATTGCCAAACTCAAGGACATATTTTACCTGAGTTCCCAAAGCGTAAATAAGCACAGACCGTCTTCTAGACTTCGAATAAACTAGTACAAGAAGAAAATCAAAAGCTGAAAGCTAGAATGGGACAAAGCCAAAATCACAAGAGCAAGCAACAAGCCCAACCTCCTCCAAATGACAATATGCAAAAGGCAAGTGGTCTGTTCACTACCTCTAACAAGTTCAATTTACTCAAAAATCATAGTCTCTTTGATAAAATAAATATTGAGGAGTTCCTTGGAATGGATTTCCTTGTCACAGACCTTCTCCTACAACCATCCCCCAAGGCCAATCTCCCCTAGAAAATCCATTTCTCACTATCTCAATTGCACCCCTTGTCCCCTCCCATCATCGACATCAATTTCCTGAGATCTCTTCCCAAACCATCTCAGTACCCTAATTTTCCACCCACATATTTCCCACCCACTAGGAAAAAGATGCCCCTCTCCCCATATAAAACCCTCAGTTTTGAATCTAATAGTTAGGATTTATCCCAATATTCCCCTAAACCATGGAGTCTAAAACAAACCAAGAGTTTTAAAAAGTCCTAGATGGATGTAGGAGGTGACAAGAAAAATGGCAGGCCTTTAGGTGCTGAACTGAGAAATTGTGATACAACTGAAGATATAGCCAATGGCACCAAACCCTTTTCCAATAACTCAGAAGTACCAAAAGGGAAGAAACCAAGAGATCCAAACCACCCACACAACAAATTAAAATGGTCAAAAAAACCTCCAAGAGTTCCAAATGAAAGTCCTCTCCTAGAATATGAGAGGGTTAAATGGGGTAGCAAAGCAAATAATGGCTACTACCATGTGAAAAAATTATAATCCCACCATATTACTCATCCAAGAAACCAAATTAGGGGAAAAATGGTCATCGAGAGTTGCCAAAACCATTTGGAGAAACTGTGAGTCTACCCACACTCTGGCTTCTGGTACCTCAGGAGGTCTCCTTTGTCTTTGGGACCCTACCAAAGTAGAAGGAAGAGTCATCTCAGGTGAAGGACATCTTTCTAATATTTATTTCTATGATCCCAACACCCAACTCTCCTGGGTAGTGATAAATGTTTATACCCCTAACTCTTAGTAGGGTAGAATAATCTTGTGGAATAACCTCACTCATATGAGGCAAGTATTTAGCAATGTCTCATGGATTCTAGTAGGGGACTTAAATATCCCCTTAAATATTTAGAGAAAAGAGGGGGGAATAACTTAACCACCAGAACCACAAATGACTTCATACAGTTAATTGACTCAAATGAACTCATAGATGTTAATTTGAGGGGGTCTTAGTTCATATGGAGCAATATTCGGAAGGGTGAAGACCTCATCCAAGAATGTTTGGACCATTTTCTGTTATCCCAAGAAGTGCTCCCCCTCTTTTATGATGCTAGCCTTCAAGCACTCCCAAAGATAGGATCTAATCACAACCCCCTTATATTTGAAATAGTAAATAAATTTTAGTTCAATATCCCCTTCTGGTTTGAGTCAATGTGGACATAGCACCCAAATCTTAGAAGACAGATTTTTGAATGGTGGAGGGAAAAGTTCCCTAGGACTGTTATAAACTAGGTAATGCAAAAACTTCGATCAATTAAAATAAAATTGAAGGGGTGGAACAAAGAGACATTCAAGAATATTTTTGAAAATAATAAAAACATCAAAAATAGGCTCAAAAATATCAAGGACAAATTCTATAAGGGGCATGGGGATGACAATCTCAGAGTTGAAGAGCACGTTCTACTTTTAGAATACCATAATACACTATTAAAGTAAGAAATGTTCTAGCATCAAAAATCAAAACAAATTTGGCTCAATGAAGGAGACACCAACTCCAAGTTTTTCCACATTTCCACCCTCAAGCATAGGGTAGCAAATAGGATTAAGGGCCTCACTAGGCAATATGGGTCTTTCACCACTAACATTCACTAGATTCAGGATGAAGTTGTCTCCCACTTCAAATGCCTCCTAGGCCCCCAACCCCCTCCCTCTAGTATATTTATGGCCTCCCTTCTCGAGAGCATTCCTAGTTCCATCACTGAATCCATGAATGAATTTCTCCTTAGCCCCATAACCCCCAAAGAAATTCACCAGGCCCTATTTTCCATGCATCCAAACAAAGCCCCTAGCCTTGATGGCTTCTCCCAAAGATTCTTCCAAACATACTGGGACATTGTTGGCCTCAACCTCTGCCTAGATATTTCTAAAATGTAGTCCACCAGATCCATTCCTAGGGATTTCAACTCTAATTTCCTTTCTCTCATTCCCAAGGGGCTTAATTCCCAGTCCCTATCTGACTACTGCCCCATTAGCCTTTACAATGTCATTTACAAGATCCTATCCAAATCTATGGCTAACAAACTCACAGGCATCCTCCCATCCATCATCAATCCCTACCAAGGGAGTATTTTCAAGGTGTTAAACATTTTTGATGGTGTCATCACAATTCATGATTTTATCCACTCAACCCACATTTCCAACAAGTCTGCCTTCTTCCTGAAGCTTTATATGAACAAGGTATCTGACAAAATGGATAGGAATTTTCTGACCAAAATCCTCCTCAAATTTGGATTCCATGAGAACTAGGTTAATTTGATCTCAAACTACATTTCCTCCTCTTGGTTCTCCATCCTTGTTAATGGGTCAGTAGTAGGGTATTTCCCTAGTGCAAGAGATCTAAGGTAAGGGGACCCCTATCCCCCATTATCTTCATCATTTTTGCAGATATTTTTGGAAGGGCCATCAAATGTTCTTGTTCTAGAAAGTTGATAATTGGTATTAAGGCTACCTCCAATCTCTAACCTTCAACTCATCAACAGTTTGTCGATGACACCTTGTTGGCCACATAAGCCTCAATAGCTAAAGCCAAAATCATTAAGGCTATTATCAAACTCTATGTGGATGTTGCAGGTTAGAGGATCAAATTCACCAAAATTAAACTCTACTTCACCAACACCCCCATCAAGTGACATGTCAAAATTACAGGTATTTTGGGATGCACCATTGCTGATTTCCCAACCACATACCCGAGCCTCCCAATGTTCCAAGGTAGATCAACTAAGAATATGTGGAACAATATCACAAAAAGAATCCAAATAAAATTTAGAGGTTGTAAAGGGGCTCTCCTCTCCCAAGTGACAAAAGCAACCTTGGTCAAATATATCCTCCAAAGCATACTAGTGTACTTTATGTCAGTTTTCAAAATCCTAGTGGTATTGGTAGAAGCTATAGAGAAGAACTAAAAATGATTTCTATGGGAAAATTTTGATAATCAGTGATATGGCATGGGAAAAATTGTGCACTCCAAAACATAGAGGCTCAGAACATGAGTGCTAAACACAAATCACCAAAGGTCATCAATGATGAATACGAGGTAACGATCAGTAAGGCCTAGGACTTGTTGTGCTCCTCCACCCTTAATCATATTAATAAGGTGATAGAACACTTGATTTCCACTACCAATATTATCTAAGAGGTTGGTTTGTTCTTATCAGCCACCATTTCTAAAATTTAGGAGCTCCCTATTGTGCTCAATGTCCTTTGGACAAATGATCAGAAAGACAATGTTGAGCAAGAAGACAAGAAGGATTCCTAGTAGCTCTGGGAAAGTGTTTACAAGTAGTTGGACTTCCTCTATTCATTCTATTTTTCATTTTATTTTTATTTGTAATATCTGTAGTGATGGTTTGGCTAGCCCATAGGGGGTTGTACCCCATTTTTGTTGTTGTTAGAATTTGTCAATTTTGTACATCAGGCACTGTTATTGCCCATTGTAATAGGGAAAGGACCCTTTAACCTGATCTGTAAATAAAATATTTTACCTACCCAAAAATATTCTCATAATAAAATAAAAAATTAGCTCAATTGACCACAAAAATCACTCAACTTCAAAAATTATAAATAAAACCCAGCAAGTTTATATTTTCTGACTTAGAGTGAATCCATCTAAAGGGAATCTACTATTAGCTTAGAGTATTCACAAAAATTCAAAATCCCCCTTCAACGACCAAATTTGACCCTCAAATACACTCAGTAGTGAATCTTCCTAACGATGTATTCACACCTAGAATTTAAAAAAAAATATTAGTGCCTACAAATTCTTGTCATATTGTAAATATTACCATGATTGACTATGTGTAGGTGCAAAGGGTATCCAAGAAGAGAAGGAATGGGATTGATGCCCTTCCCCTTCCAAAAATATTTAAACTTACTTCAAATAAACCAAATCATCCAACCAGTCAACAAAAACTAGTTAGCTAGTGAACTAGACCAATTAGCATGCTAGCCACCTCACCTCACCCATTTGATAAAATCCAAAAGATACAAATTCTATAAATTATATCCTTTTTTTAGGGTTAAAAATTTAATATTATTTGCAATGAAGTGTTTCCAAATTCATTAACAAAATAAAAAAGAGATGAAGTACTACTAAAATCCTACAATGGAGCTATCAATGACTTCACCATGAAGCAAGGAGAAGGGGGTGTTTTATGTTTGAGATATTGGTGATACCTTTCCTAACAAGTATCTTATTTAATTTTTTAATTATTACTAACAAACAAATTTTCTTCATTTCAATATGTATTCATAGCATGAATTAACATACATTGTGTTTTCGAAATATAACCATTGTTTTGTGAAATTTATTTGTCTTCACATATAGGAGCCTTAGGTAGTAGTTTCTAAATGCCAAAATGATATAAAAATATTTTTTGATATAATATAGGACCATCCTTTTTAATATCCTAATGGGATTTTCTATCACTCAACGGATTGAGTGAATTTGTTGAGCTAATCTATTCCAAGCAGCTTATTTGCTCGAAATTCCTATGTGGTCCTCTTAACAAAAGAGACCATTGTATGCACTCCAATACCCAAAGTGAATACATTGAGAACCTTGTTTTAGGTGGTGTATTTTCACAAAGCACATTTATGGTTGTTTTTACAGAAACTGCCATCTCCTATTCTCTAGTACCCAGATCGAATTTGTCAACTAAACCTATTTTAGGTAGTGTATTTGTCATAACTCTAAGAAAATTTAGATTCCCTATCCCACCTAGAATTCAGTCTAACAAATTTATCCATTTGCATTATCTTGATAGATAAAAAACCTCTATTTCTTACTACATCCTATCATCCATCTAGTTTTAGCTATCATAGCAAATCTGCTAGGAAAAGTAGTTCTAGTTGGCGTATTCACTACTACTCTTTTTACATCCATGTCCAAGGCAAGGTCACCAAATATTTGTATAAACAAGGGGCCTAACTATGCAAACTATGAATAAATAATATTTTGGCTATTTGGTAAGTCCTTTAATCATAATCTCCATATTTTCTATTTGTTTTACAGGGTTGAATGAATATGCTAGCTCAAAGGGACTCTAGTCAACATATTTGCATAGGTAGCGTATTCAATTTCACATAGTGTATTCAAACCAGCCACCAAAATAGGTAAGTACCCTTGATCCTCTAGTTTTCTAGTTCATTTCATAGAATTTCTTGTTTGCTTTTGTCTTGCTCTTTTCTTTTAAGGCACACATAAAAGAGAAAATCAAAAGAACTATTAGTCTAGTTAGCATTCTATTTCACTTTTGTAGACACTCAAAATTAATATTGCATGTAGCCTTGTACTAGATTAATTTATATGATTTTACCCTTCTTGCACCTTTTTCCTAATAAGAAAATAAAAGTAAATTTACCTTTTCATATCATAGATAGTGAATCATCAAAAGAAAAATTGCATATAGGATAAATACTTTTTCTTTTGCATCATTGTTTTTATATTCCATTGCATTGTATTTTCATCCATACTAGATCTTAGGATAGACTACCAAAACTTAGGTGTCTATAAAATTGAACACATCAAATAGATTAGGGAATATCAAAATCCCTTGGTGAAACTAAAAATATTCCACCAAACATAGTCCTACATGGAACTAAAACAATGGGTTAACAACAACACTCTCTCGCATGAGTGTGGAAGATCACCAAAAAGGGAACTAATGCATCCCCCTAGAGATAGTGACCCAAAGTAGGGTGGTGCAAACTTTTTGGCATTTCACATATTTGGCTCTAAATATAAATTTAGTAGTGATGATGAAAAGTCCTAACTAGTTGGGCTCAAATTTTCTTTTGAGTTTTTCTTTGGCATTTGTATTCTTTTGGTTTTATTTGAGGACTAGGTCCCCAATATTGAAGGATATTAGATGCACTTTCTTGTGATAGGTGCGTCAAAGTCTATTATGGTATTTTATCATATGGTCTAAGGTATTATTGCAATTTTCTTCTAAATATATAATTATGGTAGGCAACCTAGGTAGTATTCATATCTAACTAAAGAGTATTGCAATAGGACTTTTAGAAAGGGTATTTCAAGTTCAAAAGGGAATACAACTTCTATTCCATAAACTAAATTATAGTGTGTTGCTCTTGTAGGAGTCTGTATGCTAGTACAATATGCCCACAAGGCAGGATAAAGTTTCAAATTCCAATCTTGGCCATTTTTATTGACTAGCTTCTTGATAATTTTGACTAATATTTTGTTGGAATATTTTTCTTATCCATTTCCTTGTGGGTAATATGGTGTTGACCATTTTTTTTTAATTTTGTATTTGGTGAATGTCTTGAAAACTTCCTTGTTTTTAAATGGTGTGTCATTATCCTTAATTAGGATAGAAATAATCCCATAATGGCTAATTATTTAGTTGATGATGAATTTGGATACTTGGATTCTTGTTGTGGAGGATATAGGCATGGCCTCAAACCATTTGGTGAAATATGTTATGGTGATGATAATGAATTTATGATAATTTGATGATTGAGGATTGATTATACGTTTAATGTCTAATCCCTAAGAGGATAAGGGCCAAGGTGATGTGATTGGTTTCAATTCCTGGGAAGGATCATGAACAAGATGATCATATCCCTAACATTTGTTGCATCTCCTAACATAGTAATAGGTGTCTTTGTCCATATATGACCAATAGTAACCAATATTAAGAAGTTTTCTAGCTATGGCTAGCCTAGTAAAATGTCCACCACATGATCTATTATAGGCTTATTTGATGATTTCTTGGGCTTCCTCTACATTAATGCATCTAAGGAGTATACCCTCAAAAGAGTGTCGATATCTCCAATGATGACATTTTTGTAAGATTTTGATATAAATTGTTTGTATTTTTGGTAAATGAATCCTTCAAGGATTGTCTCTTCTTTGAGGAATCTAAGGATGTCTTGATAATAAAGTTCTTATGGTGAAGTCGATTTGATGGTGTAAATATTTAGACGTTGTAGGTATGATTTTAATGTTGAATGTCCTTTTGATCAAATGACAATGGAATCTTATTCATATTCTAGTTCTAAGGGAATAAGGTATGTTGTTGTGGCTATAGCATCATCATGGTAATTGATAGATTATGGAATGCCATTTATGTTGACTTTATTTAAATAGGTTATTAATTTATCTATGATATTTTTGTATAGCTTTAGTTTATCATATTTGATTTGACAAACACCATTGAGTTGGTTAATCACTAAGTGTGGGTCATTGTATACTATCAAGGTTTTAATTTTGAGTTTAAATGTGGCTCTAAGACCTATAATCGATGCCTTGTATTCTACTATGTTGTTTATACATGAAAATCATAGTTTAAAGTATAGTGGTATAAGTTATTGTGGCATGACCAAAATTATTCCCACCTCCTGCACCGTTGATGCAAATAGCTCCATAAAATTACACTACCCAAGATTCGGGATCTTGGGTTTCTATACCTAGGACTATCTCATTTAGAAAGGTGATGTTTATAGGACACTTTGACTCTAAAGATGTAGCAACAAGTTGATTAGTTATAACTATCCCTTTTAATGATTTTTGGATAATGAATTCAAGATTGAATTTGCTAAGGGCTATGACTCATTTGGTAGTTCTTCCTAATAGGTATGGTTTTGACATGAGGTGTCATAGGGGATCGAACCTTGCTATGAAATAGATTTTTTGGTTGAGAATGTAATGTCTTTACTTGAGAGAGGGAAAAACAACTACTAGGCATAGCTTTTCCAATGATGTATAGTGAGTTTCATAATTCACTAAATTTCTATTTATGTAGTAGATGGCCCTTTCTTGATGTTGGTCATCATATTGATATAATAAGGCTCCAAGAGCATTAGTAGCTATGTATAGGAGCAATGGTTGTGTTAGGTTAGGTGGTATTAATATAGGTGGCATAAAGAGATAGGTTTTTAAAGCTTCAAAATATTTTTGACTTTAACTATCCCATTCAAATTTTATGTAATTCTTGAGTAATATAGAGAAGGGTTGATATTTTTTTACTAATTGTGAGATGAATATTTGAATGTCTTGTAATTTACCTTGGAGGCTATGCAATTCAATCAAATGTTTTGGTGGTGTCATGTTTGTTATTGCCATAGTTTTACAAAAGTCTACTTCAATTCCATGATGGGATATGACAAACCCTAATAGCTTTCTTGATATTATCCCAAAGATACATTTTTAGAGTTTTATATTGACTTTGTATTATCAACATATTTTAAAAATACATCTTAGATCTGAACATGATTTTCTCTTTTCTTGGAGTGACCTAAGAGGTCATCCACATAGTATTCTAAAATACTATGCATGAGGTCATGGAAGATGTATGGAATGGCTATTTGATATGTTGCTCCTACATTTTGAGACAAAAAGGCAATACTTAATAGCAAAAGGTTCCCCAAGGGGTTGTGAAGGATGTTTTGGATTGGTCTTCAAGAGAAATTTTTATTTGATTGTAACCTAAAAATTTATCCATTAAAGATAACATTTCAGATCCTACGATGAAGTCTAATCTCATGTCTATGTTAGGTAAAGGGAAGTCATCTTTTGGATATACACTATTTATGTCTCTAAATTTTGCAAATTTGAATGGCTCCTTATTTCTTGGAAACATGTTGGAGATCCAATCTAAAGAGTATATGGCCTTTTAAAAGTGTATATTTAATAGTTTTTAGAGTCCAAATTTAACTAAAAGAGTGACTTTGGGATGCATTTCCCTCAAAATTTGCTTGATAGGCTTGTCATCCAGATGTACGACAAGATGGCGCACTACTAGTGAGGGGTCAAGCCCAAGCATATCATCATACATCCAAGAAAAAAAGTCATGGAATTATTTCAAAAAAAAATTTATTGTGTTTACTCATCTTGGGTTAGTAGCTTCCCTAATTTAAGGAGTTGAGTGTTTTATTTTGTTTTGTATCAATGTTGATGTCTATTATTTATTTGATCAAGGTTTGTGATTCATATTTGAAGTGAGGAGGGGTAGCTAATATTCCTAAATATTTTAGCTCTCATGGATCTAGAAATACTTATTCTAATTTATATATTTGTGGATAATCTAAATTGAAGATCTATTTAAGAGATTATTCAAACTAATGTTGATTAGAATATTCTTCAATATCATTTTATTTTCACTCTATTATTGATTTAGGATGAACAATTGTTGACATGTTAATGCTAGAAAAATGTATGGTTTTATGAGGTGTTTCATTGAGAAGTGACCATAGTTCTTTCTCATATTCATCACCCCATTGAGAACCATGTAAAGACTTGGGTAATCTTCCTCATCATCATCTAATGAAGGTGATGGTTCATTTTTTATGAGGATATATCTAATCCCACATTGCACTAGCCAAGGTTTGGCCTCTAAATGTTATTTGATACCTTATTCAAAATGACCTAAGCCTTTGCTTTGGTAACCCATTATAATAAACCATTATACCAAAACCTCGAGATGTTAGTGAAATTTGAATACACCAGGATCATAACATCCCACCATGCTCTACAGTCTAAACTCTGGATGACAGACCTACTTCATCATTCGGTCCACTTGAGACTCTATCATGACACACCTGACTTACCACCCACTCTGTGACTCAAACCCAAGTGGTTGCTCTAATACCAAATGTAGTGAACCTCTATTATCATACCATAAATATTTCAACAAGTTGTATAAATATCAATATGCATCCATAAATAAATTAATTGCATAATAAATTAATCAATAAAATAGAGATATATTATACCATTGAGATAGGGCAACACCATACAATGCTCCTTTTGAAAGGAATCCACTCCACAAGATCTCTAGCTCCACGAGCCAAGACTTCTCCAATAATACATCATATATTCATTTTACAATGGGGATACATATCTCTTTATACAAGAGTGTGATGATTCACCTCTTATAAGTTACAAGATCACCCATGTGGTGGTTCACCTTCCATGAGTTACAAAGTGCATAATGATATGACAATATTCCTTGCAGTTTTTAGCACCCTAAAATTGGCACAGTAAAATTGGAATAATTACATTCACCTTAGTAAATAAATTTAAATTCAAATTTAACCTCCCAAGCCACCCGTTAACCGTCGTGAAACCCGTTTCCTCATTTTTCGTGCCATTTTTAGCAGTTGTTTTGACCGTTTGACGATATCGTCTCCGATCAGACGATATCGCCCATGATTTGACGATTTCGTCTGGACTAGAACGTCCAGACGATTTAGTCGCAAAACTAAATTTGCATAGTTGGAATCCATTCCAACGGGTCTCCAATTCGGGCAGAAGTGTGTCTGCACCATTGGGACCCTTCCCCCATTGGAGATCTCCCAAATTGGGATGATCTCCAACATCCCAACAACTATCCTATGCCTATTTAACTCTAAGGCTTTTCCCTCCCCAACCCCTGGCTAATTTTTTATGCAAATTGAACCCTTATGCTCTAAAACATCGTAATTCATATTTTGCATTAGTCCTATAGTCATTTCATTGTAGGTACATGACTGGTTTTCAACCGGAGCCAGTACCTATCGCAGTCGACGAACCTGTCAAGATCGGAGGCGATCTCGTCAAATTTGGGACGATCTCGTACTGATGCGAGATGATTTCGACTGCAACGCACATCGAGGCAATCAGTGCCTGGAGTTTTTTCTTCTGTCTCTTTTCTCTGTCATTTTATGTTATAAATTAGATTTTTTATTCAGTTTTTATATTATATTGCATTTGGAGTTCACCCATTTTGTCTAGTTTACATATTAAGATCATATTCTGCTATCTAAACACAGTTATTTGCATTTACTTCTGTTCTTGTATATTTTTCAACACTCATATTACTGTTTTACATAGTTTGCCCCTATTTTCAAAAGAGAATTTCTCGTATTTCACATCTGTTTGCTATTTTGCAGGTCTCTGATGAATTCGTCTGACGAATTCGTCAGATTGCAGATGATCTTGTCAGTTCAGACGATTTTATCAAATTGAAGGTGATTCTGTTGAATTGCAGACAATCCAGACTGCTTCAAGCTTCAGAAACTCCATCAGACTTCCGGATCAGGTAATCTTCATTGGCCTCCTGCAAATTCTCTGTTTCTGTTTTCCTTTTTGTTTGTTGTATGCATTTAAATTGTATTTTCATGTAGTTTAAGTTAGAATCATTCGACCAAACCTAGGATGAATGTTTAAAAATAAAATGAACTCATCAAAACTCATTCCCAAAACCTAGGCATGGAAACTACCGTCAAATGTTTCCTGGTGAACCCACCATCCGTCGAAAAATCACCAAAATGCACCTCCCTTGAGAGGCGGGACCTTCGCAAAGTCCTCTCGTCCGAGGTACCGCACCATCATTTTCCCATCCTCCTTCCGGGTGCGGATCCAATAGCCTGAAGGTAGGGGTGTGAAAAATTTGGAGTGATACATTTTGGTGAACCCGACGTGAATGCATCATAACCTTTTGAACAAAAACAAACAAGACAAAAAAAAAAAATTTAGAAACAACTAAAACTTAGATGCATTTTAAAACATTTAAGGTTCAAAATCATGTTTAGATGGTAGCTCCTAAAAAGAGGTTAGCAGTTACTATAAACGTAGTAAACCAATTAGCGGCCATAGAAGTTAATTTTGTCCTTAGTGTCCCTGAAGCAAGTAGAAATCAATCCTTGTGGGACGAGCTTATCAGGAGACTTAGTATCATTTCATCTAGGTCCACACAACTTAAAACAGATTAAGAGGCTAGTCTTGGATAGAATCCTGGATCCTCATCAATTAGTGTTCTATCATGAACTTCAGAGAGCTTGCCATAGGTGGTTAGCCTATAGGAGAGCTTTAGTATCTTCAGAGTTGTTCAACTTCGAGGAATACCTCGAGAATGCAGACATTGTACACCGATTCCTAGGCCTTGTAGAGGACCAAGAAGTTGTTCTCATAGATAGGGAAATATGGAGTAGAGTTCCGTGAGCTGTGCTATATCGAGAGTATTGCCATGAGCTTTACTTTTATCAACCAAAGATCTGAGACAGACAATATCACCATAGCCCTTTTCATCAAATTCTTAAAAGAAAACTTTCAATTTGAAGAAGAACATTTCATGACCCCTGAACAGCTTGAACCTATTAATGATATTCATAAATTATTCATAGAAGATTAGTTCATCTACTTTCAGCCTTATTATTATTGTGTGCATTTATTGTTTCATTTGCTGTCTTTATTATATTGTTTCAAAGAAAAACTAAAAATCAAAATCAAAAAATCAAAAAACATAGTAAAAAACTTAAACATTTCATTTACAATATTGCATTAGGTATATATAAATATATACCTTTTAATTTGTTGCATATATATATATATATATATATATATATATATATATATATATATATATATATATATATATATTTGCTGAAATCAAAACTTAGCACCATGACTAAACTTAGGAATGATAAAGAAATTTTAGGAGAAGGAGAAGATTGGCTACAAAATACAATTGAAAACCCAAATGTCCTTCTATCGCATAACGACTTGCTATTACTAAAAATGTTTAGGATAGCATGTCATGACATATCGCATAACGACTTGCTATTACTAAAAATGTTCCCCAAAAGTTTAGGTGTAATGGCGTTAGAGTGGTATTATCAATTGCCCACTCATTCCTTAAGAAACTTTGAAGAAACAGCTGAGTCATTTGTTCATTAATTTAGTGCCTACATTGAGAGGCATGTAACTATTAAAGACCTATACAATTTAAAACAAGATAAAGACGAATGTTTTGTTGATTTCTTAGCAATATGGAGATAATTGACAGGAAAACTGCACTTTGTGCTACCCTATAGGGAAATGTTAGACATTTTCATTAACAATTTACAAGAACAACTTTATTATGTTCTATCAACAGCTACTTTGACTACCTTCGATCAAGCTATAGACTTAGCTCGAAGGGTAGAAGATGCCCTCATTAGGAGAGGCCAACTTAGAAAGAAGTATGATGAGAAAACATCTAGAAATCAATATAAAAACAAACAGGTTGTCGGTGATGGAGTCACTGACAGCAGAAATGTTGCTAATGTCAATGCAACAAAAACAACAAAAAAATTCATCTTGAAACCTCCCGATAAGCCTCCTCGAGAGTTCACTAGATTAAACCAACCTTTATCAACTATTTTACCCCAACTTCTTGAAAGAGGTTTAATCCAATCGCGCACTATCCGGGAACCCGACCCAAGCATACCCGGATATAGAGCTGATTTGCACTCGTGATTTTCATAGAGGTCCTGGACATTCTACCAACACTTGTAAGAGATTGAAACATAAAATACAAGATTTTATTGACAATAATGAAATGGAAGTGCAAGCCTTCCAACCTAAACAAAACCCTCCTAATAATACCCAAAATACTGTTCCCCAAAATCAAAATCAGAATGCCAATCAAACTTTAGACATATTTCAACACCCTTTACCAAGACATGGTAAAGAGGTAGCCAATCAAATTGAACATCACAATGTTCCCCCTCCTACCCGATATGTAGGAACCATTAGCGGGTTATTACCTGTTCAGGACTCTCACACATTCGACACAACCTTATCCCTGGTTACAACCAGGCTCTTACATAATTTTCAAACTTATGATTCTAGCGATATAGAGTCAGATAGTGAGAGTGAAGTAGACACCATTCAATCGAATAGTTCTGAAAACAAATCAGATCCTATTCAACCTATCACAGATGCTAATGTTCCAGAAGAACCATTTCCCAGAAGAGTCACTACTCGACCTTCTTCTAATGAAGTCCTTCCTTATGAACAAGCCATAAACTCTCAACCGAGACCCTTTCAACGTCATCACTATAACATTGTAGGTACCATCGGAGTCATCACCCGACAACAAGCTCAAAATCCCCAACAAGAACCAAACCAGAATGATGGATCAGCTCCATTTGTTCTGAAAAATCCTAATAAAGGAAATCATGCTCCTATTGTTCAAACTAAATCTCCTTACAGCATTAATGAGCAATTTTCTAATACCACCGCTAGAATCTCCCTTTTAGATTTATTAAGATCCTCCCCCACCCATAGGGATGAATTGATGCTTACTTTGAGCCAGATGATGGTACCTCAAAACATCCAACCCGAAGCTATGGCCAATACTATCATCACACGAGAGATTGATTGTATTGACTTTCGGGATAAAGATATCCCACAACACAGTTTACACAAGGATAATCCCTTGTATATTACAGCTTTAATTGGGGATGTAGCTGTCAAACGAGTCTTGATTGATAATGGCTCATCTCTAAACATCTGCACCTTTGACTTCTACCAACGATTTGGTTTTAGAAGTGATGAAATGAAGAAGACTGATATGATTATCAAAGCCTTTAATGACGAAACACAAGAAACATGTGGAGTCATTACCCTTCCATTGCAAGTTGGTCCTAGAACCCTTGAGACAATCGTGTTCATTGTACATTGCCCAGGATCGTACAATATACTTTTGGGTCGCCCTTGGATTAACGCCATGCGAGCAATCCCATCAACTTTACACCAATGTGTTAAGTTTGAGTTTAAAAATTAGTTGGTCACTATTCATGGTGACCCTAGACCTTTTGATATGTGTGCATTGGCAGAACCAGTTGGAGTGCAATTTTGCCCTGCTCTATCATCCACATATCCTAGTTCTTCTTCATCTAAAACTATGAAATATAAACCCATCATTTCATCTATTCCTCCTCCATTAACTTCATCTTCCCATATAGATCAACCACCTGCTAAACAAATCACTGTAGAAAATCAAAAAGCTCTTAAAACTACAACCAATTCTTCAAGTTCTAATCCCATAAATTCAAAACCTTCAGACACATCTATCATACCTTCCACATCTCAAAACATAGGTAATAAGCCTTCTACATCTTATGCCCTTTCTAATGATCTTTTACCAGATTTATCTACAATATTAATATCAGAAAAAATGAATGATTTCATGCAAGATTCAGACCTTTTAAATCAATTACCGCCATCTCTTCGTACTTTGGGCCTCCCACAACCTATGGGAAGTACTTACCAAGTCGGGAGTTGCGCCTTCATGTACAAAGGATATGACTGGGGAAGAATCCCTCAGAATATCAAAACCCATCATGATGGATATGCTCGGTGCTATTTTACCAACGATTATATTAAATCTAAACCCATGATGCTTAAAATGGGATATAAAGGGAAAGTCTTAGGACCTTTCCAAAATGGCATGAAAGAACCTTTCGAGGTAGAACCATGGCCTGCCCGATGTGGTGTGGGCCTATTACCTAGTAAGGGTCAACCCTTTCCTTTTGAGGATGATGATCATCTCATATGCTATCAAGACTATTTGGATAGACATGTTGATTTACCTCTTAAAAATCCATCATTTTCATGCAACATGCTATCCATAGCATACCCTGAAATGATTGTTGACCCCGATGAAGAGTTGGAAGGAGATATCTTCCATGATGTCTCTCGTTGAAGAGATGTTGTATAACGGGTTTTATTTTGATGGTTCTATACCAACCATAGCTCAACTTGAGGCCACCGACCCTCAGAACGAATTATCTAAATTAACTTTACAAGATTTACAAGAGTTGGACGTTTCACCTGCCCCACCTAATTTTGGAAGAGATCTACACATGGAGGTAGAAAATGTCATTAAAATTAATATTGGAACTGAGGAAAACCCTCACATAATCAACATTGGAGCAGAACTAAGTCAAGAAAAACAAGAACAATACATTGCATTTCTTAAAGAGTATGAAGATGTCTTCACTTGGACATATGAAGATATGCCAGGTCTAGACCCTTCTGTAGTCATGCACCATCTAGTGGTCCATCCGGATGCTAAACCTGTTAAACAAAAACTTAGAAAAATGCATCCCAAAGTGGCTCTGCTAGTCAAAGGGGAGTTAGAAAAACTCTTGAATGTTATCTTCATACAAGCTATTGATTATGCTGAATGGATCTCCAATGTAGTTCCAGTCACCAAGAAAGAAGCCACCAAAGTTAGGGTTTGCACAGATTTCAGAGATATTAACGCTGCATGCCCTAAAGATGACTTTCCTCTTCCAAATATGGACCAAATTATTGATTTTACTATCGGAAGTGGGATGATGTCCTTAATGGATGGATTCTTCGGCTATAATCAGATCAGGATAGCTCCTGAAGACCAGGCTAAAATAGCCTTCATTACCCCCTAGGGTACCTTTTGCTGGAAAGTGATGCCCTTTGGCCTAAAGAATGTTGGGGCAACTTATCAACGGGCTATGACCTACATCTTTCATGATATGATGCATGATATCCTACATGATTATGTAGATGATATTATAGCTCGCTCTCTTATTGAAGATCATCATTTAGATGATTTAAGAAAAGTTTTTAATCGATTACGAGAATATCTCATTCGATTAAATCCAACAAAATGTATATTCGGAGTTAAATTTGGCAAGTTATTAGGGGTTTTAGTTTCTTTACGTGGTATCAAAATTGACCCTCTCAAAATTGCGGCTATCATTGATATGCCCGCACCCACTAATATATCCAAATTACGAAGTTTACAAGGTAAACTTCAAGCTATCCGTCGCTTCATTGATAAGCTGGCGGACAAAACTGGTCCTTTTCTTAAACTCCTTAAGAAGGACGTCCCCTTTAATTGGGACACAGAATGTAGAGAAGCTTTTGAACTTCTCAAGCAATATCTCCTTAACCCTCCGGTGCTTTCACCGCCTAAATCTGATCCCCCATTTCTTTTATATATTTCTGCTTCAGATTCTGCCTTAGGAGCTATGTTAGCTCAGCTTGATGATGAAAAATGAGAACGCGCTAATTATTATATTAGCCAAACTTTCGTCAGTTATGAAACTCGCTATACAACGTTAGAAAAGTTATGTCTAGCAGTCGTGTTTGCTACGCAAAAATTATGACATTACATGCTTAGCCAAAAAATGTATGTCATTGCCAAATATGATCCTTTAAGATATCTCATGAGTCGACCTTATTTATCGGGTCGCATGCACCAAGTGGGTTCTTGCTCTAAGCGAGTTTGATATCACCTTCATAGGACAGAATTATGTTAAGGGTCAAATCATAGCAGATCAATTAGCTGCTACACCCTTAGAGTCTACTCATCCCCTCATTATCGAGTTTCCTGATGAATGCCTTCAATTAGAGGCAGACCTTGTTGAACAATGGTCCTTATACTTTGATGGAGCTCGATGCATGAGTGGGGTTGAAGTGGGTATTATTTTAATATCTTCGCAAAAACATCTTATTCCTCTCGTCCTTTAAAATAACCTTTGCTTGCACCAACAATACTGTTGAGTATGAAGCTCTAATCCTTGGATTACGAGCTGCTTTAGCGCTTAAAATTAAAAACCTCTTAGTTTTTGGGGATTCCCAATTGGTTATAAACCAAATTAATGAAGTTTATCAAACCAAAGATGATAAACTTCACCCATATAAGGCCTATTTTTTACAACTAATGGCCTTGTTTGATCAAGTTACCTTGGAAGCCATTCCTCGAACTAGCAACCGTGCAGCCGACGCCATGGTCGCCGCTGCATCTCTCTTGCCCTTGGAGTTAGACAACGAATATGCCACTATCATCATTCGTCAACTCCAGGAACCCGCTTCACATAAGTCATGCTTAGAGCCTTTGGATGTGTTTCTAATCAAGGAAACCACTCCTAAACTCTGGTATACAGACATATTTGATTTCCTCCAAAATGGGACTTTCCCTGCTAATTCTAATCGCAACCAGCATCGGTTATTACGTCGACGAGCAAGTCAATTTGTAATCATTGGCAATAATTTATATAGGAGATCTTTTGAAGGTATCCTATTAAGATGTCTAAATTTAGAAGAGTCTAAATTAGCCTTAAGTGAAGCCCATGATGGATCTTGTGGAGGACACTTTAGTGGTAGCGTCATTGCTAAAAAGCTCCTTCGGATAGGATACTTTTGGCCTACCATGGAAACGGAAGCACATGAATATGTGTGCCATTACAACAAGTGTCAAAAACATGCTGACCTTGTCCATGCGCCTGCACAAGAGCTGCAGGCTATTTCTTCTCCTTGGCCCTTTTCTAAATGGGGCTTGGATATTATTGGTAAAATTAACCCTGTGTCTTCTGATGGACATAAGTTCATCATAACCGCCACTAAGTATTTCACGAAGTGGGTCGAAGCTATGCCTTTAGCTTCCTGCACTGGTTCACAAGTCTCTAAATTCATTTTTAATCAAATCATCTGCAGGTTCGAAATTCTTGCAAATCTCATCTCTGACAATGGAACTTCATTAAAAAATAAAGATGTTAAAAAATTATGTCAAAAATATAAGATTCAACATCGCTGGTCTACTCCCTATTATCCTCAGGGTAATGGTCAAGCAGAAGCTTCTAACAAAAATCTAATCAAAATTCTCAAAAGACTAGTCAATAAAACTGGCCGTGACTGGCATATTCAATTATATCCAGACCTGTGGGCTTATCGAACTAGTGTTCGAACCCCCACAGGCACTTCACCATTTGTTTTGGTATATGGTGCTGAAGCAGTTTTTCCATTTGAATTAGAATTTCCTTCTTTGGCTCTGATACTTCAAGACACCGAAGTAGGAGATGAATATCACGCTGGCAGACTCAGTCAGCTGGAACTCCTAGATGAAAAATGCATCAATGCTTTAGAGCATCTCCGTGCATACCAAAACAAGCTTAAAAGAGCATATAATAAGAAAGTTCATCATCGATCCTTTGAGATTGGCGATCTTGTTCTAAAAGAAAATAAAAAAATACAAATGCAACCAAAGAAATGAAAGGTAAATTTGAGCCCAACTGGCTTGGACCATACATCATTACTGCAAAATTTGAATCAGGAGCATATAAATTATCTACCTTAGATGGTAAAGAACTTAAACAACCCATGAATATTTTACATCTCAAATGTTATTATGCATAAATTTGATTATTTCATCCATGTATATATTTGTTCAAAATCATTATCTTGTATTTCTTTCAATTTATTCAAAAACCTCAAAAACATTCATAAAATCTTCAAAAATCTTCAAAAATATTTATTGCATTTATTTTGTAAAGTTTCTTTTGCTTTAAAACAAAAATCAACATAAAAATCCAAAAACAACTATATGCTTGACTCTTTCGAAACCAAAACAATATACAGAATAAAGAGAGAGTCAACATTCTCAAAACTTTCTCAAAATCATTATTTTCTTACAATTATTGCAGTTATATGTTTCAACTTATTTTGGATAAAACTAGCATTTATTTGGCATCCCTCACTTGCACACTCACATAATAAATATCTTGATTTTATCTGGCATGATTACTAATCTCTCTTATATCAAAGTTCACAAAATTCAATTAAATAAAGTTTGAGCATAGAGAATTGATCTTGTTATTTACTTAAACCAAGCACATCTTTTCACAATAAAATGATTATATTTGTAATTTCCATGTTTTGCTACATAGTAGAACTGATTTCTTGAGTGAAAAGTTTCCCTTGCTATCCTATCATGCACATGGTCTAGAATCTTTGAGAATTTGCAAAAGGACAAGCTCACCCCTACCCAGAATAAAAATCCCTTGCTCTACAGCTAATCCGAGCAAGTATCCCTAGAAAAAGAAAAAGAAAAGAAAAATTCAAGAAAAAGAGAGAAAAGAAAAATGTTATGACAACAATGTTACAAGCATTATCAAGCAAAAGAAAAAATAAGCAAAGTTCAAAAGAAAGCAAGAAAAGCAATAAAATCCCTTTCCCTACCCTTTGAAAAGAAAAGAAGGGTGAATGAGCTTGAATCCCTGGAATTCTCAATTATTCGAAATCGTGAGGTAAGCCCCATAACAGTGGTTTGTGCCCAACCCGCTTGGCCTTGGGTAACTCCTAGCGTGGCGATATGTCCGTCACATTAGCGACCTTATTTTGTACAGACCTATGTCTCGCTTATGGATTAGATAGCTCTTGATAATCCGATCTACATAGTAGCCTAGTATGGTTATATGCATCTACATCATGGTTAATGAACACTTAGTTGGTTTATTCAAATCACTTGTAAACCATACAATTGCACACACATTTGTATTTGAGAGATTTTGTCTATCATTATGATAAATCAAGATTGGCAATGAATTCACTTATGCACATGGGAATCCTTATAAATCTAATTTTTTTAAAATACTTTGAAATATTATTTTGCAACTTGTCTGGAATAATCAAGTACAATTATTTAACAACATATCATATATATCTTATCGACTTTCGCGACGATGGTATAATTCCAAAACCAAAATTGGAATTTTATGCTTAGCGCAAGTCATTATTTTCATCTTTTCTGTTTATAAAAAATTAATCATGTAATAAAACTATCTATTTTCTTTGATCTTCGCGATGATGATATAAGTCTATACCTACATATTCTATGCCTAGAGAAAACCGTTGTAACAATATTTTCTCCAATTTATCAAAATTCATAAAAACCATATGACTTCATTCTATTACACAAATTATGCTTTTCAAAAGCAAACACATTTTTATTATTTCGTATCATTATGTCAACCTTTGCATTTTGCAATGATGGTATAATTCTTAAGGAATTATTCAACAATTTTTATCACACTTAGGAATTTATGCCTAGCAAAAATCATTTTACAATATTTCATGCATAATATGTTCATGGAAATCTGAAAAAAAACCATCATCATCATCATTATTTGCATCGTCACAACAAAGTCTTAAGACAGTTTCTTAAGCACTCTTTTCTTTTAACAATATTTCTATCCTAGGACTAGCTTGACGACCGAGTGAGCAACGACTCCATGAAATGGTCTATAATAGCGACAATGTCCTTTGAAATTATTGTTAGAAATATCTTTTTATTTTTATCACATTTCATCACAACCAATCAATTTGTTACATCAGATTATTTCATTTAAAATATTTATAGCATGACATTCAAATCATATTTCCAACGACATAATTACATGAATCATCAATAAAATCATTACATCAATCAACTCAATCAATCAATCAAACATAAAAAGCATCATAAGCATCACATAAGACAAGTCATATGATCAAAAAATATCTCATCTATATATATCAATAGAATATATACATCATCAAAACTAGATTGGTATGCCACAATCTGTACCTCGGCATACTCAATCCTCTATCAATACAAGTATAATACAATATCAGTGGTAGTATCCCGCCCTCTAGCCTCGAGAGCCTCTAGAGCTCTCGACCTCATCTCCTCCCCCGCCCTGCGGAGGACGAGGTGGTCCCATCATAGTATGTGTGGTACTGCAAGTCCTCGTCATCGACCAGGATGAGCTCCTCATCGACCCTGTCCTGATAGGATCTGCTATGGCAAGTGGTAGCTGTACCCTCTAGCCCTCTGGCACCACCTGGTAGTATAGCGCCTGATAGAATGCAGTATGAGAAACCAACCGTAGTAGCTCCTGAGTGCTTACCCCTCTGCCTCGTGCCCTGAGACGAGCATTCTCATCTCGTAGCTGTGACACCTCAGCCTGGTGCTATGCAGATGCATCCTATAACGTCTGCACCTAAGCTCATAGACGATCTCCCTCTACCCGAAGAGTAGCCATCTCGCTACTCTCTCCAATGTCCACACCCTTGCCCTTATCAGGAGATGGTGGCCTCTGTGGAGATGGGGGTCTCACCTCCCTCCTCTCCCTCTCCCTCTACCGTGACCTCTCCTGTGCCTGTGGCCTCCTTTGCTCTCCTCTGCCGTGACCCCAGGCTGCCACTACCACTGCCTGGTGCCGCCTCCCTATTCGACGCACAACTGCATGGATCTGTCCCTGTGCCCTTGTCATCCGAGGAGGGCAGATGCCTATGTAGCAGGCATCGTAGCCATCGGCTACCCCTGCATCGTCCCCATCCACTGGCTGAATGGGGGCATCGTCCGTGTCCTGACTCTAGAATCACTGCATATTTGGAGCCCCGCTAACTGTGGTGTTATCCCGGACAGTCCGGGAAAACTCGTAATCCTTGAGAGATGGGATCCCTTGCTGTAGACTGAACTGTCACAAAACCCGGTCATAGCGGTGGAGCTCCACCTCTCCCCTCTCCATCTATAGCCAACAGACTCACCTGATGTGAGCCAGCTCCTGTCCGTCCTCTGGCCACCCTGGATGCTCTCTCCATGGCCTTCAGGTGATCTGGTCTGGGACCAAGTCATCCAGTAGTCTTCGAGACATCGGTAGGTCAATCCGTCGCTGTGCCCCTCTCCGGAGCCACCAGTAGAAGACTCGGGGCCTCTCCCTGTCAACCCCTATCAGTGGAAGCCCTACCGGCCTCCACACCGCAATGTGCTCCCAGCATCAAACCTGTAGGAGAGATGTCATAACCAGACATTGGCCGCATGTATACAATCAGAATAGAACAAAGCTGCCCCAAGAAAATCTGTAGCCATGGTCATGCATGTCGCAGATCACATCTGCCAGCATCCATGGTACCCTACAGCCGCTCTGGTGGCACAGTAGAAGTCCACCAACCACCCTAGCCAAAACTCGTGTCAGTGTAGATGCCCCAGGCATCTAGCGCAGTGCCTCGATGTTCACTCCACCCTTCTCCAGGGCGAAGCTCGGGTCACCGCAGAGTTGTCCCATTGTGTGGCCCTGATTGGCCATAGGTGTGATCATCCTCCCTTGTATGGGGATTCTAAGAATCCTCCATACATCCTCTAGTGTGGGAGTCATCTCCCCTATCGGTAACCAGAAACATGAAAAGCCCGGGTACCACCTCTCGCTAGGGCCGTCGGTAGCCCCATGTCTCGTAGATACTTGTGGCATCTCTCGCCACATGTAGTAAGCCGGCTTGTGCCAGTCGATCTCGCTCCGCTCGTGTCAAAGCGGCCAAGTCATCTCTTAATCCTCCATATTTCCACTCCTCGCTCTTTAGTAATCCTCTTTGCAAGCATAAACATCAAAACAACAAACAATCATTAATAACAATTTTAGCAATCAATAATGCAACTTAAAGATCAAAATTTTGCAATTGATGATATCGCCCACTATTGGCCAATATCGTCCGAAATTTGAGCAAAATCGTCTCCGATTTCGCATGTCGAAATCGTCTTTAATTTGACGAAATCGTCCCTTTTTCGCCGATTTCACCCTTGGGCGAAATTGACGAACTTGAGACGATTTCGTCGAACTAGGGACGATTTCGTCCGGACGACGTCGATGGCCAAAAATGGTCGCGATGCTCAAAATTCACCGAAAAATCCATCTAAAAAGCATGTAAAATCAAATTAAATCAATTCTAGATCAGTTTAAACCCTTACCCGTAGACCACGGCAGACCTCTACAGATCTGTGCACTGTCTCTACCATTTTTTGCTCCAGAGCTCTCAAAACAGTAAAATGAACAGTAACAAATGAATTAGGGTTTTACCCTATTTTTCTTAATTTTATTCAAAATAATTCAACAAATAATTTTTGCTTTTCCACGTTTTTACCTCAAACGTTCGATTTGGGTAAAAACACGGAGGGGGCACCATAGTAAGCTGTCGTACGATTCGACCAAGAATCGTCACCTAAAAATGGGAATAATTTTTTGCTTTCTCGTAGATCGAGAACTCATATTTAACGCATTTTTTTTGGAAAACTCACTAAAGAGGGGGCAAAATGTAGCACCCTAAAATTGACACAGTAAAATTGGAATAATTACATTCACCTTAGTAAATAAATTTAAATTCAAATTTAACCTCCCAAGCCACCCGTTAATCGCCAAGAAACCTGTTTCCTCCTTTTCCGTGCCATTTTTAGCAGTTGTTTTGACCGTTTGACGATATCGTCTCCGATCAGACGATATCGCCCCAGATTTGACGATTTCGTCTAGACTAGAACGTCCAGACGATTTAGTCGCAAAACTGAATTTGCATAGTTGGAATCCGTTCCAACGGGTCTCCAATCCGAGCAGAAGCATGTATGCGCCATTGGGACCCTTCCCCCGTTGGAGATCTCCCAAATTGGGATGATCTCCAACCTCCCAACAACTATCCTATGCCTATTTAACTCTAAGGCTTTTCCCTCCCCAACCCCTGGCTGAATTTTTATGCAAATTGAACCCTTATGCTCTAAAACATCGTAATTCATATTTTGCATTAGTCCTATAGTCATTTCATTGCAGGTACACCATTGGTTTTCAGTCGGAGCCAGTACCTATCGCAGCCGACGAACCTGTCAAGATCGGAGGCGATCTCGTCAAATTCGAGACGATCTCATACTGATGCGAGATGATTTCGACTGCAACGCACATCGAGGCAATCAGTGCCTGGAGTTTGTTCTTCTGTCTCTTTTCTCTGTCATTTTATGTTATAAATTAGATTTTTTATTCAGTTTTTATATTATATTGCATTTGGAGTTCATCCATTTTGTCTAGTTTACATATTAAGATCATATTCTGCTATCTAAACACAGTTATTTGCATTTATTTCTGTTCTTGTATATTGTTCAACACTCATATTATTGTTTTACATAGTTTGCCCCTGTTTGCAAAATAGAATTTCTCGTATTTCGCATCTGTTTGTTGTTTTGTAGGTCTCTGATGAATTCGTCTAACGAATTCATCAGATTTCAGACGATCTTGTTAGTTCAGATGATTTTATCAAATTGAAGGCGATTCTATTGAATTGCGGATGATCCAGACTGCTTCAAGCTTCAAAAACTCCATCAGACTTTCGGATCAGGTAATCTTCATTGGCCTCCTACAAATTCTCTGTTTCTGTTTTCCTTTCTGTTTGTTGTATGCATTTAAATTGCATTTTCATGTAGTTTAAGTTAGAATCATTCGGCCAAACCTAGGATGAATGTTTAAAAATAAAACGAACTCATCAAAACTCATTCCCAAAACCTAGGCATGGAAACTATCGTCAAATGTTTCCTGGTGAACCCACCATCCGTCGAAAAATCACCAAAATGCACCTCCCTTGAGAGGCGGGACCTTTGCAAAGTCCTCTTGTCCGAGGTACCGCACCATCCTTTTCCCATCCTCCTTTCGGGCGCAAATCCAATAGCCTGAAGGTAGGGGTGCGAAAAATTTGGAGCGATACACAGTTACATAGGACAATATTCCCCCAATGGTTACATATATGATTCTATGACATACCTATTTCTAATTTGACATGTGGCCTTCCTTAATCAATAATTAATTTATGGCTCATACCATTATATAATATAATATTGAATTATTAACTATTACTTATTTTGGGTACCTAACATTCCATCCCCCTTACAAAATGTTTCACCTTTGAAACATTAGGAGAGGCTAAATAATATGATCTTTTAAGCCATCTTGAATACTAGTACCAATATCGATCATATTTAATAATGTTAGGTACTCAAGATAGATACTTAATATTTAATAATTTAATATTGTATTATATAATGGTATGAGCCATAAATTAATTATTGAGTAAGGAAGGCCACATGTCAAATTAGAAATAGGTATGTCATAGAATCATATATGTAACCATTGGGGGAATATTTTCATATGTAACTACAAGGAATATTATCATATCATTATGCACTTTGTAACTCATGGAAGGTGAACCACCACATGGGTGATCTTGTAACTCATGGAAGGTGAACCATCACACTCTTGTATAAAGAGAGATGTATCTCCGTTATAAAAGGAATCTATGATGTATTCTTGGATAAGTCTTGGCTCGTGGAGCTAGATATCTTGTGGAGTGGATTCCTTCCAAAAGAAAAATTGTATGGTGTTGCCCTACCTCAAGGGTATAATCATTATCTAGTTTATTGAGCTATTTATTGTGCAATTAATTTATTTATGGATGCATGTTGATATTTATGCAAGTTGTTGAAATATTTTTGGTATAAGAGGAGGTTAAAAATATTTGGTGTGAGCAACGATTTGGGTTCGAGTTGCAAAGTGGGTAGGAAGTCAAGCTTATCATGCTAGAGTCTTGAATGAAGCGGATGACGAAGTAGGTCTGTCATCCAAAGTCTGAACTGTGGAGTGTGGTGGTATGTTATGATCTTCGTGTATTCATATTTCACTAGCATCTTTAGGTTTTGGTGTAATGATTCATTACATATGTTATCAAAGCAGCAATTTTGGCAAAGTGGGTTTATTTTTATAGAGCTAAGGGACATTATTTCATAAAAAATATCACATTTTGCGAAGGCCATATTTTTTATTTCAGCAATCACTTTTAGAATGTGTTTGTACCATTGTCTAGATATTTTTTAGTAATACAAAAAAAATTGCTTATTTGTTAAATTTTTATCAGTAATGAGAAAGTTATGTCTATTTGAAGTTGGGTTATTTGTGTTGTTTTTTTACTGTGTGAATTGTTTTTAAAAAGAAAAAATTCATATTAAATTATTTATCAATCATTTCAAAATAATTTTGCATGAGAATGTAGATTATTCTGAGTACTATAAAAATGACTGCTCACTTGTGAAATTATGACACATATTGAAAGAGTTATAGCTGTTTGAAGTTGGGCAACTGAGGTTGTTTTTGGGCTGCATGATTTATTTTTAAACAAGAAAAAATTCGTATTAATATTTTTTCAATAATTTTTAGAATATTTATGCACCATCATGTATATTATTCTTATTACTACACAAATGACTACTCATTTGTGAAATTTTGATATATATTGAGAGAGTCACAAATGTTTGAAGTTGGGTTGTTTCAAAAAGAAAAATATTGTATTAAATTTTTTATCAATAATTTTTAGAATTTTTTTCCACCAAAAAAAAGGTTATTTTGAGTACTATAAAAATTATTGTTCATTTGTTAAATTCTGATAAGTATTAAGGGAGTTACAGCTATTGCAAGTTGGGCTTTTGGGGCTGTTTTTGGGCTGCATAGAAAAGGGAAAAAAATCATCTCTCAATATGAGTATGCAAATCAGTTTTCATTTGTTTTGTTGTGAATAAAATTTATAGATTTAATTTTTGAAGAAAGCAATAGATGAAATCTCAAAAAATATATATATTTTTAAGAGTTTTCGGTTATTTAAAATTATTTTTAAGAGTTTGCCAATATTCATTGGAGGGGATGATAGTGATGCTAAGGAATGGTTGAGAAAATGGAAAATTATTTCTACAAATTTTTCTTTCATATGGAATTTGAAGCTTTATTATGCTTTACAAGAGAAAGCTCTTGATTGGTATGTGGACTTTGCTCAAGATCGCAAATATAAATATACAAAGGAAGAATTTGAAGTTGCATTTTTAAGCAAATGGGAATTAGAGGAAATGGATAATAATGTGTAGGCTAAATAAACTACATATTTTGTGTCAGGTTCAAACAATGGTAAAAAATATTTGTTTGAATGTAAATATTCTATTTTGCAAGTTCATGAGTGCATTCAAAATAAAAATATTATAGTTTCTATTAACCCTAGAAAAAAATATAATTTTATCAATATGTCTTTGACTAAGAGGTTGCAAGTTCAAGAAAATAAAATCAAGGACATACAAATTGAGGGAGAAAATGTTCAAATTTTTGAAGATTTGAAGCTCACCATGGATAAATATTTTTTATATTCAAATTTCTATTCTATTGAGATGAATGATGTAAATATTGTTCTTGGTTATCCTTGGTTGCATTCTTTGGGTACTATTAACATTAATGTGCAAAATAAATTCATGACATTATGGTACCAAAATAAGAAGATAACATTACAAGACATTTCTTAGTGTGAGGAAAAACATGTAGCTATTACAAAGGAACATAGTGAATAACAAACAAAATAATATAGGTCCGAGGTGTAGATCAATTGGTTCATCCAAACCCCATAAGGGGGCGGAGGTCCAAGGTTCAAATCTCGGGCCTCATCGGACTATATGTTTGTCCCTTTCTTGGTGCTTTCAGTGGCATAAAAGGTTTAAAATGATTGTGGCATGGTGGTTATAGGGGCGGACTGCACAAAGATCTATGTGGCGGCTTCTAGGGTGGACAGTGCAGAATACTATGGCGGCCATAAAATCTAGACAACCTGCCCGGATTCATGGTGGCTACCGATTCCACCATGTAAATTCAAAAAAAAAAACAAACAAAATAATATGAAACTGAATCTTTGTAAGAGATCAAGGAAGAAGTAAAAGAAAGAGATAAAAAAATGAAGAAAGAAATAAGGAAGAGTCAAAAAAAGTAGAATATCAAGTTAAGTTTGCACCATATCACCATCCACACCACCGTGAGAGGAAATAATTTTGGACGTATGGCTTAAGGCAACATTCTTATGGTTCTACATGGAATCAGCAAGGTGTAGACACCAAAACAGCACCAATCCGATTAAGCGACTACAAACATTGATCGCATTGACATACATAGCTTTCAGGGCAGCCCTCAGAGGTCAAACAGTGGTCCTAGCCACTTACATAGCAGTTCAGAAGGTCGGAAAGTAAACAAAGCCTTGATCAAAACAAAGTCTCAATCAAAGTCAAAAGCAAGCCTTTATCAAAACAAAGTCTTCATCAAAACAAAGCCTTCGTCAAGACAAAGTCTTAATCAAAAGAAGGGCCTCGGCCGAAGTGTCGCGATATCGCGACGTCGCGATATCGCGACACTTCGGCGCCCAAAGCAAAGCTTTTCCTGAAGTGTCGCGATATCGTGACACTTCGACGCCCAAGGCCTTGCCTTGGCCGAAGTGTCACGATTTCGTGACACTTCGGCACCCAAGGCTTTGCCTTGGCCGAAGTGTCGCGATTTCGTGACACTTCGGCGCCCAAGGCTTTGCCTTGGCCGAAGTGTCACGATTTCGTGACACTTCGATGCCCAAGGCTTTGCCTTGGCCGAAGTGTCACGAAATCATGACACTTTGGGTGTCGCGATTTCGTGACACTTCGGTGCCCAAGGCTTTGCCTTGGCCGAAGTGTCACAAAATCGTGACACTTCGAGTGTCACGATTTCGTGACACTTCGGCGCCCAAGGCCTTGCCTTGGCCGAAGTGTCATGATTTCGTGACACTTTGGCGCCCAAGGCCTTGCCTTGGCCGAAGTGTCACGATATCGTGACACTTTGGTGCCCAAGGCAAGGCCTTGACTTCAAAACTCAAGGAAAGGCCTTGGCTGAAGTGTCGTGATATCGCGACGTCGCGATATCGCGATGTCGCGATATCGCGACACTTCGGCATTTGCGCTAGGCGTCATTAAAGCATTTAAAGGCAGACATCAAGGCAAGCATCCAAAGGCGACATTCCGCCAATCAAAGGCAAACATCAAGGCAGAAATCAAGGCATTCAAAGTGCCATTAAAATGATTTAAGGTGGGCTTTAGACAACTGGCAGTGACACCACAGTCAGTTGCGTGGACCGTTGAAGGACTGTCACAGTGGCATTAACGGAAGCCCGAGTCGTGGGAGACTTTCCTCTTTCGAGGAGACACGACCGCCACATGGCACCTTTGACCAACGCGTGGCGCTTATGCACGACATTCAAGGAGACCCCCTGGGTCTATAAAATGGTGGATTTTTCCACCCAAAAAGGAGGGAAAAAGGAGCATTTTTCTTAAACGCAACGAAGTGCTGTTCATTCGAAGACCCGATTGCACTCCTTTCCGAATTCATTCTTCTGCATCCAGAATCTCTTGCGAAAGAGAGGTTGGTGGGTGGTTTTCGAAGCGCAAATCTGACCTTCAGACCCGACGTTGGATCACAAGCAACATCCATCCGACGACAATTCTCTTTTCGAGATTTTGAGCCCGTCCCTGGTGGATTGGCTTCGAAATTAAGTTTTAGCGTGGGCGGCCCGCTCGGGTGCCCCGCATGCTTTTTGTTCATTCTAGATTATTCTGTTATCGCGTATTTACATCACGCTCATGTTGTTTGAATAGTTTACGTTTTACGTTCAAATATGTATTGCAGTTAACAGCGTTCGAATGTATTTTCCAAAAGATAGTCATTAAATATATATGCTGCGATGCAATGAAAATACTAACTTGCAGGTAACGGAGAGCAGATTCATCGACTGTTGTTGGCAGCAACCTTTTGGTGATGAGTTAATCAATCTTCTGCATGCATTTCTCATTGCTTCTAAAGACAAATGTTCTGTCCTCTTGTTGCAGGTGCTACTAAACAGTTGATTGTTTCTTTGAATGCAGGAAGAACAGCAGCCGGCAAGGATTCATCAGCATAAGCGGCGGCAACACTGGCTCGCCCGATTCAAATGTGGGCATGCGGAAGAAGATCACTGTGCACTTTTTGTAATGGAAATCATGCTATTGTAACCGAGTTGGAACCACATGAATAAAAAGGGCTGTGCTCCTACTTTTGACGGGATTATATTCATGTTATTTCATGTATCAAACTAGTTCTGTTTTTATTACATCTCAGTATTTCTTTCTTTCGAAATCTCATGCTTTCAATGGCGATCACGGTGGGACCGTTCCCTGATTTTTAAATCACAGAAACTAATCAGATTTGCTGTGTTTTGTGCTTAGCAGGTACCCTTTTTTTTTAGCCGAAGGTCAGAAACAACAAGTTTGGGCAGAGAAAGGTAAGGGTTTTAAAACTGTTCCCGTTGTTTCTTGTTCATTTTTCTGTTCCTGCTTCCTGTTAATTTTACCTTCTTAGGGAAAGCTTAATCTAAAAAAAAAAAAAATTATTTTTTGTTTATGTTTACTTTCATTCGTTTATGTTTAAAATTTCATTAAGATAAAAAAAAAAAAAATCAAGGAAAATGAATTTTTTTTAGTGTTTAAAAGGTAGAGAAATTTTCCATAAATTTTCTTGCTTTATTTAGTTAAAAAAAAAAAAAAATCTTTTTTAGCTTCCTTTTCTTTAGGGAAAGTTTTCTTTTTTGCTGCTTGTTTCATTTTTTTAAATAAAAAGAACCACACACACTTCACGTGGTAAAATTAAACCAAGGAGCTGGTCGTAAAACCCTAGCCCTTGATCAAGACCATCGGTGGATTTCATCACCACCTTGGCTTAATTTGCATCCATTACCCCGATTGTCACTGTTGTTAGGCGTAAATCCTGACGAAAGCTGACCGAGTGTCGCTGGGGTGATTCCCATGCGCGCGAGGATAAGTCTTCTATGGTAGGTGCCATTAACAGGACAATCCCCCTTCCGTACCACCTACGTACCACGTACCATCTGCTCTCACGTACCTATAGTCTCCCTCTCGTAAGGGCGGGTATATAGAGAGGTTGGTATATCGGCCTGGTTGGTATATTGAAGGGGCGACCATTTTGGGAGTTATATGAGCCTACATTATGCATTTAAACGTTCTTCAAAACTTGCAAAAACAAAACAAAACATCAAAATGCACTAAACCAGTTTAGGACACACTATTTAAACCCTTAAAAGAGATAATCACGGTTTGTGTATGTGTGTGTTCATTTTTGCTTAGTGTAGACAAAAAGAAAAATCATCATAAACGAGATAAAAACCTGCTTAGAAAGTAGAGAAGCACCACAATGGTGTACACCCGTAGCCAAGCCCTGGAAGGTACACAAGAAGCAGGCACAAGTCGCCTTCGCTTTAGTCCAGAAGACTTGGTCATACCGCCTTGGCGGTCTGGCCCACAAGAAGGTCCACGTCAGACCACATCAAGAAAGAATTATTGGGATCCCCCTCTGTGGGGTATGCCCATTGAACACAGCCCCTTTCGGGAAGACGCTTTACATGTAGATCTTAATGTAAGTAGACAACTGCCTTTTGAGGCTAGATCTGAGTGGCCACAGCGCGATGAAGCGCTAGAGAGGCATAGTATCCATGAGGAGAGACAACGTGAATACGGTACCTCTTCTTTGCCTCCCATTAGAATAGAAAGACAAAATCCAGAGCGCAGGGCTCTTCACACAGGGCGAGCTCACTCCGCCCGCCCCTTTCAAACCCATGAAAGGGAGTACGAGGAAGACCATCGCATTCCTCGGGAACAACATACAGCGCGGGAACCTTGCGTTTCCGCACCTGCTAGATATCATGGTCACCCTTCGAGACCAGAGCCTCAAGTACATGCCGCCTACCTCGACAGAGGGAAGCGACCCATTGAAATTTTAGATCATCAAAATCGAGGCAAACACATAGGAGAAACATTCAAACCTCCTGAGCAAAATAGGGTAGACCAAATTGACCCGGCAGTCGCCAGACATGCCGCTCGCCAAGCCCGAATCAAGCAGCTTGAGCAAGGTCATCAGGAGTTAGAGTACTTATACCGCCTGAATAAAGAGCGCATGCAGCGCGAAGCGGATGAGTTGCGATATAAACTACCTGAGAGGGTGCCAACCCCTCGCACCCAAAGAGCCGAACAATATGAGAGGCACAACCCGTTGGTGCAGGACAGGTCTCCGTGACCTCGTCAAGCTTTGCCTCCGAGACCTTATAGACCCGAGAGGGAGGCCACTCCCCGAAACAATGATGGGTACCCTCAGCAGGGACTCAATCAGGGTCATAGGTCTCGCCCAGAGACTCCTCAAGAAGTTTATGAGGAGTATGAGCCAGAAATAGAATGGGCCAAAATGCCTCATCAAGGCGGGAGGGCTGCCACTCGGCCACCCCTCCATAGGCCTCCAGTCTCCCATAACTCACAACGGGAGCAAACAAACGAGGAAGAAATAAAATCTTTAGATGCATACAAAGCGCTATTAGAGCGTTTGGAGTTCGTAGAGACAAAAGTTGTTGGGCATCAAAAACCCACATTACGTCAACTCCGTAGTCATCCAGTGCATCCCTCAGTGCCCACACCTCTTTACCCCGAACATTTCAAGTTGCCTCAATTGGCAGTCTTTAAAGGTGAAGAGGACGCACAAGAACATGTCACAAGATTCCTAAGCCAATGCTTCGGCATCCAAGATAATGACGCATTGTTGCTTAGGACATTCATAACCACATTCGTAGGCCCTGCCTCGGATTGGTTCACACAATTACCAAAACACAACATAAACAACCTAGATCAATTAGTAGATGCGTTTCTTGAACGCTTTGCTTTCAACACAAGGAAGAAGGCATCACTGAGTGATCTGGCCAGCCTCAAGCAATATGAGGAAGAAACAATGGCAGCATACGGGAATCGATGGAGGGCTTTGCTTTCTAAGCTACCCTACCATCCCCCTATGTCTGATCTCACACAGATGTTCGCAAAAAGTTGCTTGAAATCGATCTCTGGGCTATTGCAGCTGCAGCAATACGCCAGCTTAGAAGAAGCTTTGGCGCAAGCCAGAGTTATAGAAGAGATCAAAATAGGCGAAGGCGCAATCGCCAAGCCTAAAAAGAAAGAGTGGAATAAAACCACTAAGACCGGGACTACGCAATCACAACCCACTGTGGTTAACCAAGTTGCGATAAATGTCCCCAAGCCTGTGCAAGAAATGCAGCCCCAAAAGGCTAATTACCAGGCAGTGCCTCCTAGTTATGAAAGAGAAAATACAAGACAGGAGCAGAATCAGCAGCGTCGCCCTAGGCGACAATTCACCCCTTATACGGAGTCCAGGGACTCCCTATTTGACCGCTTGTCAGTGGCAAATTTAGTCACCCTGCCAGAAATCCAAACTATAGACCCTAACGCTCCCAAGCCTAAGGGATACAGAGAGGAATTGTATTGTAGATTCCATAGGCGCAGGGGACATGACTTAAATGGATGCTGGAAATTCAAAGGATTAATCCAAGATTTGATCGACAATAAAACATTGGCCGTGGACAACCCCATAGCGCCAAACAATCAACAAATGGGGGTATTCAAGGACCCTTTGCCTGCCCACGAGGCACAGGCAAAACCTCTCCAGGTTAACGAGGTGCGACAGAATCTTCCCATGCAAGGATTTGTGGGAATGATCAGCATAGTGACCAGGAACAAAAAGTACCCAATAGTTGCCCCCGAGGTAGCTACAAGGGAAGTTCCAACAACATCGCAGCCTCAACAATGCCCTATGCAGTCGCCTCCGCCTAGACCCGAGGTCACGATAAGGACCAAACTCACGCAGAGTTTGCGGACCACATCGGCTAGGCTTTCCATTTACGAGCTTATTCAACAGTAAGCACCTCATAGGGAAGCTCTTATGGAAATTTTAAAAGTCATCGAATTACAGCCTCACGAAGCAAATTCTTTCAACAACTTCGTGGGACATGTGAAACGATGTATGGAGCCTGTCATTACCTTCGGAGAAGATGAAGTCAAAACAATATCGAATGACACGGCAGATCCACCCCCGCATGTTATCGCGTGTGTCAACGGGATCCCATACAAGAGAGTGTTGGTAGATATTAGCTCATCCAGTAACATCATTACCACTATAGCCTTAAAACATCTAAAGCTGCCGACCTCTCATATCATAGCCTCAACATACACACTGTGAGCTTTCAACGACGCAATATGCTCGACATTCGGCACAGTTGTTCTGCCTATCCAGGTAGGACAAAAGACAATACCAACATTGTGCCATGTGTTAGAAGGCGAGATGGCTTACAACATACTGCTAGGGCGGCCATGGATCAGGGACATGAAGTGTGTCCCTTCGATCGCTCACCAGTGCCTAAAATATGCATTTGAAGGAGAAATACATGTAGTCCCAATGGACTTAGAACCCTTCAAGTATTGCAATGCGGTGCAATTAATGCCTCAATCGACCCTCCCTTCAACGCATTTGGATTTTCAGCTAAATCCATCTAAACAGGGTCCAATACCGCAGGCACCACTGGTGACCAAAACATCAAAATCCCAGCCAGGTGAGTCTTCATCATCTGCTCCTTCACTACCAACGCCACCTGTCATGGCTAAACAGAAGGACAAAGGAAAACAAATCCTGGAAGAGGCTCCGCCCCTAGAAAAAGGGTTGCCAACAATATCAAGCATCACTCCTAACCCACTAAACATGGAATGGACTCAGGAAGGACTACCGTTCCCTCCCTCCCAAGCATCAACAATCACTGTTGAAATGGCCAGTACGGGCCTGGGGGAGTATTTAGTGTAGAATGTTGTGGCAACGCCCGCATTAGAGTCAGTACAGGACATGGGGAGACCTCGCCTTCCCATAGGGACAGTTGTTCCTCTAGGCTACCCACCAAACCAGACAAATTTTGTGTATGGGGGCCTTGATCATGGTCTTGAACCATGCAAGCAAAACAAAGAAGACGAAGAACCTTTTGCTGAAAACATCAACTATCTGTCAAACCCGAACTTCGCTCTAAGATATCTCGGCCAATGCAATTGGCATGGATACGGGCTAGGAAGATATGAGCAAGGGATGCGTGTCCTTTGCCAACCAAGATATCAGATGCCATATGATAAGTCGGGAGTAGGGTTCAACCACCCCATGCCCTTAGACATCTTGGTAGAAAATATGCAAGGCCTAGAAATAGGCAACAAGGGGGGATTGGCACCAGGTCTTTATGCCAACCCAAATACAGAATACACATTGGGAGATTACCTCCCATGGTCAACAAACACCCTTGGCAACAATAGTAATCCCTCTCCTTTGCTAGAGAGAGGTGAAAGTTCGGACATTAATCCCCAAAGAGAACATCAACGGTGTCCGGACATCTTTTTGAAGCTATTCCCCTTAGAGGTTCCAGTTGAATCAATACAGTGTCAAGAGAATCAGGTCCCTCCACCAAGAGTGGAACAACCGCCATGGGACCAGATTAACTTACTAGAACAAGGAGAACCCTCAACGTCGCAAGTAATAGTTGCTGAAGAGAATGAACATTTTTGGGTCTCCGAAAGTGATTCAGAAGATGAGACTGAGATGATTTATCTTCGTCATGCGCGACGGCATAATCGCCCTTTAACTCATGAAGACCTGATGGGATAGATGGGCATAAGGTTAGGGCATGAATGGTGGGTAGACCCAGCGAGGTGGGACCAGGTGTTGGATCCATGGCTCCAAATTCATGATGAGCACCGTCCACCCCGAGACCCTATCATGACAACAGTGTCGAGAGCAGACCCTGTCCTCCTATCAACACATAGGGCCGATCCGTTCATACCCGTCCCTACAGAACCAGATCCAGAGCATAGGGAGCATCCACAATGGTTAAGTCATCACACCTGCGGTAATGGAGACCAAATTCATTCCATCCACATGATCTCCATTGACTTGACCGCACCCATCCGCAATCCGATCGATCCAGCATGATCATTGCATCTAGACATAGATGCCATCGACTGGGATCGCGTCAATTCACCTTTATCACCATCAGAGTACTGGCCTTTCGGTGAAATGCTTCATTTTACCCCAAGGACAACTCAAGATATTTTTCAGGCTGAAGAGGGACCCGAGGTTCCAAACGCAGATTTAAACTCAGCCAATGATATCCATTTGATCCCGACTCCACATCAGTTGGAGGAAGGATCCCACATGTCAGTCGAGGAGATGACTGACGTAGACATCGGCTTAGACCCAATGAATCCATAGATTATCAAGCTGGGGGTAAGCTTATCCCCTGAAGAGCAAGCCGACTACATTGCCCTTCTCAAAGCGAAGAAGGAGGTTTTTGCATGGTCATACAAAGACATGTCGGGACTAGACCCGTAGCTAGTCACGCATAATTTAACGCTTGATCCGACAATCAAGCCCGTAAAGCAAAAACTATGAAAGATGCACCCAACAGTGGCCTTGATGGTCAAAGACGAATTGCAAAAGCTGTTGGATGCACAGTTTGTCATCTGCGTGGATTATCCGCCATGGCTGTCCAACATGGTTCCCGTCAAGAAGCCCGACGGGAGGATTCGCATATGCACCGATTTTTGAGATCTAAACAAAGCGAGTCCTAAGGATGATTTTCCCTTGCCCAGCATCGACGCATTGGTAGACGCTACAACAGGTCACGAAATGCTCTCCCTAATGGATGGTTTCTCAGGATACAATCAAATTCGTATCAATCCCGAAGACCAACTAAAAACGGCGTTCACAACGCCTTGGGGGACATTTTGTTATAAGGTCATGCCTTTTGGTCTTAAAAATGCTGGCGCTACCTACCAACGTGCCATGACGTACATCTTCCATGATTACATGCATAAAACATTGGAAGATTACATGGATGATTTGTTAGCCAAGTCTCTTTTGTGCTCAGATCATCTCGGTGACTTAAGCAAGATTCTCGATCGCCTCATAGAGCATAAGGTCAGACTGAATCCCAAGAAGTGCGTATTCGGCGTCACATCCGGAAAACTCTTGGGTTTTATAGTCTCAAAGCGAGGCATCGAAGTGGACCCAAAGAAAGTCAAGGCAATCCTTGAAATGGTTCCCCCAACCACTATCAAGCAGCCTCGAAGTCCGCAAGGAAAGGTCGCGTCGATTAAACGCTTCATAGCGCAATTATCTGACAAATGCCGACCCATGAACAAATTATTGCACAAGGGGGTTACATTTCATTGGGATGACGAGTGCCAGTCAGCCTTTGACGAAATCAAACAATACTTGGCTTCGTCGCCAGTGTTGGCACCACCTAGACCAGGAGTGTCGTTCTACTTATACATCTCAGCCTATTGAGGTGGCACTAGGCGCCATGCTGGCCCAGAAGAATGAACTTCACAAAGAACAGGCTACTTACTATCTTAGCCGCACCCCGGTCGGTTACGAACTTAACTATGCATACGTTGAGAAACTCGCTTAGCCAGTGGTGTTTGCTACCAAAAAGCTATGCCACTACATGTTGAGCAACACTACGTATGTTGTGTCTAAGGAGAATCCATTGCGATACATGATGAGTCGTACTTATCATAGTAGTCGCACGGCGAAATGGATCATGTTGTTGACGGAGTTTGACATTGAGTTCATAGGACAAAAATCTATCAAAGGACAAGTCATAGCCGATCAACTAGCAGAGGCTCCTCTTGAAGACGATCAGCCTCTAGTCATAGAACTACCCGATGATGGGGTCTTCCATGTATCAGAATCGCCAGATTCTGATGAGCCTGAGTCACGAGCCGACATAACCCTATTCTTCGATGGTTCTAAATGTGAGCAAGGTGGTGGCGCGGGAATTGTATTCTTCACACCGCAGGGTGCTCCAATGCCCCTGTCATTTAAATTAAACTTCCAGTGCACCAACAATAATGCAGAATATGAAGCCTTGCTCCTAGGTCTTCAGACAACAATCGCCATGAACATCAAATGACTGAACATCTTTGGTGATTCGCTGTTAATAGTCAATCAAGTCAAAGGGGTATATAAATGCAAATGCCCAGTTTTGCAGGCTTATAAAGCCCTTGTGGACAAATTCCTGGCAAAACTTGAGTGGTATGACATCGAGGCACTCCCTCGATCATCGAATCATTTTGCGGACACAATGGCCTCCTTGGGGTCACTAATTCCGCAAGACCTTTCCGGTGATATGACAACCATTCAAGTCAAAACCTTATCGCAATCCGTGATGGAGCGTGCAAGCTCAGACTTGACGCCAGGAATCCACATGATCCAGATCGAACCATCCTCGGATAAGTTCTTTCGAATCCGAGATCGTCTGAAATGTGCCAACTGGGGGTCCTTGTTTTCCCCTACTCCCATTAATAGCAACACAACGCTATTCTTGCAAGTTCTATCCCATTCAGCGTTTGTTAGGGAAGAACTTCAAAAGGGATTGGCTGTTCATACTGTCGAGGTTTCCGATCAACAGGACTAGTATTTACCCATTAGAGACTACCTCAAGTTAGGTAATCTTCCCCTTGGATTGACGCGTGCCGCAAAATGAACATTCAAGCAGAAAGCGGCTAAGTATGTCTTGATAGGAGACATTTTGTATCGTCGCAGCTATGACGGAATTCTTCTTCGTTGCTTGGACCAGCAAGAGTCCACTTGGGCGATCGCCCAAGCGCACGATGGTACATGTGGTGGCCACTTTAGTGGTATGGCCATTGCAAAGCGCATTCTTCGCATGGGATATTATTGGCCATATTTAGAGCGAGATTGTTGCGCATATGTCAAGAAGTGCGTGAAGTGTCAACATCATGCCAATTTGATGCACGTACCTTCCTAGGCCCTGCAGACAGTCCAGTCTGCTTGGCCATTTTTGCAGTGGGGCTTCGATCTAATTGGAAAGATCTCCCCTGTGTCATCAGGCCGTCACACGTTTATCATAACGGCCACAAAGTATTTTACCAAGTGGGTGGAAGCAATTCCGCTGACCTCTACGACAGGCCCCCGCATTGTGGAGTTCATTTTGCATAACATCATATGTCGTTTTGGTATTCCATCCAAAATAATCTCGGATAATGGGCCATCATTCAAGAACAAAGACGTGCGTGCTTTGACCACAAAGTACAAAATTTAGCATAGTTTTTCGACACCCTATTATCCACAGGCAAATGGGCAAGCAGAGGCATCAAACAAAACACTAGTTGCCATCCTTAAAAATACGGTCGCAGACAGTCATAAGGATTGGCACATCCAAATCCCACTTGCCCTTTGGGCTTATCGCACTAGCATTCGGACGCCAACTGGGGCAACTCCGTTTTCGCTCGTGTATGGCTCAGAGGTAGTAATGCCTCTCGAGTTGGAAATTCCTTCCCTTCGCATATCAATGCAGGAGTTCATCGATGATGACGCTGCATGGCAAGCCCGGTTAGACCAACTTACGTTGCTTGACGAACGACGCGTTAATGCTCTCGAGCACTTACGTATCTATCAAGAGCGGCTTAAGAAAGCTTACAACATGAAAGTTCACCTAAGGGACTTTCGGGTTGGTGATTTGGTTTTGAAAGAAAACCAACAGAACTCTAATTTGCCGTCCCACCTAAGGGACAAGTTCGCGGCAAATTGGTTAGGTCCTTATGTCATTGATAGCAAAATAGGACCCGGGACGTACCGGCTAGCTTCTCTTGACGGTATCAAGGAAACAGAACCCTTGAATATCAGTCATTTGCGACCATTTCATATCTAAGAGAGCCATATCCCAAAAATGCTCCAAGGATTCCTGAAATCGCTTGGTCAATCCCAAAAATGCTCCAAGGATTATCGCAATCACTTGGTCACCCCAAAATGCTCCAAGGATTATCACAATCACTTGGTCACCCCACAAAATCCCCAAACCAAAGCAATCGCTTGGTCAATCCCCAAAAGCTCCAAGGATTATCGCAATCGCTTGGTCAATCCCAAAATGCTCCAAGGATTATCGCAATCACTTGGTCACCCCAAAATGCTCCAAGGATTATCACAATCACTTGGTCAGAACACCAAAAGCTCCAAGGATTATCGCAATCACTTGGTCACCCCAAAAGCTCCAAGGATTATCGCAATCACTTGGTCATCCCCAAAATGCTCCAAGGATTATCCAATCCTTGCACAATCCCCAAAATCTCAAGTTAATCACTTGGTCAAAACACCAAAATGCTCCAAGGATTATCGCAATCGCTTGGTCAATCCCCAAATGCTCCAAGGATTATCGCAATCGCTTGGTAAATCACCAAAAGCTCCAAGGATTATCACAATCACTTGGTCACCCAAAATGCTCCAAGGATCTCTAAAATTGCTTGGTCAATTCCAAAATGCTCCAAGGATTTCCATAATCGCTTGGTCAAAAATCAAGAAATTTCAAAAACAACAAAAAACATCAAAAAAAAAAAAATTGCATCTCATTTCTAGGCATACTCAAATTCATCAATAGAGAGCTCTTCTCGCACCTCATCTTCATATTCACCAAAATCAATCCATCAAAAATACAAAAATACATAGATGCATTGCATCCATACATTGCATATTTGTGGTTATATAGGTCAAAAGCACCATAGGCTGTAATTGCTCTGCTAGTCCATCATGTTCCACACTGTTCCATTTTACAAAAATAGCAAAAAAAACCACGCATTGCTTTTTACCACACTAGAGTCAGTGGTCTTTTAATGTATCAAGAGTTTTCGTGATTCAGTCATTATTTTGCTCTTTAGCCATGTAATGTATCAAGTCAGACAGATTTTACGAAGGTAGAGTCATACTTGAAATACACATTGTTACGTAGCATCCTAACACAAATTAAAACACATAAAGATTCCCAAGTTGTGTGAACGAAAGATGAAACCTGCACAGTAATCCAGGTCACCATAAGCGAAACGGTTATCTTGCTCATCCCCCCGTGCGAATGGTTCTAGAATGCTGAGAATTGACAAAAGGACAAGCTCTTCCCTATCCATTCCCCTCCATATACAATGGTTTTCACCACTACCAAATCCCATTTGGTTCCCAAAGTTGTAAGGATTTGTACTACACGTCCCTGCCAAGGATGGATAGTCATCCCCAAGACCTAAAGGGACCAATACCATTTACAAACAAAATTCCAACAAATCATCATCCTAACACTTTCCATTCACCTTTGGTCTCCAAGTTGTAAGGATTCGTACTATCCGCCCCTAACCAGGATGGGTAGTCATCCCCAAGGCCTAAAAGATCAATGCCTTTACTCCATAATCCCCATCATCCCCTTGGTCCCTAACGTCGTAAGGATTCGTACTATCCGCCCCTAACCAGGATGGGTAGTCATCCCCAAGGCCACAAGGATCAAAGCCATTCACAAGCTCAAAGTCAAAATACACAAAACCAAAATCAAATAACAGTGGTTATCACCACTATTCAAAATACTTGCTCAAAAAGAATTAATAAACAGTGATCTTCATCACTATATAGACGAGAAACTTTCTCAACCATTAAGCCAACAAATATCCTGAACTTGAATCCCTGGAATTCTCAGCATTCGAAAAACCATTTAGGTGATCCTCATTACAGGTTTGGTTGATAGCCTATCTGGCAATGGTGGTATCCTACCCGCATGACGATATGTCTGTCACATTCGCTTTGCGTGTGTGCAGACCAATGTTTGCATAAGGATGAGCTAGCTTATGGTATCCTGGATAACATCGCAGATTAATCTAACTAAATACAACAAAGGAGTTAGTGGAGCTAATTAGGTGATCCTCGTACGAGTTCGGTTAAAAGCCCATCTGGCACTGACGGTATCCTGACAAATACCACATAAATGAACTCAATTGCACACACAGGGATGTGAAATAACTTGGCCAAAAACAAGTCCGATTCATACCTTGTTCAAAAGTCTGGTAAGATAAAGTACATTCATGGCTAGTAAGTTAAAACCGTCTGAGTCTCAGAAAACCTTGGCTACATTTCTAAACCAACTGCGCTACTTTTCATCCTTACAATACCATCAAAAAATACAAAAAAAGAAAAACCACATGTATACATACAAAGTCATCCATCACAGCAATCGCCTAAAAAGACAAAATAATGGAGTTCTAAACAGTCTATGGTGCCATAGCCAAACATCACAAAGTCCATCCATCCATTTCATTTCTGCATATCACATATAAATCACAAACATTTGCAGTCATCATGCATCCATCAAAATAAATCAACATACAAAAACCACATAAAATCAATATAAAGTAGCATGCATCCATCAACATCAATCATTGTGCATAACATAAAATCATGACATATACACAAAGAAAGAAAATCAAAACAACAAAAACATCACAAAAATATAACACAAAAACATAAGCAATAAGTTGCCGGACAAGAGTGCTCTTGCACTTAACCTCTTGGCATAAAAAATCGATGTCGGGGCTCAAATTGTCATTTTCCCACTTCCCCAAGAAGGCTACCATAGCTGGACCGCTCCACGGGAAGACGGGTTTTTGATGATTTCACCTCATTATGGCATCACCAAAAGGGTTAACACCCACCAAAAATAGGTCCAAATGTCGGGAAATTGCACGTGCTTAAACGGTAAAACATCTAAAGGCACCCTAACCTAAGTCATCTTGGGTCAAGCGACTCGTCGCTTTTCTCATGAAGGTCATTCCCTCATCGATTCGTCGCTTGAGGGGGTAGTCACACTTAGTCACCAATCAACAAGCACACACCCAATCAAGGCAATGGCATGCATTCAAAGAATCATTGACAAAGACAATCACGCTCCTGCTTGGGGCAATAAACAAGCAATCATCAAATTGATCAAACACTTGGCATTCGTGAATCATGAACACAAGGTTCCCCTATGGATAAAAGGTTGCGCCCTTTGCCTAATCATGACTGATCAATGTCCAAGCTCAAGTCACACCCCACCAAAATAGGTTAACACTTGAAATCAAATTCCTTAGCTCGTCAGAAGCAAGGATTCAAGAATGCATGCCCTTTCCATACTTGGGGCATCAAAAGTTGGTTAGGTTACCAAGAAACCCTAATCATTAGTGCTTTGGTTATCTATTTTTGCTCAAGACTCGCATCACCCGTAGCGCTTCCCAAAAAGGGGCATCCAGTAGACACCAAAACAGCACCAATCCGATTAAGCGACTACAAACACTGATCGCATTGACATACACAGCTTTCAGGGCAGCCCTCAGAGGTCAAACAGTGGTCCTAGCCACTTACATAGCAGTTCAGAAGGTCGAAAAGTAAACAAAGCCTTGATCAAAACAAAGTCTCAATCAAAGTCAAAAGCAAGCCTTTATCAAAACAAAGTCTTCATCAAAACAAAGCCTTCGTCAAGACAAAGTCTTAATCAAAAGAAGGGCCTCGACCGAAGTGTCGCGATATCGCGACACTTCGGCGCCCAAAGCAAAGCTTTGCCTGAAGTGTCGCGATATCGCGACGTCGCGATATCGTGACACTTCGGCGCCCAAGGCCTTGCCTTGGCCGAAGTGTCATGATTTCGTGACACTTCAAACCCAAGGCTTTGCCTGAAGTGTCACGATTTCATGACACTTCGATGCCCAAGGCTTTGCCTTGGCCGAAGTGTCACGAAATCGTGACACTTCGGGTGTCACGATTTCGTGACACTTCGGCGCCCAAGGCTTTGCCTTGGCCGAAGTGTCACGAAATCGTGACACTTCGGTGTCATGATTTCATGACACTTCGGCGCCCAAGGCCTTGCCTTGGCCGAAGTGTCACGATTTCGTGACACTTCGGTGCCCAAGGCCTTGCCTTGGCCGAAGTGTCGCGATATCGCGACGTCGCGATATCGCGACACTTCGGTGCCCAAGGCAAGGCCTTGGCCGAAGTGTCGTGATATCGCGACGTCGCGATATCGCGACACTTCGAAACTCAAGGAAAGGCCTTGGCTGAAGTGTCGCGATATCGCGTCGCGATATCGTGACGTCGCGATATCGCGACACTTTGGCATTTGCGCTAGGCGTCATTAAAGCATTTAAAGGCAGACATCAAGGCAAGCATCCAAAGGCGACATTCCGCCAATCAAAGGCAAACATCAAGGCAAAAATCAAGGCATTCAAAGTGCCATTAAAACGATTTAAGGTGGGCTTTAGACAACTGGCAGTGACACCACAGTCAGTTGCGTGGACCGTTGAAGGACTATCACAGTGGCATTAACGGAAGCCCGAGTCGTGGGAGACTTTCCTCTTTCGAGGAGACACGACCGCCACATGGCACCTTTGACCAACGCGTGGCGCTTATGCACGACATTCAAGGAGACCCCCCGGGTCTATAAAATGGTGGATTTTTCCACCCAAAAAAAGAGGGGTTAACGAGCATTTTTTTGAGACGCAACGAAGTGCTGTTCATTCGAAGACCCGATTGCACTCCTTTCCGAATTCATTCTTCTCGCATCCGGAATCTCTTGCGAAAGAGAGGTTGGTGGGTGGTTTTCGAAGCGCAAATCTGACCTTCAGACCCGACGTTGGATCACAGCAACATCCATCCGACGACAATTCTCTTTCTGAGATTTCGAGCCCATCCCTGGTGGATTGGCTTCGAAATTAAGTTTTAGCGTGGGCGGCCCGCTCGGGTGCCCCGCATGCTTTTTGTTCATTCTAGATTATTTTGTTATCGCGTATTTACATCACGCTCATGTTGTTTGAATAGTTTACGTTTTACGTTCAAATATGTATTGCAGTTAACAACGTTCGAATGTATTTTCCAAAAGACAGTCATTAAATATATATGCTGCGATGCAATGAAAATACTAACTTGCAGGTAACGGAGAGCAGATTCATCGACTGTTGCTGGCAGCAGCCTTTTGGTGATGAGTTAATCAATCTTCTGCATGCATTTCTCATTGCTTCTAAAGACAAACGTTTTGTCCTCTTGTTGCAGGTGCTACTAAACAGTTGATTGTTTCTTTGAATGCAGGAAGAACAACAGCCGGCAAGGATTCATCAGCATAAGCGACGGCAACACTGGCTCGCCCGTTTCAAATGTGGGCATGCGGAAGAAGATCATTGTGCACTTTTTGTAATGGAAATCATGCTATTGTAACCGAGTTGGAACCACATGAATAAAAAGGGCTGTGCTCCTACTTTTGACGGGATTATATTCGTGTTATTTCATGTATCAAACTAGTTCTGTTTTTATTACATCTCAGTATTTCTTTCTTCCGGAATCTCATGCTTTCATAAGGTACCAACTATGGCAAGGTTTAGAAAAGAAAGCATAGTGAGTCTAGTTTTCAAAGTGGTGTAGCCACATCACAAAAAAAATGGACTCATCATCAAAGTAGATCAACAAAAGCATGGAGCAAATCCAATAATTTTGGCTACTCAAATGGACACATGGCATATCAACATCAAGGAAGGTGACCACCCATCAAAGTTTCCATAGGATGGATGGATGATCAAGATTGGTACCAATACACAACATGGATTAAAAGATCATATTATTTAGCCTTTTCCAATTTTTCTAGGATGAAATATTTTGTAAGGGGGGTGGAATGTTAGGTACACAAGATAGGTACTTAATATTTAATAATTTAATATTTTATTATATAATGGTATGCGCCATAAGTTAATTATTGAGTAAGGAAGGCCACATGTCAAATTAGAAATAGGTATATCATAGAATCATATATGTAACCATTTGGGGAATATTGCCATATGTAACCACAAGGAATATTGTCATATCATTATGTATTTTGTAACTCATGGAAGATGAACCATCGCATGAGTGATCTTGTAACTCATGGAAGATGAACCATCACACTCTTGTATAAAGAGAGATGTATCCTAATTGTAAAAATAATCTATGATGTATTCTTGGATAAGTCTTGGCTTGTGGAGCTAGAGATATTTTGGAGTGGCTTCCTTCCAAAAGGAGCATTATATGGTGTTGTCCTACCTCAAGGGTATAATCAATCTCTATTTTATTGAGCAATTTATTGTGCAATTAATTTATTTATGGATGTATATTGATATTCATGTAAATTGTTGAAATATTTATGGTATGAGAAGAGAGGTTCACAACACCCATGTTGACTAACATTTGTTTTAGTACGAAAAAATATGGGTTACATGTAACATGATGTGTATGTCCATTGACTATGCATCATAATACATCCTTGGATTCTTTTATTGAAGGTAGTCCCCCCATATATGAAAGCACAAGTGCCTATTTGGACTTTCAATCCTTTCCTACTAGGTAAACCTCTAATGAGAGGGGAGAGGAATAAACTAACCAATTATATGAAAGGATTAGGATTTGGATGAATGAAGTTGTTTTAATATTTGGAAGAATATTGGGGGTCATCCCATAAGTTTATAAGGGGTTCTTCCAATACTCCCTTCCCTTAGTTTATTTTAGACCTACTAGATGGTAGCATTGGTTGAAGTGAGGGGCAAAGGTTGAATTATTTTTGTTTGATGTCTAAGGATTTTCATAGGGTAAAAGGTTTTGGATCTCTAAGGATATGGATAATCCTTCCTTGATATTCATATTTTAAACATTAATGTAAGGTGGAAGGTATTACCTTCATGGCATATATCCAATGTCTCCAAAGGAGCATGTTGTATGTTACATCACATGATATAACATAGAAGAGGGTGTTGAGGACACATGGACCTACTTTTAAAAGTAAGGTTATGGTATTTGTCACTTCTCTTTCTTCATTGTCAAATGCTCTAATGACAACGTTTAATTTTTGTAAATCTTTTATGCCTAAGTCATAATTTTGTAAAAATTTGACATTACAAATGTTTAAGGATGATCTATTATCCACAAGGACTCTCTTGATGTGTTTATCCCTTATTTGGGCTATAATATAAATAGGTGAATATCTTGATATGGTTTCAATGGGTGTGTCTATCTTGTGAAAAGCTAAGATGGCACTATTTATCCTAAAAAATCCAACTATGTTGACAATGTCATTAGGAGATATATTTGGAGGAACTTCTTGCTAACTTAGAAGTTTTATCACTATTTCCCTATGAGTGGGTGATGTTTTTAGTAATTCTAGGGAAATTTTTGTGTGTATGGTTTTTTGTTGTTGTTGAATATCAAAAGAGTGCAAGGTATTTTTAGGAGGTATAAAGACCAAATGTGATCTATTAGGGATATTTAATTTAGTATTGTGTGGGATGATCACGAGGGATGATTAAGGGTGGTTGTTTGAAAGATTGATTTTTGGATTATTGTCTAGTTACTGCATAGGATGGTTTTGATAGATGCCTACAAAGTTGGAAAATTTTTGATCATGTGTTGGAAAAGGATTCTAAAAAATCCCTAATATTTTGTTAGGAGTATCTTGTTGGTTGAAAATTATCTTTCCTTATTCTATAATATCTTTGATGAGGTTCTTAAAATTAATACATTTGTTTGTCGTGTGTCATTCTATGCACTAATAGTCATAATGTTCATCATGTTTATACCAATTAGGAAACTCTTTGGTGGTATCCCAAGGTATGATGGGTGGGAGTTCCAACATATTTGAATCAAGAAGCATTTTAACATGATAGCTTGACTTTACCTAGTGTTTTTGTATTGTCATTTGGATTTGTCTTACCTTGGTACCACTAACTTTTGAGGAGTTTTTTGAGTTCCATTTACATTGTTGGTTTTATGGGAATGGTTTGACGAGAATATGTTACACTATATCCTATGACATGCTTATTTTTGTATTATCCCTTTTTTTAGGGTTTCTCTTCTTTATTATAATTGAGTTGTACTTGTCTTATGAGGACAACCTCTACTCTTTTAGCCATGTCCATGGATTCTTCAAAAGAGGTTAAATTTATCATTTTTGAGGGATATGATAGTTGTTCATGTAGATTTATTATAAAAATGTGTAATATTTACTTAGAGGGAGTAATATATTCAAGTATTCCCACCAAGTCCTTCCATTTAGCCAAGAAGTCTAAGAAATATTTAGTCTTAGATTGTTTAAGTTGGTATATATCATCTATAGTGACCTTTTCTTCTATGTAGACTAAAAATTGCTTAACAAAGGCCTCCTAAGTTCCTTGAAACTTTTAATGGAATGATTAGGTATTTGAAAGTACCATTATAAGGATAAACCACTAAGGATTTTAGGGAATAACCTAAGAAGAAACTTCTTATCATGATTTATGTCACTACATGTTATTTGGAATAATCTTAAGTGGTTGATGGGATCATGTTTTTCATTGTACATTTGAAACTTAGGAGTTTCAAAATAATTTGAAAAAGGGTGATTGACTATTATGGGATCTAATGGTTCAATATAAAATTATTAAAAATAATACCTTTGTTTTTATGATCCTTTAAGAGAAGCAATTTGACATTCAAGCTCTTCAAACTTGGAGTATCTCTTTTCAAGGAGTTGGATTTTAGCATTGATGTCTTAGAAGTCATTATATGGAGGATTTGGTGGGGTAGGTAAAGTTAAAGGGGGTTGTGAGAGATCTTGAGACATAAAATATGAGGTGACTTGGTTAGATGTTGCAATTGGAGGGGTTTGGTTTATCCCTAAGTCATGAGTTAAGAAAGGGTTTGTAGAGTTAGGATTTGGAATGGGTATTGTGATATGAGGGGTTGATGTTGAAAAGGGCATACCCATAATGGGTATGCCTATGGATATGGTTGGAGGAGTTGTAGAATTAGTGAGATGTGTCATAGCTATATTAATAATAGCAAAGTTGTTTTGATTTTCATTTATTTTTACAATAGCAAATTGACCATTAGAATGCTCAAGGTTATCATGATGTGTAGATGATTATTTTCTATTTTGTTATTCAAGTTCTTATCTAAGAACATCTAGTAATATATATTTATTTATTTTTATATAATCCCTAATATGATCTAGGGAGTTAAAGTTGATACTTTCAACAATTAATTCTTCTTCTATAGGTACATGGCGTGGCCAAGGATTTCTAATTTGATCTTCATGTTCATGCATATAAACCTCAAAGGATGAGAATGCTAAATCCTTTCTTCAAGAATTATAAGGATGTTGAGCCATGGCTTGAAGGTTTTCCAAAGGAGAAGAGTAAATTTAATAAATATTTGTTTCCAAAGCACTTATAACAAAGAAGAGAAGATGTTTTGAAATCCTTATCACCTTGGAAAAACAACCCTTCTTATGACTCCCACTAGCACACTACAATATACTAGCCAAGAGATATTTCTTCCCTGATGTTTGTACATCAGTTTACTCAAGGGGTTGTTATCCTTCCCCCAGTAGGACTAAAAATTTTATGATGTTCTTATTATATATTTTTAATGTGATTTAAGATATACAAACAAAATTAAATGATATTGTTCAACTTTGAGAAATTTTTATCTTATTTAAGGTAAAGGGAGTGTTCATGTTAAGTTCACCAAAATGTAGATCCAAAAAAATATTGCTTGTACATGGGGGTATTCGTTGGAACCCTTGCTTCCCCACTTAAGTATCTCTTTCCAAAGGAGGCCTCAAATATGTGGAAATATTCAATGCAAGTAGTCTACTTCATTTATTTATCAAGTTGTCTATGTATGTTGTTGATGTTTTGCTTGACAATGTTTACTGGGTTTATTCAACAAACAACTAGAGTTTTGGATTTAAAATCTAATTCTTTATAAAGCCTTAATCAAGATAATATTTGCTCAAAACTAAGGTAAAGATGAAATAAAAATGCATGCTAAGTATAAACACACAAAATTCAATAATACAAGAGCTAGCCTAGTATGCTTTTGAGTTTGAATGATGAACTATGCTAAAAGAGGGTTTTCTTTTCCAAGGCAAACAAGAGATAATGCATCAAATAAGTTAACCTAAAATGCAACTATATGACTTTTTATTTCTTGCCTAATTACTTTTGAAGGAAAGGATTTTAGATCTATGCTAGGATTCCTTGATTTTTCCCAAAAATGAGTGTTGTTAAAAGAAGGATTTGAACTATTTTAAGGGTTCCTTGATTGACCAAATATATGTGATTTTAGACAAGCAAACTATGAAAATATATATTTGTAGACTAAAAACAATGAAATTATAGCAAGGAGGTTCCAGGTGGTAGGGTTACCTTTTATGGAGCTTGAACAAATTTTCCACTGACTATCAAATTTACCACTGACTAGCAATTTTGAAAACCTAAAAAAAGAGAAGGGAAATATAGAGTTTTCTATTTTGGTGGGTTTGTCTGATTGCAACGAGGTGATAAGTTATCTTCCCAATGAACCAAACCCCCTGTTGATGCAAAATTGAGTATGAATTGACCTCATTTTGGAATGGATGTAGGGCCTATCAAATTTTGCAATGGTGAATTTTATAATGAGTGGCAAATTAGCTTTGTTTATTCTAGAGAGTCAAATTTACCAGTTGTTGTAGGGAGTGGCAAATTTGTTCAAAATTAGTGTTGACTAAGTTTTGGGTTAAATTTTGAGATTTTTTTGGTCAAATTTAAGATACAATGTAAGGGGGATATAGATGAATGGATTTTTAAATTTTATTGCCTGCAAATAATGAGAATTTAAACTATGTAAATTGCAAAATATATCATAATTTATGAAGCAAAATAGATGTGCTTGAAATAAATGGATAGTGCTTAGTAAGTAAATGAAATTAAAATTTATAGGAGCTTGCAGGGTCTAGAAGTGTCGTAGGAATTCCTAAAAATGGGGAAGGAATGGATTGCAAAGCCTATTTAAACTTATGCTACAACAAAAGGAGTGTAATGCAATGAAAAATAAATGCTAATGAAGATATATGAAATGCTACTACAAATTTTAAAGAAATCTATAGCAGAGCTTAAAGGAGAGCATGAAAACATAAATTATAAAATGCTTATGGTAGGATAAAAAATACAATGTTAGTCTTGTATCAATACCAAAGCAATATTGAAATTAAAATGAAGCTTAATGTGAAGTGCATGAAAGAAAATGAAGCTAAAGAAGCAAACAATGCATATGAGCCTACATATAATGAAAAGAATATGTAAAAATCCTACAAGTAAAAGTAATGCCTACAAATAGTAATGAATTAGTAATCACAATGCATGGAGAAGGAAATAAATGTAGTTAGTATGCTCACAATGAGGAGAAATATGCTTATGAACAAGAAGAAACTATTGTAAATGAAGAAACATGGAAGTAAATGACATGGAAACATGTATTAGAAGTGTAAAACATGCAACAAAAGGATATTAGTGGCTATAAATGAAAGAAGTGAATGCAAATAAAATTGAAATGGCCTGCAAATAAAGTGTTAGAAACATGTAATGAACAACAAGAAATAGGTTAGTAGCTATGAGCATGAAATTCAAGTTAGCAAGGCTAAAAATGGAAGAGGAAATGCATGAATGAGACCAAAGAGAATGGAAGGAAAGAGAAGCTAGGAGTTATACAACCTAGCAAGAGCTCCTCCTTGCCCCAATATGCTTCTCCTTTCCTCAATCCCTCTCCTTTCCTTGCTTGAATTACCCCAAAGTAGCTTGATGAAGATGCTCAAATGAAGAAATGAGAGATGCAAATGAGAGAGAAGACAAGAGAATTTTAGTAGAGTATTCCTAGCTCAAAATTGCTTATGGAATGCTTTCCCCAAGGGTTGTATTTATAGATTTTTGGAAGGGGGATTGAGAGGGAAAATTGGTTGGGATGCCCTTTTTTTATTTGTAGGTCTAGTTCATTGTTGGATCATGTGAGGATAGATGAAGTAGTGGGGTGAAGGAATCCACATGTTCTTGGCTTGTGCTAGAAAATTCTAGTCACTTTTACATATTTACCACTAAGTGTCAAATTTTCCACTGATTGAAAAATTTGACCAATGATCAATTTGAATAGTCTAGGGGTTGAAAATGGCTTTTTACAAATTTACTATTGAGTGTCAAATTCATTGCTAGCAAATTTTCTAGTGAGTGTCAAAATTAACATGGTTGAAAATGGTGCCCAAATTATTGAGTTTGGGCTGATTGACTATTTGTTGATGCTTGGTGTCTTGTTTGATATCTTTTGATTTGATGGTGTGTCAAAACTGGATGTCTACAATGTCTCTCTATTTTAAGATCAAATTATCCTCAAGGCCTGCTAAGGCTAATGGACGGAGCCAATTTTGTATTCCCTTTATTTAATAATAAAATTGGTAGGTTGTGAGCCTTTAGGTTTAGTGCCACCCCTTTCGAATTCAAATTCAAATTTTACGGGTTTAGCACTATTTGTTTTGTAAAGGTTTTTTATCCATGGAAGATATTTCTAAGGACATGGAATAGTTTGGTAGGACCATATGGAGATGTTGCATGTATTTTGGTATGCTGGTGGTTGTCCACATCATCGGTCATAACCCTTATAATAATGAGTATTGGTTTGATAGGTCTAGATGGTGACATAAATGGTCTATTGGCATACTTTGTAGTGATCTGATTGACCACATCATTAGTAACCTCCTAGGTTGGATAATCCTTTCTAAGAACATGTATTGGTTTAGTACCACATGGAGTAGTCAACTTTTGGCTACCAAGCTTTATGGTGAGATGGTTGGCCACATCAACAGTTGCACCCAGTGCTAGAGCCTTTTTGATTGGATTACATCCACATTTTTTTGATAATTTGTGCTCCTTCCAATCATCATGATTATTCATGGAAATGGTTGTATTTCCACTGGGTTTTAAGGGTGCTTAATTCGAACTGGTAGGGTGAAAAATTTTCTTCCTATGCTTGGGAGATGAACCACCCTTTTATCAATCATTTTTTGAAAGAGTGTGGATATGGAATTTCAAGATATCAGGTTTGAATGGTGGGATCCATTGTTGGCATCATATCAACATGTGTATGGAAGCATGATCTCCCTCTATGGTCATCCTCTTAATCTTTGGCACCGTGTAATTTGGTATGGTTTTCAAATTATCATTGAAAATACCTGTCAAGGCCCAAATAGATTATTTTACTTTCTAAATTTGTTAAGGGAGTTTTTTTTGTAGTGTTTCTAGTCATAGGTTTGGAGGAATTGAAGCCAAGTCCTTTTGTATTTGGACATTGAATATGAGCCATCATTTTTTGTAGAAAGGTAAAAATATTCCTCTAGAGACAAATTCCCTAGAGGTGGATGATGAGATCAAAAATATCTTATGCAAAGGAGGTCTATTTGACTATATCCAATCCTTCCATGGTCACCATAGAGGGCTTTCCAAAAAAATAGCACACTCATGGAGGAAAGGCTAGGTTTAGGTTGGTGGTTTGGAGTTTGAAGTATCTATTTCCCTAGTTAGGGAGTGATGGGTCTTCTGATGGATGGTGTATGCCATAATAGGAAGAAGCACTCCTAAATTAGGGAATTGAGCTTCTTATTTGATGAATATTACTTTATAAAATTACAAAATAAATAAAATTCCAAGGCCCTCAAAGCTCCTTGGGACTGATTAATCTCAATGATCATGGATTATTTCATATTGGATTCCAACAAGGAGGTGTTGCATAGCTTCCATGTAATGTTTCTTAATTATTTGAGGTGTAAATGACTTATGAATATTTTGAACTTTCTATTTCATTTCATGGCTAATACAATGATAGATGTGAGAAGAGAAAAAGGATTGGACCCCATTCATCAAGGCCTAGCATTGTTAATTTTTGAGTATGTAGCTAAAGCCAATGGTATGGAGGTGGACAAGGCCCTATCATAAATTGAAAACCAAAAAATTCCTCCAATTTTTGATCCACCCCTGGTCTCATCCAACTCCTCATCCAACGTCTCCTCGACATTCGATTCAAAAGATCTTAAAAGCCCCATTATATTTTCCAAATAGAAGGTCAAGAGCTCGGGTGACATGCCAATTTTTCCTAAAGGAATCAAATGTGGTAAGGCTAGACACTCCAAATGCCTATCCATAAAATCATGTTAGGTTGAAACCTCCATTGTTAATATAGATGTTAGAATATATATCAATCTCTAGTGAAGAAGAAAGGAAAATTGGTAGAGGAGTTGATTGAAGCTAAGAGGATTCTCCCACACTAGGTCTTGAGTCTTCTAATATCATGTCCTTCCTTAGTAAGCTAAACGAGAAGCATCAAGTCCTGATAGGGTCTCTTCATGTGGCTATCTTTTTTATTGAGGAGATCCAAGGCATGACTCAATTACAGTGTGGTGAAATGAGAACCCCCAAAAAGGACATGAGGAACTTAAGGAAATCATCTCCTAAGGCATAATTATTTTTACTCTAGTAGTTATTTGGGTCCTATCTATGTTGGACTATAGTCCTATTGTTTTATTCCCCTATGGGATTCGATGTTCCAATTCAGTGGTAGTTTTGTTTGGCTAGCTAGTTTGTAAAGGTAGTTTGTTTTTTTAGTCAGGTTGGATCTTTTAGTTAGAGTCTCTTGGGCTAGGCCTTGAGCTCTTTCATTTTATTTTTTGCAAAAAAGTTTCAAGATAATTTAAAAATCCCTTATTTTATCAAAAAAAATGGATGTCTACAAATATTATAAGTTTTTGAAATTTTACAAATTTAATATGTTAGGGAGTTAAAAGGATTTCTACATCAAAGATTTAGAAAAATTAATTTTACAAATTTCTTTATTAGGAGTTATAAGTTTTTCAATTTCAAAATAATTAATATGGATAAATGACAAAGAGGAATATTACAACATAGAATAATTTATCAAGGTGCAAGACCATACTATATGTGAGGAAATGTTCAAAAACAAAATTTGTATAAAAAATAATCTTTTGAATGCAAAGGTCAACATCATAAACAAGTTCTTAAAAAATCTTATCAAATATGTAAGATAATATCACTTGAGTCTCATCAAAAAGTACAAATGGAAAAAAATGTTTGGTATATAGATTTAGGTGCTAGTAGTCATATTTTTGGAAACTTACATTGGTTTTAATCCTTAGAAGTTAGGGATAATATATCACTAAAAATAGCATATGATAAGATATATCAAGTTTAAGGAACTAGTAGAGTAATACCTAGCATGCCATTTTTAGATTTTGTACTATAAAATGTTTTATATGTTCCTGGACTATCAACTAATCTTATATCAGTTGTTCAATTAGTTTAAAAAGGAAGAACAATAGAGTTCAAATATACAAATGAACATAGAAAATGCATTATCAAGAATCAAAACAAAAATGAAGCTACAATTTCAATCAATAATGGAATATATACTGTAGATTCAATCAAATTATGTCAAGAGAATATTAAACAACTACCTCAATATTAAATTAATAATGAGTTACTCGATTTTTAGAAAGATAAGAAACACAAAATTAGATCTAGTCCAAGGTTATCCTACAAACGTGAACAATGGATGAATCCAAGATTCAAGATGATGAAGAATATTCTAGAGAAGCAAAGGTTCATGAATAATGCAAGGTCACATGAAGATTGAAGACAAAGACAAAGACCAATATTGAATACTAAAGCCTTCAATAACAAAATAATGTTATACAAGAGGGTGTTTAGGAATATCACATTATTTGGTACATACAAATGTACTCCCATGGTACCTTCATGGTACAATTATAAATATGTAATATATTAGGGTTGAGTTTATAGTTTAGGAGTTTTATTTATATTTACTCTTTATATGTAAGTGTTAATGTAAAATAAATGCAGAAGTATAATGTAAGAGTGCAATGTGCAAGCAATGCACAACTGTCATGTAAGTTAGAGTGCAAGAGTGTAGAATGTGCACAAGTACCTTGTATGTAAGTGTGCAAATATGTAATGTGAGGATGTGCACAAGTTTCTTAGATTAGGAATGCATGTAGAAGTGTAAGATTCATGTAGATGTGTGCAAGTGTCACAAAGTCAAATGTGCATGTAAGAAGAAAGTGAAGAGTCTAGTATGCAAGTGGCAAGATGATAAGCCAAAGGTCATGGGATTTGTCATATGGAGAGAAATAGTTAAGTAATTGAAGAGTCACACTACTATGGCTATATTATGGATACAATTATCCATAAACATAGTATGAATATAGATATCAAATTATCTAATTGTTAGAGGAATATGTTAAATAATGCTTGTATACAAATTTTGAGCAATTAATATTGTAAGTTTTCTTCATGCATAGTTCATGAATGACTTAAGCCATTTACATTCATATTTGATTATATAAGTGAATTTTTATTTCATTATTATATTGGCCTTGATATACATATTAGATTGCTCATATATTATTCTACTCTTCATTATTGATATTTTGACCTTTAACCATATGGCTTCTTTATATTGGGACCTATGATACTTTGTGGTAGTAAGGCTTAAAAAGCCAAAACATGTTGGGGTAAATTTACATATGAAAATAAAATATTATCTATTCTACATATTGTTAATAATTGGAGGTCATATCTCATTGGGGATCATTTTTCAATCAAAACTAACCATCAAAGTCTCAAGTATTTTCCCTAAAAATTCTAGATAAGATTTTAGATAGAGCCCAAAAAATATTGAGTAATATTATGATTGGTAAATTTATTGGTTATAGACCAAGGGAATGTCAATTTCTCAGCTCTTCCAAGGGGTTTATTTTTAGCCTCCTTTTATTCTATGAAAGATAGGGATTCAATGTTTTTGGGTGGCCCATGATTTATGATATGATCTAGAATTTTCATGAGGAAATGGGCTCCTGGGTTCAATACAGCATCCAAAAACATTGAGGTTGCTCCCATTTGGGTTAAACTTCTAGTGTTACCCCTTGAGTTCTGGGAAAATTAAATTTTTGAAGCTATTGGCAACTGCATTGGTAGATTTCTAATCCTACATTTTTCTACTAAGGAGAGGAGGAAGAAGATTTTTGCTAGACTTTGTGTGCTAGTTTGAGTGGATGAATATTTACCTAGCTCCTTTAAACTAACATCAAGTAAAGGTACTTTGGCACAAGATATTTATTATGAAAATAATCCTTTTGGATATTGGAGATGTGGTAAAATAGGTCACCCGGATAAAAATTGTCGCCTTAACAAATATTCTGGAATTATTCTAGAGGATCAAGGAAGGAAGGATAAGGTCATTTGGAAAGTGAAAGATAATAAAAAACTTTAGAGAACATTTAAGAGTCCCCCAAGTTAAACCATAGCAATCCCCTGAGTGTGCAATAAAATATATATGTATCTTATATTTTAGTATTTCATGAGGGAGAAGCAAACCAAAGAGTCATGGAGCAGTTGGGTGAAAGCCCCCTGGAATGTAATGAAGTTGTATAGGACCTGGCTATTGTCCCTTCTAAATTTCCACAACTATCGAAGAAATATAATGTGAATATGGTGAAGGTAGGGCAGGAAGGTCCAATCTACCCTCAAGTGAAAGAAGATATGGATATGATGAAGAGAGAGCAAGAAGGACCTAACTATTCCCAGGAAGGACCAATTTGTTTCCATGTGGAGATGGATAATATCCCTTCCACTTTGCCATTGGTGATTATGGTGAAGACTGGGCAATAAGGTCCATATTATTCCTATGAGAAAGATAAATTAGATATTTATAATCATGAACTTATAGAGGAACAAACTATTGAGAAAGGTCCATCCTATGTTACTTCAAATATATAAATTACCAGGAGTTCTTGTAAAGCCTCTAAAAATAGGTCAATAAGAGTCTAATAAAGTAGGTAGGAAGTCTCTCAAGGAAAAAAGGTAAAAGAAAGCAAAATAAGAGAAAGCTATGGGATCTCAACCTTCTATTAAGGAAATTTTTGTAGGTATGAAAAAGCTTGCACCCTGGAAGTAATGAAACTCCTAAGATGGAATGTTATGGATATGAATTCCCCTAGAAAATATAGGTTGGTTAAGGACATTATCTACTCTTACCAACCAAATTTCTTGCTTCTCCAAGAAACTAAATTGAATCTTACAAATTGGCTAAAATTTCATAAAGGTATTTGGAAAAATGCTGACAACTTTCAAGAGGAAGCTAAAGGAGCCTCCGTAGGGATTATATATCTTTGGAATTCCAATATTTATGAGGGATACCTACTAGCTAGAAGTGAATATCAAGTCATAGTACTTCTTATAGCTAAATATTCTAAATTTTCCTTTGTGATTACCAATATCTATACCCCCAACTCAAGTAAATCTCATAGAGAACTATGGATTACTTTAGGAGAAATGGGTAAGCAATTTAGAGGCTTAAAATTTATTGTGGTAGGATATTTTAACACCCCCTTATCTCTAGGTGAGAAGCAGGGGGGAGTGGATGAGTTCTCAGATAACATGCAGGATCTAGGGAAGCTTTTAGTTGATGGTGGTCTATTTGATGTGGATTTAGATGGTAATAAGCTTACTTGGATGAACAGATGCTCTAGTAGAAACTTGATTCAGGTTTGGTTGGATATAGTTCTTATTTAAGAGGATTGGTTCCAAAATAACTTCATGTTTAATATGAAATCTCTTCCTAAATTTAGATCTGATCATAATCCTTTGCTCTTTTGGTGTAGTATGAAAAATCAGAAGCATAAAGGCCCTTTCAAGTTTAAATTTATGTGGCTGCAAAACCCATTTATTTATAAAGAAATGGAAAAATGGTGGAGTATTCCTTCCAAAATTACTATGATGCAAATTATCACAAATAAGCTTAAAAATATGAAGAAAGAAGTCAAGAAGTGGAATAGGGAGGTATTTGGAAATATATTTCAAAAGAAGAAAACTATTTGGTTAGAGTTAGATATGTTAGAATAAGAGATTAATAGATTGGGTATGAACCAAACCCATTTCCAAAGAGAAAAGGATCTTAATTCTAAACTGCACACCATAATAGCCAAGGAAGAAACCTATTGGAGGCAAAAGTCTAGGATCTAGTGGTTGCAGGAAGGTGACAGGAATTCTAAGTTTTTCCATGTCTCCACTATCAAAAATAAAAATTTTGCCCACATTGATAAAATTCTAAAGGATGATGGCCAAGTTATTAGAGAGAGTGAATAAATTGAGTGTGAGGCTATGGACTTCTATCAAAATATTCTAGCTAAAGATATGGAAGAGGATGAAACTTTGATTAACGAGATGACTAATCACATTTCTAGGTTGATATCCAAGGAGATCAATGCTCAAATTCTAAAGAAGATTGAGTAAGAAGAGGTAAGGATAGCCACTTTCTCCTTGAATAGATATAAAGATCCAGGTTCGAATGGGTTCCAAGAAGGTTTTTTCCAAACCTTATGGAGATATATAAATTTGATTTTATTGAAGCAGTGAAGGAATATTTAAATTCAGGTCAGATTCTAAAGGATTTTAATAATACCTTCCTTGTTCTAGCTCCTAATAAGAAAGGGTTAAAAACCTTCAAATATTTTAGACCTTTAAGTCTTTGCAACACTATTTACAAGATTATATCTAAAGTGATAGCTCTTATATTGAAGATCTTCCTCCCCTCCATTATCTCTAATGAGCAAGGAGGATTTGTTAAGGGTAAACAAATTTTGGATGGGATTATATCCCTTCATGAATCCATGCATTCTATCAATACTGGTGAAAGAAAAGGTATGTTCCTAAAGTTAGACATGAGTAAGTCTTATGATAGAGTTTCATCGAGTTTTTTGGATAAAGTTTTGGCTACCGTTGGTTTTTGTAGATAGCAGAGAAGATGGGTTGGAAGCTGTTATAATACTACAAGGTACTCTATTATGATCCATAATAAACCTACAGGTTTTTTAATAGTAGTATATTTTTGAGACAAGGTGACCCTCTCTCTCCTTATATTTTCATTATTATGGTTGAAACACTCAAAATATTCCTCCATGCTGCCAAGGCTTCTGGTCGGATAGGGGGCATTAAACCAATTCATAATATTGAGGGTATTACTCATATACAGTTTGTGGATGATACCATTTTACTTTCCTACTATGGTAGAGGTAACTGAATTTAAAAGAATATTATATCTCTATGAGCATACCTCTCACAAAAAGATCAATTTGAACAAGAGCAAGATCTTCTTCATTAACACTAAAGTAACTCTCTAAAGAAGGGTCGCTAGAGTGATAGGATATCCAGTGTTAAACCTACCTTCTTATTACCTTGGTATGCCTATGGTCATGGGAACTTGTAAGGCACCTCTTTGGAATGGTTTGGTTGATAGGTTTCAATCCAAACTTGCAGGATAGAAAGATATTCTCTTGTCTCAAGTAGGTAAAATGTTGTTGGTTAAGAGTGTTTTGCAGGCAATCCCTATTTATCTTCTCTTCGTTTTTAATATCCCTGCTAAAGTTTCAAAAATCATAGATGGAATTCAAAAATAGTTCTTATGGTTAGGATCTGAAGAGAGGAGGAGGATTCATATTGTAGATTGGGAAAAAATATACCATAAAAAGAAGCATGGTGGACTTGGTTTTAAGAGACTCAACATATTTAATAGTGCTATGGCAGCCAAGGTGGTATGAAGAGTTCTAAAGGATGGTCAGACTCTTTGGACAAGGATTCTTAAAGAAAAATATCTTGACAGCTAGGAGGATACCATATTTATCATAATTCAATATCCTTGTTGTGGCTCTTCTTTATGGAACCACTTGGTGGAGGCTAGGGAGGCCTTGTGGAAGGGTGTGAAATGACGTGTTGGATATGGGGTCTCTATAAGTTTTTGGAAAGATGTTTGGTTAGATGATAACCCTTTAGCCAACAATGATATTTTCTCTAATATGAAAGAGGATCTAGAAGATAGATATGGTAAAAAGGTTTGTGATTATATGAATTTATTGGATAAAAAATTGAGCTAGAAATATTTAGAGGTAAACCCTAATAATTTGGAGGTTTTAAAACTCCTTAAAGCTAAACTAAAGACTTATTACTTAGGAGTTGTCAGGTATAAAGCATGAAGATAACCTATGATATTTTGGATTTTGTTGTAGATAATGGTTTCCCTTGGAATAAAATTTGGGGTAAGAAAGCTATTCTTAAATTGGATATTTTTCCTTGGGAAGTAGCCCATAATAAGATCCTAATAGTGGATAATCCTAAGAAGAGAGGTTTATAGTTTTCTAATAGATGTAGTTTATGTGAAAAGGTATAAGAATCAGTGGAACATATATTCTTGGAATGTCCCTATGCTCTAAATATTTTCCAAATCCTCATAAATAGGATGGGCATCTCTTGGGTTATGCCTTCTAATATGGTTTTGTGGTTACAACAATGGGATAACCCCTTTTTTAGTCCTCATATTAATGCAATTTGGAACCTGATTTCATTTCATTTTGTGTGGGGAGTTTGGTTAGAGAGGAATAGGAGAATTTTTAGAGGGATAAAAAAGTCTACAATAAGAATTTTTGGAAGTATCACCCACTTTTTAGAGGAGAATGTTAAATCTATCAAGTACCCTATCAAGCCAAAGAATACTGAAGAGACTATGATAGCTAAGGCATGGAATTTGAAACCTATTAGTGGTGGAGAGACAAATTTTAAAGTTAGAACTGATGTAAAATGACAACCACCTCGAGATGATTGGTTGAAGCTAATTTTTATGGGGCATACAAAGGTAACCTAGGTAAGGCCAGAGTAGGAGCAATTTTGAGGGACAATCAGGGTAGATTGGTGGGGTAGCCTTCAAGTTTTTAGGAATTACTACTAGTCATAAAGATGAAGTTAATGCTTTACATCTAGGTGCAAAGCTAGCCAAGGATATAGGTGCTAAAAATTTACCTTTGAAGGAGACTCCTTTAATATTATCAATATTTTGAAAAATAAGGGAGAAGCTAATTGGAAAATTGATTACATTATGCAAGATATTAGAGAGATTGTAAAGCATTTTGAAGAAGTTAACTTTGTTCATGTCTATAGAGAAGGTAACAAACTAACAAATTGGTTGGCAAACTTTGGTGCCATTAAAGAAGAGGATATGATATGGATACCTCCTATGGTGGTCCATGAGGACTTAGAAAATTTCACAACAGAGGACTATAACTAATTGGTATCTAGGATGGATATTTTTTGTCTTGCATCCAGGGGATCTCTAGTTATTTGCCCTTGGTAGTTGTGTAGTTGATGGGCTGAATTTGTGTTGTAAAAGGGTTCGATTCCTTTAAAAATATTGTTTTTACCCTAATAAAACAAAAAATAATTCTTGGAATAGAGGGTACCCATACCTAAACAAAAAAAGTGGTTTTCCAAATTGATGGGCTATGATTATGAAATTATATATAGAAAAGGAAAGGAGAATATAGTGGTTGATGCATTTTCATGACATTTTGGATATTACAGTATGCTAAATGTTATATCTTCCCCAACCTTAATGGATTAATAATCTCAAAGAAAAAATGGCCAAGTATTCTGCATTGAAAACTTTGATAAACAAACTTCAAATAGAGCCCAACCCATGTCGTGGATACACTTGGGATGGTCAAGACTTGAGATATCATGATCAATTGGTTGTTCCACAAAAATTCTAAATGTGATATTTTATTTTGTAGGAAATGTATACCTCACAAATAGCGGAACATCCCATGTTTCTAAAAACTTATGAAAGGACTAAGCATACTTTATTTTCAAAGGGAATTAAATGGGATATTCAATATTTTTTTGTTGAATGTCACAAGTTCTAAATAATGAAAGGAGAAATGGTGTGTTCTATTAGAACCCTTCAACCATTACCAATTCCATAATAAGTATGGACAAATATTTCTATGGATCTTATTGAAGGTTTACCTAAATTAGGAGGAAAATCAGTTATTCTAGTGGTAGTGGATTGTCTCGCAAAGTATGCTCATTTTTGTTCCTTACCCCATCCCTACACAACCTCCATAGTTTCCAAAATATTTTTAGACTCTATCTTTCACCTTTATGGAATGCCAAAATCCATTGTTTTAAGTAGGTACCCTACTTTTACTAGTCATTTTTGGTAAGAAATAATTAAGTTGTAGGGCACTCAATTCAAGATGAGTTTGTCCTATCAGCCTTCGACTGATGGCCAAAATTGAAATTGTTAACAAGTGCTTGAAAACTTATATTTGTTACTTTGTATCAAAACATCTTGTACAATGATAAGTGTCTTCCTTTGGATGAGTGGCATTATAATACTTCATATCACATTATGGCAAATTTTACACCATTTTAAGTTGTCTATGGCCTCCATCCACCAGAAACCTCTTCATACATTCCAAGGACCTCTAAGGTTCATGATGTTGATAGCACTCTCAACTAGCATGTCATATCCTCCAACAACTTAAGATGAATATTGAATTGATCTAGAATTGTATGCAACAACAAACTAATCAACACCATTTTGAGCATAGATTTGAAGTGGATGATATGTTTTTTATCTACCTTCAACCCTATAAATAATCATCACTCTAGCTCTATCATTGCCAAAAACTAGCTACCAAGTACTATAGATCTTACTAGGTATTATAAAGGATTGGTACAATAGACTATAAATTATCCCTTCTAGCCATGCCTAGGATCCATCTAGTCTTTCATATATCTTCTCTCAAGGAGGTCATTAGCAATAAGGTATAGGTTCAATCCACTTTACTAGAACTATATGAATAAGGTTCCATCATGCTCAATCTTGAAAAACTTTTGGACTGGAGATTGCACACCTTTTGCAACCATGTCATCACTAAGTTTATTGTTCAATGGTATGGATTACAACCTAAATATTCCAGTTGGGAGTCTCTATAGTAGATACAATAGTAGTTTTCTCATATCTATATTTGAGGATAAAGATTTTTGAAGGGGAAGGGCATGTTAGGACCTCATCCCAACATTATCATGTAATTCTCATATTATTATGTAATGACCCCTTCCCAATCTGGGGATGCCATTCTAATGATATTTTATAATATTTTGCAATGGTATGTGGAATTTAAGATGCCTAGAAAAGTGGGATCAATTCATGTAATCGTTATAAAGAATTTAATTATTTGTTTGGTAGAAGATTCTATCTTGGGTGGCACTTTGCATGTAAGCTAACTCTTGAGCATTAGGTTGGGGTTGAATGAAATGTATCTTTAAAATACAAGGAGGCATAAATAAATGCATCTTTTTGCATGTTGAATCAAATTATTTAAGGAGGTTTCCCCCTTGAAGAGGCCATCTATTATGTATTGTGATTTGTGAGATTCATATATTTTGCATTTACATTTTGAATTTCAATATTTCGTTCTTTTATGAATTACTAGTTTTATTGCATTACTTATTTGAATGTGCTTATTTTAATTAGAATATTCCTAAGAGGAAAGAACTAACCAAGATAATTATTGACTCAAATAACTACTAGCCACCAAAATTATTATAATTATTGATACTTTAAATTATGATACATATAATAAAGTCTTTTTTGTATAAATTGGCTCTTGATTTCAGTAGCATTTATGGGGCACTACTTTTATATCAAATATATTTTTAATTTGTATTTATAGGAAAATATATTGTGTCACTTGGGATACATATATTCCTAAAATATAAAAGAAAAAATATTATCTAGGAACTATGTCATAATATGTGCAATCATATGCAATCATAATTATATACATATATATGTCCTATACACTACACTACCCACACCTGAAAAGCCTTAGGAATTAATGTTAATATACTTCATATCATGGCTTGTAATAAGTCAACATGAGAACGATTGCATGTATATTATAATGGAAATATTTTCTAAAAAAGCTATCATTATATCCTACTAAAATATTATTATGGGAAGATACCACAAAATTATTATTTGAGTATGTTTGGGTTTATTTTTATATAGACCATCCTATAAAATATGTATATTAAACTCATTAATATTTTTGGGTCTAGCCTTTGGTTCATGATGGATACTAGGATTATTTATCCAATTATATTTCATTTTCAAACCAATTGATAAATGAATCTAGTGAACTTCATGATTGCACACCTTCTTAAAATGTACAATGCCAAACATCCATGCATATGAGACAAAAACCTATACTATGTTCAACATATTTAAAATATGGATCTTCACAACTCTACAGGCCATAAACTATTCTAGGTGTGCCTTAAGTTCCATCAAAAAACATCAATCAAACTTATTTTCCTTTTAGAAATAACATGGGACACCCTTTATGGTCTAAAAGAGGTTGACAAAACAAGTAGACTTATTGAGAAGATTCAATAAATCCAATACCAAGTCCATAATATCATTCAATTGTCATCAAGCAATATTTTACATTACTTAGTATGATATTAGAGGATAGAAATGTAGGATCTTGATGAGGGATAAAGGTGTAAGATTTGTCCTACATGGTGGGTATCCCTGAGGATTTTTGCTGAGCAATTCTTTGATGGAGGGTTTTGTTAGTTTTTCTATCTAAGGAATTTTATCAAATAGATCACAATTGAAAAGGTTTGAATATTTTTTCTCATTGACCATGGAGGTATTAGAAATATTTGTGGTGGGAGTCAAGGATCTATGGGATTCACATGTGAGACCTATATTTTCTCTATTAGATTTTGAATGGGGATTCTGGAGGAGAAATATCTTTTGATCTTGTGATATATTTTCTAGGTTTGATCACCAAGAGCTTCCATTATGATATTTAGGGTTAGAAACACAAGTTCTTGATGAGGTCTGAAGATGTGAGCTTTGTCCTCATTGGGGGTTTTCTTGAGTATTTTTTTTATTAGTTCATAGATGGAGGGTTTCATCATTTTTGCTCTCTAAGGAAATTTTTTAAATAGATCATAGCCAAAGAGGTCTAAATAGTTATTTTCCTCATTGATTATGGAGGAATTAGGAAGATCTATGGTGGGAGTCTATTGTGAGACCTCTCTTATCTTTGTTTAATTTCATGTGGGGATTCTAAATATGAAGATATTTTTGGCCTATGTTATCTTTTCCAACTTTGGTTGTCAAGAGCTTCCATTATGATATTTAGGGATAGAAAATTAGGTTCCTAATGAGGACCAAAGGCACAAGCTCTCTCCTCCATGGTGGGTTTTATTTAGGATTTTTTTTGAGAATTTCATAGATGGAGGGTTTCATCACTTTTTCTCTCTAACAATTTTTTTCAAATAAATAACAATTGAAGAGGTCTGAACAATTATTTTCCTCATTTACAATGGAGGAGTTAGAAAGCTTTGTGATGGGAGTTGGGGATCTATGGTGGGAGTCTATTGTGAGATCTTACTTATCTCCATTAAATTTTGAGTGGGTCTTCTAGAGGATGAAGAGATTTTAGGCCTATGCCATATTTTCTAGCTTTGATCACTAAGAGATTCCATTAGGGTATTTGGGGATAGAAACACAGGTTCTTTATGAAGTATGAAGGCATGAGATATATTATCCATGGTGGTTTTCCTTGATATTTTTTGTTGAATAGTTCATAGACAAAGAGTTTTATCACTTTTTATCTCTGAGTAATTATGTCAAATAGATCATAGCCAAAGAGGTCCAAACAATTCTTTTCCTCATTGATTATGGAGGAATTAGGAAGCTTTGTAGTGATATTCATAGACCTATGGTGGAATCATATTGTGAAACCCCTCTTGTCTCTACCATAGTTCATGTGTGTATTATGGAGGATAAAAAACTTTTAATCCTATGCTATATTTTCTAGCTTTGATCACCAACAACCTTGGTAGGCTAGGTCTTGGAGGATTGTGATCTCAAGGTAGAAATATTTGAGGGATGATTCAAGTGTTAGGAGAAGGTCCTTTAGTAATTTTGGGGATATAAATATAGGTTCCTATCAAGGGCCATAGATGTGAGCTCCATCCTCCATATTGGATTTCCTTGTTCATGGATGAAGGGTTTTGCCACTTTTTTCTCTGAGGAATTTTGTCATTTATTTACAAATAAAAAATTTAAACAGTTATTATCCTCATCTAACATGGAGGAATTAGGGTTCACTTGATATGGAAGGGTGAATTATTTACTAATATTTGGGCATAATTTATTTTTAAAAATTGGAGAATAATTTAAAATTTTGATGAGGATCAATGTAAACTTGAATAGCAGGGATGGATGTTGGCATGGTATTTATGGATGAATGTGTTGTAAATGGGATAGTGACAAGGGAATAGTATAAGTGTAGACACAAATGAAATTATTCATGTGCTATAACTACCATATGGGAAAATTGGATAGGTAGAATCGAGTAGGAGGATAGATGTGGGACCTAGTTTTACAAATACTAAGTAAAAGTCAAGAGGGAAAACCTTAGCCTTAATGGAAACCCTAGGTGAAAATAAGTGAAAAATATAGAAGAAATCCTATATGAACCCATGGACCTCATGAAATATCTATTGGGGGGAGTTCTAAAGGAAAACAAAAATTATGAAGTCAAATCGGGAGGGATAAGGAAAGGAGAGAAGGTAGGAGAAAGTTGGGTGGATTGTGTTAAAGGAAGAAATATTATTAAACATGAGGGGAATAAAGAGAAAATATTAATACCTAAATATATATATATATATGATGAGGGTATTTGCTTTAAAATTATATATAAAATATATGAGTAGGCTTAAAAAATAATAGAAAATAGTTTAGTTGGCAAGTTTATGGGGCGAGATCGATGGTGGAGTATATTAAAAGATAGGCCACCTCAAGGTGGGGATTCAAGGGACTTATGGAATTTTAAATTAGTTCCAAGGGTTTTTTTATAGCTAAATTTACAACAATAGATGATTTAAACAAATATTTATTAGGGGGACCATGGTTTATGGGTTATTCTAACCTATTCTTAAAAAATGAAATCCTAGATTCAACCTTGAGACTAAAAATATCAAAGTAGCTCCAATTTGGGTAAAAATTCCTACCCTACCCTTAGAGTTCTAGGAGGAATATATATTTAAAATTATAGGGAATGGTATTGGAAAATTCATGGTTGTGGATTATGTTACTAAAAATATGAAGAGGGTCTACTTTACCAAAATCTGCATCTTAGTAGAATCTGGAAGGACATTACTATAGAAAATTAAATTGATGTTGAATAAAGGAGTATGGAATCAATAATTAGTATATGAAATAAATCATTTTAGTTATGGAATTTGTGGAAAAATCATTCATATTGCAAATAACTGTGTGGTTAAAAAGAACTCTACTAAAAGGAAGTAAAAACAAGACTCAAATATGAAACAAGAATGAAGATTAAAGGAGAATAACAAGGACAAAGCTAGTGATGATAAAGGAGGCATGATATATTAGGGATCAAATACCCAAGCATGGATCCCAAGTTGTAGATAAGAAGAAAAAGAGAATAAAGATATGAGGAAAGACACTAGAATACAAGTTCCACAAGAAATAGATTAAGCATTTAAAGAACCAATAAATATGATTGCAAGAAGTGGTGTGATAGATGAACAATATATACAAGTTGATCCAGATATAAATACTTAAGAAGATATTCTATCTACCTTTCCATATATCCTAATAGTTGAGGATATGAATTATGATGACTTAGGTCATGATGTATTCAACTTACATAACTAAAAGTGGGGATGAGAGAAGTATTTGAAGATGAGGAGAGTGTGCATACCATGAAGGGGTGTGATACAATGGAAATAGAAATAAAATAAAAAAATAAGGATGCATCTAGTAAGGTAACATTAACACCTAATGCACAGGTCACTGGAAGCTCCCAAAAAGTTTCCTAACTTGGGAAGAGAGGAATCCAATAGAGTAGCAAGACTATCATTTAAGGAAAAGAGGCTCAAAGAAACAAAGGAGGATAAAGCTTATGGGAAACAATAGACCCTAGAGGAGATGTATGTAGGTAGTACTTATAAGCCTGTAACATGAGGGATATGAAATTACTAAATTGGAATGTTATGAGCACGAATACCCTAACAAGCATAGGTTGGTTAAATATTTAAATAAATACTACCAACTAGATATTTTTCTCTTACAATAAATGAAACTTAGTAAAACAAACTGGAGTAATATACAATATGAAATATGGAGGAGTGGAGAAGGTTATCAAGAAGAATCCTAAGGGGCATGATTAGGTATAATTACAATGTGAAATTTTGAATACTATGAAGGTGAAATTCTAGCAAAGAGTGTGAACCAATTAAAAACTCTAATTAGAGCAAAAATATCCAAGTTAGTTTTGTGATCACCAATATTTATGTCCCTAACACTAATAGGGACCAAAAGGAACTGTGGATGGTTGTAGAGAAAATAGGACAATAGGTTAGAGGATTAAAATGGATAATGGCAAGTTATTTTAACACCCCTCTCACACATATAGAAACAAAAGGAGGTACACAAGATTACATATATAGTATGGATGAGCTATGTAATTTTATAGATAAAGTAGGCTTTTTTGATGTAGACCTAAGTGGCAATAGGCTTACCTAGTCAAATAGAAGGATAGGAGATAACTTGATTCAAGTTTTATTAGATAGGGTTCTACTCTCGATGGATTAGTTCAAAGGAAACTATTATCATAAATTAATATCCTTACCAATAATGGATTCAAACCATAATCTCCATCAATTTTTGTGTAACCTATAAATTAATAGAAAAAAAAATCATTTAAATTTGAATATTTGTAGTTTCACCATCTAGTTAAGGAGATGGAAAAGTGGTGGGATATACTAGTACAAAGATCTATATTACACATTGTGGTACACAAATTGAAGACTATGAAGAATGAGATGGAACAAAGAGGTCCTTGGAAATATAATTCAAAAAAATGATCTTATCATAAGATAACTAAATTAGGAGAAGATATCAACAAAAGTGGAATGGATTAAGCTCAATTCTTAAAGGAAAATGGCTAAATTCAAAGTTACACCCCATTTTTGTGAGAGAGGGGGCCTATTTGTTATAAAAATCAAGAAACCAATGGCTAGAAGAAGGTGATTGAAACACAAAGTTATTCCATGTCTCAACTATAAAGCATAAGAGCTCATCAAGAATTATGAAGATATAGAAATACAATGGTCAAACCATAAGGGAATAAATAGAATTTAGATGAGAGGTAATAGATTTTTTTCTAATCACTATAATCAGATGATATGGTGAAAGATCAATCAGTATATGGGGATATAATTCCACATATACCCTCTATATGTAGGGAAGGTTGATCATAAGGGAAATAAATGAACAATTGACTAAGGAGATCAATGAGGAAGAATTGAGAAGTTGTTTTATCCCTTGGTAAGGACAAAGAACCAGGGCTTGATGGTTTTCAAGTAGTCTTATTCCAAATATTTTGGGATATTATTAAGAAGTATGTTATTGAGGCAATTAGGGAGTCACACCATACATGGTAAGTATTGGAGTAGTACAATAATACATTCTTATCCTTAATCCCAAAGAATCTAGGCCCAATATATTTTAAGGATTATAGGCCTATAATCCTTTGTAATGCAATCTACAAAATAATATAAAAGTGATAGCCTTGAGGCTTAATTTTATACTCCCAACTATTATCTTAGGACAACAATGGGTGTTTGTAAAAGGGAGGTAGATTTTGGATGAAGTAATAACTCTCCATGAAACTTTAAATTTTATAAAGGTTGGTGATAGGAAAGGAATGATAGTTAAAATAGATATGGATAAGGCCTATGATAGAGTGTCCTAGAATTTCCTAGATAGGGTCTTATTCAAGTTTAGGTTCAATAGGAAATGGAGAATATGGGTAGATAATTGTTACAAAGGAGCTAAATTCTTAGTACTTGTAAACAATTATCTAGATGATTTTTTTTGTAGTAGCAGAGGCTTAAGGTAAGAGGATCACATATTACTATATATATTCATAATAATGATTGAGTCTTTGGGGATATGTATAGGAGCAACGAAGGATTTAGGAACACTTCATGGATTGAATCCAATATTATAACCTAGAATATATAGCTCATCAATAATTTGTGGATGACTCAATACTACTAGAGAAACCAAAAATGGTAGAAGCTAGAGAGTTTATAAGGATAGTAGATCTATATGAATGGGTATCCCATAAGAAAATTAATATGGAAAAGAGTGAGGTTTTCTTCATAAACACAATGATAAAAAATATATTAGAATAGCTATTGAGATTTGTTACTTAATTTCAACCCTACCCTCTATATATTTTAGGATGTCGATGTTTACAAGATATTTTAAAGAGCCATTGTGGAATGGACTGATAGATAAGTTTTAGAAGAATATGGTAGGCTAAAAAGGGAGTTTATTTACCCAAGAAAGAAAAATATAATTGGTGAGGAGTACATTACAATTCATCTTAGTATATTATTTATCAATTTTTAAGTAACCTTTCAAAGTGGTTGATATGGAAAGAATCCAAAAATGATTTCTATGGACTAGTTCAAAATAAAGGAGAAGATTATCTCTAATCTCATGAGAGAAGGTATGTGTATCGCCCAATTTTTTTGCACCCTTACCTTCAAGCAAAAGGATCCATGCTCGGAAGGGGGATGCGAGAAGGATGGGACAATACCTTGGACGAAGAGGCCTTTTGAAGGTCGCGCCTCTTGGGGGAGGAGTATAAGGGTGAATTTTTGATGGATGTTGGGGTTCACCAGGAAACTTTGAGTGGTAGTTTCCATTCCTAGGTCAAGAATAGGTTTGATGTGTTCATTTTATGTTCAATCATTCAGATTCCTAGGTTGGCCAAAATGAATCTAAGCTATTCTATATGAAATTTCTGTTTTATATGAAAACAACAAACATAAATGAATCCTAAATATAGAAAATATCTAAAATGGAGAAGAGTACACTTGATTTCTAATGTCTGATGAATATTCTTAAGCTTATAGGAGTCCAGATCATCCTGGATATGATAGGATCATCTGTAATTGTACAGAATCATCCATATCATAGGAGATCATTTGAGATCAGCCAAGATCGTCAACGACCTGACGAATTCGTCAGAAACCTGCAATCATGAAAATAGACACCAAAAACCAAAAATACAATTGCAAGAATGATACAAAATGATAGAAATAAGAATATGAAGGCTTAAATGATAAATCCTGATATCAAATCAAATGGGATGCAATGTTTTAATAATTTATTTTGAATTTTATCATGCAAATATGCTAAATGAGGTGAACTCCAAGATACAGAACAAAAGTGAATTAATCTAATGAACATTTAAATAAGAAAAAGGGATAGAGAATGCAAACTCAGGGATCTAATTGCCCCCATTATGAACTGCATTCAAAATCATCTGCAATCATATGAGATCATTGCCGATATTGACAGGATCATCCAAAATTGAGGTTGAATCACCTATGACGATCTGAGCTTCCTCCGACTGAAAACAGTGAGATCTTGCAATAAAACTTGAAAGCACAAATGCAAATGATCGGGGATAGGATGTTCTAACACAACAAAAACTAAAGTTGTAGGGAAATGATCAGCCAGGGGGATAAACTAGGAAAATCTCGAGTTTATATAGGATTAGTAGGAGGTTAGGAGGTTTGGGATCATCCCAATATGGGAGATCTCCAATGTAGGAATCTCCAACCGCACAGAAACACTTTTGCCCGAGTTGGAGAAGTTGAAATAGAAGCTAATTATGAAAATTTAGTTTTGGGATGAAATCGTCTGGATGTTCTGTTCCAGACGAATTCATCCGATTTGGGACGATATCGTCAGATCGGCAACGATATCGTCCAACGGTCAAACAACTTCTAAAAATGGCACAAAAAATGAGGTGAGCGGTTAACGGGTAGTTTTGGGGTTAAAATTCATTTTTTTTATCTTTTACTGAGGGTTTAATTGTGCCAATTTTAGGGTGCTACAGTATGTCAACCCAAGACATAAGGAGGATTAGGCCTTTGGTGAAGAACACAAGATTATACTGAGAGGGGGGGTGAATAGTATAAGACCACTTTTTACTTTTCTTTTCCAAATAATATTATGCAATATATTAATAGCAATATCAACAACAATAATAAAAGCAATGCAAAAATCACCACATACAATAGAGACATCAATTTTATGTGGTTCACCCAATGTAGGCTACTCCACGGATAAAATATTTCACTAAAATTTTCTCAACAAATCTCTTGGTAAGCCCTCCCTATTACAATGTTTATGGACCTCTATCCACAATATATATCAATACCCTAATCAATTTTGTGGATCTCTTTCCATAGGAGGAGTCTTTCCCCTTTATTGGTTCATGGATCTTTATCCACAGGATAACCCCTTCTCCTTTGCTCTGGCTAGTGATACTCTAGAAGACTACTACCTCCACTACACTGGATGTGGATCTCTCTCCATAGAAGATTTATGTCCTCACTTAGAAGACTTCTATCCTAAATACCTTGGCTAATGGATATCTATCCACTAGAGGCTACTATCCTATGCTCTATCACCTCCAAATCTTGCTCTCAACTCTACTCAACCTCTGTATCAAATCTACACTAAATATTATCCTTCAATATAGCACAAATCTACTCACAATTCTGTGTATAGTTTGGCATAAATATATATTCAAATCTACACCAAACTCTATCCTCAAATATATCTTCAAGCCTTAACACAAAGCTTGATCCAATCACAAATCAACTCTGTTATATCTACCCCAAGCCTTAACTCAATTTTTGAAAAAATCAATCAATCAACTCTGCTAGATATTCCACAAGCCTTAACTCAAATATTGAACAAATCAATCAATCAACTTTGATAGATCTACCATAAGCCTTAAATCAAGGCTTGAACCAATCAATCAAACAACTCTGCTCTCAAGTATTCTCAAATACTTACCTCAAATATGTCCACAAGTCCTCTTAAGAACTTGCTCAATATGCTCTCAAGTATTCTCTAATACTTGCCTCAAATCAGCTCAACAAGTCCTCTCTAGAACTTTTCCAATCTTCTCAACAAGTCTTCACCAAGACTTACCTTAAATCTTCTCAACAAGTCCTCTCTAGAACTTGTCCAATTTGCTCAACAAGTCTTCACCAAGACTTACCTCAAATATTCTCAACAAGTCCTCTCTAGAACTTGTCCAATATGCTCAACAAGTTTTCACCAAGACTTGTCTCAAATATGCTTGTGAGCTTCCACAAAATCTCACACAAATCTATCCTTAAGTCCCCTCTAGGACTTACTCAAATCTATCCACTAGCTTTCACAAAAGCTTGTTCAAATCAATTACAAAACTTGCATACAAACCTCAACTTAATATTTTATAGAAAACCTCTTCAATACCACAAACAAGTTTCACTCAAAATATTTTTTAACCATAGAAACATATAGAGAATGGTAAGAGACTCAATATGTTTCACCCTCACAAATCACTTTATCACTTTCAAACTTACTTTTAAATCAATTCAGAAATAAAGAATAATTTGTTTCAAAAATATTGAACTATCACTCCAATGCTCTCAACCAATAATGCTCAATCAACTTCACTCAAAGCATCCACTCAATGAAACACAACTTGCTTACAAATCCTAACCAAGTGTTTCACTTTACTTCCAACAACTCACACTATAAACCTTGACTCAAGATAATTCCAATGTCACATAACAATGATACTCATGTTCTTTCACAAACCCTAGCTCAAGGTAGTTCTCAATGCTTATCAAACAACCTCACATAACAATGATACTCATGTTCTTTCACAAACACTTAATCATGCACGTGAAGTCTCACTCAAATATTTCCAACAATGCTTATCAAACAACCTCACATAACAATGATACTCATGTTCTTTCACAAACACTTAATCATGCACGTGAAGTCTCACTCAAATATTTCCAACAATACTTATCAAACAAACCTTTTCACAAAATTAAATAAAAAATTATTTCACTCACAAGGAAGATGTGCCCATACCTTTTGTTTTGATGGAGATATGTCTTCAAAACCTATCTTAATCACTCTTTGTCGATTTCAAGGTTAGAAACCAACAACCTATCTCAAAATCTTCATAGAATTATTCTCTCCAATAATTAATTCACCATACAAAATATTAGCTCTCAAGTACACCTTATAATATCCAAACTTCACAAAATAATATTCAATTCACAAACAATCAAAACTCCTTTGATAACACTTTATAAACCCAATTTTCACACTTATCAACAATAAAACTTAATTCCTTTATTTAACACTTTTAACTCCAATCTTCACACAATTATATTCAACATAATTAAATCCTTTCAAACACCTTATATCTCCAATATTTTATTTTTAATGCTAATTAAAAAATAAAATATTAAACACCCTTATGACTCCCTATCTTACTCCTTAGCAAAAATTAATCAAAGCACCTTCACAAACATCACGTGGCCCCTAGCGCTATTCAACCTTTGGAAAAAATAAATCAAGCACTTACCTCAATGATGGCCCACATTAAAATTAGCACCCTCAAAGACTACGCTCGACTCAAACCCGCGACTAGCCTTCACTGTGAAGCCTAAGCCCTAAGGCTTGGCTACCGTTGGGCCATATGCCCAAGACAAAACCAAAGGCACACGATGTGCATTTTACTCCTTTCTCTCGGTGCCTTTAAAAAACAAATGAAAACCTTTGCCATGCTCAAAATGAAGGTGGCATGAATTGAACCCGTGACCTACCTTGCATAATGCCTTAACTAGTTGCCAATCACCGCTTGTGCTACTAAGTGCTTGGTGAATAATTTGATGCTCCACTTGGTCTTATTACAAGGTCTGCCCTTTTAACACATGCAAATCCTCTTCCTTCTCTTAAAACAATGCATGAATTTCTTTTACTCTCTTGGGAATTCGAATTGCATGGATAATTTGAAATAAAAATATTGCCCCCTTTTTATACCTTTTGCTATGCACTCCAACACGTCGGCACTTTCCAATTCAAATTTTTAATTCAAATTTTAAACTTAGAATTATGGTGCCTTTAATATTTATTTAAATTAAATTTTAACCTATGGTTAAAATATTTAATTTAATTTTGTCGATACGATGCATCACGTCATGATATCGCGACATTTTTTCTCCTTAGGTCGTGATGATACAACATGTCACGATATCGCAACACTTTTTCTCTTATGGCCATGACATTGCAACATGTCGTGATATCACAACACTTTTCCTCCTTTGGCCGTGATAATACAACATGTCGTGATATCGTGACACATTTTCTCTTATAGCCGCGATGGTGCAGCATGTCGCGATATCACGGAAGTTTTTCTCCTATGGCCACGACAATGCAACATGTCGTGATATCGCGACATATTTTCTTCTTTGGCCTCGACAATACAACTTGTTGCGATATCACGACACCTTTCCTCCTCTGGCTGCGATGACGCAAATTGTCATGATATCGTGACACTTCTATTCTGGCAGCAACGTTGCAACATGTCTCGATTTCGTGACACTTTCTCTCCTTCAGCCGCGATGCTGCATCTTATCACGATATCGTGACATCTTTTCCTCCCTTGGGTGCAACGGTGCAACATATCATGATATCGCAACACCTTTTCCTCATTGCTTTTTCTCTATGCTTGGGACCACGAAAATGCAACATGTCATGATATTGCGACACCTTTCTTCTTGTGGTGTTTGGCTTTTTCTTTGATCTTTAGCTCTTGGGCCTCTTCGGTCGGTTGGATAACATGTAAAAAATACTTGTACAAGGTTTAGGGACCTTTCAACATCCTTTCAACCAATCAAAAAAAAAATATTTAATTTAAATAAATTAAATAATAACCTTTTAATAATCTGCCAAATGGGTCTTTTAAGAATTTATTTCTTAATGATTCCTTGGACCTTGTTTTTCTTTACCTCAACCTTTGGCCCGGAATATTATAATATTATTATTTCCTTTTAAACCTGCTTCTCCTTCCTTTTAATCTTTTAGGCCTCTTTACGCATATAATATTAAAATAAATATTATATCCTATTTATTTTAACCTCTTCCTTGCCTTTTGGAAAAACCACCTGATGACATTAATGATGATGAAACTTGAACATCAATTTCTTGACATCAATGACAACAAAACTAGCTCAAATTTCCAACATTTTGATAATTAGAAACAAAAACCTAGCACTTACTACAAAGGTAGGGTGGAGAGTTACGAAGGAGGGGCAATCAATAGAGGCTAAAATATTTAAACTATATGGAAGATGTTAGACTACTTACTACACAAGATCCATATTGGCAGTATTCATTATGGAATCACATTGTAAAGGCAAGGGAATTATTATGGAAGGGAGTACAATGGAAATTAAAATATGATAGATCCTTTAGCTTTTGGGAGGATATGTGGTTAAACATTAAACTACTAACCATGGATGAAGAGATGCATAGATTACAAGAGGATCTAGAAGCATGCTATGGTAGTTAGTAAGTGACTCTATGGTGACAATAAGAGGTCAATTAAGATGAAACGAGATAAAAATAAACTAAGATAATAGTGAAATATTGAGTAAGCTAAATTAAATACTTAGATCATATTATATAAGTTCAAATATGCTACAATATTTATTGATGTGGGGAGCCACCGAAGATGGTGAATTTAATATCAAGTCAACTCATGACTTGATTCACCTATCTATAGAATATGGTTTTCCATGGAAGAGAATATGGTGGAAGAAATCAATTCCCAAACAAGAGGTCTTCTTATGGGTGGTTGCATAGAATAATATATTGACTATAGATAATTTTTAGAAGACAATAATTCATTACCCAAATAAATGCTTCATCTATGAGCAGAGAGATGAGTTGGTCAACATATCTTCCTAGAATGTGACTACTCATTGAATATGCTTTAGGCACTAATAAATAATATGGAAGTAGTGTTAGATTTATCAAATACCATGCCATATTAGTTAGAGCAATGGGATAAGCATTTCATCAATCTTAGGCTTAAGGGAATTTAGAATCTAATTCCTTTCCACTATGCTTGGGGATTATGGATGGAAAGGAAAAAGAGAATTTTTAAGGAGGAGAATAGAACAACAAGGAGAAATGTGCAGATAATTGTATGAGAAATTAATGAATGTGAATATAATATAGTTTTTGACCAAACATGAAATAGGAGATGAGGCTAGATTGAGTATAACCTCAAACTTAGACCTAGCTGGCAACTTAGATGGTACTAAAAACTAATCAAGAGTTGAGACTAAATGGTTACCACCATGAAAAGGATTGATGAAGATGAAATTTTATTGGGACTCAAATAGGAATCCAAGGAAGGTGGGGGTAGGTGCTATTATTCAATATGAATAAGGAAGAATAAAGGGTGCAACCTATAAATATTTGGAAGTCACTACATACCACCAAGCAGAAGCTTGAGCTTAATGATAAAGGTAGAACTAGAAAGGGACTAGGGAGTTAGAAAGTTAGTAGTGGAAGGAGATTCTTGAATATCATTAACTATATTAAGCAATAAGCAATGACAAATAGGTAAATAAATAATATTTTTCAAGATATCAGGAATGCTCTCCAAAGCATTTTTTAAGGGGAAGCATTCCATATATATAGGGAAAGCACTATGGTAGCAAGCATGTTAGTCAATAGGAAGCACTATGAGAGGAGGATAAAAGGTGGATACCCATTGGGGAGATCCACTTAGATATTTTTAGATTAGTTTAAAAAAAGTAACTTCTAAATAATACATAGTCCAAGCATAAGGATGGGGAGCAAATGGACATTGCACTAGGATCTATGGTAAATGGATACCAAGTTGAGATTCCTATAAACTTACAATTTGGAGGAGGTAAAGACTATTTGAAATTTAAATCATATTAGTATAATTTCCATGGATGTGAAAGGGCTACAAGATATGTATGAGTAGTTTAGGAAGTAACTAGATGATCTGCATTTTGAGTGAGAATGTTAGTGGAAGTCAATTTTGGATATGCTTGATGAGCATATGAGAATAAATGAATAAGAGAAGGCATTATCCCAATGGAAGTATGATTTCGATAAAAGTTGTATGTACGGACTGATCAAAGGAATGAGTATGAATGTTAGCTTTAGGAAGCTTACAAATAATCTAATTAAATGTGGATGAAGCATAAGAAACAATTGAATTGAGATGTGGGTGTGCATAGTTTCTATTCTACTATGGAACTAAGTTTTGGTTTAGAGGATTCACAAGGGAGATCCAAAAGACTATAAAAATTTGGTTTAATTTTTTTAAAGTGTTTGTAAGGTTGGGGGTGAACCAAAAACATTATTTTTATGCTTGATTTGGATATTTCTATTTTATTTAGAATTAGTTGTAAGATTCTTTTGTAAGGTTCTAGGTGATCTAGAACTCCTTGGATGTGTGAGATAGGAGGTATTATTGGTCTTGTGTTAAATTTAGTAAGAAGGAGTTTCATATTTATAGTTTTAATTTTGTAAAATGTTTTGGGCCCTTTCAAAATCTTGATTTTACCCTAATAAAAATAGTATTTTATTGTCTAAATACGAAGTATGTATGGTTGATATGAGTATCTTCAAGATCAATGTCAATGCTAAACTACAAATAGCAAATAGGAGGCAATACATTTGAGGTAAATATGCAACCTTACTTGCATTTTTTCCATTTTTAATTTGAATTTTTTTTACCCATAATTTTTGGTGGTATTACATTATTTGATACCTTGAGTACAATTGTAAATATTTATATTGGGAGTGTGTTTATTATTTATGTCAATAATATGTTTCAAGTTGTGAAGTGTATTTATGTGTCATGTAATCAAGTGTGAGTTGTGAGTGAAAGGTGTCATGTGTGTAAGTGAAGAGTTGTGTGAGGTGTCATGTGCAAGTGAAGAGTTATGAGTGTGAGGTGTCTTATATGTAAGTGAGAGTTATGAGTGTGATGTATCAAGATTAGAAGTAGGAAGTTATGTAATCATGAGAGACTTTGTCATTATGTAAGAAAGGCATATGAAATGTTGCATCTCCCATGATTTTGAGGAGAGTAAAAGTTAGGTGTATTAAAGAGTCTCATGTAAGGTTATATATTGATGACAAAGCTTTATGTTATGTAATTTGAATGTATTAAATTCAATGAGAATTAGTAGAGATTTTATTTTTTGTGCAATATTGGTGTTATTATTATTGAATGTGTGAGATTATAAGATCCTAGAATTATAAACCTATGATATTTTTAGGTCCATTTTTAATAATACCATCCCCATTTTCTAGAGACTTCATACATATTATAACACCTTGATAATTTAGATTTGATTCATGCTTATACCACTCTAGTAGCCATAAATTAAATTATGGATAGTCACATTTAACACATAAGGACTCAAGATTTCATCCTCTTTTAATTTGTTAAATATAATCAATTCATCCACCACGAAACATAGATTTATCATAGTCATGTTGAGAAGACATTTATCCACGTATTTTGAAATATTGAAATAATGCACTAGATTATTTTCCAAGATTCAATTGATTTGAATAAGACCTTAAAAGGACTTGACACCAAAAAATAGATCCTATTGACAACTACTAACATCAATTCAACCATTCTTAACATGACGATAGTCATTCTTAGATTAAAGTCATATTTGCTAATACCAATATTGGTTACATCAATTAGCACCAAAAATAGTTACCAAGCACCACTGCATGTATAGCTAGTATCTAATACCAAGTGAACCAATGATATGTGTTAATTATTAGGTATAACTAGAAGCAATGTCAACTAGCATATGAACTATTAGTAGTTATAGAATTGTTGTGTTTGTTATTTTAATTATTGAAATATTAACTACATCCGTTATATTATCTTTTTATGTTATTCATATGTATATATGTAACTTATCTGAATATCGTTAATTTATGCATTTTCTAATAGGCACTATAGGCACATATTTATTACAAGGATACATATATATTATATTTATAAATATCAGCTTTTCTCTATTTCGGAGTAAGTATAAAATTGATTACCTCACTTCTATGAATTAATAATCCACACTTAACCATACCCTTGTCATGTCAACTTACTTTAATCAACTATTACTCCAATCACTTGGGGTTGTCTAAGAGATTTTAATAATCAAGATATTCCATGGAGCACATACCATATTGCAATTTACATGTATTACTAGTAGTTGTCATTAGAAAAATAAACTTTACATGTCAATGAAAAATGTTCTATGCATTTTTTGGTAGGTGGTAGCAATTATATTATATGGGTTTTAACCGGTGCCCAAAACCAGAAACATAAGCATATGAAAAAAAGTACATAGAGAAGCATAAAACAGGGTGTCTACACCCTAGTTGCTCCATGAACCAAAACAAAGAAAAAATACATCCATGCAAGGGTTTTTTAATAGAAAAGCAAAGATCAAAAGAGAGAGCCCACGTAGGGGCTAAGGAGAACATAAATAAAAATCAAACCAGTGCCCACATAGGGATAAAAATACTAGTACCAAAATTCCCATGCAAGGCAATAGAGCTTGAAATACAAAAAAACCCAACTCTAATCATCAACAAACTCTTCAACTACAGAGCTCTTTTGGCCATGTTTCTTGACTAGCAGTTTCAGGGAGGCACTGATGCTATCCAAGTCGACAGTAACAACATTTTTGAGGTGAGCATACCTCTCAGGGTTGGTTGTGCATTTCCAAGTTGACAACAACAACATTAAGAACATTTTGAGGGAAATTTTAGTTCTAGATGGATAGATTCCTATGACTAACCCCAACATTGGCAAGCAAATCAACAAACTTGTTAGCTTATCGATACACATGGTAGGTTGTAGTGTTGCAAAAATTTTGCATAAAGACCTTAGATTCTTGAATAATAGTGTGCATGTTCCATGAAGGAATTGTCATTGATGATAGAGTTTGTAACATTCATGGAATCACCTTCAATTTGTAAATTTCTGGTGTAATCTCTGAGAACTTCTAGTGTTAGAAATTTTGGGTATGTTGCCTAGCTTCATGTTTGTGAGTTGTCATTGATGTCAAAAGGAGTTTGTGTTGATGTCAAAATGAATTTGTGTTGATGTCAAAAAGAGTTTGGTGCCAAAAATATCTTGAAAGTTCCATGATGTTTGTTTAAGGGTTTTTATTAAAACCATGGTGACAAGGTTAAAGGTTTTTCTTTAAACCATATGGACTCATTACGGGTTTTTATTAAAACCATATTGGCTTAATGAAAAAGTTTTTGCTCCTTGCAAAAACTTGAAAAGTCCATTTTGATTATTAATAAATAAATTAACTCAAACCTTTGAAAAGGTTTTAATTTAAGTTTATTATTAATAAAATAATAATTATTAATTTAATAATTATTATTGAAAGGGTTTCTAAACCCTTAGTTTAAGTTTAAGTTTTAGTTTAATAATTATTAAGTTTAATTTAATTTAATAATAATAATTAATTCTTAAGGTTCAAGACACCTTCGATTTGCATGATTACCTTTGAATTTGTATTGCTCTGTGACATTTTATTTTGTATTGCTCTGTGACCTTCAATTTTGGATTACTCTATGATTTTTGAGTCTCGTTTTTTTCTGTGTTAATTTATGATTTCGTGTGCCAGTGAGGAAGAAAAATCTGATCTGTGTTAAATTCTGATTTCGTGCGTAGTGAGGAAGACAAATCTGGTCTATTTTAAATTCAGATTTCGTGTGCCTGTGACAAAGGAAATTTTGGTTGTATTTTATGAGAAAAGGGAAGGTAAAACGACGAGTAGTACTTGAGAGTTTCGTTGGGCACTTGTGCTCCAATAGTGGAGGTAGTGGAGTGAAGGCACTCGCTAAGCAGAGGTTTTGAGTTCGATTCACGATAAGCATATTTCAATTTTTTCTTGGTCACGGTTATTGTGCATGTGGTACGGTGGTTGCTTTGGACCACGAGTTTGGATGAGGAAGCACTTTGGCGCTTATGTTGGTGTCTCCACACTTCTCCTAAGGTTGGAGAATTGATTTTTGGCCAAGGTAGATCTTTTGTTGATAATGTGGAATATTTTATTTGACTTGGCAAATTATTGTTGGTAATTGGATGGAGGTATAAGGTTAAATAGAAATATTTCTTTGACATTGTTATTATTGATGCTTAATATTTATGTGGTAAATGCATTTAGAAGTAAATGTATTTTAGAAGTTATAAGGGTTTAAGGAATAATTGTGCTTAATTTCATATTGGGGTTAGAAAGCCTTTGGAGTTATTGAGTGGATATTCTCTTGCAATTACTTTTTGAGGTTGAAGTTATTTTGTGATATATTAAGTAGGAGTTATAAGGTGTAAATGAATATTGTTGATATGTATATTTGTGAGTTTTGATTATTGATGAGTTGGAGTGATAAGGTGTTATTAGGAATCTTATCATTGTGCATTATTCCATTTTTGCTAACTCTAATTTGTGGCAAATTGAGAGTTAGTGTTGTAACGTATTTTGAGTTCTCCTTCTTCATAAAAATAAAGGTATGGGCACATTCTTCCATGGTTATTATTGATTGATGGTTTTCTAAAAATAAGTTTGGAGTGAAAAGGATTAAATTAAGTTTCCTTATTTGGAGTGCATCTTATTTTCTGAAAGTGGAAGTATTGATTATGCATTATGAGATCATGATGAGTTTATGAGTTATTGCATAATTTTAGTTTATGAGAGTGGAAGCATTTGAAGTTTGCTTTAGGGTTTTTGAGTGAGAAGCGTATGCCATTGCTATAAGTTGTTGAAACCCTAATTGATTTGTTTGGTTGTTGAGAGTTTGGTTTTGATATTGCTTCCATTGAGATTGAGTTGATCAAGTTATGCCTTACTTGATACTTTAGTTGGGCTTGCTCCTTTAAGATTTGATTTTATCAAGTTGTACTTTGATTTATAAACTTGGTTGTGTGGTTAAGTTGAGCATTCCCATTTTATAGAAGTTGGAAATATCTTGAACCCCTTTTTGATGCTTAGAGAGAGATTTCTTTGAGTTCTTGAAAACTAACTTGGCTAGGGTTTGATAGCAAGTTATTGTTCTATGTTGGAGGAGTTGATTCCTTGATATTGCATTATTGGCAATTGTTGGGTTGTGGTTCAAGATATTGTGAAAGTATACTACTTCTATGAGATTGATTTGAGTTGAGATTGAGAGTTGAAGGATAGAATATTGAGTCTCTAACAATTCTCTTAATGCTTCTATGAGATTGATTTGATATGATTGGATGAAACACATTGGGTCTCTAACAATTCTCTTTGTGTGTTCACATTGGGCAAGTTTCTTGGTAAACTTGCTTGAGCTGATTTGGGCAAGTTCTTGGTGAGCTTGCTAGGACAGATTTGGATAGGTTCTTGTGGAGAACTTGTGGACTGATTTGGATAGGTTTTTGTGGAGGACTTGTGGACTGATTTGGACAGGTTCTTGTGGAGAACTTGTGGACTTATTTGGATAGGTTCTTGTGGAGAACCTGTGGACTGATTTGGACAGGTTCTTGTTGGAGAACTTGTGGATAGATTTGATGAAGTCTTTGTGAAGAATTGTGAGCATTTGTGATTGATTTGTTTAAGCTTTTGGCTTAATCTTGGGACATATCTGATAGAGATTTGAGAGTAGATTTGTGTTGGACCAAAGGACTGAGTTTGGTGCAGAATTATGATAGAGTTTGAGAGGACTTGTGCTGGACCTACTGACTTTGTTTAGTATAGGTGTTTATGAGCATTTGTGGATGTGATCAATGAGGATAGAAGTCTCTAGAGCCAGAGCAACGAGGAGAAGACATCTTATGTGGAAAGGAGTTCCACCTGCTAGCGATAGAAGAGGCAATGATCTTCTAAAGTATCATTTCCAGAGCTTTGGGGGATAGGACATCTCCTTTGGGTAGGAGGCTCATAAATACTTATTTGGGGGATAGGACATCTCCTTTGGGTAGGAGACTCATAAATATTTGATTAGGGTAAAGGATTATTCTTTGTACAGGAAGTCTATAAACATTGTAATTGGGAAGGATTCCCAAAGGATTTGATTGAGAAAATTTAGTGAAATATTTTCTCTGTGAAGTAGCCCACCTTGGGTGAACCATTTTATATTAGTGTCTCAATTGTGTGATGAATTGTACAATGGTTTGATTACTGCTTTTATTTTGCTATTGGTTCATTGCATTGCTTTCTAAAGTAAAAGGAAAAAGTTAAAAAGTGGTCTTATGTTGTTCGCCCCCATCTCAGTATAAGCTTGTGTTCTTCAATTGGTATCAGAGCAGGTTCCTTTGGAAGAGTTTCATGGCTTGAAAGAAAATATTGAAAATAACACAATATATTTTACAAGTGGTAATTCAGCACCTATTCTTGATGGGACAGATTTTGGTCTATGGAGCATAAATATGAAGGTTCATCTAATGGCTCTTGGAAATGAAGTTTGGGAAGTAGTTGAGTTTGGGTACACTATTCCAAAGCTCCCTCCTACTACTAAAGATGAGAAACTTCTACATCACAACAATTCAAGGGCAATGAATGCAATTATGAAAGATCTAAAAAATGTGGATCTTACAAAGGTGATTCATTGTAATACAACAAAGGAAATGTGGGATCAATTGCAAGTGGTTCATATAGGTGATGCAAATGTTAGAAAATCAAAATTGAGATATTACAAAGGTATTTTTGAATAACTCAAGATGAATTATGAAGAAAATATTAGTGACTATATGCTTCGTATGGCTGAGATTGTTAATTCCATGAAGGAACTAGATCTTGAGCTTGCTAAAAATGATGTTTGTGATAAAATTTTGTTTTCTCTTCCAAATAGATTTAGTGAAAATATTTTAGCTATTAAGGAAGCCAATGATTTGGATAAAATGAAAAAGGATGAGCTTCATAGTATACTTACAGCTTTTGAGTTAATAACTAAAGTGGTACATGATCTTAAGAAGGAGGCAGCTTTCAAAGCTACCAATAATTCCAAGGGTAAATAGCAAGAAGACAATGATGAGTCTTCTAGTGATGAAGAAGCAAACTACAGTAGGAAAGACAAGTTCTCAAGAAAGCACAAAGGTATGAAATATGTTAAATGTTTCAATTATGGGAAGTTTAGTCACTATGCTACTGAATTTCCAGATCCCAAGGATGATTGTGATGAATAAAAATAGGATTATAAGCACAGGGAATCTGAGAAGCACAGGTATCAAAGGAAGAACATAAATGAGCAAAACAGTCAAGGGAATAGGTACTTCCAAAAACACAAGAAAAATTTCTACACAGACAAAGCAAGTAAGTGTTCTAGTAGTGATTATGGAAGTTATTCAAGTGATGATAGAAATTAGATGTTGTTTCTAATAGAAAAGGAAGGAAAAGAAAAGAGGAATAGATTTGTTGTGCTTAAGTGCTTTAGTTGTGGAAATTTTGGTCACCTTGAGGATGATTGTACAAATGATGGTTTGAATTTTGGTAATACTATGTATGAGGATGCTTCAAAATATTATGAGGAAGATCTTCTTATGAATTTAGATGAAGGTAGCACCTCTAGTGGTAAGAAATAAAAAAAGGATATTGATGTTTCAAAAGGCAAACAAATAGAGGATGTTTCAAAAAAGGGAGAAGTATATCTTGAGGTTGAACTTGTTAATGCTCTTGATGTGTTAAATAAAGAAAGAAAGAAATATGCTAGACTCATTGATAGGTTTGATGAATGTCATTATGAAATATATGAGCTTATAGGGAATCTTGATATCTCTATAGAAAAGACACAGGAACTCAAAGAAGAGTTGGTAGCTAGGTCTCTTGAGTGTAAAGAGTTAAAACATGAAGTATATTCCTTGAAAAAGGAAACTAAAGAGTACAAGGAGAAGCTTTACAGGTTTGAAGAAAGTTCCAAGAAGGTAAAATCAATCATAAAGGATCAAAGAAGGACAAGAGATAAAACGGGTCTTGGTTTTGGAAAGAAACAAAAGGAACAAGTTGAGGAATCTAGTATGATCTTCCAAGAAGAAGATGGTTCAGATGAAGAGAGTACTTCAGAAAGTAAGTTTTTAGATGGTGATTCAGATAGCACAGAATCAGAAAATATGACTCAGCATAAGGGGATAAATACTAAAGGACCTATGAGGTCAAGGCAAGGAAAGTTCAATGGAAGATGTTTTGCATGTCACAGGTTTGGACACACGGCTTCACAGTGCAGGGCTCAAGCAAGACAGGTTAATGGAAATTTTAGAAATGATAATTTATTTCAAGGGTATTGCTACTCTTGTAATTAGTTTGGGTACAAGGCAGTTAATTATAGGGTTAACAATAGTAACAGGTTTGGTCCAACAGAGAGGATTTAGAAAATAGGTACATCTCAAAGGAATAAGTCCAATAATGAAGGACATACAACCATATGGTGTAGAGAAAAAGTTCTAAGGTACAGGTTCAGGGCTATGAATAGGAACAGGAATAATGTAAATAACAAGAATAATTATAGGAATAGGAATAATGGCTTGGATAGAAACAGGGATGATAATATGAACAAGAAAAAGAATAATAACATGAGCAAGGATATCAAGAAAAATCATGGAAAGGCAGCTATGGACACTAATGATGATCAGTGCCTAATGGGAGTTTTACTCCCACCCCAAAATTAATCACCTCAAAAGGAGGTGGGGGAGGGGCTAATCTAAGAGGCTCATTCTTATCCCTGAGCCCCAAAGGTGACCCTTTGCCATTGATGACAAAGGGGAGAGATTTGAGTAAGGGGGATAGCCTTGAGTCAGGGGGAGCAAAGCTTTAGAGGATGGTTTTTAGTTGGTTTTAGTTTTGACAGTTGGCAATGGTTTCAGTAGTGGTTTGTCATCAATGACAAAGGGGAGATTGTTGGTAATTTTGGGTATGTTGCCTAGCTTCATGTTTGTGATTTGTCATTGATGTCAAAAGGAGTTTGTGTTGATGTCAAAAGGAATTTGTGCTTATGTCAAAAAGAGTCTGGTGCCAAAAAGATCTTGAAAGTTACATGATGTTTGTTTAAGGGTTTTTATTAAAACCATGGTGACAAGGTCAAAGGTTTTTCTTAAAACCATCTGGACTCATTAAGGGTTTTTATTAAAATGATCTTGGCTTAATGAAAAGGTTTTTGCTCCTTGAAAAAACCTTAAAAATCCATTTTTATTATTAATAAATAAATTAACTCAAACCTTTGAAAATGTTTTAAGTTAAGTTTATTATTAATAAAATAATAATTATTAATTTAATAATTATTATTGAAAGTGTTTCTAAACCCTTAGCAACGTCAATGTAGAAGACTTACCTCATTGACGTCATTTGTTTGTAAGGAGCGCTGACGTCAACTTGCATGGGATGCAAAAGACTATTAAAGGGCATTAATTCCTAAGGTCCAATACACCTTCGATTTGCATGATTACCTTCGAATTCGTACTACTTTGTGACATTCAATTTTTTATTGCTCTATGACCTTTGATTTCGGATTGCTCTGTGATTTTTGAGTCTCATTTTACTCTGTGTTAATTTTTGATTTCGTGCACCAATGAAGAAGACAAATCTGGTCTATGTTAAATTTCGATTTTGTGCGTAGTGAGGAAGACAAATATGGTCTGTGTTAAATTCGGATTTTGTGCACCTGTGAGGAAGGAAATTCTGGTTGTCTTTTGCAAGCAAAGGGAATGTAAAACGACAAGTAGCGCTTGAGATTTTTGTTGGGCACTTGTGCTCCAACGGTGGAGGCAGTGGAGCGAAGGCACTTGCTAAGCAGAGGTGCCGAGTTCGATTCACGACAGGCATGTTTCAATTTTTTCTTGGTCGCGGTTATTGTGCATGTGGTACGGCGGTTGCTTTGGGCCACAATTTTGGAGGAGGAAGCACTTTCGTGCTTATGTTGTTGTCCTCACACTTCTCCTAAGGTTGGAGAATTGATTTTTGGCCAAGGTAGATCTTTTTTTGATAATGTGGAATATTTGATTTGACTTGGCAAATTATTGTTGGTAATTGGATGGAGGTATAAGGTTAAATAGAAATATTGCTTTAACATTGTTATTATTGATGCTTAATGTTTATGTGGTAAATGCATTTAGAAGTAAATGTATTTTAGGAGTTATAAGGGTTTAAGGAATAATTGTGCTTATTGTCATATTGGGGTTAGAAAGCCTTTGGAGTTATTGAGTGGATATTCTCTTGTAATTATTTTTTGAGGTTGAAGTTATTTTATGATATATTAAGTAGGAGTTATAAGTTGTAAAGGAATATTGTTGATATGTATATTTGTGAGTTTTGATTATTGATGAGTTGGAGTGATAAGGTGTTATTAGGACTCTTATCATTGTGCATTATACCATTGTTGCTAACTCTAATTTGTGCTAAATTGAGAGTTAGTGTTGTGACATATTTTTAGTTCTCCTTCTTCATAAAAGTAAAGGTATGGGCACATTTTTCCATGGTTATTATTGATTGATGGTTTTCTAAAAATAAGTTTGGAGTGAAAAGGACTAAATTAAGTTTCCTTATTTGGAGTGGATCTTATTTTTTGAAAGTGGAAGTATTGATTATGCATTATGAGATCATGATGAGTTTATGAGTTATTGCATAATTCTAGTTTATGAGAGTGGAAGCATTTGAAGTTTGCTTTAGGGTTTTTGAGTGAGAAGCGTATGCCATTGCTATAAGTTGTTGAAACCCTAATTGAGTTGTTTGGTTATTGAGAGTTTAGTTTTGATATTGTTTCCATTGAGATTGAGTTGATCAAGTTATGCCTTACTTGATACATTAGTTGGGCTTGCTCCTTTAAGATTTGATTTTATCAAGTTGTACTTTGCTTGATAAACTTGGTTGTGTGGTTAAGTTGAGCATTCCCATTTGAGAGAAGTTAGAAATATCTTGAACCCATTTTTGATGCTTAGAGAGATATTGCTTTGAGTTATTGAAAACTAACTTGGCTAGGGTTTGATAGCAAGTTATGGTTCTATGTTAGAGGAGTTGATTCCTTGATATTGCATTATTGAAAATTGTTGTGTTGTGGTTCAAGATCTTGTGAAAGTATACTACTTCTATGAGATTGATTTGAGTTGAAATTGAGAGTTGAAGGATAGAACATATTGAGTCTATAACAATTCTCTTTATGATTCTATGAGATTTATTTGATATGATTGGATGAAACACATTGGGTCTCTAACAATTCTCTTTGTGTGTTCACATTGGGCAAGTTTCTTGGTAAACTTGCTTGAGCTGATTTGGGCAAGTTCTTGGTGAGCTTTTTAGGATAGATTTGGACAGGTTCTTGTGGAGAACTTGTGGACTGATTTGGATAGGTTCTTATGGAGAACTTGTGGACTGATTTGGATAGGTTCTTGTGGAGAACTTGTGGACTGATTTGGATAGGTTCTTATGGAGAACTTGTGGACTGATTTGGTTAGGTTCTTGTTGAAGAACTTGTGGACAGATTTTATGAAGTCTTGGTGAAGACTTGTGAGTAGTTGTGATTGATTTGTTCAAGCTTTTAGCTTAAGCTTGGGATAGATCTGACAGAGATTTGAGAGCAAATTTGTGTTGGACCAGAGGAATGAGTTTGGTGCATATTTGTGACAGAGTTTGAGAGGACTTGTGCTGGACCGATTGACCATGTTTAGTATAGGTGTTTATGAGCAACTGTGGAGGTGATCAGTGAGGATAGAAGTATCTAGAGCCAGAGCAAGGAGGACAGGATGTCTTCTGTGGAAAGGAGTTCCACTTGCTAGCGATAGAAGAGGCAGTGATATTTTGAAGTATTATTTCCAGATATTTGGGGGATAGGACATCTCCTTTGGAAAAGAGTCTCATAAATACTTATTTGGGGGATGGGACATATCCTTTGGGTAGGAGGCTCATAAATATTTTATAAGGGTAAGGATTCTCCTTTGGACAAGAAGTCCATAAACATTGTAATTAGGAAGGATTCCCAAAGGATTTTATTGAGAAAATTTAGTGAAATATTTTCTCTGTGGAGTAGCCCACCTTGGGTGAACCACGTTATATTGGTGTCTCAATTGTGTGATGACTTGTACACTGGTTTGATTATTGCTTTGATTTTGCTATTGGTTCATTGCATTGCTTTCTGAAGTAAAAGGAAAAAAGTTAAAAAGTGGTCTTATACTGTTCACCCCCCTCTTAGTATAAGCTTATGTTCTTCATCTAGCCCTCTCCACAATGCACTATCTTCAGCATAGTGGCTAGTTTAGACATCCAGAAACTCAACATAGGCCACTATGAGTCATCCATTATGATCCATGACCAGACCTCCAACACCCACTGCACCCGAATTTCCTTTAGAAGCACCATCATAGTTAATTTTAATCCATCCTACATGAGGATTCCAATGAGCACCAATTTTGGGATAGGGATTAGAAGGAGTAAAGCTAGGACTGTGGGAAATATTGAGGGAATGGAAAAGAGTGGACTCAAGGGTAGAATCAGGTGGTTTGGTGCAAGGGAAAATCTTAGAATTTCCAATAGCAAAGGTGATGGCTTTGTTGGAAATAGATATAGAGTTCTTGAGGGTGTTTTAAAATATTCTACCATTTATTTTGAGTTAGATATGCCATAGGATATGATGGAGATACACTTTCCACAAATAAAACAACCTAGAATTTTTGAAAGGCATGGGCCACTCAAAGAAAAAAAGAGCCAGGGAGATGAGTTGGGCCTAGGAGATGTATCCATGGCAGAGTGGAAGAAATAACATTTCATAAATATGTGGTTGATAGATTCCTAGGCCACCAAGAAAAGATGGCGTCTATTAGGAACAACCATCCATATCTTCATGAGATTATCAGTAGTGAGGATCTTGTTTTGTATGGCCAACCAAGAAAAAATAGAAAATTTAGGTATGAGGTGTTTAATCCAAACCAGATTGAAAGGAATGAGAGAAGTTTGGGGAGTGAAAGTCAACAAATGAGTAGATTTGATAGAAAAAATACTAGAGTCATTTTTTTCTAGAAAGGGGTATCATGAGACACACCAAATGTAATTACAGTTGCCCTCAATAATTTTGATAATTCTATGATAGCATTTGAAATTTGAGTATCAAAATTTGCAATTTGGAGCTCTTTCCAAATTTTGGGTTAGACTGAAGAGTCTATGAAATCAGCCACCTTTCTACCTATGAGAGTGTCTAGTAAAGGTTGCACCATTGAGACTTCATTGTTCTCACTAAGTGTTTGATTGGAGATCCACCTGTCTAACAAAAAATTTATCATGTTTCCTATTCCAATATGCCATATGGTTCCCCTTTGAATAAGAATTCTGGTTTGGAGGATTTATTTCTAGAAGGTGGACCCAACTTTAGGAATATTTTCATCCATAAAATTCTAGATGTGAGTGTATTATTTTATTGATTATGGAAACCCATTCAAGATTGCAATTGGTAAACACCTTCCAAGCCTTATTGGCCAAAAATGCCATGTTCATATTACTATTTATTCTAATACCTAGACCTCTCTGACTTTTGGATAAGCAAACCTTTTCCCAGCTGACCAGATGAAACTTTTTTTTATTCTCTAAACCTACCCAAAGGAATCTCTTTTGAATCTATTCAATTTTGTTATAGAAAGAAACTAAGGCTTTGAATATTGACATAAAATAAATATAAATACTTTGAAGATAGGCCATAGTGAGAGTGGCTTTGGCTGCTTGGGATAGGAGGGCCCCTTTCCAACCTGTAAGCTTTTTATTGATTATTTCAAATAATATTGCTCCACATAGACTCTTAAGAGCAACTGGTGAACAGGGGAAGCCCTAAATAGATAGTGGGAAGCTCATATATGACACATTGAAGAATACGAGCAATCTTGACCTGTCTATATAGGGGGTATTGAGAAATAAAATTTACTCTTGGAATAGTTTATATTTTTCCTAAAGCCTCTTTGTAGATATCTAAACTACCTTTAATTGACTTTGCTTTCCAAATTGAAGCATGGGTGGCTAAGATAGTTTCATAAATGTATACTAAACTCATTTGTAATGATTATTTTACTCAACCAATATCTAAAATGAGTTGTATAACTTATAGGCATAGACCCATATTGAGAAATTTATCAATATATAATTTGTAGCCTTTGGTAATCATAATTGTTTAGCATGGAACATAAGCAACCATTATTTATTGATATTTTACTATTACCATGTAATGATCGTATGTACCCATATATATATTTTTTTTACATAAATTGAAAAATTAATATTAGACAGAGTTGTAATTGATATTGACAACAATGCACGATTTAACTTGACCTTTGTATATATAAATTTATAACATCACTTCTATAAATTAATAGTCCACACTTAACCATACCCTTTTCATGTCAACTTAATTTAATCAACTATTAGTCCAATCACTTAGGGTTTTCTAAGAGATTTTGTTAATCAGGATATTTCATGGAGCACACACCATATTGCAATTTACATGCATTACTAGTATTTGTCATTAGAAAACAAAATTTTTATGTGTCAATGAAAAGTATTCTATGCATTTAATGAAATGTAATGATAATACTAAACTTATTGGTAATGATTCTTTTACTCAACCAATCTCTAAAATGAGTTGTATAACTTATAGGCAAAGACCCATATTGACAAATTAGTCAATATATACTTTGTAAGCTTTGGTAGTCATAATTGTTTAGCATGGAACATAGTTAATAATTATTTATTGATCTTTTATTGTTACCATGTAATGATCGTATGCAAAATTCTCTCTATATGTTCTTTGGTTTACATAAATTGAAAAATTAGTAATAGACAGTTGTAATTGATATTTATAATGTCACATCATTGAATTTCCTTTATATAATTCTAATATTTCCCTTTAAACACTAATGGGAGATAGAAAAAAAATGTATATGTTACAATTAGGAAGGAGTGATAACATCAATTTCATCCACATTCTTGTAAATAGACTAGATATAAATAAATTTCTTCAAAATATAAATGGTGTATACTTTTGTATACTATGGCAATATAGAGTATTATTACATCAATTTTAATGTATGTTTTTACAAATTATGAAAAATTAATATTATTTATAATAAATAAGCCATTTAACACTATGAACAATCTTCCTGTTATTATCATTATAATATAATTTTTGCTCAAATATACTACATTTGTAAACAAATAGAAAATTTATAATATTTGTAGGGTGTGCATAACCTTTATTTATAGTTTACATTTTGGAGATACACCCATGTCAAGTAATAAAATGCATATACTATGTCTTAATAATACATCAAGCATATTAATTGTCGATGGGATCCTCGATGTATCAATATCATGTAGGCCCAACATAAATCATTATTAAAATGAATTTGTCCAATCTAATTCTACCACAAATATGATAGATAAATTATTTTAAAATATTTATATGGAAAATTATTTGTTTAGGTAAGATAAATTGTATATTTAATTTCCTTCTTTATGCATAATACCTATGATGATACATGCAATACTTGTGGTAATACATATATAAATGATATTTAATGCATCATGATTTTGAATTTGTGTTTTCACTACTCTCTAGTCGCTTCACTCTTCATACATCACTTTATCATTTTATCATACTATGAATGCATCCTATGTTAAATGTGTAAGGAATGGTATGAATAAAAAAGTTAAAAGTATGCATATTTATTGTGAATAATGATGCTTCAATTTTCTTTTAATATTTGTGCTCCACCAATTTAACATCCCAATGCTAAGCCAAGGATATGTCTCAACATTTTTCTTTTTTATTTCCTAGTTGATTAGTCCTTGCATGGTTTTCACCTAGTCATTTTGACAGATCTCATGTTTTTTATAAGGCCAATTATAAGAGTAAATCCAAACTAGATTAATGCATATAAAAGGTGAAAATTCACATATTGTCATTGTAGAGTGGATCGATACATAAAAATTCATGTTCTTAGTTAGTGTTATAATCATTTGGCTTTAAATCTATGGGAGAAATAGATCTTGCAATTTTTTGCAATTCTGTGATAGAGTTTTATCATTTGTGTTCCCATACTTTGATACCAAAAATGTATTTTTTATACTAGACAATAAGAATTGTAGAGTCTGTCTATTGTAAAAATCAAGGTGTTAAAACTTGTGGGTGAAATTTTATTTCTTCTCATCCACTTTACAAGATGATTCTATAAAAGAGTCAATCGATTTTGAGGTATTAATGGTTAAGGTGGATTTTAATGAACGAACGGGAAAATAGGCAAGGAAGTACTTAAAATAAAATCCCAAAACTTCATCCTCCTTGGACGAAGAATTTGGATCCAAAATTCTCTATGCAAAAAGATCAGACTAAGGCAAGGAAATTGTAATCCCTAAGTTTCTATTTGCACAGCTGAATGAAACTATGGGAAGACAACATTAAAGGTCCAAAGTTCGAGCCTCTGTCCACATCAGAATATGGTGAATGAAATACTGGTAGTATTGATGCAGGAGAAGTATACCTAAAAGTCTATCCAAATATGAGATCACCATGTAGTAGGATGAAAGCTTCAAGGAACTCATGGGTAAGTATTAATGATCTCAACTACATGAAGCAGATCACCGATGGGCATGAATGATAAGAATTTGAAAGAGCACAAATTTAGAGGTAATTAATTTATTACCTGTCTGCAACAATAAGGGACAAGGTAGATTAAAATTTAAGAAGATATCAAAATTATAAAGAGCTCACATTTATGCAAAAGCATCCAGTTCCTTCCAGACAATTTTCTGTCCTCCTGAAGCAAAGCATCAACATATATTCTAACCGTTCCAATTTGATCCTTCCTATCGAACGTCATTAATGTTTAATTTTGAATTAAATTTTAAAATTTTATATAAATAGAAGAATGGTTGCCATTCCAAAGGGTGGATATGTGATATTTACAACTCATATGTAATCCTCTCTTGCTTGTAAATAATAGTAATCACTTTTTGGTTTCTCAATATATCTGTCATTCTCTTTTTGCCTTTGCATGAGCATTTATTTTTGCTATGGCTATCTAAGTTGGTTTGCTTAATTTTTCTATTTGGGTTTCATGGGTTCAATTGGGTGGTTCTAGAATTTGTATTCACCATTAGGCATCAAGGTTTATTTTTGCTAAATCCAAATAGGTGGGAGCACTCTAATTTTATTGCTTGGATTTCATGCACCTTCCCACTGGTTTTGGAATTCACCCCTGCACATCAAGTCAAAGGAGAAGTGATAGGTAGGATGGGTTGATCTGTTAGGTGATTCATTATTGTTTACATCGGTGATGGTGGAGGAGTGTGTTTTGATGTGGCTTCACTCCATCCTTGTCATTTTTTACTATGAACTTATTTGTTTTCTTTCTCGCTCACTTTTCCCTTTTTTTTCCATTTATGGCATAGGTATATGGAACCTCAGGAGATGACCATCTCTGAAGATCGATTGATTCTATCCATAATAGGTCGGGTGGTTGTTCAATGTTGGTCAGGAACCTTCGGGCATGCCTCATGCTTGTTTGATACCATTTTTTGTACCAATAGTTTTTTGGTGACTCTACTAGGGAACTCAATGAGTTTTTATGTTTAAGGTAACCAGAGTCTGGTGATTCTCTAGTTTTCCTAGATATTGTAAAATCACCTAGCGACTCTATCTGTGCAACATCTCCACATAATAATATAAGTTGTCTCTTTATGTTGAATATTTCCCATCCCCTGAAGGACCTGGGGTTTGATGAGCAGCCCTAACCTTGCAAGAAATGATAGTATGTTCATCTGGTGAATCTAACTCTGACGCATGCACCAAGACCTTGGAAGGCCAATACCTCAATGGCCTATCTAATCTACCCATAGTGGAATGATCCTGGTCCACTAGATATCCAATGCTAGCATGAAATCCTCGAAGGTGCCTTGGAAGCTTTGACAAAATACGATAGCATCTTGGGGACTGATCGAGAGCACTCAAAAGATGTTGTTGTACTAGCACCTATCCATGGCATAATACATGAAGACATCATGATCAGGCTCTTGGTCTTGTCTCTAAAATGGAGGGCGTTGTGGTGGTATTGTACGTTGGAGTGAAAAACCATCCACTCTTGGATGGATTTGGTGAGAGTTTTGGTCGATGTATTTTATGGCTCTGTGGATCCCTTCCATATTTTGATGAGACTTTCTCTCATCCAAAGAACACCTTATGAATCAATCATGGATTTTAATATATGATTCAGGAGAAGTTGGAAAAGGATTTTTGTTGAGTTCCAACTGTCCCTTGCCTAGGACTACTTGTATTATATTTGAGATTTTAGCTCAGATATAAGTCTCCTCTTATATCAATCTAGGGAAAGGAGATTCCATCAAATATTTTGGGAGGCTTTGTAGGTTGAGAAACTCCTACTGTAAGTAGAAAATTCATCTTCAAGAGATTCCATATTTGTTTCATATATCATTGTTACCCTACCAATAACATAGTACCCATCATGGGACCTATCTAAAGAAGGATCACAAGAATTTAGAATACCAAGGATGGATATTTTCTCAAACTCATGCATTAAGGGTGCAAGTACCACACCAAAAATAAACAATATTATTGCTTGTACCCTTTCTCTATAGGCAAAGAGTCTAGATATTTCAAATAATCCCACTTGTAAGAGGGATGCAATTTTGTACTCTTTTTGTATCCAAAAGCACGTTGAGTAGTAGCTAAGTTCCCACCTCAGGGATACAACTAGAAAAGGATTCCCACAAAGAAGTTATTATGGAAGGTTTACCAATCAACGAGCCTTGTCGACAAACATGTATGGATTATTTGGATGGGGCCAAGTAGAGATCTTATAGTAGGTGAATCCCAAAGAGTGGTAGCATGAGAACTTGTTGCCACATAAGCTGGTACCTAGGAAGGACTCCCACGTGGCAAAAGTTATTGCTATAGTGAACATTGATTGCATAAGTACTAATATGCATGATGATCTAACAAGTTGTAAGTCGATTACAGCTTGGAAAATTTTAGGGCAATGCTAGCCAGACTATGGAAAGTGCCTCAAGTTTGATATAATCTAGTACGAACATTGTAGATTCACTAGATAATATCTAGTATGGGCCAATGGTTGTGGTGTGTCATTCACACCATAGTTTTGTGTACATAAACTAACAGATAAATAAAATTACAATAGGCACATGGTCAATGGCATCATCCCAATAAATGATGACTCACAAGGGGTTCCTAGCAGGTAAAATAGTTTTGAAACACTCTCCTTGTTCCCAGTATTCCTATTTGTGTCTATAATGACCCCATTTCCAATGGACCAAGGCTCAAGATCTATGCATCAAATCATGTAATCTACTAAGGAATTTATGATGTCATCCACACTCCTCAAATAATGGGATAATTAGCCTATAAATAGTCCCCCCTTGGGTAAACACATCGTATGTAAGAGGCATGAGATCAGAATGAAGCTACGACTAAAGAGTTCCCATAGGAGTAGTGATAAGTTGATCAAGTTTTTACAAGATAGCATTAGCAAAAGATATTTCAATTCCTCAATTTTGGTCCTTGGTGGGGTATGTTGACGTGAATGTGATCTGCAAGGGTCTCCCTTGGACCGTATCCCCTCTTGTTTCTCTTATTTTACTATGTTCTTCTCTTTCTTCTCAATCATAAACTCTTTACTGTTACTAACTAATGAAATTAGTGGTAGTCGTATGCGTTCCTTTGCTGCTTCCTGTATTCCCCTTCCTTCCTGAGCCCCTATTTTTTCTCCCATAGGTATCCTTTTTGTTTCTCATGTGTTGTATCCCTCCCTTATACCCTTCCTCTTTCCTCTCATCCCATTTTCCATTCACCTTTTACCATCTTCCTCCTTTGTCTTGCAGTCTCTCTTGGTTGCTTCTATTTATATGCCTTCACTATTCTCTCCTTCTTCCTTCCCTTGTTTGTATGTTTTTAGTTTTTCAAAACTAGTCATTCTCTAGGTCCTTCTTTCCCTTAGAAATAAAATCCCTTGTGAGCCACAAATATTGTGGGTGAAATTTTATTTCTTCTCACCCACTTTGCAAGATGATTTTATATAAGAGTCGATCTATTTTGAGGCATTAATGGTTGAGGCAGATTTTAATGAACGGATGGGAAAATAGGCAAGGGAGTACTCAAAAGAAGATCCCAAAATCCCATCCTCCTTGGACAAAGAATTGAGACCCAAAATTCTTTACGTGGAAATATCGAACTAAGGAAATAAAATTGTAAGCCCTAAGTTTCTATCCATGCATCTGAACAGAACTATGGGAAGAGAACATTAAAGGTCTGAAGCCCGATCCTTCGTCCATATCAGAATATGGTAAACATAATATTGGGATGTTGATGTAGGAGAAGTATACCTAAAATTTTATCCAAAGTTGATATCACCATGCAGTAGGGTGAAAGCTTTGAAGAACTCAAGGGTAAGTATTAATGATCTCAACTACTTGATGTAGATCACTAATGGGTGTGAACAAGAAGTATTTGAAAGAGCACAACTTTAGAGATAATTAATTTTTGACCCATATGTAACAAGAAGGGATAGAGTAGATTAGAATTTAAGAAGCTGTAAAAATGATCAAGAGCTTAGATTTATGCAGAAGCATCCAACTCCTTCCAAACGATCGCCTCACCCCCTAAAGTAGAGCGTTAGTAGATCTTCCAGTTGTTCTAGTTTGATCCTTCCCGTCGAATGCCATTAATGTTTATTTTTTAATTATATTGTAAAATTCTCTATAAATAGTGAAATGCTTGTTATTCCAAAGGGTGGATCTATGGCCTTTACAATTCATATGTAATCCTCTATTGCTTATAAATAATAGTAATTACTATTTGGTCTCTCAATATGTTTGTCATTCTCTTTTTGCCTTTGCATGAGCATTTATTTATGCTATGGCTATCTAAGTTGGTTTTCTTAATTTTGCTATTTGGATTTCATGGGTTCAACTGGGTGGTTTTGGAATTCATGTTCGCCATTGGGCATTAGGGTTTATTTTTCTAAATCTAATTGGGTGGGAGCACTCTAATTCTGTTGCTTGGATTTCATGCACCTTCACGCTAGTTTTAGAATTCACCCCTACAAATCAAGCCAAAGGAGAAGTGATAGGCAGGGAGGATTGATATGTTAGGTGATTTGTTATTGTTTGCATTGGTGACTATGGAGGAGTGTGTCTTGATGCGGCCGCATTCCATCCTTGTTAGTTTTAGCTACAACCTTATTTGTTTTCTTTCTCGTTCCATTTTCCCTCTTTTCTCCTTTGTGGTATAGGTAGATGGAACCTCAGGAGCCAATATTCTCTGAAGATCGATTGATTCTAACCATCCTAGACTGGCGGCCATTCAATGCTGGTCGCGAACCTCTAGGTGCACCTCCCACTCATTCGGTGCCATTTTTCGCACCAACAAAACTATTGCAAGAAAAGCTACTTGTACCATGAGAGGTAGTGCAATACACATATGATATAAAATTCAACATTTGGAGCATTAGTTGAAGAAACACTCATTGAAATAAAATTATTCCTCTTCATTTGGAAGGGGTTCATGAAAAAAATTTATTTTTTGGCATGATGACACTCATGGAACGAGTTCATAATATATATTACAAGAAAATTTTAGTTATGACGAGGCTAGCGCATGTATTATTCCTCTTCGTTTAGTACCTATAGCTCATTATTCTCATGATGTTCCTCTACATGTTTATCATAGGTGTATGGAACTATATGTACAAACCATGCATATTATCATAGTTGGATACATTATCTATAAATAATTACCGTCACATAAGTGCAAATAAGTTGGAAAAGGAATTCAACACACTTTTTACATAAGAGAGTCCTAATTTTTTAGGACATATGATAGATTGAAGTGATCAAGGGTAGGATCGATATGGTTGTGGGTAACATGGTATGTCATTTATAAAGATTCCATGTATTTCTCAACTAGTGGAACCTATGAACAACTCCTATTTTTATATTGCTTTGTTTTCTAAGTGTCATGGTTCATGAAACAAAGTATTTTTGTAGATAGACTTTCTATATTGCATTATGTATACACCATCTCAAAACCAAGATCAAAAAATAAATTTTTGTATTGTCTTCTTCCTCCCTCTCCTCTTATTATGTAATTATATTTCATCTTGGTGAAATGCCATAAACACAAATTTATAACCATGACATTCTCCAAAGTTGTCTATAAAAGACGTATTTCAATTGTATGAGATTTTGGTATAAAGTTTTCAATTAAAAGCAATCCTTTGTTTGTAATTCGAATATGATATCTATCTTTCATAAATTCTTAAGAGTAAAATTTAACATCATTGTCTATTTAGAAAGCTCGGATTATAAAAAATACTAAAAAAATATAATAATAGGATAATAAATGTAGTCATAAATGATAAGACGAGGTTGTATTTTTGACTCATACATTCATTTATCAATAGAGTGTCCAAACTTCTTTTATCATAGTCCTTGCTATGTATATCCAAAACTTGTATACAACATCTTACTATTAATATTTAAATTTGTAGATTTGTATCCTCTTGCATCAAGTGATAGCCACATACTATGTATCTTAAGATCCTCAACACCAAGAGGAGGAGGATGCTCTAATACCTTTAATTGTCAAAGCAACGGAGAATTATGGGTCCATTTTTTTTAATATATAGAGGATCCACATACAATTCCATATTTATCGCATGCACCTTAATAGTTCCTATTTACAGATTTGTATCCTCTTGTATTAGGTGATAGTGACTTAATATGTAGCTTAAGATCCTCAACACAAAGAGGAGGATGCTTTAATATCTTTCATTTTCAAAACAATGAAGAATTACCCTTCCATTTTTTGTGATGCACAAGGGTCCACATACACTCCTTTATTTCTCGCACGCACCTTCATAGTTTCTATACAAAAAGAAATATTTTAAGACTCTAAAGATAATGGGAGAGAACATGGTTTCCATACAAAAATCATACCCCAAAATACTATCTATCAATAACGACATAAGGATGTGGGTGTCCAAAAAAATCAAAGATACCTTATTTATCCTTATTAGTCTTTTCAATTCCTATAAACATTTCTTTAATATCAATGATATAACAATTACATTTTAATAAAAATATATACTTTTCTCATGTATCTTATTCTTCTTGTACCCTCCACTCACCTATATACTTTAATTTTAAAATTTTATATTACATCATACTCATATCTTGCATACTCATGTTCACATACTCATATAACCTTGTAAATAATTTTACGATGCACATAGGGTCCACATATACCCTCCTATTTATCACTGTATCTTGATAGTTCCTATGCAAAAAAAAAGATTTTGAAACTCTAAAGATAAGAGGAGAGAACATGATTTTTATACAAAAATCTTACCCCAAAATCTTATCTATAAAATCTTATCTATAAATAATGATGTTAAAATGTAAGTGTCCAACAAAATTAAAGATGCCTTCTTTATCCTTATCAATCTTTTCAATTCCTATAAACATTCTCTTACTAAAAACAATATCAATAAAATAATAAAACACATTTTAATAAAAACATATATTTTTCTTATACCCTCCACTTAGCTATTTAAGTTAACTTTAAAAATTTATATCACATCATACTCATACCCATTAATAATGAAGAAAAAAAATTAGTGTATATCCAATTTCAACATCGAGTCTCTTCTTGCATGTGAACGTCCGTGGCGTATCTTCGATTGAGAAGAGGCAGGGAAAAGAGAAAATCCACATCAACATTTAGCTTATATTTTACATCGTCTTAGACGACATAATTAATTTATAGCATTTTAATAATATAATATAAAAATTACTTGTAGAATCTTTCACTTACTGCTCACGAATTCTATCCCGCGATTAACGGCGAAAGTCACGAAAGTCATGCGTGTGTAGGTGTACGTTGCTCTCTTTTTTTTATATTTAAATTTGTGATAAAAATAAAATAAAAAATTGTTATCCAAAAGAATAAGTTTGTTGATAGAGATTGAGTGCTTGTTAGTGGGTTGATATTATTTGATAGTGTTTGAGTGCTTGTCAATTAACTGGCATGGATCTTCGTGAGTGTGGTTTACGGGCAACGACACCACTTGGTGATGTGACCTGAATTCAATCCCCATGGTAGATATGTATAAAAAGTATTATAAAAAAAAAAAAAAATTAACTGGCATAGTTTGATCCTTTGAATGCTGTAGTCCATCCTTTGAATTGTTGAAGATCTGTTACTTCGTAATTACTTAACAAATTAAAGATGATTGAGTGCTTTTCAATAAACTAACATAGTTTAATCTTTTAGATAGTTAAGTCCTATTATTTCATAATTACCCAACTAAAGATTATAAAAATTACACACCACAATCTAATTTTTTCATAAAGTTAATTCCTAGATGGCAATTTCCGATTTCCAGAAGAGTCGTGAAGCATTTGAGTTCACGTTTTTTCCATTTTACGTGTCCTAGACGCTGCACCTTTACCTCGCTTATCTCAGTTGAAGCATTTCTTTAATGATCAAGTCGAGATTACAACCTTATTCGCATGATGTGAACTTCCATTTAAAAAGGACCACTTTATGAATTTTGCTTCAATCATTGGAGAACGAGTGGTATGAATGGAATTGTAGAATAATAATTACATTTTCTTATGAAATTGAAGTTTTTCCAAAGATAATCTAACTATAAAATAAGGTCCTAAAAAATCCAGGTTCTTTCAAAAGAGTTTAAACCATACAAGTCCTTTCAAAAGAGTTCAAACCAGACAAATTTTTTCAAAGAGAATCCAAACCATACAAATTCTTTCAAAGGGAGTCCAAACCATACAGTCTCAAGAACTAGGGAAAAAAACTTATTGAAAATATTTTCTTGTTTACCTAATGTTCGTAATATTTGAATTGTTTATTGAGACTTCTCCCTTATTAACATCGAGTCCCGACATGTGTAGGGTAGTTGGCCTTCTTGCTTTCTAACCAGTTTATGGAAAGTCGTAGCATGTGTGGGGTAGTTGGCCTTCTTGCTTTCTAACTGAACCGATTCATGTGATATTGTTCCAAGTACAAACTGTTTATTTCCAATAACATATTTCTATGTTGAAATTTTATTCCACCTTGTACCATGATTGGCAAGTTTTTATTATAATAAATGGCGGCGAGTTTAGATTCCTTGTTCATGACAAGACATAGCATCTGTGATGTGGTCGAATATGAATGAACAAACACTGTTTAGTGTGCGACTTTCAAGTTAAAAGTTGTCTTAAAATTTGAATATATATATAGGTAGATACAACGAAGAAGCTGTACACAGACAGACATAGGTACTTGAATACAAAAACTAGGCATATCAGGGACTGGAATCAAAACGCAAATGGGTAATTACAGTCGGTTCCGTTCAGTTCGAATGCATTATTGCCAAGACAATATTTAATAATATAGCCTACTAATGGGCTGTGTTATAGTGCATAATCAGAACACACCAAACGGAACAAGTTCGATTCTTGAAGCAAAGTAAAGCAGGGAATTCCTGTGTACATACAAAGCAAGGAAACAGTTTTAAGGCAAGGGGATCAATTGGGCTGTGTTTGTATATGAATTACACCAAATTTAATTCCTTCTCATCTTTCATGGCCTCAGACGAATCCTCGGCGGGAGCCGTGGTGTCTTTATAGACGTACCATTTGGCAAACAAGGCATAGAAAATGAAGTTAAGGACGCTGAGGAGCGTTAAAAGCCAATAAAAGTTGTAGAGCCTGCCGCGGTTGAGGTTGTCGGCAAGCCAACCGTGGCTGGAGGTGCCGTGCACGGTCACTTTGTTGACGATGGTCACCAGACACGAGCTGAAAAAGAAGCCGAGCGCCAGGGTGCTCAGGAATAGGCCGGTGCTCATGGTCTTCATGCCCTCGGGTGACTCTCGTATAAAGAAGTCCAGCTGCCCGATGTAGGTGAACGCCTCGCCGGAGCCCACGAAGAAAAACTGAGGAATAAGCCAGAAAACGCTCAAGGGAACCGTGGCGTGAGGCTTGTCTAGAAGCCCATGATGCCTCGCCACTTTGAGGCGTTTAATCTCTGTGAGAGCCGCACACGCCATCGCCAACGCCGAGAAAACCAATCCCACGCCGATTCTCTGGAGCGTGGTGAGGCCCTGAGGTCTGCCCGTCCAACGCCTGGCGAAGGGAATCAACAGTCTGTCGTAGATGGGAATTGTTATGAGAATGCTTCCCACGAAGAAAACGGTCAGGGAAGCCGGTGGGATCTCGAAGCTCTTTCCTATGTGCCTGTCCATGGTGGTCGCCTGCTCCACCGAGAACGTCGTCATCTGAGCATACACAGTCCAAAACATGATAGTGGTGGCCCAGATGGGGAGCATCCGGATTACCCTCTTCACCTCCTCTATATTTGTAACAGTGGATAGCTTCCATGGATTTGTGTGCATTAGGTTCTCCCCCTTGGAGGGATCTCTGACTGCAGCTTTGTCTAAAAACCTGAACAAAATTAATTTAAAACAGAAGGAAACTTAGTGAGACACAAATCGAGATTCCTAGAGTGGAACGAAATTCACATATGAATATATCATTCTAAATAAACAATGAATAACATCACATAAAATACATGCAGCAACTCGATGTTAATAGGGTGAGGAATGGGCTTCCACCTTTAAGCCTACTATCTGTGAACTAAACCCATTAGAAAGCAAGAGGGCCAACTACTCTACATACATGAAGCAACTAAATGTTAATAGGAGTGAGGAGTGAGCTTACAACTTTAAGCCTGCTACTCCATTGACAGTTTGTAATGGGAACAACATTACATGAACCAGTTAAAAAGTAAGACGACCAACTACCCCACACACATGCAGCGACTCCATGTTAATAGGGGTGAGGAGTGGGCTTCCACCTTTAAGCCTGCTACCCCCATTGATAGCTTGTAATAGAAACAACATCACATGAACAGTTAAGAAAGCAAGACGGCCAACTACCTCCTCACAGTGACTCAATATTAATAAGGGTGAGGAGTAGACTTCCAAAAGCCAGTGCTCTAAACTACCTACCTAATCCATGAAAATGTATTGGTTGGAGCTCGAAAGTACAAGAAAACGAGGTGGGCGGTCTTCAAAAAAAAAGACACACTCACCGAAACTGTTCGCTGTGCTTAAGTTTTCTTTTGGGGAAAGTGCCACTCTCGTACAGAAGACTCGGGTCTGACGGGAGTTCGAGGCGCCTGTTCCTCCAGGCGGCCACGAATATCTGAGCTATCTGGGTGAGAGGGCTTCCTGTTCGTTTCTTGAATCTGTAGCATCTGGTGCCGCTAAGAAAGATGATAATGGCCAGCATGATTGAAGCTGCACAGATTCCGTAGCCCCAGCTTCTGCCGACGTTATCTTGGATGTAGACGAGGACCGTGACGGCCATGAGAGACCCCACGCTGATGCAGAAAAAGAACCAATTGAAAAAATAGATCATTTTAATCTTCTCCTTGGGCTCGCTCTCGTCGAACTGGTCAGACCCCAATCCCGAGACGCTGGATTTCAGGCCTCCCGTGCCCAATGCGGTCATGTACAGAGCCAGAAACAGTACTCCCTGCTGCCGCCCGTTTGCAGGAATGCACCCGTCGCTGTGTGCAGGAGAGCAGGACGGTGGCCTTAGACTCTTTACTACCGTGGAGATCATCAGTATCGTCACTCCCTGCACAAATTATTTGCATAGGCATGAAACTTTTATACCCACTTGCATTTCTAATCGAAAGATCATGAGTTTTCCTTAAAAATAAGGCCATACCAGTGATTGAATAGTAGAGAAAATGGCAATGGTCAGGTATCTGCCGAGGAATGTGTCTGCCAAAAAACCACCAAGCAGACAGAGGATAAAGGATGTCCCCAAGAAGTTAGTCACAATATTCGCAGCCCTCGCATTGCTGAGGTGCATCGTTCCCACGATGTATGTTACCAAGTTCACTGCTATTCCGAGGGTAGTGAGTCTTTCGCATAGTTCGATTCCTGAAAACAGAAGAGGGGATATGAAAGTAAGACTGTCATTAAAAATAAACAATATCATATATAGACCGATAAACAATTTGTATGTAACACATCATATAAAATAAGACAGTATCTTGTATTAAATCTTTTCCATTTCTAATCACTCTTTTCAAAATATAAGCTGCTCTTAAGAGAATCATCAGCCATTTATGCCAGTGTGAAGCAACTAAAACTTCTCAATGAGTAGTAGAGGTTTAAAAGTGAAAGCGTTATTTTAGCAGGCTTAAAGATGAAAGCTCTAGACTCCTCACCCTTATTAACATGAGGTGTAGGATAGTTGGCTCTATACTCCTCACCCTTATTAACATAAGGTGTAGGATAGTTGGTCCTCTTGCTTTCTAACAATTCATACGATTTATTTCCAATCCTAAATTGAAATTTCGTTCCACTTTAATACCTCTTCTTCTATGATGATCAATAGTTTCGAACTTGATTCACCACAGTTCTGCGACCAGTATGGTCCTTGCCAAAGACAAAATTAATGTAATATGATCATGGACTGAACCGAAATACAGGGATATAAAAACGGGCCAGGCAGAACAAAAAAATTGGCTAGCACATTGCAGCAGTTTTTGAAAGAGGCATTCTTAAACCCTATAATCATCTCATTCAAGCAGCTCACAACTGCAACTTCTACAAATTATAGTCTAATCCCCTACGAAATGCCCAAACCATGGCTTCCAAAAGCCACACTGAAGAATTCAAAAGCCTCTACAGGAATTCAATTACAATACCTAAAATAAGAGAGGCGGCTATCCAGCCTCCAGTTTTAGCCTTGTCCGCAGGAGAGCCTCTGTAATCGAAAGTGTCGACTGATCCATTGTGTTCCTCTTTCGATACCTGCATACCCAAAGCAACATTTAGACCATGCACCTCCTAAAATAAGCACATAAATCCCACCATTAACTATATAACTCCCAACCAAAGACCCACCATTAGCACCTACATGCTTATACAAAGGTAATACTTCCTTCTGAAAATATAAAAATCACAGATGCAAACCTCCTATCCAGAGGTCACATAAGTTGAAAGCCCAACAACACCACCAACAAGATAAACAAATCTCTGAACCAGACACACACACACAACTAAATTCATTTGCCCTAAACTACATCTAATTACTGGAGGTTTCTGCCCGAAGAAAGGGAATCACAAGTAAACTATACCTTGGTTGCCATCACAAAGTCTAGCTACTGCAGGAAACCACAGCCCCAGTTGGGGATCCGGACGGCACAGGCCCAGACTATATTTACTTCTCAGGGGAACTGCTTCCTCTGATGAAAGAAGCAAAAGACACCTTCAATCTAAACTTTGTGCCATATATATAATTAATTTACTTCACCCTATAGAAGAAAAATACTAGTATCTAATCTATGAATACACCCTCACATGTGGTAGGGATACTTGGGAATCGGTGGTCAAACTGAGAAGTAACCTCAAGCCGTTGTATCTTAGTGTTAGCCAGTACTAAATTATAAAGTCCCTGTCTAACAATCATACACGTGACCTCACCTGTCTGTCTGTCCAGAGATGTAGTACAAAATGCTCTTGGGAGACAAGGTGGGAATCATCGCTCCACATAACAACACAAATTAAGAGCCAAAATATATAAAAAAAAATTAGTTAATTTTACCCATCATTATTTTTCGTCCAGACATGCATCCTTTAAAAATATTTGTCAAAATTTTATAGTCACGATCTATGTTTAATATGAGCTCATTCAGTTTAAAGCACAACTAGCATTGGTTTAAGATATGCATTAAAAATACTATTGCCAGCTTATGATAAAAACAATCATAAGTAAAGGTTGTCCCTTACGGGTCATCCGCCGAAATAATTGCCTACCATTATTCAATTTATTTTAAAAAACATATACAGTAACAATCAAAGAATCTAATTGGAATCTTTCTTTGTAAATAACATCAATTTAATTTGAATTTTTCTTTATGAATAAAACTTAAATCCTTCTAAGAGTAACAATCAAAGCATATAAGTTTAGTATATTAGATTATTTTTTCTGTGATTCTAATTTGAATCTGTCCTTGTAAATAACATCAATTTAACTTGAATCTTATCATTTAAGAGTAACAATCAAAGCATAGTTTAGTATATTGAATCATTTTCTCTGTGATTCTAATTTGAATCTATCCTTGTAAATAACATCAATTTAACTTAATCTTATCCTAATATTTTATGAATAGAACTTAAATACTTCTCTTTAAAATATATACAGTAACAATCAAAACATATAAGTTTAATATATTAGACTATTTTCTTTGTGAATCTAATTTGAATCTTTCCTTGTGAATAAGATCATTTTTTTTTTTAATACTTCTTATACATATCCTCATAGCGATTGAACTCGGGTCACATTACCAATAATGCAAATGGTGTCCTTACCAGTAGACCACACTCACGAGGATTGAATAAAATCAATTTAACTTAAATCATTCTGGATAAATAAAACTTAAATCCAACTTAAACATAAATTCTTTCATGTAAATAAACTTAAATCTTCCATCAAACTTAAATCTTTTAGCTAAATAAAACTTAAATCCTTCACTATAAATTAAACTTAAATCAAAGTTAGAACATTATTCCATTTTTGGCATCCCCGTATGCTTATGAATCGGAACTTGTCTTTATCCCTATAAATGTACATCACATCTTTTTATATATATATATATAAACAAAATTGTTTTTTTAAAAGAAAGGTTTAAATAGAGAAATCTTAATCTAGTGTCGGCCTTTCTCCATTAGTTAAAAAATAATGTGTTAGCAAAGAGTATCTATCGTTCGATATAAACATTGTTTAGAATCTAATTCTTAAATAGATAAAATGATTTTAATATATTATTTTATTATTTTAATTTTAAATATTGATTAATAATGTTAGATTTTAAATGAAAGTTATTTGAAAATATTTCAAATTTATATATTATTTTTTTAGGAATTTTTTATTTTTTAATATATATAATATTATAATAATATATATTTTTAAGTTGGTTAGTGTGAGAAACTTCTATTACCAAGGTACAAGGTTGAATATAATAATCTATTTTCAAACCTTTAATATAATTTTAAGAAATAAATAAATACTATGAATTTAAATAAGATAATTTCATGTCAGGGTAATCTAGTGGTATAACTTTGGGTTTTTTATCTAGGTGACCCAAGTTCAAACCCAAACCCCTTTCAAAAACTATGCTTAAAATAATTTATTAAAAAAAAATGAAGTTTGTTTTGTGATTAATGTGTTTTACTATTTTAAATAGGAATAGAAAATGAAAAGATAAATGAAGAACCAATATATAGATTATAATTATGTTTTTGCCGACTATTATTTTATCAAAATAATCAAAAGCATGTTACATCAAAATTACACTATAAGGAACTTATAAGTTTCAATTTGTTTTTGTTATATAGGAGAGTTGGTCACAACCACACTATTTTTAGTAACTAGAAAGCGCAACGTTCAAACCACATGGGTTGCTTCCATCAAACCTATTTTTCCTTGTTATTGTTGATCCGATGTGAAGGAGATCACTGGTCATTCAGGATTTTTATCATCATCGTTGGTCTAGTGTGCACTTAGATGATTCATATTAAACTACTACCTTTGCAAACAGGCTACCCTCGAGGTTTGAACTTGTCCTTCACTGGTCACTCAGGATTCATATTTTTATCGTCAATCAGTCACGTACTTAGAGGATTTAGATCATACTACTACCTTTGCAATCGGGCTATCCTCGAGGTTTGAACCTGTTTGAACTTAGGTGTCTTCTTGGTAAATGCATGGCCAAACAAGCGCTTACCAATCCATCTAGCCTTGGGGAGCTTATAAGTTTCAAATTTTGATAGACTTATAGTAAACATTTTTCAAGTAAAAATAAATTCATGTCCTTTTATATATTAAAATATTCACTATATATTTTTGAAAATAAAATTAGTTTAAAATATATTAAAAGTCATAATGTCATTGTTGGCCTTTACAATGTACTTTAACAACCTAGAATGAGTTCAAAAATCTATCCTCAAAAGCTTTTTTACCATAAATTACGAAGGGACTTGGACTTTATTTGAGATGGTTTCCTCCTATATAGCAAATTGATCAAAAATATATTAAATACTATAATATCCTTCGAGAGCACTTCAAAAACACACTAATAACAAGATAAATTACATCAAAAACTTAGTTTGGACCTCTTTGATATGATTTTTTCAAATTTTTAGAGAAAAATCATAACTATAATAAGTTTTTTCAAAAGATAATATGATTTAAAATCAATTCTGGTGGAAAATGTGAAGTGAAAACCCTATGAGCTAAGAAAAACCTAGGAGCTGAGAATCAGGGTTATGCATAAGGGGTTGGACTCAAAATATACTTGTAAAAAAATGGTGAATCCTAATCAAAATCAAGGTGAATCATGGAGAATTCTAAGCAAATCAAATCGAGCATCTTCATACCAAAATTTGGGGTATTTGAAGCCCTAAAATATAAGGTCAACTTTGGGGCCACTTTTGACCTCTTAATTCATCTTATAACTTCATAAAAAATACCACCATTAGATCAGGCTTGAAAAGAGATTTTCAACGAGTACAAATATGTCTATGTTTGGATATATATTGTGCTAAATTGACCTTAATAAAAAATTGGTCCTAAAAATTTTAGGCAAATGGGTCGATGTCGAGGGTCCTCATATTCGCCAATTTCCAATTTTGGAAATCTTAATATTCACCCAATTTGTCAATATTCACGACTATGCATAACCCTACTAAGAATCCACCTTCGTCTATTTCATGTTTGTCGCACAGTCAGTAACTTCAACTTATGTTGAAGCTACCATAGCAAAGAATTGCGCCAGGGAAGAGGTCTCGCAAGTTTGTGCTAAAATTTTTCCACAAGGTAACAATGCCAATCCTATTTTTGAAATTCATGTTATTGAGTTTGATAATGCATGCAAGTGGCTAGAAGAGCATACCCTGATAGGATATTTCTTGGGTCATATCCCGAATGATACTTTGATCCGATCTTGGATTCAGCAGTATTGGCAACCTTATGGTATTAAGATAGAGAATATCCAAAATTTGTCAAAGGGGTTTTTCTTTTTTGCTTTGTTGATGCTCAACATGCACAATAAGTTTATAGTCGAGGTCCCTAGTATGTACGAAGCTCTTTGCTTATATTTCAAAAGTGATCTAGAGAATTATCTGTCAATGAGGAGGCTTTTCTAGAAGTGCTTGTTTGGGTTGAGTTCCCTAGTATTTCGATAGTCCTTTGGCCATTATTGCAAAGTATTACTTCCACCCTTGAAAATGTGGTTTTCTTAGAACCAAATAAATTTATAATGTCCACCCTAAGAGGCGTGTGTGTTTCAAAGTCGATCTTTCCAAGGACCTTACTGAGTCTATTGACATGAATATTGGTGACAAGGTTTTTACATAACATGTTGTGTACATTATTTTTCCTAACACCTGTTACCATTGTCAATCACCAGAGCACAAAATTAAAGATTGTCCACTTATGGCTGATAAGTTCAAATCACACAATATTGTTGTTCTTCCTCTTCCTCCGATAATTCTAGCTCCAGGAGCCAAGAATCCTCTAGATGAATGGACTACAGTGATAAAAAAGAAAAACCATCCACCTAAGCAGTTGGTGTTGTAGGGAAATTCTAGTTCCAACCCTCTGATACAAAAACCTTCAGCACCATGCATGCCAACCCTTCCAGCTCCAACTACTCCAGTGCATCTGTCTCCATCGGCACTAGGAGGGTCCCCTTTTATACCTACTTTGGATGGAGTTTCACCACCTCTAGTATCTTCTTCACCCGATGATATTGATCCTTCCATTCTTAAGAAAGTGTTACCAGAGGATGTGTCATTCTCTAGGTCCCACTATTCACATAGTTTAGATTATGATGGGTTACATCAAGAAAAGAGATGGTATACTAACTTTATTAGGGAAAATCATAAACGATTTCTCAGCAATTCGTACATTTCCCAAGGAGAGTTAGAATATTCTGAAGATGTTTTTGAGGGAATGAACCTCGATCGTCCGCAATGATTTTTTTGTCTTGGAATGTAAGAGGATTGATGGATCCAGTCCAAAAATATCAGATCTGTAGTGAGATTCAGAATGTCGCTCGCCTGCATGGTAGTTTAGATTTTTTGTGTTTGCAAGAATTTAAGGTTGTTGACTTCATTTTGGATAGTACTTGTACCTTTTTATTTTCGGCAAGTAAATTTTTTTGTTCCCATAATACTCCTAGCAGAGGAGGAGCTGTCTGTTGCATAACTTTATTATTATTAAACATAAACCATTCACCAATATGCATAAATATCAAATCATTCATCCACAATACATTATCCACAATAACAATCCACAAATGAGAGAGAGATAGATAATACCCTTAAGGTAGGGTAACACCAATAATAATCCTTAAGGAAGGAATAACTCCACAAGATCTCCCAAGATGAGAGGCCACTTCATGGGCACGACGATTACATAAGATTCTTCTTCAATGATATGAATGTCCTTACAATGACAAATATCTCTTCTTTATATATCCATATTCTTATTCTACTTTGGAGAGCCTACTACTAATATTATATTATATTAAAATATAATATAATATTATAATACAATAAACCTTGGGTTATGTGTGGCCCATGCCAACCCTTATACAATATAATAATATATCCCCAAATATCTATTCCTAGGTACCCTACCATGCCACCCTCCTTACAAATGTTTCGTCCTCGAAACATATGAAGAAACCTAATAGTATGATTTGCTAAGTAATGTTAGCAATTGGTACCAATCTCGCTCATCCATCCATCCAAGTGAAACCCGATGATGCTGGTATGCCATTTTGTTACTTGAGTATCCAAATCTGCTTCGTTGGCTCCACGCTTCTGCTACTGTATTTTGATAACTTGAATGATGGGTCCACTTGTTCCTTGATGCTTCTTGAACCATGTTGAAAACCATGATCACTATGCTTTCTTTGCCAAACACTGCCATAGTTGGTGCCCTACTGATTACATGTAGAACCATAATATTGTTGCCTTGAACCATGCCTCCAATATTGTTTCCGCTCATGGTGGTGTGGATGGCGATATGGTGCAACCTTTACTTGATGTTCTACCTTCTTTGAATTTTCAACCTTTGGCTTCATTGTTTTAAATTCTTCTACACCTTGTTCTTTCATGTTATCTTTGTCTGGTGTGTCCTTGTGCTCTTCTATCAAATATTCCTTAGACTCTGTTGTTGCTATCGCCTTCTTGGATTCTGTTTCATGTTCTTCAATTTGTTCTTCTACAACCACTTCTTGATTTTCCTTGTATCCTTGCTCCTCAAGTTGAGAAATATCCTACAATGTTATTTCCATTGAATTAGTTACTGCTACTTCTTTCATGGACTTTTTTGCTACTATTGCCTTCTTGGATTCTGTTTCATGTTCTTCAATTTGTTCTTCTACAATCACTTCTTGATTTTCCTTGTATCCTTGCTCCTTAAGCTGAGAAATATCCTGCAATGTTATCTTCTTTTTCCTGTACCATAACTTCATAAACTTCTTTTCCACATTAATGTTAATAGTACCCAAAGAGTCTAACCAAGGATAACCAAGAACAATATCCTCATCATCCATCTCAATAGCATAGAAATCTGAATGTAAAACATATTTATCCATGGTGATCTTCAAATCTTCAAAAATTTGAACATTCTCACCCTCTAGTTGTATGTCCTTAATTTTTGTTGCTTGAACTTGCAACTTCTTAGCCAAAGCAATATTAATAAAATTATATCTGCTACTAGGGTCAATGGAAATAATAACCTGTTCCTTTTGAATGCTTCCATGAACCTGCAAAATAGATTTTTTAGATTTAAACAAATTCCTTTGTCCATTTTCTAATTTATCTTCCACCACAGGTATGGTTTCCTCTGTCTGCATACTGACATCTTTTTTATCTTCCCTAAACTTTTCCTCTTTCATCTTGAGTAATTTTATTTCTTTTTCATAGTCGTCGATCAAATCCCTTAGGTGATCTACATAATATGGGTCCCATTTACTCAAGAATGCATGCTCTATTTCATCCCAATTGTATTCATTATTCCTTTCTTTACGAAACTTATCCAACCAAAACAAAGCTTCCCCTTGAAGACATATACCAAGCAAGGCTTTCCCCCATGAGACATTACAACATCGAGATCTAAAATTTTTCCACCATTCTCGGGCATCAATATCATCTTCTCCAAAAAAACGTTGGATTACCATTGTTCATGCCCTAATGCAACTAGGTTTTTTTTTATAATAAATATCATGCCCTAATGCAAACTAGGGTTTTATGGAAAAAAAAAAATATTTTCCCACCAAGTTGAAGCTAAAAATCCCATAAACAACTACATCTGCAATTTTTCTTCCAACAAAATAAAGTGCAACTAATTTGCTTACCCGAACTAAACAAATTGTCTTTTGAAAAATTTGCGACTTGAAAATTCGTCACTTTCCTTGTTCCATATGGCTGACTTCAAAAGGTCGTATCTCCCTCAATACTGCTCGGATTCCTTCATATGACAACTCATTTTAAAACTCTTCAAATTCTGCACAATCTGATCCAAGAATCGCCTCAATCAGATTAGTTGTCACAAAGATATGGCTTCTAAAAGATGAGGCATTTTTTCCAGAAAAAATCTATGAAATTCGTCACTATCCTTGTTTCGGATGACTAACTTCAAAAGGTCGCATCTCCCTCAATAGTGCTCAGATTCCATCATATGACCACTCATTTTAAAGCTCTTCAAATTCTACACAATCTGATCCAAGAATCACCTGAATCGGATAAACTTGCGCAGAGATATGGCTCCTGAAAGATGAGATGTTTTTCCAAAAAAAAAATTGCCCTAATTCTAGGGTTTCACACAAAAATCCCCACTTTGCCAAAATCGTTGCTCTGATACCACTTGTTGCATAACTTTATTATTATTAAACATGAACCATTCACCAATATGCAGAAATATCAAATCATTCATCCACAATACATTATCCACAATAACAATCCACAAATGAGAGAGAGATAGATAATACCCTTAAGGTAGGGTAACACCAATAATAATCCTTAAGGAAGGAATAACTCCATAAGATCTCCCAAGATGAGAGGCCACTTCGTGGGCACGACAATTACATAAGATTCTTCTTCAATGATATGAATGTCCTTACAATGACAAATATCTCTTCTTTATATATCCATATTCTTATTCTACTTTGGAGAGCCTACTACTAATATTATATTATATTAAAATATAATATAATATTATAATACAATCAACCTTGGGTTATGTGTGGCCCATGCCAACCCTTATACAATATAATAATATATCCCCAAATATCTATTCCTAGGTACCCTACCACTGTCACTTTCATTTCTCCAAGATGACATTCTCATATTGTCACATAGGGGGTGGACCCTTCAAATAAAATATTTTGGACTCTTCTTGAAGTTGGTGGTATCCCTTTTGGTTTGATTAATGTATATGCTTCTAATAATACACCATAAAGGTGTGCTTTATGGTGATGGCTTGCTCTTTTCCTACCTGAAGTGGTTTAGGTGGTGTGTGGTGATTTCAATATGGTGGAGAAATCGATTGACAAACTTATCTTACTCCCTATGCATTGGAATATTGGTGAGAAGGAAGCATGGTTTTTTTTCAAAAATAAGCTTGGGCTAAGTGACCCTAATTCCTACTTTATACCCTCTAATTTTCTTGAGTCTATGTGCTATACCTAGTCTAGCTTTCAAGCTGGCAATGCCCGTATTTTGAAGCAGCTTGATAGATATATGCTATTTGAACATTCTAATTTGTATTTCCATCGCTTGTTGGCTTCTCTACCCTTTTTTTCAATTGTTCCTAATACCACCCTTTCTGATCATGCTCCCATTGTGTTTCCATATCTTTTTATCCACCTCTGCCTCATTAGTTCAAGTCTCAGTTTTATCTGAATGTTTCTTTTTTGAAGCATCAAGATTTGTCTACTCATATTCATAGGATTTGGAATCTAGTTCCTAGACCAAATAGAATTCATGGTAGAATTTCCTAGTGGAATGAAGCTATCTCCAGAACAACTATTCTTCTCAGGAATTTAGGAGTTGAAGTTACCAAGCAGAGACGAATCTCTAATGCAACCCTTAAATCTGAACTAGCTCATGCTTCTGTCAGACTAGAAGTGAGCCATCTAAGCTCTATTCTTCAAGCCCAAGTTGCAAGTCTTAGGCATGAGCTTAAAAAAATTGATCTTTATGAAACAAAGGGAGCTCAACTTCGTGCTTGACTTCACTGGCTAAAAATTGGCGATAGGGTTTCAAAAGAATTTTTTTTAAAAATAAATCCCTTGAAACAATCCATTTAATTCAATGCTATTTAGGATGTAGGAGTTCGTTGGAATTCGCTTCCTAATATTATTAAAGTTTTTTTCAAGTATTATATTTTTTTTTTTGCTTCTCAGGAGTTAACTCCTAAATGACAGTTTGTAATTCAATCTTGCTATGCAGTTGTTCCTAAGAAGATTTCAGCTCTTCAAAAGAAATCTTGTGAGCATCCTTTGTAATTGGATGATCTTGCTGAAGCCCTATATAGGATGGCCAATGATAAAGCTCCAGGATTAGATGGATTTCCTTGTGAATTTTATAAGGAGTATTGGGACATGGTTGGCCTAGATTTACTGTATGTTTATCAGGAAGCAATGGATTTTGGCTCTTTAGGTTCTATAATTAATAAGGGCAATATTAAATTCATCCCTAAGTAGGGGGATCCAGAAGTGCTCACCAACTGGAGACCTATTACTTTACTCAATGTGAGTTACAAAATTATTGCTAAGGCTTTGGCCTAACGCCTTAGATCTCTATTGCCACTTACTATTCATCTTGAGAAAACTGGGTTTGTGTAGAGAAGATAAATTTTGGATAATGTAATTATTATTTGGGAGGGCATGGAATGGGCTAGAACCACTCAAAAAAATACTCTTTTCATCAAAATTGATTTTGAGAAAGCCTATGATAGGATTGAATGGAATTTCATCCTTACCATGCTTCAAGCTCTTGGTTTTGGGCCACATTTTTTGATCTTGGTTAGTATGCTTTTTGCAGATGCTTCAACTGTGCTTACTTTGAACAAATGCCAATATGAATCAATTGGATTTTTTAGATCTATTAGACAGGTTTGTCCTTTGGCTCCTTCTCTTTTCATATTGGCATCTGAATATTTTGGATACCTTCTTGCTAACCAAGTGATTCAAGGTAATATTAGGGGTATTTATTTACCTAGAGAATCTTCTCAACTTATAAATGGACATTTTGTAGATGATTCTTTTTTGACTCTTCATGAGGATGAATGCTCTGTCAAACAGGATCTAGATTGTCTAGATATTTTTTGCAAAGCATCAAGATCTAGCATTCAATGGAGGAATACCTCATGCTATATAAAATCCTCTTTGGACCTTCCAATCTATCTTGAAAGCTTCTAATGGCATTGGATCCAACCAAGGGAGATTTTTAAATTCCTTGGCATCCCATTTGCTTTCCAGAGTTCCCTTGCTATCTTGTGGAATTATGTTTTATAAAAAGTAGAGAAATTTTTTTCTTTTTGGATCACCAAAAAAATTACTCTAGCTGGTAAGTTTCAAGTGTGTTCCAAAATTATTGCTTCTACTCATATGTACTACTCATATTGTTGGGTCACTTCTCAAGCATGCTATAAAAAGTTGGAAAAGCTTTTAAGGGATTTTATTTGGTCTAACTCATCACATAAACAAGGGTTTCATAGAGTTGCTTGGGAAATCTGTTGTCTTCCCCAAAAATTAGGAGGTATGGGACTGCATGATTGTCAAATACAAGGTTTTGCTTTATCTGCTAAATGGATTCTTTGAACCTTAAGCAGTTTTGAAGCTTAGAAAGTTATCATTCAACACTGCATCTCCATTGGTTTACCTCTTGGCAGGAAGGCTTGGAAAGACATGAATTTTCAATCCCTCTTAGTTTCTCCTATCCCTGTTAAAATTCAAGGCTCTTTTGTCATTCAGAGCATATGGAGGGCTTGTGAGAAAATTAAGCCCTGGTTGAGTTGGCTATGGGATGGGCATTGGAAATATGCTTTTATTTCCACTTATAATGTTTGGTGGTCACATTTTATTACTCTTCAAGGTTCCCCTCTTGCTTCCGTGCAATGGATTCATGCTCAATGGTTCTTTAGGAAAGGGATTTCAATAGTGGCAATTTTTTTTTCAAGACATTCCAGGGATTGGATCCCATGGGATGATTTCAGGAGATTGTTTAGTTAGTAGCCAGATGATAGGATTACTTATGACACTATTTTGGATTGTATCCCATTTTCCCTTTGGCCCATGATCTGCAGACATTCTCAAAAGCCTTGATGGTCTGATTGAGGATGGTTTAAGAAAACCCCACTTCTTACTTACAAACCTAAGTTAGGGTATGCTTGTCTTACTCCCATTGTCTATATGGTTCAAAGACTCAATACCCGGTGGGATCTTCTTTCCACTTAAACTCGTTGGAGTCTAATATTTAAGATGGCTTGGGCAGGATATATTGAACCCAAACAAGTTTTCTTTGCTTGGAGCCTCTTATCCTATGGTCTTCCTCTTGGAAAAATATTAAACTACCTTGGAATAGAGAATCCTTCCTATCATTTTTGCGGTGCTCCAGAGGACCCACTTCATATTTTTTGGCAATGCAGGAAATCTCAAATGGCTTGGGATTGGCTTGAGATCTTATTTCAGCCTCATATGGCTAGTTCATTCACCTGGCATCATGTTTTTCTTGGTGACCCACCAGATTTTTCCTTGCCCTTGTTGGAAGTGTGGAACATTCTTCACATCAGTGTGCTCTTTCATATTTGGAAAACTCGTAACAAAATTCTCTTTTCTTAGTAGCATAGTTCAAATGAATTTTAAATTATTGATAAGTGCACAGTTTACTCTAATTTTTTATTCCATATTTCAGTTCAAGTGAAGAAATTTCATATAGATGTGGAGCATCTTCGCGCTCTTATGCAGCACTTGGGTAATGCCCCATGTACGGTCATCCGAGTGCCTTTTATACAACCTTGTTGATCTTGAATCTGATTGCATTGATGGTTCTGGTACAAGTGATAATGTTGGCATGCCTGGAGAGGATGGGTGGCTCATTTCCATTCCTTCTAATATCAATTTTTAGCATCTGGCAGGTGATGGACATTCACTTCATGAGAATACCTCCATGATTGACATGATTTAATGCATGCTTTTTGGTGTTGTGGTTGGTGACAAGTTTAACCCAATTTTTATTGTTTTGAGTAACGTTGCCTAACTGCACCGATTTAGTGTGACTACATATTTGGGTGTGCCTATCCACCTATTTTTTTGGGTTGTAAAGACTTGTATTTTTAAATTAATTAAAAGTTAGGCCTTTACATTAAAAAAAAATCAATTATGTAATTTAATACTTTTTATGATACTTGTTGGATTGAATGCTTGTCTCTTTCTTGGTACTTTCACTGACATAAAATATTTAAAATTATTGTGGTATGGTGGTTATAGGGATGGACTGCACAAAGAATTGTGTGGTAGTTTCCAGGGAGGACAACGTAGAATACTGTGATGGTCATAAAAGCTAAACAACTTGCCTGAATTCGTGGCGGCTTTTGATTCCACCATATAAATTAAAAAAACAACTTTTTTATCACACCATTTATTTTAAAATATGGTTTTGTGACTTAAAACAATGTAATCTTACTTTTTATGACACCATTTATTTGAAAATATGGTTTTGTAACTTAAAACAATGTAATCTTACTAAACTAATTTTTATTACACTGATGTATAAGTTAATATTACTATAAAATTAATTTAAATAAAAAAGCACTATAATAGATTATAATGAAATGTGTAAGAAGTGAGCTTCACTTTTAGATTTCTTGGGCTAGATATTTGAGTAAATAAAATGAATGAAGGATAATAATGAGAAAAATCCTTGCTAGCAATGAAGGTAAGTCATTTATGAAAGTCTTAGTTATAAGTAACAATGTCCCATTTAGAAGTAAACATACCCTAATTAAGGAAAAATGAATAATAATCTATGATAAGTCTTATTTAGGTAATAATTTCTTCACCAAAGTGATTATCAACAATGACATAATTGAGTATGATATAATGGTTCTAAAAAGTAAAGGATTTTAATATGTAAGTTCAATAGATATTAATTAAATTAGTAAAATATTTTAAGGTAGATTAAATATAAATGGGGATTGAGTTTTATATTAATATATAAATTTCATTTTGAAATATTTTTTCTTATCATATTTTTTAACTCAAAATTCAAGGGTAAAATAATAGATGATAGTCCATAGTCTAGGGGTTATGATATTAGTAATACTCTATGAAAGTTTATAAAAGAGAGACTAATTATTAAGAAGTAAAAGTATGATATATACACTTGAATATGTGCCTACACGGATAGTTTATAAAAGAGAGACTAATTATTAAGAAGTATTACTAAAAGTATGATATTAGTAATACTCTATGAAAGTTTATAAAAGAGAGACTAATTATTAAGAAGTAAAAGTATGATATATACACTTGAATATGTGCCTACACGGATATTTCAAAATCTTTTCTAAAATTTATTTAGTTAAAACCCTAACCAAGAGAATGGAAGCACCAAGTAGATTATGAAAATATTGCTTTTGATGTTATGAAACCAAATATGTAACTAGAGATTAGAAAGACTTAAAAAAAATTAGAAAGTAAAAATAATTGAGAGAGTGATGAAATTTTTTGATCATGAGAGAAACTTAATAATAAAATCAATAGATCACATTGTAATAGAAGATAACCTAAATAAAAACTTTTTCAATCCCCACCCATAAAGTAAAAAATTCCATTTGCATCATTGAATGGGGAATGCCTTCATAACTTTATTTAGATCAAATATCTTAAAAAGTAAGACAAATATAAGAAAAGAGGAATTATAATATGCATGTTTAAATTTGAAGGAATTAAAACAAATTTTAAAATATAAAAAGATAAAAAAGCTAAGTGTAATTACACCGATAGGTGTCCTACAATAGTAGGCAAGAAGGTCAGCCACGCCATAAACAATATTAATATTTTATTAAAAAAATCGATATTAAGAAAATTATCCCTAGACATTAAGGGTTACGGTGGATTTAAAATATTTAAAAAATATTTAAACTATAAAATATAAACTCTCGAGGAGCCTATCTATCACCTCCCCAAGAAATAAGATAGGCACCTTGAGATTAATAACTTTTGGGATTTATAGATATATATATTTTATATATGTCTATATCTTAGTGTTAGCCAGTACTAAATTATAAAGTCCCTGTCTAACAATCATACACGTGACCTCACCTGTCTGTCTGTCCAGAGATGTAGTACAAAATGCTCTTCGGAGACAAGGTGGGAATCACCGCTCCACATACCAACACAAATTAAGAGCCAAAATATATAAAAAAGAAATTAGTTAATTTAAGCAATCATTATTGTTCTCCTTTAAAAATATTTGTCAAAATTGTATAGTCACGATCTATGTTTAATATAAGGTCATTCAGTTTAAAGCACAACTAGCATTGGTTTAAGATATGCATTAAATATACTTATTGTCATCATATGACAAAAACAATCATAAGTAAAGGTTGTCCCTTACGTGTCATCCGCCGAAATAATTGCCCACCTTTATTCAATTTATTTTAAGTTTAGTATATTGGATTGTTTAGTATGTGAATCTATTGAATAACATCAATTTAACTTGAATCTATCTTAAATCTTTTTATTTAAAATATATAATAGTAATAATCAAAGCATATAAGTTTAATATATTAAATCATTTTCTTTGTGATTCTAATTTGAATATTTTTTCTGAGTAACACTAATTTAACTTGAATCTTTTCATATGAATAAAACTTAAATCATTCTTTTTAAAATATATATAGTAACAATCAAAACATATAAGTTTAGTATATTGAACATTTTCTCTATGAATTCACCAATCTAACTTGAATCTTTTCCTATGAATAAAACTTAAATCGAAACATTTTCTCTATGAATTCACCAATCTAACTTGAATCTTTTCCTATGAATAAAACTTAAATCCTTCTTATCTTTTCCTATGAATAAAACTTAAATCCTTCTTTTTAAAATATATACAGTAACAATCAAAGCATATAAGTTTAATATATTGAACATTTTCTCTATGAATCTAATTTAAATCTTTCCTTGTGAATAACATCAATATAACTTCAATCTTTCACTATGAATAGAACTTTTTTTTAATTGCACATCGTTTACAAGCGTTCTTTTCGAGCAAACACAGGAGAAATCAACCTCACAATCACATAGATAATAATAACCAAGCAACTGCCATTACACCAAATACTTTTCAGCACTATGAATAAAACTTAAATCAAAATTAAACTTAGATCATTTTCTACAAATTGAATATAAATTCTTCCATGTGAATAGAAATTAAATCTTCACTTATAAATTGAATAAAACTTAAATCCTTCTCTATAAATTAAACTTAAATCAAAGTTGAACATTATTAAGGCATCCGCCATATGCTTATGAATCGGAACTTTGTCTTTATCCCTATAAATGTACATCACATCTTTTATATATAAAAATTATTTTTGTTTTTTTAAAACAAAGGTTTAAGTAGAGAAATCTTAATCTAGTGTCAGGCTTTCTCCATATAGTTAAAAAATAATGTGTTAGCAAAGAGTATCTATCGTTCGATATAAACATTGTTCAGAATCTATCGTGAATCTAATTCTTAAATAGATACAATGATTTAAATATATTATTTTATTATTTTAATTTTAAATAATGATTAATAATATTAAATTTTAAATGAAAGTTATTTAAAAGTATTTCAAATTTATATATTAATTTATTTTAGGAATCTTTTATTTTTTAATATATTTAATATTATAATTTTTTTATTAGTTTTAACTTAATCAATGTATGTGAGTTTTTAATATAATAATTTTTTTATTTTTTTATTTTTATTTTTTGATTTGGTTAGTGTGAGAAACCTCTACTACCAACACACATGGTTGAATATAATAAATTATTTTCAAATATTTAATATAATTTTAAGAAATAAATAAATACTATTGAACTTAAATTAGATAATTTCATGTCAGTATAATCTAGTGGTATGACTTTGGGATTTTATCTAGGTAACCCAAGTTCAAACCTGGTATAAAAACACTAGAGCCCCTTTCAAAAACTAAGCTTAAATTAATTTTTAAAATGAAATAATAAAAAAAAAACTAAAGCTTGTTTTGTGATTAATGTGTTTTACTATTTTTGATAAAAATAAAAAATGAAAAGATATATGAAGAACCAATATATACATTATAATTATGCTTTTGCAAACTATTATTTTATCAAAATAATCAAAAGCATGTTATATGAAAATTACACTTTAAGGAACCTATAAGTTTCAATTTTTTTTTTGGTTACATAGGAGAGTTGGTTACAACCACATTGTTTTTAGTAACTACAAGCTAAGGTTTCACACCACAAGGGTTTCTCCCACCAAATCTATTTCACCTGGTTATTTTTTGATCTGACGTGAAGAGGACCATTGGTCATTCGGGATTCGTATCATCATTGTTGGTCTAGCATGCACTTAGAGGATTTAGATTAGACTACTACCTTTACAAATAAGCTTCCCTTGAAGTTTGAACATGTCCTTCATTGGTCACTTGGGATTCGTATTATCATTGTCAATCTGACATGCACTCAGAGGATTTAGATTAGACTACTACCTTTGCAATTAGTCTATCCTTGAGGTTTGAACCTGGGTGTCTTCTTGTTAAATGCCTGACAAAACAATCACTTACCAATCCATCTAGCCCTGGGGGCTTATAAGATTCAAATTTTGATAAACTTATAGTTAACATATTTCAAATAAAAATAAATTTATGTTTTTTTATATATTAAAATATTCACTATATATTTTAGAAAATCATATTAGTTTAAAATATGTTAAAATTCATAATGTCATTTTTGGCCTTTATAATGTACTTTAACAACCTAGAATGAGTTCAAAAAGTTATCCTTGAAAGCTTTTTGTACCATAAATTACAAAGGGACTTGGACTTTATTTGAGATGGTTTCCTCCTATAGAGCAAATTGATTAAAAAAATATCAAATTCAATATAAGATCCTTCGAGTGCACTTCAAAAACTTACTAATAACAAGAAAACTTTCATCAAAAACTTAGTTTGGACCTCTTTGATATGACTTTTTCAAAGTTTTAGAGAAAAATCATAACTATAATAAATTTTATCAAAAAAAATATGATTTAAAATCTTTTATGTAATTTAACACTTTTTATGACACCATTTATTTGAAAATATGGTTTTGTAACAATGTAATCTTATTAAACTAATTTTTATTACACTGATGTATATATTAATATTACTATAAAATGAATTTCAAAGAAAGCACTATAATAAATTATAATTAAATGTGTAAAAAGTGAGCTTCACCTTCAAATTTCTTGGACTAGATATTTGAGTAAATAAAATGAATGAAGGATAATCATGAGAAAAAACCTTTCTAGCAATGAACGTAAGTCATTTTTAGAAGTCTTAATTGTAATTAACAATGCGCTATTTAGAAGTAAGCTTACCCTAATAAAGATAAAACAAAGAATAATCTATGATAAGTCTTATTTAGGTGATAATTAGATTATTAAACTATTTTTGTTGATGTCATAAATATTATGAATTCAAACATATGACAAGATATTAGAAAGTAAAAATAATTGAGAGAGTGATGAAATTTTTTGATTATGAGAGATAATAAATATTTGAGTAAATAAAATGAATGAAGGATAATCATGAGAAAAAACCTTGCTAGCAATGAAATTAAGTCATTTATGGAAGTCTTAATTGTAAGTAACAATGCGCTATTTAGAAGTAAGCATACCTAATAAAGGAAAAAGGAAGAATAATCTATGATAACTCCTATTTAGGTGACAATTTCTTCACCAAAGTGATTATCAACAATGAGATGATTGAGTATGATATAATGGTTCGAAAAAGTAGAGGATTTTAATATGTAAGTTCAATAGATATTAATAAAATTAGTAAAAGGTATTAAGGTAGATTAAATATAAGTGGGGATTGAGTTTTATATTAATATATGAATTTCATTTTGAAATAATTTTTTCTTATCATATTTTCTAACTCAAAATTCAAGGTTAATATAATAGATGATAGTCCATAGTTTAGGGGGTTATGATATTAGTAATACTCTATGAGAGTTTATCAAAGAGAGATTAATTATTAGGAAGTAAAAGTATGATATATACACTTGAATATGTGCCTACACAAACATTTCAAAATATTTTCTAAAATCTATCTAGTAAAAGACCTAACCAAGAGAATGGGAGCACAAGTAGATTATGAAAACATTGCTTTTGATGTCATAAATATTATGAAACCAAACATATGACAAGAGATTAGAAAGTAAAAATATTTGAGAGAGTGATGAAAATTTTTGGTTATGAGAGAAACTTAATGATAAGTCAAGATATAACATTGTATTAGAAGATGACCTAAATAAAAAAATTTCAATCCCCATAAAGTTAAAAATTTCCATTTGCATCATTGAATAGGGAATGCCTTCATAGCCTTATTTATATCAAATATTATAAAAAGTAAGACCAATATAAGGAAATATGAATTATAATATGCATGTTTAAATTTGAAGGAATTAAAAGTACAAAGGAAGATGTGGAAGTAAATTTTAAAATATAAAAGGTAGAAAATCTCGTGTAATCTAGGTAAATCATTTCAATGTTTCTCAAGTAGTAAAAAGTTACCCTCTTACAATAAAAATGAAAGTGCTATAGAGATTTTCATTTGAATTTTGGGGTTTTACTGATAAAATAATAAAAATATGTACTATAAAGGATATTCATTATGTTGGACATTTTGAGTCCTCAAGTCAAAGTTGTCATTGATGTCAAGAAATGAAGTCATCATTAATATCCAGGAATTTGTCAAGAAACAAGTTATCAAAGTTGTCATTGATATTCGGGAAGAAGCTTCTAATAAAGTCAAAGGTCAAGAGGAAAAATGCAAAGGTTAAAGGCAAAGGGCTCCATAATATTTTTAAATATTATGTGGAAGCATAAGTTAAATGGTTTTCATAAAAACCCAAGAAAGTTTATTTGCAAAGCTAAATGGAGGTTTAATATTTATTTGATAAATTATTTAAATTCAAAATGAATTTAAATTTTATAAATAAATATTATTTATACCAAGGTGCAAAGTGAAATATGGTTTAAATAAAACCATAGGGTTTAAAGAATTAATTTATAAAATTTAAATTCAAAAGAATTTAAATATTTTATAAATTAATAAAGCTCCAAAGGTAATTCGAGCACCGACGTCCAAAAATCGTTGAGAGTAAATCGAGCACCGACGTCATGCATGGAGGAAGAAATTTGGTATATAAGCTATGCCTTAAAGGTATTTGAAATTATCCTTTTGCTCGATAATAAAAGCGTGCAATAGTGTTTTGAATTGATAAGGAAGAAAGAAGCAACGAACATTTTTGTTTAAGCACCAATGAATAACGTCAAGGGGACTTGTGCCAAAAGACCAAGCGCCAATGAGGCAAGTGGCCTAGTGGAAAAGAGGACAACATTAGGGTGTTGGGCGCAAGGAGGTCTATGTTCGAAACTTGGTAACAACGTTTTTTGTTTGTGGCAGTTACATTGGTGTTGAGCGCCAAGGAAGGCGCACGTTTTGCGCAAGGTGAGTGGGGAAGGTTTTGAGCACGTGGTGCTCGTTTATCCCCAAGCAAGCGCCTAGCTTGCGTGATATTGGGAGTCATGGCTAGGGCACCAGTTGAGGCTGCGTTGTGTGTTCGATTCCCCTCCAACGCAAGGTAATAAATTTTGATTTTAATTTTTGTATGATGCCTAAAGTTTGGAGTTAAAAGGGTGCATGAAAGGTTTATTAGTTGGAAATGATTTTTGATAAGTTGGAGGAATAAGGTGTTAAGTTTTTTAAAAGTGTTTTGATATATTGATCTATTGAAATATTAAAAGGATAAAGGGAGCTTCTTGTCTTAGGTTGTTTTTGAAAAAGAAGAGTGCATTTGAATATTAGTGGGAGAATATAAGGTGTAAGTGGTAATTTACTTTTTGTAAATGTTGATGAATATTTTATTAAAGATGGAGTGATAAGGTGTATGTATGTTTTAATGTTTGCATTGTAATTTGAGGAAATTAATCACCTTATAATTTCTTTGAGCTTGGCAAGAAGTGTTTGAGATTTTGGCAGATTTAGAAGATTCCTTCATCATCAAGAAAAAGGTATGAGCACATTTTCCAAAGTTTAAATTGATTGGTTGGTTTTCTAGAAAATAAGTTTGGAGTGAAAAGGACTTGATTAGGGTTTCCCTTTTGAGAGTGTTTGAGTTAATGCATCAAGGTTTTCTAGAATAAAGAGTTGTGATTAGAACCTTGTTTAATAAGCATTGTTGTTGAAGTGGGTTGTCATGCAAAGAACTTGAACTAGGGTTTGAAAAGAACATGAATATCATTGTTATGTGAGATTAGTTGTTGAGAATTGTTGGAAACATTTTGAGTTGGTGGTTATATGCTTGGACTAGGGTTTGTGAGAAAGGGGTGTTTCATTAAGTGATTGGTTGAGTAGAGTTGGTTGAGCCTAGTCAAGTGGATGTGTGAAGTGATTGTTCAAGTTCCATAAAACAAATTATTCTATATTCTGATTTGAGTTGAGAAAGTGATTGAGCATTGAGTATAGAACATATTGGGTCTCTAACAATTCTCTTTATGTTTCTATGATATTGGACAAGTTATGTGTGGACTTGTTGAGAAGATTTGAGCAAGTTCTGTGTGGACTTATTGAGCAAATTTGAGCAAGTTATATGTGGACTTGTTGAGAATATTTGAGCAAGTTCTATGTGGACTTGTTGAGCATATTTGAGCAAGTTCTATGTGGACTTGTTGAGCAGATTTGAGAAAGTTATGTGTGGACTTGTTGAGCATATTTGAGCAAGTTCTATGTGGACTTGTTGAGTATATTTGTGCTAGACCGAAGGACTGTGTTTAGTGATATAGAGCTTTGGAGGTGACAGTAGAGGATAGTCTCTAGAGGATAGTCATCCTAGGGTAGTGAGGTAGGTCTTCCAGTGGGGACAAGAGTCTTCAGTGGAGAGAGATCCACAAGCTAGTGTAGTGGAGGTAGTAGTCTTCTAGAGGAGCACCAGCCAGAGTAGAGGAGAAGGAGTTCTCCTATGGATAGAGATCCATGAACTTGATTTAGGGGATCAACATCTCCTTTGGATAGAGGTCCATAAACATTGTAGGGAAAGGATTCCCAAGAGAATTTATTTGAGAAAAATTTATAAGAAATATTTTCTCCGTGGAGGTAGCCATATTTGGGTGAACCACGTAAAATCATGTCTCTCATATGTGTGATGCTTTGTGTGATGTTTACTACTTTAATATTGTTGATGCTATTATTTGGATTAAAAAGCAAAAATTTTTATCTTATATTGTTCACCCCCTCTATAAGCACATGTTCTTCAATTGGTATCAGAGCGGGTCTCTCCATAAAAAGACTAACAACTTGGAGGAGGATCCATCAGTAGCACACATGACTTCTAAAAATGAAGAAGAGACTATGTTTGACATAAAATAAGAATTCTTTGTTACTCTCAAAAAATTGGAAAGACTTAGAGAGAAGAATTCAAGCTTGAAGGAACAAGTTCAAGAAGATGAAGAAGCAAGGATGGAACTTATACAAAATCTCATAGAACTCAAGATTAGGGTGGAAGAAGGAAAGAAGATTGAGCAAGACATGACAGATCTATTGAGATCCAGGGAAATAGAATGTGAAATATTGGAAGCAAAAATTGTCCACCTAAGGAATGAAGTTGAAAGGACCAAGGTTCTACAAGATGTAGAATATGAGAAACAGAAAGAGGAATCAAGTCATCAGAAAGTAGAAACCTCAAACAAGGATAAGCAAGCAAAGGATATCATAAAGGAAGAAAGCAAAGGAGAACCCTGGATAAGAGTTAATCACAAGAGGAGGATGACTTCTCCAAAAATTCCAAGACATCCAAATAGGTTACATAATTTCTTCCATGGTCATTGCTTTTCTTGTAATAAATATGGTCATAGAGTTGTACACTGTATTCATCATGCAAGATACAATAGAAATTTCAATTCCTTTGCACCTCTCATGGATGATGATGTTACATGTTACAAATGCAATAATTTTGGGCACAAGGCTAGATGGTGTAAAATGATACTTCCTAAGTCTAGAAAAACAATTTCAGCAACTAGGAAAGATGAAAAAGAAAATGTTAAGGGTAGATCAATGTTAGTACAAACAACCCTTCATGCTCAGGATAAAGAAGAACAATGGTATCTTGATAGTGGTTGCTCTAGTCACATGACAGGAGACAAAGACAAATTCATTGTACTAAAAGAAACAAATAGAGGATCAATAAGTTTTGGTGATAATGGATCAACAAGGATTGGTGGAAGAGGAACTCTAAGTTTAGATAATGGGAAAACAAAAAATGAGAATGTTTTGTATGTTAAAGGGTTAAAACACAATCTGCTGAGTATAAGTCAACTTTGTGATCAAGGATACATGGTTACTTTCCATCCAGATAGATGTGAGATAAGAAAATCAAAAATTGGAAAAATCATTGCCAATGCAAGAAGAACCCCAAACAACTTATACATGCTCAATGAGATCAAAGGGGAAAAGTGCTTTCTATCACAAGAATATGAGAGTTGGTTATGGCATAGAATATTGGGTCACTTGAATTTTGACAACATAGTCAATATAAGCAATAAATAGGCAGTTAGAGATTTACCCAAAATAAGAAGACCTCAAAACACAATTTGTGCACCCTATCAACATGGAAAGCAAACTAGGACAACATTCAAGTCAAAAGGATATATGTCATCTGAGCCATTGAGCCTAATACATACTGATCTATGTGGTCCTACTAGGACACAAAGCATTCAGGGTGAGAGCTACTTTATACTGTTTATAGATGATTATTCCAGAATGGTTTGGGTAGCCTTCCTAAAAGAGAAGTCAGAGGCCTTTGAAAAATTCAAAGCATTTAAGGAATTTGTTGAAAATGAAACTGGCAAAAGGATTAAGTGTCTAAGATCTGATAGAGGAGGAGAATTTACTTCAAATGAATTTGTAGAGTTTTGCGAACAACATGGGATCAAGAGAGAGTACTCAGCAACAAGAACTCCTCAACAAAATGGGGTAGTTGAAAGGAAAAATAGGACTGTTGAAAACATGGCTAGAGCTATGTTAAATGAATCTAAGTTATCAGATGGTTTTTGGAGAGAAGTTGTAAACACAATAATATACATAATCACTAGGGCTCAAATGAGGGTAAATCATCACAAGACTCCATATGAGCTTTGGAAAGGAAGACCTGCCACTATTAAACACTTCAGAATTTTTGGAAGCAAATGTTACATAAGACGGGAAGATCAAAACTTAGGTAAGTTTGATCCAAGATGTGATGAGGGAATTTTTCTTGGTTATTCTACAAGGAGTAAAGCCTACAGATGTTTCAACAAGAGAACACACACTATGGTGGAAAGTATAAATGTAACAATTGATGAGAAGATAGATTCAAGAGAACCAGTTCAACAAATTGTGTATCAAGAAGATGGATGTTGTCAAGAAGAATTTTGTGAGGAATCAGATAAAGAAGAAGAAGAAACACAAAGACTTCTTCCCAAAACTCCATCCAGGTATGTACAGAAGCATCATCCAAAAGAGCAGATCATCGGGAATCCAAATGAAATATAGACAAGGAGAAGAATAATAAAACCATCTCAACAAGCAAATTTTTCTTTGTTATCTAAGATTGAGCCAAAAGACTTCACTCAGGCAAGTGAGGATGAATTTTGGATTAAGGCAATGAATGAGGAATTGGATCAGATAGAGAAGAGAAAAACTTGGGAACTTGTTCCATGACCAAAAGACAAAAATGTGATTGGCACAAAATGGGTTTTCAGAAATAAATTAAATGAAGATGGACAAGTGGTCAGAAATAAAGCAAGGTTAGTATGCAAAGGTTATGCACAGGTAGAAGGAATTGACTTTGATGAGACTTTTGCTCCAGTTGCATGACTTGAAGCTATAAGGATGTTTTTAGCCTTCTCAAGTTTCAAGAACTTCAAGGTATATCAGATGGATGTCAAGTCAACATTTCTAAATGGGGTTCTAGAAGAAGAGGTTTATATTGAATAGCCAGAGGGATTCATACTAGCAGATAAACCAGATCAGGTATGCAGATTGAAAAAGGTATTGTATGGTTTAAAGCAGGCTCCGAGAGCATGGTACTCAAGATTGGATAAGTATCTTCAGGAACAGGGCTTCAGAAAAGGAATAGCAGATAGTAATTTATATATCAAAAATGAAGGGAGTGATCTACTAATAGTGGTTGTTTATGTTGATGACATAATATTTGGGGGAAACAATGATAAGATGTGTAAAGAATTTTCTAAGAACATGCAAAATGAATTTGAGATGTCTATGCTTGGAGAATTGTCCTTCTTTCTTGGACTTCAGATTTCACAATAAGAAAGGGGAGTGTTTCTCTCACAAGCCAAGTATATAAAAGAAATGTTAAAGAAATTCAGGTTAGAAGATTGTAAATCGGTAAGTACTCCCATGGTTACAGGATGCAAGTTGAGTAAGGATGATGAATCTCCAGAGGTAGATCAGAGATTATACAGATCTATGATTGGTAGCTTATTGTATGTTACAGCTACAAGACCAGACATAGTACAGTCAGTGGGATTAGTGGCAAGGTTTCAAGAAGCACCTAAGGAAACACATGTGGCAATAGTAAAAATAATTTTTAGGTATCTAAAAGGGACTATGGACTTTGGGCTTTGGTATCCCAAAAGTGACAATTTCACACTAACAACATATACAGATGCAGATTGGGCTGACAACATTGATGACATAAAAAGCACAAGTGGAGGAGCATTCTTTCTTGGAGAATGTTTAGTCTCTTGGTTAAGTAAGAAGTAGGTTTCAATATCTTTATCTACAATAGAAGTAGAATACATTGCAGTAGTAGCCAGTTGTACACAAGTGTTATGGATGAAGAGAACTCTAGAAGACTTCAAGATAAAGCATGATCATCCCATTCCTATACTATGTGATAATACTAGTGCCATAAGTATCTCAAAAAATCTAGTAATGCACTCCAAGACAAAGCACATTCCGATTAAGTACCATTTTCTGAGAGAAAAGGTGATAGATAAATAGGTCAGATTGGAATATGTCACTACAAAGGAACATATAGTAGATATTTTCACTAAGCCACTTTCAAAGGAAACTTTTGAGTATCTTCGAGGAAAATTGGGAGTGAGACTCCCACCCCAGAATTAACCACCTCAAGAGGAGGTGGGGGAGGGGCTAAGCTAAGAGGCTCATTCTTAGCCCCGAGCCCCAAAGGTGACCCTTTGCCATTGATGTCAAAGGGGGAGAGATTTGAGTAAGGGGGAGAGATTTGGTATTTGAAGAGAGCATTGAGCCAGGGGGAGCAATGTCCCAGGGGGAGCAGAACAGGAAGAAGTCAAGTTTTCGATAAAAATAATTTGGGTTGCCATCAATGACAAAGGGGGAGATTGTTGGACATTTTGAGTCCTCAAGTCAAAGTTGTCATTGATGTCAAGAAATGAAGTCATCATTAATATCAAGGAATTTGTCAAGAAACAAGTTATCAAAGTTGTCATTGGTATTCAGGAAGAAGCTTCTAATAAAGTCAAAGGTCAAGAGGAAAAATGCAAAGGTTAAAGGCAAAGGGCTCCATAATATTTTTAAATATTATGTGGAAGCATAAGTTAAATGGTTTTCATAAAAACCCAAGAAAGTTTATTTGAAAAGCTAAAGGGAGATTTAATATTTATTTGATAAATTATTTAAATTCAAAATGAATTTAAATTTTATAAATAAATATTATTTATACCAAGGTGCAAAGTGAAATATGGTTTAAATAAAACCATAGGGTTTAAAGAATTAATTTATAAAATTTAAATTCAAAAGAATTTAAATATTTTATAAATTAATAAAGCTCCAAAGGTAATTCGAGCGTCGACGTCCAAAAATCGTTGAGGGTAAATCGAGCGCCGACGTCATGCATGGAGGAAGAAATTTGGTATATAAGCTAATGCCTTAGAGGCATTTGAAATTATCCTTTTGCTCGATAATCAAAGCGTGCAATAGTGTTTTGAATTGATAAGGAAGAAAGAGCAGTGAACATTTTTGTTTAAGCACCAATGAATAACGTCAAGGGGACTTGCGCCAAAAGACCAAGCGCCAATGAGGCAAGTGGCCTAGTGGCAAAGAGGACAACGTTAGGGTGTTGGGCGCAAGGAGGTCTATGTTCGAAACTCGGTAGCAGCATTTTTTTTGTGGCAGTTGCATTGGTGTTGAGCGCCAAGGAAGGCGCACGTTTTACGCAAGGTGAGCGGGGAAGGTTTTGAGCACGTGGTGCTCGTTTATCCCCAAGAAAGTGCCTAGCTTGCATGGCATTGGGAGCCATGGCTAGGGCACCGGTTGAGGCTGCGTTGTGTGTTCGATTCCCCTCCAAGGCAAGGTAATAAATTTTGATTTTAATTTTTGTATGATACCTAAAGTTTGGAGTTAAAAGGGTGCATGAAAGGTTTATTAGTTGGAAATAATTTTTGATAAGTTGGAGGAATAAGGTGTTAAGTTTTATTTTAATAAAGTGTTTTGGCATATTGATTTATTGAAATATTAAAAGGATAAAGGGAGCTTCTTGTCTTAGGTTGTTTTTGAAAAGAAGAGTGCATTGAATATTAGTGGGAGATTATAAGGTGTAAGTGGTAATTTACTTTTTGTAAATGTTGATGAATGTTTTATTAAAGATGGAGTGATAAGGTGTATGTATGTTTTAATGTTTGCATTGTAATTTGAGGAAATTAATCACCTTATAATTTCTTTGAGCTTGGCAAGAAGTGTTTGAGATTTTGGCAGATTTAGAAGATTCCTTCATCATCAAGAAAAAGGTATGAGCACATTTTCCAAAGTTAAAATTGATTGGTTGGTTTTCTGGAAAATAAGTTTGGAGTGAAAAGGACTTGATTAGGGTTTCATTTTTGAGAGTGTTTGAGTTAATGCATCAAGGTTTTCTGGAATAAAGAGTTGTGATTAGAACCTTGTTTAATAAGCATTGTTGTTGAAGTGGGTTGTCATGCAAAGAACTTGAACTAGGGTTTGAAAAGAACATGAATATCATTGTTATGTGAGATTAGTTGTTGAGCATTGTTGGAAATATTTTGAGTTGGTGGTTATATGCTTGGACTAGGGTTTGTGAGAAAGGGGTGTTTCATTAAGTGATTGGTTGAGTAGAGTTGGTTGAGCCTAGTCAAGTGGATGTGTGAAGTGATTGTTCAAGTTCCATAAAATAAATTATTCTATATTCTGATTTGAGTTGAGAAAGTGATTGAGCATTGAGTATAGAACATATTGGGTCTCTAACAATTCTCTTTATGTTTCTATGAGATTGGACAAGTTCTGTGTGGACTTGTTGAGCATATTTGAGCAAGTTCTATGTGGACTTGTTGAGCAGATTTGAGCAAGTTCTGTGTGGACTTGTTGAGCAGATTTGAGAAGGACGTGAGATATTTGAGCAAGTTCTGTGTGGACTTGTTGAGAATATTTGAGCAAGTTCTGTGTGGACTTGTTGAGCAGATTTGAGCAAGTTCTATGTGGACTTGTTGAGCATATTTGAGCAAGTTTTGTGTGGACTTGTTGAGCATATTTGTGCTAGACCGAAGGACTGTGTTTAGTGCAGATTTGAGATAGAGCTTTGGAGGTGACAGAGCAGAGAGGATAGTAGTCTCCAGTGGATAGAGATCCATCAGCCAGGGCAGTGAGGATAGGTCTTCTGAGTGGGGATAAGAGTCTTCAGTGGAGAGAGAGATCCACAAGCCAGTGTAGTGGAGGCAGTAGTCTTCTAGAGGAGCACCAACCAGAGCAGAGGAGAAGGAGTTCTCCTATGGATAGAGATCCACGAACTTGATTTAGGGGATCAACATCTCCTTTGGACAGAGGTCCATAAACATTGTAGGGAAAGGATTCCCAAGAGAATTTATTTGAGAAAAATTTATAAGAAATATTTTCTCCGTGGAGTAGCCCGCATTGGGTGAACCACGTAAAATCATGTCTCTCATATGTGTGATGCTTTGTGTGATGTTTACTACTTTAATATTGTTGATGCTATTATTTGGATTAAAAAGCAAAAAGTTTTATCTTATATTGTTCACCCCCCCTCTCAGTATAAGCACATGTTCTTCACATTCTAATTTAGATTTTTTTTGGAAGCATAAGAAATTAAATATTATGAAGGATGCCCCTTTCACTTTAAGGTTTCAAAGGCAACATAAAGAATAAATTATTTTGTAGTCTATCCCTTGCACTTCAAGTTCTTTTGGATAGCATAAACCTATAGGTGGTGAATCAAGTTATTAATAGTCTAATAAATAGAAGAGACTGATAAGGATGAATGAATTAGTGGAAATAAAAAATGGAGAGGAAGAAGCACAAAGCAAGAATAAAACAAAAATTTAACTCAAAGGGATAATAATATTTTAACCAAAAACAAATATAACAAAATTTAACAAGAAGTGGGATTAAGCGTGCAAATAAGAATAAAAAGTGGTAATAATGATGATATTATCTTATAATATTCAGGGTGTGAATATGGACTAGAAAAGATGTTATAAATGAATTAGTAGGTTGTTATAATCTTGAATTTATTTTCATACAAAATTAAAACATGTAGTGAGGAATTTGAGCATGCATTTTAAAATATTTAAAATATGGGGTATTGTATAGATATGTTTCGTTGTGGGAGCTTCATATTAATTGCAACTACATGGGATAATAAAAAATTATATGTAAAAGTACTATAAGTAAGAAGTAATTGGATTGCTAGTACTTTTTGCAAGAGAACACATCAAAATCAAAGCCATAGATCTATATGTTTCATCCATATTTTATGTTTATAATAGTTGTTGAAAGGAACTTAGTTAATTTATGTTAAATTAAATGATGATTCATAATTTTGATTTATATGCTCATAGGGGGATCAACACTAGATCAATGGAGAATTTGACTTGCTTTATCAATTAAAATAGTCTTCGCAGTGTTACTCCTTCAAGATTTTGGTATAAATAGAGTTGAGATTTTATAATTTGACTTATTAGGCCAAAGTTGATGGTGATAAAGTACCTACAAGTGCTCTTAATGCAGCCTAAGAGAAAGCACTATGCAAACCTTTGGGTATCTTGATGTAAGCCAACGGGCATTCTATATGTAAACCTATTGATAATTTTCTATTTAATAATATGGGCATTATTCTATGCAAGCCTACAAGCATCTATGCGTAAACCTAAAAGCATATTCATGTAAGCATAAGGACACCCTCATGTATTCATCCTTAGTGATAGTGGTCAATCCATTTTTAGGGATAACCTTGACTAAAGGGTGTAATTTATTATTATTTTATTATTATTAGTTAACCTCAAAATCAAGTTAATATTATATTGAGGTTAACTACTCATTGGGCGTCTTTGGTATCATTATAAATACCCCACAATGATTGATCATTTGTAAAATATTGTGATATATAAAAATATAATGGGGATACATATGAGCACCCCCTTTATTCTTTCTCCCAAATCATGTTGTTTGTCTGTTTCCTTATTTTTCATCTATACACTTTTATATTTTGATCTTCTTCCTTTTTTCACATAGATTATGGTGAATGGATGTTTTAGGATGTTTATATAAAATATTGTAAATTCCATCATGGTATCAAAGCCAAAATGAAGCAACTTCACTCAGTCATACAAAAATACTATATAGGTTAATTTGTGCTAGATATGAATAAACCATTAGTTTATTGGAACCCCTCCAAAATTTTAGGAGGCATCCTAGTTTAGTATTTTTTTGGAAATATTACCATTTTAATGCCTATTTTTACATTAAAAATATGCATATTTTCCTTCCAAAATTTAAAATTTTGAATATTTCATTATGCAGTAGGAGAGGGCATAAAAGTGAATGCATATTTTTTATGGGAAATCCACAAAAAAAATCAAGTCCATAGGCAATAGTTTAAAATTATTATGGTCTTTATTTAGAAGTAGGAGAAAATGTAGTGGTAGTGCATCTTTATCTCCTACGGGAGATCCTTTGTTTGATTCCTGGTATGTTTAACAATTTTTTATTATTATTTTGAGCTTTTATAGTGTATATTAAAGAGTGAAGTAGGTTTTTTGTTCATGGTAATGCTATGGCATAATAGTAAACCTATTGGCTCCTAAATGGAAGATCTCAAGTTCTAGTCATCTCTAATATCTTTGTGGTGCATGCAAAATATTCTTAAATCCTAGTGCAACCTTAGGGGGGAATTACCTTCCCTTTTGAGACACATTTATGTGGCTATAACAATGGTAAAGTGTTTTCATTGAAGGAAGGAGGCCTCAAATTTAAATTTGGGTGCATAATTTTTTATGTGAAGTGCTATAGTACATTTTGAATAAAATAAATTCCTTTCTTCTATTGTGTTTGTGTCAATGACATAGTCATTGGTATCTTGCATTGTGAGAATAAGATCTCAAGTTTCAACTCTAGTTACTAACTTAGCCCAAAGCTTTGGTATTATACACATATGTAAATTCAACTAATCCACATCTGCCAAGTGTCACATTTGTATTTGGTATTTTCCACCCCAAATGTGATGAGGCCAGGAATTGCCTCATCCATGAACACTTTTTGATACATTTTTGACTATTTGACTTACCCTTTTTACTATGATTTTTATGTTAATTATGGAAAAATGCATTATATAATGATGTTTGCAAATTCTGGAATGACAAAGTGCATATGCTCTGTTTTACTGTTTTTACTGCAATTTCACCTGTTTTTCAGTTAATTAATCAGTAGTGTTATAGCAATTCAGAACTTGTTTGAATATCTGATGCTTGGTAATATGGTGTTCCTTTGGTTAAACTAATTCAAATGGAAAAGGGCGCCAAGAATTTGTCCACTGTAGCTGACTGTGCAGGAAAACAGGCTGTAACTGTGACAGTTCCAACCAGCTGTACATATACAATAGGGCTTGGAATTAGTCACTCCAGCACATGCCACCGATGCAGAAGGGTGTGCAAGGAGAGTGGAGAAGTCAACACGTTACTTCCTACGCATTTGGACCACAGATCAGCAACAAATGGTCACCTGCCTGTTGTTCCGGAGCAGTGCAGGAATAAGCGGCGCAGGAATAGGGAATAGCGCAGGAACAACTGAAGGTGGTCAAAAAGCGATAAACCGATGGAGGAAAGTATTGGAAATTGACCAGGAGGTTGTCCCAACTCATATTAACATGATTTCCTCAACAGATGCAGCCCAACAATAATGAATGGATAAAGTTTTGGACAAAGTAAAATCCTGCAGAAATTAGTTGTAAATCCCTGCAAAGCAGTAACCAAGCATATCAGTGTTATCTTATAAATAATAAAGCTCCCATATGGTCGAGCATATATATAGATATAGATAGACATATAGATAGATAGGCAAGAGAGTACCAAAATTAGCATAGAGTAAAGTTTTCCTGTAGCAGAACAGTAATTTGCAGGTTTTTCCTGCATTATTGTAATGCATTTTTAGATTGAATAAAAAGGTGCAATCTTCAGTTTTCAATTGGCATGTTGAGGTTTATGAGTAACAACTAGATCCTCTTAGCATAACTCCTCACCTTCTTCTAGTTCTGGAAGCAAGGGCCCACTTGCAGGCCAGAGGAAGGCAGTTTCTGACAGAATTTCTTGCTGAATTCTTGCTGCAGCAGGTTAGCAGAATTCTGCCAGTTTGCATTTCTTTAAGTAGTTTTCAATACAGTTTTTAGTAGTGGATAGCATTTTCTGAATTTACAACAATTCCCAGATATTTTGTCATCTTGCAGTTTTACAGTCATTATTGATTCAATTTTGCATTACACAACAATTTCCAGATATCTTGTCATTTTGCAATTTGGCAGTTTTTGTTGATTCAGTTTTGCAGTAGTTGAAATTCTATTTTGATATTATCTAGTTGATTTACTTTCATGCAAGAGTGTGTGTGTTTTAAATTCTGCACTTTACTTTTCTATCATTTCAATTTAGCAACATTTCATTTTCTGCAATTTTTAGATTCTATCATTTCATTTCCTGCAATTCTGTTTCTGCAAAAGTAAATAGGAGTTCATTTCAATTCTTAGGAGTTAAAGGTCACAACAAAACCCCCAAATGCTAACCGATCCACCAATAAAACCTGTTCTTGGATAAATTGAACCTGCAACTGTAACACCTCCTATCGTATACAACCTCTGGACACCGCCCTGGATTGACACACATAATGATTAAATGATGAATGATCAATGACCCTCATCATTTTTGGTGTCGTTGCCAGGGAACAAACAGTGTTGTTAGGAAAAGTGACACAGGTCAAGAATTGTGTTACAATTTTTGAAATATTGTATTTCAGTTTATTTATTGAATAGGCATGAATGCATAGGCCAAGAGACGAAAGAGGGAGGTTTATCAGAACTAGTTCTGAACCACCAAGGCGTTCTTCATGATCAGATGAAGAATTGCCAGAAATACCTTCTTCACCAACTGAAGCTTTGGACAGATTAGAACAAGAACTTTTGGCAGCACTTTCTGCTAAACATTCCCTTAAGACTGAACCATCCACATCAAACTCAAAGAAAATAACTATGGCAGCAGCACCACCACCACCAGGTGGGTATGTTGATGATCCTCCTAGGACTTTTGAATATCCCATCCGGTTGGATCCAGCTCTAGATGCTCCCATGAAAACTATTTCTCCATCCATATTGCCAATTTTTAGGGGAACTATTTCAGAAGATCCTGATCAGTTTTTGTTTGAATTCAAAGTGTTATGTCAGACTTATGACTACATAAATGATAATCAAAAATTGAAATTGTTTCCTTCTACGCTTAAGGATGTTGCTCTCCGATGGTTTATGAGTAATCTTGAACCTAATTCAATCCGTACTTGGGATGACATGGAGACTGCATTCTTACATAAATATCAAGATTACTGTCGAGTACGAAACAGGAAAGATGAGTTGTTTCGGATCAAGCAAGAAGAAGATGAGAGTTTAGAGGATTACCTTGATCGCTTTGCCTTTGTCCAAAAGAGATGTGGTCCTGTAGAACCTGATTTCTTAAAGCCTATCTTCTTAAGAGGATTGCAGGATGAATCTAGGGAAGTGTTAGATTTAATGGGAAAAGGAGACATAGATCAACTTGATCTTGAAGATATTGTGGAGTTATGTAGAAACTATTCCCGTACTCACCATCGAAGAAAGAAAAGGAATTCTAGCAATAATGACATAAAGGAGTTGATGGAGGAAATGGCTAATTTAAAAACTGATATCCTTGTTCAACTCAATTCTGCATTAGGTGAGAGAAACATAAAACCCAATTCTACACCACCTTTGGCAATTTATTGCCCGAGATGCAGGAATAAGCATGCCTTGCAAGATTGCCCTTTAAACAAAACTTCTATTTGTGGAATTTGTTCCAAGGAACATTCAACGAGATAGATGTCCTTTGTTGCCTCATCTAAAATCTATCTTAGGCACCCAAATAGAAGAACTTAATGCTATTGGGCAGAGATCCGGTGGTGGCTATACACAATATCCCAATGCTCCTCGATTTCCAAATTGGGGACAATCTCCTTGGAATATGAACATGCCATGGGGACATGCAGAAGTCCCTGCACAACCTTGGAACCAACCTTGGACAGCTCCTCCAGATTGGTCACATCCTGGATGGATGAACCCACCTTGGAATGCAACTCATCCACAATGGACACAACAAGGACAAAGATGGGGACAACAATATCCACCATATCAAGGACAACAAAGGTATCAAGGGCAAGCTCAAAACTTGCTGCCAACTCCTAATCCAAATTTTTAGGGAAGAACACAACATCAACAAATGCAACCAGTGAAACAACCTCCACTCCCAGCTCAACCTGTGACTAACCCAAATAATACCAGACAAACAACCCCTGTTTATGAGGCTGAGTCTGAAGACTCTGCTATAGTTCATGTACTTGACTGTAGTAACATCCAACTGCGTTTAGGGAAGGTTTTACCTGAACTTGTTCCACCCACCATTGAAGAAATAAGTGAGAAACAAGAACCTCCAAATCAGGAGACAGTGCAACAAAAACAAAAAGATGAAGTAACAAAAAAAATGCAGGAATCTTCTCCAGTAGCATTACCATACCCCGAAAGGTTTGATCATATTGATACTGCCCCTGAATCAGAATTAGTGACAGAACTTAAAAAGATGTCAATTTCTCTCCCTTTGTTGCAGGCAATAAGGGATGTGCCTTCACTCAAAAAAACTATTCAAGAGTTATGTATCAAGAAACCTGGTAAAAAGAAGGCCTTTCCTAAAACCGTTCAGGTAGAAGGAAAATTAGTTGATTTATTGTCCGAGAAACTAGTTCCTCCCAAATATAGTGACCCCGGTAGTCCAATAGTTACAATTACTATTGGATTAATGCAAATTCCTAATGTGCTAATTGATCTTGGAGCTGCAATTAATGTTATGACTAAGGACACAATGCAAAAATTGTAGCTCAAGAATCTCAATCCTACTACCATAGTTTTGGAAATGGCAGATAGGTCAGTTGCTAAACCTGAAGGTATCCTAGAAGATGTAGCCATTGAAGTCTCTTCTTGGGAATATCCTGTAGACTTCTTAGTGTTGCAGCCTAGAAAATCAGTCAATGGATACCCTATCATTCTAGGACGACCTTGGTTGGCTACTGCAACTGCTTTTATAGACTGCAAGTCAGGGGAAATGACCATTTCTAATGGTGTTGACCTAAAGAAAATTTATTTGTATCCACCTGCTCAACCTTCAACTAAATTTTTTGGACAAATTTGGTATCCTGAATCTGATGAAGAATAGGAAACCATTGCCACTTTGGCTACAATTGTAGTAAAAGAACATATTGAGGAAATCACTACACCTGAGAGAGAAATATTCGAGAATGAAACTGTCCTAATTGAAACATTACAATCAGAAGGACTAACCGATGATCAAACTCTTGTTCATCGGTTGTTGTGGCAAGAGGAGGAACAAAATTCAGAACTTCTGTCATCCATGCCTAATCAGGAAAGATCATTCATTCTACCACATGGATGGCATCATCATCTCCTTAACACCTTCAAATGTCCTCTGATTCCACCAGGTATCATTTTTGAGACAGATTCTAGAGTATTTCATACTCTACAACCACATCATTGTCCATTAAATGCATTAATCAATAACTATGAAGCAGCTAGTTCTATCTATCCAGGGATCAAACAAATTGAAATCCAACCAGGTAAATTTTTGAACATTAATAGTCAGCTAACTGAGGACCAGGAAGCCAAATTATTTGTTGTCTTACAAAGACATGTTCAAGCTTTTGCATGGAATTATAAAGACATGATTGGCATTCATCCTGAGGTATGTACACATAGGATATACACAGAAAATGTAAAACCAGTAAGGCAACCTCAGAGACGCTTGAATCCTCGCTCTAAAGGAAATTGTGAAAGAGGAAATTGAAAAACTCTTAGATGTTGGATTCATTTATCCAATTTCAGACAGTAAGTGGGTTTCACCACTGGTCATTGTTCCAAAGAAAAATGGTAAAATGAGAGTATGTGTGGACTATAGGGAGTTAAATAAGGCCACACATAAGGATCATTTCCCATTACCATTCATAGACCAAGTATTGGATACCCTTGCTGGAAAGAAATTTTTCTGTTTTCTTGATGGTTTCAACGGGTATAACCAGATACAAGTTGCGCCAGAAGATCAGGAGAAGACTACCTTTACATGTCCTTGGGGAACCTTTGCTTACAGGGTCTTACCCTTTGGTTTATGTAATGCTCCAACAACATTTCAGAGAGCTGTTTTAGCAATTTTTTCTGATTTAACCAATGAAAGTGTTGAAATTTATATGGATGATTTCACGGTGTTTGGAAATAGTTTTGAATATGCATTAGAACAACTTGAAAAAGTGTTGATTCACTGTGAAACATACCACCTCTCTCTGAATCCTGAGAAATGCTTCTTAATGATGGAGGAAGGAATTGTCCTTGGACATCATATCTCTTCTTTTGGAATCAAGGTTGATCCTAAGAAGGTTGAAGTCATCAAAAACCTCCCTCCTCCACAAACTCAAACTGATGTACGCAGTTTCTTAGGGCACATTGGTTTTTATCGTAGATTCATTGCTAACTTCAGTACTATAGCAAATCCTATGTTTGCTCTACTCATGAAGGATTCTGAATTTGTTTGGTCTCCTGAATGTCAAACTTCTTTTGAAGACTTAAAGGAAAAATTAACTACTCCACCTGTATTAAGAGGTCCTAATTGGGAGTTACCTTTTCATATTCAAACTGATGCTTCCAATACTGCTATTGGAGCTGTGTTAGGACAGATTGAAAATGGGGAACATTATGCTATCTATTATATCAGTAAAAACTTGACAGGAGCTGAGAAAAACTACACTACCACTGAAAAAGAATTCTTGGCTGTAATCTATGCTATTAACAAATTCTGACACTATATCATGGGGTACCAAGTATTCATCCATACGGATCATACTGCAATCAAATATTTGATGAATAAACCATTGGTTAGTGCAAGAATTATTCGTTGGTTGATTCTGTTGCAGGAATTTGATGTTACCATAGTAAACAAGCCTGGGAAATCTAATGTAGTTGCAGATTTCTTGTCAAGAATACCAAATGCAGATACAAGGGAAGTTGTGGAGGATACCTTTCCAGATGAAAAGTTGTTTGCTGTCTCTGTACAATCTCCATGGTTTGCAGACATAGCTAATTACTTAGCTACAGGGAAGATTCCTCTTCACTTTACCCCCAAACAAAAGAAATAGTTAATCAAGCAAAGTGCTTCTTTCCAATGGATAGAGGGCTTACTGTTTAAGTGCAGTCCTGATCATGTTTTACGTAGGTGTATCCGCCAGGATGAAGTATATGATATCCTACGGGCATGCCATGATGAACCATCAAGAGGGCATTATTCAGTCAAAAGCACTATTCATAAAATCTTGGGAACCGGATATTATTGGCCATCTTTGCATAAAGATGTAAAGAGGTACATTAGACATTGTGATGCCTCGCAGAGAATGGGAAAACCTACCTTTACTAATGAAATGCCATTACAACCTCAAATAGGAACAGAACCATTTGAAATATGGGGTTTAGATTTTGTAGGACCCATTAATCCTCCTTCCCAAGGCAAAGTGCATATCTTGGTATGTACCGATTATGTTACCAAATGGGTAGAAGCTCGTGCCTTTAAACATGCTAGAGAAGAAAAAGTTGCTGATTTTCTGTATTCACAGATTTTTTTGCGTTTTGGAGCCCCACAATCTATCACCACAGATCACGGACCCCAATTTACTTCCAAGGTTATTGAAGCCTTCACTCACCTCT